>JARCFY010000008.1:44146972-45396972 GCA_029233225.1 Lepidodactylus listeri
TGAATTCACATCTTCCTCTACAAAATCCTCCAGCACACAATGACTTGCCAGCTATGGGGAGACACCTGGATCTCCACAAGAGTGAGGTCTCCAGACATCCAGCCATTCTTGAATACGAAATCATAGAAAGTACCCTTGCATGCTGCCACCTCTTGTCCATTCTCTTGATGAGAGCTTTGCTACCCTCCTGGCCTACATCCAGACATTTCAGGACATTTCACAGAAACTATTCCATCATTTTGGAATACATTAGAAGCTGACTCACACAGAGACAGGCTGGCTCTTGTCATCCTTGATGTCCTCATAACCCAACATATGTTATTACTTGGCTAGGATCAGATGCTTCTCCAGATCCCTGGTGAAGCCATGGCTATTAATTCTGCCAGAAATGCACTGAAACTGGCTTTTATGCCAGCACTCAGCCTATTTCAGCAAACACCACAAATTTGTCTTAGACTAAACACTGGTCCTTGGCGGGAGGACTCAGAGTCTCATTACCTTCACTTGCTGGTTCAGCACTTGCTTCCATCACCCTCTTTCCCAGGTGTGAGAGCAAAGACAAGACAGTTGGGACGAGGACACAGACAAGACCAGATGGGCTGAGATGAAAGGGGAACAGGAAGAAGTGCCATATCACAGAACTACGTGGTATGAGGGCCAAGCCAAAATAGGCAATGGACACTCAAACAACCTCTTTGCAAGCCCCTTTTTTGATATGCTGGGAAGGAGGAGGAGGAGGAGGAAGATTTATACCCCGACCTTCACTCAGAGTCTCAGAGCAGCTTACAATCTCCTTCCCTTCCTCTCCCCACAACAGACAGCCTGTGAGGTAGGTCTGAGAAAACTGCTCTTGAGAGAATAAGCTCTGAGAGAACTGTGACTAACCCAAGGTCACCCAGCTGGCTGCATGTGGAGAAGTGGAAAATCAAACCCGGTTCTCCAGCTTAGAGTCCACCAGTCTTAACCACTACACCAAACTAGCTTTCAGTTGACTACTATTGTCCCGGGAGAAGTTTTCTATGTCCAAAGAAACATGTGGCTATCACCTGTGATCTGTGTAGGATCAACAAGGAAAAGTTTCCCTTTATAACAGTTTCAGATGGTGATGAACATGTATGATACACTTGCTTATCACAAGGATTCCTCCACTGTCTCATTCCCCCCCTCACTTACAGAAAGTTCTCCAGGGTTGTCCGTTGTACAATCAACTGCTGTGCAGGTGTTCTTTAAGTGTCTGCCATGGTTATCTACAGCTCAGCTCAAGATGGAAATTGAGCTGCACATAGTGTCCGCAATACCATAGGTGTGGAACAGTCTTTTAAACATTGAGCCCAGGGCTACCTCTGTATAAACCTCTGGGAGTACACCCAAATCTAAAGCAGATTGTGGATCAAAGCTGGAGCCTAAGATCAACAGAAAATGTGTTCTTGTTTAAAGGTAGATTTTATCTTTCAAGCAGGTTGTTAATAACACGAAGGATCTGCTCCCCCTCTTCTTCAGGTTGTGATTTGAAATGGGTCAGTCAGGTCAAACCAATGGACTCTAATTTAAGAAGTTCAACTTTGGCTGTGTCATGCCTCATGTATACAGCCTCTCACCCCTGAAGAATAAAGTTTGCAACACAACTACTATTTATTAAATAAACAAATAAATGCTAATGTACCATAAAAGAGCCAAACCAAGAGACACATTTAGGAAATCAGTGAGTTACATTTTTAAAAATCAAAGCTCTGCAAAAAAAAATTATTTTTTTTAACTTTTAAGCTACTAAGGGAGATTCATCTAAGGGCTTGTTGCCATACACTACTAGTTGAATGCATTACCCAAACTGAAAACTAAAAGGAAAGTCAACCATTTGGTAAGGGATTATTTTGTGCATGAGCATTCTTGTACTGACTCATGGGAGCTGTAGTTCTTTTGGAGAAAGACTGATCGTTCTTTTGTCAGCCTTTTGTATCATGATGAAAAACTGCTCTGATTGGCTGCCTTCATGTGCTATTTTCACCTGCAAAACTATTGGGTTGAATATTTAAAAAAATCATTTGACTTGGAAGCACAGAAGCTTTACTTAGTATTCCCAATCCTCCATGCTTCCTAGTTAAGGGGAAAATGCTGTTCAAACAAATTACAAAGATAATCTGATTCCAGTGGTAACAAGAGAAAGAAATTTTACTTACAAGAATAGAAGAGCATGTTATATGACATATTCATGTAGGTACATTTAACTTACTGCAAACAGGTTAACTCCAAAAAGGTTAAGTTGCTACAGCTCCAAGCCCAGGAAAGAGAGAAGAAGAAAGGTCCTATATAAGATGAAAAACAGAAGGCAAGCCAAAGTGGCTCAACATCTAACCAATGAGAGGGTGGGACTAACTGCCAAGTGTACCCAAGTGAGAGAATTCTCTCAGCCCTTCCCCTCCCAGATCCTCTTGCGTGCAGAGTTACAACATCCAACAAAAACATGGGAGCTCATTTTCCCAAGGTACAACCAGACAATGACCCTGGAGCACAAACAGATATTTTGCAGGCACAAAGCTTTTAACCACTATGCCACAACAGCTCAAGTGCAGCAAGTCAAGAGTATTGCCTTTGGGCCTCCACAGAATGTTTCTGGAATTCATCAGTCCCACTTGCACATTTTAAACACTCAGTAGAGCTTTGAGTTTATCATATTTCAAGCACCTTCTTTATTTCAAGATGCTCTCCTGGTCCTGGAGACCCAAATTTTCATCTTGTTTCTTTGAAACCAGGCCACTTCTATCAGATACATACTTCCTACCGCCTGATATCTGCTAGCTAGATATTGCTGGACATCTCCTAGGGTTGCCAGCCCCCAGGTGGAGCCTGGGGATCTCCCGCTTTTATAACTGATCCCCAGCTGACAGAGATCAGCTCCCCTGGAGAAAATGGCTGCTTTGAAGGGTGGATGCTATGGCATTATACTATGCTGAGGCCCCTCCCCTCCCCAAACCCTGCCCTCTCCTGGCTCCACACCCAAAGTCTCCAGGTTTTATCCAACCCAGACTTGGCAACCCTAGGGGTTCCAAGGCTGGTTCCCTATCTGACCGTATCTCAGGGCTGACCCACATGTTTTCAGTGACCTAGGCCATCCGCTAGCCAGGCGCATCCCCCTATCACAGCATGGACACATGCAGACCTTCCACATACAAGCCAAGCCACCATGCTCTGAACAGGGCATATATGAACCTAGGTGCACTCCAAACCACTGGAATCATGTGCTGCACAAGGTGCCACACGAGAAGGAGCTGCTACCACCCTAAAATCTGGGCACATAGGGAGTCCACCAGTGGCAGAATGGGCAGCTGCCTACTGTTTTTTCCTCCCTCCCTCCCAGGGGTGCTGGTGGGTCAGGGTCAAGAAGACTGTGCAAGCTGGCCCTGACAAGCATGCCATGGACCTGGGCAACAACACTGGGGCCTGGGTCACCACTCAGATTTGCCACTTGCTGCTTCCAGTGCCCCCTGCACCTTTGGCACCCTAGGAAATGGCCTACGTTCTCCTAATTGGCAGGCCGGGCCTGCCTTGTCTAAATAACCATACATTCTCAGCCTGACCAGAACATGATAGTCCCAAATTAGTACACTGGCACATCAGAGTCTAGTGACCTGTAAGTAATAACTCTTTCTTCTGTGTGACATACATCTACACTCACTCTCTCGGTCCATTTGCTGAACCCCTAGAATCACAGAGACATAGAACTGGAAGGGACCTCCAGGGTCATCTAGTCCACCCCCCAGCGCAATGTAGGAAATTCACAAATACCGCCCCCCACACACCCCCAGTGACCCTTGCTCCATGCCCAGAAGCTGGGGGGAAAAACCCAACCCTACAGGATCCCTGGCCAAACTGGCCTGGAGAAAAATAGCTTCCTGATCCTAAAGTGCCGATCAGCATTTTCCTGGGCCCCGAGAACTAAGCACTGATGCAACCCTTCCTGCCCTCCCTTCTCATGATCTCCCTAAGCTCATAGAATCAGCATTGCTGTCAGATGGCCATCTAGTTTCTGTTTAAAAAACTCTAAGAAGAAGAAGAGGAGGATATTGGATTTATACCCCACCCTTCACTACCCAAGGGAGTCTCAGAGCAACTTACAAACTCCTTTCCCTTCCCCTCCCCACAACAGACACCCTGTGAGGTAGGTGGAGCTGAAAGAGATCTAAGACAACTGTCCTTGAGAGAACAGCTGTGCCAGAGCTATGGCTTGCCCAAGGTCATCCAGCAGGTGCAAGTGGAGGACTGGGGAATCAAACCTGGTTCTCCCAGATTAGAGTCTGCGCACTTAACCACTGCACCAAACTGGCTCTCTAAAGAAGGAGAGCCCACCCCAAGGAAGCCTGTTCCACTGAGAACAGTGGACGTAAACAGCTTTTCATGTGATAACGGTTAACCATATGAAGCAACTTAGTGCAGCATTCCATGCGGGGCCTAAAATATGTCACTCATTCCTGAGTATCCTATATGACAGTGGCCTTGCTTGCCATGGCTCAGGAGCTGCAATCCATTTCTGCAATCCTTTGCAGCTTCCATTTACTGCAGCAGGACCTGCACAGGAGAAATGCCAGGTAAGTTTTCTCTTGTACACAACTCTGCAGTGCCACACACAGACTCTATTTCTTCACTGAGAATCAGCAGCTCCACTTCACATGTTCCTTGTCCTTTGGAGGGAGAGTGAGTACCTCCACTGCAATTCAGGACCTCATATAAAGCCCCCTTAATCCTCATCTATGAGGATGGATTCATGTGGAGTTGGGAGGGATCAGCCCAAAGGTGGGCTTGCTAATGACAGTAACTTCACTTGCTTATGACTTATGACAATCACTTCACTATCCCCCAGGTCAATACTCGAACCCCTCTCCTGCTTTCCATAGCACCACTGTTTCCCACGTAGCTACAAGGCAAATCATGGTGCTTGCTACAAGCTTGCTATCTGCTGTGAGTTTTCTGCTGTAACTTCTAATCTTCCTTGTGCATTTGGCTTGCACCCCTAGAAGAAATGGTTGTTTCTTTCACATAGACAGTAACTCATATGTGCTGTGAAGAATGTTCTGGCAACTGTCTGTGTAGAAGCACTGTCATAGTAGGTGGGTGAGTGTGTGGTGGCAACGTTGCCATGGATGCTACTGGAATGTGTTGCTTTATTAGCTCATTTCTTCTGCCGTTTTTATGTTCTTGACTTTGCTGTTGGTAGTATATAGGTGTTGCAACTACAACAGTACAGTACCATAAGGTCAGCCCAGTGGCATTGAACATAACAGGACCACGGGACTGGACAATCCAAGATGTAGGGAAGGGGTCAGGTAGAGGAAGAACCAATGATGGAGGAGAAAGGAAAGTAATAAATTGCACACAACAACATCTAACACATAGCATCTTTCATTGATATAAGAAGGTGGTAACCCTGAGCAGGTGACAAGGTAGACTGCAAAATACCACAGGCTGATTTACTGGGTTAAATGTAAAGAAAAATCATTTGACTTGGAAGCACAGAAGCTTTAGATAGTATCCCCAATTTTCCACATTTCCCATTTAAGGCAGAAATGCTGTTCAAACAAATTACAAAAATGATCTGACTCCAATGGTAACAAGAGAAAGAAATTTTACTTACACAAATAGAACATGTTACATGACATATTCATGTAGGTACATTTAACTTATTGTGAACAGATTAACTTCAAAAAGGTTAACCTGCTATAGCTCCAAGCCCAGGAAAGAGAGAGCAGAAGAGAGGTCCTATATGAGATGAAACAGAAGACAAGCAATGGCCAAAGAGGTTCAACATCTAACCAATGAGAGGGTGGGGCCAACTACCAAGTGTACCAGAGAGAATTCCCTTTCCATCTCAAATCCTCTTGCATACAGAGTTATAATATCCAACAGATTATACTTTATCATATCTATTATTCTTGAACACTGTATTAATTTTCTTCAAATGTAAAAATATCCTCCTGGCAAAATAGTAATAACTTAACAGAGTCAGCTATTGCCAGTAGGGTAGTTCAGCAAACATTATATGTTGCCTATGGAGGGAGGGGGGAATCACTCCAAGAGAAACTAGAGCAAGGATAGAAATTGACCTGAAATGCAATTACCCAACTTGGAGTCTGGCCAGTGTAACTGGGTAACCCTTGTTATTCTTGAGCAAAATATTACAGGATAGGTCTTATACAAATAAAACAAGGCTGCACAAAGACAAATGAATGTATTTATTTTCACACATAGTGGCTGTTTGGGCTGGTTTTGAAAGGTAATTTTTAAAAAATTGATTCTGGATGTGCAACAGCATTCCTACAGCACAGAGACTGCTGCTTAGAGGCAGATTAATCACACTGAATTCTCAGCCTAGATATTGCATAGAAGCTCATCGTTAATAGCGCTAATATTCTACTCAGTGTGTGCATGCTGCTGATGTTACATTCTAGGAATATTAATTACACTCTCTAGATTCTCTTCCTTATACATGTATTTTCAGAAGGCTTGCTTCTGGGCATTGGGAGATTATTAACAGGAAAAGAAGAAAGGAGTGGGAGGCAGATAGTCCTTGAGGAAAACTTGAAAGCAGTAAAACTAAAAGTCACAGTGGTTAACCACTATTTTTTCCAATCAGACCACCAGATCAAATAAAGTCCCCCAAATACTGAACAAAGCATATTCATCTGTAAAGAGAAATGGGGTTTCATTTAAAAATCCATTCAGTTTAGCACCCAACCAGCACCTCCCAACCAGTCCTGTCAATGGTTCAACTATTTATTGGAGGCAAAACTCTTTCCAAGGCCCAGTGACAAACCATAGAAAGATTCAGGGGATCAGGAGTTTTCCTTTCAAAAAGACTGCAAAAGGGGGAGCAGAAAATGAGAGGGGAAAACTGGAATTACGATTATCACACTGGGTAGAAATCAAATTTGCCAGTGTCTACAATTTAAATGACCTTCAGTGCTTGGAGCTGAGCTTGATGCATGTGAAAGGTTCAACAAAAATTACAAATGCCCTGCATTATTCACACAGCAAAAAACTAAACATAGCTGGCTCTCTATCTTTAAATATATTTAAAGGGTTGGACCCAAAGATCCTTGTCCAAATGCAGAAGGTGCCTTCCATTCATCACATATTAAGAGGATTAGTCTCCCCCCCCCCAAAAAAAGTGATACTAAATCCAAAGATGATGTGCAGGAGCTTTTCCAGAACAATGCCAGGGGCTATCTTCCTTTCATTCATGGTCTTTGGATCCAACCCAAAGTGTATAGCATATATTAACTGGGTAGAAAGAATAAAAATGGATAATACATTTTTCAGAACTGTGTGTTGCAGAACCACATATTCTTCATTCGATTTATAGCTACTACAAAAGCTTATGCAGATTTTACAATAAAGTAAAACAAGGTCTTCCCTTTTGCGATCATTTTTGCATGTCTTCCTCTGGCTGGGGCCAAGGAGTCTTTTCCTCACACCTCTGCAGCCACTGATGCTGCAGGGAAGGAAAAGCAGCCATTGCTTCTTTGGCCAATTGCTGGGGGAGAGGTTGACCATCCCCTTGCTAGTGTTCTACTTTAGGAGGGAGAGGAAGTGGGCTACTTTCCTCTAACTCGTGGCTGGAGCCAAAGTGTTGTTTTTTTTCCTCTTGCTTCTGCAGCCACTGAGCAACTGACCCCATCCAAAGTTAAGTAAAACCTACATTCTGAGGCCAGAATTGTGCATATCAGAGACAGAAAATTCAGGTGTGCCAAAAACTTGGAATTATTTGGCAAGAAATCCAGTGGCTTGTGTGAGTTAAACTGGGCAGCTCATCAACTCACAGACTCATCCAGTACAATAGGAAACATGACAACTGGTTCTTACTCTCACTGTGCAGTTTACACCCTTGGCCTTTCATCTCCAATATACAAGTCTGAAATGGTGGCAATGATTCACTTGAGATACAGCAAGCAGGGGCCCTCATTAAACCCCAAAAGTTCCTTTCCCCCCAGCCCACCCCATTCAGTCAAGGAGCAAAAAACATTCACATATTTAAAGAGAGGATTGACAATGAACCATAAGAAAAATTGTGAGTTTTCATTTACAATGTAACTGTGTTTTCTGTGTAATATATGAATAAAAAGAAAAAAAATATGAAGGGCCCTTCCTCCCATTCCTTTACTTTTAAAATACAAACAATATAACAGGAGTCCAAAGCTATAGCCAAATTGATTTACCCATCCCTATCTACATCCTAAATCTTTTTATTCGGCAAAAAGAATTACTGCTTTCAATGAAATTTTCCTCCAGGTAAGCATGCTTGGGATCACCATCTTGGGTAATAACTACAGAATCATTTACTGCAGCATTTAGTGCAGCACTGAGTGATTGTAGAATACTGTGACATTTTGGAAAGCAGTCATTGGAAAGCAGGTAAATGATAGGATGGATGGATGGATGGATGGATGGATGGATAGATGGATGGATGGATAGATAGATAGATAGATAGATAGATAGATAGATAGATAGATAGATAGATAGATAGATAGATAGAATATTCTGCAATGTCAAAAAAAATCACATGTTACAGAAAGCACTAGAACCTAATGCAAGAACATTCCTTTGCCTTCCTTTGCCCTTGTCTTTTCACCAACCTTTCCACGTCCCAATGCTTAGCTTAGTACCTGCAGTGGAATATACAACAGAAGCTGCTGTTGCTGTCCTTTCTCTGAAGCTGGCAATCACCTGCCACTCTCTCTTTTTTCCACTCCCCCTTCCCCACTATTCCCATCCTTCCTTCTCTACCATCAAGTACACCTCTCCTGAGTCAGATCATCCTTCTTCTCCCCTGGCCTAGCAAAACAACAAGAGCAAAACTCAGTTCCTACCCTGTACCCTCTCAAAGGAATGCAATTACAAGGCAGTGATAAAATACACATGGGGGAGGGAAAAAAGAGAGCGGCTATCTGGCAGTGAGATGAGTTTAGACTAATGTAGATTTCCCACTGAGAGAGGCTTTTACAACTGTAACCACAGTAAGTCTGCTACAGCCCCTTTGCTGACTCTTCACATCGCATTTTTGGCTCACTCTGAATGGGTGTGATGCTATCACAAGCTAAAAGTTTCTGCACTCCCTCCATGTGGCAGTGGAATAATCCAGCATTCTAACTTGTGATTCTCATCCAGGAAAGGCAGACATTTACATGCCAAATGTTTAAAAATTACTGGGAAAGTGTGGGGAAACCTTCTTGTTAGCTTTAATCCACTAGGGCTTTTAAAAAAGTAGTGTATATATTTTCCCATATGGCTGCCCATTTAATGAATGGTTTGGACAAAACAAGTGAAGCTCAGATGTAACTGGATTCAGTCATCTGCCAGAATCTGCCTCTGCTTGAAACTGGAAGGGTCCAATAGAGGCTGACTACAGAGCCTGAGTGGCTTAACTAGGGTCCAGTTCTGCAGCCAATCAACAAGACAGTGGTGGGAGTAAAGGGGGGAAACATTTGCAAAGTGATTTACCTGGCTGTCATGGAGTTCTTCTCGATGAGGCATAAAGAAAGGAAATCCTGGAGTTTGTGACAGGAACTCCCTGGAGATATGAAAGAAATCTGTTAGGGTCTGGCAGCAATTCCCTAAGGAAAGGAGGATCCCTCTAGGGCCTGAGGGGCAAACTCCTAAACAGCAATGAAGAAAAGTTCTGCAGAAAGAGCACCCACTGGTCTTGGCTTTATAAAATACAAGTGGGGGACCCGCAACAAAATGTTGCATATTGTGGTTATGGAGGCATGGGGGGGGGGGTCCTTCTCACCCCTGCCTCTGTAGCCGCCACCTCTTTTAAAAAAATAAAAAACCCAGCTTCTAACCAGTGAATTAGAGTGAAGAATCCTCCTTGCCACCCCCACCCCCACCCCAGCACTGTTTCTCCCTGCAGTCTCCCTGGTCAGAAGCCAGAGGGAAAGTTTAAAGAGAGCAACTGAGGCAGCGGGTATGGAGGCAGTAGGTGAGAAGGAGCCTCCTCGCTCGCCCATGCATCTCCATAGTCGCTGCCTCCACTACCCTCTTTAAACTTTCCTGCTGGTTTCTAAGCGGCGGGTGAGTAGGAGCAAGGGATATTCCTCAGCCCCCCTCCCTTGCCTCCAGCATAAATCCCCAGAGTCTGGCCAGTGAGAAGCTGAAGGCAGCTGAACCAGCAGCTATGAAGGTGAGCAGGTGAGTGAGACGGTGCCTTCTCAACTCCACCTCCATAGCCACTGGTTCAGCTGCACTGTCTAAACTTTCCTGCTAGCTTGTAACTGGGGAGAAAAGCAATGCTTGAGCTGTGGGGGGGGGATTCTTCTCACCTAGCCATGCATTTCCAGTGGCTGCTGTTTCCTGACCTCTTCCCCTCCCCCCACAGCAGCAGCACCACAGTTACCCTCCACATCTTTTTATTATAAAGATTTTTCTGCAAACCTGGGGGGGGGGTTCCCCAACTTTGGAGAAAAATCTGTCTTCTCTCCATGTGGGCCCAATCTGTGGATACAAGTATCTGCAGATGAGCCCAAATGTGACTATAAGAACATATGATGTTTTAAAAGCAATAGAAAAATACAAAACCACCAGTGAACCACCACTCCCATGTGTGGAAGTTCTGTCACCATGCACATGCCTCTACATTCACAGCAGCAATGAAAGCAATGCAGGGAAGTAACATGATTTGACCAAATTCATGTATGCCAGTGATATGAAGAATTACCCATTCACTTCCGGGAGGCAAAGCTTCATTTTTCAATGAAGGCCCTTAACTGAATGGAACAAATGCATATGTATCCAAAATAAAATTCATTAGACTTCACCAGTTATTTGATATGTTATGGTTGGATTTGGTTATAAATTGTTAAAAAAAAAAAGACTTCCCCAGTTATTAATGACCTAATGCAAAATGTACAGAAACACCAGAATTTTCTGGGCAAATAATAATGCCTTCAGTTTTCAGGGTTTATATTCAGAACATATAGAACTACCTTGGAGTTACTCCCAGCTGGTTACTGAAAATATTCCCAGTACATCTGGATTCACAAGTAAATCACTACACTGTAAAATACAGAACATTCATAGATCCATAGCCAGATTATTAACTATCATATTTTCATCCTGACTTTCTTCCAAGAAACTTGAGGGGGCATACATGCTAACGTCTTATTTTATCTTCCCATTAAATCTCTCCAGTGTTAGGATGATCCTGGCTTGCCCAAGGCTACTCAGTGAATTGGCCTGACCTGAATGGTCCAGGCTAGCCTGATCCTGGAAGCTGAGAACAGTCAGCCCTGTTAGTCAGCTAGGTGAGAACAGTCAGAACAGTCGGCTAAAACTTGGATGGCAGACTACCAAGGAAGTCCAGAGATGCTGTGCAGATGTAGGCAGTGGCAAACCACCTCTGTTCATTTCTTGTCTTGAAAACTCTACGGGGCCACAATAAGTCATCTATAACTTCACAACACTTTCCTCCACCACCCAGTGAGTGTCATGACTCAACAGGGAATGAAGACTTCTGCCTTAACACACTGAACACACAGATTTTGTCCTTTCTCCAACTCTGCAGACAGACACGCTCCAAAGCCAAAGGTTAGGGCTGCCAGCCCCCAAATGGGGCCTGAGGACCCCCCACTTTCACAACTGATCTCCAGTTGACAGATATCAGCTCCCCTGGAGAAAATGGCTGCTTTGAAGGGTGGACTCTATGGCATTGTACCACGCTGAGCCCCCTCCTCTCCCCAAACCCCGCCCTCTCCTGGCTCCAGCCCCGAAGTCTCCAGGTATTTTCCAACCCAGACTTGGCAACCCTACCAAAGGTGCTTCTCTTATTATAGCTTTGCAGGCACATACAAAAAGTTCTGTGTGCATCTATTTTAAAAAGTATATGTGTTCATAGAGCAAACATATGTTGCTATGACCACTTCTACATAGAGATTTGTCTCCAACTTGGCTTCCAAACTAAAATGCTGTCTTTTTCTTTTTTTGAGTTTCCATACATTATAGTGTAATTCTGTTTCAAGGTTTTTCCCACCCTCAAGATATTCTTTATCAAACCATCCTTACTGTTCTGTTTTGGGTAAGAATGCAGACCAAGCATATTACCACGCTGTCTGGAAGGAATGATACACATTTTCATGCCCAGCAAAGGACCCATCCACATCAGTGCCATTTTTCTGCCATCTGCCCCTCACAGACACCGTTTTCCTAGCATGTTTTCCTGTCATATCAATAGAGGATTTTTGAGGGCTTTTTTTTAAAAAAAAAAGACTGATAATTGCTATATAATGATCTATAGCCACTTTTCTATTTCAGTTGTTAGAAGAACCATTATAGTACAGCAGCACATGTGTGTACAAAGGGGAGGAGGGATAGTGAGTCGTTACAGCAGCCATGACAACCAACCCCCAAGAGCCAATACAGAGTAGCTCCTGAGGATGTGCATAAGGGGAAATATGAAGGAAACTGTTCAGAAAACTCCCATTTGTGGAAGTTCTGTCACTTTGCACATTCCTCTACATTCACAGCAGCAATGAAAGCAATGCAGGAAATCCTCATCATGTCAAAGCAAACTGTATCAGTTACACATACCTAACTACCGTATTATTGTTTATTTACTTATTGCATTTATCTTTCCCCAGTGGGGACCCAAAGTGACTTATATTATTCACCTCTCCTCCATTTTATCTTCACAACAACCCAGCAAGGTAGGTTAGGCTAAGAATATGTGACTGGCCCAAGGTCACGCAGCAAGCTTCTATGGCAAAGTCCGGATTCAAACCTGGATCTCCCAGATCCTAGTCCAGCACTGTATCCAGTACACCACACTGTCTCCCACCACATTGCTAGGATTAGTGTTTTGTTCACAACACATGTACGACTAGTGGCAAATGCAAACTTGCCATAAATAGTGTTACATGGAAAGAGTGTTCAGGCACACAATACGGGGATAACTGCCATGGGACAAATCAGTTCAAAACTACTCTGCCTCATGTATACTCATCCTTTGTTAATTATGTTTGGTTTGCCCAGTTTCTCTGATACTATAATTCACCAAATGGCTATAATAAGCCAAAACAATGCTATAATTTCTATAGTTACTTAAATCATATCAGGAAATAAACCACTACAAAATTCTAATGTAAAAAATACCCATCAGTTTTTTTCAGATTTTTTACTTTAATACATTATACATAATGTACAAGTAAGGTTGCCATTCTAAATACAATGAAATCAATTGATTAGAATCTTAAGATGGAGCATTAAATTACATTAATGCTTTGAATATGCTGAGCAAATACAATTAGCTTGTATGAGAAATTATATATCCAGGTAAAGGCAACTGATGCTGTTTTGAAGGAAGTTTTGACAACATAAGGGATAATAAGGGCTGTAGTTTATGGCACTGTTTATTATATGCATTTCATATTTTTATTGCATTGTTTTCTAATCTATGCAATCCGTTTTCTTCCTTTCTTATGTCACATCTTATACTGTTTCTACTGCGCTGTTTTCTCAATTTATAATTTAATCTTATTACATGTTCAAAGCATTTCTACTGCATTGCTAAATTTTTAATCTGCTCTGAGTATCAGTAAGGAAAATGGACTATAGATAATGTAAATAAATAAATATGCATATGTGGGAATAAATAATTATAGGACTGAAGCACAGAACTTGTTCTTCATTCATCTGATTGAACTTTGGTGGAAGGAAAAGACGTGTGTAGACACACACAACCAAGTAATTTTAGAAAACCATTTTTGTTAGATGTAAAGGAGACTGATAGAGACAAAAATATGTTCCAAAGCAAGCAGAGGGTATAATTTACAGTGCAATCCTAAACCCAGTTACACTCTTCTAAATCCATTGAAGTTAATGGGCTTAGAAGGCTGTAACTCTACTTAGAATTGTACTGTAAAAGTAGTCACTACCATGTCAAAAATATTTGCAGTAGGATAATGTTGTTAGCTATGAAAAATTAGGCACAGATTGCCTGGGGGGGAAAGAACTTGGCAGAGTTCACTAGCAACTGTTAACACCCATACTCTGGGAAATTAACAGTGGCTTTCCCTAGCCTTGATTAAAGTAATACAGCTTCTCCCCAGCACTTCAGCAACCAAGACAGGCCTCTTGCTTGTCAGCTCAAGAGATTAAAGTGTAACTGGTAGCTATACATACCACACTCTTATCACAAGAAGTCAAATGCTCACATTACACTGTTGTTCAGGAGAATCCTCAGCAAAGCAAAACATTCTCAGAAAGGCAGCACATCTTGAACTAAGTTGCTATCTGTCCTGTATTTGGTAGGCTGCTGTCCCAAGAAGGGTTAAAGTCAGTTTTCTATCTCTCTGCATCCTAAAAATCAAAACTTTGGTTAATGTCACTATTCTGGCAAACTTTTCTCCTCACAAGATAAAACAGCAAATAGCAGCAGAGAAACAGGAGACAGCAAATAAGCCCTCACTATACAACTGGCTGAACAATCATGTAAGAAGAGCCTGCTATATCAGATCAGTGGTCCATCTTGTCCAGCTAGGGTTGCCAAGTCCCTCTCGCCCACCAGCAGGGGATTGGGGGAAACATTCCAGAAGTGGGAAGTGATGTTGCCCCCCCCCCCATTCCCCCGAAACAGTGATGTTACATGCAATGTGCCTACATCACCCAGAAGTGACGCCGGGCATCATCGACAGACTGGATTTGGGGCAAAACTCTGTGGTAAAATCAGCATAAAACAATAAGGGTTTTGCCCAAAATCCAGAGCGTCACACACACACACACACACACACACACACACACACACACATCGCCAACATGCTGATGTCACTTCCAGGTGATGCAGGCACATTGCATGCAACATCGCTGTTTGGGGGGATTTGGTGGACAGGAGCCAGCAAAATCAGGGGTTCCCCGTTCCCACCTGGCAAATGGCAACCCTACATCCAGCAACCTGTTTCACACTAGTTACCCTGGAAAGCTAATCAACAGGGCATAGAGACCAAGGCTCTATGTAGGCTCTATTCCCCTGATGTAGCTTCATAGCAATGGTACTCAGAGGTGTACTGTCTCTGAATATGGAGGTTCCCTTTACTCACCAAGGCTAGTAGTCATTGATGGACCTATCCTCCATGAATCTGTTTGATCCCTTTAAAACTATCCATGCTCATGGCCATCGCTACATCCACTGACAGTGAATTCCACAATTTAGTTACTCATTAAGTAAAGATGTATTCCCCTTTGTCTGTATTTGAATCTGTTGCACAGCTTAATTGGATGCCACCAAGATCTAGTATTATGGGATAGGAGAAAAAATTCTCTCTGTGCACTTTCTCCACCCCATGCATAATTTTATAAACCATTATCATTTCCCCCCATAGCTTTCATTTCCCCCCCTAAACTGCAAAGACCCAGACCCTCTCAACCTCCCTTAATCATCTACTGCCCTCTTCCAGCTCTACAATATCCTTTTTGAGATATGGTAACATGATCTGCAGGGCTGCAGTGGCTCAAGTGGTTAAGACGCTGAACTGTAGACCGGTAGTTCAGCAGTTCAAGACCTGAGTGCTGCATGACAGAGTGAGCTCCCATCTCTGGTCCCAGCTCCTGCCAACCTAACAGTTCAAAAGCAAGAAATTGCAAGTAGATAAATAAATAGGTACCACCGCTTCAGTGGGAAGGTAAACAGCGTTCCGTGCGCCTCAGCGTCTAGTCATGCCAGCCACATGACCATGGAAATGTCTTTGGTAGGGCTGCCAGCCTCCAGGTGAGGCCTGGGGATCTCCCGCTTTTACAACTGACCTCCAGCTGACAGAGATCAGCTCCCCTGGAGAAAATGGCTGCTTTGAAGGGGGGACTCTATGGCATTGTACCCTGCTGAGGCCTCACCCATCCCCAAACCTCACCCTTTCCTGGCTCCACCCCCAAAGTCTCTAGGTATTTTCCAAACCAGACTTGGCAACCCTAGTCTTTGGACAGCACTGGCTCTTCAGCTTGGAAACAGAGATGAGCACCACATCCCTAGAGTCGGATTCAGCTGGCTTCCAAGCAAGGGAAACCTTTACCTTTACTAACACAACCTGCATGCAGTACTCCAAATGAGGCCCTACCACAGACCTACACAGGCACTTTACAATATTAGCTATTTGCTTTCCAGTTCATTTCCTAATAATCCCAAGCAAGGAGCTGGCATTTTTCACCTCTGCCACCCACTGAGTCTCCATTTTCACTATTTAGAAGAAGAAGAAGAGATTGGATTTATATCCCGCCCTTCACTCACTTAAGAGTCTCAGAGCAGCTTACAAATTCCTTTCCCCTCCCCTCCCCACAACAGACACCCTGTGAGGTAGGTGGGGCTGAGAGAACTCTTTCCCAAGCTGTCCTTGAGGGAACAGCTGGTACAGAGCTATGGCTTGCCCAAGGTCATCCAGCCAGGTGCAAGTGGAAGAGTGGGGAATCAAACCTGGATCTCCCAGATTAGAGTCCACGCACTTAACCACTACACCAGACTGGCTCTCTTTACAGCTCCAAGATCTCTTTCCCTCACATTGAGTGTATTTGAGTGGGGCCACCTTTATCATGAGGCAGCATGAAGGCAGCTGCTTCAGGCAGCAAATCCCATGGCAAGAGGGCATTTTTCTGTGGCTTCAACCTTAATCCATTTGTGCTGAGCTCCAGTCTATCAGAGATATTGTGACTCTCACCTTTTACTTCCATGTCTTGAGGCCAACAGTGTATACCCTGTGAAGGGTTCTCTCAGCATTGTGAAATACAACTGAAAATGCAGTCACTTCCATCCTTTCGAAAGAAAATACTCAAGAAATAGATGGAGAAACTTTAAGGGGGAAAATACAGGAAGTCACAACAACAAATAAGAGCAGATAGAAATGTAATTATATTTTTCTATCTTACTCACTCAACAAGTTTTCATCTTATTTTCTTAGCTATCATGTACTAACTCAACTGCCACAATGAGCTAGGGCAGGGGGAGGTTCTCAGTACTGAAAAAGAAATGTAACTGCATTTTTATTTTTATTTTCTGTGAAGAGCATAGACTCAAATGGCCCCGGCTGCCTGGCAGGCCTGGAGTGCAGCGGCTTTCTTTACTTGTGCTGTCCGGATCATCTCCTCCCACTCTAAACAGGCACAGGGCCCCTTCAGGCAAGGCACAAGGGTCCCTGCTGAACCTCAGAAGAGCAGCTCAGCCAAAACGTAACTGCACCAGAAATGAAAAGGTCAGATCAGCAGTTTTGAGAAAGGAAGAATCAAAATCGTATGACTCACTGACAAATATATACTTCACTAAACACTCCCATAAATCAAAGGCTAATGCCATGAGATTAACAACATGCCAGGCACCAAAGGAGACCTTGAAAACATATAACGGGCTGAAGGCCACAGATAATTTGCATATTTTATGTATACACGAACATAAATCATCATATACCAGAACACACTGCTTGTGGGCACATTACACTTTGCTGATTCCATTGTGAGTCAAACTCTGAGTCTTATGATGAAATTCGTATTAGGAAAACAGTTCCTCACATGTTGATAAATGTGAACAATCAATGCCACAACCCAAGTATTCCAGGAATTTGGGGATGACCAAGTGTCTTGCCAATAAGAATTCTAAACTTCCAAAATAAGAAAATTGCTCCAATGGGCAAGTAAACTGACCATTTGGGGGGTAAACAGTTTTACAATGAAGCGTTCTTGGTGTGCGCATACCCCATTATAAGTCCTATCCTAACAAATGCTGGTTTTCAAATAGATCAAGATGGGTAGCCATGTTAGCCATAGCAGTAGAATAGAGCAAGAGTTCAGTAGCACCTTAAAGGCTTACAACATTTGTGACAAGGTATGAGCCTCTGTGAGTCACTGCTCACTTCTTCAGATACAGCTAGAGAGTGAATCCATCTGTCCTTGTGTTATGGAGAGTGGAGTGATTTCAGATGCCAAATTACAATAGCAGGTGAATGACAATATCAGGTGTGATTGGATTAAGTGTGATATGCAGAGGGGAACATCTCCATAAAGATAGACTACAAGCTATTAGAAATATCATCCCTGAGAACACCACAGCAGATCTTGCCACTGAACTCTGCATGTTCACCCCCAACTACTTCAGGTTTGGTGAGAGCTTATACCTTCAAATCAATGGCACAACCATGGGCACCCACATGGCTCCATAGTATGCCAACATTTTCATGGCGGATCTTGAACAACGTTTTCTGAAATCCTACCCATTGACACCTCTCCTTTACTTGAGATTCATTTATAACATTTTCATTGCCTGGACCCATGGCAAAGAAGCCCTTGAGAGATTTCTCAAGGGACACATAAGTACCACATTATACCAGAAACTGACAGATCAGCAGACATATATACATGCCTCCAGCTACCACCCCAACCACATCAAACAATCCATTGTCTATAACCAAGCCCTACACTATAGTTGCATCTACTCCAACCCCTCAGACAGAGATACAGAAGGCATTTTTGCAACTACAATATCCTCCTGCTATGGTGAGAAAGAAGACTGGAAAGGCCAGAATGAAACCCAGGGACAGCTTGTTACAAGACAAGCCCAAAGAAAATGACCATAGAATGACACTGGTGGTCATATACAGCTCACAATTCAAGCCAGTTCAACGTATTATTAACAACCTACAACCCATACTGGATAGTTACATATCCCTCACACAGGCATGGCGGGGTGTGTGTGTGACCTTTTTTTGCTTACAGACAGCCTACTAACATAAAACAACTTCTCACCCGCAATGATCAACTACTTAACAATAACATGGAATCTGTTACCAAGGCCTGTAACAACCAAGATGCCAATTTTGCTCTTATATAGATCCTAGCAACACCATCAGCGGACCCAGCAATATCAGCCAAACCATCTCAGGCTCATCTCCTAATGTGATTTATGCCATCATGTGTCAACAATGCCCTTCCACCCTCTACAAATAGGCCAGTCCCTACAACAAAGAATAAATGGACGCAAGTCTGACATTAGAAACCATGACATTCAAAAAACAGTGGGGGAACATTTTAAACTTCCAGGACGCTGACCTAAGAATAGCGGTTCTCTTACAAAGGAATTTCAAAGGGAGATTAGAAAGAGAAACTGTTGAATTGCAACTGATAATGAAGCTCAAGACAATGCATCCTCCTGGACTAAATCAAAACCTAGATTTTCATTAGCAGTGCTGATTTCTCCACACTTACTACCCCTCTGCATATCACAACTAATCCAATCATGTCTGCTGTTGTCATTCACCTGCTACTGTCATTCGGCATCTGAAATCATTCCACTCTTCAAGGTATAAGGATAGATGGACTCACACTCTAGCTGTATCTGAAAAAGTGAGCTCACGAAAGCTCATGCCCTGTCATAAATTTTGTTAATCTTTAAGGTGCTACTGAACTCTTGCTCTTTTCTACTAATTTTCAAACGTATTTCAAGATGTGGTAACTTATCACCACTTGGAGGCACTTTCACAAAACGGCTTTACCACAAAAAAGTTGGGAGAAAGTGCTGCTTCCTTACTGCTTTTCCATCTAAAAACGATGAGAATTGGCCCAGAATTAGGTGTTGATGCATACACACATGAAGCTGAATCAGATATCTATCACAGTCAGTATTGTCTGCTCAGACAGGTCAGTGGCTCTTCAGGGCTCAAGCAGAGTTGTTGCACATCACCTTACAACCTTAACTGGAGATGTCAAGGATTGAACCTGCTATCTTCTTCATACAAAGCAGATGCTTTACCACTGAGCCACTGCCCATCCGGAAGTTAGGTGTTTGGGAGTGCTCCTGGATCCCTCCTTAACTATGGAGGCCCAGGTAGCAGCCACTGCTAGGTCAGCCTTTTACCACCTCCGTTGGTTCCCTTCCTTGACCGCAATGACTTGTCCACAGTGATCCATGCGATGGTCACTTCGATATTGGACTACTGTAATGCTGTCTACATGGGGGTGCCCTTGTCACAAATCCAGAAGCTGCAGCTAGTGCAGAATACCGCGGCCAGGCTTTTGATGGGCCTCCCAAGATGGGGGCACATCCAGCCTGTGCTGAAGACACTGCACTGGCTGCCAATAGCATATCGAATTCGCTTCAAGGTGCTGGTTCTTACCTTTAAAGCCCTATATGGCCAGGGTCCAACATACCTGAGGGACCGCATTTCCCCATATATACCCCAGAGAGCACTACGGCCGGGGTCACAGAACCGACTGACCCTGCCGGGTCCCAAAGATGTCAGGTTCGCCATCACCAGGGCCAGGGCGTTCTCAGTGGTGGCTCCTTACTGGTGGGATGAGCTCCCAGAATAGATTAGGGCCCTGTGGCACCTTTAACAGTTCCACAGGACCTGCAAGACAGAGCTCTTCCACCAGGCTTTCAACTAAGGAGCTGCCCTCACTAGTACCATCAACGAGCCCAGCCCACAATTCCAACAGTGGGTCTACTCCATCGTGACTCAGGAGGCCACTGAGATGGCAAAATGTCTTTAAGCACTTTGAAAGCAGTATCTCACCATCTTATGGAAATATTACTAGCACCTTGATTTTATTGACCTTACGATTTTACTGTACTGAATTATTTAAATGTTTTAATGTATTTTTTAATGTAATACTCTGGTTTCTCTTCAGATTGCATAAATCTTTCGCCTTTTTAATGTATCTTAATGGTACCTGTGTACCGACTTCATAAGCCGCCCTGGGCCTGCTTGCAGGGAGGGCGGGGTATAAATTGAACCAATAAAATAAAATAAAAATTAAGACTTTAGCTAAGCTTGGATTTGAATCCAAATCTCCCACAGACAGCACCATCATTTTATCCTCCATTCCACTTTATATATTTCAAAGCAGGCTTGAATGTCTGATGCCTAAACAGCAATCCATACACCATTTGAACTGAGACCCGTTAACTTCCATTAACACAACAGACAGAGAAGCACTGCCCTTCCATGCTGGGCAATCCTGAATCTATCTCATTATGCACTCTGGAAAGACACAAGAGCTCAGCCTGAGTGGCAGTGTAGCAACTCCAAATGGGAACGGCGGGATTCGTTCCAGGTGCAGTTTTTGCTGCAGGCCTTGCCTGAGATCTGCATGGCGGAGGGGTAGGGGGGAATAGCCTGGCCTCTTTGAGCGTTGAATGGCTACCTGGTTGACCTAAGGAGAGACATGGGGGGTGGCAAGACATTATCCAAAAATTCATGCTGCAGTCATAGGAAAGTGTGGACAAGTGGGCTCCCACTCCTGATAAGATAGGACAGAGCTGGTGGAACCTTCTCCTAGCAGACAGAGATTCTCTAGCTTTTGTGTTCCCTTTCTCAGTAAAGGGTGCTCATCCCAGAATGCCAAAAACAGTGAAATTTCAAACAAAAAGGGTGACCTTACCTACCTTGAGTCTTGAGAGAAAGAGAACATATATTTTAATTAAAATAAATATATGAAATAAAAAAGGAAAAACCAAGATTCCTCATGACAAAACACAAGCCGGAGGGTGAGGAGACCCCAGCCTTCTAGCAGGCACCAGTCCTGGGAGGGATAGTCCCTCAATCTATCACTTGACTGGGGATCATTTTAAGCCGGCCTGCATTGTTTTGGGGACTTCCCTAAAATCCCTTCTTGTCCTGTTTCTTGGGGCAGGGAGCAAGATCTTATGCTATTTCCTCCTTCTATCCTCTGCACCGGGGGAGGGGGGGGGAGGGTGAAGGTGGTAAGCACTGTCCAAAAGCCTCTCCCAGCATCATCCTGGGATGTGGCCAGTTCCATGAATGCTGCTGCTTCTCCCAGCTTGGCAACACAGACAGCTTGTTGTGGATGCTGCTTCCATAATCTTCACTGACCTAACAATGGCAGTAGAGAGAAGGCGGCCTTGGCCACACACAAGCAAAGCTTTTCTAATTCCAACCCCGCCCTCCCAAGCCATGAGGTTTCCACTGTGACTTCCAAGGGTGAGCCAACCAGAGCAGTTATTGGAACAGTCCCAGTTGGGAAAGTAACAGGATTACAGTTGGAAACAATCCACTATTGGTAGCAACTGCAAGGCCTGTGCTGGAGGGCTTCTTTGGGACTGAGAAGGCCTTGTTTAAGAAAGAGGGCAGCCACCTAGGTACTCTAACTTGCCTCAGCCAGTCTCTCCAGTTTTTCATACTAATGTGCATGTTTCATTTGTTCTCCTGTTGAGGGAGATAATGTTAACTCAGTCAGTGAACAGTTTCTCTAGTCTGTGCTCTGGTGTCTGCCATACTGGTTCTCATTCTGTAAAGAAAAATATGGCCATGAATGGTAGTTCAGCAGTGGCAACAGTGAAGTAGAGTACATGGTGTTCACACAAAAAAGCAGAGGTGTCGAACTCATTTGCTATGAGGGCCAGATCTGACACAAATGTCCCTTTGTCAGGCTGGGCCATGTGTGCCATAAAACGTGTTGCCGGGTACCAGAGATATAAACTTTATGAAGGACAGCAACTTGTAAGCTCCAAGTTTGTGTGTCCTTACTACAAGGCCCCATGGGCTGGGAGGGGGGGCAGAGGAAAACCCACAAGAGTGGACTGGAGACCCAGTGGTGCAGCGCTGGGCAGATGCTCCCATGCCCCAACAGAGGATTTTCTGCACCCTCCCACGTGCAAATGCTGGTCCTTGCAGCCATCTGGAACAGCATCCCCAAAGCTGCAGGCCTAGTGGAGAGATATGAATGCGGTTGCAGTGGCTCTAGTCCCAACCTACCAGTCCCTGCAGCTTGACTGCTGCAGATGAGGTTGTCCCACCACGCTGAAGCCACAATTGGAGTGGCTCAGTCCACCCACTCCCTGAGCAGCCTCCTGTTCCCTCCCTTGCACCAGTTGCTTGCGGGCCACATAACAACCCTGGACAGGCCAGTTCTGGCTCCTGGGCCTTATGTTTGACACCCCTGCACAAAAGTGTTCGTAATTCCCTTTGCTTTACTGGTGTGTATGGCATGAACCAACAATCATTTGTGAGATTATGGCCAACAGGGCACCTTTTCTGCCCTCTTCCCCACATACAGGAAACAATGCGACAACCTGTTGAATAAGGGAGGGTTGTTTAGGTCACATAGCTACCTCAATGGGACCAAACTTGGTGAGATGATTGGAACACCCTGTGGCTATGGCTATTTGAATGTTCTTCAAACCTTTTGCTTTTCTTGGAGGGATTGGGAAGAATGGGTGGAGTTTATGCTTTCAGGAATACTTTCACTTCTCCTGTGGATTCCCACCATCACCACTTAACAGCACGGAATACCTTGTCCTTGCGGGACTAATTGTAGCAGTGCACTTGAGAATTCTGGTGGGTGTTGGTGTCTGGGGTCCTGCGCCAGGGTCCCTATACATTGCTGAGACATCTGACCGATACATCTCTCCATGGCTGTTAGGTGTTCACATCAAGTGCCCCATCACTAAAGTCCCCACTTATATGTTTGCAGATTTAAAGACACAGAGGCAGTGTCCCCATAACCCAGGTATCATAGCATCCAAGATCTAGATTCCCTTACGAGGACATCTATGTTTCTGGCAGTGCAGCACTGTGTGCCAGTAACATTCCTAACCAGGACACTAGGTGTTATTCATAGACAGAATCACTCCATTACAGCCTTAAGAATCATACGCAGACAAGCGGGGAACCTGTGGGGAAGAGGAACTGCCATTCTTTCCCCTTGCTGGCTCTCCTCCCTACACTGCCTTTTCTCCCCCACCCCACGCCACCTTCGGCTTTCCTCCAGCCTTGCCCCCACTTCTTTCCTGATGGCTCTAGCTGTTGCTCCCTTGCCCCACCCTTGCCCACTCCCCCTTCCTTCAGAGCACTTGCTCTGTCTCTACTCCCTTCTCCACTCTCACCCTTTTGTTGTTTAAGGTTGCTTTGGCAACCCAAAACAGTGTCTGACATCTCATGAGAACTTTTTGCAAAACCTCAGATGTCAAAGTACTCGGCTTTTTAGTAGTGATTTTTTTTTTGCATTCTCCCCCCCCCCCTTTTCCACTTCCAGATTTTTCTGCAAACCTGGGTGTCCGTCGTCGTTGTCCCCCCCACCCCGATTACCAAAATCTTTTCACTAGCCCTGGATGCTCCCATTGTGTTTACCGCTTGGATCTCCATCTGGGAGCCAGGCACTGGATGGATAGATGGCTAGAATGAAAAAATTGATCCAAATCTCAATATTTGCACTGTTCTTATGTGTGCCACTCCTTCCTAAGTGATATGCCAGGGCAGGGCACACTAGTGTGGCTTCAGAAAACTGCTCTTGTGCTATCAGAAACAAATTCATTAATGGAGTCTTGGAAAGCTTGCGTATGCTTCCTTCTAACAGGTATCCTCTGAGGGCATATAATGCTATTCTACACTGTCAGTGATTGACAGTACAATCCTAAACTGAATTACACATTTCTGAGTGCACTGAAGTCCATGGACTTAGAAAGGTGTAACTTTCTGTCACACCTCAGCATAGGCATTGTGAAGTGTGAACACAGGGAAGCAAAAGTAAAGCTTTTGTGGTATAAGAACGAAGCATGCCTTCAATTTTAATTTGGAAAAATAGCATATTCTGCTGTCTGGGGAACACTGGGTTATGCCATGCCCTTTCCATCTTCCATTCAGTTGTGAACCTCTCCACCCCGTTGTGTTAGCTTTGCACATTTAAATCTGCATATTGGTTTTCACCTTTTGCTCCCCTCTCTGTTTGGGTCTTCAGCTTCTATTGATAAAAATGACAATGTTATACGGAGCTTTTCTTCCCTGAACACTCAGAGCTCACAGCAAACATTAGCTCAGTAATCGATACAACCACCCTGAAACAGAAGCCATCATTATCCCCATATTGCAGACAGGCAGACAAAATGAATATATAAAAAACAGTCTTACATCAGCTACTCAGACAGGCCTTTCCTAGTCGCGCTACCTGAGACTCCTTTGTGAAGATGCTACACATGTACTTCACCACTGAACTGCCCTACACATTCTTTCCGAGTGGTGCCAGACCAACTTCCCTCCTAGCACATATCAAAAGCAGCCTTGATCCAGAGTTCTTGTGCCCGCAAAAGGTGTACTTCGCAGTACTGCACCCTAGGTATAGGACACATAGGTCAAGAGACTATGGCTTGCGTCCAACAGAGTTCATAACAAAAATGAGATTTGAATCTGGGACTCACAAATGCTCTCAACCTCTGTGCTACAATCAGCTCTATGCCCATCCTAGATGCTTTCTTCTTCAAACTATTTTTCTTACATCTCTTCAGAGATACTAAATATCCTGCTTACACTCTTTTGAGTAGGAGACAGATGGATGACTTACTATGCCTAAGCTCCCCTTCCTCCCAGTTCCAAAAAGGGAGGGGGGATTTGGTCAGTCTGTCAAAAGGGGGCACTTGAGGGCAAGGTAAAGGAAAGTTGTGAAAGAGGGGAAAGCAGCAGTGGTTGTGGATTCGTCTCTCTGAAGTAGCTCTTCTCTGCCATACATGATTAATCACCTCTGAGACTTGCCTTCTGCTTCCCCTCTGGCTTTAAAAACAACCACAACAGCAGCAGTTGAGAGTAGAGACACCTCCTAGGGTTCTTGGCCAGGCACTACTGCGTATTTCCCAGCAGAGGCATCTGATCCTAGAATATATCTTTTTCATACACAGAGACAGAGAGTCATACCAGGCTGTTTTACAGTCTCTCAGCTAATTCATCCTCTCCCCACTCCCCCACCCCAAACATACACACCATTTTCTGAGGCTTGTCTATACTCAACCTACGCCTTATCCATCTGTGTCTAACTGCTCTTCTGTCATTCTCTGGAAAACTTATGGGGAAAGTGTGTCCAGAAGACTACAACAACTGAAACATGTGCCTGACAGAAGAATAGGAAGAAAGTGTCTCTGGCCACTCTGATTTGCAGCCTGGGTTGGTCCTTTATTGTTATCTTTTAGTTCTTCTTTCCCTCTCACTTTTTCCTTTTAGGAGCCAGCTGCAAAACCTTTGCCAGCTATGAGGCAGCTGACAATGGTAATGGAAGCTGGACGTTCATTAGCACTCCCAGGAATAAATCAATGATAGGTATGAACACCGCTCCGCCAGTGAAGATGCTGGGGGGCGAGCACATTACAAAGCCCCGCCCCCCAGCAGGGCCGCGGCTGGATCGGACTCCCCCCGCTCAATGTCCTCGAGCCGGTGGCAGGCCGCCGGCCGGGGAAAAACCCTCTCCCACCCACTCACCCCCGCAAAAAAACTCGCTCCCTCCCACCCACCCACCCCCGCTCAATGTCCCCGAGCTGGTGGCAGGCCACCGGCCGGGGAAAAACCCTCTCCCACCCACCCACCCCCGCAAAAAAAACTCGCTCCCTCCCAGCCCCCCAGCCCCCCACCCCCGCTCAATGTCCCCGAGCCGGCGGCAAGCCGCCGGCCGGGGAAAAACCCTCTCCCACCCACTCACCCTCGCAAAAAAACTCGCTCCCTACCCACCCCGCTCAATGTCCTCGAGCCGGCGGCAGGCCGCCGGCCAGGGAAAGAAAAACCCTCAACCCCCCCTCCCCCCGCTCAATGTCCCCGAGCTGGCGGCAGGCCACCGGCCGGGGAAAAACCCTCTCCCACCCACTCACCCCCGCAAAAAAACTCGCTCCCTCCCACCCCCCCACCCCACCTCAATGTCCCCGAGCTGGCGGCAGGCCGCTGGCCGGGTAAAAACCCTCTCCCACCCACTCACCCCCACAAAAAACTCGCTCCCTCCCACCCACCCCCGCAAAGAAACTCCCTCCCTACCCACCCCACCCCCGCTCAATGTCCCCGAGCCGGCGGCAGGCCGCCGGCCGGGGAAAGGAAAACCTCAACCCCCCCCCCGCTCAAAAGCCGAAGCCGACCCCCTCTGTCGCGGCTGGAGCATTGCCGGGTCTGAGAAGATGGCCGACCAGCGGGACTGCGCGAAAGAGCAGCTGAAGCGGTGGCAGGAGCTGTGGGGCTCCCAGGTACCAGGACCCATCACACACACACACATATACCCAATCCTCTGCCCTGGGTGCGCGTGTGTGTGCTTGGCGCCCTCCACTCGCCTGTGGGAGAGGATTCTGGTAAGCCGTGTCTCTGACCTCAGGCTGTGCCTGGCAGTGCCCAATGTGCTGCTGCTCCCCATGGCTGTTTTCATTTTAGTGCATTTCGGTGGAACCTGGCTTTTTTTTTTGTACTGTCAATGACAGACGGGGGCTGGTTGATTTCTAAGGTGCCCCCAGAGCCCTTGCAATTTCTGGAATACGCCGCAGAGGGACAGTTTGTTTCCAAGGGTGCAGAGCAAAGTGCAGATGGGAGAAGCAAGCAGCGATTCACGGCGGCTCGTGCCCCACCGCCATAGTCTTTAAGGTGCTGCTGGACTCTTGCTTTTTTTCCCTCCCGCTACGGACAAGAGTAACAGGGCTACCTGCCTTGATCTAGGCCGGGGTGGGCAAACTTGCTCAGCATAAGAGCCACCTAGAATGGGGTGGCCAAACTTGCTTAGAATAAACATCAGATGTTTGAGAGCCGCGAGACATGAACAAATATTACCTGCTTTTATTGGAAAATAAGCAAATTTGCTTTTTATTAACATTAAATGAGACTGCCAAAAATAACAACAAAAGGGGTAAAAGCAGATATTGATAATGATATTAATTTGTCCAATGATATTTGTTTGCTAATGATATTTAGCTTCCCCAGCCGCCCTGCCAGGAGCCACAAAATATATGTGTACAAAGCATGTCCCTTCATTGCTCGCTCTGGGAGGTTATCTGATAATTAACACGGCAAAACAGCATTAAAAATATGGTGGTGGCCGTTTTCACAGGTGAATGGATTCAAGGGCAATGTGGCACTCCAGGAAACTTTTACATCTCAGTTTGTAGTGTGAACGGGGCTTACTAAGGAATGGAAAGAAAATGTAGGGCGACTCCAATGTAAAAACCAGTCAATTCAAGTTACAGATGGACAGAAATGGGGCTGGTGAGTGAAGCTTTTCAGAGTTCTGTACAAAAAAACCTTATTGGGTTGGTTAGTAGAAAAGAGCCAGAGCCCAGCAGCACCTTAAAGACTAACAAAAATTGTGGCAGGGGAGGAGCTTTTGTGAGAGAAAATGCTGCTGCGGTCTAGGATTGGTTAGTGGGATATACATTTTCTGCTTCTTGCAAACAGAAGCATTCTGAAAGTTATTCATTCTTGGCTTCGGTTTCTACGTCTGCCTTTTCATCCTGTGCTTTAAAACGTGGTGGGCCAGGAGTAGTTCAGGTTGCCAGTCTCCAGGTGGCGGCTGGAGATATTCTGACATTGCAACTGGTCTCCAGGTTATATAGATCAACTCCCCAGTAGAAAATGGCTGCTTTGGATGCTGGACTCTATGGCATCATACCCGGGTTCCAGGCTCACTTCAGTCGTGCTGTTTCTAGGCAGCATGAACCTGGGCAGCCAACCTATGCCAGGGCTACACATAGTTCTATGCTCAGAACCTTCCAGTGCTTACTCGATTGGTGGCTCATAAGCGCTGCTGGGTCTTGGTGGAATAAAACTAGATTTCAGAATTTCACAACTGGCTCCTCTGAGGTCTCTGGCCTCCTTGGTAGAGAAGGAAAGAGTGCTGATTATCAAGAAACTTTTAAAACAAGACTGGAGTCTTTCTTTCTTTCTATCTATCTATCTATCTATCTATCTATCTATCTATCTATCTATCTATCTATCTATCTATCTATCTATCTATCTCCCCCCACCTACCTACCTACCTTCCTGTTCCTTCCTTCCTTCATTCATTCCTTCCTTTTCTTCTCTCTCTCTCTCCCCCACCTACCTACCTACCTTCCTGTTCCTTCCTTCCTTCATTCCTTTTCTTCTCTCTCTCTGTCCCCCACCTACTTAACTTCCTTTCTTCCTTCCTTCCTTTTTCTTTCTTTCTTTCTTCTCTCTCTCCCCCACCTACCTACCTTCCTTCCTGTTCCTTTCATTCCTCCCCCCCCCTCCTTCCTTCCTTTCTTCTAACACACTTCCAGTTATGTCAGGGGTGTGTGGCCTTCTGACACTTCCGGTGACATCAGGGGGTGTGGCATATGCAAATAAGTTATGCTAATGAGCTCCTGCACCTCTTTTTTTACGAAAGGACCCCTGGGTATGAAACTTGAAAGGTAATGGCAAAAGCAGGACCAGTCCATTGCTCACTAGCAGTGTCATAAACACAAGCCAACAGATGTAAACATGGTTTGTGCAACCACATTTCACAGAGCAGAAACTCATGATTGCAACGACCATGCAGTAGGGATGGGAGGGGGAGAGAATCACATTTTTTGTGTGACAAAATAATTATATTTGAGTGCCAGGAAAATGCAAAAAGAGATTAGCCACTTCAAGGATCCTCTCCAATATTATTACTTCATTTATGGCATGAAAAAAACCTCACTAATCTGAAAAGATACATGGAGTCACTTGTTCATGCTGCTTGGTCTAAGCTGCACAGTGAGGAACTGAATTCCAAAGAGATAACTGTGCTAGAGAGAGCTGTGTTACAGAACAACCAAAAAGGAGTTTTTTGGAAAATTAAACACTAATGGGGTTTATAGCTAGCAGGAGAGAGTGGGGAGTGGGGAACATCTTGCTAGGAGCAGCTGAAAAGGATTTGGCCAGAGTGTTGGGTCTTTTATGCATGTTTGTTTTCCCCAGCTTTCACCATGCACATTCGTTGGGTTTTCTGTTTTGTTCTGCATTGCTTTTGCTTTCACCATGCATTGATTTTTCCCATTCTGCATTGATTTTCACCCCTTCAGCATTCAGTTCACTTTCCAGTCACCGTATTCCCCAGGTTTTCTGAGAGTGGTTTTGTGGTGGTTTTCCCCCTTGCCTCACTTCCAAGCCGAAGGTAATTCAAAGGCATGCAGATTTCCTCAGACTTCCTCCCACCCTTTTCCTGCCCCTTGAAGGCCACTCCCCCACCCACATTGAGATCATTCTTCCAACTCTGCACCTTCCACCATTCTTTCTGCTTCACTGGTGTACAAGCTCCACTATTGCTTAGGTTTTCCATCTTTTATATTTTGGGGGGTTTTTTTACAAGTGGGTTCAGTCTAGTGATATGAGTTTATTACTACTCTTGGACCACTGGACCACTTCATTGGCAGGGAAAGCTTTAAAAGTTTGGCTAGAGGTAACGTTTGTGTGCAGTTAAAAGTTTTAAAAGATATATGTCCTCAGGAGGAGACGCCGAACACCTGGCCAGAGAGGCAGCATTGGGTGTACAAGGAAGGAAGGAAGGAGGGAAGGAAGGAAGGAAGGAAGGAGGGAGGGAGGGAACAGCTGGAGGTGCAGTTTCCCCCACCCAGCATGCAAGCAGCGCTGGGGGACAGGCTTGGGCAGTCATTCACATGCTGAACGGCAGGGTGCCACCAATGCAACACACACCCAGCTGCTTACTTGTTCTCTTCCTTCCTTCATGTTGTGCCTGCCACTGCCTCTCTGGCCAGGTGTTCAGTGTTCCCTCCTGAGGGCATGCATCTTTTAAAACTTTTAACTGTACACACACACATGCTACCTCTAGCCAAACTTTTAAAGCTTACCTGCCAATGATTTTTTTTCTCCAGGAGTCAATATCAAGATTTTTAAAAAAAACTTTGCCTGCATTCCTTTGTGTTCCCTTACATTCAAGGATCTGAACCAGGAAAGTTTAAATGGAAGGTGTTTACTTGACCTTATTGCACATCTGCAATATGGCAACTGCATAAATTTTAAAAAATCTTTGGACACCACCCCCAACATGTCACAAATGACGTTCCCACTCCAATTAAGAAAAACTGTGGGTTTTGGTTGCAACTGCAGAATAAATACACCACACTACAGGATAAATGCACTGGAGAAAAAAGTATGGTACGCAGGACAGGCACAAAAATCCAAAGTCAAGCTTAAAGGCTTGACTGCTCAGATTCTCTGGAGTAAACTGTCCGTGCATAATGGGCCTTAGAGACTGTTTCATCATATGCATGAAGTGCAGGGCATTTTTTACCCACATATTCACTCTTGCCTCTCCAAACAGAAATACATGTACTTCTTTCTACCCAGTTGTGCCCATTTTCACTGTAAGATCTCTAAAAGGTGCCAGTTTTCAAGCTGTGTATATGATCATACCTTTTAAAATATGATCCAGGACATGATGCAAGTAATATCTTTGTAATACGCAAAACTCTTATTTATTATAGTTTAGTAAGTCTATTTAAATAGATCTGCTTGTTTCTGTAAAACTATTTAAAGTCAATGACTAATTAACATTTTGATTCGAAGACGCCTCTGTTAAAAATTCAACACCCTCTCTCTTTCAATTAAAGTCTAAAATGCTTGCATTAATAATTTCATTTATACCTCCTACTGATCTTTTAGCAATCAACTTAATCCTTCAAGCTTTGTACTGGCACTTACTCTGCAGTATCATCAGGCTTATACTCAGAAAACAAGTCCAAAATACCATGACAGAAAGATCTAACTTTACATTTTATCATACTTCTAGCTAAAACTTTGCATGAGTGCAAGACTATCATCTTTATTTACAACGTAAGGGGGAAAGGCTATTAGCGCCACACTTAAAGACAAACACTGGTTTACCTACTTCGTTAAATTTTGTACCACAGCTGCTTGGACAAAATTAAAGTACACAATACCATCACTACAGTTTTTAACCCAGTTCTTAATTTTCTCTTTCTCTGTGCAGTTCAAAATCACAGAAAGAAGAAGGATATGCAGATACTCGTACGGGAGCAGGATCATTCCTTTTCTTACTGGCAAGAGACTCCACATATTTTTCAGGCATATGAATCTTTTTTATTTACTAATTAGAAAAAGTAAGCCCACTTAGACACCCCATGTTGTTTGAATATTTACATACGTTAATTGCAATGTTAATGTATTAGTGTATGCTAATCACATGCATGATATGTGTACCTACTGTGCTTACTTGTTTGTAGGTGGGGGGGAAGAAGGCTGGATCCAACTCTACCTGTACTGTTCTGATGTCACATGGAGCTATTTCCAGCCCAGTTACCATGGAAACCACAAGGCCTTCGCACCAGTTAGCAGTTCAATATATAATTTACTCAATTTTTTCCACCCAAGTGATTGGGGCTCATATACCGCAACGGCACGCGTACACACACACACACAAGATCCCTATAAATTTTATTTCAGAAAATCATACAGTTGTGTGACAATAGAAACAATTTAATAACCAACCTAGTTCTTTAGGGAAATTTTAGGAAGGAAGAGAAGCTCAAAGACAAGAAGGAAATGCTAGAATGTAGGGCACAATTCACTGCTATCAGTCACCATTTTAAGGAAGTTGACAGGCAGTGACTAAAGAGAAAATCAGTATGGAACAGAATATTGGAACTGACTTACTGAGTCAGATTTTTGGACCATGTAGTCCAGAATCCCATCTCCCACCAGGGTCTGATATATCAGGCCCGTAGAAGAACCCAAGCTGTAATTCTCCAACTGACCTTAGAGATTTTCACATCTGAAACAAGAAGTCAAAATAACAAACTCACCTTTTTGTCACATGAACTAGAGGAAGTAATTTTAAAAGATTACAAAAGTCAAGGTGGGAGATAGAGAAATGGCGCTCCTCTGTAATCCGCTGTCCAAAGCAAGTGCTTCGCATTGCTTATAATGTCAAGGATGTTCTGGCAGCTACCATAAACCACAATTTACAGGGCCAGTGGTGAAGAGAGATTCGTGTGTTGGAGAAAGTTATTTTTCAACAGGAACTTTGTTGGGGCTCCTGTACTTTTCATAACAACTGGGCAGGCAGACACTCCTGACAAATAAAGCTTTTCATGCTATTGCATTCCCAAGCTGTTGAATACGGTGTTGAATTCAGTTTTCTGTGCAGATGGGAGGTTCAAATTTGGACAGGGTCCCTGTAACTTTAGGAATTATACACAGGGAAGAATTTGTCAGGGTGTGGTGTTTCCTTCTACGGTGCTGCAGTGTCAAATTAAGCAGTTTTACACAACCCATAAAGAGTACAGCAGTCTCTCGAAGTCTTGACCTGACAACTGAAGTTGTAAGGCACAAGACACTGTTATTAGCCTTTGACAATATACACATGAATGTCTTATTTATCAGAACATGCATCAAAACTGAAGGCAACCACTAGGTATTCCTACAAGACCTTTTGTCATGATGGATCGAAGAAAATCCCTGTGTGCTGTATAAAGAATTCATGAACCAAGTCTATACTTATTATATCTTGTTGCTAACACTCCCAGTTTTCAAAGAACTGCCGTGCTGCTATGTTTTCTTCAGCCTCATCTCTGGGAGGCATGTGACACATGAGAACCTCACAGTTATCCCATACCGCCTTTATAAATACAAAGAAAAAGGTATACTATGAATGTATAGATGGCAATACTGCACATAGTAAACAGAGATTAATTCTAAGTTATTCATATGGGTGCAAGACATATTTTAAGGGCAAGGCTGCTGTTGTAATACTGAAAAAGCAGCAAAACATGAAAATATCCCCAAACTAATTTTCAAGCACAGGAAGGTTGCAAATGATAATCGATTGCGGCTGAAATCACTTCTCCAAATTCCAGGTCCTTTAATCCTTTCTTAGATGGGGGGAGGGGAACCCAGCCACATGCTTATTATTGTTTAGCTGGAAGCCTTCACACAAACCAAGTGAAGTGTGGCAAATATCTGTATAATACATAGAAATGGTGGTGACAGGCATTTTAATTAACATTTTTTTCAGATGTCTTATCTGTGTTCAGATAACAGGCGCTTGAGCTTACTGTTAAAATTCAATTATTGCTATAGGCTGCAACCAAACATGCACACATATATAACAGTTGAGAAAGAAACTATCATAACCCCATAAGAGGAGCTTCAGCTATGTGTCTGAATTTTTACCAAATAATTTCAAACAAAACAAACATTCAAGGGGTCTTGATTTATTCTTTATTGATGTTTTAACACCTTCCGGTGTTTCAAAGTCTCTTGCTGAAACGGGTTCAGTATAAGAGGAGCGAAAGGCTGGGTTGCAGGCCAAACCTTTGAGATGCCAGTCCCATGCCTTCCAGCCTCTGACAATTCAGAAGTGGCTGATGCAGATTTCAGCCTAGAAATCCCTGACTCCTGTCTTGACATAAAAATCCTTACTTGCTGGCAATAGCCTATGCTACAAACAAAGCATCCTGATCCAAAGTATATTTACGCCCAGATTTAATTAAACTTACTCCCAGTGTGTATGCACCCTAAGGCCACAATCCTCAGTACACTTACTTGGAAGGAAGCCCCACTGAATTCACCGTGGATAAGCATGCACCGATGAGACAGCTAGTCAGATATTTGAAATTTCCATTAATGTTTAATGATTTTCCTGATGTCCTTGTGGAATGATGAGTGTGTGAACCAACTCAAGGTCCATAACAAACAACTGAAAGTCATAATAAGGAAACTAAAATGAATGCATTTATTGGCAGATACTTCTCTCAGTTTTCTCCCCTTTTGAAGTCACTTTTTGTTTTCCAGCATAAATGAATTTCACACTGAGGCTTTTGAGGAACAATGGGACTGAACCTTGAACTGGGGGGGGGGGGGGGAGAAGGGTTCTAGGGAGCAAATTCATTTTATTTTTTTAAAAACTCTGCATAATCTACTGGGTTGAAAACCTTCCAGAGGTGGGCAGTGTTCCCTCTAAGCTGAGTTAGTGTGAGCTAGCTCACAGTTTTTTAGCCTCCGGCTCACACATGTCTTAGCTCCAGAAGGATGGCTCCAGAGCCAACTAATTTATGCAGTGGCCAAATGTTCCAACCTCATCATCTTGGTTGTTCTCCTCTGTACTTCTTCCAGCTCTGCAATGTCCTTTTTGAGATATGCTGACTAGAACTCTACACAGTATTCCAAATGAGGCCACACCATAGATCTATACAGGGTTTGCCTTTTTCACCGCTGCGGCACACTGGGTTGACAGTTTCCTTGAGCTATCCACTACGGCCCCAAGATCTTTTTCCCTCTCAGTCTCAACAAGTTCAGACCTCATTAGCCTACACTTGAAGCTGGGATTTTTTGTCCCATTGTGCATCACCTTACAGTACATCTTGCACCTTATCAGTACATCTTGCATATATACAAAATGAATCTCTTTTTGCATTGTGAGCCAAACTAGATTTTTTTTCTGGGCATTTAAGCAGTGATGCTTGTAAGTGGCAACTCAATACAATTACAGATGGGGGGGCCAGTTCACCCCTCACTAATCTCAAATAACGAGGGATATCCTTTGGAACATGTAGGGAAGGAAACAGAGTACTTGGGGGCATATGTCAAGTGTCCTGCTCACATCATTACATAACCACAGCCTTCTCCCAAATATCTTGGATTGGGAACAGGAATTCCAAATCAGAGGCTTTGAGCCTTCAGGGAGATTCCAGGGAGCCTCCAAATTACAACTTTCCCCCCTAAAAGCAGTTATTGGAAGCTACATCCCAAGCAAAGAATGGGTTTTTTTAAAAAAAAGGCATTCCACACTTTTTGCAACAGGAGCAATTTTCAGGAACAATAATCTTTAGATTATTTTACATTGACTGGATAACATGTGAAAAGAGTAAGAGTCCAGTAGCTCCTTAAAGACTTACAACATTTGTGGTAGGGTATGAGCTTTTATGAGTCACTGTTCACTTCTTCAGATACAGTTAGAATGTGAGTCCATTTGTCCTATATTCCAATATATGGGACAGATGGACATACATTCTAGCTGTATCTGAAGAAGTGAGCAGTGTGTCACGGCATGACACAGTGACTCATGAAAGCTCATGCCCTACCAGAAATTTTGTCAGTCTTTAAGGTGCTACTGAACTCTTATTCTTTTCTACTGCTACAGACAGACTAACATGGCTATCTATCTTGGATAACACTTGGCACTAAATCTTTTCTTTCTTTCTCTCCTGAAACTAGTCCGCCATACTGTCGTCCCCCCCATCTAACTTTTCCTATCTGCATCATTATGAAATTGGAGTTATACACACAATATAACAATTACCATGATAAAGTACCTTTTAGATATTACATATATGAGGAATGCTAATTTAATGTGCCTAATTTGCATATTAATAAGATGCGTAACCTTTGAAGCCCCAAACCACCTTAACTGTCCTCTGTTTGTCCTCTGTTTGTTCTATCATTCAGTGTTCAATCTAAACAGGGGCGTCGAGTTTTTAAAATCCCGGGGGGGGGCTCTTCTGTGCGTGCGCGAAGCGCACACACGTCCACTGGGACCATGTCCCTGCCGCCGCCACCTCCCCCCCCGGCCTGACCACTCCTGCTTCCGTCCCTTCCTCTGTCCATCCAGGGCATTTGCTTAGCGGAGGGAGGGAGGGACGGAGTGGCCAGGCCGGGGGGGGGGGGGGAGAGAGAGAGACAGCGATGGCAGCAGCCCTAGGAAGGGCCCAGGGAGGCGCGGCGGAGGGCGCTCCGGGAAATTTTGGGGGTGGCTTGAGCCCTCGAGCCCCCCCGTAGTTGACGCCTATGAATCTAAACATAATACAGTGAAAATGATTATACAACAAAACTGCTTAAGAAAGTTATAGGCTGCTTTCAGATGTCACAAGACACCAAAACATGTGAAAGCAACACTTGTGTGGACAAAGTGCATTACCTAAGCAAAGTTTTTCTCCTGAAGTGAAATAAGATACAAACCATTGATGAAGCATGTATTTCTCACCAGATCACTCACTCGTAGCATAATTAGGAGGCAGAGAGATTCCCATTAGGTTATCTGCCAGAGGCAGAGAGAATGTGAGGTAGAGTGGGGATCCCATGTTAGCAAAACTGGACTTCTGAAAAAACTCTACATCCTTTTTTGTGTGTGTGCAATTCAACCAGTCCACCCCTCACTTGACCCCACATGGCTTGCTTGAACATCCTATAGGAAATTTCTGTTATTCTACTGTGAGGCTGGGCTCCAGACTGCAGCCATGGGCAGATTTATGTTCTCTTCCCAATAACTGCAGTTCTCAACCATCTGCTACCACACCCACTATTCCCCACTACAGAACTTGCAAACCTCAAACCCTTACTTTTCAACCCTGTCCACAGGTGTGTGACTCAAGAATAAACATGTACAGTACAGGGCCTTGTTGCCCCCATGTCCCTTTATTTAGTTCTGGATAACAATTACCAGGCATAGACATTCAGAATTTGGCCAGCTATACAACTTATGCCATGAGCAATTTCCAGATGAAAATTACAGCAACAGAAACTGTATACATATTGCTCTTTATGACTCCCAAATCCACCCTTTCCTTACTGTTACAGAAACACAGAGCAGGAAGGGTACACCAGGGGTCATCTAGTCCAACCCACTGGACAATGCAGGAAACCCACAGCTACCTCCCCACCCACTCCCCCAGTGACTCCTGCCCTATGCCCAGAGGGAGGCAAAAAACCTCCAGGATTCCTGGGCCAATCAGGCCTGAAGGGAAATTCCTTCCTGACCCCAAAGTGGCAATTGGCATTACCCCAGGAATATAAGAAAGGGCCAAAAGAGCCAAGCACTGAATCATCCCTTCCGCCCTCCCTCTCACAATCTGCACAGTCATGGCCAGCTAGCCTCTGCTTAAAAACCTCCAAAGAAGGAGAGCTCACCCCCTCCCGAGGAAGCCTGTTCTACTGAGGAACTGCTCTAGCTATCAGGAAGTTCTTCCTAATGTTTAGCTGAAAACTCTTTTGATTTAATTTCAACCTAATGGTTCTGGTCCAACCTCCTGGGGCAACAGAAAACAACTCTGCTCCATCCTCTGTATGACAGCCCTTCAAATACTTGAAGATGTGTACATATCACCTCTTAATTGTCTCCACTCCAGGCTAAATATATCCAGCTCCTTCAATCTTTCTTCACAGGACTTGGTTTGCAGACCCCTCTTCATCTTTGTCACCCTCCTCTGGACACATTCTAGCTTATCAACATACTTCTTAAACTGTGGTACCCAAGCTGCTGAACACAGTACTCTAAGTGAGGTCTAACTAGAGCAAAGTGATATTATCACTTTGCATGATCTGGACATTATCCTTTTGTTGATGCAGCCCACTGCATCACACTGCTGATTCATGTTTAAGGTATTCTACTAAGACCCCTAGATCCTTTTCACATGTGCTACTACCAAGACAAGTCTTCCCCCACCCTATAATTATACATTTGATTCTTCCCACCTAAATGCAGAACTTTACAATTATCTTTGTGGAAATCCATTTTGTTAGCTTTAGTCCAGTTTTCCTGCCTGTCAATATCACCCTGAATCTTCATTCTGTATTCTACTATATTTGGTAGTCCTCTCAAGGTAGTATCATCAGCAAATTTAATGAGCATCCCTTCTATTCCTTAGTTCAAATCATTTATAAAGATGCAGAACAACACATGGTTCAGGACAGATCCCTGAGTCGCTCCACTTGTCACTCCTCTACAAGAGGATGAGGAACTATTAACTCATTGGAGGTGATCTGTCAACCAGTTACAAATTCACCTACCAGTAGTAAGATCCAAACCACGTTTTACAAGCTTATCAACAAGAATATCATGTGAAACCTTATCAAAAGGCTTCGTGAAATCAAGATAAACTATGTCCACAGCATTCCCCTGATCCAACAAAGCAGAAACTCTCTCAAAAAAGGAGATAAGATTAGTCTGACATGACTTGTTCTTGAGGAACCCATGTTGGCTCATAGCTGCCTTTTTTAAATGCTCAAGGACTGTTTGATGGTTTGTTCTAAAACCTTACCAGGTATGGACATCAAGCAGATGCGTCGGCAGTTTACTTGGATGATTACTCCTCTTTTCCCTTCCTGAAGATGGCAACAACATTTGTCTGCCTCCAGTCTTCTGGTATCTCAGATGTTCTCCAAGAATTATAAAAAATTATGGACATAGGCTCCAAAATTACATCAGCAAGCTACTTTAGTACCTTCAGATGTAATTCATTTAGACCTGAAGACTTGGGGCCTTTTCTCACTAGCTTTCCCCTGCGGTTTACACGGAAGCTAGCACCGGAGCTTCTGGTCAGTTTCCCACCATTTGCTCCGTGCTCACAATTTCCTCCAGAGTATCACTGCACTGCTCCGGAGCTTCCCTGGAGCAAGAAAATCCTGTTCCAGCAGTGCAGTGATACTCTGGAGGAAATTGTGAGCACGGAGCAAATGGTGGGAAACTGACCGGAAGCTCCGGTGCTAGCTTCCGTGTAAACCGCGGGGGAAAGCTAGTGAGAAAACGCCCTTGGTTTCATTTAAAGAAGGTTGGTGTTTACATACCACCCATATGCCTATCTTAGGCTGCAACTCACTTCATCATGTGTTCTCTTTTTGCTAAGCTGAGCATCGATCCTTTTGAAAAGATGACGGAGGCAAACTAGGAATTGAGCAGTTCTGCCCTCTCTTCCTTACATGTTAAAATTCCACTTCCCTCTTCCCACAGCAGGCCTACCACTGCCTTTATTGTTTTCTTGCTCCAAACATAACCAAAGTACCCTTTTTTTTGTTGCATTAAGCATCTTTTGCTAGCCTAAGCTCATACTGAGCTTTATCTTTTCTAACACTTTCCCTACAAGCACTGGCTATTTTTTTCATATTCATCCTCAGTTATGTGGCCCTCCTTCCATTTCCTGAATGTGTTTTTTATTCTCAGATCTTTAGAAAGCTGTTTATGGAGCCACCTTTGTGAGAGTTTCAACAGTGGCATAAAGATGCACCCCTTCAGCAGACCATGTCAAGAAAGCAGTGCATTAGGACAGTGGCGTACAGGTGGGGTGTGGGTGCAGGTTGAGGAAGGCCCTTGAAGGGGGTCCTTAGAGCCAGCATCATGCTGTGTCGAGCCAAAAGCCTTTCCTTTTATTTTTAAAACGCAGTTCTGGATGCAGCCATTAGGGGTGCATGCAGGGCCAGTGCCAAGCTTTTTGGTGCCCTAGGCAAGGCTAACTACTTGTGCCCCCGCCCCCCGCTAACCAATTTTCAAAAACAGATGAATTCTAAGGAAAATTAAAAGCACAAAACTTGACATTGCTAATTTTTTAAAAAAATTGTGAGAATAAGTAAAATGACAGCCTTTGGTTTTCTTTCTCAAACAGAAAACAGTTTTAGCACACAACTCAACAATCATTTTTAATAATGCTGTGAATTGTGATGTCAAAAATTAAGGCTCTTGAATATTTCCATTTCAGGCACATCAAAATCTTATTTTGTGTGCCTTTTCCTTTGCAAATTTTGTTACCAATTCCTTCAGGTTAAGTTAGGGTTGCCAAGTTTTCAAAACTCACCGGCGGGGGGGAGCCCTCCTCTCGCCGGGAGTTTCTTCTGGCGTGCGCGCAAAGCGCGCGCACCCAGGGACGTCACCGGAAGTGACGCAGCACATTGGGGGCATTGCCAGGGCAACGCTAGAGTTTTGGGGTGATTGCCAGAGCGTCGCCCTGGCAACACCCCCAACGTGCTGCGTCACTTCCGATGACGTCATTACGTCATCCTCACTGGACGACGTCGGGGGTGGGGTTCCCCCCGCTGGCCAATTGCTGGCCAGTGGATCGGGAACCCCTTTAGCGGGGGATCCCCCACCCCCCGGGCTGACTTGGCAGCCCTAGGTTAAGTGCTGATGCTTCAGTGTGTTCAACTGGTATAACTGCTAAACCAAATAGTCTCTTTTGCAGCAGTAGTTCTCCTACAGTTTTCTCAGTTTTGCAATTATTGACATCAGATTTGTGTCCGTTTACCCTTTGGTGTAGGATTTGACCTGTTTGTCCTATGAAGAGAACTGTAATTTACACATCCTACTGTATTGTTATTCCAGTCTTGCTGTTTTTATTGCTCAGTTACTTATTCATCTTGACTCTAATCATCTCTTCCTGACACCTAACTCCCCCTACCTGCTTATAATATTTGAGGAAATCTGTTTCAATGTATGTGAAGAAATGTGCACATGCTAAGAACATAAGAGAAGCCAATGTTGGATCAGGCCAATGGCCCATCCAGTCCAACACTCTTTCACACAGTGGCCAAAAATACCAGGTGCCATTGGGAGGTCCACCAGTGGGGCCAGGACACTAGAAGCCCTCCCACTGCCCCCCCCCAAGTACCAAGAATACAGTGCATCACTTGCCCCAGACTGAGAGTTTCTATCTATACCTTGTGGCTAATAGCCACTGATGGACCTCGGCTCCATATGTTTATCCAATTCCCTCTTGAAGCTGTCCATGCTTGTAGCCGCCACCACCTCCTGTGGCAGTGAATTTCACTTGTTAATCACTCTTTGGGTACAGAAGTACTTCCTTTTATCTGTTCTAACCTGAGTGCCCACGAGTTCTTGTACTGTAAGAAAGGGAGAAAAGTACTTCTTTCTCTACCGGCTCTATCCCATGCATAACCTTATAAACCTCTATCATGTCACCCCTTTGGGGATTTTGAACTTAGACTTCCCATATAGTAGGCTGATACTGACCACTTAGACAAACACATAGCCCTCAGTCTGTGTTATGGTGCCTTCTCATGTTCTTGACCAGCACATGAAGCAACTCGTGTACAAAAGGTTGGAATACCCAGGCATTTTATGTTTTCCTCTGGACCCTAGACTCAGAACTCTGAGTGATTGTCAATAAATCAAAACTAGGCTTGCAGTTTATAGATACACACTTGAACAGCATACTCAAGATTGCAAACAGCACAGACATTTTGATGCAATACTTCAGAGCAAGGGGTGTCAGTTAAATGAACAAAATATTGCAAGAGTGCTAATGTTTTTTTAAACATGTTTTAAGTTAAAACTTAACTTTTCAACAGACAGCCTGCAGCAGGTTGGAGGGGCAAGAAGGCCATCGGGGGTGGGGGGAGAGACCTTCTGAGGAGAGTGAGGGTAGTTGCGCTCATGGCTACCCACCCAGCCCCACCAGGCAGGATGTTCTTTGGGCAGTCCAAAGGCCGGGGCGCATCTTATACCTCAGCACCCCTTGGTGAAGCTCCGACGGAGCGGGACGAGGCGCAAGGGCAGAGGATGCCGAGAGGGACTAGTATGTGCCCTGGGTCGACAGTCGCCTGAGAGAGCGGCTCCTCCACCCGCCTTTCTTTGCTGTGCGGGGGGGGGGGGGGTGACAGACCCATGAAGGGAGTTAGGCTTAGGAGCAGGGAGAGGGAAGTGGATGGAGGAGTGCAAAACAGAGGGAGGAGAGAAGCGGGGGGGGGGGGGGGGGAAGAGGCACAAAGGCAAGAGAAAGGGTGCCTTCATCTCCGGCTGTCGCCACACCTCTTCTGAAGAAGTGACTGCATGCTGCGGTGCCAGTGACTCACAGAGGAAGCACCGGCCTCCCCGGCCACAAACAACGTCCCTCTCTCCAGTGCAGCAGCGGCTCTCTGCTGCTTCCCTCTAGTTGCAGGGAGGCAGGCAGCAGGACCAAGCTGGGTGGAAGGCAAAGGGAAGGGGGCAGTGGCAGGACCCCGGCCGCCAGCAACAACCGCCTGCAGCAGCAGCCTGACAATGAGGATGGCCCCTCGGTTGCCAGCCCTGCCCGTGCACCTTGCCTGGCTCCTGGACTGCCTGCGCGCTCCCCCAGGCTATGGCTGGCCAGCCCTGCTTTGTGTGCCAGGCCCAGGGGCGCCTGGAGGGGTGGCGAGGGCACCTGGGGACAGAGACCCCCGGCCTCAGCATGGAACTGACCAGGCAGCATGGGGCTGCTTGCTTCTCTTTCTCCCCCGAGGTGGCCAGAGATGAGGATTCCTGCTCATCATCAGCACTGCTCTCACCTGGCCTCTGCGCCCATCAGGGATCTGTGCCCCTAGACGGTCGCCTAACCTCGCCTCAATGGTCGTACCGGCCCTGGGTGCAGAGAAGTCTGAGCATAGCAAAAAGCATTTTTAGACTAGACTTCCCTTTCTTCAAGACTGATACAAACTTGCTTAACAGATCATACAATCAAGCCAACAAGCTAATAGCGTGTACATTTCCCTGGATCTGCTGGATCTGCAGGATAGAGCCTCTATTACTCAAGCCAGTTGGAATAGATATAGACTGCTGTATACAGTCAAGAGAAATATAGTAGAGCTTGGTGCTCCATCACTGGAGGTGGCCTGACGAAATCCTGAAAGGAAATGGATGGGAACCTGGGCAGTCCGTTGCCATGCCTCTTAGCAACTGTATTTTGTGGACTTACTCCTCTTAGTAACTGAGTTTTGTGGACATTTATTAATTGTTAGGAATTTGTTGAAACGTATCTTTGGGTACAGAGTTACAGTTTTTGACTGTGTGGTTATATGCAAAACCCGCCCATGGTTTGGCAGCCCATTCCACAAGGATAGTGGCTGCCACAAAGAACATTCTTGCCAAAACAGCTGCTGCCCTCATCTCTCTTAGAGAGGGAACAGAACGCAGGATTTGATGGAAGGCTTCTAAAGCCCATTCAGGCTCATGTGGGAAGAGGTGGTCAAGTCCTTCAAACACATCTCAGACAATAAAAGGTTTTAAAGGTCAAACCTAACACCTTGAAGCAAACTGGTAACCAACACAATTGGCTGAATATTGCTCTAATATGAGTAGTATGATTGACTCTCATCAGCAGACAAGCTGCTGAATTGTGGACCAATTTCTGAGATGTTTCAGGGGCAGCCCAACCTGGAGCACACTGCAATGATCTAGGCTCGAGGTAACATGAATCAGAATGGCAAAATCAACTATATCCAAACAAGGGTGACGTTTTTGAGCCAGGTGTAATGGAAAAAAGGCAGTCTTCACAGCAGTGCCAACCTGTTGCTCCATCTGCTGTTCGGGTGCAACAGTATTCCCAATGCTCTTAACATTATTTACCAATGCCAGCAGTACACCATCTAAAATAGATCAGGAACCAGAACAATCTACTAAAATTAACCAAGGCGTTTGCCCCACCAAACTTTCCTCCCCCCACCAGAGACATTCACAATCCAAAAGTTTTCTCCCCCTGAATGTAGGCTGTAAACATCCCTGCCTAGTATCCCTAACCAATGAAGTTTCACCATGCCATAGTAATTCATAAAGACAGATACGTATTGTGTTCAAGCTACTGCTCATTTAAGACTGTACTCTCAAAATCCAGCATGGAAATTAGTATTGAAGTATTTTTCTCCCCTGATATGAACCACCCTCTTATATGTATGCCAGTCTGAACCATGCCTTATCAAGCTTCTGCATGCAAGCATCTAGAAAATTCCTTAAACTGCAATCTCAAGCTCCACCCAACCTCCTCTCTGCAAATCCCTGCTTGCCCTTCATTCAATAATGACAATCGCCGTCTGGATTAAAGGAAATTTACTTGCCAAAAAATAATAAGTGTCACCTGTGAGAAGTTCAGAGATCCTATCAGGAACAGTGAATATTACAAGGAGAGATTACTAAGGGTGTGGTGCAAGAAAGCTATACGCAGTTCAGACTCTGTGGCTGACATGGGGAAATGTGCCCCAAATGAATTAGGTCTGCCCTTCTAGTCTCCTCTGAACGTCTTCAAGACACCAGCTAGAGTTAGAAGGACTAGTGGTGGCTGCTCCTTCTCAACATCCCTTGAGAGCAATGCTGGCTAGGACAAAATGTGGACCAAGTAGTTCAAGATTCTTCACAGGCAAGACATTATCTTCCCACACTTCATCATGCACATCTAGCCTACACTGTCCAGGATTCAGGATACCAGCACCACATCCACCATGATGTCCACCTTCTAAGGGTACAGCTCTGTACAGTGAAGTTTTATCATTTTTTGCTGAAGGGTATATGCCTGGTCCACAAATAAAAATTAACAGAAATAGCCATATACCAGTCCTGAATGGCCAGAAAAGATTATAGCATCTAGCACAGCAGTCAGGGTTGATGTCCAAGACATGTCAGCCAAGATATCTAAGAACTGGCCTCAGTATCACAGCTTGTATGTCGTGGTGACACTACCTGTTGAAAAATTCCTTACTGTCAATTGATTCCGTTATTTTGATGTAGCATCCACTGTACATCAAGGCTTCAAGAGAATCTCAAAGCCAAACAGAAGACACTGAACCCATGTACTAGGATGTCCTTTGACCAAAAACTAGCTACCAAGTTCATACTAAACACACTTGTGCTGCCTTCTCAAACACAAACACACTTTTTAAAAACTTGTCCAAGCACCTTTGAAGAAGCCAATGATTTTGTTGTGCTTTACAGAACCTTCATCAAGATACTCCATGTTTTGCACATTACCCTACCACCCCATTCTTGAACCCTCTGGTGTACTCAGAATTTGGGGGCAAACCATTAGGCTTGGCCAAACTCCAGGCTAAATGAACTGAGGACAGAAAAGCTGATCTGTGAAAACAATTTTTCCTACCATTATACCACCTTGAACGAGGATTCCTCCCAAAGCATTTTCTTCTGTACCAAGGAGTATAGTAACTGGATGTGTCACCACCCCCTTCCCTTTTAATCTAAAAATTCTTCAACTCAAAACTACAAGTGTTTAAAATGAACATTTTTTTAAAGTCGGGAAACAAACAGTAAAAAATTTATTCAGCATGGAAAGGAAGGCAGCAAGGAAATTTTACAATTATGGAAAACACTGGATGCAACATATCAAAAGTGTTATTCTTATTGATATATATTGTTAATATTGCTTTGGCTTGGGGGGGGTCCCCTTTTAACCAGGAGATGCAACAAACAACAATAATCAAGTAATCTAGTTTTCTCTAACTGTGCCATGTTAGCAAAGTGCTTATACTAGTGGCACAAGGGACAGCAACAGTGAAAAACATTGTTTTTGGTAAGTAATATGTGCAAAGTATAGGCACTTTACAAGTAATTAAAGGTTTGGAACTGAACGCAGGAATCCGGCAATATTCAGCTTACTCCATCTCCATCTCTGACCCACTTTTTACAGGCTGATTTTCTGTTGCACTGTAGATCGAAGAGGTGATGGGGGAATCAGTGCCTGGTGGTAGTGATGGAGACCGAACACGCATGTTGCTAAGCCTGAGAAGTGGGTGCTGACAAGAGGGGATGCACTAGGAGACCCAAGAAGGCCAGAGGCTGGCAGTGTGACTGCAGCAGAAGAGGCAGTTGGTACAGGAGTCCTCCTACAGGCCAACGAATTATTGTTGGGCCATGCAATTCTGCTTCTGGTGGTGTGTCTTGAGGCCTCAGCCCTCTGCTCAAGAAACACCATTGTCAGCTTCTCACAGAAATACATAGGTTTTATTTCGACTCCATTATAAATGATGACTACGTTTAATTTATTTTTCCAATGACTCACCCTCGCTCAGCATTCAGCTGATGCCTTGTGATGATGTCCTCTTTTCCATCTGTTTAAAAGCCCAGGTATCCATAGCCTCATGCCTAGACAGGTGTTGTAACCCCTCCTTCATGAAGTTACTCACCACAGATCAGTGAATACCCCCCCCCAGTTGCTGTGAGAGTTTCTCTGCTCTTTTGGCCTTGGGATTCCAGTCTTGAGTGTCATGCAATCACGGCTACGGGGTCTGTGAACAATGAGCTGTGATTCTGCTGTATGATCATGTGTCTGTGTAATCAAGCATTAACAAAGTTCCCCAATGATAAAGGAAGAAGTGGCTGCAGGTACCCCAAACCCTCAGAAATCAGTAGGTGCTGTTCTTGTGTTCTACAGAGCTTCATCAAGATAGATGTTCATCTAGACGTTCATCTAGCTTCATCTAGACAGTCAGCAAAGACACTAGAAAATTTTCCTTAGAATGTTCTATCCAGAGATAATACGTACTATTTGCACAATTCACACCTACAAAAGCTTGAGCAGAGTAAGTACAGGAAGGTACAAGTAGATTCATAAGGTAAATGTATCATGCCTAACTGCTGCATAGTTCATGCCCTATATGGGAAGGATAACAGGTCACAATGAAAATGTTGAGAAATCTATTTTACTTCCCTTCCCCCTCCATCCTCTGCCCTTGATCTTGTTCCTGATCTTGCCAGCAACACCACCTGCAGCTTATGAGGACAGAAAAGAGAGGTCATACAGTGGGGCTTCCAAGCTGTTAATAAGAAGAGAGCAGGGGCTACAGCAATTTTTAGCAAACTTAATAAATACAGATTATGAACTAAGCTCTTGTATCCCACTATCTCCTCCACCCCCCCCCCAAAAAAAAGGCTTCAGCACCAGTAATGCTTTATGAGTCTTACTGTAGCTGAGATACAGACTTGGGTAGAAGGTGGACAGAAGGAAGCAATAGAAAGCAATTTGAGAAAGTGTCAGTATAACCCAGCCATGACAGGAGGTGCTACTTAGGAAGGAAACAATATTTTGATTATTTGGATATCACAACAAATCACAGTTAATTCAAACTGTGTTAACAAAACAACTACACACCCTAGTTTGCCAACCCACAAACCATGGTTTGTTAGACCTTAATGGTTTGGATGTCCTGACAAACCATAGTTTATCATGACATCTGAATGCAGACATCATCACCTTTTAAAATGTGAGAATTTGATTGTTTTACTTCGTGACTGAATAATTCAGAAAGATTAAGAGGCATGTTGACTAAAATGTAAAATATTTTTTCAGTACTCTATACTTTCTCAAAAATTGCTGCATTTTGTTTTATCACTGCAGTAACTTGTTTAAAAAGCAGGGCTATATCAGATACTTTTGTGAACATGTTACTATTAATGTATCATTTTCTTTTCAGAATGTATGCAAGTTTATTTTCTGCAACAGAAAGAATTTTGGCCACAAAATACTTTTTTTTTGGCAAATGCTATATCACATTTCAGAAGATAAGAACATTTTGGTTACTTATCATAGCTTAAACCCATGACAAAAGTCCTGAACTAGATAAGAAATAATTTCACTTCAGCATCACTTCATGCTTAACATCATACACTTTGAACAAAATAATTAAGGGTTAGTCTAAGGCCCCTTTCACTGGATGTTATCCATTGCTGGCCTGATTCCTAGTAAAGCGATACAGGGATGGGGGTTTCATACAGCGAATTTCATTCTGTTAATGAGCAGTCTTTGAAGTGTTCTGTCCATTTCAAACAGAGTCGCTTTTTTTCCCTTGCCCTTTTTCACTGCACAGTCTTTCTTGCGGGGTTTTTTTTTAATCATTCCAAGTAGCGCACTAAAATACTAGACCAAAATAGCTGCAAGGCATCTCTGTGGTCCTGCTGCAGCACTGAAGTGCTATTTGGGTCTAGCACTATAGAGCTCAACTAAGAATGGTTAAAAAAAAAAAGTTCAAGAAAGACTGTGCAGCAAAAAAAGGGCAAGGGGGAAAGAGGCACTATTGTAAACTCTGCAGTCATTTTATACAGGACACTACCACAGTGACTCAGAGGTACAAAGAAGAGGTGAAAAACAAAAGTTTACCTCAAAAAACGGCTTAATCTCGCTTTGCTAACCAGATGCAAGTGGCTTTGTATGAAATCAGTTAGCAACCAGCTACTAAAACGGATTACAAAGGCTGTTTGAAAGGGGCCTAAATCTGGTCCCTAAATGCACTGCTTGATGATCGCAGTACCATGAAAGCCAAAATGGGACAGCAGATAGAGTGTTAAACTAGGGTTTGGGTTCAAATTTGAACTGGGTTCAAATCTCCGCTTGGTCATGAAGCTCACTGGGTGATCTTGGACCATTTACTCTCTTTCTACCTAGTCAATCTCAAAGAGTTGTTGTGTGAACAAAATGGGAGGGGAACTCCTAGGGGAAAGGATGGAATAAAAACAGAGAGAGGATGTGAGGTTCTTGCTATCTGGGGAAACGGTTTTACCTTTAAACACTCTCTGTGTATATAAACTTGGTAGTTTTCTGCTGCCACCAGGAATTAAAAAATCCAAATCTCTCTCTTTTGGTAGTATGACCTAGGTGGTCTGGGCACTTCAGAGGACGATGTGGCCCTGAGGAAATACTGTACTGATTTCTGGGATAAGATTAAACAAAAATTGATTTATTTAATAAAGAACAAACTGGGTTTCTGGTTATTTTGAACAGTTGTTGAAGAAAGGAACTTGAAAATATAACTGGCAATGCTTAGTGCTACAAACAGTCTCTCAAACTCCACTCTGACAGGCTTATATCTCTCTCTTTTCATATATATAGCCACACAGGCTAGTCTCTTTGTTTTATTCACACAGAATAGAATCGTCTCTCTTAGTCACACAGACTAAATTCTTGGTCTAAATCACTCAGAAAAAGACTCAAGATCCCATAGTCACACAGACTATGCTCACTCTCCAACTTCACACACTGAATCCTCCATAGATAACCATACACAGATTCCCCTCAGAACATTTCCTCTCACACTCTCAGTCATCAGCCAATCAAAATCACACCTGTCTCCCTCTATCACCCCCCCTTCAGTACTGCAGTCAAACTAAACATTTAAAGGAACACACACACCAAAACATGAAATCATTACAGAGGACATGAATAATTAATCACTGATCTAACAAAATAGTTAGAACTCCCATACTTTCAAATGAGTGAATTCACACATTCAGCTGCCAGTCATGAATCATCAAGTGGTCAAGTGACGACAAAACAAGTGATATACATGCATGTGTGAACTGGCTACAGATAAACGATTTAGGCCCCATGCATGTTTTACAAAGCACAGTTTGCTACAACAAGGTTGGGGACCCTTGGCTTAGTTATTTTAGACATTTCTATAAAAGCTATTGTCCTGTTAATTCTTCTCTTTCATTAATACTCCTTGTAAGAATCATGATATTCAATCAGATATACACACCAATCCCTTATACAACACAGCAGTGTCTCACAAAAAAGATTATGGAGTACTGAGTAGAAGTGTGGGATGTTAGTAATGCCTCATGGCTCATCTTAAGGGATTTTTGAGCAACTCAGGACACCTAGCTTCACATAATTGGATAAACAGGTGACAGCAGGGCTGGGGGTGCCTTCTGCCAGCTTCAGCTGGTGAGCCAGCTGTGGCCCTTCCTGGGCAGAAATGATCTTGCCACTGTGGTGCATGCCCTGGTAACATCTACATTAGGTTAGTTCAATGCACTCTATGTGGGGTTCCCCTTGAAGACTCTCCAGAAGCAGCAGTGGGTACAGAATGCTGCAGCCAGAGTGGTGACTGGAGTGGGTCATAGGGACCATATCACTCTAGTCTTATTCCATCTACACTGACTTTCAATTTGCTACCGGGCTGAATTCAAGGTACTGGTATTGACCTTTAAAGCCCTGTAGGGCCTGGCCGAACACATCTTAAGGACCACATCCTCTCATATAAATCTGACTGTACACTCTGTTCATCTCAAGAAAGGGCCTTCTTGGTCACAGCATTAAAACTTTGGAATTCCATTCCCAGGGAGATTCATCTGTCTTCCTCTAGTGTTGTCTTTCACCAGTAGGTGAAGAATTTTTTGTTTCATCTGGCATGCCTCCAAATGGTTACTGGCCCTCTTCCTAGGGTTTTCTGTTTATGTGTTTTAATGATTTTATAACTAGGAATAAGGCCTGTTGTGGAAATAAATACAACGGACTCTAGAGAGAGGCTCTGGGTGGGTGCCCTGGCCTTGGGCACTCAGAGTCAATTTGCTGTGGTGACTTCAGCAGGGTATAATGACATAGAGTCCACTGTTTTTCCCAGGGGAACTGATCCCTGGAGACCCCCCCTCCAGCCTCTACCTAGGAAAAGTACAGCCTTTCGCAGCAGGGACCAAGCAGGAGGGAAGCAACCTCAGCAGGGTATAATGACACAGAGTCCACTCTGCAAAGCAGCCGTTTTCTCCATGGGAACTGATCTGTTATCTGGAGAGCAGTTTTAATTCTGAGTGATCTCCAGTCCTCATCTGGAGATTGGCAGCAATGGTTCCCCTGGAGGAAATGGCTGGTTTGGAGGGTGAAGTCTATGGCACTGTACCTGTCTGAGGTCCCACCCCTCCTCAAACCCCACCCTCTCCAGGCTTTACCCCTCAAATCTCCAGGAACTTCCCAACTTGGAATTGGCAGCCCTATCTCCTTTCCAGCCAACCATCAACCTACCTTTATTTATTTTATTTATTTGTTGAGATTTATATCCCACCTAGTTGTTATCTGCCACTCTGTTATCTGCCACTCTGACTTCTTCTTTCCATCTCCTCCCCCCTCCCTACAGTCTCTACCTAGGAAAAGTACCCTCTCCACAGTGGGGACCAAAGCAGCTTACATCATTCTCCTCTCCCCCTTTTGATCTGCACAACAACCCTGTGAGATAGGTTAGACTGAAAGTCTGTGACTGGTCCAAAATCACCTCAGCTTCCACAGCAAAAACCTGAGTCTGGCAGACCCTGCTATGAAGTGCTGTTATGCCACATTGGCTGTCCCAGGGGGGCTGCTGCTGGTGAACAGGAGCAAGCAGCCAGGCCTAGTTAATGACAGTCAAGTGTTATCAAGTCACCCAGAGGGCACTGCCAGGCCTAGGGTAGCCAGCCTCCAGGTGAAGCCCTTCACTTGGTATCAACTGAACTCCAGACAACAGATCTCTCTACCCCTGGAGAAAATAACTGCTTTGGAGGGTGGACTCTATGAGGCCTCTCCCCTCCCCAAACTCTGGCTTCCATAGACTCCACCACAACATCTCCAGGAATTTCCCAACCAGGAGCTCGCAACCCTAGTCAAGACTGGCCCCAATGAGTTCCCCACAAAGGCCAAAGTAGGCCTGGAAAGGGCTTCCTGCCCCTGTCTTTTTACTGACTGAACCAAGCTTGGTTGCCTAGCACCAGCCACTGAGGGGAAAGTGAGCCCTACAGCAGGAGGAGAAGAGAATGATTTGACAGACAGTGGCTAACCTCAGTAGCCAGCCAGCCACAGAGGAGCCACGCAGCAGTAGAAGAGTCTTCATCAGGAGAGTCAGCTGTTTTGGCAATTTATTCAGACAGGAAGAATGGCCAAGCCGGCAGTGGGTGGGGGAGAGTAGTGAACCCAGCCCCTAGCCAATGGCACGCAAGTACTCTTGTCTGGTGGTTGACGGGCCAATGGCTGATGGAGTGCACAGCACAGCCAGTGGGAGAGTCAGAGAGTGCCAATAGGCTAAGGCGCATATATATATATATATATATATATATATATATATATATATATAATAAAATGTTTTAATTTTTAATGCTTGCAGGCTTGTTCACCCTGATCACATGAAAAGGTAGCATTTAAAAAAATAAAAATTAAAAATAAGTGTAACAATAAACTAGCAAAAGCTTGTACTAAGTGGCTAAGCAGATTTTTAGTCAAATGTTTTACTGCAAAGACCTCTCTACATTTTTCAGGGAAGACAATCAAGCCATGGGAAGACAAACTGTGGAATCCTCCAGGCCCAGTGAAGTGACTGATGCACCTTATAAAGATCCACACACCAGCCAGCTGATCAAGGACAGATGACCCTTTAAGAGGCAGGCACCCACTGACAGCTGGCCCTTTGACAGCCAGCTGTCTGACAATCAGCTGATGGGAAGCTCCACCTTGGGGATAGGGAAGGGAAGGAAGGAGGCAGAAATTGCTCAGGAAGTACTATGGGTCCCTCTGAGGCTGAGCCCAGGGCCGGCCCACCCAGTAGGCAGACTAGACTACTGCCTAGGGTGCCCCCTGGTGGTGAGCACCAAACTGGGGGGGGGGGGGGCAGCCAGCTAGCGCTGCAGGAAGAAATCTTAGGGACAGTTTTGAAAGGGGGGGGAGAAGAGTGCTGCAGCACTTGGGGTGAATGAGTGGAGGGGGCTTGCGATCCGTTAACCCCTTCCCTCTCTTGATTTTCCCCGGGCAATGGAGGGGGAAAGATGTGCACTTGAGCAAACAAAACATACATTTTCATTTGTGTTTGATCTTGTTAGGGGAAACAGAGCTTCCCACAAGGGTTGTAAAAGATGTTCTCCACTGCCCCCCCATGCACGAACTTATTGTGCAAAGGCCTTTCCTCCCCCAGGAGAAAGTCAAGCAGGGCCCTTTCCTGTGCTCTTAAGACTGGGCAGCACCATCAGGGCTATCCAGAGGGCAGGAGAGACACCCTCTGTTCCCTCCCAGCAGGAAGTGGGAAATTGTGTCTGAGATTCCTGTGCTGCAGGGTCCCATCTCCCATTCCTGAATACCTGTGCATCTTTTGGCCGGGGGGCCCCTAGGCAGATGCCCCACCAGGCTGACCCCTGCTGTTCCCCTTTGGTGTAGTGGTTAGGCACGCAGACTCTAATCTGGGAAAACCAGGTTTGATTCCCCACTCCTCCACATGCAGCTGCTGGTGTGACCTTGGGTTAATCCTACATTCTCTCAGAGCTGTTCTCCCAAGAGCAGTTCTCTCAGAGCTCTCTCAGGCCCATCTACCTCGCAGGGTGTCTGTTGTGGGGAGGGGAAGGGAAGGAGATTGTAAACCACTCTGAGACTTCTTTGGGTAGTGAAGGGTGGGATATATATCCGATCTCTTCTTCTTCTTCTTCTTTCTCCTGCATCAGTCTGATCAGTCCCTGATAATCCTGTTCTACAGAGGGGCAACTGAGGCTGAATGACTTGGCCCCCAGACTAGATGGTGATCCTACAGCAGAGGCCGAACATCATTTGGCAGTTTCCCTGTTCCAAGGTTCTATCTGCTAGGCCGCATTCCCTAAAGGGGCAAAATTCCTAAAATGCATCTATTTTTGAAAACTGGTGGGCGCACGGGCGGGGGGCAGAAGGTATCCTTGCCCAGTGTGCAAAAAGACCTGGGGCCGGCCCTGGCTGAGCTATATCCCCATATGGTTTCTATGTAGAGAGAGGCCACTGGCCATGCTCCACGCCAGACTAGGGCCTTCAAAAGGCTTGAGAGGATAAGCCAAGGAGGACAAACCAGCATTGGCTCCCAGCACAGAAGGGAGTAGCACTAGGACAGAGGAGCTGGATCAGGGTGGTCCCCAACCTCTGCCCTTCTCTGTCTGAGGCCAAGGGGAGGTTTTTCAGCCAAATTAGGCCCTGGTGCATAAACATGTTTGTGGGCTTAAAAATGGCATGGAGGTTGCAAAGTTCATTCCTTCTAAATCAATTATTGAAAATAAGAGTACTTGGCTCATTGTCTGGTTTCCATGCCCCCAGATTGGGGGCCTTCCTTTCCCAGTAGGGCAGTGACAACTACTGCCAGATGGTCATGTTATAAGTGCTTTGTGTGATAGTGTACAGGGTTGTCCAGGGTCAGCATCCCCACCCCCAGACTTGATGCCCCAAACTTACCTCCTTTGCCCAGAGCAGCCGAAGACAGGGAGGAGGGTGCAATAGCACCCAAGATGTCGGTGGGCTCAAAGAGTTGGCTGCCCGCTTCCCTAGGGGCCAGCCATAGCGAATGGGCCAGGATGGGAGAGAGTTCAGGAAGAGTGGCCAGCCCCTAGTCCCATCAGTGTTGCCCCGCACCTCATCTGGAAGCTGCATTCCAGCTGGCTTGAGCCAAGGCAGGGAGGGGCAACAGTGGACAACAACAGAGCCAAATGGCCTAGTGGCCCCACCCCACACTGGGGGTAGAGATGAGGGGAGGGGCCTTGGGGAGGCCACCCGATTGGTCAGTTGCCAAGGCCACCTAACAAGCTCTTATGAGGGAAAGGTGGGACTGGTGGGCTTGAGGGAGACCCACCCACTAGGGGCTGATTTAAGAGGGAGGTTTCCAGCTGGCCAGGGAAGACAAGCGTGAGACTCTCCCAGGAGCAATTGGAGGGTGAGAGAGAGAGCAGGGGAGAGTCCGTGAATGGGAGAGAGGGGAAACAGTGCGTTGAACACTCCTCCTCCTGCATCATCTGAGGCCTCGTAGCCAAGCCAACTGGCCAGAAATCACACCTGGAGGAGCCTGACACCCCGAATCTGGACCTGGGGGTCCCAGAGTCTGACAAGGGTGTTGGGTCTTCCTTCCCCTTTTGGGGCTGCTGTGTCCATTCTGTTTGGCAGGGCCCAGTACTGCATGGGGCAACCCCTGCCCTCAAGAGTCTCTGAGACTGGTCCCTCATGGCTCTCACACTGTGGTTAGTTTGTTCCCCCTGTCCATCATGGCCATGCCATTGTGCCCATGTGACATCTTCTGGGCACAATGGTGCAGTTGCTGCAGATGCCATCACCTTCTCGGCCCATGCAGGGATATTTCAGGAGCTTTTGCCTGATCCCTGGCCTATGCAGTATTCCTGTAGGGCCACTTCCATCATAGCAGCCCTCAACTAACCCAAGAGATTCCCCCCCTCATTTTTCATACTAAGGCTGCAGTTTTTAAGAAGTATGTCCTTCTCAAGACCCCCACCCCAGTGAGTTTCTGAAAGTATCATACTGGCTACCTACAACCAGCTAAAATGTCTGCATAAGAGGTTTTGGGGACAGAAGGCTAAGTTTAAAAATAAGTATTTCTAAGAGCCTGCAGAGCTGGCAAAAAACATACAGATCTGAATTTTTAAGAATGCAGTTGGAGGAGTGGAAAACCCAATGGAAGCCTTCAGAGAAATCCTCTCTGGGAAAATGCAGTAAATCCTCACAAAATTTGTTTCCATTTTTCTGAATGTGCTAACTATCCAAGTTCTTAATCTGTTGTTTGTGCATTATATTTATGTCTCCAGTCCATTGGAGGACTATGCTCAAACTAGAGAAATATTGCACAGTAATTACAGTATGGTTATTAATTTTCAAAATGTGTTTCACAGTTTGAGAGAATGTGTAGTAAGACAGCATTTACACTGTAGCACTTCCTTTCAGAAGGAAAATTGCCAAAGCCTGTCCTACCACGGGCATATATCACCCAAACATCATTGCTCCCAGATGGCTGGAATGCATCCTTTCCCCAAGGGCATCATTTGATGCTATGGCCTCCAGAGGATGTCCTTTTATGGCACAGTAATGACTTTCACTACCGTTATCAAGCAGTAATTTTTTTATTAGCATAAATGCTTCCTGCTGTTATTGAGCAACAGAATTAGGCATAGCTTTGATGTACCGGAATCTCTTAGCCAGTCTCAGAATCAGCAATAAAAATCTTCACCTTTCACACAGAATTAAGGAACAGCACCTGGCCATGATTGCCCCCTACTTTGGAATAAGAAAATAAAGCTTCAGAACAGTAACATTAGCAGAGTCTACATTAGTAGAGAGTAAGCTTGCATAGCTATTTGAGTCATTTTGATTTTCCAAAATACTATGCTTGATGTTTGTCTAAATATACATAGCATTAGAGCAGAGTGCTCATGCTGAGAGGTCAGGCTTGCACTGTTGATGCAAGATATGCTGAAGGAAGGAGAGGGAAAGCGAGGAAACAGACTGAATATATCAGCGAGTGTATTTTTCAGTTCCTAGCCAAATGCTGCAGGGTATCTGGGCATTTTTTTTCTCATGGAAATACTTCAGCTGAAGGGATGTTTTATTTATTAAACTATTTATACCCTGACTTTCCTATCATCAAACAATGGGATTTCATTTCCCCCCCCAGCATTTAATACTACTGTATTTTGTTGCTGAGAAAATGTATCATCCCTTCTCTTAGACACACCCACCCACACACACACACACACACACACACTGCTTATTTTCTTGCAGTTGCCAGTGTTTTTTAGTCTCACTGGTCATGGACTCTCTTCTTTCTCACCACCACCCTGTGATGATACAATTTTAAGAAACCTTTCGAAGATGTTTTAAAAGCTTTTTAAAAAACTGAATGCTCCAAAATGTTCCACTTTAAGTTTGAGAGTACTTATATAATCTTTAAAAACACACTAGTGAACATATGACACCGCCTTATAGTGAATCAGACCATTGGTCCATCAAGGTCAGCACTGTCTGCTCAGACTGACAGCAGCTCTCTGGGTTCTCAGGTCAAGGTCTTTCACATCATCTAAATCTTGATCAGGAGTGGACGGGGGAGTGTAAATGGTCCTGGAGCAACCAAGCTAAGTGGTCCCTGTTGTGTTATAAACCAGTACTTCGGGGACATTGAGCTCAGTGGAGCAACAATGGGCGTTAGATCACTCATTTAATTCTCCCCTCAAATAGACAGCAATGCAGGAGGACACGAGATGAGTTGACTCCCATTGTCATTGCTGATGAAGGGTCTGAGAGAAGTGGCCTTGATGAACTGCTAGAGTTGCTGGGGTTCAGCAAGGCTTGCTCCTGGCTGCTAGTCACCCTCTCGGACAGTGGCCCACTGGAAAATTTCCCTGTAAGTTAAATGGCCAGCCTGTTGCTTTCAAATGGAGATGCTGGTGATTGAATATAGGACCTTCTGAATGCCAAGCAGATGCTCTATCACTGAGCCATGGATTCTCCCCTAACACAAGTAAAGCTACCTGCTCCCACCATTTCACAAACCTTTTACTTTTATAAAAAAAACATAGCTCTTTGAAGGATGCCTACTTTCTCATTCTTTACTTTGTAGTGCACATCCCCACTCCTCAAGAACTTGGCTTGGGTTAGAGATTGTTTGCTTTTTATCAAGCAAACTGCTTTCCCATAGCAAGGCTGCCTCTCTTCCATTATGCAGAGCCTCCACACCATGTCTGAATGCAGTGAGAAGGGGGATGCCATATAGAAAGACCCTCTGACTTGCATCTAATCCTGGTTTCTGACCCTACAAAAGCAGCAGAAAATGACAGTATTCTGTAGGGAAGTCTCATCCACAATTGTCGGGAGAGTAACTATGATGTTTGGAACTGTAAGCAGATCACTCAGGGCTGACAGACATGTTCTGCACATTTCAGAGATGGAGTCTGTCTCATGCTGCCAAGCTGACAGCTTTGCTTGCCTACAGTTCTATGTAAGAGAAAGAGAAAGAGACGATGCGCTCCTGTTTATCTCCCTTTCTTTGCTCCTGGGTGTTGTGTACCAGAACAAAAAAAAAAGGAAAGCAGAAGATGGGGGCTGGGATAATTCAACATTTAGCGCAATGTTGTGGTGGGAGAAGAGAGGAGGAGATGTAAGGGAGAGCAGGAAGATGCAGAAGCTTAAAAACAATATGCAAATGAGGCATAGCAAAATCACTTGTTATTGACAGCATCCCAAAAGGCTGAGCAGAGGGGAGGGGATCATTACCTCCCACTCTGGACTGAAGGAATACCATGGAGTAGGGCTAAAGAATTCTGGGGGAGGGGAAATTTTCATGCCACCCACTCTTACAGCCCACATTTCCAGTTTCCACCTCCTTAACCCACCTTTTAGAATAGCAATACAGATTCTGAAGAAGTAATATGATTGTCAGTGTCAATCCAATCTGGAATAATCAAATATCTATAATGGCATACAGGTCAATTTTGACACCCACGCCTTCTGAATGAAACAATGAAAAATATGTCGGGTAACAACCAAAATGGCTATTCTGCCGCTCCTCTAAAATACAGCTACACTCCTCCCCACCTCAGAGTTGCCAACTGGCTGCATAAGATCCAGTTTCAACTGGTAGACATGAACCTTTAGCCCTGCAACAAACCTCTTTGGGTCATGCTCCTGGCACTAATCAGTCATTAGTTTAGAAGAAATTTCATGACTTATCTAGTCCAGCCCCCTGTAAAGTTGAAATTCACTCATCCTGGACAAGATTACAAATATTTTTTTTTAAATTCCACAATGTCATCATTGGCTGGAGGTATTTAATGACATGACAGTTTCTCAAATCATTTGTTTCACTGCTCAAACTTTCTTCCAGTTGGAAAGATTTTATTTTTCTCTTAATAACTTGTGTAAACACATATTGGTCTTCTTAATAAGTCCATCTCTGAGATAACTGAAAGTTTCTATTGTGGTCCTGGGAGGGCAGGTGGCATGGTATATAGCCTGATCTTTTCAGCTTGGGAAAGCTAAGCAGCATCAGTAGTTGTACCTAGGGATGTTTTTTGGATCTCTGGTCCAAATACATATCCAAAAAATATCTTATTGGTATTTTCTGCATATATTCAGGTGTCTGGTTGGTATCTGGGATTTTCTAGGATACCAGTAAGTGGGTGCCAAAAAATTCCAGAAATATTCAGAAGTAACTGGGGATATTGAACTGGCAGCATTTTAAGGCTCCCCGGACTGTTTCACTTTAATATTACTATGTATCAGTGACTGTGTCTTCTTGTCAGGGCATGCTATCAGCTTGCCAGGTTGGTTTGGCTTGGATTCTGTTCTTTGAAATTGGTTCTATTAGTCTTGCTATATTGTGTTCTTTGCTCCAGTTGGTTTATTGTGCTCTGGTTTGACATTGGCTTGGATTCTCTTATTTGACATTGGTTTGGATTTTCCAGTTGGACATTTGTTGGACTTGATAAATAGGATTTGCTTGGATTCTCTACTTTGAACATTGGCTTAGATTCTCTACTTTGACATTGGTTGTGTTAGGCTTGCCACATTGTCCCTTGGTTCTGTTGGGATTCCCTGGTTCTGCAATGGGGCCTGTAGTTCTGTTTGCATAGGTCAGTCAGTGCTTTGCTTGGTTGTGTACCTTTGGCTATTCTTTGCCCTGGAGGAAACATGGAATTTCCCCATCATTAGGAAACAAAGGAGGATGGCAGGGGGAACATTGTTCAGAAGCCCATAGAACTGGACCTCTTGGCCCAATTCACTTGAAATTTGAAGGTTAATTAGCAGACAGGCACCACCAGTTCTGCTACAATTTTGGTGCCATTTGCTTTTTAAAAATAGCCTCTAGAGGCCCCTGGAAAGATTCTCCATAGGGAATAATGGAGCCGAATAATATTAAAATCCTGAAGGGGAAAAATGGATCCAAATATGAAACCAGTATTTGGGATCCAAATAACCAGGAATAACAATAATTTTTGGCTCCTGATATCCGGATCCAAAAAACACTATTTTTTTTCATACTGCACCATCATGGACCACCAAAGAAGCCTGTGCAGAGGAAGACAATGCCAAACTACCTCTGCTTCTCAGTTGTCTTGAAAGCCCTTGCTGGGGTCACCTTAAGTCAGCTGCAACTAGACATCAAGTACATACATACATGTCTTAACTCTCACCCCACTTAATTTTCTCTTCTCTGCAAGCAGATCCTTGCTTCCAGTGTTATGACAGCACAGGAAGTAGGCCAAGAGTAGGCTTCCTTTTATTGCCCAAGTGCATCTACCACAAATATGCTGCTGTTGTGGAAAACAAGGAAGAGGATTAGGGCTGTACCTGGCCAGACTCAGTGCATATGCTGGGTATGGATCCATTCCAGGGATATGGGAGTAAGGGACTAAAATGTTTAGAGATGCACACACCTGGGAATGTGACGGAAATGGACAAGAGTAATATCTTCATAATGCTCGGCCCTAAAGATCTTTTGTGAACATGGTCCTAATAGGACACTAGGACAACATTGGGAGAGTTTACACTTAAACTTTCACTCTCAGAATTACCACAATATAAATTCTAATTTTAAATAACTGTTGTTCTACAGAGGGGATCCCTCCTCAGGATCTTACTGACTCCCACCTTGCCCTTCTGCTTCCCAGCTGTGATGTGAGCTCATTCTTACTTGTCTACACTCCTGCTTTAGGAGCAGAGCAAGGAAGCTGCTATGCCAAGCAAAACAGTCTGGCATGCTGTCAATTGGTATGAACACTGGCAGTCGCCTAGCCCAAAGTAGGCAACTGATGCCTGCTTTCCAGGGACAAAGTATCACCATCTATAGCAGTTTACAAATGATTACTTAATCAAGAAAAGGTATTGTCTCAGCTGTTCTATGAGCAGTTCCAGAAAAATGCTTCTTGAGAGGCACTGGAATATTTAAGAAAATTATGTAGCAATTCAAATCTCAGCTTAGCCATAAACTCCTCTCTATTTCTTAACCCCAGCCCTTTAGGGATAGTAATACTGGTCCAGCTTACAGGGTTGTTGTAATGATTAATGATGCACATCTAGGATATATTTAAAATACGAACAATAAGCACCATTATTATTCCAATACTGTACAAAACATATATGCTTCAGTAATTCATATAACTGCACTAATCAAAATTCATGGCAATTACAAACATAAAATGTGAAAGATCATCCCCAGAAGCTGGCAATATTCAAGTATGATCAAGCAAAATTATTATTCGAACTGCATCTTTTTACCCTTCTGAGGTAGATTTGCTGAAGTAGAAACAATTTCTCTGTCAATATAAGTGGCAGGAAAGACTTGGGGCTTCAAGGTACTTTAGAAATATAAGATTTTTTTTACTGGGTGTAAATAAATGAAATGAAGGCTCCTGTAAAATGAATAAACCACCCCATCACTAGATGCAAAACACAAATGACTCACACATAATTACACACATGTATGCATACACATATCTGATACCATTTCAAGACAGGGAATATATCTACTATTCATAAGCATAAACCTCTGATCCAGGATCTGGGAAGAGCAAAAGACAAGCACTGGATCTTGTTTAACCGTTTCATGCTCATTTTGACTCCAATTATCCACAGAGACACAGGAATTTAAAAGAACAGGAACAGGAGGATTGTCAGATCAGCTGTCTGGAAGGGAATTGTTCAGGCCTCATTCCACTGGGGAAAAAGCAGGCATTCAAAACTAGAACTACAATTTTCTTGGCTGGCTAGATGCTCATTTGAGCCAAGGACGCAACAGCACCTGTTTTGAGTGCCTGGTTTCAGACAGTACCAGGCAATTGTGAAATAGGGAATACACTGGATTCTGCCCAATTTCCTGCCTTGTGTTAGCAACACAGACTCTAATCTATTTCTAGATTTCACCTGCTGGAGGACTTCTTAGTCCCTGGACAGGCAGACAAACCAAGGTTCCAGTGTATCAAGCCTTTGTTTACATCTTAAACAGTTCTGTGTCCCATTGCCAAAAAAGCAGCATCACAGTTTAACACAGTCACTAATCCCCTTGACTGCAAACCTGCACGGGCCAAGGAAGAGGAAAAGAGCAGGGGACAACAAGCTTCCCTCTCTGTGATCCCCTGAGATCAGAGTTCAGGCAGGCAGTGAGTGTCATACCTGTATTTATGCATAAAGAATTCCAAGATCCAGAGCTGTCATATCTGCATCCTTCCACTGCATGTAGAAACAGGGGAGGAGGAAAAGGGAGGGGAGGAGCAACTAGCTTTAACTGGATTTTACCGGCAGCAGCTCCATCACAATTCAATCTGTCAAGGACTGTACCAAGAAATATGTTTCTTCAAGATTTAGACAAAAGGGAGGGGGGAGAAAAGGGGGGGGGAATCTACACACCCAGAAATGTAATCACTTACATACTGAACAGCTTAGGCTAAAAAACAAACTTGCATACATGCAAAAACAGGCCCCTGCATGCACAAAAACATGGGCCTGAAGGGGTGGGGTGGGGGAAAATGTAGTATGAAAGGGGGTTAAGTATGCAAAAAGCATGGGAGGACTGGAGACAAACCACCTGGACTAAAATACCCAGGGGGAAAAATAAAAGAAAAAGGTCTGAGGAGAATTATTCCTTTATGGTTCCCTTGAAAACCTATATAATGAAGGTGCTGTGAGTGTAATTACTCTCGCTTGTTTGGCATGGCAGGGCATCACGCTGCCACGGGGCCAATTTCCTCTCTTCTTCTCCCAATTAGCATGCCAAGTAGTCCAAACAGCTCACTGGGTACTGATTGGAGCAGAGGACTAGCAGCGAAATACCCCTTTACCCAATCAGAAGGCAGCAAGTGTTCTGCTACAAGGCTCCAGCTTCCTTCATTTTATGTCCTTCCATCGCTATCATTCTCTCCTCTCCTCAGGAGACTCTAAAGGGGGTGATAAAAACTGCGAGCCCTCCCTTCCCCTCCCCTGCTTGGTCTCATTCACAGCTCATGGCAGCCCTGGCTTCCCCTGGGGACCCACTAATGAAGACGGCCAACGTTAATCTCTTCCCCCCCCTCCCTGATGGGTCGATTTATACTTCCAGAGAGAGCCCTGGCTTCCAGCCAGAGGGCTCAACACATTCTTCTTATTCTGAGGAAGAAACATGCTCTCTCTCTCTCTCTCTCTCTCACACACACACACACAGACACACACACTCCAAATATACACTGAGACTGTAGATTTAGGAAAACCCCAGCTGAAAGTAACAGTAGAAAACCACAGAGGCATTGGATAACACATTTGCATTTCGATAGCACTTCCTTTATACCAAAGAGGTTTGGAGTCAGAAAACAGAGCATTCACAGATCCCTGGGTTACAGTGAGGCAGCAGTTCTGTGCCACCCACATGACAGATGGGGGGAAGGGGTAGAAGATCTGAGATTATCTAGGAGGTAAACATCAAGGAGAATTTTAGACAGGAAAAAAGGAGTGATCCCAACAGGAGCCTAGCCAGGACAAAGGACTATAACAATAGGTCTTACTCTCCAGGTGCACACCCCAGATCATTGTTAGTTCTGATTTGTAACCCCTTAGCACACTTTAACCATCCTTTTGTACATAAAATCAGGGTGGCAGAAGATGTGTTTTTGTCCGTTTCCATAGGATTACTGATGATAGGCAATCGCTGGTAAAGAAGCATGGGGATGTAGTTGTTCCAGATTGATTACTCCGGAGTAAAAGGAGATAATTTTTCAACTTGACAGGGTGGTAGTAGCACAGAGAAGAGAGACTGCAACATATTCTGATTACAAAACATACAAGCAATGTTTGAATTAACTAGCATGTTTATTTTTTATTAAGAAATTAAATCCAGTTAAAAGATACATACTCTGTACTGCAGTTTACTATTCCAAGGCATGACAGACACAGAACATGTATCTACAAATGTATTCATTTAATTACTAAACACATTCTTGAATCCTGCATAGTAAGTTAACTTTATGAAAACAATGTTCCAAACTTTCTGATACCAAGCCATGATTGAAGGCAAGCTTGACTTTTTCCAGGTAGCCATAATACATAATTACCTTGCATGTTTATAGAAGACTTAACGTTGCAATCCTAAAATGTAATTCCCACATGCCACTTAAAAGTTTTTCAGTCTCACATCAGTTGTTGGTATGCAAGCATAAAGAAACAGTTTGAAAGGCATTTGTATCACGTTTCAATTCAACTTTCCTGCACTTTACAATGCATCTGTGAGTTTGGGGGAACTGGAACTGGAAGCAAACTACTGGGACTTAAGACTGCTTCATACATTACATTTTTAGGTACACCTTAGATTTTTAAGCATGTATGTAAAATGTTACATGTAAATGAGACCATTGTATTTAAAAACATCTACATCACAAAGGTGCATAACAGAACCATGGTAGGCTGCCATTCCCCCTCAAGCACAAATTTGGTAGAAAACTCAGATTTGCTATCAAGTGATATGTGGAATGTCCTTATTTCCAAGAAAACAGGAGGAGGACTCGAATGTAGAGGAGGTTATGTTGATGTTTTACAGCCATACATAAAAGGGGAACAATGGTTCACCTCCATCTATTTAGGTCAGGACAAAATCTACATGTTTGTGATGCTGATTTAATTATAGGCTGCCACAACAGGACACTGAAGAGGCGACATAGAAATATCCTATATAAATAAATGTTTTAAGTTGCGGCAAGAGAGGTTTAGAGCTCCTGCTAGGAAAAGCACCAATCAATGCAGGGGGGGGGGGGGGATTTATTTATTTATTTATCTATTTCCATTTATACCCCGCCCTCCCTGCCAAGGCAGGGTCAGCTCAAATACCAAAGTAGACGTGCACACCTTCTAACATGATTTTTCTGTAGAAGCAGCAAAACCATCACAGTTTTGATTTAATAACGAGTGGATATGCATTAATCATTAAAATAAGAGACCCCCCTTTTTTTGTAAGTGTGCCACATGTGCAGGGTTGCCAGAACTGCCTCAGCAAATTGTCAGAAGATTGGTGGGGGGAGGGCAGTTATAATATACATGGGGGGGGGGTGTCAGTTTGCCTTCCATTTTCTGAGCCATGAAAGAGAGAGCAGAACAGCCTGGGAAAGACAGGCAGCAAGGCAAGACTAACCCAAGCCAGAAGAATGTCTCTGTACCCCCTTTGCCCACACCACTCAAGCCCTGCCACAATTTCCTGCTCCCTGTGCCACTAGCAGCGCTCATGCTGCAAGCTGACCTTGTATGAAACAGAGGATATTCTGTTTCACAGCAGAAAGGTGAATTTAATTATCTCCTTGCTACCTCCCAACTCTGAATGAAAAGTTATCCGCTTACCATCAAGAACACGTGGAAAAGCTTGCTCACTTCTTAAATGTAGTCTAAAGTATCATAATACAGTCTATCATGATCTATTTTGTGCTACATTGTGGTTGTTCTTGCTCTGCCCGTAGTTATTACCTCATTCGGTTGCCATGGACTGTAGATATTAGTTCATTCTCTCCATCCATTGTGGCAACATTTTGTTATTAATTCCTGGTTCAAACTTCTTTGTTTACTGAAGCAGATGGTTTGTTCTATTTTTGCTGTGTTAAAAGTTGACTTATATTGATAATAAGAGCATTTGCACTGGTTTTCAAAAATATATGGAATGCTTTAATTAAAACATTTCCCTGTAATTTTTTATCTTTAAAATATAGCTTTACCCGGGGGGCGGGGCTTTTGACTGCTTGCACAAGTGTGAAGGGGGGAGGCTAAAACAAGACTCTATAGTATACGTGGAATTATCTATGCATGTTCTCTGCCTAAAAGAGGGAGTGGATTTTGTCCTAAATTTCTGTTCCTTTTTTAGTGTTGTTTTTATTGCAGGTGTGTGCAAATGTGCACACAGTTTCAGACTATTATAACTGGTTTCTTTAAATTTTTGTATTCTATTTGTCATAATATTTGCTTTTAAATGCAGGTACAGATTTTCCTCTAGCAGGACACTGCTACAGTTGAGGCTAGGGAAGCCAGCCTCCATTAGGGCTGCCAAGTGCCGGCGACTTACCGGCGGGGGGGAGTTGTTCTCCCCCCGGGAGCTCTTCTGGTACACACGCTTTGTGCGCGTGCCACGGCAACGTACTGACGTCACCCGGAGGTGACATCATTACACAGGGGAAGTCGTCCTCACCGGACGACTTCTGGGGCGGGGTTCCCCCCGCCGGCCAAATGCCAGCTGGCGGATCGGGGAACCCCTATAGCGAGGGATCCCCCACCCCCCGGGCTGACTTGGCAGCCCTAGCCTCCATGTGGGACCTGGAGATCCCGTGGAATTACATCTCATCTCCAGGCTACAAGGATCCGTTCCCCTGGAGAAAATGGATGCTTTGGAGGGTGGACTCTGTGGCACTGTACCCCATTGAGGTCCCTGCCCTCCTCAGGCTCCATTCCCAGGTTTCCAGGAGTTTCCCAGCCTGGATCTGGCAACCCTACCCCCCCCCCCCCATCCCCAGGCAGTGTCCAGGGGGGGCCTGGCAACCCTAGTTTAGGCCCAGAAATATCAGCGTGGTAGAAGCACTGACTTGTACTCATTTGGGATTAGCTCATTCTGAGAGTACACAGGAACCAGGGCTGGGAATTTGCCTACTTAAAATCTTTTAATAAGATTTTTCCTCAGACACTCTGGTAATAATAACCACAAACAATACTTTAGCCCATATGAAGGCACAGCTGGAAAGCTGGCAACCCTAACCATTCCACTACTTATTGCAAGTGCAGCAGCTATACTTAGCAACATGGAAACCTTTGAGCCACAATTTCTTTTCACAAAACAAAAATGAAATAAAAACCATTAATAACATTTGAACAAACAGCCCTGCAAACAAGAACACAACATTTATTGTAATTGCACTGTATACACTTTAAAACTTACAGTCAGTACACAGTTGCACACAGTGTTCCCTCTAAGTTGAGTTAGTGTGAGCTAGCTCACAGTTCTTTAGCCTCTGGCTCACACATTTTTGTCTTAGCTCAGGAAAGATAGCTCCAGAGCAAACTAATTTATTCAGTAGCCAAATCTTTCACTCACAGCTTTAATGCCAGTTGCTCACAAAGTAGAATTTTTGCTCACAGCTTAGGGGGGACATTGGTTGCACGCTAACCCTGCAAAGTGAAAAAAGGCATAAAACCACTAAATGGTAACTATGCACAATAAAAATAAGATGAATAGTATGTACATACTCACTTCACCCAATCTCTCATCATACAACATACATTAGAATGGTTAGAGTGTTGGACGAGGATCTGGGAAACCCAGGTTTGAATCCCCACTCTGCCATGGAAGCTGGCTGGGTGACCTTGGGCCAGTAAGAGGCTCTCAGCCTAACCTACCTCTCAAGGTTGTTGTGAGAATAAAATGGAGCAGAGGAGAACAATGTAAGCCACTTTGGGTGCCTACTGGGGAGACAGGTCAGGTACAAATGAAACAGAAATAAGGGTTTCTCAGTTTTTTAAAAAAATAATTAATACACCAAAAAGACAAAAAAACCCTCATTAAAACTAAAAGTACTTCAATCACCACATGAAAATGGAGAATCTGAAAAATCATGCATAAAAAGTAAGACAGACAAGATGTTCCTAAAAAGACAATTCCAGCCATGGAACTATGTAATTTATGGCAGCACTTTCCCCACTCCATTAGTTTTTAATTAGTACTACATATGAACATGCAACCACTCTGAAAACATGAGGAAGCTACAGCACATCATAGACATGCACAAACACACACACACACACATACACACCAATTCACTATATATGAGGTTATCTGGCTGAGGAGGGGGAATCAGAAATTTTTACAGATGACCCCAAAAAATCACAGCGTAGAAAACCCTACCATGTGGTGAGATGGTTATATATATTCATTCTCTAACATGTTTTGTGACATCATAGATAGCCAGCTCTCCGGCAGCCTGTCATAACCTAAGCCATGCACCCACAATCCCTTTCCAGAAGTCTACCTGAACTTCACCCACACTGCTTTATAGCCATCTTCAAAGAGAAAAGAAGTATGTTCATAGGGAAGCCATCAAGAAACCATTACTACAGCATTGGAACACCACAGAACACACAGCCTCCTCCACTGCAGATGCCTGCTAGACAGTATCTCTTGCCCATTAACCGGCCTCTCCCTGTATCACCACATATGCTGTCTTCCTCTCACCTATCTACCATGCAGCTCCACCTACCCTGTTCAGCTGCTTTTGCTCCCCTCCCCATGTTACTGCTGCTATCCAGCACTATAAGGCAAATGGGGCGGTGGGGGGAGACAAATGTGAAATGTTGGAGAAGAGGAAAGGTCAATTTCTTCATCAGAAAATACATTGGTGATAGAACTAGTGAAAAATGCAGAGTTACAATTAAACTGGGCTATTTTGGTTCCATGAAGTATGACAAATCCTTTTTGACCCAGAAAGTGTGAGAATCCTACAGAGTCAGTCACCAACAAGTGTCCTTAAGTGAAGGAAGTCTTTATTGAGAAAGTTCTGTTGTGGACATCTACACATTCTGTGTCAGTAATGGCTATTACGAGACCCAAGCAGTGTAATTATACAGAATTCAAAAGGGTCTGGCAAAGGAATGTAACCAATCATAAAATCATGTAATACCGGCCCAAGGTTCTCATGGAAAAAGCAGGAAAAAACAAAGCCAGACACAAGAAAGGATACATAGGCAGGCACCAGCAGTCTCCCAAGGTCAGAGCAGAGCAGGGAGCGATAAGCATGCTATGAGAAGTATAACATAACATTCCACACACTCGATGTCACAGGGCGACACATCCCACCTCCCAGGCAGGTGATGGAAGCATTAGCTGACAGAAAGTATGTTAGTCTTTTACCACATGACAACCACGGTTTCCCATTGCTTTGTGTGTGTCCCTCTCCACATACCAGAATAGCCAGTGATAACAAAACGATTGTGCTAGCAGGGTCAGTAAATAAACTGTTACTGTAGAGCCACAGGGGAGCACAAAATAGAGGCTTTATTCCTGTCAGACTTCTACAGTGCCTTGTTGCTGTTACTCCTCCACAAAACAAAGTAAGTTGCAGGGTTCCAGGTGGAGAAAATAGGCTTACCTTACTCGACCATGTTTAGCATTTCTCTTTAAGTACAGCCATTTTTGTTCTGTCTGGCCTGCAAGACCCAAAAGGTTAAGCTTTCAGACAGAGACAATTGTTACTCTGAAATGTGTATGGGGAGCCATTCACAACTAGCCCTCTGATCATTATTCTGTTTAGTTTGCCATTTCCTGACACCTATCACCCTGCAAGAATCGTATGGATTTCACTTGTCCCCTTTTCCAGTTCCCGTTAGGGATCTATCTGTTAAACTGTTTGTTCTAACTGGAAAAGTAATCAAAATTAGATTGGTTTCCAAAAAAAGTCCTGTTACTGGTATCACTAGCTAGAATTGGAAGAGATAATTTTGTTCATCAGAAAGATTTTATTCTATTTATTTTACAACATTTTTATGCAGCTTTTCCATCTGATCAGGGTCCCAAAGGCAGTGCACATAAAATATTAAAAAAACAGGTTTCCTACCTGTAACTGATGATCTTCGAGTGGTCATCTGTGCATTCACACTGATGGGGTTACTGCGCCTGCACTGGAATCCATCGGTATAGTAGAAAGCTCTAACGGATTTTTGCGCCCAGCAACACTGGGCCTGCTCGGGAGCCCGACCGCGCATGCCCAGAGGAGTGGGCGCGGGAATCCCGCCAGTTCCTTCTGACCGCTGCGACCAAGCAAGGAAGATAAAGCCTGGCAGCAGAGGGGAAGGAGGGCGGGTAGTGTGAATGCACAGATGACCACTCGAAGATCATCAGTTACAGGTAGGAAACCTGTTTATCTTCGACATGGTCTCTGTGCTTCACACTGATGGGAGAGTAGCGAGCAGTATCCTACCTGGAGGTGGGTGCAGGCAGGCTGTCACTGAGAGGCAGAAGAGAGGACTAGACGACCCAGGGAGGAGCGAGTAGCTGCCCTGGTGTCCAAAGCATAATGTCTCATAAAAGTGGTAGGTGTGGCCCAGGTAGCCGCGTTGCATATGTCTGTAAGGGAAGCTCCCTTCAGAAAGGCTGTAGACGTGGCAATAGCCCTGGTGGAATGGGCATGTATCGGGCCCGGGAGAGGCGTCCGCGACAACTGGTAGCAAAGAGTTATGAGGGCCACTATCCATCTAGAGAATCTTTGAGCCGTGATGGGAGATCCCAGTTTGTTGGTAGCGTAAGACACGAACAGTCTAGGGGTCTTATGTGACGGTTTAGTGCGGGCCAAGTAGAATAAAAGGGCCCGTTTGACGTCCAGCATATGGAGGAGCCTTTCCTCCTGAGAAGTGAAATTGGGGTAGAAATCTGGCAAAACGGTCTCCGCGTGTAGGTGGAAATCTGACACCACCTTAGGCAGGAAAGAGAGATCCGGAAAGAGACGGACGGCATCTGGCAGGAAGGACAGATAGGGAGGGTCGTGCCTGAAGGCTAGAATCTCCCCTACCCTACGTGCAGATGTGATGGCCACCAAAAATGCTGTTTTCCATGTCAGAAGGTGCGGCGCACACGTGGCTAGTGGCTCAAAAGGCTTCCTTGTAAGCATACGTAGGACTAGCGTAAGGTCCCAGGGGTGTGCTGGCAGTCTACGCGGAGGGTAGAGATGTCGAAGACCCTTGAGGAAGCGCTTCAAGAGCGGATGTGCGAAGACAGAAGAATTATCGATACGATTATGGAAAGCTGATATGGCGGCGAGGTACACCCTAAGGGAGGAATGGGCGAGTCCAGTATCAGCGAGAGAAAGCAGAAATTCAAAAATCTTGGAGAGACCAACAGAGTAGGGCGAAGCGCAGTCGTCTGGTAAGGCAGAACAGAAGCGAGACCACTTATAGGTGTATGACTTCCTGGTGGATGCTTTACGAGAGTTTAAGAGCACGTTGGCCACTCGGTCCGAGAAGGTAGAGGGGAAATTCTCCATGCTGTAAGCTTCAACCGAGTGATGTCGTGATGGAGCAGGGGGGGGTTGCCGACTGTAAGCAGGTCTGGCTGAGGTGGGAAATGGTGGTACCGCTTCTGCGCTAGAGATAGGAGCGTTGAGAACCAAGGCTGGCAAGGCCACCAAGGACAAACTAGGATGCAGTCTGCCCTGTCCTGCACGATCTTGTGGACAACTCGAGTCAAGAGTGGGAAGGGTGGGAAGAGGTATAGGAACCCTTCGCTCCAAGGGTGGAGGAGGCCGTCTCCCAAAGAAAGCGGATCCTAGCCGCCCAGAGAGCAAAACTTGGCGCACTTGGAGTTCTGTCTGGTGGCGAAGACATCTATTTGGGGAGTGCCCCAGGTCTGGAAAACCGGCTTGAGGTGGACGTCGGAAAGTTCCCAGTCGTGGGTTTGCGCGTGGCCTCGGCTGAGCAGGTCTGCTTGCATATTGAGAACTCCTGGGATGTGCGTTGCCCGAAGGTAGATGCCATTTGCTATGCACCAGTCCCAAAGGGTTAGCGCAAGTCGACAGAGACTACGAGAGACGGTGCCACCCTGTCTGTTGACGTAGCTGACAGCCGTCGTATTGTCGGAAAGGACTGCTACGCAGGTGTCCTTGACCGTGGGGAGGAAGGCGCGCAGCGCGTAGAAAATGGCTAGCAGTTCGAGGTAGTTTATGTGTTGGGACTGCAGGGTGCTGTCCCAAGCTGCACCTGTTTTCATTGTGCCTAGGTGAGCGCCCCACCCCCAGTTGGAGGCGTCGGTGGTGAGGACGACCCGAGGAGTCGGGATATGGAAGGGAGCTCCCTGTAGTAAACGGGGCATTACGGTCCACCACTCGAGGGAGTCCCGGACTTCGCCTGTGGGGGAAAGAAGCATGTTCTGTGGATGCTGTGACGGGCGAAAGCGACGCAGGAACCACAGTTGGAGGATTCGCATACGGAGTTTGGCGAAGGGAAGGACTGATGTGGTTGCAGCCATGAATCCCAGCAGGCGTTGAATGGTGTGGGCTGTGGACTGAGTCTGCGAAAGGACCTGGTTGGCTAGTGCAATGATGGCTCTGTCGCGTGGGAGGCTCTGTTGCGTGGGAGGAAGGCTGTAAGTAGGGTTGAGTCGAGTACTGCCCCTATATAGCGAACCCTTTGGGAGGGCACAAGATGGGATTTCTCCACGTTGATGCGAAGGCCCAGGTCCAGGAGCAGGGCCTGGGTCGTGGAAATGGCTTCGAGGAGAGCCTGTCTGGAATTGGCGACGAGAAGCCAATCGTCGATATAGGGAAAAATCATAATGCCTTGGAGGCGGAGAAAGGCGACTATGACGATCATGGTTTTGGAGAAGACCCTGGGGGCGGTAGAGAGTCCAAATGGAAGGGCCTTGTACTGAAAATGTTCGTGTCCTATCACAAACCGGAGGAATCTGCGATGGGGGGGCCAGATTGAGACGTGGAAATAGGCATCCTGGAGGTCCAGGGTGGCCATCCAGGCGTTGCGGCGGATGAAGGGTAGGAGGGATGGGAGCGTAACCATCCTGAACCGACGGTACTCGATGAAATGGTTGAGTCCTCTGAGGTCTAGAATCGGTCTGGTCCCGCCATCCCGCTTTGGTACCGCAAAGTATCTGGAATAAAAACCTGTGTGGCGGTGTTCTGCCGGTACAGGTTCGATGGCGTCCTTCTCGAGGAGATTGGCAACCTCTTGTAGTAGCGGGGCGGAAGGGAGGGTAATGACGAAGACCGGAACCAGGGGAGTCTGAAGGAATTCGATGAGATACCCTCTTGAAATTATAGACAGGACCCAGGCGTCTGTGGTGATGGTGCGCCATGCTGAGAGGAAGGGCGCGAGGCGTGGAAGGTGGGATAGGGCACAGTCAAAGTCCCTGTTTCTGTTGACGGGACTGTTTGGAGCGATTAGATTGTTGGGGCATAGGGAAGCGTTGCTTCTGCTGGTAAGGAGGACACTGATGGGCGCTCGCGGGCCGAGGGCGCCAGTTACGGTCAGGGGAACTCCTGGAGGAAGACCGGCGATACCATGGTCTGGACCAGGTTCTTGGTTTAAACTGCCTGGTAGTTGGAGAAACGCCCAGGGACCTGGAGGCCTTAATACTTTTATCAAGCTCTTGTAGAGCAGTGTCAGTTAAAGAGTGAAAGAGGCCTAGACCGTCGAAGGGGAGGTCCTCGATATAAGATCTGGTATCCTGCTGGAGTGTGGTGGATCTGAGCCAGGAGTGTCATCTCAGCGCGATCCCAGAAGCCATAGTTTTAGAAAAGGTGTCCAAAGCATGTTTGGATGTGTTGAGTTGCTGCTTGGACAGAATGAGGCCCTCCTTTTGGAGGCGGCGGGCTGCTAGCCTTTGGTCGTCTGGGAGGTGGGCTAGGATGCTAGAGAGTTGCTCCCAAAGGGCATAATTGTACTGGCTCATGCATGCCATGTAGTTGGCTGTTTTGACGCCAAGGGCTCCTGCGGAGTAAAAGCGGCGGCCGAAGCCGTCCAGCTTCCGGCCTTCCTTGTCGGACGGTGTGGACAGGGTTCTCTTTGCTTTGGTGGAGGAGTTAACCACCATGGAATTCGGTTTTGGATGGGAAGTGAGAAATTCGGCCCCCGACTCCTGGATGCGATACATGTGGTCCAGGCGTCTTGATGATACGGGGCCAGATGCAGGTTTATCCCAGGGTGCTTTGGAAGCCTGTAGGAGAACTGCCGACATTGGAAGAGCGACCGCGGTGGAGGTGTCTGCCTGGACGATGTCGAATACTGGGTCATCAACCGCTGGTTTGGGTTGAAGAATGGAGAGTCCAAGAGACAGTGCCATATGCTTCACCAACTCTCCGTAAGAGGAGATGTCCTCGGAGGGGGAGATAGGGAGATTGTCGGACACATCAGGGTTTGGAGAGGGGTGGGAGGGCGAACCCTCGTCAGACTCGGTGTCGTCGCTGTCCGCTTGCGAAGAGGACGACGCTGGAGGTTTGGATGGTTGTGTCGGTATCGACGGGGGGTCCGTAATCGGCATCGTTTGAATCGGGATCGGGGTCGGTATCGATCCTTGTGGAGCCATAGGATGAGGTGGCAGGTGTGATTGAGGTAGCAGCTGCTGTGGTAAGGGCGCTGACGGCGGATGGGTATCAGAAGGGCGGTAGGCCGGCGGTCTGGCATACGAAGTTGACGGCAGGTGACTCGCGGGAGAGGCCCGTGGCCGAGAACCCGGGCGATCCCAGCCCTGGTAATATGGGGGTGACCACGGTCTCGAAGGAGCAGAGTGGTGCGTGTCGATGTAGTACGCTCGATGGTGGTCCCAATGGGCCGAAGGCTGTGGGGGTACATCACAGCGCGACGGTCCCGGGGATCGATGTCTAGAAGACTGGTGACAGTGCGGTGATCTGTATTGAGGAGAACGAGATCGGTAATCCCTGCGATAGTGTTCTCTGTACTTGGAACGCTCGGTGTCGTCAGGGAGGTTGACGGAGCCGTATCGATCAGAAGGGTCCGGAGAAAAGGACCTCACCGACAGGGGAGACCTCGAGATGGAACGTGGATGTGGATTCGGGCGTCGATGTTCGACATCGGGAAACGGTTGGGTTTCCAGGATGGTGTCGGGTAGCGCTGGATCGAGTTGACGGATAGGCGAGTCAAGGAGATGGATAGTAGGGATCTCCGATGTCTGTGCCGGCAGGACGGGCGGAGCTTGCAGCACTGCCTGCGGCTCTGATGGTGTTGGAGCGGGAGGCACAGAAGCCTTCTTAGGTGGTTTGCCAGTAAGCACGGCAGAGTCCTTGTGCTTCTTCTGGCTCTTGTCCTTCTTTTTCTTTTTTAGGGGCGTCGAAGCCGCGGACTGCGTGGGGACCGGGCGTTTCGACCCCGAGTGGACTATGTCCGACATCGGTCTCGACCCCGAGGGTCCTCGAGATGGTGTCATCGATGTCGATGGCAGGTCGGTCGGAATTGAGGTGCTGGTCGATTCCATGACTTTCTGAGGTGATGGGAGAAGGGCGGACTCCAATAGGGCGACCTTCAGTTTTGCAGCTCTGTTTTTCCTTGTCTGATTGCTGAATTTTGCGCAATGCGGGCAGGAGTCGGGGCGATGGGACTCACCCAAACAGAGTATGCAGAGCGAATGGCCGTCCGGCGCCGCAAGCTTGCTCCCACAGTTCGAGCACCTCTTAAAGCAGCCCCACTTTTGAGCCATACAGTAGCCCAAAAATGGGGGGAAAGGGGGAAGACAAGAGGGGGGGGGAGGGAGAAAGGAAAGAAACCCCACACCAAAAATCACCTCTGTTTTGTTTTGTTTTTATAAGAGAAGACGAAAGAAGAAGAAGAAGCAAAAGCAAGGAGTATGAGAGAGAGAAAGAGCTTTCCTCGACAGATTGACGGAGCTGACTGACTAAGCTGTGAACAGCGCGGCGGTCAGAAGAGAACTGGCGGGATTCCCGCGCCCGCTCCTCTGGGCATGCGCGGTCAGGCTCCCGCGCATGCCCAGTGTTGCTGGGCGCGAAAATCCGTTAGAGCTTTCTACTATACCAATGGATTCCAGCGTAGGCGCAGTAACCCCATCAGTGTGAAGCACAGAGACCACGTCGAAGATCAATTAAAAACAACATTCAAATTCTAAAATAATACAATAAAAACACATTAAAAACCACTAGATGTTCCAGTTTTTCCTAGAAGGCAGAATACCTTGTGTAACACCAGCATGGATTCCAATGTGTCTTATCTACTGTGACACAGGAAGATATTTGTTCTGCATTCTTTTTAAGAGGAACACAGTGTTATGACCTTCTGGCCTCCCTTGCCAACCTCACATCTCCTCAAAACCGAGACAAGCAAACTTCTATGTACATTCTCCTGGGTATCGGTGACCTGACCACAGCTGTTCTAAGCTGCAAACCCTTTTTACCTCTAGTTTCTGCAAACCCACACAGCAGTGTTTCGCCTGATCCTAAAGCCCCTGGTGGTACACAAGTTTTAAAAAGGATTGTTTCCAAAGAAATAGAATCCACAAAATGGACCAGTTCACGTCAGAAAGTTGCTAGATAAGACTTTTAAAAAATGAGAAATATCAGAACTCAGGCCTCCTTACTTCACATTGAATTAAATAATCTTCTTTCCTTCCCCCTTTATTTTTATCACTTTCTCCCATCCCACTCACTTTTGAGCACCAACCATATTTTCCATGGATGATTTTGGTAAATGTGAGCAGACATGACTCAGCTGATATTTGTAGACTGAGGTACTGATACAAAAGTGGCATTAAGAGGGCCCTGACCTTAGGGTTGCCAGCCTCCAGGTGGGGCCTGGGGATCTCCCGCTTTTACAACTGATCTCCAGCTAACAGAGATCAGCTCCCCTGGAGAAAATGGCTGCTTTGAAGGGTAGACTCTATGGCACTGTACTATGCTGAGGCCCCTCCCCTCCCCAAACCCCACCCTCTCCTTACTCCACCCCCAAAGTCTCCAGGTATTTCCCAACCCAGACTTGGCAACCCTACCTGACCTGGATAGCCCAGGCAAGCCTGATCTTGTCAGATCTTGGAAGCTAAGCAGGGCTGACCCTGGCAAGTACTTGGAAGGGAGACCTCCAAGGAATACCAGGGCTGGGATGCAGAAGCAGGTAATCAAGCTACCTCTCTGAAAACGTCCAAGCCCCAGTAGGGGTCGCCAGAAGTTACCATAACTTCCAGGCACCCAAGCAAACACACACACACACAAATACTAAAAAAAGTGGCATTATGAGGGAAAGAACAGGATATGTCCCATCCCTTTCTAAAACCATGCACTAGGAAACATTATGTAAAACAGCACCTTTTCTTCCAAAACCAGACTGGAAGAACGAGGAAGCAGTTACTGGCAGTCATCCCCACCCCTCCCCAATCCCATCTGCATCAATGAGAATCCTTAATGAGTTCCAGGTCTTGGCTGATGAGAAAGACTACATCTGGTAAAGAAACATATTCCTTTCCCCCTTCCCAAAATGTTCTACATTCTCTTCTCAAAGGAGTCCACCCAGTACCCTGAGGACCACTATGATAAACCAAACAAGCTTTTTTCAAGGTACGAGCATCAACAGAATAGGACAGGGTTTCACAGCAAATCCGAACATACACATAATTTCTTGCCCATTATCAAAGTCCACGCCTGTATTTATTTAACATCAACACCCTAACCATTACATCACACTGGGTCTCTTCCCAAAATCATAACCTCCATCCCAGAAATATCCTTCTCAATTCTAGTAAAGCAGTTCATTCCAGCTTTCCTTCTGCCCCAGTCAAGTAGCTACGCAGGCCTGTGGTCTTAAGCGTGACTTTTCAAACGCAGATGTCTTGCTCAGCTGGGCTGACTGGGAACAGTAGATAAGAACCAAGACTACTAGTATAATCTAGTTGGGGGTAAATTCTTGGCCATGTAGGTCTGGGAGAACATGGAAATATATCTTCAGGCCTGCTCAAATATGTTCACTGAATACTATACCATAGGCCTCCTGCTGTAACACTGCATTTTATTATTTTCTGCATATGTTTGATTTTATGTTCTCTCTCTTTTTTAAAAAATAAACCTCTTAATTTTTTAAATAAATATACACTTTGGGCAGGGCTACTCAAATCTTCTGGCTTCCTGTTTTCACTAGTTTAATACTCTGTAATTTACCGAATTTCTTGCTCCATAAGACTCACTTTTTCTCCCAAAAAAAGTGTGGGAGGGGGAAGTGTGTGCGTCTTAAACCCTCCTCACCTTTCCCAAGCCACGGCACCGAGCAGAGCCAGGTACGTCTTACGGTAGTTATTATTCTTTAGGAGGGTGAACAGTGAAGTTGTTATACCTCTTATTAAATAAGAAAAGTATGCATAACTCTCATGTCAGTTTGACTCCTATTTGTCACAGCTTGGTGTCTTCACCTACGTGGGCTAGGATGACCAAATGCTGAGATAAAAGTCCTACAGTAGACACTTTACCATATCAATAATCATTGTGAGAAACTGGGTATAATCAGGACCAAAGAAGGGAAAACAGACAAACGCATCAAGATCAGAAGCTGGAGGATGATTAGGAAAGTTACAAGAAGTGCAGTACAGAGAAAACGTATAACCATAGCAACAGGGAAGAAAGATCATTTTAGCACAACAAATTTCTATGCGTAAAATTATTTGGAAGGTACAGCTACCCCGCAAAAAGTAGACTCTCAAATTTCAGCTTTAACTATTTCTTAAGTATTTTCATAAAGGTTTCAGGATCTCTGCAGCACTTCAAAAACTCCTACAAGCTACCAGCTCTCCTACAATTTTCTACCAAAGTTCCTTATTATCACAATGGGCTATGCCCCAAACACAAAAGTAGTTATGACAAATCTTGAACAGGGCCAGTTTCAGCACCCACGCACTGTAGACCAGTTCTTCACTGTCTGACATTAGCTAGACTCTCAGTAAGGTTATGTTCAGTGGTCAGGGGCACTTGGAACTGTTTCAGACCTCGTTCAGTGTTGTTTTCCTGAACCCAAAAGCAAGCTACGCCAAAAGTGCTAACCTAAGCACAGTTGTACCCTTCTAAGCTCATTGATTTTAATGGACTTAGAAAGGTGTAACCCTGCTTTGGATTGCACTGTAAACGTGGTTGTGAGGGGTGGCAACAGTGGCTAACCACGCTTCTAATCTTTACAAGTTTAGCACACAGTTCTTTTGCAGGGTTCCCAACGATGTGGAATAGGCTTTCAGCTCTCTTCAAATGTTATGCTTAATGCTGAGTTCTTGAGTGTGGTGAGAACTGCTGCCTCATCAATCCTGTTCACTCTCCCCAAACTTTCAGTGAACCCTGTCTGGCATCTCAGCAGAACTCTTGTTGACATTGGCAGGGAATTATGGTTGGATCTGGTCATGCCTCTTTGCATTATCCTCTCTCAGCCTACTACAGTGTCTTCCACAAGGGCACAGGCTTATATATAGTTTCCCTGTTGCTCCTGCAGCTGCCACCAGTAATGAGGATTCCACGTGGCAGGTTTTCCTGCAGTTTCTCTGCCCCAGTCCCCCTTCAGCACCAATCCACCCCCATACCATGGCCCCGTCCACACTGTCACTTTTGTCGCTCATTTCTCCCTATTGCTTCAGGTTCCCCCACCCCCCATATGTTTTGTTCTCTGTAGTAGTCCCAGAGGGAGCAAAACACATGTGGAAAAGGGGGAGGAACCCGAAGCAATAGGGCGAAATGAGCAGCAAAAGTGACAGTGTGGACGGGGCCCATGTTACTTTTATAGCAATATAAACAGTCTGTATCAGGTTCTATGAATTCCCAGCTCTTTTTTTAAGTCTCTCACCTCTCTCATTGCAGGGATACAGGGGGGGAAGGGTTATCATCTCTGTGACAAAAAGACTTACTTTTGATTTCTGAAAACTGAGAATCCAGAGAGCCTGATAACAGTATTGTTATACTGGCATAAGAATATTTTAAAGCCCTGGGGGGGGGGGGGGGGGGGATTGCCACAGTGGCAGAGAAAATGGCTGCTATATGGATGGAACTAGGGAAAATCTGAACTTTCTCACCCACATGGCAGCCATCCAGACTTTGCTCTGATCTTTCCCAGAACTTCAAAGCAGCAAAGAAGGTTTGGGAAAGATAAAAGCTATGGAAGCCCCAGGAGGTGCACAAAGGCACTTTGATATTGGGGGGGGGGGGGGGGGACAGACGGGACCCGCTTCCCAACAGCAACAATCACAAATAATATGCATGGAAACAGCCTACATGTGTGCATAGCAGATTCTAAACACCACCCACTCCTTAACATTCAAGATCATGATCACATTGTTTTTTACTTCTGTATTAATGTTTACTGTTACTGTGCAAGTGTTTTGTGATCTTTGGTCTTTGTTTTAAGATTTGGACTTTCAAACAAGTAGAAATTCTTCCTTAGAATCATAGAGCTGGAAGGGGCCATATAGCCCGTCTAGTCCAATCTCCTGCTCAATGCACAATCAGCCTAGAGCATCCCTGACCAGTGTTTGTCCAGCCGCTGCTTAAAGACTGCCAGTGAGGGGGAGCTTAATATTATCTATTTTACTACCCCCTAGCATTATACTAATTCTAAAACCATTTGGTACTACCCTGCAAAGATACTTCTACCTCTATGGCTGACAGCCAATTCTGTAAATAAGATCACAGTGGATGTACACACTGCCAATCCAGTACCACATTCCAAATGGACTGACATTAGGAAACATGACATGACAGTTCTGCACTTCAGGAAATGAAACTAGGTGGCTCAGAGACAGTGAGACACCACAAAACAAAGAGACTCAGAGGTTAAGGCACTGAGCTGCAGACCAGAAGGTTGGTAACTCAGCAGTTCAAGACCTGAGTGCCACATGACGGAGTGAGCTCCTGTCTCCGACCCAAATTCCTGCCAACCTAGTAGTTCAAAAGCAATAAATTGCAAGTAGATAAATAGGTACCGCTTCGGTGGGAAGGTAACAGTGTTTTGTGCACCTCGGCATTTAGTCATGACACATGTGGCATTTAGCCACATGACCACGGAAAAAGTCTTCGGACAGCGCTGGCTCTTCGGCTTGAAAATGGAGATGACCACCACCCAAGAGAGTCGGATTCAACTGGCTTTCGAGCAAGGGAAAGCTTTACCTTTATCTTTACTATGGCATCCATAACATTTTCACTAAAGCAGCAAAAGGTTCCTGACAGCCCACACAGTTAGAACAACTGATCAAATAAGTATTTCAGAAGAGGCTCTAAAATTTGCAGTAAAAAGCAGGGCAGTCTTAAGGAAATGCCAAAATACATAAGAAATGCAAGAATAGTTCCAGCTCAGCAAGTATGCTTGCACCTATTCCAAGTTTAAAGAGCAACTCCAGATTCCCCTAATCTATCCTGTCCGCTCTTTCCGTTGTTTCAGGCTCAGAATAAACTCTTGATCATATTTTTTAAAAAAGCAAGACACACTGACTGTGCTTATGAGTAGAAATTGCTTAGAGGTTCATGACTTCTCCTTCTGTTACAATGAAAAAGACCGCATTTCTGATCTTAAGCTACACAAGAAAACACTACGTAACATTCTACTTTTTTTTTATTAGACTCTGTTGCTTTCAGATTGAAAACCCAGCAATTCAATTAGCTCTGAGACAGCAGGTGCCTCAACTAGCTGATTTAGCAGCAGACTCTGTGAGTTGCTGGATACAACTTACTGACTTTAGCTGCCTGCACTCCTCAATGCTATTTAAAGGACAGCAAAATAGGGTGGAGGGAAATCTTACAAGGAGAAGGGAATACAGAGAAAAGCCTGGATTGAGGACTGCTAGCTTAGCAAACCTTATTGCCACCTCAGTTAGGTATCTCCAGATCACCAAGAGATGCATGGTAGCTGACCTTTCCCATTTATACAGGAGTTACATCAACAACATCAGCAGACCCTAGCAATGGCTCTGTCTTAAGCTTTTTGATAAAAGATTCCACACGAATCTTTATATTGGTTCTCAGGAATCATTCCAGGGCTTTTTTCATTAAATTCAGCCAGAATCAGCAGCTCAGATTTGACAGGCAGCCCAAAGGACGGAAGCCAGCACACAAAGTGCTATGCTTAGGAGTTATTACATGAGTGGCAGAGTTTGATATATTTGAGGTTTTTCCCCCAACCCCAAAGGAGCTGCTATAGAAGCTGCAGAGCATGAGGCTTTGAAAAGCTGATCTACAAGGTTGGGAGAGGGAACAGTTGTTGTATTTGTGCCTTAGTTTGTACTGTGAGAAGTCGCTTTTAGAGGCAGTACGTCTGCTTCAAAATATTTTGTTTTCTGCTTCCTTCCATTGCAAATTCAGGTCTCGTCATAGCTAAAAGCCTTAACTGATCAGCAAGTAAAATGGTGACTTCAGAAAAGACTGAATGATAAACTAAGAGGAGAAGAATTTTAATTTCCACTGGTTTTAAATCTTCTGCCTTCATATTTGCTCTGCTATTTAATATGCATGACTAATAAATATTTAAAATAAAGGAGTCTTAAGATTTCTGCATCCTCAGCTCCCAATTAAGACTAACGGCCACTTCACCCACTATACTGTGACAAGCATACATCGATCATGTATAAATGCAGCAGGGAACAGCAGCCAATCTCAGCACACTTTCACACATGCCTGTAACAGGGGCGTAGAGTTTTAAAATCCCCAGGGGGGGGGCTCTTGTGAGCGCACGCCGGAACCATGTTGCTGCTGCCGCCAACACCCCCACCCCGGCCTGGCCACTCCTGCCTCCTTCCCTTCATCCGGGGGCCAACTGGGCAAATGCCCAGTGTGATGGCATCACCCGGAAGTGACGCTATCACGCTGGGCACGTTGCCAGGACAATGCTCTGGCAATCCCCCCGAAGCTCTATGGTGCCATAGAGTTTTGGGGCGATTGCTAGAGTGTCACCCCGGCAACGTGCCCAGCGTGATAGCATCACTTCCGGGTGACGCCATCACACTGGGCATTTGCCCAGCTGGCCCCCGGATGGAGGGAGGGAGAGGGAAGGAGGCAGGAGTGGCCAGGCGAGGGGGCAGAGAGGCGGCGGTGAGCAGGCGGGCCTAGGAAGAGCCCGGGGAGGTGCGGCGGCAGGTGCTCCGTTTTGCCGGGAGGGCTCAGTCCCCCCTGGGGAAATTTCAGGGGTGGCTCGAGCCCTCAAGCCCCCCCGTAGTTGACGCCTATGGCCTGTAATATGCATGAGTTCACATTTTTACTATGACCATTTCCACAGTAGTGAAGTTCCCCACATTAACATTTTTAAAACTGCACATTATGTGAAATTTTCCACAGTAGATTTTTTCCTCAACATGTGCAAACCCAAAGTTTTCTCCTTCTTAACACCATGTTTTTGGAATCCCCAGTTTTAGTGAGTTCTGAAAATGCGGGATAAGAAGGAGAAAACTTCAGGTTTGCACATGGTGAGAAAAAATCTACTGTGAAAAATTTCATATAACGCGCAGTTTTAAAAACACCAATGTGGGGGATTTCACTACTGTGAAAATGGTCATACTAAGTACAACATAAATAATAATTATTCCCAGTGCTAGAAAAGTTGAGAAATGGCAAATTTCACCTCGATAGCATTCCCACCCCCACCCCACAAAAGGATTATTTCAAACCTTTATCCTCTGTGAAGAAGTGAAAAGTCTTTTGTGGATCATTGTCGAAATAGAACAAGAGAAAACACTAAAGAGAGGAAGACAAAAAGAGATGAAAATAATTCATTGGTTTGTGTATATATATATAAAACTAAACACAAAAAAAACCAAATTCATTTCTTATATTTAACCTTTCATATTTATTCATATTTATTCAATATTTATATCGAACCTTTCAGCTATGAAGCTTACGTGGTGATCCCAGCTGAGTCTCTATCTCTCTACATAACCTCCCCTACAGGGCTGCTGTGAAGATTAAAAGGTGGTCAAACTCCCATCCATTGCACAGAGCTCCATAAAGGAACCAATAAGGCAGATGGCTGAACAGACAGACCCAAATTCAAATACTAGTTCACTAGATGACTTGGGGTAAGTCACTATAATTCAGCTTTGCCTATCTCATAGGGCTGAGTTGGGGGTAAATGTCATTTAAAATTATGAAGAATATGTGATTTAGAAATAATGAATAAACATTCATCATGAAATCAAACCCAAATCAAATCAGATATACTGCTGCTTTTACAAAACACATCAAAACGCATAATCAGCTACAGAGATATTCCTCACCTAAGATAACCGAATGTTTTTCACCTACAGAGCTTCACCAGAGGAAGAATTTATTTATTTCTCGGATGGCAGAGTTACACAGGAAGCTTATAATAGTATAAAATATGCAACCAAGTAGATACAACGATTATGCAGCCAGACTGGGCAATCCCCCTAAATACTAATATCTAAATTTTCAATCCACTCAGTTGCAGCTGAGGAGAGTTAAAATAGCTCCATCACATCTCCCTGGAAAGCACAACACTCACATTCCTGTGACAGACGGAAAATACTTTGGCAGGCTGCACCATAATTGCATTCGGGTCCTAGTATTTTGCCCCATTTAAACAACAGGACTGCACAGATGCCAAAGCCTGTTCATTTTCTAAACACCATCTTACCAATGTAGCAGCAAAAATAGGCACATGAAACAACATTCTCCAGAAATTATGTGGTATAACGTGGGGTGCGTCTGCTGCAACAGCCCCGTCCACACTGTCACTTTTGCTGCTCATTTCTCCCTATTGCTTTGGGTTCCTCCCCCTTTTCCACATGTGTTTTGCTCCCTCTGGGACTACTAGAGAGAACAAAACATATGGGGGGTGGGGGAACCTGAAGCAATAGGGAGAAATGAGCGACAAAAGTGACAGTGTGGACGGGGCCTTAGATGTTCAGCTTTGGGGTTGGTGTATAGTACTGCGGAATACAGCGCTTGGCTCAATAGCCCTCACGTCCACAAACCTGATGTCCAACTCAATACAACAATGAGAACCATCAGCAGATGTATTAAACCCAGTCCAACCTACTGGCTACCTACATTGTGCCACATTGCTCCCCTGCATTTCCGAAGGCAAGATGCTCTTCTTTATGAATACAGAAAGATCATTGAAAACAGTTGCCCATCCACAAAGACACAGCTGACATGGGCCTTATCCACACTAAAGTCCTGACCCTGGCAATAAGATCTGCACAAATCCTGCAATCACAAAATTTCAATCTAGGGAATGAATGTTTGCAAACAGGCATGAAATCAGTTCTACCTGATATCTACCTGATAAACACCCACAAGAAGCTCACAGGATTTGACCAGAGGCAGTAGAGAACACTGTACAGAGCATGGTTACGTTCAGTATTATATGGAGGCTCTCTTCACTGATATGATGGAGGTGCACTGCCTGCTACACAGGAACTGCTTATGCTGGATAGCATAAAAGTCCCACCAGCACACCAACAACAGCAGTCAAATCATCTGGGAAGTTTAAAAGCAGAGCAAGATGGAGACTGCTATTTCCTACAGATTGCCCCAAATCTGCTGTTGTGAAGTATACTGCCCTTGAGTATGGAGACTGCATTTCATGATCATGGCTAATAATAATCAATTTACCAACTAAACCTGGCAGGAAAAATTATGGAAAATAATACTTCCCAGATACAGCCGCTATTGGGAGAGGGAGGGAGAGAGATGCTAGTGAATTCCTCCTCACCTGCTCATGGCACTCGCATCCTACCAGGCTTGCTGCTTTCCTTCCCCAAGAACAGAGCGTTCTTATTTTGAGATTTTAAAGAAACCTGTAACAACCAGCTCCCGCCACTAACTTATGACATGGCTTAGAGGGCTTGGGGTGGGGGTGGGGGGTTGTTTTTAAAATGTGATCAATATCTCTTCCCTTCCAAATCATATCCGCTTCCAGCCATCCTGTCAGCGAGTCAACAAGGGCTGACCTCTTTTGGCAGCTCTGTTTAATCAGATGGTGTGTGTAAGAGAGAGACACAGACAGATGGAGCTTGCTGCTGTTTGCATTTTCTCTCTGTCTCCCTTCGCATTCTCTGACGTGGGCTATGCAGCATTAAATTCTACAGAAGTCAATCTAGTCTTCACTGTGCATATTTCTCCATGTTACTCTGTCAGTGCCATTCAGCTCCGACCTGCAACTATCACCGACACAACTCTGTGACTCTGTCAGTGTATCTTAGCCTGGCATGGATCTCTTTCTGGATTACATGTGCAGTTCTCCGAATACATTCTCACAGCCGACATGCAAGGTTCCACTGCCCTGGTCCTGAATCTATCCTGCATTCAGTTTCCTCTCTGCAGGGTAATCAGAGGTCTGTATCACAAAACCTGTTTCCAAAAGTGTCCACCTGGGAACAATTCAGGCCACCAAGCTAATTCCATTTTCCACCTAAACAGCATTTTGAGCTCAAGAGGCAAGAACCTACTATACATTCTAATGCAGTGTTTTATCCAAATAAATGCAATCTCCTCCCTGGCTCATATTAAATGTGTTAACTCTGTCTTCTTTCTAGCTTTCAATTATAATGCAAGGCACTCATTTTTCCTAGGATTCACTGCAATTATTCTAGAAAAGGATCTCTCCTCTGCTGGCAGAAAAATCACAGTCTGATGCTTCCCTGATTACCACAGCCTATGGAACATTCCAGAAGAGAGATTTGGAAGCAGGAATAGGGATTTCTGTAATATTACCCATTCGGCTTCCAACAGGTATAGTATGACTCACTCTCCTCCCATCCCCCCCTCAGTTTTGAGAAATTACGCATCAACCATTTAAATGCTTGGCTGATAAAACTAAACATTCAAGGAAAGGAAGGGTTCTAATATAACTCTCTTTAGATGGTCATAAATAAACAAACCACCAAACTGAATACATACATACAGCCTACATGCCTGTTAAAAAAATTTCTATGCTGGGGTGGGGGAGACTTTACTGAAGTCTCTGTACCTCGTACCTCAAGCACCACTTCACACCACACTCCCCGCAGAAAGCAACCTGCTGTCATTAAACACACAAAAATATTAAACAAGAATTAACCTCAGAGAAGCATGCAGTTTAAAGCACGCAAAGAAGGGAGTGGGACATGGAAAAAAAGGTCTGTCACACCTCTGAAATGTTCACAGGAGAAATACAGCCTTAAAATGGCTCCTTGGTGGGATTCTTCCTTCAGGAAGCACTATAATATCAAACGTCAGGCAAACCTCACTAGGGCTGCCAAGTCCCCGGGTAGAGCGGGGGAAACACCGATTTTTAAAGCTTTCCCCCGCTTTTCCAAAATTGGCCACCGGGGGGACAAAATGGCTGCCAGCAGGGGAACCTCGGAGCCTGCCCTGGCCAGCCTCTTGAACTTCTTAAAAGGGAAATTTCCCCTTTAAGAGCTGAGCCAGCAAGAGAGCCCCGCCCAGAGACTAAGGAGGGACTAAGCTCTTTCTACTGCGTGCAAGGTTGCTGCTGAGTAAACTGCTGGGGTAAGCTGGGGTCTGCGAGCTCTTTTCCTTCTCTGTCTCTCCCCCTCCCCCTCTTTCTTTTTTCTGTCTGTCTGTCCACTGTGGTTTTGTCAAAGGAATAAACTGTCACTTCCAAAGAGGTAAACATCACAAGGAGAGGTTGCCTGTAGAAGGTCTGGGAGTGGGATTGTTTAAAATGTCTTGTCGTGGCTGTTTGGGACCCCCAATCCTCATTTCCCTTCTGCAAATAAAAGTTGGGATTCCTCATTTTTATGCCAATTTTCTGTTTCTTTCAACCGTGTCCCCCCCTCCGGCAGTAAAAATCTGCATTTTTAAAAGCATTTGTACATAAAGTAACCGGTATTTTAAATTAGGGATGGATCCAACTAGCTTTTCTGCTGGCGAAAAGGGGAGGACAAAGGTCCTCTTTAGCCACCAAAAAGCCTATGCTGGGGGGGGGAGAGAAGTTATGGGACTTACATGGACAACAGCTGGGTGAAACAAGGGCCAGAAATAAAGCCTGGGAATTGGGCAAGAGTAAGTGAAAAAGCTGTCTGTCTGTCTCTCTCTCTCTCTGTCCCCATCCAGCAGAGGTCTATCAGTGGCTATTATTAGCCACAAGGTCTAAATGGAACCCTTTGTCTGGGGCAGTGATGCTCTGAATTCTTGGTGCTTGGGGGGCAACAGTGGGAGGGCTTCTGGAGTTCTGGCCCCGCTGCTGGACCTCCTGAGGGCACCTGGTATTTTTGGCCACTGTTGTGACACAGAGTGTTGTACTGGATGGGCTGTACTGGATGGGCCGATCCACTGTGGCTTCTCTCCTGTTCTTATGATATGAAAATCATATTTAGCACTTGTGTAGCACTTAGGGTTTCATATTCTGCTGAGATGAGGAAGGATTCAGTAGGGCCATTGCTCAGTGATAGAGCATCTGCTTGACATGCAGGAGGTATCAGCCTCTTCAGCTAAAAAAGGATCAGGTAATAGGTGACATTAAAGATCTCAGCCTGAGACCCTGGAGAGCCACTACCAGTCTGAGTAGTCAATACTGACCTTGATGGACCAATGGCCTGATTCAGTATTAGGAAACTTCATGAGTTCATGTGGAAGCATGTGGAAGCAACATCACAGGATGTGACATCACAAAATGATGTCACTTCCTTTCTCCTGGCTCCACCCCCAAAGTCTCCTGGCTCCACCCCCAAAGTCCCCAGATATTTCCCAAGTTGGACTTGGCAGCCCTACTAGGTAGGTGCAAGCAGTTCTCATGGGTAGCATAAAACTCTTCCCTCATGTCTTCCAGCCTAATTCATGCGGATGCTTTGACTGGTTCCAGAAATATATTTTCCCCTTTTCTTTCTTCATGCTCTTCAGGTGTAACTCTCTCTAGCAACAGTAAATGGTAATAGCAAGAGTCACTTTTGTGTTGGCATGATGATGCTAAGACGTTGATAATACTATTAAAGGCATGCTCTTACAAGGGGTCGCACTGACCTGTGTGGTCCTGTGCTTTCCATTTTTCCTTTAATCCTCCTGTCTGGCAGAGCTCTGCACAGTAATCATCAACATCTACAAGCTTTCATTTAGTCATACTTGCTTTGATGGCTCCTTGATAACCTCTCCCTTACTGGATGACTATCCCCAATCTCTCTCGTTACATTTACCTATAATTCCCTAGAAGGGAGCCATTCACTCCTTAGATCTTGTGTGACCACTCAAAGAGTAGGGCTGCACCCACACAGAGATGCAAAGACCCAGGGAAAAAACTTGAAAATTTCAGGGGGGGAAATGGTTTGGTTTTTTTCTCTCAAGAGGTTTTTGGGGGGGGAGTTTAACAGTTTTGGGGAGCACTGAAAAGCTTCCGAATTTTTTCCCCCTTTTGCAATGAGCAAAATGAAATAGAATTTTTTACTCAAACTGTGTAGGATGCAAATGTTTGTGTAAGAAAATCTACAGCATTAAATAGTGATAATTACTATGTCTACTATAGACAAACACAACATTTTTGAGATTTCTTGTTTAAATATAATAGTTTTGGCAACTATTGATATCTTAATAATGTGTTCATAATAATTATTAAAGAATTCAGTTATTTCAATGTTATAAAATTTAACTTCATATCCAAATACACTAGTAGTACTGACTATTATGACTGTGTGAAAGTGTTTTTGCCCACTTTCTTCTGTTGACTACGCAATGTGTTTTCTATTTTCCACTTTTATTTTTTCCTACCACTCAGACTGTAAACATTATGATAGATTCAGGTGTGTAGCCACGATGGTTTGACACAGGAGAACAAAGTTTGAGTCCAGCAGCACCTTTAAGACCAACAGAATTTTATTCTGGGTATTCTGCGGGCACACGAGAGCCTTATACCCAGAATAAAACTTTGCTAGTCTTAAAGATGCCACTGGACTTAAACATTTTTCTGTAAAAATTAAGATACATGTTCTATGGTAATGCAGAACAATGGTTATCAATCTTTTGGCACGGTGACCCCCAAGTCCAAGTTTATTTGGCATGGTGACCCATCGGAGGCCAGCCCAAGGCTTTTTGGCTCCTTAGATGAACTGTGACCTTGGCACCCATCTAGTCTAGCATTCCATCTTCTACAGTAGCCTGCGAGATATTTTTGAAAAACCGGCAGACATTGCACAAAGGATGTGGCTGCCCCCAGATGAGTAGCACTCTAAAGCACACAAGAGGTTGGGCTGCTGAAGGAGCAATACCAAGACCGAGCCCATGCATGCGCATGCCTCTTTTTCTCTGCTGTTTTTCTTGCTGTTTTTCTTGGTGTACTGAACAGCTCCCACTCACTCTCCAGCATCCCCCCCCCTTGTCCCAGTTACTACCATAAAGTTACTGACTGCTAAATGTCTCCTTCCCCCTTTGTTGTCACACAGGAAGTGGAAGATGAGAATGGGAGAAGCTGGGAAGGAAAAATAATTCAAAAGACAGGAGTGGCCATTAGGGAAGAATGGCCTGTCACCCACTTTCAGAGGCTTTGCAACCTATTTTTGGGTCCCAACCCACAGGCTGGGAAACAATGGCATAGAGTGCAGCAGTTTGCAACTCTTTTTCAAGTGTATTGAGTGCACTCACACAAAAAAAATTCTAGAAAATGAAGACACTGACACTTTTAAATTCCATCAATATGCCACACAGTAAAATTGTATATGATCAATTATCTATCAATGATTCATAATGCATGTTCCCATTTTCCACACATTTTCTGTCTTTTTGGGGGGGTCCCATAGGAAGAAAACTCCTGCCCCCCATAGCTCCAAAATTTCCTGAAATTTTACAGCTCTACATGTACATCATTTTGGAGTTGAACTGGGACTTGCAGACTACAACTCAGTGCTTTTCCCACCCTAAGCTTGTAATCTTCCTGCCTCTGCCAGGTAAACCCCCAGCCTCGGCCCCAATCCCTTGTCCTTGAGAAACTGAAATGCGGAAGCAAAAATAGTTGGAAAATAGCCTCCATGGTGATGCTTTAGGGATCTGCCCATTTTTCAATGTCTGTCTGATGTCTTCTGAATGGGCAAGCACTGGGCTTGAGGAAACAGGCAACATTGGCTCAGGAGTAGCTGACAGCAGTTTATTGTAGCTGGGGTAAGCACAAGAGGAGAACAATCATGTTGGATTTAGGAGCCGTCTGCAATCCTGGGAGGCAAGACAGATATCTTTAAAGCATGTTTCGAGCTGACCAAAAGATTACAACCCCCCCCCCCCCAAAACCAAGATTGCTAGCTTCTGTACAGTTCTTAGATGACATTCCCCTTCAAAGGGTCCTTGAGTGGTTTGCAGGAAACACAGAATAAAAGAAAAAACAATTTCTTTGCACCCAACAACAGCAGTAGGGGAAGATAGAGGCACAGAAAACAATAATAACAATTCACCATATTATTACTCTTCTAAAAATAGGTTTCAAAGATACCTATCTTGCACTTATATTCTATTTAGGAAAAAAGGAAGAAGTTCTGTTAGACACTCAGCAGATACTGAAGTAAATTTAAATTTTGGGTAGCAAAGGATTGCAAAGGACTAACCATAAAATCGTAATGGGGGGTGAAAGCGCTCAGGGAGCCAACTGACCTTTGCATCAGCATATGTCTGAGATAGGCCAGTGTAAGGGCCAGTTACAATGATCTAAGCCACTTGGAGTCTCCATGGGGGAGAAAGGTGGGAAATGAACAGAGTGAATGAATGAAGTTCATAACTGTGTGTCTGCTCTAGGAAGGGGAGGCTTCTGTCACCCAGGGGGGAGACATCTGTGAAGGTATCACTGAGGGGGCAGGGGATCACCGGGGTCCCCGGAGTCAGTGGCTGGGGGGAGCCAATGCAGGCAGGCTCGATGTCTTTGGAGGGGGGTGGAGAGAGCACTGGTAGGGGAGGCAGGCACTTGAGTCAGATTCTGCATGCTGTAGCTAGGGAGTCAGAGCCCTTGCTGGGGCCCCAGGGTGGCAACTGAGCAGCAGCAGCTACAGTCCTACCACGAGGGAGGGATGCTTTCTCCTGAGGCATGGAGGAGTTGTCTGCATCTGTGGCGGCAGATGGTAGGCACCTAGAGGGGCTGCTGATGTCACACGGGATACTGAGGACAGCAGGGAATGCATCAGGAGTGGATGTACTAAAGCAACTGACAGGATTGCCCATTGGGAACAGTGGGAGAAGTTTGAATGCCCATTGGACACACTGGCAGCCAGGAACGCCAAATGACTTGCATGGGTTCCACTGCAATACATTACCAGACATGGAAGTAATGATGAATGCAGAATGGATTTCGAATGTCAGTCTATGGGCATGGATTGCTCTGGGAGTGGAATGACAGCGCTCAGAGTGGAATGACAGCCATTCCAGCCCCAGACCACTTCTGCCCCATTGAGGAGGCAACTGGGGGATCTGAGGGTGGTGCTGCCTGCCCCCACATCTAAGCTCATCTCACTGGTCCCCTCTCCTGCTCCACCACTGGGAGGGGTGGGTGGATTGGGTTGGCAACATGGCTGGGTTGCTGGAAAGTGCGCCCGCTGGTGAGCAAAGGACACCCGCAAATGCATAGGACAGCAACGATACTCCCCTCCCCTTCTGCCCTTGTAAGACCCTGTGCTCTCTGTGGACACTGAGGCAGCTGTGGATGCCCATGGGGGGAACAGCTCAAACTCCCTCCCAAGTGTCAGGTGCCTGGATCTGCTGAAAGGAGTTGGTCCCTTTAGGGGGGAGGTGCTGCTGAACACAAGCAAAACTCCTGTGGTCTGTCCTTCTCCAACCCCTGCCTGAGACAGGCGCTGGACTTCACCCCTTGCCACATGACCCCTGATTGGTTCTGGCTGCCCTGTCCATCACAGTGCCACCACCTCCACACAACACCTCCACTGACCACAGCAGCGTAGCTGCTATGGACATTACCTGGGTTGTGCTCAGAAAACACTGCGAACCCCCCAAATTTGTCTGCTGGCCATCGTGTAACCTATCCCCATAGGGAAAGAACACGCGGCAGCCAGCTACAGCGGTGCAGGCACGGCACAGGATTGCTCTGCCCACAGCTTGATGTGCTCTCTCTCCCCCTTCCTCACACACACATACAAAAGCAACCTGCCTCCAAAAAAATACCCTCTCTTGCTGTCTCTTGCATGCATTCAGACAGTACCTTCTCAGTAAAATTAATGCAGCAAGTGACAAAGCAGCAGCTGTCCGTTACAATATATATGCAAATATAAACTCAAGTTATATATGTAAATATAAACTCATGTTATAGCCCAGGGCACCAGAAGGTGCTACTATCCTTATTTGCAGACAGCATGACTTTCTTATCTTACGTGCCCCTGGTGTTCTGAAGGGGGAATTTGGTATAGAGAAAAAGGCCTCAGTGCAGCACTCTGCCTGTGGTCTGCTCCTCCTTCCTTTCCCCTGATCCCGCCCCCTCTCCCCAGATCATCTCTGCAAATAAAGACCTTCTCCCCACCACCACCACATATGATTCACACATTATACTTCTGCTTCTCTGGTCTGAATGGATTCCACTATTACTGACCTCAGTTCAACCTTGTCTAACCCTTTTCTCCATAACAGTCAGACTAGTGGGTGATGGAGCTGGCCATAGCTCAGTGCTAAAGCACATGTTTTATATGTACAAGATTTTATTCCTCACATTTTTAAAAAAAGGGTTTCAGGTAGTAGGTTTGAGACAGACCCTTGCCCAGAACCTTCAAGAGCTGCTGCCAGACAGTACTGGACTACAAGAATGAATGATCTCACTCCATGACAGGCAGCTTCATATATTCAGAAATCAAATCCAAATTAACATAATACATTCTTGCTTCCCCATCTCAGACCTGTTCTCACAAACACAAAATAGCTGCAGACCACAATCAGAAGGCACCTAAAATCCAGCTCTTTGTATCAGTCCTGGCAGCCTAAAGAAATAATCTCAAAGCCATTCAAAAAATTGATATCATTAATCTTGCCATGGAGTGTACAATGGGGATTTCCATTTGCTAGTGGCAAGTCCCTGGAGCAGACACAAGGAGATGACCCAGTCCCGAATGTTCGAATATTCCTGGGGTTTGAGATTATACCAAAACACATTCTGTTCCATAACCAGTATACTTTTGTTCTTATATGCATAATATACATACATGTTTCATAGATCCATTTGATAGCATTCATATGCCTTAACCAAGGTATGCATAACACATTTATCAATCGTAAGCAGAAAAAGCTGCATAGGAAAAGCAATTAACTGCTGCAGATGTTTCCATTTTCCTCTCAAGTGGAACTTAAATTTTTTCTATGAGTTCAAAATTTCCAGAAATTTTACCTTTCCCCTCTTAAAAATGTCTATACATGTTTGTAATTTTCCCCCTTTCAACTTTGCTATAGCCTTTAGGAATCTGTATTTACATATGAACAGGTTTCCAATCACACTTTTCATTTTTGGGTCTTCCAAGCAATCAGAGAGACGAGTAACAGCTTCCAATCTCTTCTCAGAACACCCTATTAACTGTAAGGCACCATGCCAAATCCTGAGACAGGGCATTTTCAAATGTCATCCAGGAATTCACGCATAAGGAAGAAATGTGTTTGATGGAAAACTAACACAGTATTACTGCCAAATCGGGTCAACATCCAAGCAGTTCCAGAATATGAATGCCATCAGAGGAAAACCACGGGGTATGTTACTTGTTGCTTTGTTCAGGGGATATATGTGACATCTGAAAGCACTCAGAGTTTTGGCTTCATCTTTGGTTAATACTGCACAAGGTAGCAGTGAACTAAAGGGAATTAAAGCTTAGTCATAGCCCAATTCCAGAGACATGTTGGGTCTGGCTAACAATATTAATTTTAACTATGTGGTGAGCAGTTGTGTACTAACAGGTTATGAGGCAATACAATGTTGCATTGACTGCAGATTGTGTATGCAAACTGCCTTGGGTTCAGAGCGAGCCCCTTCCACAAACCAGTGTCTCCCTGGCTCTATGGTTCCCATACTCAGGGTATTGCCTCCAGAGCAGACCACAAGGGCCAGCAGCTGACCGAGGCGATCAGCAGGCACCAGAAAGAGGCAGTTGAGCAGCTGCTGTTATAAGAGAGGAGCCTGAACTGATGGGGGGGGGCACCACCCCGGAGGACAAATGTCTGACACCCATGATTAAAGCAAATCTCTAGGAAATGTTTCCTGACAGTGAAGTCTATTAGACCAGTGCATGGGCTCCCAAGGGAAGCAGTAGAACAACCCGCCCCCCAATCTCCCTTCTTATTTTAAAGAGAGGTAGAGTCAGCAATAAATATCACAGGGCAGGATATGACTCAGAGAAGAGCAAAATGGACAACTAGTTTTGTCTTTCTGCTCAGATTTCTATTAGCAGATTGCTGTCTCTATCCATACAAATTAATGCTATGGTTTTAAAAATTACAACAAAGAGTGGGGGAAATACCTTATATGATCCATATGTTGATAAGTGATCAAATACACATGACCAGAGATCTCTCTGACTGGCTTGTTTGCATTTATTCAAGATTTTTTGTGAGTGGTGAGACTAAACATTTACCTATATTCTTTCATCGACCATCAATGCATAAAGTTTTGGAATTCCTGTTGCATTCCTTAAGTATTCACATCACAGAGATTCAGCCCTTGATGACAGTAGAAGCAAGTTGTACTATAGACTGGTACAAGGTCAAAGGGGGTGGAGAATGGGTCATGGGGGAGGAGGAGTTGATAGGTTTACCAACTTGTTACCCATAATTCCAGGCAAGGGCGTAGACTTTCCAATTTCGGGGGGGGGGGGGGGGGCTGGGGCTGGGCCAGAGACATCACAGTCTATTGTCTCCGGTGGAGGCTCAGCACCTCCTGGAAAAGTTGGGGGGGGGGGGCTCCAGCTCCCCAGCCCCCCTGAAGTTGATGCCTTCTCCTTCTTGCACCAGCTCAGTATTGTGCAAAGAAAAACATTAGCCTTAAAAAAAAATCACAAATGCACCAAACACTCCACTCTCCAATACTGCTAGCTGAGTGTTCAGCTCTCCACTAATCCGTCTAGCAGGAGCACAGTCGGAGGATGATTAAAGATCACTTTCAGTGCAACATGCTCCAGTTCCCCTGTCTAAAAAAAAAATCCCCTAAAATGTAAGCCCTCAAATGCAGAACTTACTAGAAGAGCAAACATGCACTGAGAGAGAGAATGGAAAAGGCTGGGGGCTGAAGAAAAAGGTCTCCCAAGTGGAAGCACACCTTGACCGCTACCCCTAGAAGCAGGCAGATACACTGTCATGATTCCCCATGCTGGACATGCTGGATGACCAGGAAGAGCTCTTGGGCCTCAGGAAACACCGGACACCATTGAAATCCCCTCTGGACCCATAGCCTCTTCCAGATCCAGAGTCCCCAAATCCTGAGGCCGAAGTTGAAGGAGCTGCCCCTGAAGGCTTAGCTCCAGGTGATGCTGTCAACCTGACAGACTCCAAGACAACCAGTTCCCTACCCTGTAGGGCCAGATCCCAGACTACTAGTCCCCCAAGTTCTCCTGGCACCCAGTGCCTCCTTGCCCTTTAGAAGACTGGAATTGGCCTCTAGCTCCTGGGTAAACCTCTTGCTTCTGAGGAATCCTTTAAATGATTCAAGCCCTTGCTGTCAGAGCAAGAGCACAGACTATTTCAGGTACAAACAATTAGGAAATACTATCTTCATAGGCACTGATAGTATAATGCATCCCCTTATCCGCATATCCGCTGGTATTTATCCTGTTCTCACAGTCCTGTTCCTGGTGCCACAGGGACAATAAAGGAAAACTACCTGTGAAGGTATTTCTGTCTAATGTTGGACCAACTTTGCCTCACCAGTGAGAGGATTCTATAAAAACAATCAGTTGCATCTCTATTCATACAATAGTTTTAAAATGCAGGGAACATGCTCCCCACCTAACCTCAGTGTGAGATGCTTTAGCAATTCCATCCATGTGCCACACTTTTGAAGTATTCACACTGCGACTTACTCCTAAAGGGCAGCTTTAGCAGTCTGACCTCACTGGCCCACCAGGAGTAAGGTTCAATAGCCTCTTGCCTGCAACTAGCCATTTCTCCCCAGCACTCCCACTCCTCAAGATTTAAATTGCTGGGGGGGGGAGTGCTAAGCCAGCACAGCAATCTATATGTTCCCAAGCTAGCAAGCAAGCAGCGACAGCAGCCATAGGGAAAGGAGGGCATTTCCATCACTCCCCATCCCCACTGATGGGGATACTGCTGGGCTGCTCTAGCATGTTAACATAAATTGTTGTGCTGCCACTGTCCCTGCAAAGGAGACTGCCATACTCTGGAAAGCAGCTCTTACCTAAGGATCCTTCTTAACTTTCATGCCAATGAGTTGCTGTAGGTGACATTATGGCTGCTTGCCTTTTTGTTCTCAATGCAAAGGCATTCAAAACAGAAATTGAATCTCCCGCACCAGAAGGAAGAGGAGGAGGAGGAGGAGATTGGATTTATACCCCTCCCTTCACTACCTGAAGAAGTCTCAGAGCAGCTTCAATCTCCTTTCCCTTCCCCTCCCCACAACAGACACCCTGTGAGGTAGGTGGGGCTGAGAGAGCTCACTCAAGAACTGCCCTTGAGAGAACAGCTCTGAAAGAACTTGTAACTGACCTAAGGTCACACCAGCAGCTGCACGTGGAGGAGTGGGGAATCAAACCCCGTTCTCCCAGATTAGAGTCCGTGCTCCTAACCACTACACTAAACTGGCTTTTTCCCCCTATGCTTTCCTCTCACTGTTTCTTCCCCCCTCAGTTCTGGTGGGCTTTTCCCCATTTTTTTAGATCAGTAGTAGGTATATCACTATAGTGTTGGGAAACTATTGTGCAGAGGTACTGACTCCACAGCTCATGGAGAGCCCATCCACAATTACCCCCAATGAAAAGAGTCGCATATACTTCCATCCCTAGGATGGAGTCCGCACCTCAGGGAGGCTAGCAGCTGCTTCAAAGCGGGAACAGTCTCCAGCGCACAGTCATTTCCAACCAAGAGGTAAGACCAATGAGAACTTGGGTTAGGGCCTTTTGAATTGTGGCCCTATCAATCACCCTCCAAGATTCTGTATGCCATATACAGAAAATAAAAACAATGTTATAGACTTGCTTTTAAAGCATAGTGAATACGGCTTTCAATGTGTTGGTCTGAGGACAGAAAACCTTATGGTGCATATATTGTCTGATTCTTGAAAAGAACTGTCCAGCATGTAATATGTACCAGCAAAGAAGGAGGGGAGGGCTCAGGGGTCTGTGAATTTTGTTTTAGTCAAAATGGGAAGTCCTTGGGTTGCTAAAGTTTTAGAACTGCTGGTGTAGGTTATTCTTGTAATGGCGGTAGCGTACTGTATTGTACTAGTTTAAACCACTAGCAGCATAAAATCAAAATTTTACAGTAAGTGGAACTTAGAACAGCTGCACTGCTCACTGCTTTAGTGTGGGCATTTAGGCTTTAGACCAGGGGTGGGCAAATTGCGGCCCGGGGGCCACATGCGGCCCGCCACAGAGTTTTTTGCGGCCCGCCAAGACAGTCGGCCATGTGGTGTGATAGGGTACATTTGTCTCATTAAACTGATTCTAAAATTAAATGTGCTTGCAGCTATAGATGATATGAAATTAGCACAATAAATAAATTGAATAAAACTACCACTATTTTATTTAATTTATATATATTGATTTTTATGATACAATTTATACCTTTTCTGAAATGCAAAGTTAACTAATGAATGCAATCATTTTAAAAGGTGTGGCCCTCCGCTAACCTCTGCTCCCACTAAGTGGCCCCCGAGCCAAAACAATTGCCCACCCCTGCTTTAGACAAATACAAGAAAGGGGGACCTACAATACTCACGGGGGGGGGGGGGAAGCTCCATGCAGAGGAGGAAGCAGCTGCAAGTGAGCCTTCTCCCCTGCCCAGCTCTTCCCGCCCCCTGCTCCCCGTCTGCAACGAGGCCCCCGCGGCTCCAACTGCTGGGCCCACCTAGCCCTCTCCCTCCCCCCGCAGTGGAAGCGAGGTAGGGAACGGTCTTTAACTTTTTGGGGATTTAAATATCCCCCCTGTAGTTTTTTAAACTTTTAGGATTTTTCTGCATACCTGGGCAGTCCCCCAAGTGGGCAGGAAAATCTCTCAGCCCCCCATGTGCCCCCGATGTGCAGATTTAGATATCCACACTCATGGGAGCACTTGGCTATTAGATATATATCATATTTTTTGCTCCATAAGACTCACTTTTTCTCTCAAAAAAAGTGGGGGGGAAAGTGTGTGTGTCTTAAACCCCCCTCACCTTTCCCAAGCCACGGCACCGAGCAGAGCTAGGTGCATCTTATGGTCAGGTGCATCTTATGGAGCGAAAAATACGGTAGATTTTATGGGTTTACAGAAGCAGAGCTTAACAAGAGAATCCAGTTTGAAGAAACACTATTTGTTTCTTCCCTCCTGGTTCCGGGCAGCCATTGCGAGTCTCTTTAGTCATGTTGCCTCACTAAAGAAATTAACTGTGCAACATGTTGCTTTTTCTCCCTAGGAAAGCAATGCTGCCTGTCCATATGACTGTTCTGCATTATTTACATACTTGCATCAAGCTGTTCTGAGTAAATCACGTTTCAGCAGGGCCAAACACCTATTTAACCCGGAACTGTTTCTTTCTCTGCTGTTTTAATCCTAATGTGGATGCAGCCTGCTTGAAATGTCCCACCCACAGTGCAGTGTTTTGGGAATCTCTGCAGGGAACTCTGGGATAGGTGCCCAGAAAGTCTCTGAACAGAGTCTAAAATGACTGAAGTCACACAATGCTAATGTGAATACAGAGCAAGCCCATAACAGTTTACGCTGAGCCATCTGTGTGCAGCCAGCTAAGTTTTCTAAATCAACTAAGGCTGTGTTACGGCTTTGTCCATAATAAGGTGGTGGTAGCACACCACAGACCAGTTGTGTCTACGATACACATGGCTGGTAGCATAGGCGTAGACTACGGGGAGATCAAGAGCTCGAGCCACCCCTGAAATTTCCCGGGGGGACTGAGCCCCCCCCCCCAGGAAAACGTAGCGCCTGCTGCTGCGCCTTGTCGCCGCGCCTCCCCGGGCCCTTCCGAGGCCTGGCAGCCACTGCTGCCAGTGCCTCTCCCCACCCCACCCCACCCCCGGCCTGGCCACTCCTCCGTCCTTCCCTCTCCCTCCCTCTTTTCTGGGCGAAATGCCCAGCATGGTGGCATCACCTGGAAGTGACGCCATCACGCAGGGCACATTGCTAGGTGACGCTCTAGCAATCGCCCTGAAACTCTATAGCACCATAGAGTTCCGGGGCGATTGCCAGAGCGTCACCCTGGCAACGTGCCCAACGTGATGGCGTCACTTCCGGGTGACATCACCACGTAGGGCATTTCACCCGGAAAAGAGGGGGGGGGGAGGCACCAGCAGCAGTGGCTGGCGAGCCTCAGAAGGGCCCGGGGAGGCGTGGTGGTTTCCCGGGGGGGACATCGCTCCAGCGAGCGCACCCGCTTTGTGCGTGCGCTAAAGAGCCCCCCCCCCCGGGAATTTACAAAACTCTACGCCTCTGGCTGGTAGTACCATGATGCATTGTGTCATTAAAGGCACATAAGCAGGAAGAAGAAGAAGAAGAAGAGATTGGATTTATACCCCGCCCTCCACTCCCCAAGGGAGTCTCAGAGCGGCTTACAAACTCCTTATCCCTTCCCCTCCCCACAACAGACACCCTGTGAGGTAGGTGGGGCTGAGAGAGCTCTTTCCCAAGCTGTCCTTGAGGGAACAGCTGGTACAGAGCTATGGCTTGCCCAAGGTCATCCAGCCAGGTGCAAGTGGAGGAGTGGGGGATCAAACCCGGTTCTCCCAGATTAGAGTCCGCGCACTTAACCACTACACCAAACTGGCTCTCTGGGTATGTTAAGGGAATGGTATGTTAAGAGAAAAATGCCAGTAGATCTGACTGTTGTGAATTATTGTACCCAGGAGTTCAGACTCTAAATAATGTCAGTCACCACCCATTGCTGCCTGCTGTACTTACCACCACAGCCCACATGGATACAAACTAGAATTGTAGGGGTGACACCCATGAAGATGAAAAATCTGGGAGGCCCTCAGGGCTGACTAGAAAGATTCAGGGTGGGGGGGTGGGGCAGGCTCTTAAGTCTTAGTGAACTGGCTGCAGCTGATGGCAGGAGTGCAGCTCACAGTTTTCCCCACCATCTGGCACAGCTCAGACCTGTTACACTAGACAATCTCAGCCACTCTGCTCATATTCCTATTTGATCAGCCCAATGTAGGAACATTTTACAACGGTATTGTGTTCTGAATGCTAGGTATCAAAATAAGGATGCAGCATGGTTTCAAACAGAAGTACAGTTTAACAAGTCCACTTCTTTCTCTGTGTGGAGTTGCGGTGAGTACAGCTTCATTTTTTCCATTCCTGCCCACACTAAGTCCTGGTGTGGATTCAGGCAGTCTAAAACTTTGTCCTGGATTCAAGGAATGGAGTTGACAAAACACCACATATGGGTCCTGGCACCCAATTTCATTGCAATAGCTTGCACGTTTGTTTTCTTGGCTGCCAAGTTTGTTCACGTATGTGAAAAAAGAATGCCCATCTAATTTTTGGGGGGGAGACCCAGGTTCAAATCCCCACTCTGCCATAGTAGTTTGCAAGGTAACCTTGGACCAGTCATGCTCTCTCTCAGCCTAACCTACTTCACAGGGTTGTTGTGAGGATAAAACAGGGGAGAGGAGAAGGATGCCGGTGCGGATCACTGAACAAAGCTTGGAGCCTTCCTCCAATTTAAGTGCCTTTTCTTCCAACAGAGGAGCCACATAAGTTGGATGAAGGTTCACTTGAGGATGGTAGTATCCATTCCACTGAAAACTGCTGTGGGTCCTCATGAGGAGAAAAATGGGGTATAAATAGCTATCTAAATGGGAGAGAGAAATAAGAGGAAACAATGGAGACACACAGCTGTATATGGCAGGGACATCTGCCACTAGCCAAAAATACTTTAAATGTTACTGAGAAGAGAATTACAGGAACCCAGTTGCTTCCCGGTTCTTTCAAAAACAGAATCCTGAAGTAGATGCACACTTCGGTCCCCAAAGCAGTGCAAATGATTGAAAAGCTGTGAAATTTTTAATCTGCCTTTAGCAAAGCTTCCCCATCATAAACTTCTGGAGGGTAAAGCCTTCGCTTTCAGAGATGCCACAAAAATAGATACAAAGCAGTGAAAGCATTTGCCTCAAGCAACCACTTTTTCTATTAGGCCAATGCATGCTACAGAATATACGGACCAAATACCAAAATGAAGGACACACACAAAAATAATTCCAGCAGAAAATGTAAAATTTACTCATGTAATGCAATGAATTGTCTCCACAGCCCACAATGTCAATATTAATTTAAGCAAAATAGCCTTTGAGCAACAGACGTGGGAATGAAGGTAATTTCAGAACTAGAATGAGGGGTGAATCCCTAGGGACCCAGTGGCTTAACTCTTCCAAGCCCTTGTCCCGAAAGCAGGAACTCCTTCACCTGAAAGAAACTGGACAGGTATTTGTCCAACTTTCACTTCAAAACTTCTAAAGAAGGAAATTTCCCAAGCACCAAAGGCAGTTCATTCCATAGTTTAACTGCTCAAATAATTTAAAAGTTTTTCTGATGCTTATCATAGATCTGTAATTCTTTTTATTAAAAACTGGCCCTGATCCAACCAGGGTCATAGCCAGCAGTAGGGCATACCAGGTGGTGCCCCCTTTCATATCTGCAGTGCCCCGACCCCAATCTTGCTTAAGCTGTGCCAGCGCCGCACCAGTCCAAAGCTGTCCATTGATGAAGCCTGGCCGCAATGGGCGAACTTGAGTCAGAGGAGAAGCTTGGGCCTGGTGCACAGTCCCCCTCTGGTATGGCCCATGGCTGTGAGCACCCCCATGCCGGGTGCACCCTGAGTTGGCTGGCCCAGCACCTCCTGCAAACGTTGTGGGGGCGTGGCAGCGATGGCGGAAAGATGGCGAGCCAGAGGATGACAAGGGTGGCTTCAGGGCCCAAGCGTGGCCAAGCCAGGGATGGTAGAGGAGCTCAGCTCTTGTGCCCAGGACGGAGCAAGGACCTGGGGGCGCTGCCTTGCCTGCCTGCCTCCTCTGTGCTGCCCTAGCACAGGTCAGTCGGGTTGCCATGCCTGCCTCCTCCTTGCCACTGGGCAGCACAGGTCAGTCGGGTAAGGGGATTGAGGCATCAGGTGTTCCTCTGCACCACGGACCACCACTAATCAAATTAAAGGTAATTTGGTTAACTTTACTTTAATTAGCCACTGCCCCCTAAGGACTTTCAATGCCCCCTGAGGAAAAAATTTCTGGCTATGGGGCACAGGGACATTCCCATATGGTGCAGCTCCAAGTCAAACGCCTGGTGGAAGAGGTCTGTCTTACAGGCCCTGCAAAACTGTAAAAGGTCCCACAGGGCCCTGATCTCTTCCGGGAGCTCATTCCACCAGAATGGAGCCACCACCGAGAGGGCCCAGCCCTGGTTGCCGCCAGTCTGATATCCCTGGGCCTGGAAGGGCCAACGAATTTTGCGCCCCTGAACACAGTGCTCTCCAGGGAACATGTGGGGAAAGGCGGTCCTTCAGGTATGCAGGACCAAGACCATATAGGGCTTCAAAGGTTAAACCCAGCACCTTAGGACAAATCCGGTATGCTACTGGCAGCCAGTGCAGTAGGGTTGCCAAGTTACTCACGAGTTTGAATGGGGGAGTCCCACTTTTGGTCTGGGACCCTTGTGCGCAGCGTGATGACGTTGCCCGGAAGTAACGTCATCACGCCGGGCACATCACTGGATGACGCTCTGGTAATCGCCCTAAAAACTCCTTGGTACTATAGAGTTTTCAGGGCGATTACCAGAGCGTCACCCTGCAACGTGCTCGGCGTGATGACATCACTTCTGGGCAACGTCATCATGCCAGGCACGTTGGCCTAATGTGGCCATTTTGGGGATGGGGTTCCCCCCCCCCAGCCAAATCCAGACTGGCGGATTGGGGACCTATTTAGTGGGGGAATCCCCACCCCCCAGGGGGACTTGGCAGCCCTACCGTGCAGTGCTTTCAGTACCGGCCGGATGTGCTCCCACATGGGGATACCCATCAGCAGCCTGGCTGCCACATTCTGCACTAGCTGCAGCTTCTGGATTTGAGACAGGGGTAGCCCCATGTAGAGAGCGTTGCAGTAGTCCAATCTTGAGATGACCATCGCATGGATCACTGTTGCCAAGTCGTTATGTTCGAGGAAGGGAACCAGCTGCCTGATCAGCCGAAGATGATAAAAGGCCTATTTGGCAGAGGCTGCTACCTGGGCCTCCATATTTAAGGAGGCATCCAAGAGCACTCCCAAGCTCCTAATCTCCGGCTCTGGCACCAACGGAGCCCCATCAAAGGTCGGAAGTGGGATCCTACCCCCACAGCACCTCAACTCAGGCACAGAACCTCCGCCTTTGTTGGATTCAATTTCAACCAACTCAGTGTAAGCCAGCCAGCCACAGCTTGCAATGCCCAGTCCAGATCCTCCGGTGTGGAGTCAGACCGGCCACCCAACAGCAGATAGAGCTGGGTGTCATCCGCATACTGGTGACACCCGAGCCCATGCCTCCGGGCAATCTGGGCAAGAGGGTGTATATAGATGCTTCAGGGAGGAATGGGAGCAGGTCAGCGTCGTTATTTTTTCTCCTCTTTTGTGCAATTGCTTGGGTAGGGGTCCCCAACCTTTTTGAGTCTGAGGGCACCTTTGGATTCTGACACAGCCCGATGGGTGCAGCCACAAAATGGTTGCCGTGGGAGGCACAGCCAGCCATACAATGGCTGCAGCATCTTGCCTTCAGTCACACAGTGAAGATCCTTGTGTTGTGGTAGCAGCTGTAGCTGAAGCACTGTTGTTTTTTTAAAAAATCTGCATAGGCAACCAGAGCTCCAGAGGCCAGTCAGCAGCCTTGCTGGACTAAAGCCCCACCCGGCCCCACCCACCTTCTAAAAACATTTGGCAGGTGCCAGAAAAGGTATCAGCAGGCACCATGGTTCCCATGGACAGCATGTAAGGGAACCCTGTGCTAGGACAATCCCATTTCATCTGCATTCTGGCACTGCTCACAGTATAAGGAGCCAAGGGGTACTGGATGTGACATTAGCCCATGATCATTAACCCTTTGCACTTCAGTACTGTTTACAAGCCCACTACTCTTGTTAAGCTGAAGGTTCTGGCTGCACCAGGCTTCAACACTTGGGTGCTCCCCACAGTAGAGCAGCTCAGTGGACATAGCTCAGGGTGTATTCATGAGGATAGATGGCACCGCATAGTGAAAAAGGTTACATGTTTATCTTCTTCATTTATACCGTGCCTTCCTCCTAAATGGGGAACCATTACGTTGTTCTCCTCTGCTCCATTTTATCCTTACAACAACTCTGTGAGTTATGTTAGGCTGAGAGTGTGTCTGGCCCAAGGTCACCCAGCAAGTTTCCATGGCAAAATGGGGATTCACACTTGGCTCTCCCATTCCCAGTCTGACACTGTAACCACTATTTATATAGCATTTTATGGTGCTATTGACTCTATGGGAGACTCAGAATGTAGACACCATTTCTAGCAGCAGCATCCATGCAGTAACAGCAACATGTAGACCACCAGCACTGGGTAACCACGGTATACCCGCACAAGTCTAAAGAGACAAGGCCTCCAAGAAGTTTCCAGAAGCTTTATCTAATATAGCCTTTGACTGATATAATTGTTCAACAAATCTAAATTCAGGCCCATCATCTGTGTTTTTAAAAAAATAAATACTAGTAACCACCTGGACCTTTGCTCTAGACCACATGCAGGACTGAGATAGGGTTCCCCAGGCTTATCTTTAATTGCAGTTTATCCCTAACAATACAGATGAACAAACAAGAGTGCCTGAATTCTAGGGTACTACGCAGGTTGGTATAAAACTGATATTTTTGAAGCCATGGTTTAGTGCACTCAAATTCAATCCTGGCATTTCTAGCAAAAAGAATCTCAGGCAGCAAGGATGGAAGACCTTTGCTGGGAACATGCCAGTCAGAAGACACGGCACTGGGTTAGACAGACCAGTGATCTGAGTCGGATTCAGAAGCTTCACATATATTCACTGAGCTTCTTTCACAAGTAAGATAAGGGTTTTTTTAATTTAAAAGAGTTTTGTAGCTCAGACAGATAAAGGTATGTTTCTGTGGGTATTTTTACAATGGTTATTGTTCTTCTTTGAGCCTAATGGATACAGCAGAATAGAAATTTAATAACTAAATAAAACCAGACAGGTGACAACTCTACCTGTATGTCTTTCTTCACTGCCGTAGCAGCAGCATATAGAAATGAAGACCTGTTCTGGTATACATCTTAATTAGCAATCTAAAGCAAAAGTTGAACAATGAAGTCCAAAATAGGCCGCTAATACAAAGCTGTTCATTGCAGTGAATTTCAAAGCAGCCTACGTAAGAATTTCTGAAAGATCTCATATAACTGGATTACTGAAGAACACAGTGAGCCTGTGAAATTTAACGTTGATAAGTGAGAAACTGTCACACTGGGGAAAAATAATCTGAACTAGTTTGTGGTTGGATCTTGAATAAAGAAATTCAGGGGAAGAATTATGAAGTCATTGTATATACACACTATTGAAAACACTGGCTCAGGACACAGCAATTGCTAAGATACTGAATGTTAAGAACTCTTACAACAGGAAATAGCTAGTTCAAGTACATAAATTATCACGCGCCCATTGTGTGTATATATTTTGTGGGTTCTGTCTAGTTCTGATCACTTCATATGAAATTGAATAACCATAGTAAAAGAAAGGCCACAGAGAAGAAGTAGCGGGTTTTTTAAAAATCCAGGTAGGAATTGTCATATTATAAATTCAGGTGGGTAGCTGTGTTGATATGAAGCAGCAGAACAAATTTTGAATCCAATGTCACCTTTAAAGCCAACAGAATTTTATTCTGGGTATAAGCTTTCATGTTTCTGAAATGCACACAAAAGCTTATACCAGAATAAAACTTTGTTGGTCTTAAAGGTGCTACAAGACTCAATCTTTGTTCTGTCATACTATAAATTACCGTATTTTTCGCTCCCTAAGACGCACCTGATCATAAGACGCACCTTGTTTTTAGAGGAGGAAAACAGGAAAAAATGAAACAGAAAGAAAGAGAGAGAGAGAGAGAGAGAGATAAAGGAAGGGAGGAGGAGGAGAGAGAGAGAGAATGAGAAAGGAAGAAAGAAAGGTGGGGACAGAGAGAAAGACAGACAGACAGACAGACAGACAGAAAAAAGGAAAGGAAGGAAGGAAGAAAGATAGAGAAAGGAAAGAAGAGAGATGTCGGCATGCCATGCAAAGCCAGGCCTTTCTGTGCAAAGTAGCCACAGAGCTTAATCTGTGGGCGGGGCTTTCTGCTGCTGGCTGTCTTAAAGGGGGAAAGCACTTAAAGGGAAAGAGTACTTAGCCTGGTGGGGGTTTTCCTGCCATTTCCCTTTTAAGTCTTAACAGCTCAGGCCTAGCAGGGAGGGGCGGGGAAGCCTGGGATGCCAGCCTGAATGGCGTTCCCCTGCGTTCCTGCTGAAGAAAGAGCCCTGTTACAGGTAAGAAAACCTCCATATTCGCTCCATAAGACACACACACTCCCCCCCCACACACTTTTTGGGGGAGGAAAAGTGCGTCTTATGGAGCGAAAAATACGGTATATAGTATGGATTCTGTGGAGAAAAAAACTAAGGGTTAAACTAGTGAGAATTATACTAGCCCAATCCTATCCAGGTTTATTCAGAAGTTAATTCCCACTTTGTTTGACAGGGTTTACCTGCAAACAAATGTGCAAAAGTTTAGAGCTTTATGGTATCATCCTAAAAAAATTTACACCTTTCTAAATCCACTCTGGTTAGATTAGAACGGTGGATGGCACTGTCAGTCACACAGTGTATTACTGTCCTGTATTACAAACACAGAGCATCAAGAGAACAAAACAAGTAGGGGACCAACAAGGACTTGTAGGGGACATCCTATTTCCCCCTGTTCTCCCTCCCCTACCATCTCCTCTTTCCCTTCCCTGGCAGCCTCCTCCCTTTCCTGTTTCCTTCTCTCTCTCCAGACAATCTACCTTTATCCGCTCCCCTGTCTTCAGCTTTCCCTCCATCCCTCTCCCAGCAGCCTCTTCTAAGGAAAAGTCTGGCCAAATTGCACAGTGACTGCATGATGTCCCAGGGTGATCCAGACCCAGTGGTGTAGGTAGTGGTGTCTTCCTCCAAGTCCACTCCCTGCTCCCCTCCCCCAAAGTTTTGCTTTGCTTTATGGAAACCAAGGCTTGGAAGGCTCAGGTTTGTAGGAAATCCCCCACTCCCCAAATCTGTCTCTATAAGAATACAACCGTATGATACAACTACAAGACTATAACCTTATGACTGCAATATCCTTAAGGTCTAAGGTAAAAAAAATCTTGGTGGCCACTATTCACTGACATAAAAAAAATGGGCTTGGCAACTGGCATGCTGAAGAGGGCAGAAAGCAGATTTATACATATTTTCTGTACATGTCTTCCAAGGATGGCACACATGAACCCCTTACCGTTTTATCTTCACATCAGCTCTCTGATGTAGGTCACCCAGGGAGCATCATGGCTGACTTGTTATTTAAAACTTGGTCTGCTGTATCTTAGTTCTATAAACTATACCACATTGATTTCTCCTCCTTCCATATGTGCTCCTGTTTGTAGGACCAAGCTGCTGCCTATGACTCCCTTAGACTCCACTTGCTTCCTTTCCCTGCTCAGTTAGCTCCCTCAGCTGCACCCCACTTCCAAAGCATCTTGGCCTATAGCACATTCAAGCTGCACATTCAAGCTGGCCTATAGCACATTCAAGCTGGTAGCAGGGTAGTCTTTGAGGCAAGGCTAGGCACTCACCAACTCCTTTTTATTTCTTAGGATTTACTGGGATTAGTAAGAACTATCAGCAGTAGCTGTTAAAGTATCTGGTGGACTCAGGTTGCGATATTTGGGAATCATTTTTCCCAGGGCTGGCTTCAGGTTTGGGGAAGGAGTAAGAAAAAGGCCTCCCACGCGACTGCTGTCCCACACACAACCCATGCATGCATTTTTTTCACATGCACGTATCCATCCTTCCTCCCACATGGGTGCAATTGACAACTCTTCATATATTTTTTAAGTTCCATCTATGCTCCGCGGCTGCTTGGGTATTCCTCTGAGTTGGATACGGGAGAGCACCCCAGAGATTCCTGCAATGTCATAAGGAACTCTGGGGCAATTTCACATTTCTGTCTGGGAACGGTGCCCAGGCAGGGAGCCAAACATGCCTCTCTCATTCTTCCTCAAGCTGCGCTGGTGCATGTTAGCACTCTTCCCAGCCCAAAATAGGAAACTGCCCTGAGGGTCTGCACAGCATCCATCGGAGAAAGGCACCGAGCAAGAAGCAGCAAATTGTGACTTCCCTCCCCCTTTGTTCAAGGATCAGCCTTCGGATCCTGTGCCCCACCAGTCAGGGGTCACTGGTGGGCTCTCCTGAGGTCTTGATCATGCCAACTCCTGATATTGTCTGTGACTCAATCCCCAATGGTGACTGGCAGGCAAGGTATTATCTTGAAAGGGTTTATATAATTTACTGTGGTTTTCCTAGATCCTCTTCAATAGTAAGGGTCTGGAAAAAAATATAGTAGGAGTATTTAAAAGGCTATGTGCATATGAAGAGTGCTTGTCCCCTCATCAGTGAGTAATCATCACCACTAATAACAGGTTGGAAGAAGAGTTTCCCAGCACAGGGTATTATTTCCAAGTGGGCTCTCACTTAAACACTGTCTGAAAGAAGGTGGAAAGGGAAGAGGCCAGGACCCTGGCACTCTATTGACACCAGGGACCGTTTCATGTCTCCCAGAAAAATCTCACTGGCTCTCATGGGGGGGGGGGGAGGATGCACTCCTGATTCAGGCATTTTCACACCACCAAATCAGAGGTATTCCCAGCCTAGGCCAATTTCATATGAGGTTATATATACACATATCAGGCATCAGAAACGGGAAAACATGCACTTGTCTACCACATCAGCATGTCTCTGCTGAGCATATGGTGAACTCGTGTACATAAAATTAGTCCCACACTGGATCAACACAAGACTATTTTTGCACTTGTGAATCAAAGGAAAGGCTCAGTGACTCTTTCAGAATCTTGAATCTTGATAAACTGTTTTAAACAAGAACCTGTGGTTTGTTGGTAAGCACTATACTTTAATTGCAAACTAGAGTTAGTAGCTGGTCTGTTAATCAGTTTGTATAGAGTTGCCAGCTGACAGCAGCTATGGGGAGAGCGTTTGGGAGGCAAAGCAGAGGAAATGGTGTTGCAGATGCTCTAGGAATTCCCCCAATCAATATGGTTTTTACCGAAGAGAATGGGGAAATTTCTAGAGTAGTGTGTGATTCCCCGCCCCCTTCGGTTCCCAGAGCTCCACTGAGTGAAGGTGGGCAAGCCTGATAAGTCTAAGCACTCTGACATCTGAATTCACAGACCACTTTGTCAAGTAGTAGTGTTTGGGTTCTACCACCTGGCCACCGAGATGGCATTCTGGGGAAGATGTGCTCCCTGTTAGGAGAGTGAGAGAAGGCAAAAAGCAGACAAACATAGGTTTATGCACATACCAAGATTTAGCCTACCACGCAAAAAAGAACAAATAGAGTTTGTTGCACAAACCATGGTTTAAACCAATGATACGCAGCGGTTTGGAAACCACATGAGGCTCTTCTGAGTATCGTCCTCCAATTTAGGACCTGCCCCATGTTTCAGGAAAGTGGGCAAGGCTTCTTGCCCAGTGGGGCTTGTGGTTGGCAAGTGGTTCTCACCTTGAAGTAGTCACTGCCAGAGGAACAGATAAACTATAAGCCTCTCAGAGGTACATGCCTGACCCCAGAGGTGGAAGTAAACATGGCTATTTTGGTATGCACACTGTGGTTCTTTGTCAGCGGTGGAATGAGTTATCACTGATTTAAACAAACCATGGTATAACTGTGACACCTGAATGCAGCCTTAATATGAGTATTCCACAACTGACTGCTGATTTTTCTTTCACTTTCCTTTGGAAATATGCACTGGTGGTAACAGATAAAATATTGGGCCAAATTAATAGATAGAGAACTGAACCACTGAGAGATTTACACCTCAGAATCTGCACCAACACACACAAAGGCATGCTCTCTCCTTAAAACTCCAAAATATACAGCAAACAAGAATTCTGCTTTGCACGTTATGTCTGCTTTTGGCAATTTTGGAGTTTCAGAAAAATGGGCTCTACTTGCCTATGAATGAGAAGAGGAGGAAGAAAAGGAAGAGGAGGACAAAGAGGAGGAAGAAGAGTTGGATTTATATCCCATCAGAGTCTCAGGCTGCAGTCAGACGTGCCTTTAAGTCCAACTCAGCTGCGAATGCCTGACGGATCTAAAGGGCATGATCAGTATAAAGTACTGGGTCCAGAGATGCGTTGAAGTGAAATCAGCTCATTGTCATGAGTACTTCTGAGGATCTGCCTCCTGCGGACCTAAGTGAGGTGGAGGATCAGCTCCCAGCTCCAGAGGAGCCTCCACCTGAGGCAGATGAGGCTCAAGCAAGCACCTCCCAGGCTTTTGTCCCAACACCAGCAGCAGCTGAGCCACAGCTAAGCTCAAGCCCACCTGATTCACCTCCTCGCAATGCAGGCAATGCAGGTCCCAATGCAGGCAAGACTTAGCTGCAAGAAGGAAAGAGGCACGTATGCGTGGTCGCAGTTCACTAAGTCCTGAGTTCTAGAAGGAGCCGGGACCTCTCTGCCAGCTGCTAACAAGCACAGGAAGTGGCTGGGTATTTAGACACAGCACAGAGACTATCAACTTATGCTAGTAACAAGTCTTCTTGGCTAAGCTCTGCACCCATTCGGCTCGTGACAGCTAACTTGATTCTGGACCCTCTGGCTTGTAATTCCGGCTTTGTTTGACTTCGGCTCTGTTGACTCCCTGGACTGGTCTACTCGTGCGTTTCCCTCTTTGACCCTGGTTCAGACTGACTCTGCTTTTGGCTTAGTGTTTTGGACTTGGCAACTCGTTCCTGATTCAGCTTAACCTCGGACTGTCCCGAACTTCTGCTTGACTCCTGACCTATTGGCATCCAGCTCGTGACACTCATAAGATTATTAAAAGGTCAGAACTAGACTGCTGAGCCAGACTTGCAGGCCTGCTTAAATCCCCATTCTCAACCACACACACACACACACACACACACACACACACACACACACTACCTGTGATTCGCTATTTATAGTGCCCCTGTATTCTATAGGTCTATCTATGGATGCAGGTTTCCCCATTGGTCCCAACTTGGATCCTCTGGGTCAATTGTCCCTGGATGTGAAGTTCAACGGCTTTGTCTGACCACATGTTTGACCGACCGCATGCACGGTTCTTCGGTCAGAACATAATACTCATCCCCCCATAGTTCAGATCCCCCCTGGCACACGTAGTCTTTGAGGTATGTGGGCTTCTTCCACTCTCAGGTGGACCTGCATAATTCTGGAGTTGTTTGACCATGCAGTTCTTCGGTCGGAACATAACAATGAGACAGCAACATCTGGGAAACATCCCACAGCCATCAGCACTGCGCGCTGCCCTGCCATGGAAGCAGAGTTAAAAGACACTGGGGAAAGTCTGGTCCTAATGCTTGCCGACAGGCTATGGACGGACTTTCCCCTGTCTGATCGCTTAAGCACGGTCTCATGCCGTAAAGATGGTCTGCTTATTCCATTCCAACTCAATCCCTTTCTCCACCCCTCACTTAGCAGTATGCACATAACCGCTTACTCCATGCGGAACTCTCAATGTGGAGGTGCAATTCCTCATTTATGCACATGGGAAACAAAAGGCAAAAAAACCCCACTCACTCGAATGTGCCATCTAATTGGGCAGTGACAGGCTGAGCCCGCAGCTACAAAGGATGTGTGATTGTGTAACGTCATGTGAATTTCCACTGGGGGAAATAGCCTAGCTTCGCACCAAAGGCACATCTAACCGCAGCCTCAGACTGGCTTAACATCTCCTTCTCTTCCTCTCTCCACAAGACACCCTGTGAGGTAGGTGGGGCTGAGAAAGCTCTGAAAGAACTGCTCTTGAGAGAACAGCTCTAAGAGAACTGTGACTGACCCAAGGTCACCCAGCTGGCTGCATGTGCAGGAGTGGGGAAACAAACCTGGTTCTCCAGATCAGAACCTTCTGCTCTCAACCACTATACCAAACTGGTGTAACAGACACTGTTTTCTGAAGAAGTCTAAATTGGGAAGCAAGAGCATCACACTTGTCTGACTGGAGATGTCAAATATTTATAGTTAAGAGGGTGAGGGTAGTGTGGCTGGGGATCTATTCTACATGAATGCTAACCTAGATAGGTAACAGACAGAAACCAATACAGCAGTTGATTATTTGCAAAATCTGGTACCCAATTTCTCGTTTTTGTCTGGGTGTGTAACCACTTTCAGTTGTAGTGCCCAAATTGCTAGGCTCTCCATTACTAGTAAACCTCATTTTAGCTGTATCTGGAGAAGTGAGCAGCGAGTCACAAAAGCTTATACCCTTCCACAAATTTTGTTAAGTGTTTAAGGTGCTATGGGCTCTTACACTTTTCAGCTAGACTAACACGGCTACCCATCTTGATCTCTCTTAGTAAAACCATGTTGCACAGATTCAAAATGGCTGACAAGGGGGAAAAAGGAACAAGGAAGGAAGAATGTCAGAAGCAGCAAATTTTTATTATAAGAAACTGCATAGGGTACATGCACTAAAGTACACCAGTCAAAGAATGTGTGATATATTTCAGCAATCGGCCTTGATCTGTGGCTCCTCAACAGCATGCCTCTTATCTTGAAATCACTTTTCCGTCTCTCCCATTTAGCTTAATGCATGAAAAGCTGCACTAATTCAGATTTATTCTGCCTCTCTGTTTAATTCCTTTCAAGCAACATAAAGCACGTTTAGAAATAGAAAAAAAATTGATGCATGACTAACACACAGCCAGAATATTGGCACAAAAAGTGACAATCCAGCAGAGCCTACCTATTAGGTTTAACCTTTATTTCTACACACCCACCTCAACTACCTCCCGAGGCTTTTCAGACAGCAAGTGTTTGAACGTTGCAGCCAAGCATTTGGGGGACCTTGCATTACCCTCCTCGCAGCTACCTGCATACACAGATCTGCTCAGAGACTTTGTCCACTGGGCTCATCCAAGTAATAACCTTGGTCACAGATTCATCCGGATTTCCTCTTAAGCAACCTTGCCTTTACTTGCTGGGATTCCTTGAAACCAAGAGGAGAAGAATATGGAAGATGCTGTTTGCTTAGTATTAAGCTTGTGTTGTTTGCAGTGGCCACCACACTATAAATCCTGCTTTACCTCCCTTCCTAAAGTGGTACCCTCCAAACCCCGGTGCTAATAACAGATGTTTAATAATGCTTAGCACTTCTAGAGGGTTAAAAACATGTCACAGGCATTATCCTGTTGTGATCCTTACAACAGACCAATACGGTAATTCAATATATTATTATCCTCATATTGCCAGATGCAGGAGGAAGAAGCTCAGAGAACGCTGGCTCATGGTCAAGGCAACATTTGAACTGGGACTTCCTGATTCCTCGCCCAGGCTGTTAGCCACCATACTGCTCACATACATGATACGTAAAGTATAATAACAGCAACCTGGCATTCTTAAATGAGTAATAAAAACCACAGTTAGTAGGCACAGGAAATGCTAAGAAGAAAAAGAATACAAATTGCTCATTTAAACACCAGTCCATAGGACAGATGGAGAATTATCTTTTTTTAGATTGCCAGCACAGCTAAGCCTTACTATAGCATAGCTGCTCCAGAGCCAGCAAACTGGAGTCATAGCATAGAGTTTGTGCAGAAAAAACCAAACAATCCCTATGAAAACAAGACAACACAGAGAGGCAAAAACATGAATTTATGCTAAATGCAGCAATTTTAGAAAGATGAAATAGGATCACTAGTAAAAAGCAGGACAAGAGAAAGATGAGTAGGGAGGAATTAGGGAGGAAAAGGAAATGCACATGTGGGACATATTTGTTGGGGAATGTTCATTTAAAAGGAACAGAATAAAATGTGACTTCTGATGCATCAGCTGACTTCTGCAAGTACCTTCAATGTAACACAAAATATCAGTCTGAACAAGCACATCTTATATGGCCCTCTGCCTTGTGTCATAAGATCTTGAAAGAATTCTGCTGAGCAGGGCTTTTTTTTGTAGAAAAAGCCCTGCAGGAACTCATTAGCATGTTAAGCCACACCACTGACAGCACAGCTTATTAGCACATTAGGTCACACCCCCATCTTACCAGAAGAGTGGTCATCCAGCCATACCCACCTTTTGCTTCTTATTCTGTTTACCTTGTATGTTGTCAAAACTGAGGGCTTTTTTTGTAGCAGGAATTAATTTGCATGTTAGGCCACATACCCCTAATGTAGCCAATCCTAATGAGTTTCTGCTGCTGGGTGTGGCCTATTATGCTAATGAGTTCCTGCTGGGTGTGGCCAACTCAGGAGCCAGCCGGAACTCCATTCCTGTGCGTTCCTGCCCAAAAACAGCCCTGCTGCTGAGCATTAAAAGTGTCAGAGCTCCTGATACAGGTAGGAACCATTTCCAGAAGAAGTACACAGGGGCAACATCTGCAAATTCCTCCCCAGCACAACACTGCCTGACAGTGAACAGGGCAGGATTACCATCTGAAGTAATCCAAGTAACTGCTTGGAGAGCCCAATTGTCAGGGGATGCCACAGGGATGCCTATCACCTCCCAGCCCAGCTGGCTCCAGTGGGCTGCAGAGATATTCTACAGCCCCTTGGAGCCCTGGTAGCCCAAAATAGTGCATGCTAAAGTCCTAAACAGCCACTTCATGAAGAAAATTAGACCCAAGTGTTCCCCATGTATGAAATACCTTATTTCTTCCCATAATGTCCCACTGCTATCTTTCAGCTCATCCACAAAAACGCCCCTCACTACAACAAGATTTAAACAGAAGGGGGACACCAAGATATTATTCTCAGCAGCTGTCTTCGTTGCTGTTGAAGACCTTTCCCCTGGAGCCTCACTAAAGGCTGGGTCTCAAGATGACTTCACATATTACAGCAGTCAACAGAAGCTGCTGAGAAACCCTTTGTCGCATAAATCAGCCTCGGTGAGGAATGTGGCACTGCCACATATGGAGACTCTCCACACCATGAGACCAGTCCAAGTGCAAGCCACTTACAAGTGCCATGGCCGTGGTGAGCAGCCTGCACTTTACAGAAGCATTCCCAAACGTCCCCACAAGGCCATCACATTACAATTGCCATGTAGGAAGCTAAACTGTGGTCTAAAAAGAGATGAGGTTGGGGTTTGTATTTTTTAATTATTATTGACAGTTCTAAGATAACAAGGCCCCGGCCACACGAGCGAGATAAAGCGGGGGGGAAGCGAGGCTTTTTGCACCAGAGTACTTTGACCCGCAGTTGCACGATCACACATTTCTGAGAAGCTGCAGTCGCAACTCGTCACTGGGTGATCAGACGCAATTGTGGGCAAGTTGAGGGTTTTTTCCCTGTTCCTTTCCGATTCGCTTCAATGGGGGATCGATGAATCGCACCTCCACACACCCCTTCCAATGGCAGTATGCGATGATGCGCATACTGAGAAGGGGAAACAAGCAACAGCATGGCGTTGGGATAGCCTGATCAGACTATCCCCGACGCCACAAGTGCGCGCTGGAGCAATCACACGGGGAAAGTCTGTCTGTGGCCCGTAGCAACCCGTTTGATCCTGGATTTTCCCTACTGTTTTTTTTACTGTGCTTCTTCGGCAGAGAGCAACGGCTTGCCGATGGGTGCCAGACGCTTCACAGATGTGCTCTTGTGATCACACCCTTAAAATCCGGCAGGGTGCCTCTCATGCGGCTAATTCTGCGTGTGATCGGGGCCCAGGATAAGTTCAGTAGGGCTTAGGAGGGCTAAGCAACTCAGAGTTCATCCCCTTCATCTAGTTTGTCCTGTCAACTCTTATCTACATTCTTATGCTTTCAGTTTTCTGCCTTTCTTTGAGGAGGATGTTTCCTCTATTTGCCCCTCCTGCTCTATCAGGGCTTCGGGCACAAACAGTTGTCTGCCTGGCAGTGGCGGGAGTCTATGCACCACTGGCAGACACCATGTATAGCCAAATATTTGAAATTTTCCTACACTCTTTGAAATAGGTAGCATCCCATTCCTTGGGAAAGGCTGGACTCATGAACAACCCCTTCTTCAACCTATGGAACTTTTTATTTCTTTCTTCTTCTTCTTTTTGCTATTACAGCTTATCTGCACATTTGAGACAAGTATAATAATATCTCCTACTGAAGACAAAAACTTTGTGTAGTTTAAACAGTAATGGCACTGTACCTTCATTATAATTCACTATACATTTCCCCTGCACTATACATTTCCCCTTCTACAGACACTTCCATGAAAATCTAAATTATTCCTGAACATAATCCCATCACTTGAACAGAACAAGCCCGCAGCAACTCATTCTTCCATACCCTTGCTCAACATAGAAACAGTGGCTGTAAAACAACAAGTGAAGAAAGCCATCTACAAGGAGGTATGAAATGGTTCACTGTGCTGTGTTCAGTCCCCAAATTATATTCAATTGACTGCTGCATGCCTAATTTTGCTCCTCATAGGCTAGGGTGCATCACTTGTAGCATTCCCAGAAATAAAAGGAAACAGGAATAGCAGAACACACAGCACCAAGAAGAACAAACAGCAAAGTACCATGGGAAGAAACAGAACACTGTTGATAACTGTGCTGGAAGAAGGTGATCAGCTTTGAGAGTAACATGGTCAGTCGATGGAGGGGCCTGAAGAAAGACACTTGCTGTCTTTCTTACACATTGCTGAACTCCTTACAGAATGGCCTACAGAACAGCTGCTGCCCCCACAGTGATGTATACGATGGGGGCGGGCAGGAAGACTGTGACTTTCAGTTGTAAAATATAATCTATATACTAGTAGCCAAGTGACCCCTGTGCCTGCGGATATCTAAATCTGCACATCAGGGGCACTTGGAGGGCAGAGAGATTTTCCTGCACACTTGGGGGTCTCTCCAGGTGTGCAGAAAAATCTTAAAAATTTAAAAAACAATACGGGGGATTTTTAAATTCCCCAAAAGTAAAAGAACATTCCCTGCGCATGTGCAGAGAACGCTCTGGGAACAGTGCCTGGCAGCTGTTGCTGAGGGAGGGAGAAGACTCGGTGGGCTGGCGGACAGGAGCCACTCGGGCCTCGCCGCCTGTGCTGGAGGGGACTTACCTGTGGCCACTTCCTCCTCAGCATGAGGTCCTCCTGCTTCTGCAGGGCAAGAGCCATGGAGAATACTCCCGCCCCCCCGGGAAGTATCGCAGGTCCCTCTTCTTGTTATCTCTATTTGCCTTGAAGGCTAATAGCTACCATGAATAAAGTTGAAAGAAAAGCTATGCCTTGTGTCCAGTATTGTTCATACTTTATATAGAACTTCTACATAGAAACTGGTTTAAACAACTTGCCTTCAAAATAGAGGCCATTAATAGTCCCATTTCCCAAACAGAGAAAGGTCAAGATGAGCAACGACTGCATTTGCATACAGCCACCCAGAGAAGCAAGAGTTGCACCAGCATCACAGCGTAGGTCTTACCACTCCAGGCCACTCTGGCCATTGACAATGCAGTCCTAAGAAGAGCTGTACACTTCTAAGTGATTTGCTTCAACAGAAGGCTGTAACTGTGCTTAGAGTGGCACAGTAAATGACATTACTAGGATTGTGGGAAGAGAGATGCCCAGTTCCTGAAACACATCACCAGAAAAAAAGAGAGGATGCCAGTGAGGCATGGAATATACTGATTTACATTTTCCTCACTTGCCCACTCATCTGTGCCTAGGAGGATGTCTGTCAGCTTGTTTTAGCTTTTCACAACATTATCTTTAGCTTCAGATTATACAAAATGGACCAGACAGATATAATGACCACATTAGCCACTGAAGTATGCAGTACACTTAACTCCATTTCCATGTTAATTCCTGTATCTCTAATGTGTCTCCTTTCAACATATAGTATATAGATTAATCTTTCTTTCATCTGACTCACTGAGAAAGAGATTTCAATAAAACAAAGTACAGGATCAACCTAGATCCCAAAGAAATGAAACAATGAACTCTGTTCAGTGGAGTTAAAAAATTAAATTTTACCCATCCCCCAAAATTTAGACTGCATTGATGATCTATATTACTGTTCCATGCTCAAAGACAGTTACAAGCACAGTGAATGTTTTGTTAGTCAGACACCATTGTTGTAGAATGTTCCTTGTTCAGAATTTTTACTATCAATGTTTATCTTTGTTCATCCATCAACATACATCACATTTTTGTTCCTGCTTGAAGGCAGTCCAGAAAAATACAGACACTTCAGCTTCTGGCATCCTCCCCAAGTTGCCAATAGACCAGGCAATCCTTGCCTGATGGAGGCACTCAGAATGAAGGTGCCACTGAAGACAAAGAGTAAGCAACTGGATAAAGTGTGGAGGCATACACTGCAGAAGACAGGAATTGCTGTTAGGAGGCATGAACCGGGTGCAGAAGAAAGAAGGGGCATAGCCCAAGCCACAAACCCCTGCCAGAAAGGGGGGGGGGGGAGATTATCAAGGTGTGAAGAAGGTGTCACCTTTTGCATACATGCAGTCTCCTTGAGAGAGTAAGGTGGAGGGCCTCACCTGTGTGGCTGTAAGGTATCTTCTCTTTCCCCTCCACTCACCCTCTACAGGAGGAGAAATTAATCCATACCATACAGATGCCTTTCCCCCTTCCAGAGGGCATCATTCATAGTCAACATACACCTGAAAGATGTGCACATCTTGCAGTAATTGAAGTTTTAAGGACTGCTCTATGTAGCTCAGAGGTTCTGAAAGTTCACCTACCCCTGATATATATCTTACACCACATTACAAAACTCAAAGGATCTCTGTTACTAGATAACATATCTCAGGCTTATTTCACACACTACAGCAAATGGGTTCCCCTACTTCCATCACAAGAGTTGGCCATATCTTTTCTGTAACATCTTAAAATCTTTTATGTGTCTACAAATGTACAGTAGACATATATTTGACATCCCAGTCTGCCAAAGCTCTCAGGTGGAAGGTCTGTTTCACGTTTTTCAGACATGCAAATGTTACTCGAACACTGTAGACATTTATTAATGAAAAAATACCTTACCTTTCCTTTGTCCCGCAAGGTGACCCAGAAGTCCAAAAATTAAAAACTCCCCCCCCCCCAAAAAAGTACAACCCCATCAACTCCACCCCCCCTTGAAGAAAATGCCTACAGCTTCAACTCCATTAAAAAAATCAGTTTGCAGAGAAAACACAAAGACCAGCCTTTTGCTGTTACATGTGAAACAGGTCCCAAAAGACAGTACATTACAGAAGTTAAAAGTATTTGGTTGAGAAATGGGAAACACAAGTTCAAATTCCCACCCAAGTATGAAATTTACTTTGTGGCCTTCAGCAAGTCACTCAGCTACCTCACAAGATTGGCGTGAGCATTAAAAAAAAGTTGTTCTGAACTCCTTGAAGGAAGGATAGAAATGTAATATATAAATATAACACTGGAGCCGCCGGTCCGACGATCTTGGCCAGGAAATCAATCAAGGAAATGCCACCTGCCTAGGGATACCGGGACTGCTCCTGTTGTGCAGGCTCTGCATTGCCGCTATCTGTTGGATTCTTGTATCTCTATGTTTTTATGACTTGTGTTTTATGTAGACAAAGTTTAAAAAATTTTAAGTGTTTTGTGATTGCTGACTTTATCAGTTGTCAACCGCCTAGAGCCAGACTTGCTGGCTAGGCGGGGTATAAATCCAAATACATAAATAAATAATACAAAAATGGAATGCATAAATGCATACACCTCCAAGGAATAAGACTTTGAGAACTGGCATATTACCCCAACTTTAATGTTTGAGGTCAGGCACCACAAAGCCTCAACACAGTTCCCCCAGCCTCCGAAGGGAAGCCTGCCCTGGAGTCAGGTAAAAAGTTTGCTCTTGGATCATGATCAGCTGCTGAACAACAGCTGTAATAATCTCTCAAAGTTCCTTCTGGCTCTTTGATCCTATGGCTCCACAAAACAATTTTATCAGCCATCTCAGTCCATGAACCCTTTAAGAACTAATAAATTAAAATCAAAGACAAATCTTTTGAAGAAGAGCCTACAGTTTTAAAAAGTGAAGTGAAAGCTGCACTGAGAGCAACTGGGAGAAACAAATCACCAAGAGTAGATGGGATATATCAGTAGAGCTATTTCAAGCCACAGAAACTGAGTCCATCAAAATCTTAACAAGAATATGCCAATAAATATGGAAAACAAAATAATGGCATGCAGACTGGAAACGTGCAATCTACATTCTAATACTGAAAAAAGGAGATGTCAAAAACTGCAGCAACTATTGGGCCATCTCAATAACTTCTCAAGCACATAAAGTGATGCTCAAGAGCTTATAACAAAGACTGCTAGCACATATGGAACAAGAAATGCCAGATGTTCAAGTTGTATTTGGTAAGGAAGAGGCACTAGAGATCATATTGCAAATGTATGTTGATTACTGACACATACAAGAGAATTTCAGAAGAAAATCAGTTTGTGTTTCATAGATTACAGCAAAGCTTTTGACTGTGTGGTTCATGGGTGTGCTACAACATCTGATTTTTTTGATGCACAACCTATACTCCAAACAAGAGGCTACTGTTAGGACAGAATAAGGAAAAACTGAATGGCTTCCAATTGGCAAAAGTGTCAGACAAGTATGTATTTTATCTCTTCAATCTATATGCAGAACATATAAGAAAAACTTGATTAGGTTTACATGAAGGTGAAGTGAAAATTTGGTGGAAGGAACATTAACAACCGGAGATACACAGATGATTTTTTTTTGCTGTCAAGTCACAGATTAGTTAAGGTGACCCCATAGGGTTATCGAGTTAAGAGACATTCAGATGTAGTTGTCTTTGCATAGTAGCTCTGGTATTCCCTGGTATTCCATTCTGGTCTCCCATCCAAATTCTAACCAGGGCTGACTGTGCTTAGCTTCCAAGATCTGACAAGACCACATTAGCCTAGGCTATCCAAGTCACCACATTACTGGCAAAAAATATTGATGACTTAAAACAACTACTGATTACAGCTGAATATCAAGAAGACAAAAGTAATAATTACTGGGGAATTATACAAATTTAAGATTGACGATGAAGAAACTGAAATTGTTAAAGATTTTCTCTACTTGGGTCCATCATCAACCAAAAGGGAGATTACAACCAAGAAATCAGAAAGAGACTGAGACTGGGAAGGGCAGACATTAAGGGAAAAATCCTTAAGTATACGAAAGTGACACTGGTGACCAAGATCAAGATAATTCATACTATAGTATTCCCATTACTATGTATAGGTGTCAAAGTTGGACAATGAAGAAAGCTGATAAAATGAAAGTTGATTCCTTTGAAATTGGGGTCGATGGAGAGTTTTATGGATAGCATGGACTACCAAAATACAGTGGGTTCTAGATCAAATCAACTTAACACATAAATTTGTGTGTATGTTGCGCTGTCAAGTCACTTCCACCTTATGGCAACCCTCCATAATGTCAAGAACCTCCAAAACGTTCTATCATTAACAGCCTTGCTCAGGGGTCATTTCGAGCAGGCGCTCAGGGGAGCTCAGCTCCAGGAGTTGGTGCCAGCCCTCCCCCGCGGGGGAATGCCTGCTTGTGTCATGGCTGCAGCAAAATGACCCCGTCCCCTGGAAAGGTCCTTGTTCCTCCAACCAGCCTTCTGAAGGCTTCAGCCACCACTGAAGCTATCCTCCCAGAATAGTGGCATTTCTGAGGCTTGGGTTAGTAGCTTTCCCCTCTCTGCCAGCTTTTTCTTTCTCTCTCTCTCTCTTCTTTCTTTCTTACCTTCTGACATACTTCCGGTGATGTCAGGTGGTGTAGCATATGCAAATAAGTTATGCTAATGAGTTGTGCTAATGAGCTCCTGCACCTCTTTTTCTACGAAATGACCCCTGGCCTTGCTCAGATCTTGTAAACTGAGGGCCATGGCTTCCTTGATTGAGTCAACCCATCTCATGTTGGGTCTTTTTCCTGCTGCCTTCAACTTTCCTAGCATTGTTGCCTTTTTCAGTGACTGTTGTCTTTTCATAATGTGACCAAAGTATAATGGCCTCAGTTTGGTCATTTTAGCTTCTGGGAAGAGTTCAGGCTTGATTTGATCTAGAACCAACTTATTTGTCTTTTTGGCAGTCCACGTTATCCATAAAACTCTCCTCCAACACCACATTTCAAATGAATCAACTTTCTTCCTGTCAGTTTTGTCACCATAAGTCCAAAGCAACTTGAGGCACATACACAAATTAAAGACACAATTCTCTTCACAACTGCAAACAGCAACATTTTGGATCTTCAGTGTATATTGTATATATTATAGTACACGCTGAAGCTTGATTAGGAAGCAAAAGTAAAATCTTTCATATTTATTACCCATAGCATAAGAACCCCAGTACTTCAAGAAGTGAAGCTCTCTAGGTTCTATAACATGACAATGGTACTGAAGAGGAACTAGTTCCAAATTTAATCCATGGAAGTCACGATCCTGCTTGTACAGTATGACCATTTGAATAAATGGACCAAATCAAGTGTTATCTGGTCCTCTTTCCCTTGCTCAATAGGCAGATACCCTCTGTAAATCCCACATTTCATTGTCTGTACAATCCAATGGCTACAGCAAATAATTATTTTGTACCACAAACACAGCCCAGAAGACTCAGTTAAGACTCAACTCCCATGATGCTAGGCTGTGCCTGTGTACCAATAGAGGGAAACAAAATCCCAGGGCACTCCTTTCTTCTTGGGCCTCTTTCAAGTTCAGGCATAAAGCAAATAATGGATGTAAACTCTAAAAAAGGAAGATGTACCTGGTAAATAGTCTTACACAGAAGCCCCAAATCACATATAACAAAACCAGAGCAAGACCTTAAGCTCTTTGACTTGGCATTTCCATGACAACCGTGGCCAATACTTTCTGCTCAAATTAAGAGTTCCCCTTTGCAGTTCTACATTCACTCAGTGGTTGGTTTGTTTTTTATCACTCTGGAGGTTAATTTCTGAGGACTACATGATGCTCAAAACTAATGAAGAATGGACAAACAGCAAAATTACACTGACTAGAACCATGATAAGTCATAAAAACTATACTGTGCCATGACTGCTGAGAATGTCCTGAGAAATGACCGCTTGGTTCCTAGCTACTGCAGGAAACACCTCGGCTTTTTGCAGGTAATGAATCAAAAGGCATGTCTAAAGCTTTAAATAAAGGAAATTTCCATCACAGCTTTTAGGACTATGGCCTCTCGGCACTCACAAACTCGCAAATCCAGATTGGATTAATTTAAAGATTAAGAATTCTCTTGTTACTAAGGTTTTCCAGAGTGAACTGAATGCAGTATGATATTCCTCTTTTTTAATTCAAAAGATATTTAAGTCATCTAAAATTGATAAATGCTTTTTAATTAAATTGAAATAAGTAAATCAGTGCCTGTTGCCATGGTAAATGGATGTGATGTCACAAGCTTCAGCATCCTGGTTTCAGGGCAGGACCAAGAAAGAAAGCACAGGGTGGAGGATGTGAAATTGTAAACACCTATTTTAAGGCAAACAGGTTTGATAATTAGCAGGAAAAATGGCGCTGGGAAAAAATAATTATGCCATATGGAGGGGAGTGGCTTTTAAAAAGTGAATCCAAAGCTACTTCAAACATTATACATGAATAGTCCTATATAAAATCTAATGTTATTAATGGACTCTATCTGCAATTAAATAGTTTGTTTTTTAAAGTATGTCTGCTGGGGTCACTGAACTGCCCTACAAAGCTGTTTTGTTTTCATTTTTAAGCAGTACTTTGTGATGTTTACATTATACATCTCTTGATTTCTGTGACAGGTTTTCAAACATTTTGCAGCTTCACAATGAAGCCTCTCTGGGTGACACATTTCCTTGGGTTAACGAACACTGGTGTCAGAGGACCCTGTCCATGTCAGTGGTGCCAAATACTAGCATATTTCCTCCTTATTAAAACCAGCTCTGAGCCAGACTATGTATTCCTACCAGAAGCTGCTAGACAGTCCATGAAGGAAATTACAAATCTATCAATGCAATCGTGCAGAGTTGCTCTGGTCTAAATCCACTGAAATCAACATGCACTGTAAATTACCTCTATAACTTGGCATTCCTTACATTTGTACATCACCCTTCCTACACAGAGCTCAAGGTGATGCATACTTCAGAGTGTTCTCACAACCAGGTGTATAGAGTTTTGTAAATTCGGGGGGGGGGGGGGGCTCCTTAGCGCGCACACAAAGCGTGTGCGCTCGCTGGGGCGATGTTCCCACTTCCCCGGGAAAATGTAGTGCCTGCCGCCGGGCCTCCCCGGGCCCTTCTGAGGCCCGCCAGCCACTGCTGCCAATGCCTCTTCCCCCACCCACCCCGCCCTGGCCACTCCTTCCCTCTCCCTCCGTCTTTTCCGGGCGAAATGCCCAGTGTGGTGGCGTCACTTCATGCTGGGCACATTGCCAGGGTGACGCTCTAGCAATCGCACTGAAACTCTATGGTGCCATAGAGTTTCAGGGTGATTGCTAGAGCGTCGCCCAGCAATGTGCCCAGCGTGATGGCATCACTTCCGGGTGACATCACCACACTGGGCATTTCACTCAGAAAAGATGGAGGGAGAGGGAAGGAGGGAGGAGTGGCCAGGCCGGGGGTGGGGGGAGAGAGAGGCACCAGCAGCAGTGGCTGGCGGGCCTCGGAAGGGCCTGGGGAGGCGCGGCAGCAGGCGCTACGTTTTCCCAGGGGGGCTCAGTCCCCCCCGGGAAATTTCAGGGGTGGCTCGAGCCCTCAAGCCCCCCCATAGTCTACACCTATGCTCACAACAAACCAGTAAGGTAGGTTAGGGTTAGTGATTGTCTAACTAAAGATACCCTATGAGCAGGGCCGGTGCTACCATTAGGCCAAGTTAGGCGACAGCCTAGGGCGCAGACCTCAGAGGAGTGCAGAAATGGACAATCAGCGCCCCTCCAACTGGCCACAGGCTCTCACACTCACTCACTCACCAGCCCCAGCTCTCCCATGCTTTTCCTCCTCCAGAAAAGTCATGGCACTGCAGCAGCAGCGGCAGCAGCTCCCTTCAGCTTTGCCTTACACCCTGCCTGCCCAAGCCCACACAATTTTAAAAAAAATTAACAGGGTCAAGTTTTGTGCTTTTAATTTTCCCTAGAATTCATCTGTTTTTGATAATTGGTTAGCAGTGGGGGCGCACGCAGGTAGTTAGCCTTGCCTAGGACGCAAAAAAGCCTGGCCCCGGCCCTGCCTGTGAGTTTCATGGCAGAGTGGAGATTTGAACCTAGGCTTTCTTTCTGGGCTAACACCCCATGTACTAAAGTGACTGAACTGACCTGGTCCCTGCCATAGTTTAAATGAGTACAGTACAAGATAATTTTTCTAGTTTCCTTGCATAACCACTTTTCCAGCTGTCAACATCCAAACCACAGACTGGTCCAGCTATCCACGACCAGCATTTTCTTTTAAGATGAACTAGAACAAGTCACGCAAGATTGACAGTATCGCCTTTTCATGACCTTAGTTACAACTCTCAAAGATAAAATTAGACGAATAGTCCAAGTCTATGGAGAATTAGGCATATTTACCTCCTGTGAGGTTAGGTGTGGTAGCACTCACAAATCCACATTGGATCAGGCCAGGGGTCATTTCGAGCAGAAGCTCGGGGGAGCGCAGCTCCGGGAGTTGGTGCCAGCCCCCCTCCCCCCCGCGGGAGAATGCCTGCTTGTGTCATGGCTGCAGCAAAATGACCCCGTCCCCTGGAAAGGTCCTTGTTCCTCCAACCAGCCTTCTGAAGGCTTCAGCCACCACTGGGAGCTATCTTCCCAGAATAGTGGTATTTCTGAGGCTTGAATTAGTAGCTGTCCCCTCGCTTGCTCTCTCTTTCTTTCTTTCTTTCTTTCTTTCTTTCTTTCTTTCTTTCTTTCTTTCACTTGCTCTTTCTTTCTTTCTTTCTTTCTTTCTTTCTTTCTTTCTTTCTTTCTTTCTTTCTTTCCTTCTGATATACTTCCGGTGATGTCAGGTGGTGTAGCATATGCAAATAAGTTATGCTAATGAGCTTCTGCACCTCTTTTTCAACAAAATGACCCCTGGATCAGGCTACAACTTTGCATCACTGCAGCACAGTGAGAAAGCTGTTCTGCTGCAAGGGCCCTCTCAATAGCCATTTTCAAGCCTGCCCAATTAGTACAAAAGCAAGCACTTTCATGCTTTTTAGAGGTATATTACTTCTGTAGATCATTATAGACATCTCCTGCATTGTAGATATGCAATACAGACAGGAATGTATTTTTGATTTCCTATTTTAAACAATAAATTAGCAGTCATAGGTATGAAGACTTCAGAAAATATGCTATATGGATTATGCAGATTATTTTATTTACTTATTTAATATTTCAATTTATATACCACCCCTCCCCCACAAAGTGGGGGTCAGAGGGGTTCACAACAATATAAAACATACATAATATAGTTAAAACAGTATAAAAATATGAAGTATAAAAACAAACAATTAATAAGTGATAGCGGTGGATCCAGCATTAAGCCCCACCAAATAAACTTAACTGGGAAAGGCCTGACAGAAAAGCTGAGCCTTACAGAGCTCAGCCTAGAGAGGTCCCACAGCCTCAATGTCCACTCTAATTTTTTCCCGCTACTGAGTTCACATCTTGAGCAGAGTATAACTATTGCAATCTTAAAATGGGCAATGGGCAGTGAAAGACCCTGCATGGCTCCAGATTGCCACTGAGTATAGGGTTGCCAACCTCCCGGTGGTGGCTGGAGACCTCCTGCTATTACAGCTGGTCTCCAGATGACAGAGATCAGTTCACCTGGGGAATGCGGCTGCTTTGGAAGGTGGACTCTATGGTATTATATCTCACTGAAGTCCCTCTCTTCCCAAACCCCAACCTCCTCAGGCTCCACCCTCAAAATATCCAGATATTTTCAACCCAGAGCTGGCAACCCTAGCTGAGTGGGGCTTCCTCTGTCATGTGCACAGCTTAGAGGAAGCACTGCCTGCAGAGCCCGGTCTCATCTGAGGGTGCATTCCACCAGGACAGGGCTACGATTGAAAAAGCTCTTGCCCTGGTGGACTATAAATGTGCGACCTGAGGGGCCAGCACTACCAGAAGCCATGAGATGATGACTACAGCCGCTGAGGGGGATCATAAAGAGAGAGGCGGTCACTCAAGTATGATGATCCCAGACTGTGTAGGGCTTTAAAGGTTAAAAACTGCACATTTAATTTGACCTGAAATCCACTAGGCAGCCAGTGCAGCTGCTTTAAGATAGGCTGTATATGCAAAGACCAAGATGTTCCGGTGAGAAGCCTGGCAGCAGAGTTTTTGTATATCTTTTAAAAAAAATCTGTGACACACAATTTGCATTTTTAACAAATTGTCAGCTCATGATCAATTAAACCTGAGGAAAATGTACTGAAAAGCAGCATTATCTTACACTGATCTGATATCATCTGCATAGGCTGAAAAAGCAAGGGCATAGTGCTAATACAAAGTCTCCTTATGCAAAACACCTGTGTGGTGCAGTAACCTAGGGTCAAATCCCTGATTGCCATGGAGGACCTTATGCTGTCACGCCCTCTCAGCCCAACCTACCTTGGAAAGTTGTTGTGGGGATAAAATGGAAGAACAGAGAACCACATATGCTGCCCTGCGCTTCTCCTACCTGTTCCACCTGGCTCCACTAATGGAAGTTCTTCCTATCAGCCCAGGATAGCTAAATAGAATATCCATATTCAGAGGCAGTCATTCTCTCAACATAAATGCAAGGGACAAACACCCCTCTTCTAAAGCACTATCCAGCAATAATGCAAGTGAGAACTAGCATTGTTATGATGAGAGGAATTTCTTTTTCCAAAATTCCATGTTTTAGATATAGCCAAGGATTTCCTTTTCCTCTTTTAAAAGAGGGGGTTCTCTTTCATTTCTCTTTGGAGGGAAATCAATGAAATTTGTAATTTCAGCCCTTGCTTTATGTTACACGCCACAGGGTGGAGTGTTAGCAGGAAGACAGGAAGGTTTGGGAAGACACTGCTTGCCTCTGATGTGGACAGCATGCTGGAGTGCAGAACAGAGCGATGAGGATGATCAGGCACCTAGGGACCAAGCCCTATGAGGGAAGGCTGAGGGACTTGGGAACGTTCAGTTTGGAGAAATGGAAGTTAAGGGGGGGGACATGATTGTTCTCTTTGAGTATTTGAAAGGCTGTCACTTAGAGGAGGGCAGGGAGGCGTTTCTGTTGGCAGCAGAGGACAGGACTTGCAATAGTTCTGAAACTTTGCAGACCGTCCCTTTCTGTCCCTTCTCTCTTTGAGCTTCTCTTCAATCAAAATTGAACTGATTAGATACTGACTACTAATACCAAAGAATAGGGGGGAAACGGGTTGTTTCAGGGAGAAATTGGGTAAAAAGGAATTAAGAGAATTTTTTTTAACAGCATTATGTAGGACTCAGTCTTCTTTAGGGACTAGCAGGGAGTGAAGACTGGGCTGTTCTACTGCCTTTATGCTGGCACTTCAAAGGAATTTCAGACAATTGTCTCAGTTGTGCACAGGCCTGTTTATTCAGTTAAACATTTTATCCTGCTTCTTTGCAAGCTGAAGTGACATTTTTCTTATCTGTAAGATTTTTTTGCTCTGTTCAGAGTAGCAGTCTCAGTGGTCAGTACTATGGTCAGTAAGGAGTAAAAAGTCTGGGTTTTCCTTCTGATGCTACTGAAGAGTACTGGACTCAGGAGACCAGGAATGGTGAAATCATGAAGCCTTTATTGAGTGATTCAGCATGTCCAGCAGATGGTCACATCAAGCATGCTTACAGGCTTCCAGGGCCCTCATTATATGCTGGCCGGAGCCACACCTTCGGTTACACCCAAAAGACCTGATAGGGGCTTAACATATGCGCATGTTTGTCATAGTTTCCCTGGAGGAGCCTTTGACCGCATTGGCTCCCCAGGGAGAACCTAGGTCCCACATTGGTGGAGGCTTAGAATCCAGATGCCTATTGTTTCTCCAGATTCAAGCTCCCCTCCCTGACCATGTGCTCTGGCCATGCGGCCGGCGCCATTACCTGGGAGCACATGGCAGGCTGGTTGCTACAGAGAACATACTACATTACAGCTACACTGTCCCCAAGCCAGGTAACCTTATTCTGATCATGGTAAATAGCAGGGGTCCTTTCGTAAAAAAAGAGGTGCAGGAGCTCATTAGCATAGCTTATTTGCATATGCCACACCCCCTGACGTTACTGGAAGTGTCAGAAGGCCACACACCCCTGACGTCACCGAAAGTGTGTCAGCAGAAAGAAAGAAAGAGAGAGAGAGGGAGGGAAGGGGGGAAAGGAAGGAAGGAAGGAACAGGAAGTTAGGTAGGTAGGTGGGGGAGAGAGAAGGAAGGAAGGAAGGAAGGAAGGAAGGAAGGAAGGAAGGAAGGAAGGAAGGAAGGAAGGAAGGAAGGAAGGAAGGAAGGAAGGAAGGAAAGAAAGAAAGAAAGAAAGAAAGAAAGAAAGAAAGAAAGAAAGAAAGGGAGGGAGGGAGGGAGGGAGGGGGGAAGGAAAGGAAAGGAACAGGAAGGAAGGTAGGTAGGTAGGTGGGGGGCAGAGAGAGAAAAAAGAGAAAGAAAGAAAGAAAGAAAGAAAGAAAGAAAGAAAGAAAGAAAGAAAGAAAGAAAGAAAGAAAGAAAAAGAAAGAAAGAAAGAAAGAGACAGACAGACAGACAGACAGACAGACAAGGCGCTTCTCTCCCCCCCCCCCCCCGGGCTGAGTGGCTGTCAGCCACTCAGCCCGGTGTTTCCCTCCCTTCCCCCCTTCTTGCTTGGTCACTGGGGCCCAGCTTTTCCCTCCCTCCCTCCCTCCCTCCCTCCCGCCCCCCTCCCGCCCAGGAATGGTGAGCGGGGAGGGATGGGGGCTTCTCCCCAGGCCGGTGGCTTGCTGCAGCCTGGGAAGAGCGAGAGGGGGGAGGGATGGGGGCTTCTCCCCGGGCCGGCAGCCTGCCACGGCCCGGGAAGGATGAGTGGGGGGGAGGCTTTCCTCCGGCTCCGCGCCAAAGCGCAGGCCAGGGAGAGAGAGCTGGGGGGGGGCCCTTTCCTCCGGCTCTGCACCGAAGCGCGGGCTGGGGAAAGTGAGCTGGGGGGCGGGGCTTGGTTATGTGCCCGCCCCCCAGCCTCCTCTCTCTCGGAGTGGCGCCCCAGTGAGCCCCAGCCCCAACGGAGCTCTGGTAAATAGAAGCATTCACAACCAAATTACCCTTATCATCAGTATGGGGTTTTTATTGTTTTTTTTACCATTGGTGCTTTCCTCTCTGAAAAGCAAGAGGAGGAGAGGAGGAGGAGGAGGAGGAGGAGGAGAAGAGGAGGAGATTGGATTTATACCCCGCCCTTCACTTGGAGTCTCAGAGCTGCTTACAGAGCTCCTTTCCCTTCCCCTCCCCCACCACAGGTGGGGCTGAGAGAGCTCTGTCAGAAACTGCTCTTTTTCAAGAACAGCTGTTCCAGAACTATGGCTTGCCCAAGGTCATCCAGCAGCTGCAGGTGTTACAAATGACAATCTTCTTCACAGACCCTTCACTCAGCACAGAAGAAAGCTATGTATTTACATGCTGTGCATGGTACAGTTAGATTTCTTTGGTTAGAGTAAATAGCTGTGTGCTTGTATACACATATTGGTTCTGCCCCAAACCTGCAACGGATTAGCACAGTGACCTAAAAAACTCAGGACTGAACTTTTTTCTAGTTTGGGGAGCTATTTAAACCCTAAATCACAACTTTTACCATACTTCACTTTCAAGTCAGTGGCTGCAGGGAAAAAATTGAAGTGGGACAATGTTAAAAGCATAGGAACTATAAGTGAAATAAGAATACAAAACAAATTATTTGTTTTTTTAAAATCTTTCTTTGCTTTATTTTTCTGGAACATTTTAGGTTAATAGCCCTGCACTGGAAGAAACCAGACTCTTAAGCATCTGAATCTATCTTAAGCAACTATGCCATAGTAATTTTATCTTAACATTAGGCTTCCTGCAAATTTCACAGTAACATTATCAGACAGAATTTGGAGACATAAATGTTGGTGCAAATTCACAGTGTCTTCTATTGAATTTTTTGAAGCTGTAGATTCCTGAAGCCAGAGCTATCGTTTAACATCCCATAGAAGAGTGACATTTTTAGTGTAAGGGATAATCCTGTTGCCACCTGGAAAACCTACATTCTTTTTCTCAACTAAGACTGCAACTATTATAATGTACTATTATCATAGTGCCCTGATTTGGACAGCCTAGGCAGGCCTGATCATGTCAGATCGCAAAAGCTAAGCAGGGTCTGCCGTGGTTAGTGCTTGGACGGGAGACCACCAAGGAAGTCCATCGCTAGACAGAGGGAAGCAATGACAAACCACTCCTGAACGTCTCTTGCCTTAAAACTCTATGGAGTTGCCTTGGGTACTTTACACACACACTGTCACAGAAAATGAACTGTCCCATTACAGACTATTTGGCTTCACCTGCTGCCCCTGAACACCCACCAATTTTAGAATCTGATAATTCAAAATTCTTTTCAATACACACCTTGCTGAGTAAGTTCAGTTGAAGATTTTACCCCTCAAAGTTCCAGGTCACCCTGAAGGGACTTTTTTCACAAACCTTTGACATATCACTGGAATGTTCTGGTGGCTTATCTAATAATACACATCTTGCTTACCAACAGTTTTAAAATGCACCGTTAAAGTTCCACCGGTTATGCTCAGAGGTGATGTAACTCTGACCAGTTCAAGAAAGCACTTGAGAAAAAATGCTTTCTAAAATAGCAATGCCGATGTCCCTGTGGAAGGCATGGCAAGTGTTAGAATGTCAAGTGGCTACTGGTGGTTGGCCTGAAGCCACCGAATGAGAAACACGAAGTAGTCTCACAAGCGACAAGGATTCAGGCAAGGAGAAATTATAGCAGAAGGAAATCATCATAAACGGAGAAAAAACCATCCAGTTCTTTGCATAGCTTTCAACAGCCAGTCCACCCGCTCCCTTCACTGGCTACGTAGAAAACAGCCCCAGTTCTCCAATGCAAAGCCACCACACGCCCCCCCCCCCCCCGACTCGCGCCCTTACTCTCTGCCGGAGACTAGAAAGTCTTTGCTACAAAGAAGAGCGAGGCAAAGACCTGTTCCCAAGGGTTAAATGCTTGAATTATTGCGGATGGCTTCCGCGCGTGTGTCCTTCCCAGTTAAGAGGAGGAAGGTTGCTAAAGAATGTGAAACGTGAGATCTGCAGATCTTTCCCCACTAACTACGTCCCTCCCTTCAATAATACATCTCCTCAGCAGCCATTCTTCAACCCCCTTCCCGAGGGGAAGGACTCAGGTTACACTTGGAGATTTCTTCTTAAAGCCTCATCACCACCAAAAGCATTTTCCCCTTCTGGAAACAAGTGAATAGTTTTTAATCTGCTGGCATTGGGGGGGGAGGAGTCCATTCAATCTGCATATTTTGTGCATAAGGAGCTCGTGTTTTAAAACTATGTTACCACCTTCTGACAACACACGCCTCCCCCCGCCCGGGGTTGTTTATTGTTTCACTCTAGGGCTATTCGCTTTAGAGTAGCCTCCCCCCCCCTTTCTTTGTATTTCGTTCAGCGCGTCATTAAAACCTCAGTATTTCGGAAGGGGAAGTGGTTATACACAGATCAAGGGGTTATGAATACAGCCCGCATCTCTTTTGCCAACATCCCCCCCTGCCCGCAGCCTCAAAAACAACGCGGGAAAAGAAGCCACGACGGCGGGGACAACAGCAGCGTCTCTCTCCCCTCCTGCTGACCCGGGGCACATTAGCCGTGAGGGGGGAAAGCATTAGTCAGCCCCGCTCCCCAGCCTCGAGGGGTGTCGTCTGGAACGAACACCTTTCAGCTTCTATAGATCAGCCTTCCACCAGAAGGTTCTTACCTTGAGATGCTTCCTTATTGTCCCATCTTAGCTCCTTTGTTTGTGTGTGTGTGTGTGTGTGTGTGTGTGTGTGTGTGTGGTGGGAAGGGGCGGGGGGGGGGACTGTGTTTTGTACAGATATGATTTTGTTACACCAAAAAGAAAAATGGTTAGAAATCCTGTCAAGTCATGTGATTGATTGAATTATTTCCACCCCTCCTTTGCTCTCGCTCGCTCTCTTCGCCCCCCCCCCCTTCTCTTTCTGCTTTTAGGACAATACTCCAGCAGCCTGGGCTCAATGTGTCAGGCAAAACTGGCTGATGACAGAGAGGAGGAGCGCCGCGGCCGTTGCCAGGGCTTGGCTCCCTTCCCGGCAGCCGGGGCTGAGAGGATAGAGCCTGGAGGTACGAGTGGTGTTGATTAGGGTCTGGCATCTCACAGTGATGCCTTGAAGAGTAGGAGGGGAGATTATCTGATTTCTCCCCCCCCCCCCCCCGCTTCCTCCTCCCGTTCCTTTACCTCTTCCTCTCCCCCGTTTCCTGAGGAGACCCAGAGCTCAGCCCTCGAAGGCTGCTGAAAAGCTGGCGCACTTCTGCTCGGAGGCAACCGACTCAGACTTTTCCCAGCCAAACCACTGTGCTGAAACAAGGCTCACGTAAGCTCGTGTAGCCGCAGGTTGCGAACTACTTTGGCTCCTTATTTGCAAATCTTAACCCCCGATTCCATTGCATTCAGAGGCGGCAGTGCATCATGAATAAGAGGAAGTAAAGAATGGAAGAGATCTACATTTGTTTATTCGTTTTCTTGGTTTATTTCCACCCCCCCCCCCCTTTCTCTTCAGCTCACACTATTCTCTTTTTCGTTTTATGCTCACAACAAGCCTGTGGAGCAGGTTAGGCTGAGAGAGTGTGACTGGCCCAAGGTCACCCAGCTAGCTTCCGCGGCATAATGGGGAGTCAGACCTGGGTCTCCCAGATCAACGTCTGACAAGACAGCCCACCATTCCCTGCCACAAATTTTGTTGGTCTTTTTCTCCTTTCTATTGCTACAGACTAACACAGCTATCCATCTTGATGATCTAGCTGTGGAAGGCACAACGTTTCCTGGCAGCATGTCTGGCCCAAAGACTAGTGTTTGACCAAAATTCTACTACTAGTAGTAGAGCTCTGCAAGATTTGTAACATTTAACAAAGGGTTGGGATTGGAGCAGTACTAGACTTGGACCACTCTAGGAGTGTGTGATCCTAAGACACTTTCTGAGAGTAAGCTCCGTCGAATAACATAGGAATTCATGGTCATACACCCACACCAGCAATACGTTCTCCAATTGCATATCAAGCCCCAACAATATATTCACTGAAACATTTCATTTACGTATAATAGTAAATGCACACACTAATAAAATAAATAAAATGAAACTGTTTATATTTGTTCAACTCTGCACAGCAAATTAACTTTTGGAAAATCCCAAATGGATCATCACTGCTACCAGATCCTCATGAAAAGGTCTGTGGCTCAGTGGGCAGAGCATCTGGCTTGCATGCAGGTTCCCAGGTTTAGTCCCTGGCATCTCCAGTTAAAAAGATCTGGAAGCAGGTAAAGTGAAAGATGTCCGCCTGAGGCCCTGAGGAGCAACTACCTGCCTGAGTAGATAATAATGACCTCAATAGACCAGCAGTCACTATCACCATTGGTCTATAACTCCAAATAAGGCAGCCTCATGTGTGCAAACCTTCTGTCACATGTACACTGACCACAGAACAATTGTGCTTGCTGGCCCTGCCCCCAAACAGCGTCAAGCCTTCTCCACACACATAATTAAGGATGAGTTCTGACACTGCAGAGTCTGTGCTTGTACACCAATATGAACAAAAGGTTCCATGATGCTGCAGAAACAGAGACTGAGTGTGGACAAATGGAAAGATCCCAGGTCTTTAGATACATTTTATGTCTGTATGACTGAACGTCTATACAGGACTCAGACGTAAAGGCAGAATATCCTAACAAGTACATTTTTGAAACCCAGTTCTCACGTTTTGTTGTACCAAGATCCTGTGACAGTAATTTTCTCTTTTTCAACCCATATGAAATTATGCAAGCACACCCTATTGAGTGTTGCCCCTAAAATGTTTTCCCATTCTCCAGGCAGGAGATTGGGAGAAATACTTTCAAAAACCAGCTAGTTTGCCTTCCCTTGTCCAGCAAGCATCAGATCCTGGATATGTAGCAATTTCTTATGACCCATGAGGCAGGTGCAAATATATCCTAGGTCATTTTAATAATCCTGAAATAGAGAACCATCTAATGTGTACAAGATGGTCTAGGGAAACAGGCTTTTTGAGAATCAGCTTTCATACTTTGCTGCACTGGGCCTGAAGAGCCAGCATTCTACATAAGATATCCTAGAACTAAGCCAGTTTGGTGTAGTGGTTAAGAGCGGCGGACTCTAATCTGCAGAACCAGGTTTGATTCCCCCCACATGCAGCTGCTGGATGACCTTGTGTCAGTCACAGTTCTCTGAGAGCTGTTCTCTTGAGTAGTTCTCTCAGAGCTCTCTCAGCTCCACCTACCTCACTGGGTGTCTGTTGTGGGGAGAGGAAGAGAAAGGAGATCATAAGCCGCTCTGAGACTCCGAGTGAAGGGTGGGGTATAAATCCAATCTCCTCCTCTTCTTCTTCTATTTACCTCCCATATTTCTCTTCATACTCTGTCTTTTTCTTTGCCTCAAGGCAGCCAACAACCTTTTACCCAGGGTCCTTGAATATCTGGAACTGGCCCTGCCAGAGTTTATCTTGTCTTATGACCTATGCGACTGGCAAATGCCCGATATCATTTTGCTTACCTTGAATCAAAGAATGATCTAATGTCCCTGTCACCCCTTAGAAGCAGGCCTTTTGGAAAAGCCTTACTGTGCTATGCATGAACCAGAGAAGCAGATCTTGTCCCTTGTATAAAATCCCAACAGGGTGCAATTTCTGACAACTTTAAGATGTTCAAGTGCATGATAAATTTTCTACTCCTGGGGCAAATCTAGCATACAGGTTGGAAATCCTGACAAAGTAGAGTTTTATGAAAACCAGTTTTATACTTTTGGGTATCTTTGCACGAGAGAGGATGGCAGCGTTCCTTGTATAAGATCCTGTACTTCTCCTGTACATGGTTTAAACAAAAACAAAAAAAACTAGTTAGGAAATGTAATATTGGAAGCAGGAAGTTGCCTTAAGGCAGTTAAGGGCACATTCCTAATAATGATCTAAAATAGTAACAGCGAACGGCTATCTTCCTAACAAATTAGAGACATATTTAGAGACCTTACAAGCCTCCAGGGAGAGTAGTCCATGGGCTCTTTTCTGTCTCCATGACAGGCCAGTCTTTATGACAAGTGGATATTTATCCTTGAGGGCACCAGTTAAATTGTTTTCACAAAAGAAAAAAAAAAGTCCTGCTTCATAACAGCTGCATTTAGCAGTTTGAGTGCCATAAAAACAATGATTCACTTAAAGTAGGTTAGTGTTGTCTACATGGATCAGCAATTGCTGCACTGTTCCCACCTGCCCCAGGAAATCCACAGTGTCTAGAAAGGCCCAGAATATAGAATTCTGCATCTTCCCCTTTTATCTTCTGTCTCCAGGGTAGCTACTAGCATGTTATGGCAACACCTTTCGAACATTTAGTGAGTGAGACAGATTCTATAAGACAAGTTACTGTGAAGCATGATTTTCCAAACAGCACGGAAGAGCAGCCCCTTTTACTTCGGTAGGCTTGGCACTGAGGAAGAAGACTGGCCATTGCTAAAGGAGTATTATGCCTACTATATTGATCTGACACTTAGGTACCTTTTCATATTTGCTTCTGTAGTAAGTGGACCTGTCCCATATTCCATGCCACCCCCAAAGAATGTACATATATCATCAGGGACCTTAATGCTACAGTGGCAGAACTGTAGAGATTTTCTTTCTGACATACACCCCCCCTCCCCGTCACCAAAATGTATTACCTTGTGGTACAGAATGGAATTTGGTGAACCTGTCCGAATAGCACGATCACAACTAGCAGCTAAGCAATAATATTACAGATTGCCATGCTGATTGTATTTCCTGTTGCCTAAATGTTTATACAGCTCTAGAGATCCCCGCCAAAACAAAACACCAGTACAAGGTTTTGGCAAAGGTGAAAGACCTGTAAAAAAAATAGCCAATGAGAAAAGGGCACCACCTGGTGGTTTAAGGGATAGATTTTCTTAAATCCAGCCTCCCTTCCCTTCTGTGATGGGTAAAAGAGCTCCTCTTATTTAAAAATCACATGTTTGAAAGGGATGTTGAGGATTATTTCGCTGCACTGTTCAGAATTTGCCTGATAAGTACTCACCCAGAGACTTCTTTTAAAACCAGGAATGGAGAGCTTTTATTTTCCCTGGGCAACTTGTTTCATTGTAGTGCAATTAAGACATATTTTCTAATGCCTTCTTGTCCTTTCTTCAGGATTTCTGGTAAACAGCTCCTCCTTTTTCTTGTAGTAACAGTGGTGTTCAACTCATTTGTTACAAGGGCCGGATCTGACATAAATGTCACTTTGTCGGGCTGGGCCGTGTGTGCCATAAAAAGTAATGCCAGATACTGGAGATGTAAACTTTATAAAGGACCACAGGCAAATCCAAATAACGATATTATTTTTTACTCAAAATACAAACATGCTTTAAACATTAATACTTTAACAGTATTTCCTTTATTTCACAGCCTTTGATAACTGACACCTCTTGTTCTGAATGATTGCACCAAAATCTAGAGTAAACGTCTGTGCTGTAGCAATCCTGAGTGTGCTGTTCAGGTGTGTATGTGTAAGCTGATGTATCAACATGCTTTTTATGTATTGACATGCATTCCAGAAAAGAGCTGTTCACAGATGTATGTTGTCCCAAATATAGACAGAATTTTAGAAGCAAAAGCCTTAAATTGGGGGTGATTCAGACCCAAACACTAGTAATATTTGCTAGTGGCAACTTCAGAAAACTTATCCTTCAGTACAGCATCACACTGCTCCCCACCCAGCAATGAAAGGATGCCACAAATCACACCCCATGTGGTTCAAGTCTTCTATAGACTTACCCAGTTTAGCCTCCTTCCACTAAAATAAGAGGATGCCCCATATCTCCCACCCCATGCAAAAAAGGATGGGCTTGGTTTTTCCAGTCCTTCTGTTTCACTGAAACAGGATAATATAGCCACTATTAATAAATAATAACAGTTATAATATTATGGAGGATTTACAGAGCCAGTAGCCATTTAGCCTCTCCCATTCAGCTTGAGAGATGCCATGAAATATTTCCCCCATCTCTGCCACAATCACACATATAATAAAATACACCTCCACCTGCAGAAGCTTAGGTTAGCATCCCTCTCCATCTCCTTCAGGTAATGGAAGCCACCCCTCCTCTATGGCTGCCCCTGCAACACCCTCCCTCTTCACAAAGTGCACCATCATAGGCAATTGGCTGCCCCGGCCATGCCTGGACGTGGTCCTGCCTGTTCCGTCAGCTCCCAGGACCCTCCTGCCTCCCCAAGGGAGGGGCTGGGACTTTCACAGCAGTGGTTTAGCAGGCCCAAGCAGAGGCAGTGATGGCAGCAAAGGCACAAGAACAAGGGAATCATCTCAGGGTTAGGGTTGCCAACCTCCAGGTGGGGCCTGGGGATCTCCCGCTTTTACAACTGATCTCCAGCTGACAGAGATCAGCTCCCCTGGAGAAAATGGCTGCTTTGAAGGGTGAACTCTATGGCATTGTACCCTGCTGAGGCCCCTCCCCTCCCCTCCCTCCCCAAACCCCACCTTCTCCTGGCTCCACCCCCAAAGTCCCCAGGTATTTTCCAACCTGGACTTGGCAACCCTACTCAGGGTCCAGGTGGCGGCAGCAATGGCTCTCTCTGCCTGTGAACCTGCCTGCTATCATGCATGTGCCAGCATTGAAACTCACTCCTTGCCCCTTCTACAGCACACAAGAGACAAACTGTCAAGGCTGCTGTCTTTTTGATTGCAGAGCACAGGTGAGGGCAACCCTCATCTCCCTGATACCTACCCTCCCACTTTCACCGCCTGTTACACATTAGCACTGGGACAGTATATGGGAACATAATGCACAGCCTCTGCCATCTGACAACAAAGGTAATTACCAGTTGCTCACAGGTCGGATAAGAGCCCTGGAGAGGCTAATTCCAGCCCCCGGCCCATATGTTTGACACCTGTGACTTAGACTTCCAGAAACTGTTTGATAAAGTTCCTCATCAAAGCATCCTAAGTAAACTCAGCAGTCATGGGATAAAAGGACAAGTCTTCTTGTGGATTTAAAACTGGTTAATTAACAGGAAACAGAGAATGAGTATAAATGGGCAGTTTTCACAGAGGAAGGTGGTAAGTAGTGGGGTACTGCAGGGCTCGGTACTAGTTCTGGTGCTTTTAACTTGTTTATTAATGATTTGGAGTCGGAAGTAAGGAGTGAAGTGGCTAAGTCTGTGGATGACACTTAGTTGTTCAGGGCAGTGAGAACCAGGGAGGACTGTGAGATGCTCCAGAGGGATCTGTCGAGGCTGGGCGAATGGGCGTCAGCATGGCAAATGAGGCTCAGCATGGGCAAGTGCAAAGTAATGCACACTGGTGCTGAAAGTCCTAACTCTAAATATACATTGATGGGGTCCAAACCGACAGTAACTGACCAGAAGAGAGATCTTGGAGTTGTGGTAGATAGCTCACTGAAGATGTCGACTCAGTGTGCAATTGCAATAAAAAAGGCAAATGCTATGCTAGGGATTATTAGGTAGGGGATTGAAAACAAATCAGCCAGAATCATAATGCCCCTGTATAAATCTATGGTGCAGCCTCATGTAGAATATGGAGTACAGTTCTGGTTACCACACCTCAAAAAAGATAGTATAGCACTTGAAAAAGGGCAGAAAAGGGCAGCTAAAATGATTAAGGAGATACAACACCTTCCCTGTGAAGAAAGGTTAAAAAGGTTAGGGCTCTTTAGCCTGGAGAAACGAAGACTTAGGAGTGACATGATAGAGACTTACAAAATTATGCATGGGATAGACAAGGCAGGTAAAGAAGTACTTTTCTCCCTTTCTCACAGTACAAAGACCTTGAGAGTACTCAAATTAATGAGCAGCTGGCTTAGAACAGATAAAAGTACTTCACCCGAAGAATAATTAATGTGGGATTCACTGTCGCAGGAAGTGGTGGCGGCTACAAGCAGAGGCAGCTTCAAGAGGGGACTGGATAAACATCTGGAGCAGAAAGGTCCATCAGTGGCTATTAGCCACAAGGTATAGAAATACAATGTCTGGGGTGGTGACACTCACTATACTTGGTGCTTCGGGGGCAACAGTGGGAGGGCTTCTGGAGTTCTGGCCTTGCTTGGTGGACCTCCTGATGGCACCTGCATTTTGTTCACTGTGTGACACAGAGTGGATGGGCCATTGGCTGAGCCAACATAGCTTCTCTTACGTTCTTAAGTCTGAGTGATCTGGTTTTGTAACTGAAATCAGAGACACAGTGGCTCAATCCTTTTATTATTATTATTATTCATTGCTTAAATCATGTTAGTCAATGAATTTAGTGAAATTTCCCCCTCTTCTCAGTCAGATAATGAACTCTAGAAGAAAAGGAGATCTCCAAGGGCAAGGGGGGGAAGAAACTAAGGGATGAGAAATCCATATATAACCTTTTCTTTGCGCTAATGACTGTGCAAACCTAAATAGGATTACACCCTGGGATTGTACTGTGAGTCTCCTACATTACCGTCATGAGTAAAATGATGATTTTGTAAAAAGCGTAACAACATCCTAAATATCAAGAAATTAATCTTTTCACCAATATGCTTGCGCAGTCCATGTGCAGTAAAGCCCATGGAAAATAAGAAGGCTGCATGTTAACAAGAACTTGTAAATTTAGGCCCAATTACACCTCCCCTCTGAAGTAGTTTGACTGCTGTCTTTTCCTAAGCTCATTTCATGCTGGTTTCAAATTTCACTCCCTGGATCTGAAGAGTACTAAGCAACAGGATCTGTTTAAAGCAGTAAAATGCTAGCTTGACCACAGGAGGGCAATTAACAAATGTAAACAGTAATTTTTAAACTAGAACAAGTATGGTTTGAAACTAGAAACAGGTATAGATGGGGGGGTTTTGGAAACTAGAATGATTCCAGCGGGAAAGTCAGATGTAGATTTGACCTTAGTGATGGTATACCGTTTCTCCCTTCTGCAAAGCAACAGTTTTACATTGCCCTTCAAACAAATTCCCCTGGAACTGGAATTGCAAACCACATTGGCAGGCTGAGGGGATTCTAGTTTTGTTCTTACTTAGGTCCCTTTATGCTTTCTATTTCCGCTCTTTGAGTTGATTCTGTTCAGCAGCAAGCATTTGTACCACAGAACTGAATTTGGTCATATGACTACTGAGCTGCTCCAAGGGGGCCTTCTCTGGATACTGATCTGTACTGAAACCAGAAGATCCTTTTGTTTTATACAACAATGTGTTAGTTCCATGTTTATTTACAGAGGGAAATAAGAACCATCTTTCGAGCTGTGAAGGCAGGTTAGCAGTTCTCATACATGTTAACATAGATTTCCTCTTGTGTTTTCTGGTAAGATACCTGAAATTCAAGGAAAGCAAGCAAAAAATTAACACTATTTTCAGGATGATGGTCAGGGTGCATAGTGATGATTACTTGTGTGTGTCGGGGGGAGAGACTGTAACAGTTTCTTCTGGCTCTGAAATAACTCCATTGGTCAACATTCAATAGATACTGTACCAGTCAAAAATAACAGTGAAATCCTGAGGGGAGGGGAACTGAAAGCACCCAGAGAACTGACCAGATACTACACTGGCACACCCCAAAGATGTGCCAGCACAGTGACTTGGTACCAGCCCCATAGCTAGGCAATTTTTTTGGGGGGGGGGGAAGGGTTGGGGGGCACCGCTGCTCCTGAGTCACCCCAGCCTGGGAATGTCCCACAGCAACAATAAAGAGCTTCACCTGCAAAAATCCATGGCTGCTGCCCTGTGGTTGGTTGCTTACCCCGTCTGTCATAGTTACATGGTTGTATCCCATGACATCTCGTGAGTGAAATGGCACTGTTGCTGGGTACACTGGCCCAGCTGCAACCCATGCTGCTGCTCTGCAGGGGCATTTGCCTGGTCCCTGCCCTGTGCAGTTTCCCTTTAAGGAACAGTCCATCGGTGGTGCTGTTATACTTGTGACCAGCCACCTCCATCACATCAGCCCTCAGGATTGTACTGAAAATCTTCCCTTGCTACTGAAATCACCATTTCATCGGCTTCCAGAGGAATAGTTGACGCCTTCACTTATACTTCAGTTGTCACCTTTACCACTTTAACTCAGTTGTCAAAGTAGTGAAAGAAGATGCCTGTGCATCTGTCCATGGATGAGATCTTTGTGTTTTTAGTTCACACATTTCATTTTTGTGGCTATGCTGAGCTGATCACTTCATGCATCTGTTATTTCCTCAGAACAGCCAACTTCTATATCAGCCCCAAGAGCAATATAGGCATAAACGGGAAATTAAGCAGCTGCCATTCCAATTGGTCTTGTCTAGAGAGAGATGCTCTGGCAACCTTTATACTTTTTCAGAGCCTGGTACATGAAACAAGACAGCAGATAAATGACAACAAAGTCCAAAATGTTCTTTTTCTAACCAGTTTGAAGAATTAGTTTCATTTTTGGAAGAAAGGAAATGCAGGAGACTCTTACCATGTAATTGTTATTTTACCTTCAGTTTCCATTATCTCATTTATATTTTGAATTTAAATTAGATCCAGCTATTTTTGATTTAAATTAAATATAGCTACTATATGTCTAACTCTGTATAACAACTACAAAAAAATCACCAGCTTTGTTTATTGAATGTGCAGTGGTAGAGAAGTGGTACTTAAAAAGATGACAAGCATCTTGTGATGGGGGCTCACATACAAACACACCCTCAAACCAGTTGTGGCATTATTTTCTACAGTCAGCTCAAACCTGAATATCTGCTTTCCCCTTCTACATACATTCTGAGGTGGCAGGAATTCTGTGGGTATTAATATAAATCTAGCCCAAGTCTTGCATAAGTGATATCAAACTGAATTGGACAGAGGTTAGTTTAACCATTCTGGGAGTAATCTGCTGATGATCTGGTTAAGGAAAAGTCTGCCAAATCCCCCTGGCCCATAAATAGGGTTGCCATGTTGGTATTTGAGACTCTCAGTCTTCATGCACAGAGCTGGCAGATCTGCAGGACCTAACTGACAGCCAGCAGGAGTCATGTGACTGGGACAGAGGCAGTAGAACTTGTACAGACTAGTACAGACTTGTTCCTCAGTGTGACAGTGATGGATGGGATCTACATGACTTAGCACTAGCCTGATTGGTTCATGACTTGTATATATGTAGTCAGTGTACAGAAGTATTCTCTCTTCTTGTTGTATGGTGTCCTGGCGAAGCACTTTGTCTCTTTGATTAATAACTGCACTGTAAAATAAACTGTAAATACACTACCGCTGGTGTGGTGCAGTTTCATGTGCAGAGGGGTCTGGTGGACTTGGGTCTCTTAACGTTGGCACAGTGTGGTATAGCACATAACACACATCACGACATGCCAATCTCCAGGTGGCTAGGAGTCTCATGAGATTACAACCAATCAGCTCACTTGGAGAAAATGGCTGCTTTGGAAGCTGGACTCTATGGAATTATACCTCATTGAGGTCCCTTTCCTCCGCAAACTGCACCCTCCTCAGGCTCCACCCGCAAAATCTCCACATATTTCCTAACCTGAAGCTGGCAACCCTACCCAGAAAAAGCACCTCCTGGCACCCAGCTTCTATCACAGGGAACTTTTAAAACACAAGCTAGAAAGATAAAGCAGCATTTTTTCCCATTGAAGAGTTGTTATTACACCAGTGGCTACAGATAACCTTGAAAATGAGTTTTGTTGGAAGTGGCTTCCCTTAATCTTGACATGCAGAAGATGCCACTGACTGGAATGAGTGCGTAGATTGAGCTAGGTGGTTATGTCTGTGCACAGTCTATAGGCCATAGTTCAATCCTTTTCTGCCAGCCTTCTCAATGCACAAGTGAGTCTGTGAGGATTCCTATTACATTGACCATCACTATTTGGAGCCTTGCAGGGTAGGGCGGGATATAAACTGCAATAAATAATAAATTAATAAATAAAAGGAAACCCTCAGCAAAGACATTACAAGCTGATAAAATTCACCTTAGGTTTCGGCTTCTCTTTCTCTGATGATTCATCCTCAATGACAGTATAGATGTCAGGTTCATGAGGACCTAAGGCCTGAAGGGGGAGAAATAGGGGGATATACAGATGTTCATTATACATGCAAATTAAATAAGTATGCTTTGAAAGGCCTCAGCAAATAAGGAAATACAGGGGAATTTTTACTAGGGGTCCAAGAGGCCAAATGCAAGCCTATCAGCATTCAAGAAGGAGGAGGACAAATACGTACATTATCAAAAAGTTCCCAAGAAAAGGATCACAAAACTGTGCAACACAAGATTGCACTCTAGGAAAGGAAGGCCAAGCTGAATGTGTTTAATGGTTTGAAATGGTGCAGTTGTTCCGTGTCTGTGCTCAGATCCCTCTTGTGATCTCTTTGGAGAGGTGGAGCTGAGATGCAACGCTAACAGTGCAATCCTCATAAGCAGAGTTATTATAATCCTCTGAAGTCCATTGAAGTCAGTGGGGTTAGGACGGTCTGACTCTGCTTAGGATTGCACTGAATTGCTTGTGTTACTGATAGGCAGCAAAAAAAAAAAGGTACAAAAGGGGGAAGGGGGTCCATTTATCGCCTTCTCCAATTACAGCCATTTCTGTTTGAGTTTCAACGCTGGAGCTGCTCTTTCTTCCCAGACTATACAGTAGTAGAAACTAAGTTTGCAAAAAAGCACACACAGAAAGACAAAATTCCTATGGTCTTGAGCCCCCCCTTGTCCCAAAGGAAATTACTAAAAACAGATTTATTGACATTAAAAGTTCTATCTAAAAGATTCAAAACAGCAGTTAGGAAGGCTATTTTCATGTGTGTTTATGTTAATGACAGGTTGCCATGGACATGGTGGCTGTTTCCCTGGGAACAGGAAGGCGGGACGAGCCTTAACAGGCAAGACAGACAGGTGGCATTAACAGAAGAACTGGAACCATGCAAAGCCTGAATGGGTCAGCTGTGCAGTAAAAATGAAGAGTAAGTCAGTCATCATGGTCTCGATTTCCTTCCCCCCCCCCCCATTTCAAACAGAATTGTGAGCATGACACACACACACACAGCATCAGTGCTCCCATGGTGTTTATGACTGAAAGGGCAGGAAAGTTGGAGGGTAATCTATGGCAGACCCCAAATGAACAGTCAGCAGCCTTTAGACACGGGGCTGGCTTATTCATCAGACAGGAGCTTGGTTACACATACTGCAGTCACCAAAGCCACACCTGTGAACCAACCAGGGGTCATTTTGAGCAGGAACGCAGTTCCAGGAGTTGGTGCCAGCCCCCCCCCCTCGCAGGGGAATGCCTGCTTGTGTGATGGCTGCTGCAAAATGACCCCGTTCCCTGGAAAGGTCCTTGTTCCTCCGACCAGCCTTCTGAAGGCTTTAGCCACCACTGAAGCTATCCTCCCAGAATAGTGGTATTTCTGAGGCTTGGATTAGTAGCTGTCCCCCCACCTCTCTCTCTTGCCTTCTGACACACTTCCGGTGATTTCAGGTGGTGTAGCATATGCAAATAAGTTATGCTAATTAGTTATGCTAATGAGCTCCTGCACCTCTTTTTCTACGAAATGACCCCTGGAACCAACTAGATGCCAGATGGTCTCACTTACCTTGTCTGGGGCTGGGACCACAGCCCTGTCCCTCTGCCAATGATCCCGATGGCCCCAGACTCTGCAGAGGTTACAGGGTCAACCCCACCCTGAGCCCTTTGGATTCACCAGGGCCTCCAGAAGGCAGCTGGTGGCGTCAGTTGAACACCAACAGGGCCGCAAGGCAGGGGCAGTCGGCAGTGGAGCAGCAGCAGGAGGAGGATGCATGCAGCGCCAACCTTGGCACCACAAGAGGAGCCTGCTGCAACACCCCCACAATAGGAATCCAGTGCAGCAAGGACCACAGGCCGCCTCCAGGAGTGGCGGATGGAGTCATAGGATGATGGCCCCGTAGCAGCAGCGGGCACACCCTTGGCAGCGAACAAAGCATCAGCCCCATCACAGCCCCAGGAGGTGCCAGCGAACTCTAGCCTTCAGCAGGAGCCCAGGGCAGCAGCCCAAGGGCCAGACCAGCTGCGAGTAGCAGGAGGAAGCCAGGAAGGGTGGGGGCAGGGGTGGGGAAGGCCTGCCCCCACCCCACAACAAGGGGAAGGCAAGAAGCTGGAGCCTCAGCTCAGGTGGAGGCTGGGTGGAGATGCTGGCCTGCGGTTGACTGGTGGAAGTGAGGCCCAGGGGAAGGCAGAAGGGGTGAAGTCGACGGGGGAGGGAGGCATAAAAGCAGGCTCCTTGGAACAAGCCAGGGAGGAGCATGGCTAGAGGCTCATGCTAAAAATGAAGCCTTCTAGCCAGGAAGCAGAGGTCTCAGATGATACAGAACCCCCTCTCTTCCCATTCTGATGCCTGTGGAGCATCCCAACAGCAGTATGTAAGATGGCAGAAGGTGGTGTTCCCCCAAGGGCAGCCTTGGGGTGTGACAAGGTGGTAGAGAATATAAAAAGAGACCCTGCCCTAGGTCGTACCCGACCACACTTGCCAACCCCAATCGGGTGGTCCAGCACCACCCTGTGCTGCAACCACTGAAGTTGCTCTCCCTGACCTGGTCAGCAGATATTGCTGAAGCACTGAAAGCCCAGGAAGGCCCTGAGGAGGAGGCACTGGGTACCAGCATGGACCTTACCCAATTCAGGCAGTGGCTGGCTGAACACCAGTCCCAGCTCCTATGAAAGGTGACCCAGAGGCAGCAGGAGGCCCCGAGCCCTATTGGAAGATTAGGTAGACTAGGACTGGCCACGGGTCTGGGACGTACTCCATGGTTCCCATTGACAAAGCTGGGGCCAGGAAACAATGTGGAAGAATTCTTGGCAACCTTAGAGTGGACCACAGAGGCCACTCAATGGCCCCAGAAGCAGTGGTTGTTTATCCTGAGCCTATATCTGTCTGGAGATGCTCAGGCCACCGTGCAGGCACTGGAAAAAATGTACAGCACTGTTTACAACAAACTCAAGTCTGCTATATTGGATTGATATGCGATCACCCCAGAAACCCAATGGCAGAAGTTCAGGGCCATGACCTAACCAACCCACAATGTGTCCATGAGCGATGGTTGCTCCAACCTACAACCAATGATAGGCAGTGCATAGTGGACCAAATCATGCTCTAATAGATTTTTCTTTCATCTGGTATGCCAATAAAGGTGGTGGTTGTGGTTGCTCTAACAGTTGCTGCAGACCCTAACCACCTGGGAGCACCTCTGGATAGCCTGTTGGAAACCTGCAGGATTAAAAAAGGCCACAGACCTGTGGGAGAACTTCCTGGCAGCTAAGAGTCGAGATCAACCATGGGAGGGCGCCAAAGCCAGTGGTAGACTGACCCCGAGCTGCAACCAATGCCAGCAGCTGAGGGGCCCCAAGGTGGCTGGGCGTGGGTGTCCCTGCCTCAGATAGGTGCCACACCTCTAACCCACCACTGGAGAAGCCCAGGCCTCACAGAGGGGCCCCACGGACCATGCATCACCCCTCTGTGCCCCAATGGCAAGGACCAGGGCCCCTGCTTTACCTGTGGGCAGTGGGGCCACTTTAAGAAGGAGTGCCCACTAATGGAATGCAGTGCAGGCTGGGATGCTATGATGCCCACCCACCCGCACTGATGGCAGACGTCCAAGTGGCTGGCCATCTGCTCAATGTGATGCTGGATAGTGGGAGCTCAATCACCATGATCCTGTCAACCCTACTACCTGCTGGCCTGCCTTTGGAGAGGACTACATCTATTGCCTGCTTCCACAGGAACAGAGAATCATCCAGGTAACTGTCAAAAGAAGGTTGTGGTGACCCAGGTGAGGACCCTCCCATACCCATGCCTGCTAGGACGGGCTACACCTGACTTCTTGGTCGCCCTCTACAGACGACCTCTAACACCTGAAGGCAACCCCGGCACCTGGGTCCACAGGGCCATGGAACCGTGACACCCAGTTCCTGACTGCACAAAAAGACAACCCTACCCTGGAAGCACTACAGAAGGCAGTAGCGATGAGTGAGGGGGAGGTAGAGAACGGGTGGCGGAGCTGCCAGCTGCTGCATGTGATAAAGGAGGGCAGAGTCTGGTGTAGACTGACCCAGGGCCAAGGAGGGTTGCAACGCCAGCTTCTCATGCTAGCCAACTATTGGCAGGAGGTGCTGGCACATGCTCATAACCACACTTGGGTTGGTCACCAAGGGGCCCGCAATACCCTCCTGAGGGTCCTCCGCAGATTCTTCAGGTCCACAGCGGCCAAAGGCGTGCAGGAATTTTGTAAGTTCTGAGCAGTATGCCAAAGAACATTGGGGCGGCCAACTCCACAGGCCCCACTCTCCATCACTGAAACCCTGTCTGACAGGGTAGCCATGGATTTTATAAAGCCATTACCCTGTACCACCAGGGGGGCAGGTACCTGCTGGTCCTCATGGACTATGCCACTAGATACCTGGAGGCCATTCCCCTATGCAACATGAAAAGCACTGGGGTGGCAAGAGCACTCATGCACTTCTTTGCCCATGTGGGACTACCCCGGGAAATACTAACCAACTAGGGAACCCGCTTTACGGCCACCCGGATGTGACAGGTATGCCAGGCTTGGGGATACAGCAGATTTTTACTTAACCAGAGCGTCTTAACCAGACCATGAAAACCATACTCCAGAAGCTGGCCCCTGACTGCCTCTTCATCTGGGACTTGTATGTGTCTTGCTAGTTTGCCATCTGAGAAACACCCCAAGCCTCCATGGGATTTACTCCCTTCAAGCTAGTGTACAGGCAGGAAATGGAAGAGCAGTGGGTGGTGGATTCACCGGCCTGGGAAGACCCCCAAGCAGATATGTACAGCATTTATGAGAACAGTTGGAGAAAGCCCTGGCAGAGGCCCACCAGAATCTAAGATGGGCCCAGAAGCATCAGTATGACTGGGGAACCGAGGAATGGACGTTCTGGGTAGGGAACAAAGTACTAGTTCATCAGGAAACCCTTGGCCTCTACAAGAGAAGCCCCTGGCGGGGGCCCTACCCTATTACCCGAGTACTAGGGCCCCTGTCATACAAGGAGCAATGTGGCCCTTCCCACTGGCAGCGAAAGTGGCTATACGTGAACAGCTTGAAGGAGTGGCACTCATGGACAGCTGATCCATGCCACCTCACAGAAGATCCCAGTGAGCTGCCAGAGGTGGTCCTGCCCTGGAGTTCCCACAGCCAGGCTCCCAGGCAATCACACCTCGACCCTGCCCTGATGAAAGAACAAGTGGATGATGTGCATCCCCTGCTGGATGGAGGGGCCTGACATCTTCACTCTCCAACCAGGGAAGACTACGTTGGTGACCCACTGCATCAGAACTCCTGTGGGGACCATGGTTCATGCCCCATGGCGACCCCCTTCCCTGGAAACAATGGAAAGAGGTGGAGCATGAAGTAGAAGACATGCTGCGCCTTGGAGTGACTGAGCCCTCCCAAAGTGCCCCATTCCACCCTGCCACCAATGGGCAGGCTGAGCGCATGGTCCGTACCACAAAGGAAGCCCTGCAATGCGTGGACAAAGGAGACTGGTACTACAAGCTTGCAGCCTTCTTGTTTGGCCAACGTACAACGCCCCACACCACAACCGGACAGAGCCCAGCAGAGCTGCTAATGGGGAGGTGACTCACAACCAGATTAAACTGCCTGCACCCAGACCACACCCTGAAGCACAGCGCGACCCTGGAGTAACAGAAGGCTCCCCATGGGTTCTTCCCTGGGGACCCACTCTATGCCAAAAACTTTGTGAGGGGTCCCGCCTGGCTACCCGGCCTGGTAGTTTGGGTGACTGGGCCCCTATCCTATGAGGTCTCAGGAGAAGACGGTCAACTGTGGAAGCATCACAGAGTCCACTGCTTTTAACCACTACATCAAATTGGCACAGCATCTCCCCTGGAGCTCCAATCACGCTTTCTCTAGCTTTTTCTCTGTTACTTTTTACTCTCCCTCTCTGAGTCTTCTAGTTCTCATGGCAACCAGAACTAGTCAGCAGCTTGCTTTTTACCTTACATTAAATTTTAGTTCTCCACTCTTTACACGAGGTTTTCTATTGATACTTACAGCATAGAGGGACCCTGGAAGTTCTGAGCAGCTTGCAGGATCTTGAGGTTCTGATCCCTGAGCTGAGCTCTTCTCAACCTGCTTCCTCCTAAGACATACCACCTATTCAGGAAGATATGATAGATGGGAATAACAATAGTTCCAGTTTTTAAAAAGCATTTTTATTCTCATTGGTACCACTTTAGCTTTCCTAGGAGCTCAAACACTGTTTGAATGTGTCCAATATTCACACTACACGTTTATTATATTAAAGAAGGTAGCATAAACTGGACCAGGCTTACAGCCTTACAGGCTGTCCATTTATCTAATTTTGTGGACCAGAGGCAAGATTTCAGACCCGGTTTAGCACAGGTCAGTGATATTGCCCATGCAGCAAAACCTACCTAGATTAGGCATGGCCTAGATGCAAGGCAGGGAACACTGTAATGGCTAGTTGACCACTCCAAACATTGGAAATGCCAGTTAACCCCACCTTCCATGAGGGAACTCAGAGCAGCTTCCCCTGGCCACAGGATATGAGGAAAGATGGGCTGAAACTTTTTTTTAGAAAAAGGCCAGAGCATTGATGCTGCTTTTGACACTAGCACTGCCTTTGTGCTTCCTTCTGCATCACCATAATGCCTGCTAGAGCTGTACGTTCATTAACAGTTTGCTAAAGAGAGTCTTCCAGTGTTCTCCCTTCCAAATGTGACTCTGTAAAGGCTGATCTGACATCCCCATCATGTAAGGAAGAAGCATAAACATTACTGTGGACTGAAGTCTCCTGAAAAATTGTGATGTGTAAAACACATGAATTTTTATTACAAGAAACCTACTTGTCAAGCAGGAGCCACATATTCAGCTTGGGTTCCAAGTGCTGGGGTATTCAGAACCCAAATACTAAGAGTATTTATGCTGTAAATCTTTTGCAACAAGTGTGCTGTGATGGAGCTGAGGAAGGATATGTGTTTTAATAACTTGCCTCTCTTTTCCAGAACAGCAGTACTGTTCCCACGATACTCACAACAGCCAGAACAATTGTGAGGGTGATCAGGCACATCCATATAGTAAGGGGAGGCTCAGTATATCCTCTGTCTGCAAGGAAATAAAGAAGAAAGCAAAGCATCCAGTACCCAAGTGGACACTGACAGCCCGTGTTGGTTGCATTGTTTATAATCTGTAGCATGAAAATGAGTATCTGTGATTAAAAAACAACAACAACTAAAATTCAATATGGATCTTGCAGCTTATTAATGTAGACTGATGACTTTGTATAACAACAACACAAAAATTTATTTTCAACATATCCTGGGTAAATCTAAAATGTCCTAGATTTAACTGCCACATTAACCATACAGGCAGCACACAACTGTGCATTGTCCATTTGCCCTCTCTCCTTCCACTGCATTTTGGACACAATCTTCTGGGAAGTTCTCCTGCAGGCAGAAATCTAGTTAAAACGAATGGAAGTGGTGCAATGTTAAGAGTGCCTTGCAAGAGGGCTCCCTTTTGCATTAACTTCCTGCCATTGGGGCCCTGAGCACATACACTGTTCTCACACTAGAACCTTTGTTATACTTAATGTATGAAAATCAGTATGAAGAAAGAGAGATGCTGAAGGCCTCGAAAAGGAAGCAGAAAATTATATGTGTCGCATAACAGAAAAGGGATAGAGCACAGCCATACTGCTTTAGCTGGCTGTGGTGCAAACAGACATTGCAGTTGACTTTTTCAGTACTTACGGGAGAGGAAATGACTGCAAAGAAGGTAACGATGGACATAGGACTATTTAGAGAAATGCACACAGAGAAAAAAATAATCTAATTGCATGCAATGTATTTAATGATTATCATGTGGTTTTGCTAAAACATTTGTTGTGTATATTCTGTGATGGCCAGAAGTTTAAAACTAGCCTACCAGAGGCCTGGGTTTTGGCTGTATTCGTGAGGCTTCCCAGCTAATCTTTTGACTATGCTCAGTTTCTTCTGGTAAGAGACTATATTATCCTTGGGGCCTTGGCCTTACCTTCTGTCCTGCCCAATTATGTTTAGCCATTAAATTATCTCCTGTCTACTCAATTCCCACTATCTATCCACCAAATCCAGTCCTAATCCATTCACAACTAGCCATCCGTTCATAAATGCCCTGGACAGATCTCCTGGCTATTTACCTTGCTCTAAATTCTAATAATACTTGTCTGAACTCTTGAATGGGCAGGGCATATGACTAATTCCTCAATTTCAACCTGAAGATTTAGACTGCTCTAGATTCCACTGGTATTTAGGTCTGACACTGCCTCCAAATCAGTACTGACCATAGGCGTCAACTACGGGGGGGCTTGAGGGCTCGAGCCACCCCCAAAATTTCCTGGGGGGGACTGAGCCCCCCCCCTCGGGAATACAGAGTGCCCGCCGCCGCGCCTCCCTAGGCCCTTCCTAGGGCTGCTGCTGCCTCTCCCCACCCCCGGCCTGGCCACTCCTGCCTCCGTCCCTCCCTCTGTCCGTCCGTCCAGGGGCCAGCTAAGCAAATGCCCAGCATGCTGGCGTCACCCGGAATTAGACTCTTTCTGTTCTAATAATACACTCTGGTTTTCCCTGTCTCTCACATAGCAAAAATAAAGATAGGGTAGGTATTCTAAGGTAGCCTGGGATTTTGCTGTTTGCTGCTCTGTCTCAAGTACTGGGTATATTTTGCTTTTTAAAAGCAATGGCATTTATACTTTTAAATACCATAAATATGCCAAATAGTATAATTTTATACACTAAATTATATATGATACTATTTATGTTGTTTAAGAGCAGTAAAATAAGTTTAATAGGAAAGTAACTATTGCATATATTTCAATTTCTCTCTTAAAATATATTTTTAAAGTGACACTGAATTAGCTTTTCATTAGCACCACTAACATTCATGATCTATGCTTTAATGTCATGTTTTCTTCATCATACTGTGTGGTGCTTCTGTAAAGTCTGTCCACCAGAGACGATGCAGCATTTTATTTTAAACCTGCATTTTATTTTAAACTAGATTATACATGTTTGCGTGTGTGTGTTTCTGTCTGTCTTTAAGAGTCAGACAGGAGAGTGTCAACAATTTTTTCAAACAGTTGAAGAGATTTATCCCACTTTTCCCTGTGATAAACAACATTCTGAATTATCTAAAACTGACATTGACCAGAGGTGAAAGTTGGATAAACACCATGGGAATCAAAACTACTCTCAACCCAAACTATGAGATTGTCTTCTGTTTAATTCTCTCCTATACAAGTATTAGGCAGAGGCATACAACATTCATTGCAAGAAGACAATCTAGCTTGTTTTCATGTAAAACTGACCAAAGTTGAAACCCATAATCTAAATTTGGTCAAATTCTTCTCCCACTAACCTTGGCCTGCCATAGAGAACTTACCTCTAAAAAGGATAAATGTCCCCTTTCCTTGGATTTCTCTGTGTTTCCATTTAATTTGGCAGTAGTAGGCACCACTAGCAGAGGCATGTTGAGTTGGTTTGATAGCAATGGAGCAACGTATAATCTCTGTTCGGTTCTCTTTTTCAGGTGAGAATTTTTCAGAAAAGTTATAAGTGTGTACTTTGATTCTCTCACCTCCTGAGTTAATTCGGTAATAAATAATCTCAAAGTCTGTATTTTCCTTTTGATAAGGGAAGATAGCTTTGCAGGTTGTTCTCACTTCTTCATTGGCAAAAGAAGTCTGGATTAAAGAATCCTGTTGTACTTTGAAAGTGCCTGTTAGATGACAAAGCATTATTTTTACATCAACCAAGATCTGAAAACACTGCCCACTTAGATATAGGGTTGCCAGACTCCCCAGTGGAGGCGGGGTTCCCCTGCCACCCAGTAGGGTTGCCAGGTCCCTTTGAGATGCTGGGGTGGGGGACACTCCAGGAGCCGGAAGCATCACCCCCAACATGCTGACAACACCAGAAGTGACATCGCATGCCGTGCCTACATCACCTGAAAGTGACGTAGGCGCACCAGGGGCAACACTCTGGTTTTTGGGCAGAACTCTTTGGTAAAATCACCCTCAAACCATACAATTTGCCCCAAAATCAGAGCACCACCTTCCCAAGATCACGGACATGCCTACGTCACTTCCACGTGATGTAGACATATCCAGGGGTCCTTTTGTAAAAAAAGAGGTGCGGGAGCTCCTTAGCATAACTTATTTGCATATGCCACATCCCCTGATGTCACCGGAAGTGTCAGAAGGCCACACACCCTGACGTCACCGGAAGTGTCAGAAGGCAATACCCACTGCTCAGGCTCCACCCTAAAAACCTCCAAGATATTTCCCAACTCGGAGCTGGCAAGCCTATCTGATGGCAAAGGAAGGAAGGAAGGAAGGAAGGAAGAGGGAGGGAGGGAGGGGAGAAGGAAGGAAGGAAAGGAACAGGAAGGAAGGTAGGTAGGTAGGTAGGGGAGGAGAGAGAGAGAGAAAAAAGGAAGGAAGGAAGGAGGGAAGGAAGGAAGGAAGGCAGACAGACTAGGCGCTTCTCCCCCACCTCGCTCAGGCCGAGTGGCTGTCAGCCACATGGGCCGGCATTTCCCTCCCCCCTCTTGCTCTTGCTTGGGCCCGAGTGGCTTAACGCCACTCAGGCCCAGCTTTTCCCTCCCTCCTGCCCCACCCCGCGGCCCGGGAATGGTGAGGGGGGGAGGGAAGGGGCGCTTCTCCCCGGGCCGACGGCCTGCCACTGCCCAGGAAAGGTGAGCAGGGGGGAGGGACGGGGCTTCTTCCCGGGCCGGCGGTGGCTTGCCGCGGCCCAGGAAGGAAGAGCGGGGGGGGGGACGGGGCTTCTTCCCGGGCTGGCGGTGGCTTGCCATGGCCCGAGAAGGGAGAGCGGGGGAGGGACAGGGCTTCTCCCAAGGCCGGCGGCAGCCTGCCACGGCCCGGGGGCGGGGCTTTGTTATGTGCCTGCCCCCTGTGTCTTCACTCCGGGAGTGCCGCTTCGTGGCGCACCGGCTCCAACGGACCCCTGGACATATCGCTTCGCTACATGTTGCTGTTGAGGGGGATTTCCTCCTGCTGGCCAGCAGAGGACAAGAGCCCACAAAACCAGGGAATTCCCCCCCCAAAATTGGGACCCGCAACCCTACCACCCAGCCACCAATCAGCTGGCTGGTGAGGGGACTTACCAGTAGAAAAAGGAAGACCCAGGCCACATCGCCGGCTAGGGTTGCCTGCTCCAGGTTGGAAAATATCTGGAGATTTGGGGGTGGAGCCTAGGGAGGGCAGGGTTTGGGGAGGAGACTTCAATGGGCTATAATACCATAGAGTCCACCTTCCAAAGCAGCCATTTTCTCCAGGTGAACTGATCTCAGTTGCCTGGAAATCAGTTATAATCCCAGGAGATCTCCAGCCACCACCTGGAGGTTGATAACCTTATTGCCAGCATCACACCAGAAATGATGTAATCAGACCAGCAACATCCAGGTGATGTTCTGGTATTTGGGCAAAAACTCTATTGTAGAAGCTGGTTTTACCACAGAGTTTTTTCCCAAATACCAGACAATCAGTCAGAAGTCACTGGCATGATGACATGATCACTTCCTGTGCAATGCCAGCAACATGGCCTGGGCCTTTCTCTTTCTCCTGGTAAGTCCCCCCATCCCTCGCCAGTTGCCAGAAGGGACCTGGCAACCCTACTAAGATGGGTGTTTTCATCTGCATTTGACAACAGCAGACTGTATTTTCACATGCCATGAAACTGATGCTAGATCAGTCTACAGGAGCACAGCAAATTTTACCACATGTGAATTCATTCAATAAGAGCAAGAGGCAGAGACCAAGCATAGTATTTCTGGTACTGGTACAAATTTTGAGGAGTCAATGGAAAGTTACTCTTGAAGTCCAAAATGGTCCAAAATGGTAACATTTGATTTCAAAAGGGGGAATTTTACAAAAATGAGGGGAATATTAAAAAGGAAGATGAAGGGTATGACAGACCCTTCCACTTCCCTCCATAAGAGGCAAGATTTTCCCTCCCTTTCTGTTTCCCTTCACTGACTGAGCAGCCCTGGTAACATGTTTATTTTACCTTTGAAGAAACCTTGTCTGCCCCATCCTGTCAGTAAGGTATATTTTGGCTGTTTGCTTGGCCCAGGAACCTGCGGGAAAGGATTGTTCTTCAACCCAAACCCTTGAAAATGGCACTTGAGATGCTTTTAAAATAAAAAAAATAACAAAAGGTTTTATTTTAACATCAAAGGGGAAGGGCAGGTGAAATCAGGACTGAAATTACTGAGGTAAAACTATTACAAGCATAGGCTTTTGTTCTTATATATCAGGCTAATGAGAGGTTCTTAAATTATTCACAGTTACTTAGATCATTATGTTGAGAGGCTTTTATTCCAGTGTTTTCCCAAACATGCTAAAACAATTTATTTGTATAATTGCTGGCTCTTTTTGGTGCCCAGAAGGCTGGTACCCTCTTCCCAGTACTCAAACTCCTTCTCTTTGGAACACCAGAAATCTTCTTTAGTTGTTCACTGACTGTTAAAGTCTCTACAGACAGTTTCTAATCACATCAGATGAGGGACCTCTGTACTACCCAGAGATAACTCTCCCTGAAGATCTATTCCCTTCTCCTATGGCCTCAATGGGAGTCTTCTCTACTACACACTTCCTTGCCAAACTCTCCCCCCATTTCCCAAAGAGACTGAGAATAAAATGTTCAAACTGCTCTCAGATAATGCTGAATTCAAACTAAGTTCAGTCAAGAAATCTGACTTTGTCATCACTAAACCCTTTTTTTGACAGGGCTATTTGTAGACAGTTTCAGTACATGTCTCTTCACAGTTAAGGCAGGAATCTGACTGACTTTTCCTCAGCATCCAGCTCTCTCAAGACTTTTTTTTTTCTCAGCTGATGTCAAGCAACCAGATTGCCTGGAGCAGCCTGTCTTTCAAGGCTCTCTGGCTCTGTGAAGAATTAAAGTCTTCACAGTCCTTTAGGTGCAGCACCTCTAAGCCTCTTAAAAAGTGCAGTCCATCACAAGGGGAAACACAAGCAAGTCAAATCCTTAGAGGATGCCTGGAAACTATTTAAAACCACACTAACTGAAGCCCAAATAGAATACATTCCACAGGTGAGGAAAGGCACTGCCAAGTCTAAAACAAGGCCTGCACGGTTAACATGGTTAACACAAGGAAACAATAAAAAGTAAAGAGGCATCTTTTGAGAAGTGGAAGGTCTGCCCAATGAATTGAACAGGAAGGACCAAAGGCTCTGGCAAAAAAAAAAGTAAGTTAATCATTAGGCATTTTTAAAAAAAGGATTTTAAAAAGCAGGTTTAAGACAAACAATAAACATTTTTTAAAATATATAAGAGCAGGAAACCAGAAAGAGAAGCAGTGGAGCCTTTGGATGACAAAGGAATAATGGGGTTGCTAAAGGAAAATGGGGATATGGCAGTGAAGCTCAATGACTTTTTTGCTTCTGTGTTCACTGTGGAAAGTGTGGGACGCACATACCCATGCCACAGGCCCTGATTTCAGGAAGTGAGTCTGAAGAACTGAGCCACATTGAGATGACCAGAGATGAAATTCTAGACCTTCTGGGGAAATTAAAAACCAATAATAATCCAGGTCCTGATGGCATACACCCAAGAGTTCTTAAGGAACTCAGATGTGAGATCGTTGATCAACTAACCCAGGGGTGGGCAAATAGCGGCCCGCGGGCCACATGCGGCCCGCCACAGAGTTTTTTGCAGCCCACCAAGACAGTCGGCCACGTGGTTTCAGTCAGGCCTCCGTTGGGAATCTCAACAAGCAATCTCACTCCTGATCTCAAAAAAAATTGTAGAAAAGTGTAAGAGAGTACATTTGTCTCATTAAACTGATTCTAAAATTAAATGTGCTTGCAGCGATAGATGATATGAAATTAGCACAATAAATAAATTGAATAAACTACCACTATTTTATTTAATTTATATTTATTGATTTTTAGGATACAATTTATACCTTTTCTGAAATGCAAAGTTAACTGATGAATGCAATCATTTTAAAAGGTGCGGCCCTCCGCTAACCTCCGCTCCCACAAAGTGGCCCCCGAGCCAAAACAATTGCCCACCCCTGAACTAACCCATATATGTAACCTATCACTAAATTCAGCCGCTGTACTAGAAGACTGAAGAGTAGCAAATGTCTCTACAAATTTTGGGACTGTTTTATCTTAATAGGAATTGCTTTTAATATTTTATACCAATAAAAGGTATTTGTTGTTGTTGTTGTTGTTGTTGAGTAGCAAATGTGATGGCAATTTTTAAAAAGAGATACAGAGGGGAACCAGGAAATTACAGGCCAGTCAGCCTAACTCTATCCCAGGCAAATTAGTAGAAACTGTAATCAAAGATCGAATGGTTAGGCACATAAAGGGACAAAGCCTGCTGATGGAAAATCAGCATGGCTTCTGCAAAGGGAAGTCCTACCTCACCAACCTTTTGGAGTTCTTAGAGAAAGTGAACAACATGTAAACAATGGTGACCCGCTAGACATTATATACCTGAACTTTCAAAAGGCTTTTGACAAGGTACATCACCAAAGAATCCTGAGTAAACTTAGCAGTCATGCAATAAAACAGGTTCTCTTATGGATTAAGAACTGGTTAAATGACAGGAAGCAAAGAGTAGGAATCAATGGATAGTTCTCACAATGGAGGGAAGTGAGCAGTGGGGTCCCACAAGGATTAGTATTGGCACCAGTACTATTTAATTTATTCATCAGTGATCTGGAATAGGATGTGAATACTGTAGTGGCCAAGTCTGCAGATGACACCGAATTATTCAGGATGGTGAAAACCAAGACTGACTGTGAAGAGCTCCAAGAGGACCTCCACAAACTGAGTGAGTGGGCAACACTGTGGCAAATGAGGTTCAGTGTTGGTAAGTGTAAAGTGATGCCCATTGGGACAAAAAAATCCCAACTTTAAGGATAGGGTAATCGGGTCTGAACCTGCTGAGACTGAGAGGGAAAAAGATCTTGGGGTCATAGTGGATAACTCAATGAAAGTGTTAATCCAGTTTGCCGCAGCAGTGAAAAAGGCAAACCCTGTCTAGATCTATGGTGTGGCCTCATTTGAAATTCTGTGTACCATTCTGGTCACCGTATCTCAAAAAGCTGGAAAGCAGAGCTGGAAAAAAGTACAGAGGAGGGCAACCAAGATTATTAGGGGGTTAGAACACCTTCCCTATGAGGAAAGACTGAAGAGTCTGGAACTTTTCAGTTTAGAAAATAAATGACTAAGGGGGGACTTGACAGAGTTTTATAAAATTATGCATGGGATGGAGAGAGTTAACAAAGAGAACTTTTTCTCCCTCTCCCAAAATACTAGACATCCAATGAAACTGATGGGCACTAGTTCAGGATGGACAAAAGGAAATACTACTTTACACAGAATGATTAAAATGTGGAATTTGCTGGTAGAGGATGTAGTGATGGCCACAGGAATAAATAACTTTAAAAGGGGATTAGATAGATTTATGAGGGATAAGTATATCAATGGCTACTAACCATGATGACTGAAGGGAACCTCCACATTCAAAGGCACTAATTTTCTGAATCCCAGACCCAGGAGGCAATATCAGGGGAAGTCCTCGGCCTCTATGCCCTGTTGTTGGCCCTCCAGAGGAACCAGTTGGCCGCTGTGTGAGACAGGATGCTGGACCAGATGGGCCATTGGTCTGATCCAGCAAGGCTCTGCTTATGTTTTTATGAGTCAAAGAAAATTGTATATTTTAGAAATATCAGAGAATATCAAGAATAGTTATCTGCTTCATTTATACCCCAGCTTTCTCCCCAGCAGAAACCCAAAGCAGCTTCCATTGTTCTTCTTCTGTGAGAGAGGTTCTATCTATCTTTATTTGTTACGGCACCAAGCCAGCAAATCAGTAACATTATACATAACCAATATAAACAATTTGTTAAAATATAAATATAAAAACCATGGTCTAAAAAAATTTAAGAGGTTAAATAATCTTTTCTTTGTGGATACAGTAACAAGCTGGACAAAATTTAGCTACAAGTTTGGTAATGGTCTGGTTATCATCTGATAATATGTAATTGACATAGTCCGTGCCCATCAGGCCAGGCATTTAAGAACATAAGAACATAAGAGAAGCCATGTTGGATCAGGCCAATGGCCCATCCAGTCCAACACTCTGTCACACAGTGGCCAAAAATACCAGATACATTTGGCTCAAACCAACTTGTACCACGGGCACCTGAGAAGCATATGTTCAATAGTTTCAACTTCTCCCAAATCCCAAATCACATTGACAAAGTCTCTGGTCAAAAGGTATCTTCCTGTATCTCCCCTCAAGGACAGCCGAGGGAAAAGCCGAGGTTAAACTGAGTGTGTGTGACTGGCTGAAGCTCTCCTCACAAGCTTCCATGGAAGAGTGGGGATTCAAACCTGGGGTCTCCCTAGGGTTGCCAGTTCCAGGTTTAGAAATACCTAGAGATTTGAGGGTAGAGCCTGGGAGGGTGGGCTTTAGGAAGGGCAGGGACCTCAGTAGGGTAGGTATACTCAGTAGGGTATAGTGTCATACAGTTCGCCTTCCAAGAGAAATTGAATGAATGTTTTTTTAAAATAATAATAATAATAATAAAGCTATTTTTGTAGTCTGGAAATCAGTTGTAAATCTGGGGGCTCTCCAGCCCCCACCTGGAGGTTGGCAACCCTAGGACTCCCATATCCTCCCCAACTATATCATGGTAATGGCCTTGCAGCCCTAGTTGCCCCCCCTCCCCACGTTCTAGAGCCATTGCAACATGGCATCAAACTAACAGGGAAATCCTATGCAGAGCTATTCCCATCTAAATCCACTGAAATCAACAGCATTAGACTGGAGTAGCTCAGCACAGGATTATAAGATAACTGCCAGCCCACAACACAGTAATCATTCCTACTCTGAGCCCATTCATATTGTATCCTAGATTTACATTCAGCAGAGTATTCAACTAATCCTCAGATTTCCAAACTTGCTTCCTACAGCCTGTAAAATGGTTCATGTGAATTGAAGTCTGCTTGCATAAACTTGAACCTGGGACCATAACCTGTTGGGTTAACAGGTATAGTTAGTGCAGTACCCCAATTAGTTTAGCAGAGTACTTTAAACTACACATGCAAGAGCACCGTTGTACCAGGTATCCAAGCTTAGTCACAAAGTTACACAGAGCCACTTTTTCAGTTTAAGATGAACAATACTCAGTTTATGATGGAACTACATTCTAGATAGGAAAGGGTAGAGACAGGATAGTATTCTAGTCTAACTTACTAAGGATGGATGCAGATGGTGAGAGGTCCATCTGCATCATGGTGCCAAGATGGAGACAGCGTGTCCTCCCTCGTAGTGTGTGCAAAGAGAAATATGTTCTGGGAGAAAATGAATGGAAGGAAAGAAGTTCCCTGAGAATGCCCATTCTACATATCAAAGGGGACAGTGGCAGAAGAGTAAACACAGGAAGAAAGGATAGTCTGCCTATCTAGCTAGCTGACTCTTGCCACATAGTCTGGAGGCTGAGGCAGGGGACAGCGGGCAGTCCTTCACTTCCGACACCTTATATTGAGTCAGACCATTGATCTATCAATGTCAGTATTGTCTACACTGACTAGCAGCTATGGTTGCCAACCTTCATGTGTGGGCTGGAGATTTCCCAGAATTACAACTGATCTCCAGACAACAGAGATCAGTACCCCTGGATAAAATGGCTGCTTTGGAGGGTGGACTCTTTGGCATTATACCATGCTGAGATTCCTCCCCTCCCAAACCCTGCCCTTCCCAAGGCTCCTGCATCTGCCTCCCCAAATCTCCAGGAATTTACCAACCTGGAACTGGCAACTCTCCAAGGTCTCAGGTAGAGATCATTCATATAACCCATCTTTTAAATGAAGATGCTGGGAATTGAACGTGGGACCTCTAGCATGCAGGTGTTCTACCACTGATCAACAGCCCCTTCCCAGGGCCAGTAAAACATGAGGTTAATTGGTCATACAGGCAGAGTTTACTTGCCAATGAATATATGAATGTGAGCCTTGATTACCATCAAATATTGTATATGCGCTTTGGGGAAGGTAGTTCCAGTTTAGCCCATAAGTCACATATACAGCTTAGGCATACCCATCGCAGACCAATGTGGAACATATCCCAGTGTGATTGCTCAACAACAGAGAGAAATTATGCCGAACTGTGTGAGCTGCTGTCTGTACAGGAATGGCACATTTCAAATGATACACAAAACCTGTGAGCAAAATGTTGTGCAAATTTGTCGTCTACAGAGCCACTGGCTTCCTCTTTTTCTTTTTTGCTTAGTTATTTTCTGAAATTCTGGTATGTGGAAAGTGACGAGTGGAAGTGGTTCAGTTACTCATCTTGCAGGAATACAGTATTACAGAGCGACAACAAGGATGTGTATGTGCAGAGACTTTTCAAAACTGCCTGTTTGGTATAGTACACCATCTATTTTTATCCCTTGTCCCAGGATGTGCTAAGTGGGTCAGTGCTCAATGTGAGTTTTTGCTAGTGCTGTGAGACAATATGCTAATGAGACTTTCGTGGGGCCTCTCCTGACGTAACTCTTTGAAGATATCTCACCAGTATAAACACATCAAAAAGTTATGTTAGAATTGGTTATTCATTTTCTAACTATTAATTAATGAGCAGGAGCTAACAGGAAACCAAAAGCTCGCTCCTTGGATTCCATCCCTAAAAAGCAATCAAAATGTGTTCCCATGGATTCCAAACTCATTCAATAAGCCATGTATTCTCTCTCTCCCTCCCCCCACCCTCTATCAGTATAAAAATCTGTTTAGGTACAGACAGTAAGGAATATTGCAATGGCCAACTGCATCCACTAAAAATGTGTATATGTGTTGTGGGCAAAGAGCAAAAGAGGTTGTGGTCTCTTTAGAGCTGTCATTCATACAATCAGAGTTAAAAGCAAGACAGTGTGGTATAGTGGCTGGAGTGACAGCCTAGGATCTGGGAGAACCGATTTTGATCCTCCACTCTGCCCTGAATGCTTGCTGGGTCATCTTGGGTCTCTCTCAGCCTAGCCTAGCCTAGCCAGTTTCACAAGGACAAAATGGAGGAGGGAGAACAGCACTCTAAGCCCTTTTGGGTTATAAGTAAATGAATAAATTTTGCCAAGGCCAACCCACTAATGGGAGGCAAAAACACAACGCAGTAAAAAAAGAAAGAACACGTGCTCATTTCAGACCAAAGTGTATCACAAACAGAGGCAAGTACCCTGTACAACCCACATCTGACACGAGCAGTCACCGTCTCTCACCCCATCACTCTTTTGGAATATGGAGATATTAATGCCAGCCTGTCTTACAGAATTGTTATACCCAGATAGATAATGCATGAGAAGCATACAAGTAAAGCACTATTTGAATTCTGGGTATTATTTATTATTAACAAAGAAAGGAACAATCCTTTTCCTGAACCCACTCACTACTTGCTCTGCTTGCTGCCTTCTATGACACCAGCAGCCTCAATTTGAAGGTATGGAGGCCTTTTTCTACTGTCTCTAATTTCATTCATTAACATACTGGGGGGGGGGATTCTCAGAGGTTTTAAAGCAGAATGTCTTAAGTCACTGACCATCAGTTGATGGCTACTAGCTAGGTTGCACCAAACGACATAGCCATTACCTTTTTCTCGCTAGGAGTTTAAGAACAAAGTCACACATACATAGGAATATAGAAAGGCAGTTGTAAATCTACCTGCCTGCACGCACAACCATCAATTGATTAAGAAAACTGGTATATTAGAATTGCCTTTCTGTTTTTCACACATGGACATTAATAAATGGGAAAAGACCAAAAAACTCCCTGAGTGGCCTGGGTAAATTTGGCCTTAGAGAATACAACAGAGGAGACTGCAAAACAAAGCAAAAGAAGAACATGTAGTAAAATTAAACAAGTATCTGATCTGAACATTGGATTGCCTATAAGAGACCAGTTAAAAATGTATTTGCAAATTTGACGAGAGATTAGTCAGAGCAAGAAATAGAATACATGCCTTTTTTTACCTTCACAGTGAAGAGCCCAGAGAAACAAGATGACAAGATCTACACTGGAGGCCATGACAGCTCGGGGAAAGAAGTTGCTGACTGAGAGCCCTCGCGTCCCTAGCTAAGGAGCGTTACAATTAAGAAATGGTCTCTCTGTCTGTATCTTCCCTTTTCTTGGGATGGGCGGGACAGTTTTCAGGGGAACAAACAGTACTACTGTCGTGGGTTCCCTGCACATATTCAGTCTCTTCTGCTTTTTGGCCTCACTAAAAATGCTGAGACATCTTCTGTTGTAGAGGATTAGGGCTTGCCCAAAAGATTCACTGCCTGAGGTAGAAAATCCCCTTCCACTATGTAGCACAGGACTCAGTCCATGGTTACTTATCTTGCCCAAGTCCCACTGTAATGGAAATCGAACAGTAGAAGTGTTAACAAATGGGGCGCTTCTTTTTAACACAAGGTACATCAGCAAACCGCCACCACAGCTCCATTGATATTTTGACATAGATTTAGACATTAAAAAAATAAAGATTCAACCTGAGAAATATCAGAAAGGTTCCTAATCCAATCAAAATTATTTGTGACAGTTGGGAGACTTCAGAAGGCTTCCAATTTGATGGTTACTTTGGTGTCTCATTATCTGGTTTTGACCTCCCAGATTGCAGAAGGTGGGAAAAACTGGGGCAGCCAGAAGTCAGAGTGACTCTGCATCAGATGACTGGGATGCCCTCCAAATGGAACAGCTCCTATAAAAGAGGATCATCCCAGCTAGCATGTTTTGGTGCTCAGCATTTCACCTTTCATTACGCAATCTTACTGACTGGGGGGGGGGGCTTTCTGGGTTGCCCGGGCTATTCTGCTAACTGGCATTGTATACAATTGCTTAGCAAGGTAGGGGAATGCTTTGTATCAACTGTAAAGCAAAGAAGATATGGTGGGGGGAATATGCACAGAGGCTACAGCTTGCATCTCTGCCTGTTTTGATCTCACAAACTGTACAATAGTGTTAGATTAACCAATTGGTAACTGGACAGGCTTCTAATATTTTGATCAGGCTAATATATGATCAGGCTTCTAATATTTTATTTCTAACATAAGCATACATAAAACTTCGCCATTACTAAGAGTTCCATCAGAGAGAGTGTCAATTGGAGGTCTGGGTTTACTTCCCAGTCAGCCACACTTGCAGAGAACCACCTTAAATGTGGTAGTTCTTCTACATGGAAGCACACACCTGTGTAGAAAGTAGTATGCAAACGGAAAGGCATATCACCATGTACAGATACTACACACTGCCATGCATCTCTTTTGCTGTACATTTATGCATAGGAAAGTTGTGCCTGTACATGCAGCAAAACAAATACATTTTTGTGCATCATGCAGGAACATTTACATGCAGTTTACATACTGTGCCCTATATGAACATGCTTACAGTGAAGAAAATGTGTCACCTCTGAAGTTCACTCAAGTGGTTTTCAATAAGTCACCATCTCTCAACGATTTTCTTTCTGCAAACAGGGATCTGCCACAGTTATTGTGAGAAAAAAATGCTGCATTGATTAAACTTGTTATATCGCATAGTCATAACCCAAGGCAGCTTCCAATATACACATAAAAACAGTAAGGAAAACAATATTTCCTTAAACAAATAGGGAAATAGGAAGACATCAAATCAGCTGGAACAGCAGTCAAAACAATACAAACAGTTAAAATCCTCCAACCCAGCATCAATAAAAATGGCAGTGTAAATGAAACCTGAGGGGAAAGAGAAAACAGAACCCTAGTAAAATCATGAGGGAAAGAAGGTACTTTCACCTGTCACCAAAAACTATACAGCCTAGACACAAGATGAATTTCTGTGGAAAGAGTGAATCAGGCCACCACCACAAAGAAGCCTAAAGTGTTGCACAAGACTGAGAAATTATTATAGTCACTTACAAGGATATCTGCTTGCTGACTGTGATTCTACGAAAAGATATATGGAGCAGGTATATTATGTTAAGATTACCTGAAGAAAGGCACCCTTATTTCAAGATAAGGCATTATTAAAAGGTTGTCATTTATTAATTAGCAGGAGTGTTGTGGCACCTTAAAGACTAGTCTTTATGGTGCCACAAGACTCCTGTTTTTGCTGAAGCAGAATAACATGAATACCCCTCTGGAAGTATTACCATGGAAATAATATATTACCATTTGCTTCTTGCAGGCTTAGGCAAGCAACAGCATTTTATTAAAGGTGTCAGGGCAGCTTGCCAACTGTTGATTTGTTTGGCAGATTGCCAGTTAATACTCCAGGCTGTTTCATCAATGAGAGCTGATAGTTAGGAGGTGGTTGCCAGCTTGGCGAGTGTATTGTGGCATTTTACAGACTAACAAATGTATTGTAGCCTAAGCTTCCCTGGGTTTGAATCCATTTTGTCATATACATGAAGTGGATTCTCAGTCAGCACAGTTTTTTTTTAAACAGAGGGGATAGGGGGAAACTGTGAACAATATTACGTTTCCATGCAAACCTTAATATACAGAGACACACAATGATCCTTCACAACAGCCAGGGTTGGTCAAGAAATCTGGTAGCCTCAAGAGCTCTCCTGTTGTGCCACCCTGCCAGTTCCAAGGCAGGTTTTGGAGGTAGTGCCTCTTCACCCACCTTGGACCCAGGCAGCCACAAAATCATGTCAGCTGGTGCCAAAAACCATTGTTTTTTAATCCATTAGGTTTTACTAACATTTTCAAGATGTTTTTTAACAAGTAGCCCAAACAATATCACCCCAATTACCCAGCCTACTCTAACACACCCTAATAAGGCTGACTTAATTGTCTGTCCCCCCTCAATATTTTTTAAAATATGTGGGATGAAAATGCTACCTGGTGAATTATACCCAAACAGGTAAGTATATGCAGGGGTCCTTTCGTACAAAAAGAGGTGCAGGAGGTCATTAGCGTAACTCATTAACATAACTCATTAGCATATGCCATGCCCCCTGACATTACCAGAAGTGTGTCAGAAAGGGAATGTCAGTTTCAGCCCCATTATATCCTATGGGACATTGAAATCAATGGCAAAAACTCATAGGGTATATGAGGGGCTGGAGGAAAGGGGGCTTGAGGGAGAGGCTCCAAACTTGCAGGGTAGCTGCTGGGGCCTCTCCTCGAAATACCCACTAAGTTTCAAGAAGATTGGAGCACGGGGTCCAATTCTATGGGCCCCCAAACAGATTGTCCCATCCCCTCCATTGTTCTCTATGGAGGGAAAAAACGTTAACTTTTTCCCTACCATAGAGAACAATGGAGGGAATGGGGGCAACCTGTTTTGGGGCCTGTAGAATTGGATCCCCTGGTCCAATCTTCTTGAAACTTGGTGGGCATTTCGAGGCGAGGCCCCAGCAGCTACCCTGCAAGTTTGGAGCCTCTCCCACAAACCCCCTCCCCTCCAGTGGCTTTTAAACTTGCCACCGAATTTTGGCGGCAATTCGACGGTGAGCTGAATCAGATTAGAGAATCTGATTCAGCCCATGGCTGCCCTACTGGCCAGTCCTGAGCTGGCGGAGCTTTGCTCCGCCTCGCTCCGGCCCCAACAGACCCCTGAGTATATGAGTTCCCAGACCTACCCACCTCCTGTTGTGTCTTTTCCCACCTCCCTATTCCATCACTTATAGCCTAACCTAAATAGCAATGACAAGGACCACCAGGCCCATTGGCTAAGTACAAACTCATAACTTGGACCCTTCCCCACACACATACTGTGAGCCCATCCTATGCTTAAACACAATTTCAGCAGTCATAAAAGAAAGAATTTTATTTTAATCCTGATTTTCTACAATTCTGAAATTACACCATGGCCCACACCATGGTTTTCCTACCATGCTCCCATTCTACCCCTTCTCCCCCCACACACACCTTGGTTTAACATAACATCCTGCATGAAGGGTGCTAAAAGTTGCCCTGAGCCTGCTTAGGTGGGGAGGGCGGGGTACAAATCTGAAGGAATAAATAAACAAATAACTTGGTGACTCCTAAACTAATCATTAATTATCTTCCCAAAGTTAATTTCTCTTGCAAGTTCACACTTGATGGACAAAATAGCTAAATGGCTCAATCACTCATACCCCATAGCAGAATACCTGCAATTCTTGATGGGAACCAGCTTGCTGAAACTTCTTTCAGCCTTTGACACCACAATTTGCAGTGTGCAGAATATCACATTTCACTCAAAATTAGTTGTGGCTGTTTTCCTTAAATCTCACTTAATAAGATAGGTGAGGACAGGGTTGGAAATTCCAGGTTGGGAAATCCCTGGAGAGTTAGGAGTGAAGCGTGTGTGTGTGTGTGGGGGGGGGGTGTTGGGGAGGGAAGGGACCTCAGCAGGGTACAATGCCATAGAATCCACCCTCCAAAACAGCTGTTTTCTCCAAGGGGAACTGATGTCTGTAATCTGGAGATCAACTGCAATTCCGGGAGATCTCCTGGCCCCACGTGTAGACTGACAGCCTTACATGCGATGTTCCCACAGTCCTAGTTTATTGTACAAGCACACTCTTTCTGTTACAAAGGTCCTGTACTGGGCCAGCAACTCACCCCTCCAGCTTGATAATACCACACTTGCTCCAATCTCCCATGTCTCCTAGGCTTCTTGTGCTGAGCAGTACACTGCAAACCTCTGCTTGGAGAAGGAGGAGGAGGGCTGAGCTGGAAGAGTCAGAAGGGAGGCCCCTGCTGTGTGTGGAGGAATGAGGGCACCTGAGGAGGAGCCCCCGGGAGGCCTAGGGTACCAAGGCACTGGTCTGCAGTGAGCCCATTACCATGAGGGAAGAACTGACACTAAAGTGTGGAAGATCTTGTTCAAGGATATATTTATGCAAACTTATTTCTCCATATCCATGGGATATCCAGATCTGTGAGAGTTACTAGATTCTCATGGAAACATTGTTCGAGAACATTGAAGAGAACGCATTCTGAACACAGACACCGCTAGCCCTGTCACCAGGCCTTCTTCCAGAACTGAGATCTTGAGCTTGGGGGAGCTGGATTTTCTGTCTGAAAATCTATTATTCTCTTGCTAGGAATGGTCTAAAGCGCATCTTTCTAGTTTCCCTGCTGACTAATAGAAGTGCTAAAACTCTCTAGTTTTAAGCAAAATATTTCAGTTAATGCCAAATTTTAGGAGAGGGCAAGCATGTTTTCCTTACCCCCCACTATTACCAACCATCCAGGTGGGGCCTGGAATTCTCCCAGAATTACAACTGATCTCTGAATTACAAAGATCAGGTATCCCCAAGGAAATGGCAGCTTAGCTCTATCCCCACCCCAAACTCCACTCTCCCCAGGCACTGACCTCAAATCTCCAGGAATTTCCCTGCCTGAGGACAACCATAATCCCCACACATGCCATGTATGCAGACTACGTTTCTAGCATGCTCCAGAGGTTTGTCTGGCCAAACCCAGTTTTTCTGTTGAAGTGCACATATTTTAAAAATCTTCTTTACCTATATTTTTTCATCTTCACTCCCAAAGTACTTTCCACCTTCCCTCACTGTTTGCCTCTTCCCCTCCCTCCCATTTTTTCTTTGGGGGGGGTCTCTCAGAACTGTTAAAAAGTGTTTTTTTCTCCCCAGAAAAGAATTTTCCATCATCCTTCCAAAAGTGTTTCCACGGATGGGGTTTTTGGGTCCCTAAAGTGGCTCAAGTGGATAAGATGCTGAACTGCAGACCGGAAGGTTGGTAGTTCAGCAGTTCGAGACCCGAGTGCTGCATGACAGAGTGAGCTTCCGTCTCTGGTTCCAGCTCCTGCCAACCTAGCAGTTCAAAAGCAAAAAGACAAGTAGATAAATAGGTACCACTTTGGTGGGAAGGTAACAGCATTCCATGAGTCTTGGCATCTAGTCATGCCAGCCACATGACCATGGAAATGTCTTTGGACAGCGCTGGCTCTTCGGCTTGGAAACGGAGATGAACACTACATCCCTAGGGTCAGATTCAACTGGCTTTCAAGCAAGGGAAACCTTTACCTTTACTAAAGTTAGCAGAGTGCACCAGGCTTACAATGCAATGGAGCTTCTCTAGTCTGTGTGTGTGCTGCTAAGAAGAAACTTACATGGAGCCCTTTTGTCATTTTAAACTAATGAGAGTTCTTTATTATAGGGAACTCCATTTCTAGACAGTGTAGAGATAGATTTCTAATCTAGTTTAACTAGCTGGATGGACAGGGATGCAGGAAAGTGTGTTCTGCATCCCTGATGCCAAGATGGAGAGTTCAGGCAATGTGTGTGTGAGAGGGGTGTAAAAGCTGGAAGGAAGGAAGTTTACCCTGAGACTAGCAATCTGCACATCAAAGGGATAGCATCAGAGAAGCAGAAAGGAAAGGGCGATCAGGCCTGGCCTGTCTATTACTTTGACTCTTTGATTAGTCCCTCTCTGAAGGCTGAAGCAAGAGACATCACAAAAATCCTTCACTTCCAACATCCACAAGGGACACCAGCTCCAGGCTGGGAAATTCCTGGCAATTTGAGAGGTGGACACAGGGGAGGGCAGGGTTTGAGAAAGGAAGGGGCCTCAATGCTATAAAGTCTACCTTCTAAAGCAGCCATTTTCTCCAGAGGAACTGATCTCTGTCATCTGGATATCAGTTGTAACGCCAGGATATCTCTGGGCCCCACTTGGAAGTTGATGATAACCCTAACTTCCACCCCACCTCCATTTTGAGATGTTTCTCAAGTTTTACTCTATCAGGAGTCCCCTGGTGAAAGAGAGAAAAACAGCTGTTCATAATTTGGAAGACAGGAAGGCAAAGCAAGTTCAGATTTTGTAGCAGAAATTAACTGAAGGGGGGGGGGGACAGATTTGGATACTTTCGTGAGTTACTCTCAGGGGAAACCTTCTGCTTTGAGGGAGTACTGGTTTACTTCTACTAATGTTTTGCTTGCATGATGATAAATAATGCATATATTACATGCCCTAAATCTTTAGCGCTTTGTTATCTGAAATATCCTTAATCCAGCAGTGTTGCCCTGGAACTTCTCACTTCTCTTATGTTTATACCATAATAATAATAAAATATAAATTAACTGATTAATCCTGGCCAACCAAAGGAGTTCTGTTCTACAAGTGTCTCCTGGATGATTTTCAGACATAGTTTGTTATACATCCAACCACTGAGAATGCACCTCTGTACTTCCTTGATTTACAGTTGAATTTTAATTAAATTTCTCCTCATTCTTCCTGAATTTGATGGCCTCTTGACCCTCTTGCTTAGTACATATTTATACACATGCAAATATCTGTCTAGTAAGGAGCCACTACATTGTACCTAGGTAAGGGAGATCTAGTCCACAAAAGCTTAGAATCATAGAGTTGGAAGGTACCTCCAGGGTCATATAGTCCAACCCTCTGCACAATGCAGGAAATTCACAAATACCTCCCTTTCACACCCCCAGTAACTGCTGCTCCATGTCCAGAAGAGGACAAAAAACCTCCAGGATCTCCAGCCAAACTGGCCTGGAGAAAAACTGCTTCCTGACCCCAAAGTGGCAATCAGCATTTCCCTGGGCATGTAAGAAAGGGCCACAAGAACTAAGCTCTGATACAACCCTTCCTGCCCTCCCTCTAGGCTTGCCAGCCTCCAGGTGGGGCCTGAAGATCTCCCGCTTATACAGCTCATCTCCAGCTGACCGAGCTCAGCTCCCCTAGAGAAAATGGCTGCTTTGAAAGGTGGACTCTATGGCATTGGACCATGCTAAGGCCCCTCCCCAAACCCCGCCCTCTCCTGGATCCACCCCCAAAGTCTCCAGGTATTTTCCAGCCCAGACCTGGCAACCCTACCTCCCTCTCATGATCTGCCTAAGTTCACAGAATCGGCATTGCCGTCAGATGGCCATCTAGCCTCTGTCTGAAAACCTCCAAAGGAGGAGAGCCTACCACCTCCCGAGGAAGCTTGTTCCTCTGAGGAATCACTCTGTCAGGAAGTTCTTCCTAATGTTTAGCCAGAAACGCTTATATTGGAATAAAATGTTGCTAGTCTTCACGGTGCTACTAGCCTACTGTTTATTTCCCTGTCTTCCAGTTTGTGAAAAGCAGTCTATGTTATTTTGGAAGGGCAAATTTCTACTGAAGCTTGTCAAAAACATTCAACATTAGATTATCATGGGAGAGTTTAAAAGCAGATTCAGTGTGAGATCAAACCTAAAGCTGCCGCATTTACTTAAGGCAAAAAGTCTTAGAAAGCGGAAATAACTCCAAAACGTGCACAATTTCTTCCCCTTTTCTCCAGCACAAACCTCTACTGTTTGTGTTTAATAATAAAGCGGTACACCAGGAGCAGAAGCATCTTCTATATCCCACCAGGGCAGGGGCATAATGTGACATTCACTCTGGACTCACAAGGTGGTGCTATACATCAGTCTTCTGTTTCTCTCTTAAAAGTGTTGGGGCCCTTGGCTTTGAAAATTCAGTGGGCATTTATTTAAAACAGTGTTGTATCTAAAAATACAGAACTGGATTGGAGTTATTTCTTCTCTCCCCTTCCCTTTCCCCACACTCTGCACGCAGTGTGGTGATAAAACTCACACATACACCCCATCTAGTGGAAGATGCAGTAGCCAATCTTAGTATATTTGTAATAGTAATAATTTAGGAAGGGCTGGGCTATACCACACACATCTTCCTGTGCCACACACAGCTTGAACACATATATACATGAACATATGAAACTGCCTTCTACTGAATTAGGCTATTTGTTCATCAACATCAGTATTGCCTAGTTTCCAGGGTCTCAGGTAGAGAGGTCTTTCACATCACCTACCACCAGATGCTTTTTTTTTTTTTTAGCTGGAGATGCCAGGGATTGAACCTGGGTTCTTCTGCATGCCAAACAAATGTTCTACCACTGGGCCACAACTGGCTCCTACATCTGCTAGGAGGACGACACAGCCCCTCTCCAGCTTGCTCATTTAAAATGGTCTTTCCCTCCGTTTTGTCCCAGAATGGTACAGAATATTACTGCCTTTTCCTTTCCTAAACATCAGAGGCCTCTGTCTCCACATTGTATTTGATGCATATATAAAAAGGGCCACAAACAGACTTTTTCATACAAAGGCACTGATACCTCACACTAGATTTCTAAAGATTGAGACATAAACTAACTAAAAATGACAGTAACGGGAACTGGGATCTTTTACTTGCAACCGAAACATGTCCTCTCTCCAAAAAAGGGGGCTAAAGGACCTTGCATTTACCACCTCCCTGTCTGTGAATCCAAATTTGACCTAGGAACCTAAGGACACTTGGCCTAATCTAGCAAATGATCTGTGTTTAGTACGGCAATCCTGAACATAGTTACACTCTTCTAAACAAGTCAACAGAAAGGGTGTGGCTCTTCTCAGGACTGTTGTTTTCTCTCAGCAGCCACTTCCCTACATTTGTATCATGATGAAATATTTATATGGCAGTAGATGTGCTTGTACAAAAATAAAACATGAAAACTTGGTGCTACCTAAACTGTTGACAGCAGAAGGGTAATTCAGTTTGTACGTTTGCTGTTAATGCTTCATCACCTGCTCGCTACTGGAGACAGGACTAGCAAGATTGTCCATTTGACCTAGTGTGCCTCACAAAGCTCTGTATATAAAGGCTCATCAAATCACCTAAGATCTACAGTGCACCTCCATTCACTGCAGCTTCTTCCCTTCCTCTCTACCATTACTCATTATTTTATCTCTGCTCAACCACAGAATGTGTTTCTAAGTCTTTTCTAGGAATAGATAGTGATCACAATTACCAAGAATCCAAAGAGCTCAAATGTGGTTAGAATCTGCCCGACTTTGAAATTTAGATGAAAGCAAAACTATTGGGGTGATGGTGGACATGCAAAGAGTAAAAACAGAAAGAAAATGTGTGATGAACAGAACAGCTTTGTCATAGATCCATTCTTTAAACATGGCCCTCAGCAGTTTGGAGGAAGGGTGGAATATGTTATTGCTTTCAAGTTGCAGTGCTTTATCACTGTCTGAATTTGCTGCTGCACTACTTAATTATTTTGATATTGTGTGATTTCATACTGCTCATTTCTATCTTTTGTAGTAAGGTCTCATCTACTAGTTATCAATTTTACTTAGTAGAATGATGGGATATAAACATAGATTTGGATCCAGCCTTTCTCCCCCGCATAATCTCACCTAACTCCCTTTCTTTCTCCAGCCCCCATTGCTCAGGCCTTGTTCATGAAGATTCTGTAAATCCCAGTCTACTCTGCTTGGTGGGTTCTGGCACTGGCATAGCTAGGATGACTTTTGTTAAGTCTATCTATTCTGATACTACGTATAAGCATTATTATTGGTGTAGGCTACTTGAAAGTGCATGGAATAGCTGTACACTTATACGAACAGAGCATTTTATTTTATTTATTATTATTTCGATTTATATCCCGCCTAGCCAGCAGACCGTGAGTTGTGAACACACATAAAAATATGAAGCTGGCTTATACTGCATCAAACCATTGGTCCATCAAAGTCAGTATTGTCTACTCAGATGTCTCAGGTAGACATCTTTCATACCACCTACCACTGAATCCTTTTAACTGGAGATGCCAGGGATTGAACCTGGGACCTTCTGCATGCCAAAGAGATGCTCTACCACTAAGAAATGGCCACTCCTATTCTGCTTATTGCTTTACCAGGCTCTGCCTCAGACCACATCCCTACACTTTGTCCAGGTGCCAGATTCTTTTTTAAAAACCCTAGCATTGTAGCAACTTTATTAAGGCAACTGAATAAACTAAACTCGGGAGGAAACAACAAAACATACTTTTCATATTAACCATGAACATAAGTTCTGCCTGGTCTCTGTGGCACTGGACTTTCAGCAGGGAAGACTTCACTTCAACTCCTGTTCCTATCAACAGCAGACATATATGACTTTTAACATTGCTGAAGCCTGCTTAAGAGTTTTGTTTCTAAATGTAAATCCCCAGTTAACTATTTGTCCCCTAAACCAATTCTCTCCAATACGCTGCTGTCATAGTTCAACATAATTTTTCAGTATCTTCACTACAGCTAAGTTCCAAATGAGACATACCTCACCTATTATTTTATGATCTTATTCAAGACTGAAATAATTTCTTATACTATCACTACAGAATATAATTGCTGGACACCACAGGGCTGGAGAAAAAGTAACTTTTGGTGACCATACTGTCAAATGGGCACTGTTGGTCAATTTCACAACCCTGCACCTAGCAGGCCAGAGGCAGAGCAGGTCAGGCAGTAATCTAGGTCTCACTGAATCCTCTCTTTCAGGAGGTCAGGCCTACCAGGCTACAGGGCATAGGGGAAACCTTGGTGTAGAGGACTTCTTTTCTTCAGGATACTTTGTGGTAAGCCAGTACTGATTAAAGTGTCAGAATAGGATAGAAGAGACCCCAGTCAGCCACTAAGGTTACTAGGTTACCTCAGGCCAGTCACCATGTCTTTTCAGCCTCCTAACCAAACTCACAGGTAGTTTAAGGATAATATGGAGGCAGGAAGGTTAACCACATTCACTGCACTGACCTAAGCTCCTTATAAGAAGAGAGGGATTAAAATGTGACTGATAAATAGTAAGTGTTTGTCCATCGTTTCTCATAAAAAAGCAAAGAAGTATTTTAAAAGAACAGCAAGAGATGGAACTTTTCATACTTTAAATTCAACCTATCTTTAGGTCTCATACATAATGTCCTAGCTGTCTGGAATCTTCGCTATAACATCTAATACTACATGACAGAGCATGGCGAAATTTCTGACCCTCAGTAATGTTTGAACAACAGATGGCCACTTCAGAACCTGTCTGTCACTGATGATCTGTCTGTCATTTGATTGGTGCTGAAGACTAGACAGTTCCTTGAGTCCACTGCAGCAGTATACACCAGAACTTGAATTATGAAAGTATTTATGAAAATTACGAAAAAGACACACACAAGCAACATAACTAAATCTCATGGAGAATCATTAACTTATATTTTGTGTTGATGCACAAAAAAAATTTTTAAGTCAACTAGTAAACTGCAACTTTAAAAAAGTGTTCGTACATCCAGATAGATTTTGAAGGGGTATGTGCATGAGCATCCACTGACTTTTATAGCCCATAAATACTGGCAAAGCCATCCCAGTCCATGCATGCCCCTCTACAGGCAGGCATGTGTGTGCTAGACCTGATCACTTTGTACAACAGTAACTTTCAGCAGTAGTGATGATAAGGGATGGGGGAAGACAGTACTTGTATTTTGAAGGTACAGTAGTGCCACTAGTAGCACCCATGCAGAAAGCCACCAATATATCTTAAGTTTTAAAAACAATTCCATAGTTATAAGGCATAATAAGGAAAGCAGAAGTTTCTTAAGAATATCCTGTTATATTATTTAAATAACTTTCCCACCTTAACAGACCATTGCCTAATAACTAAGAAAGGATCAAAACACCTGAAAATTCCATTTTCCTTGAAGTATCGCAGCACTCTCCCATATTCAGAATGACTTTTCTCAGGCAAAATAACTTATTTGGGATTTACCAAAAAATCTTATTTGGAAAATGGACTTGTTTTGTCTACTTGGGTTATATAATTTGCTGCAGTACAATACAAGTTCAGGTTTGGAACTGGAATCAAAGCTACTTTTTGAACCTCTTTTGTGCTCTAAAGCTTTCCTCAGGATACATATAAATTTCCAGTGTCCTATTGTGCTCATGTCATTGTCCTCCAGAAGGCATGAGCATTTCAAACACAGCAATATTCATTTTAATCAATGTGCATAAATCAAAAGCATAAAACCAAGGAGTAGTTTCCAAAATGATTACATCCACACACATGCAGTCACACCCACACTCTCACACAAATGGAACTATCCAAAGTTGTTGTATGGACTACACACAAAATTGTGAGAAGTCAATAAGTTAATAGTAATTGAGTTTGTGAAAATCTGCTTTACAAAATTAAAGATGAACTAAGTTAGTGAAGAATTCTAACATTGAGCAAAAGTGGCACATGTAAAAATGTATACTAAGATGCAGGGGTCCTTTCGTAGAAAAAGAGGTGCAGGAGCTCATTAGTATAACTCATTGGCATAACTCATTAGCATATGCCACGCCCCCTGACATTACCAGAAGTGTGTCAGAAAGGGAATGTCAGTTTCAGCCCCATTATATCCTATGGGACATTGAAATCAATGGCAAAAACTCATAGGGTATATGAGGGGCTGGAGAAAAGGGGGTTTGAGGGAGAGGCTCCAAACTTGCAGGGTAGCTGCTGGGGCCTCTCCTCAAAATACCCACTAAGTTTCAAGAAGCTTGGAGCACGGGGTCCAATTCTATGGGCCCCCAAACAGATTGTCCCATCCCCTCCATTGTTCTCTATGGAGGGAAAAAGTGTTAACTTTTTTCCTACCATAGAGAACAATGGAGGGAATGGGGGCAACCTGTTTGGGGGCCTGTAGAATTGGACCCCCTGGTCCAATCTTCTTGAAACTTGGTGGGCATTTCAAGGAGAGGCCCCAGCAGCTACCCTGCAAGTTTGGAGCCTCTCCCTCAAACCCCCTCCCCTCCAGTGGCTTTTAAAGTTGCCGCTGAATTTTGGTGGCAATTCGGCGGCGAGCTGACTCAGATTAGAGAATCTGATTCAGCCCATGGCTGCCCTATTGGCCAGTCCTGAGCTGGCGGAGCTTTGCTCCGCCTCGATCAAGCCCCAAAAGACCCCAGCTAAGATGGACCAAAGGTCAAAGCCCATATTGTATTCTCTGGCTGTGGCTTCCAGGCAAGGAAATGTGTTTTCCAGCACCTGCTACTGAGGATCTTTTCACTGAATATGCCACTGAAAACTGGGATCTTTGGGATGCAAACTGTGTATTCCACAACAGACCAAATGCCCATCCCCTAAAACATTTAGTGGTGTCAAGGCCACATCTCCTCAAGCATAGGTCAAGGTAATCTAAGAGCCAGGACCTTGAACATAGAAAGCTGCAAAATCCAAAGGGAAAAAACACACATTGAAGTTGGTTCTCCTTGTCCTGAAGTCACTGAGGATGATTCCTGTATACAGATTACATAAGTAACAGTACCTAGTGAATCAAGAAAATCTGGGGAAATACAAAATTAATAAAAGAAAAATACTCAAAAAGTAGTAAATGAACCTTGTACCGGTACTGTACATGTTTATACCAAAGCAATGTTATGAATTTCAGACACTGCACACCATTCAATATCTAGCAAATGAGATGCAGAAATGGGTGAAGGCTCATTATTTATACATTAATTGGGGAGAAAGGTTACATAGTTCTGAAGGGTCATGACTCTTGGTGATTACTGATTAGAAGGGAACCTGCTGATCCAAGTCTTAAGTCCAATTGATCAGAAGGGAGCCTGCTGGTCTAAGTTCCTTCCACTCGCACTCACTAGCAGTCTTTCTTTGGTTCCAGAGATCAGCATTCCACACAACATCCATCTCTAAAATGAAGGTAAATATTTCATCAAGGCAGACTCATATGTATTTGCTGGAACACTCACAGAGCTATGCTTTGCTTCTTGTTTAGTGTAACACCAACAAATTATTCTGGATACAGCCTCTGCATTGTGTTTCCAGTTGGAATGAACGGTCAGGGAGATTGTCTGCAGTTAGGAGGCATAGAAGGGACATTCCAGAGGGATGGGATGTCCCTACCCTGTGAAAGACATTTTCCACAGACATCTAATTAAAACAGCAGCTATGAAAACAAAGGCTTATTCAGTTAACATACTGACTTTATGGTTATGTCCATATTTTAATTGCCACACACATGCTGGTGTTCCACTTTTGGCAACTAGGTGGAAGACTCCAAGAACTGCTATTCTCAGTCCCACTGGAAGCAAAGAGGACCTGTTGGCAAAATTTCTTAAATTTAGGTACAATCCTACTGCTCCCTGCAGAGGGGTTCAGAAAACACCAGAGGAACTTCTCCCATTTCATCACAATGAAGGGGTTTGGCCCTTGTTCCCGCGACTACCAGTTCCAGCAGCCTCACCACACAATCTGAAAACCAGTCCTTCAGCCAAAAGTAGCCCTTCTGGAAAGAGATCCGAAGGCTGACTGGCCCAGTTGGCATGCGAACACTGAGGCTGAAAAGGCAATTTCCCTGAGAACTGTCTCTCAACAGATAGGTGCCCACTGGCTCTTGCAGCAGTTTAGCATGTGCCTCATGCACAGATAAAGGACCCCAGTAAAAACCACTGGCCTGCAGGAGGGTGAGTGATCGTTCTACTATTTCCCATTCACCCTCACGAAAGACACGGTAGTGAGACAGCAATCGTGTTGACGCTGTTGTGCAGGGACTATGCCGATGCTGGTTCTGTGAAGAGGGAGAGTCACTGAGTTTGTTCATCTGTCCTTCCTCCAATCATTTCTCAAAGAGGCAGGGATCCCAGGAAGATTTTTTTTTAACATTATCCTGTTTCCAATCAGACCTGGAGAAAAATATATATATGAATGAGAGGGGTTGTTTGGTTTGAAGAAAGAGATGCATTGCGAAAACAAGTGGGGAAGGTAGCTGCACATGCTAAATACATTTGTACCACTGAGAAATTGCGGACTGCTATTGAGTTGGATTTAGAATAAATTTTCCACTAACAGAAGGAGAAGAGTAATTTCCACCAATTCTTCCTTCTTGCTGCAGACCTCCCACTTTGCCTCCTATGCGATTCCTGAGAGTCCCCTAGGAGCAGCACTTTGAGGATATCAATGGGCTCCAGCAGGAAAGTTCTGCTCCACTAACGGTGCCTTGAGTGAAGGGAAATGTCAAGAAATTGTCAATTTCTTGTTCTTTCATTAACCATAGGCAGACCTTATATTAAACTCTAGGCTTGTAAGTGGATTGAAGTCATCAAATGAAAAATAACTGTTTTTTGATATGGAAGAGTTGGCAATTGACCTTGTGACATCTGAATAGCAATTCAGGTATAAAGACAACCCATTTGTTTCCCAGGCCAGGACTTGGCACCAACGCACCCTTCATTGGTGTTGTGATTTCCACTACACAAGGGATGGGTTAGATTTCAGATAACCCTCCACCCCATTCCCCCCCCCATCCATTTATTGTAACAGGTTCATGTCAAAATAACTTCACTGGTTTGATCTTTGATCAGGCAGAAGGGCCCCCTGCCTTCTCAAATCTTAGGCCTTAAAACAAAGTTTTGATGGTCTTTGTTATTAGTTTTAGCTGCTGCTGCTCACAGCTAACACAAGGTATGTAGAGCTAACCTCAGAATGGACCAGTCTCCCACCTGGCCCAATGACCTTTGGACAGAGAGGCTTGGATTACTACTAACTGACTTCAACCAAGAAGGGTAATGTCTGGCAACTTTAAAACAATGTTTTCCTGTGTAGCTTGAACCTTAAAATGTAGCTTATTTGTTTTATTCCTCTCTGCCATGTTCTTCTGAAATATTCCTGCACTCTTTAATGAATATCTTTTGCCTATACTTGGGTGTTCTGTGCTTCAAGTGCTTCAGTCTAATTTTAGTACCTTAAAGAATCCACCTACAGAATTAATTATAATGGAAACTCATTCTGCAAGTAGCCTACCTTGCAAGGTTGACTTTCTTAATTAATTCCTAGTAAGGTTAGAAGCTTACCCCTCAACTTCTGTGGGTAGTTCAAGGGGTTGGTGGCGGACTACCAGACTGGGATGTGTGTAGACATCCCCCCCCCCCCCCCCCCCGGTTTTGTAATTTTGCACTCTGCTGGACTATACCAGGAATTCCTTGGACAGGGAATTTGTGACACGAAAATTTAGTCTGGAATCTGGATCCAATCCACTGTGTCCTTATTCCTTGGATTATTGTGTATACTGTATTATCGCTTTGTTATTGTTCCCTTATTCCTTACTCCATGTTTTTAAAATATGGAGAAACTCAAATCTGATTTTGTAAAAAAAATATTTTGCAGAAAACCATAAATGTGTGATGACATATATATTTACATATATAAAGAAAGCTTAGCATTTCAGCTGAGGACAGTATTATTCCCATATTGAAAAGAGGAATAGATGGACAAGCCACTTAAGGCCACTTATCCAGCTTTTACACTGGGATATCCTCTAGGATTCACAGCTTGGAATAATTCAGCTATGAGTGCTCCCACAAGGTATAGATAGGAACTCTCAGTCTGGGACAAGTGATGCACTGTATTCATGGTGCGGGGGGGGGGCAATAGTGGGAGGGCTTCTAGTGTCCTGGCCCCACTGCTGGACCTCCTGAGGGCACCTGGTGTTTTTGGCCACTATATGACAGAATGTTGGACTGGATGGGTCATTGGCCTGATCCAACATTGGCTTTTCTTATGTTCTTATGTTCAGTTTCTAAATCAACCACAAAACTGAAATGTCTAGTTCATGGCTTCTTAGCATTCTGGACCAGCCACAGCAGCCACAAAATAAAGTAAATACTTTTAGTTATTTTTGGAAGTGGTCATACTCCAATCGATAGAGGAGTTCCTTCTTCAAGATGAAAGGCCAGAAAAAGAACAGAGTCTGCACCACAAGGGTTTTCCATGTTGTTTTCATCGCCGCTGCAAATGCAGAGGTATGAGCATTAGCAATGGTGCTTTTATACACAGGCGTTTTCTGCACATTTCCCTCCAACTTCCAAATTTTCCCTTCTACATATGCTCCACAGGAAGGGCATAGACTTTCCAATTTCCCAGAGATATCACAGGCCATTGTCTCCGGGGGAGGCTCAGCACTTCCTGGAAAAGTTTGGGGGGGCTCCAACTCCCCAGCCCCCCTGAAGTTGACGCCTATGCTCCACAGCAGTTTCACCTTGGCTGCTATGAAAATGGTCATCAGTGGCTGCTGTGGAGACTTGTTGCTTCCTTTATTGTTCTTTTCCTCCTACATGCACGATAAACAAGTCTATCAGTATTTGAAATAGATAAGCAGTGATAGATTGTTATAGTGCTATAATTATCTATTGCTACTTACCTATTCAAATTTCAACAGAGCCATTATAGCATCAAAAGTATAGTGCTATAGCAATTTTTTGGGTTGCCATCAAGTTGCAGGTGACCTATGGCAACTCCATAGTGTTTTCTAAAATCTCTAACAGTTCTGGGGTACAACAGAAAAAAAATGCCGGCAAAAGAATGCTGAAGAAAGTCTGATGTCAGGGAAATGGCATCAATGTAGCAGGACAGGAAAATGTGCATTGTTCCTTCCAGACAGCGTGTTAATGCACTAGACTAGGATGTTCTTTGTAATAAGATTGAAGCAAATGAGGTTTGAGAAAGAACATACTGAGGCTGGGGAAAGCCTGGAAAGGACGATTACACTGCAATTTTGCAACTCTGTGTGGAACCTCTCCCCGAAAGCGCTCCAGTTTGAAAAACAAGGTGGAAGAAAACCTCCGTGTGGAAGCAGCCAAAGCTAAAGATTGCTGAGGAAACGTTTATTTCAATTATTACCATTTCTAACTTGCATTACTGGGGAGGGACTCAGCAGAGGTAATGAACATATTTTAAATGTACAAATGCATAATGATGAAAGTATCACCAAACCTAAATCTAGACCTAATGAAAATTTAACAGCATATGTGAAATATATTCCCTTTCCTTGACCTTTGTTTTAAGAGACTAAGTCTTTTATTGATATATGTATCTAAGTAAGCAAGTATTTCACTATTGAATTTAAAACATATATTAAGAAGTATATGAACAAAGGTAAGAGATGATCCTTTCTAAAGCATCCTGCAATAGCCCCATTGCAAAACCATTGCAAGGTATCAGGTTACGGGTTACAGAATAAAAGTTCAGAAAAATAAATTATAACAGTAAAGAAGAAGACCCCGAGAAAAACTAAAATCACCAAGAAACAATGGCGTTCTATAATAGTTACTCACCTGTGTTTCATTTTCTTTTCAGAAGCCCTTCCAGAATATCTAGTTTTTAATAGGCCAGCCATGTACCCAAGGCCTTCCCTAGCATAGCATTCTTTGCTTTCATTAGGTAGGTGGCTCTTCTGTTCTTTCTGCCTCCCCCGCCCCCATTCAGCCAGAGGGTGTGCTCATTGTTTCCCCAATGGTTTTACAGAGCAAACATTTTTCCTGTTCCAGTAAAAGGTTGTTTGGGGTTCACTGTTTCTCAAGGGTGGTTTCTCTACCACCCTCTTTGATTAAGCTAGCTCTTGAGCATTGCTTCAGGCAGACAGTTCAAACACAACATTAACAAGATTACATGTGTCATCAGCATAATTAAGTGTCTCAGGCACTTCTAAGAGACACCATACACAACATTCACACAAACCAAACCTGTCTTACAAAAGACACTAATCTGGCCCTCCATGCCTAAATATATCTCCCCCTTATCCACAGCATTAAAATGTAGCTGTAACTTAATTCCCTCAAATGATTGGGAAAGTCTAGAATCAAACTCTTGTGGGTTTTCCCCCCTGTTTCCCACTATGCAAATTCCATTGGAAAATTCCGAGCAATGTACTTTGTTTTGCTAATACAAATTGCCCAATCTCCTGCCAGCTTTCTGCTGTGATTATGACTCCTGATCTTATCCTCACCTTGCTTTTTTGCTTACACACCAAACTACATATTTTCCCCCTAAGCCTTTCATAATTTTATCCAGGTGGATCATACTGTTCATGCCTTAAGTTGCTGCTTTGAGAAGAGTGGGAGACATGTAGACACAATGCAAAGATATATTTTTTAAAAAAAATAGAACAAAGCCACAGCTTGAACCAGACTATTTGCTCTGTGTGAAAAAACACTGAGTGGTTATGTACTGCTCCCCCAGAAATTAAATTCACCACAAAAACCAAACCCTCTGAGATGTTCCATTACTTACTGTCCCTTTGTGCACCAACAGGGACAGGTTTTGTGAGTAGGCAACTGTTGTCACTTAGTGATTTTGCTTTCTTTGGGCACCTTTATGTTTTTCCCTCAGGTGTATCAGAGAGACACGGAAGATCAGCTATGCATCAAGTCAGGAATACATTGTGTTAAACTAAACTGTATGAATTAAGTATAATCCTGTTACATTGGTCAGACATCCTCCAGTCCTAATGAGCCAAACTACACATAGCTGCTGCTTCCTGACATTCTCAGGCACTGGCAAATCATCCCAGAATTGTATTGTGCTGATAGGATAGGCCTAAACTTGTCTGGGCGATTGTTCTACCTTTCCTGGATTGTGTTACATTCTACAGAAAGTTCACTGCCAAGATCTCCTATAAAAATACAGCAAAGAATAATTTCCAATAAAGAATTGGGACTCCGTTGTCGTTTTGATTTGGGATATGATACTCTGCTCCATGTTGTCATGCATCCCCTTAAGTAGGGGTCCTTTCGAGCGGGAGCTTGGGGGAGCGCAGCTCTGGGAGTTGGTGCCAGCCCCCCACCACGGGGGAATGCCTGCTTGTATCATGGCTGCAGCAAAATGACCCCATCCCCTGGAGAGGTCCTTGTTCCTCCCACCAGCCTTCTGAAGGCTTCAGCCACCACTGAAGCTATCCTCCCAGAATAGTGGTATTTCTTAGGCTTGGATTAGTAGCTTTTCTTTCTTTCTATCTCTCTCTCTCTCTTTCTCTGTCTCTCTTCTTTCTTTCTTGCCTTCTGACATACTTCTGGTGATGTCAGGGGGTGTGGCATATGCAAATAAGTTATGCTAATGAGTTATGCTAATGAGCTCCTGCACCTCTTTTTCTACGAAATGACCCCTGCCCTTAAGTATTTCTCAAGACTATAAAACTTGCTCATGGACTGCACTAGATTTCAAGTTAGAAAAGGCTATAGTATGCAGGGGCTGGGGAATCAACATTTCCTTGTAGTATTTGAGAGGTCTGTAACTGGTTTCAAAGCACCACTTAAAAGCACTACTTTTAAGACTATACAAGAAATTACACACCATTCAATGGCCTTTCAACTGGAATCTGTTCAAGGTCCCTCTTATATAGTACATGACCTCAAACAGTATGGCTCTTGCACTGAGGTATGTCCTGGCACTTCTAATTCTAGCAAATGTTTCTGAATTTTAAACATGAGAATCAGATCACTATAGAATCATAACAAATGCACATTAAGAGCCACCTCTCATCTCTAGATGCACTGTCACTCCCGAACTACTTGGGGCTTCTTCTTTTTTCGTATAGAGACTAGAGAAAAGGGATGGAGAATGGAAAAAGAGAAGGATCTCAATCTTATCATTGTGGCTGTTTGCAAATTCCAACAGAGGCTACTGACAGCTCCTATCTCTGCAATCAAGGATGGCAAACCCAGAAACTTACTGGATCTATTCCATGTGCCATGACCATTTGTATTTTCTATCGTTTGCTCTGGGATGAAAATGTTGTGTGAGCAATATGCCAAAAATAGCAGAGGTTCAGCTGCAGATCATTCCAATCCTTTCAGCAACACTTTCCAAACAGCAACAGTCAAGGAATGATGTTTTATGCAGCTGCTTTTAGTGCTCTGACATGGACCAGTAATGCTTATGGTTAGTTCCAAAGTAACTCATAGTTACTTCAGAGGCATCCAGTAGCATTTGAAGTTTTCACCATCCTGTGGGATTTTAAAATTCATTTTATAGTATTTGTGTCTAAGAATCATAGCATTACAAAAAACTCAAAACCCCATCACAGAAAACTAATATCACAGTACGTGTAAGACATATGCAGCAAGAAAATATGCTCTTACCAAAACTTGTTCTGGATGCTGTCACATCCATTCAGAACTAGTATATTTCTGACTCCCAAATGTCAGAAAAACACAGCAGGAGATAGCCATATCCAGCCTGCATAGCTTGTGAAAATCCCTCGAACATCTGGTTGATCACTGTTTGAGTGGTGGACTTGGAGAGACCTACAATGTGTTTAAGCAAAACAATTATTAACTTAATATTCTATGCATAAGCAAACAGATACTGATGTTTTTCCTAGAAGAGTACTCAAGTTACATTAAGCAAGCTGAGTCTACCAGGCTTCTAACACAGGAAATGATACTGAGTGTATAATGCTGAGAGAAAAATGAAACATACATCGTATCTGCTATAAAGACAGACAAACGGAGGTTCATCTACAATAAACAGGTCAACTATCTCAGTAGAACAAGTCTCCAAGGACAACCCCCCCTGCTCCTTATACTATTTGCCCTAGAGATTAAGAACAGTATTTTTAAGAGAGAGTCCTAATATAAGAAATAGCCCAAAAAGGAAAAAAGCTAGCTCATTAGTAACGCCGCTATACAATTTAATTTGGCATCTGCGGGAGAAGAGTGCTAATAATAAAGTAGCATTAAAAGGTCGCTTTTCAGTCTCAGATTATCTAGACTAGTGGCTTTATGCACATCCTTAGAAGAAGCACAGTTTTATAGGAATGGTGCTGTGGTTTAAGGTTTCTAGATGCAAAGTTTCTTGAAATTTCAACGCAATTTTTAAAAAAACCCTTTACTTTATTCCCCCAGAAAAAAAGAGAATATTTTGGAAAAATTAGAATATATACAATAATTCTTCTTGATGAAACTTTAAAAAATTAATGCTTCTAAGATACAAAATGCATCACATAATTTAGTTAGCAAAAAATGGTACTACATGGCATCCTTGTAATACTTAAAAACAGAAAAGCCTTCATTTTCTACAAGCAAAACTCAAAGACACAATCACATGGTCATTTGTAGTGGGTTTCGCCACTGTTCCCCATCGGATTTAAAAGAGCTGATCAGACGGGCACATCTGCCTCCTGTCTGGCATCCCGCTCAGTACCACAATCAACTCCATTCGGTGTAGGGTTGCCAAGTCCAGGTTGGAAAATACCTGGGGACTTTGGGGGTGGAGCCAGGAGAAGGCGAAGTTTGGGGAGGGGAGGGGCCTCAGCATGGCACAATGCCATAGAGTCCACCCTTCAAAGTGGCCATTTTCTCCTGGGGAGCTGATCTCTGTCAGCTGGAGATCAGTTGTAAAAGTGGGAGATCCCGAGTCCCCACCTGGAGGCTGGCAACCCTAATTCGGTGGCAGTTTTTCTGACACCGGGAAAATCAAGTACTTAACAGCATTCTGCCTCTCTAAACTGCAGCCTCTCGCTATGAGGCCTACTTGGCCGTCTGAATGTCCTTCTTGCACTTTATTTTTTTTTTAGAGTTCGCTGTTGTGCGCATGATAGCTTCTGTGCTGCATGTATCCAGTGCGTGAACGTTCAAGAGATTGCGCAAAGAATATTTTTAAAAATTACTTGTGCCACGCTGCTGCTTTGGGAGCACAGCTATCTGGACAGTCCACGGAGCCTCGCTGCACAATTTAAGCGCTTTGGGGAGGGATGAGTGATCATCCCAACCTACAAATAAATAATCCCGATGAAATATGCAGCGGAAACCACCCGCGGTAAGCTTGCCGTGTGACCACAGCCATAGTTACAAACTTCTGCACTCTATGCTTCCTTACCACATGTATCAGATGTGAAGTAGGAGACAAGAAAAGTTGAAAAAGAAAACATATTTTTTTTAGTAAAGAAAAGAAAGAACATTACTTGGAGAAAACATACAGTCACAATAAGACTATAGCATACTTGGATAGGCCAGGCTATCGCAATCTTGTCAGTTCTCAGAAGCTAAGTAGGGTTGGCGCTGGTCATTGTTTGGATGGAAGACTACCAAAGAACACCAGGGTTGCTATGCAGAGCCAGACAATGGCAAAGCACCTCCAAATGTCTCTTGCCTGGAAAACCATATAGAAAACTCTATAAGCCAGCTGTGACTTGACAGGAAAAAATTTTTTTGATGGGGGATAGTGAGTTAAACTTTATAATATTGAAAACAACTCTTCAAAGTATTATTATCATCATACATATTATAGCAAATTAATTATGGACAGAATGGTCACATTTAAACAATAAAGCTATCCTTGAAATTATTATGATTATTATGACACTTTAAATCCTTATACTTTATATATCTATGGTATACACAGGAATTATAATTATCCAATGCTGTAGATCGGTTTACATAAACATCTTCATAATACACATTTTGAACTGGTAACCTTTTGTCTTTAAAAGCATTTCATTAATTCCAAAGAAGAAAATATTTTACAAGTGTTTTTTTCCAGTGTTCCCTGAAATTTCCAATTAAAGTTGTTCCAGGACTTTGTATTTATAGTGCTCGGTGAAGACATTCCCATCTCTTCAGAGTTTTCACTTGATTGAAGGTTTGTTTGCCGGTCTGTCTAGTTTGAACCTGGGCAGTGAGAGAAGCTACATGAATTTAACTATTGAGGAACTACTGAGCCTTTAAATGCTGCTTACCTATCACTCTGCTCCCCCTGTTCAGTGTCTATATTTGTGAATAAAGAGATATACTAATTGAGAGATGGTGAGGAAGAGCTAGGGTTGCCAAGTCCCCCCGGGGGGGGGCGGGGAAACCCCCGCTTGAATGGCCTCCTCCCCGCTGGCCCAGATTGGGCTGCCAGGCTGCAGAGACGTGCCCGGCGCGATGATGTCACCCAGAGGTGATGTCATCACGTTGGGCACGTTTCGGGGGGGGGGGGGCGCTCTATAATTAGAGGGGAAACTCTATGGTTTTCCCTCGAATTACAGAGGTCCTGCCCCCAATGTGCCTGACGCGATGATGTCACTTCCGGGTGATGTCATCATGGCGTGTGCGCTTTGCGCACGCACCAGAACACTCCTGAACCCGGCAAGGACTCCCCCCACCAAATCGTAAGTACCACTTGGCAACCCTAGGAAAAGCATTCTCTCCTCACAAGGGAAATGACCCTATAAGGCTTCCCCTGGAACATCTTGCCACTCAGGAACATGAAATAACTTTATGGCACTGAAAGAGTTCTCAGAGCGTATTTATAATTCTACTCTCCAGCTTTCTAATTACCCTTTATAGTGGTGCTGTAGGAATGTCTCCATGTCTCTTATTGATTTTACCACAGAGATTAGGAGAAATTCCTAGAGCATCACACGTGGCTGTTAATCATGTGTTCAGTAAGAAGGACCTCAAACAGGAAGAGTGCTGCCCAGGTAAGCCCGATCTTGTCAGATTTTGGAAGCTAAGCAGGGCCGACCCTGTCAAGTACTTGGATGGGGGACCTCCAAGGAATACCAGGGCCGGAACGCAGAGGCAGGCAATAGCAAGCCACCTCTGTGAAATGTCCAAGCCCCACTAGGGTTCACCAGAAGTCAACAATGACTTCCAGGCACACACACATACAAATACTCGCCAAAAAACAAAACAAAAAACCAGAAGGGGTATGGGAATTATAAAATTCAAGAGCAAGAAGCCACAGAGACTAGGCCTGGAGACTGAAAGTGGGATCCTAAGCAAAGTTACACCCATCTTAAGAGTAATGAAGTCTGCTTAGAATTGCACTGTGAAGTAAGTAAGTTGCAAACAGAAGTAACTGGACCAGGGACAGTTGGGATATACACAAACATAGCCTTTGCAACTTCACCTGTTTTTCCAAATGGACACATCTGTTATGAAGTTATGGAAGTCAAGAGGGAAATGAAGTAAACAGAAACAGTTCTTTTAAATTCATGAACTTAAAGTGCAATGATGGATGTTATCAAGATTTTGAGTAAGATTATACATGTCAGCATTCTGGCTCAAAAATCTGGTAATTTTCAGTCTCAATCAACAAAATTCAGTGGTATGTTAAAGTCATCTTCATATGCAATGCTGAGGTCAGAAGTGCATTAAAGAAGGTTTGCTACTTAGAATTTGCTAAGTGCTTAAAAAATAAAAGGACCCAAGGTTTCTGCTTTGTTTTTGTAAATGTTAAAAACATGAGAGACACCAAGAGAAAGAAAGAAAGAAAGAAAGAAAGAAAGAGAGAGAGAGAGAGAGAGAGAGAGAGAGAGGGAGGGAGGGAGGGAGGGAGGGAAGAGAGAGAGGATGATGGACTTTTCCTTGAGAATGTTAGAATTTCCTTAGTAATATTGTAAAAGTTTCATTTGTAATATAATTTGATCATAAGATTTATTAAATGTCACTGTCATTTTTAACAGTGTTTGTTTGTTTGACATATCCCCAACACTGACTGAGGCATCTCCCACACAGGGATTATTCCCTGGCAGTGGCTACCCCTACAGTATTTGGGAGCATCCAAAGGACGTCAGGAATGACCCATCTGGCTCCCGTACCTTTTAGATCAAAAGCAAGCCTCCTTTTATCTGTCTCAAAGTGGACACTGGGGGGTGGCTGCTGGCGGAACATCAATCTGGATGTCCCATCTGCAACCACTATGGGGAAGTGGGCAGAGTTAAGTTCCAGTGGCATACAGGAGGCGGAGCAGTCCACGCAGGGTGCAGCTTGAGGAAGGCCCTTGAAGGGGCCCCTCGAAGCCAGCGTCATGCTGCATCCAGCCCACTAGGGGCAAAGGAAGTCTGAGCATAGCAAAAAGCTCTAGGATTGGCTAGACTTCCCTTGCTCTGAGACTCAAGCAAATTTCCTTAACAGATTGTGTTGATAGCTGTTACAGTAATTGCCAGACTGCAGGTCATTTTCTCCAAGAGTCTCTAGCCTTTCTCTCTTCCTTTTCTTGCACCCAGTTCAGCCAGATCTTGCAAAGCAGTAGTTAGGGTGTTGTAGCAAGATAAAACAACCTTTCCCTCTCTCAGTTTCTCTCCCTCTTTTCTACACCTTCACCTAACTCTCCTGTGCCTCTCCCCACCTATATTTTCACTTCTTGGTCTCAAGACCTTCTCATCCCTATCCTGCTTGGTGACAGAATGTATTTAGGAGTTGTATAGTAGCAAACCTGTGTTGATATTATGAACAGAAGGTGTTGGGTTTGCGGGAAACTTCATTGCAGTAGTTCTGCTGGGCTTCCAAACTCCCCCCCCCCCCCCCCCAGTTGGACTGTGATTCTGTACTTGACATCAGCTGGCATGCCACAATGGCACTGGGTTTGCTGAGCACTGTACATTGCACTGGTTCTGCCTGGCTTGCAAAAATGCCACCCACCTTCAGTTTCTATTGCAGAGATGGGGGATGGGGGCACCTTCTTTGGGGGAGTAGTGTGTTTCTTCACATCCAATCTGGTGAAGTTTGCAATCACTATTTTGTGATGCTTTGGCTAGTATTAGTTAGTATAAAGACAGACTTCTAGTTCTCAAGCTTGTAGATGTTTGGGATGGTCAGCTCTGGGCCTTCAAAATGGAGAACAGAAGCCCTCCCAAGTGCCTGCTCAGAACACAAGAGGTGTGATGGATTTTTTTTTTTTGCCATCAAGTCACAGCTGCCCTATGGCAACCCTGTACTGTTTTCAAGACAAGAGATGTTTGGAGGTGGTTTCCCATTGCCTGCCTCCACATCAGCCCTGATTAACTTTTGAGATCTGACAGATCAGGCTATCCTGGGCCTATCCGGGTCAGAGCTAGGCTGAGAATAATATGACTCACCTAAGGTCACCCAGCAAGCTTCCATGGCACGAGTGGAGATTCGAACCTGGATTTCCCAAATACTCATCCAACACTGTGCTGGCTCTCAGGATAGAATAGCGAGTTGGAATTTGATTTTTTTTTTACTGGCATAATTATATATACGAAGTTAAGTAAAATTTTTCACTGTCTGCATTTCTTTTCTGGCCACTGAAACAAAGTTTGGGTTCAGTGGCTCCTTTAAGAACAAATTTTGTTCTGCTGTTCCAGACCAACACGGCTACCCACCTTCATCTATTTTCTGGCGATTATTATTATTTGTTTTATTTCATGATTATTACTGAAAATAATTTTGTCATATATAGGAGGGGCCCTGACCTGGATATCCCCAGCCTAGCCTGATCTTGTCAGATTTCAGAAGCTGAGCAGGGCCGATAAAGAGGTAGGCAATGGCAAACTACTTCTGAATGTCTCTTGCCTAGGAAACCCTACGGGGTCATCATAAGTCAGCTGCGACTTGACAGCAGGAAAAGAAAAAGTGGAGGGGGTGTTTAAAAATTATCCAACCTGGGCACCAAATAGGCTAGGCACGCCACTGCTAACCTCTACCTTCAAAATGAAGAGGTAACTCCACACACACCCTTCAGCCCGTGAAAAGGGCTTTTCCCTTTCCTTTCCTTTCCATCCAGTAAAGACTCTATGATACATCAATCGAGCAGGGATAGTTGTTGTTAATCACCTATCACTCAATAGGCAAAAGGAGTAAAAAAAAATTGCAACTGCTAGAGTTCCTTTGGGATCCAGGTCAGAAAGTAAAAAGTCATAGGAATATATGTCAGAATGAGCTTGCAAACGTGGTAAAATAGAAAGCCTCCTGAGATTAGCATCCAAAGGAATTTTTCAGAAGGCAATGTGCTATCATGTCAATCCTACCTAAGGGACACGGAGAGATTCATTCTGAATAAGGTAAACACATGAATCTACCCCCTCATAACCAGTATTCCCTCTAAGCTGAGTTAGTGTGAGCTAGCTCACAATTTTTTAGCCTCCGGCTCACACATTTTCATCTTGGTTCAGGAAAGATGGCTCCAGAGCAAGCTCATTTATGCAGCAGCCAAATCACTCACTCACAACTTTAATGCCAGTAGCCCACAAAGTAGAATTTTTGCTCACAAGACTCCACAGCTTAGAGGGATCATTGCTCATAACTGCTGAGGAGTGAGCATTTACTCTGGCCAGAATGAATGCCCTTAACAGGCTTCGGGAAGACAAAAGATAGGTGTAGGAGGGAAGTGAGTTTCGAGGTGAAATAACAAAAAATTGGGATGAACAGGTGCAGCATGCTCTAAAGGGCTTCCCCCTCCCCTTTCCCACCTGAGCCATGCTGTAGCATTACAGTACAGCTCGGCAGGGAAAGGAAAAGGGAGAGGAAGGAGGGGTGTCTGGACCACAGGGGAGGGGCAACAAAATCACCACTGCATCATTCTTTTGCACAGATGTGACAGAGGAAAGGGGGAATCAGACCATCAGTCCCATCATGGTCAGTATTGTCTACTCAGACAGGCAGTGGCTCTCCAGAGTATCAGGTGGAGGTCTTTCAGGTCACCTACTACATGATCCTTTTAGTTGGAGAGGACCTTCTGCAGGCCAAGCAGACATTCTGTCCCTGAGCCATGGCCCCTCCCCAACAGCTGTGAGTACAGCAGGGATATCAGCATACATCATTCCCATTCTGCCTGATGCAGCTTCTGCAGATGTTTTCATGCCCCCGTGTGAAAGTAATCTGAAGGAAGGCTTCCTTAACATCCCACAAACAACATCCCTTATGACTTACCTATAGGTCCAAAATTCCATGAGGAAACTGCAGTCAAAACAAAACTATTCTAAAAATATGACCCACCTTTAGCAAGTCAATTAAGTATTTCGGACATACTGAATTTTCAACATGGACATATGAAAAAAAGAACTTTCCATGTCATTGTTTACCCCAATCAAGTCCCAGGACTAATGCCAGTCAACAATAACTTTCAGTGAACTTTGCAACTGGATTTTACTATGTGAAATAGCAAAATCCACTTATTTATTTATTTATTTATTTATTCAGTTTATACCCCGCCCTTCCCGCGAACGGGCTCACTTGGAAGGAACTGCAAAAGTGCATTGAAAGGGGCATGAAAATGCATTATGTAGAGTGTCTGAAAGCACCCTTATCCAATTCTGCCAGGAGACAACACAATCAACAAAAACCCACACCTGAAATCATGTGAAGAAAACTAGCATTACTAATCTAGATTTTTCTGTATTCTGTAATATTAAATTAATTGGAGCCTGTTTGTTGCCTGTGTTACCACACCTACAGGTTTTCAGATGCCCTAACAGCTGAAAAATGGGATGCCAAGCAGCCGCTGGGGGCTCCAACAGAAGCAGATTATGTGCTTAAAATGAGGGTAGCAAGGGAAGCCAGACTTTGAAAAGTAACTTCAAAAGGCCGTTCAGCAAGAACCCGCATGGGCCTAGCAGCATTTAAGTCATAAACTGAGGGATAAATTGTCAAAACTAGTGGAGCACCAAATCTGTCACACCTTTCAGGTTTCTCAAGCTTAACTATAAACTGTTTTGCATAGTCAGCACCTTGTCCCATTGAACAGATGGAACACCCCATAGGTGACAGGGCTGTAAGGGACAGACTCAAGTGTGACAGGCTTTCCCGAGTTTTTACAGCTTCACTGGGACAGGTCTTCCAATCTGAGCATCAGAACTGCGTCTAAAATACCGTCATCTGTTCTTACTACACTATTCTCTTTACTCGCCAGAAGAAGCTGCGTTCCTTTATTTTAAAAGCCTCTTTTGAGGCCGGCCGGTCGGCCGGCCAGCCAGCCACTGTTTCCTTCAGTGACTCAAAGAACCCGTTTGAAGGAGGCAGAGCACATCTTTCCTTGGGGGAGGAGGAGGAGGAGGAGGGGGGAGTTTTGAAATCTCCTTCCATTTGGCTGCTACCGCGGCCAGAACAGCTCATAGTAACAACCCCCAGCTAATTGAAGCCAGCTGCTGCTGCTGCTCCTTCGGCGCGATTCCAGGCTGCCTTTGGGTCGGCTACCCGCTTGAAACTTCGGCGGCCGCTGGCTCAGCAGAGACCCTCCCCCACCCCCGGGCTTCCACCGAGAAAGAGACGAGCAGAAAGCAACTAGCAGCCGAACGACAGCCGCGCAGGGTAACGGCGGGAAATGTCCGGCGCTCCCTCCCGGCTTTTGTGAGGTTACACACCGAGAGCCCCCCCACCCCACCCTATCGAGAGCCCCGAGGTCGTCCCCACACTTTTTTTTTGGGGGGGGGGGGGGGAGGCTACATGAAGAAGAAAAGTGGACGTACTTACTTCAGGATGCCGTCTGGACAAGCAAATCCTCTCGCTGCTTTTGCGGTGACTGGAGCGCTCAGAAAGTTTGCAGGCGAAAGGAAGGAAAGGCTCTCCAAATTCAGTCGTGGAGAGGAGAGAGAACGCCGACCTCCTTTCCTGGGCTTAAAAAAAAAAAAAAAGTAGAATGGCAAAAAACTTCCCTCAAAGTAAAAAGAAAAGAAATGATTCACAGAACCCCAAACTAGCTCGATTCGGGGCTTGCACGACCCAGCCAAGGTGTTCGTCTGACGACAGCAACGCGCAGCTGCGGCTCCCAGCATGCGGGGCATCCACCTCGAGAGAAAGCTGCAGGGACTTCCCTCCGCAGCCGCCGCCTTCTCCTGTCGCCTGCTGCTTGCAGAAAGCTGCTCGAGCTCCCGACTTCGTTCCAGGAACTGATACTCAAGGGACCTCTCCCAAGTGCCGTCCCCAATCAGAAACGGGGGTGGGGGGTAGTAATCAGCCTCTCCCTTGCCTTGGTCCGTGACACACGGGAAGCGGCGCATGAATGCAAAAGCACCGGGGGAAGAATGTAAAACTATGGAATAGAGATTAAGTGAGGGGAACTACTGGAACTAATTCTCACAGCAGCAGCTGATAATTAGCATTTGCATTACACAGTGATTTGCATAGAGGCCGGGTCCTTTCCAGCCTCCTGTTAAAAATGTATTAATTGTGTTTCATTTCTTTGTTCTTTCTTTTCTTTCTTTCTTTTCTTTCTTTCTTGTGCTCTCCTCAACACTGTCCTCACAAGAACCCTGTGAGATGAGTCAGGGAAAGAGAGAGACTTCCCAAGTGGGCTTCCTGTCTGAATCGGAGTTTAAAACTGGGTCAGGCACAGCACTCTGCATCATACTACAAATGTTATGGGCAGAATTTTTCTAAAGCCGCAAAAGGCAGTTTAGTGCTGAGGGTTCCAAATAAGGATGTCAACCAATTAAATAATTTGTAATTTATTTTAAAATTTCTCTTTTAACTTATAACTGTCAAATTTAAATAAATTTGCATTGCATAGCTCCAAAACACTTGAGGTACTGAAGAAAGTGTGAGAATTTAATGTTACTTAAAAAAAAATGTTACTTTTTTAGAAGGAAACAGCAATATGAGTTTGTTTTTACATTTTAAAATTAGCCCATATAGATTAACCCACTGGGTATTATCATATTTGCTGAAGAGAGCCGGTGTGGTGTAGTGCTTAAGAGTGTCAGGCTAGGGGCTGGAAGACCCGGGTCTGAATCCCCACTCATGCTTGCTGTGTTGCCTTTGGCCCAGTCACACTCTCTCAGCCTAACCTACCCTCACAGGGTTGTTGTGAAGATAAAATGGAGGAGAAGAGAAGGATGATGTCAGCTGCTTTGGGTCCCCAATGGTATATATGAATTCAATAAATAAATCATAAGATGGGACAACTAATTAGAATCTACTCATCCTGCAGCTTTTAACAATGCTATTTTAATAGAGATATATACTCAGTCTACAAAGAGGGTATGGTTATTTCATATTTGTAAATCCTGTGGTGGCTCAGAGGTTAAGATGATGAGCTGCAGACAGGAAAGTCAGTAGCTCGGCAGTTTGAGACCCTAGTGCCATGTGACGGACTGAGCTCCCATCTCTGACCCCAGTTCCAGCCAACCTAGCAGTTTGAAAGCAATAAATTGCAAGTAGATAAATAGGTACCACCACTTCGGTGGGAAGGCAACAGCGTTCCATGTGCCTCAGCATTCAGACATGCCACGGAGAAGTCTTCGGACAGCGCTGACTCTTTGGCTTGGAAATGGAAATGAACACCACCCCCTAGAGTCGGATTCGACTGGCTTTTGAGCAAGGGAAACCATTACCTTTAAAGACTTAGAGAAAAAAAGAGAGTTTATAAATGCTTTAGATAAATGTATGTATTATGTGCATAATAGTTGCTGCTTCTTTTCCTTCTGTGTTGGTCATGTCCCCTACCATGATTCACTGGCACCCAAACAAATTATCTGTACATACCATAGTAATGGGACAGGAAGTGGTTGGCAGATGAAGCTTCTGTTGCTTGTCTTGATAGCAGAAGTGGCATCTATAGGCCACTATTCAAGCACAGATTGCAACTACGAGACATTGTAATACAGACAAAAAAGAACATATGCAACTGTTCTGAACCTTTTTTTTTTAGTTTAGCCGGTTACTGGATAAAAAAGGTAAACTGATTTTCAGTGTAAAACCTGCAGCAGTTAACAATTTTAAAAACACTTCTGAACTTATACAAGCTTTTCCCTTACCTCTGCTTTTATTGCTAGAATCTTGAGACTCAATGAACATTGTAATGAAAATTGTAATACTGGCATTTGATACTAAAACAAAAAATACTGGGAAAATACTGGCAGAATCCTCTAAATATAAATGATTTGGGGATAAAGTGATTTTTTTTTTAATGAAATGTCTGTAAATACCTGGCATCTTTTCTTTTTTAAACTACTGGTCTTTTTAGCAACTACATTTTTTTCACAAGCTTCTCTTCACAGCTTCCTTTCTTACTGTTTAAGATACTGGAAAGTGAAAGGTTGAGATAATTTTACTCTTGCCAGGAAGCAGCTTAGTGGGCCTTTCAGAGAAGCTGTGCTTAGGCACCTCCTTCTCTAGGACCGAGTCAGTTCATCAAGGAACTCTGACACATGCTTTCCAGGAAAGTGATGGCTGATTTATGCTGGCAAAGTCTGTGCAGCACTCTTTCCACTACCCAAATTTTAGATGTGGGACTAATGTCATTATAGACACAGATCACATATTGAGCCAAGGCTTCTTAAGCGTTACGGGATGACCAACATAGGTCTTGCTCAGTACATTTGAGACTGTGTGGTAGTTATTAAACTCTCCTGGGTGAAGGGTTCTTTAGGAGTGGATCTACCACTGCCTGCTTCAAGACAAGGGTCCATCACCCACTTTCTCTTTTTCTCTTTTTAACTTGTTTATTAATGATTTGGAGTTAGGAGTAAGTGAAGTGGCTAAATTTGAAGATGACACAAAGTTGTTCAGGGTGGTGAGAACCAGGGAGGATTATGAGGCACTCCAAAGGGATCTGTCGAGGATGGGCGAGTGGGCATCAACGTGGCAAATGGGGTTCAGTGTGGCCAAGTGCAAAGTGATGCACATTGGAGCCAAAAATCCTAACTATAAATACACATTGATGGGGTCCGAATTGGCGGAGACTAACCAAGAGAAAGATCTTGGAGTCGTAGCAGATAATGAAAATGTCAAGACAGTGAGCGACTGCAATGAAAAAGGCCAACACTATGCTGGGGATTATTAGGAAGGGAATTGAAAACAAATCAGTCAGTATCATAATGCCCCTGTATAAATCGACAGTGCAACCTCATTTGGAGTACTGTGTACAGTTCTGGTTGCCACACCTCAAAAAAGTTTATTAAAGCACTGGAAAAAGTGCAGAAAAGGGCAACTAGAATGATAAAAGGCTTGGAACACTTTCCCTATAAAGAAAGATTGAAGCACTTGGGGCTCTTTAGCTTGGAGAAACGACAGCTGAGAGGTGACATGATTGAGGTTTATAAGATTATGCATGGGATAGAGCAGGTAGAGAAAGAAGTACTTTTCTCCCTTCCTCACAATACAAGAACTTGTAGGCACTCAATGAAATTGCTGAGCAGTCAGGTTAGAACCGATAAAAGGAAGTACTTCTTCACCCCAAAAGTGATTAACACATGGAATTCACTGCGACAGGAGGTGGTGGCAGCTACAAGCATGGACTGCTTCAAGAGGGAATTAGATAAACATATGGAGCAGAGGTCCATCAGTGGCTATTAGCCACAAGGTATGGATAGGAACTCTCAGTCTGGGGCAAGTGATGCTCTGTATTCTTGGTGCTTGGGGAGGGGCAACAGTGGGAGGGCTTCTAGTGTCCTGGCCCCATTGCTGGACCTCCTGAGGGCACCTGGTGTTTTTGGCCACTGTATGACAGAGTGTTGGACTGAATGGGCCATTGGCCTGATTCAACATTGGCTTCTCTTACGTTCTTACGTTCTCAGGGAGGCATTTACTGTCCACCAGCCCTCCCCTAACAGATTTAAGCAGCCAGAAGGAGCAAGGGTATTACAAGCAGGCGATATGTCTCAGACTCCCAAGAATCTTGCCTACATTCTTAGACTAAAGATGTAATAAAGATTCTCCATCTTTGGTAACATTAGAAAAAATGCAATCACAAACTGTATGGAATTTATAAAATTGTATTAATGTATGGGCCTGCAATAGCGGGGAGAGCGGCCTATAAAACGAACAAATAAATAAATTAATGTATCAATCAAAAGACTTGAGTCTATCCTGTATATAATTGTTATATTTAAAAAACAAATAAAATTTAATTGAAAAAAAAACCAAGCTGAAAGGTATCCCGCACTGCTAGAAAATTTCACAACCTGAGACCATCTTATCCTGTCAATGCTAATGTAGAATAAAAGACAGAATGGATAAAAGAAATTTTATCTGCAAAGTATTGAGCAAAATGGATTCAGGTGGGTAACTATGTTGGTCTGAAGCAGCAGAACAAAGTTTGAATCCAGCAGAACATTAAGATCAACAAAGTTTTATTCTGGGTATCAACACACAAAAGCTTGTACCCAAAATTAACATTTGTTCATCTTAAAGGTGCCACTGGACTCAAACATTGTTCTAAAGTTTTATTCTGTTGAGCCAAATGACTGCAGTGGGCTGCAGAGCAGTCCACCTTCTCCTATAAGGCCTGAACCCAGTATGCCCCTGACCACCTGGAAGAGTTCCACAGGTCTACGCTGTGCAGTTGCAATGATATTTCTCTGGGGTAGGCTTTAAAATGAGCTCTTGCCTGTGCCTGATCAGATTTGTCATGGTCTGTCTCCACAGTCTCTCTAGCCATCTCCCTTGTCTTTTCATTGTCCATAGCCTCTCAGTAAACTAAGAGACTATCTGAGCTTTTTAATCTGAGAGCACCTAGGAATGATTGTATCAATCACTTGGGTCATTTCCTTATTTCAGGGTCAACCAGGGTAACAGGAAAATCCCCCAATGCCATCTGAAAACCACTTGTACTCGTTAGGCTACAGAGACGGAGCATCTTAACCTCATAAACCCCTGTGAAGCCTTGGTATTGTTGTAAGTCTAAACCCCAGCAGCTAGGGATCTGTCCATGACATGGGAACTGTCTTCAGTCCCCCCCACCTTCAGATCTCCTTTTTCCTGCCCAGAGCAGAATACCAGATCAAGTGACCTGCACAGTGGATGGATGGGGCCTGTTATTGAGATAGGCCCATGGTTGTCATGTAGATCATGAAATTCTGAGCTGCTCCCAGCAAGGTGTGGATGTTGAAGTCCCGCAAAACAACCAGCCTAGGAGTCTTCAACAACACCCCCAAGACCATCCCTACCAGCTCAAGCAAGGAGACAGTTGCTCGGAGAACAACATTGTGTGTTCAAGCTGGGCATTCAAAAGGAAGGGAGTGGAGGGACGTTAGCCTCTAGTTCCTAAGTTTCAGCAGCCTGTACCCATCCCCCTTGGAGGGATTCTGAGGCAACATCTCTGACTCTAAACTTAGACTAGTTGAAGTGTTTTACTTTCTCTTTTAAGCTCTGCAACTTTGTGTTATGCTGTCCATTTTCATTATGTACTGTGATCTAGATTGTAAAGCTGTGTTGTAATGGATAAAGTTCTTTCTCATTTAAAGAAAGCAATATGACCAAAGGGCCTCACCTACATGCCTAGCTCCTTGTTTGTGCACACAAGAGAGAGGGGAGTGGGAGTCAGGGCTGCCAACCTCTAGGTAGTGGCTGGAGATGCCCCACTATTACAGCTAATCTCCAGGCAACAGAGATCAGTTCACCTGGCTAAAATGGCTGCTATGGTGTTATACCCCATTGAAGTCCCTCCCCGCACCAAACCCTGTCCTCCTTAGGCTCCACCCCTAAAGTCTCCAGGTATTTACCAACCTGGAGCCAGCAACTCTAGTGGGAGCTGAAGGCCTCTGCACTCTACACATACATAGAGAGCTGTTTACTGGTGCTTCAGACCACTGGCAAACAAGACAGGTTAGTCAGTTCGGGTGGTGGTGGTGATCCAAAGATTGCTGGGCCATGGAAAATAAGTGGGAAAGTGCCCTCTCAGACACCTGCATGCACTCACAAGTCCCTGCCCTATCATGACGTATCACAACAAAAACATCTGAAGTATACACAAATGAGTGTATACAACTAAACATATTTTAATTATATATTTACAAGTGGAGAACCCAAGGGGACCCATGGGGGTTAATTTCCCCTCTCCCTCTCTCCTTCTTGCTGTTCCTTTTGCTTTCTCCAGCAGAGTCTGCAGCCTCTTCCATCTCCTTCTCTCCTTCCTACCTACCTACCTTTTCCCATTTCTCCTTCTAACAGCCCCTTTCACTCGCTTATGCACCCATTTCTGTTCCCCTCCACCATCTTCGGCTTGCTCCTTTAACCTTTTCTGCTCCTCCCCTGTCTTTTTTGGCTCCCCCTACACTCTAACTGAGGCTCCGAACTCTCAGCAATGTTGGTTGGAATGCAAGTTGCATAGCAACCCACCAAATGGCCAAGATCTCACAATATAGTCTTAGGAGGGCTAAGTGGCATACTTTTCTTGAAGAAGCAGAAATTACTTCTATGATTTTGGGGGGCGGGGTGTACCTAACACTGAAGGGTTTTTTCAGGGGTCATTTCGTAGAAAAAGAGGTGCAGGAGTCCATTAGCATAACTCATTAGCATAACTTATTTGCATATGCTAAACCACCTGACATCACCAGAAGTATGTGGAAAAGAAAGAAAGAAAGAAAGAAAGAAAGAAAGAAAGAAAGAAAGAAAGAAAGAAAGAAAGAAAGCTGGCAGAGAGGGAACAGTTACTAATCCAAGCCTCAGAAATACCACTATTCTGGGAGGATAGCTTCAGGGGGGCTGAAGCCTTCAGAAGGCTGGTCGGAGGAACAAGGATCTTTCCAGGGGACAGGGTCATTTTGCTGCAGCCATGACACAAGCAGGCATTCCCCCGCAGTGGGGGGGCTGGCACCAACTCCCGGAGCTGCACTCCCCCGAGCTCCTGCTCGAAATGACCCCTGGGTTAAAAAAAAAAAAAGTTTCATATTTTTCCGCAAACTGGGACTTCTACCAGAGGCTGTCTGCCCCCACCTCCATTGTGTTCACATTTTGATCCACATTCTATTGTCCAGAATTATATATTTTTAAATCCTCTAGCCATCTACTCCAATTGCTGCCTACAATGTTCAATTTAATACCACAGACATGGCCTCTAGCAACCCAAAGGAAAATCCCCCTTTGGGGTCAACCCTTAATAGGTAACTGACACATAGGTTTGCCAGCTTGGGGTTGGGAAATACCTGGAGACTTTTGGGGTGGAGGCTGGGTCTGGAAGGGCAGGATCTAGGAAGGCGAGGGACCGCCACAAGATATATGGCCTCGAATCCCCGTTCCAAAGCAGCCATTTTCTCCTGGAGAACTGATCTTGGTTGCCTGGAGATCAGTTGGAATAGCAGGAGATCTCCAGGTGCCACCTAAGATGGTGGCAACCCTACCAACATAGGGCCCCCAAAGAAGTAGTCAACTGCGCTGGAAGCCAGCTGTAGTTACCTTGGTTATCTAGGCAACCACAGTGATGCTTCCTCCACCTGGATTCTCACTACTCTCCATCACTGCTGCTATGGTCTTGCTTGCTGCTATCAAACTAGAGCTTCAACAGCATCACTAAAAAGACTTGGGGGCTTTAGATCAGCATTGCCTCACCCCAGCCTAGATGTGCCTGGCTGTTGGGTGCTGATATAGCTTGAGAAATCAAATCATATCCAATTATTTTGATATGAACAAAATCATGGAAGAATAATTATGTAAATGAAAGGGACCCTATTAAAATGTATGAATGTACGAAGTTGATTTATACTAAATCAGACCCCTGGTCCATCTAGCTTATTTATCCCCATTCTGATTGGCAGCAGTTCTCTAAAATTTCCAGCAGAGGTCTGTCACAGCCTTGATATTTGTGGTCTTTTAACTGGAAATGTTAGGAACTGAGCCCCCAACCTCAGTCATGCACGGCACATGCACTAAGCCTCTCCCTCAGTGTCGAAATGAGGTAATACACTTAGGAAATTAGAATTCCCATACAAATACTCATTGAGAGATACACCTCACTTCCTCATGGTACTTAATACTGTGCTCTGTTTGTTAAATACATTACCATATTCACTTTTCTAAACCTTTTCTCTTCAATGCACATTGATTCTCTGGCAATGATGTGATGGTTAGATCATCCAGCTTGTACAGGAATACTCATTTGTTTGAATTATTTTGAACTGAGAGGTGTGCTATTTAGAGCTTTACCCTAAGATGGTGATACTCCGTGGCTTGGAAGCCACGTGTGTCTCTTCAACATGCCACCAGTGGCTCTTCTCAGCACCACTCCCTGAGGTGGCACCTTCCTTCCCCATGTTTCAGGAAAGTGGGCAAGGCACTTTCCTGGTGGAGGCTTGTGGCTGGTAGTTGCTTCCCACCTTGAGACAGGCACCACCTATCAATCCCTGGTGGGGAGCATGGTTGGCAGGATGCTGTTGCAGTCATCCTGCTCCTGGACTCCCTAGAGTCAGCTGGCTGGCCACTGTGGAAACAGAATGCTGTAACTGATGGGTCTTTGGGCTGACCTGGCATGGCTCTTCTTATGTGGCTCTTTAAAGTTGTGGGGAAAATGTTTATTTTATTAATGGGATAAGAGCACGGGAAACAACAGTTGTATTCAAACTAGGTTTGCCTCCCAGCAGGGCTCCTCTGCATTTAACAACTGGGTGATAGGCTAGAATTCAACAGATGGATCTTTTTCTGGCGTACAGAAGACGGACGGGATCTGCTGAATTCCAGTTCGTGACCACTGATAAAAGCACAGAAAGAAAGGTGACAGCACCCATTCAGTAAAATATCTGAATAGTGCATGGCTTTTGCTATAACTGGAGACTGCAAGGTCTGATGGGAATCTCTAGTGACGCCTGCTGTTCTCCATCATTTTTACTTCATAATTAAGATCTGACACAGCACCCATACTGTGCTTGTCATGTTGAAGTTATGCATAGTGGCCACCAGGGGCTGATAGCTGCAATCATTTTATTATTAAGCAAATACTCTCTCACACACATACACACCACACTTACTCCATTGTTCCCTCCAATTAAATCCAAACAAATGGTGACAGTATGAACTTAGCTTGTTATTGCTATTTAGTCTTTGCATATGTCAAAGCATCTTCATTAAGTTATATGCTGTTTACCTATGTAGAGGCATCTGCCTTTACACATGAACTGTTAACTTCCATTTCAATGTATCTGAGGAAATGGGCGTGCACACGGGAGCTCATGCCTTGAATAAACTTTTGTTGGTCTTAGAGGTGCCACTGGACTCAAAATTTGCATAACTGTATAGTTATTGCAGGGGGAGGGCAAAAGACGATGAAAAGCAAATCAGAAAAGGTATGGAGGTTGGGGGGAAATACAGAATAGTATACTAATGAGCTACATCACAGGGAAGTAGCTGTAAGGACAGGCGCCATAAAGACTGCACAGGACTTTACACATACAAACAGTGAGTTGTAATTTCTCCGCCCCGTGATGCCCTTTGCCGTACTATTTCTTAAAGCCCTTCCATGCCTCTGCATCACATGATGAAGGTCGAGCATTACGGTTAAAACTCATTGTCCGCCTTTGATTTCCTGCCATTTAACCGCGTTGTGCCACATTCGGAGGTGGGTGAGCTGCTGCTCGTTCCCTTTAAGAGTTGCAAACGCTTTCCCGGCTCAAGGGGAAGCGAGGTTTCCAGGCTTCCGGCAATTGCTGATGGGAAAAAGAAATCGCGTTCCTTTAAACAGGCTGGAAGCGTGAGTTCGGAGGCCGGCGGCGGGGCGAGAGTGGCGGCCCGGTCCTTGCCGGAGCTACAGTAGGTTTGGCGTCTCGCGCTTTAAGGCCACGATCTTGTGCACACGTATCCGTAGAGGGACATCCGAGTCAGCGTGCAGAGCTCGGGCTGTCAGCTAGGGGAACCTTTGGGTTTTCAGATAGTTTCTTTGCCTTTTTCTTCAGATAATTGAATCTCCTGATTGTTGAGTTTCCTTTCCTCCGTTCTCTGTTAATGTTAAGCAAAAAATTAAAGCTGGGCAGGAGCCTGGGCGTCAGAAAGAAGTCGCCCCTTTTTTAAAAGCTTGACCGATTTGAGCCTACAAACAATAATGGCGGTTTGTGTTTTAACGTCAGTTTGGTGGAGAGGAGTCCAGCCATAGTCGCACTTAACGTGCTAGCCCATATTGCTTAATTTTTTATTTTTATTCATTTAATTGGATTTAGTATACCTTCCCCTGCACAGCAGGGTTCAAGAGTGGATTACAACAGTAATTAAAACAATAATTATGCAGTAATTTAAACCATTAAAACATAAGACAGTTAATAAAACCTACAGCGAGGAGGTGACAGTTGAACACAATTCATAAACCCCTGAGTTGACTATCGGTATGGGTGCTCAAATCAATCCAAGGCCTGAGCAAGCGGGCCAACCTCTACCAACAAGTAGATGATACTAGGCAGAGCAGAGGCCAGTGTCTAGACACCCACTGCCTCAGCCATTGGCCTGGCAGAACATCTGTTTTGCAGGCCCTGTGGAACTGTAATAAGTCCCACAGGGCCCTGATCTTACTTGGGAGACTGTTCCACCAGTCTGGAGCCAGAGCTGAAAAGGCTCTGGCTCTGGTTGAGGCTAAGCAGATGTCCTTTGGGCCAGGGGCCACCAACAGATATTGCTCTGCAGAGCATAGAACTCTTCAAGGGATGTGCTGTACACCTCTCAAAGTGGCTTCAGCAAGAATGGAAACAGAGTTCATGTTATAGATTTTTGCAGTGTCTCAGCTATGGACTACTAAGCCAAGACACTCAGCTCAGTGAGACCCAAATCCTGCAGCAAACCCAGATGCCTCTGTATCGGTTCTGTCACTTATTACAGGATTCACCATCAGCTGAGGGGCTACTTTTACAGGATCATCTTCCAGTGTGATGTATACAATCAGCTACCAACCATACTGTTCACATATAACTCTGCAATAAATAAATAAATGGACATGTACCTGATATTTTAAAAAATGGCCACATTTGGAAACCCATGGAAGATCATTTCACTCTACCAGGATCATCTGCTGCTGACCTGAAAGTCACACTCCTTTAACAAAAAGAACGCCAAAGGGAGACTCCAGCATTAAACTGAAACAGAATTTGTTAACAAGCTAGGCACTAAGATGCATTAAGACTCAATGCACACAATACATTCCTATCACAATACAGGTGTTAAAATTAGCTTGGCACATGTAAGAAAGGTTGTGTTATCACCTATTATTGCTGCTGTATATAAGAACAGTTACCATTAACAACTGGAACAAAGTTTGAGTCCAGGGGCAAAGTATAGAAAAATCTTACGAACTGCTCCTCTTGCATTTCATTGGCTTTGACCCCACTGTTAATGTACATCTCTTTTTAGCCAACATCTAGATTTATATATTTTGGTGTTGACTGAGGTGGCCTCCAAAAGCCTGTGCCACAATCAATCTATTGCCTTTAAGGTTTCCCAAAAATCTTGGGTTGTTTTTTTCCCCTGCAAAAGCAGCTACTGTTCTGGAATTTGCCATGATAGGAATCAGCAACAGTCCCAGCTCTAGAATTCTTCCTCGTTGGGTTATCTAAGCTTTGCAGTTGCTCCTTTCTATATGTATTTGCTGTGTGAAAGCAGCCCAGTGGAATAAGTTTTATCCAGTAATGCTATTTGAGTGGAGGAACAGAGTTACAAAGCAACTGTATTACTGGAGGGGAAAGATAAAAGTCACTTAACTTCTCATTGCTCCCTTTGCCCTCCTAAAGATCCAGAAGAAGAGAAGGAGACAAATGAATGTGACCTCTGCTGAAATGGATTCCAGCGCCAGATGCATCCATGCTCGTGACTTGAAGGAGGGCGGCAAGATTTGCTTTACGGGATTAGTTTTGAGTCCAGTTGGTTTACTAGACATGACCAGAGTGATGGTTTCTGATTATGCAGTATCATTAGGAGCTATCCTCCACGTGTGTGTTTAGTGCTGTCAAGTCACTTTGGACGTGTGGCGACCCTATGAATTAATGACCTCCAAAACGTTCTATCCTTAACAGCCTTGCTCAGGTCTTGCAAACTGAGCTTCACTCAATACAATTTGTTTCTCTGGGTTATGTCTTATAATCTCTTCCACACGTGCTAGACTGCACATGTGCTACCAGGTTGGTTGTAAGGTATTTTTTAATTGCTCTAATACTGTGCTAGAAGAGTGCCTTCTCAGCGGGTCAGTCTAGGGCTGAGGACAGACTCGTGTTCTGCTGCGCCTCCACGGCGCAGCAGAACAAGGTGGGGGGAATTGCCCCCCCATGCGGTGTTCGCACGCCGCCGCAAGGAAGCCGCCTGCAGCATCCAGACTGCGGGCAGCTTCCGGTGGCGGCGTGTGAATGCCGCACGGCTCCCCCGGCTGGCGCACATTCACACCCACCGGAAGCGGGTGGAACGCGCGCGCAGCAGCCGGGATACAACTTTTAAGTGGTGCCCGGCTGCTGTGGGAGGAGCGCGGCGCCGGACGCAATGCGTCCGGCCCGCCTCCTCCAGGCAGATGTGGCAGTCTGGACTGCTGCTCTACCTGCACTTTTAAAGCAGAGGCAGAGCGGGCCAGTCTGTCCTCAGCCTAGATGTTCTCAGGAGAGACTGAGTGGTGGCAACTAGTTGCCAGGGTACTTTCCAGGAAACCCTTGATATAAGGGAGTTTCTCAGTAAGGAAAGGCACCATTTCCCCTTTCCTCCCATAACAATTGCGAATTTCCCTTCTTGATGCAGTATGGTTACCAGCACACTGTACTTCCTGGTGTGGTGGGAGTTGTGATTTTCTGCTTTTTCCCTTTTAGGCATGATCTCGGAGTTGAAGTTCTTGGTTCCCTGGGGTCATATTGCAGCCAAGGCGTGGGGACTACCACAGGGTCGACCTGTGCTCTGCTTGCATGGCTGGCTGGACAATGCAAACACGTTCAACAGGCTTATTCCTTTGCTCCCCAAAGGTGCATTTACATTATTTAAGGGCTATTCTCTTTTATATTGGAGTGAGGACTGGCGTGTGACTTGTTCCTCTTCCCCTTGCTCTCTTTCAGACTGCTATTACATGGCAGTAGATTTTGGGGGACATGGGCTGTCATCTCACCGGCCACCTGGGTTTCCATATCACTTCATGGACTACGTGGGAGATGTGCGCAGGGTAGTCGAAGGTGAGCATGGCGGAATTGTTTGTAGCGCGTAGCAAGTTTCAGCTTCTCAGTGCTCTGTACCCATCCTGCTCCAAGGTACAGACAAGCAGGTTGTCTCACAGTCCCAGATCAATTATAGCCAGAGTGACTTGTTTAAAATAAATAGTGACTTGTATTCCTGCTATGAAGGATAAACTTGAAAACAATTTCAAATAAAAATTTAATTGAAACTGAAAACGTTATAAAAACCAAAACAGCTGAATGATAGTATATTGAGACCTTACAGATATACTGCGTAGACATTCCATAAACAGGGTTACTACCACAGAGAAGGCCCTTTGCCTGGTCGCCACACATCACCTGTGAAAATGGAGACTGTGGCATTTGGGTTGCTAAGCAGATCTGGAAAACTGGGAAGATTCATCTGGTAGAAGGCAGTCCTCCTGGGAGCTCATTCCTAAGTGTTTGGACATTTATAGCCCAAACCAGCACCTTGAATGTTACCTGGGAACAAATTGGGATCCAGTGGCAGATTCTCTAACAGAGAGCAAAATATCTTCAGACTTCAGTCAAAAGTACAGCAGCTATATTCTGAACCAGATGAAGATTCCAAACATAGACTCCCCATGCAAAACTCATTACATTAATCTATCCTGTGTGTTACCAGAGCATGGATAACAGTCACAAGGCTGTCCCGGGGGCAGGCAAAGCAGCTGAAAGACCCCTTGAGCCACAGATGCCACTGAGTAGTCAGCTTAAGAGATGGCTCTAATCAGCAAGCCAAAGCTGCACATCTGCTGAACAAGTTGCATACTGCCTACTGACAGTCCTTCTGTCTGAACTGAATTTTGGTGTATTAGCCCTCATCCAGCATCAATGTCATGTGAAAGGATATATAACTTAAATCTCTGTTCTTTTTTTCATAAATCCGTCATCATCATGGAGTATATTTATTCAGCTTTTAAAATCATTGTTCCCAAAAGTTAATTCAAACTGGGTTTTGCCAATATTTTGTCAACAATATAATTAAAATGCATCTGATCTGAAAATAATGATATAACTGAGGTTTTAGTTTCCCATTGCTGGAGTCACTTAATTGTTTCCATAAAGAGATGCCTCCTAATATATTTGTTGGTGTTAATAGTGCCTTATTTGAAAAATTGAAGTTCTTAGTGATCAACTGAAACTTAGGGCTGGGTTTATATCAGACTGATAATTTTGTTTTTGAAAGAATAATCCTTCTCTGCTGTCCCTGAAGCCATAATGAACTACATAAAGCAGCTTTCATAGTTTCCCTAGGGTTAAAACAGTTGCTCTTTGAAAGAAGCCTAGCAGCCCAATCATATATTTATATGGGAAATTACTGCCTTTCACCAGAATCATCAAGGCACCCTAGATGAAACTGTAAAATACTGCACTTTTGTGTGTGTGTGTGTGTGTGTGTGTTTGTGCGTGTGCGTGTGCGTGCAAAAACGAATCAAAGCAACATGATCAAGAAATTTAAAACTAGCAGCAACAAAATAAAAACACCATGAAGTGTGATTAAAAACAGCAGCTACAACAAGGTTAAAAATATTAAATGGCATTAAAATCACAAGAGAACAAAACAGATTTTGCCTGGAGACCAAATGTTAACAGTGATGGTAATATCAGTCAGATATGGCTAGGTAGAATACTCTGAATGTGAGAGCCGACTAACTGTCTCATTACTGAAGGTGGGCAGACATGGAGAAGGGCCTCACATTCTCTTAACTAGTGCAGAACTGTGTGGGAAGAGATATTACACTGTGGTGTAGTGGTTCGAATAGGATCTGGAGGACTCTGGGTTCAAAGCCCCAAGCTATCTCACAGAGTTGTTGTGAGGATAACATGGAGATGAGAATGATGTAAACTACTTTTTGTCCCCTTTCCCCACTGAGGAGAAAGGCAGGGTACAAATGAAGTAAGTTAATAAATACTTAGACTGTAGGCCTGGCTGGATAATCGAATACCTGGTAGGCCCCGAACAACAGTTTTAAAACTACAGTCTCTCTGCTACAATTCTAGGAAGTATTTTCTGCTAAATACGTTTCACTATTAGCTTTTGCCACAAGTCCAATATGAATATGCTAATTTTCAAAGAAGAGTTAAATTAGAACAAAATCTCAGGTGGCTACCAACTGCAGGAAGCAGCCAGAGACCCTTCCAATTTGCTGGGACCCAGACCTCAAAGACTATGTGCTCCTTTTGAAATTATATTTTAGTTGATACCCGTTCTGGTCTTAAATTGCCATAAATCACTGTGGGAAGACAATTTTTGGCTGAGAAGCGGGATGAAAATATAGTGAATAAATATTAACTTTTGATACAACATGGATATGACACGCTAATTTGCAAAGGAATGTTAAACTAAAACAGTATCTCAGATGGTTACCAGCTGCCGTCAGCAAGGCCAGACAGAAGAAGCAGCTCTTCCACTGTTCTTGGATGCAAACCTTACTGAACATCTTCCATATTGACTTCAATAACTGTAACTACTTCAAGTGCCAATTTTGGTCTAAAACTCAGGGGAATACAATCAATATATTCTTTACTGAGCTTTCCAAAGCCCCTTTTTTAACCAACCATTTCCTTCTCATCAGCACTTTGCCAGTATCAGACATTCCATATTAAAGGGTTTCTCTCCAGTAACACAAAGGTATTCTCTGCTTGGCCCACTACAGTCTGGACCCAATATGGGTTAATCTGTCTTTAAATAATCCTTCCTCCATGCAGCATGTAAGAATCTGATGATCTTTTCCTTTCCTTTTAGCATTGAAGTGGAGTCGATTCACCCTCATGGGCCATAGTCTAGGTAAATGGCTTTTATTCCCAGAGCAGTTGTATTTTTTTTCTTGAAAGCTAGCAAATAATTAACTTCCAGGCTAAACTTTTGGAACTTGTAACAGCCTTTTTTATGAGCTGTAAAATGTCTTCTCTTATTTGCTGACTTAACTCGTATAACCTAACCCAGTTCTTGTCAGCTAATGCTACCATCTCCTGCCCGGGAGGTGGGATGGCTGCACCCGTGATGTCAGTACTGTGGAATGTTATGTTATAGTTCTCATGGCAAGTTTATGGCTCTCCCTACTGCTCCAACCTTGAGAGACTGTTGGTGCTGGCTCATGTATCTTTTCTTCTGTCTAGCTATAAGTCTTCCCGCTTATTTCCTGGGAACTGTAAACCAGTATTTTAAGCGCCTTTTTCCTGACCGAATGATTGGCTACAATGCCCTACCAGACTTCTCTTTGAATTCTGTATAATTGTCCTGGGTGCAATAGCACCCGCCATTACGAACACAAGAAGTGCAGATGACCGTAGCAGACCTTTCTCAATAAAGCATTCCTGTTTAAGGACACTTGTTGTTGACTGACTTTGTAGGACTCTCACAGTTCTCTGATTTACTAGCCTGCTTCTTCTCTTGGGGAGGGTTACCGATAAGAACTTCTTCCTTGGTATTGGCTTCATATTGTACATTTAAACCACACTCCCTGTTTTCTCCTACAGGTGGATCTGTGGCAGGAATGGTGAGTAATCTTTTTTTAAAGGTAAACTGTTTTCCCCCCATTAAACTGTTTGTTTTTTAGTTTAACTGCTTTGTCAGCTCTCAAGTATGAAGCTGCCCAAGTTGACTCTTAGCAGTGACAAAACAAATAAAACCATAAATTAACACATCAGCACTTTATGCCAACCGAACAGAAATTTTAAAAATCCCCCAACTAGCAACAATAAATCAAGGTGATCAGAACCCACAAGAAAGGAGAGAGTGTCAGCTCAACAGCAAAAAAAAACAAAAACAAAATAAGCATAAAAGTTGTGAAACAGGCCAATTAAATAAAACAATATAAAATGATGTAGAGGCCATAAAACAGATGCTAAAATGTTCAGATAATAAAACAATGAAAAGTTGATCATGAAAAAACTCAAACAAAAGCCTGGGCAAGTAAAAATGCCTTGACCTGGCATCTAAAAAGCAGCAGAGTGGCGGGCAGGTGAGCCTTCAGGGGAAAGCATTCCATAAATGAAGCCCAACCACTGTAAAAGCCTTGCCTCACTTCTGTGGGTGGGCACATACAGAGCAGGGCATGGAATGAGGATCTTAGGTGACAGGCAGGAGAATCTAGTTCACTCTGTGGTAGTCAGAAGAACACAAGGACATAAGAAATGCCTGAAGGCAAAAAATGTTACAAGTAACATTCATGCCTGGGATAAAGGAATTAAACTACTGTTCTCTTCTTGGGTCTTCCTAGTTCTCATGTATTTTCCCTGACATGGTGGATAAGCTGATCCTGGTGGAATCGTATGGCTTTTTCCCAGCACCTAAGGTTAGATTCTAAAATGCTTTTCTCTTCTTTTTACAACACTCTTGAGAGCATGATAAGCTACAGGTCAAGGCAGGGATAGGGTTGCTGGGAAACAATCACACATCTGTGAAACAGAATGTTCACTAGCCACCAAGATGGTGAGGTTTCTTGGTGACACCTGTGTTATATGACTGGAAGAAAGTACTATGTGATTAAACACATGAAGCTGCCTTATCTACTCTGACTGCAGAACAAATTTAGAATCCAGTGGCAGTTTATTCAAGGTATGAACTTTTGAGTGTAGGCACACTTTTTCAAATACATTGGAATGGAAGGTAAAGTTCAACCTTATAGACAGAGAATGAACAGCAAATTAACATGTAACATGATGACTGCAATGGCTCTCTGGGGTCTCAGGTGGAGGTCTTTCACATCATCTACTGCCCAATATTTGTAACCGCAGATGCCATGGATTAAACCTGCAACTAGCTGCATGCAAGGCAGAGGCTCTATCACTGAACCACAGACTCTTCCCTAACAAGAGGTGTGAAACAGCTCCACCACCTAACACATTGGCTATTTCCTAGAATGTGATACACACTGAATGCTCACATGACAACCTTGGATTTTACTGTAGCTTGAATTTCTAAACATATCAGAAAAATAAGCTTTTCTATCACGGTTCGAAATTGCACATGTCCCTGATGGGGCATGAGCTCAGAAGTCCCATTTGCATTTCACAAATGTTGCTGTCAGAAAGACTGTTCTCTTAATATTGCTTTGTTTTCTGTGATGCTATTTATTTTTGGTCAGAATGGAACATGCTTCACTGATGTTTGCAGTTCAAATCTGAACTGCTCTAGTTTCTGACAAGACAGAAGTTCCTCTTGTTAAAAACTACTGCCAGGTCCTGTGATTGTTCATTGGCTGTCTTGTTCTCAGGGTGATGAGAGGGGCCCAGGATTAAATAGACAAAAGAAGCCAAGCTCCCCAGTCACCCCTAAAGATGCCCCATCAGTATTAGAGGTGAGGCTTGAGGTGTTCTATCCGTTTAGTGGCGTGGATCCATTGTCAGCTCTTCTTCTGCATCCTCATGCTTTCATACCATTATCCTGTCTTGCCAACATATACTCTTAACCTCAGAAGGTGCTAGCTGCTGGTGGTGGTCTCTGTGTAATCTGTGAGAAGTTTTGGTCGTAAGGAGCTACAGAAAGAAGATGACTGTTTCTGATTTGCAGGAGTATGAAAGGCTGCTAAAGCCCAAACGGAAGCTGTTTGAGGGTCTGCTGAACTTTGAGGCAAACAAGCAATATTCCACTAAAGTGCGTAGCCCTCAAGAGGCACTTCAGAGGTGAGTTCTCTTTTTGGACTTTGAAGTCAGTGGCTCTCATCCCCTGTCCTTGTAGAACGGGAGCCCGGTAGGGTGTGTCCTGTACATGCAGGCTGGCTCTGGACAAGAAAGCAACCATAGTGGCATGGTGCTTTGCCGTCCTGAGAAAGCAGCAGCAGCAGCAGCACCTATGGGGGCAGACAGAAGGTTGAAAGCGACCCGTAAAGTGATCAGTTGCTTGGAAGTAATGCGTGTATGTGTTTCCCACCACCACCACCACCAAGGACTAGTGCTCTAGAGGATAAGCTAAAAAGGGTTTTGTTTTAAATTTAAAATCAAGTAGCTGGACTGATTACAGTAAATCAAGATTTAAAAGATGGGGAAGAGTTGAGTTTTATTCAGATGTTGTCACAAACCTCTCTTTGGAACAGGCACAGGGACAGTTTTATTTATTCTGCTATTGCACTCCACCTCTGGCTTGCTCTCATGCATGAAGTATGATTCCTGATTTCACAGGCCTTTAATTAAGCTTCAATCTGTTGCCAAGTTCAAATATAGGCACTGGTCAAATTGGAGTTTGATGATTCTGAAGCAGAACTAAATCATGGCTTGCTGGGATGAACCAAAACTTCATTTTGATCAGCTGCCCATATTTGCACATCATGGCAAACTTCATTCTGATTCAAAGTTTGCAGTTATGCTCCACACACAAGGAGAGGAGGGAAGGAAGCATGCAAGCATGACCAGTTGTTTGCACCCATCCTGAACAGAGGTTTGCTGCAGTGTCTGAATGCAGCCTTACCCAGCCCCAAGTATAAAATTGGATAACCATTTAGATGGGGGCGTCTTCAAGAATGATATTTTCCCATCTATTTCTGCAGTGACAAACCTTTGCATGTTCTTGCCTGATTTCCCTAGACTATTAAAGGCAAACCCACACCTAACAGAAGACAGTGGAAAAATATTGCTGCAGCGGGGGACAACTGAAGTGCCAGGAGGTAAAGTGTTACTATAGTGAGTTGACCACTGTGCAATAGTTTGATAGCAAGGCTAAGATATACTAAGGCATCCTCCTGTTTGGGTAGCATTAGAAAGTTTCTGCCATAGAATGGACCCATGCTCTGACTCTGCATAAAGCCAGGGTCTACAACCTATGGCTCTAGAGTCAAATGTAGCTCAGTAATAGAACCAAATATACCTTTAAAAAAAGAAAATATTTAAGTTAAGGTATATTGGAGTGGTAGGCAGGATGCTAAAATAGCTTGTAAAAGGGAAAGGATAGAACTGAGCAGTTTCCAGTAATAATCCTAGTGTGTACCATGCAGATTTATGCCAGTGCACTAAAACAATTACACAATGTGCTTCTGTATATATTTTGTTACTTACTATGAGATTTTGTGGGTGCCGTTTCCTAATAAACAACTTTTAACAGCCAGTGTTTGGGCTGCAGAAACTTTATGGATTAGGGATGGGCATGAAATGGGAAAATTGAGGTTCATCCTGGTTTATGAGGTCCCACAAACCTGGAGGAACCTCCCCGTTTCATGAACCAGTTTGGTTTGTGAGGTTCATGAATCTTTCCCTCCCTCCTTTCCTCCCCGAGGCCAGCAGAATGGAAGGGGGGGCTGAGATCTTGCAAGAGCTATTTAAAGGGAATGTTCCCTTTAAATGGGTTTTGTAAGCCATTTCAGCAATCCCTTTCACTCCCCGCCCCTTCTAAGCAGGGAGAGAGAGAGGGATTGCTGAAAAGTCTTACATCCATTTCAGCCTATTAGGCTAAAATAAAAGCAAGCCATTTCAGTGATCTCTTTCACCCCCAGCCTCGCTTGGAAGGGGGGATAGTGAAAGGGACCGCTGAAATGACTTGCTAAAGCCACTTAAAGAGAGCCAGTTTAGTGTAGTGGTTAAGTGCGCGGACTCTAATCTGGGAGAACCGGGTTTGATTTCCCACTCCTCCACTTGGCACCTGCTGGATGACCTTGGGCAAGCCATAGCTCTGTACCAGCTGTTCTCTCAAGGACAGTTGTCTTAGAGCTCTCTCAGCCCCACCTACCTCACAGGGTGTCTGTTGTGGGGAAGGGAAGGGAAGGGAAAGGAGTTTGTAAGCCACTCTGAGACTCCCAAGTGAGTGAAGGGCGGGGTATCAATCTAATCTCTTCTTCTTCTTCTAAAGGGAACATTCCCTTTAAATCGCTTTTGCAAGCTATTTCAGTGATCCCTTCCCCCTGGCTTCCGCAGAAAGTATTTAAATGCCTTCTCAGTTTACTTGTGAGTTGTGCTGCTGCTTCAGTAGTGTGGCTTGCAAAAGACATTTAAAGATACCATGCTATCTTTAAATGCCTTTTCCATGCCCTGCCACTGGAGCCAGTGTGCCTGCTGACATGAGGCCACCTGGAAGGTTCGTGGGGCTCATAAGGGTGGGATGGCACGAACCGAGGTTTGTGAACTATGAACTGGGCCAAGTTTGTGACAAATTTAGGCTCATAAATTCTGTTTGTGCCCATCCCTATTATGGATTACTACGCAACATGTAATACTATATTGTATCTTTTCAGTTATGCAAATAGGTTTTATTCTATTGACTCTTTTATTGATCTTCTGAAGTTTGATGTAGTTTGACTTTTGATTTATAAAAGATGGTTGACCTCAGGCATCAACTGTCCTGGCCTCAGTGCTTAAAGTACTCTCATCATCCCTTATCCCTCAGGTCTGGTCTATAACAGAGACATAAGAATTACTTTGGTAAGTTCTGATCTAGTTGATTTTTATTCCCTTGTTGCTTATCCAGCAAAAAATGGTATGTTGGACATGGAGTAGGGAGGCCTTGGCTCCAATTCCTGGTCAGATGTGAATTCTTAGGCATTCTGCACTCTGTCTCACTTCCTCATTTGTCAAATTTACTACCATATAAATTTGAAAGAATAACGTGAATATTTTTCCTATGTATTTCAACCCAACCCCTAAAGAGCCTGTCTGAAGAAGAAATAATTAACTTACAAAATAATTTTCATGTTAAATACTGCTTTGAAAAAAATGATGGCAATGCCTAGCAATGTGTGTACATTCCGGCATCATACAAATTTTGCATAAATACCAAAGTGGCCAGGGGATATTCAGCATTCACATTTGTGAAGACAGAGTATGTGCTTTATGTTGGGTAGTGTTTTCCCCACTATCAAGCTCTGACCTGGACAGTTCAGGCTATCCTGATCTCATCTGGGTTCAAAAGCTAAGCAGGGTCAGCCCGGGTTAGTATTTGAATGGGAGACCACCAAGAAAATCCTCTACATAGAGGCAGGTAATGACACACCATTTCTGAACGTCTCTTGCCTTGAAAGCCTTGTGGGGTCACCATAAGCCAGCTACAAGCTGATGGTAATTAAAAATAAATATGTTTTTCTGGCATAGTTGGGAAGCCCCCGATCATGCCCTTACTTTGTCTTTGGGTGACCCCACTTTATTGTTGTACCGATTTGACTATGAAGTTCAGTATTAGACTGAATAAGCTGGGGACGTGCAAAGAAAGATGGAGGAAGAGATCATTGGAAACTATTATCCACTACCACCCAAATCTCCCTCTGCAGGGTTCTATAAATTTTCAGAGGTTTAAGCAGGCTAATTTCCCTGTTACGTTTTCCTTTTAACAAACTCTCATCTATTCTCAGTATTCCTTATCTTCTAGAGGACACTCGCCTAATCATGCTGGTTCTTGGTGAATTCAAAAGAATCATGATTTACTTAGAATCTTCATTTTAATGATAGATACTATATGAATATTTTGAATAATAAGGCACATGAAACTAGTCATACATAAAGCTGTAATTACAGCATGCAACAGAAACAGTTGTAAAGATGAATAAAATTAAGCACAACGAATTATAATTACACTGTAAGGGCCCAAACTACATATTACATTTTGTAATGAATTGGGTCTAAGTTCCCCAAGACCTGACTTGCTTTCCACACAACCACAGTGACATTTTAAACATCTGCAGAGGCTCAAGATTATGGCACAGAGGAAGGACTTCTGTCCCACCCAAGCCAAAATGGCTGGGGGGGGGGAATAATTATTTGCCTAATTTTGGAGCTGCGTGTTGTGAACCCAGGCCCAACCTCTTACAAAATGTAACATGTTGTTTGGCCCTCAGTAATTCCCAAAGCAGTTTATAGAACACATTAAACCAAAAACTTTAAAAAGACTTATACTCTGCCTTTGAATTGATCTTCAAGGTGTCTTTACAGTAGAGTGCAAGAAAGATGGCTTCAGCTGAGCCATTGCTCCTGGCTCATCTTTTAGGGGTGGAACATTTAAGAGAGATGCTGGGAACACTAAAACCTCCCTCCAGTTCTCATGAGTTCTGTCCACTGTAGCTGCTCTCCACATGGAGACCACACTGAACCCCTTCAGGAAGTATGCTGTGAAGCAGTACCAGTTCTGTTTCCAAGGGCAGGGCTTTCTTTAACTGTACACAAAAAGATAAAATGCAAAAATAGTAGTTCAGACAGAAAATGTCAGCACAGGCAATACTTCTTAAGATACCTAACTTCTAAAAGACTTCGTATTATCTATCGCTTTACCAGTCTTCTAAAAATGAAAAAAGAAGGGAATTGGCACACCTTTGCCAGTGGGGGAACTACCAAAAAAGGCATGTTCTGAGTCAAAAACAACCTTTTGTCTAGCATGGATGGATCTCAATATAAAGTTTCAGCTACATAGATACTGCAAGTTTAGGTGCCAGGCTCTGCAGCTGAACCTAGAAGAGCTAGAAATTGTTGATGTCTTTTTGCAAACACTGCTGCACATGTTTTCAAACATTTTCCTGTAACTGAGGATTCAACAGTCAAAGTTAATATGCAGCAATCTAGGCAAGTTATCAAGTTCCACAGATAATTCCATGTGTGCAAAAACCTGGATAACCAACCCTGTCTGACTTTGTATTTTCATTTGCAGCACAATCACAGTTTTGTGACTTTGGACCAATCTGTGATCTTCCTGAAAAACATCCAGGCTGATGTACTGATGATCATGTGAGTGATACACAGATATAACCAGAAGCCACTCTTTCTTGTGTATCCCCCCAATGCAAAAATTCTAGGTAAAAAAGCCACTGCCTCACTGTTTTGCCACAAGAATAAAGCTATGGACAGTCTTTAAGGAGCACAGACGGGGTACCTATACCTTTAAGTGAAAAATATATGGCATATTAAATGGCTGCACCAGTAGTTGCTCTGGATAGGCTTCTGTTCATATGACTAGCTTGTTCTTGACTATGCAAAAAGAACAATGCAAGCTACCCACAAATCTAGTGAGAGCTTGAGGAAACCGCTTTTCTATTGTGCATAATCCAGGCATCCAGATAGCTTGAAAATTGGCATTTCTTTCTAGAGCACAAGATGGGATTTTTTCCATTGAGTCTAAGGATGTGCCCGTTGTGAAGCCCCTGCAAGAGGCATTCAGGACCTTCCTAAAAGAGGTGAGTGCACCTGGCTAGCCCGTGCCAGACACATGCTTCCCCTGGGCTACATGTGCAGCCTTTTCTCTCATGCTGGTATTTTGGAGTAAGGAAGGCCACCTTTATCTTGCTATGCAAATACTGGGGTGGGAGGGAGGAGAGTGCTGAGAGTAAGGTTCAGGTAGTCAGCCATGTTGGTCTGAAGCAGTAGAACAAGTTTAGAGTCCAGTGGCACCTTTAAGAGCAACAAATGTTTATTCAGGGTATTGAGCTTTTGTGTGCAAGGAACACTTTTTCAGATACAATGGAATGAAAGAGCTCAAACTTATAGACAGGCTGAACAGCTAATTAACATGTAACATGAAGATGTTTTAAACTATGCAAAAACAGAATTAAATAACAGGCTAAGGTTATAAGGTCAACAGTTGTAAAGCAATAAATACCAGAAAAGTGACTGCACAGGGTTTTGTTTCTTTGTTTTTAGGTAAGCAGATTTATACCCTTTAAGACTGCTGAGAATCAAATGATTTAAATTTCACACAGGGGAGTAGGAGAAAAAAGCAATTCCAGTGGCAGGCTGTTAGCACAAAAAATATGCAAGTCCTTATTTCTGTACTGTAGTGCATCACAGCATTTGGGTTTACTCCCTTCTGTGAAGACAGATCTGGTCCAGAATTCCATAACCCTCTGAATGGCTTCTAACCTTGCACTGTCAGATCAGTTACCCAGTCTCTCTCTACAGCCACCCTTATTTAACAGCTTCTGCTAGAATGTTTGACATCACTTCCTCCAGTGTCCCATTTCTCGCTGTATTCTCCCTCACATGTAGCGCTACCACTATGTTGATGTACCTGGGAATCACTTTGTCCACCTGAACAAGCCGGAAGTTGTAGCTGGGATCATCAGTGACTTCTTAAGTAAAGGCGAGAGTCTCAAAGCCAGTCTGTAGCCAGCATCTCCATCTTCCCCGCTGACTGCCCAGTGGATGGGTTCTTTAGGAAGAACCATCCCTTCCTACTTCTGGAGCGAAGAGCAACATTGCAGCTGAACTTCCTACAGGACCCTTCCTTTGGGGCAGAGGGATACCAAGTTGCACTGGAAACAGCTGCAGGAATCTTGGATGTCTGTAAACATTGTGGAGGAAATGTAGCCACAGCTACTGTTGCCAAGAATGTGCCTTCAAGCAGAAGTGACAATTTTGCTGGCTCTCATATACTGTTTTTGGTGAATATCGTAGCCAGCTTCATGTTTAATTAATGCACACAGGCTCTATGGGATCCCATGAGCTACAGGTTGCTGTTATTTGTACTGTTCTCGGCACAACAGGTGACTTCTGTCTCAAAGCCCAATGTTCTAAACAGACAACAGCTGTTTAATAAAATGAGTATTTAGCTTCTAGTGCTAGTTAAGTGTTAAACATGGTTTGCCATAACTTTAGAAAGAGGTACTTTATCACTAGGTTTATCAGTCCCATCAAGTGCATCATTCAGGAGTAGAATATCTCAGGTTTTATTCTTGGATTCACAAGAACAGCCTGTTTCTGAATATTGCTTTCTTGCTCTTTAAAAAACATTTTTTAAGCAGTTGCTTCTTGCCTATGCCTTCAGCCATGAGAAACTGCAGGGATATCATCCACATTTTGTTTTAATGTCAAATGAAAAGACGCAAGCAGGAGGGAGAGAGTCAGCTTCTACTGTCAGCTACAGAATCCTATTTGGCTTCCACTGCAAAGAGAACTCTTGTGTGTCTCCCTTGATAATATTTAGCAAAAGAATTAGCTGGTCATCTTTGCCTATCATGTTCAGTCCCCCACCTCCCCCCCGCATACCTGCAGCATGAAAGTGTACAAGGTTTACACAAGTGGCTGATAGCATCTCTTCCTCACCTTTAAGTCATGTCCAAAATTTTGTGGTAGATACATCTTGCATTAGAGAATCAAAAATATTCTTTGTCCCAGCTGATAATTTTACCTGGTAATGTGTGCCCGTGTACACCACCCATCCCCATCTTAGAAAGATGAAATCTTGTGCTGCAATTATCCTGAACTGCTCAAAGAAATCAGAATACTACTAGCAGGCCTCATCTCTCCCCTTCATAATTTCTCTGGGGGGGATGATGACGACGACAAATCATCCTGGAAGACTCAAGCATTGGTGATTCTCTCAAGGAGTAGGAAGGGGAGCAATGATTTATTTAGAAAATGTATGTGCTGCCTCTCCAAAGACCTCAACAATCATTGTCAAGATGACTCTACAATCCCTCCTTACTATGCTATTGCAACATGTATCCTAGAAAAACCATTGTTCCCTGAATATCATAGCAATAACACACTATACTACATAAAACATTTAGCATAACTGGCAACAGAGTAATATATTAACTGTTTTAGGTAGCTTCATAGAAGTTAAAGAAGCAACTACACTTATGTACACTGCCTGCAAGTTTGACTTGCAGATAATCCAGCAAAGCATATACACAGGAAAAGAGACAGATGAAGATGGGGAGACAAAAATATTCTGTAGCCCACAGCAACATTAATTTATAATTTAAAATGTACAGTTGTTTTACCTCTCGGCCAAACAGCATCAGAAATCACCATGGTACATTGTTAGGTGACATCAAGTTTGTCAGGGATATCCCTGAAGCAAGGTCTACAGTGCTACCATAGAGTTGCCCATTTGTGATCTGCAGGTATTATACAGTTTGAGCAAAGATGATTTCATGGTTGGACCCTAGAGCTGCCCACTTTATCAGTCATAGTCCAGGAGGGAGCAATGGAGAATGAGCAGGTATTCAGGTTGGCTTCCCAGAAGCTCCATGAAAACCTTTTTGCCTGTGAACTTCTCACCGTGGCTCCCCTTCTTTTGAGAACATCTGGAGATTCAGTATGGCCGGAACTTCCGCTGTGTTCGCATGAGTGCAATTTTCTGCTTATCCTCTTCAAATTTCTTCCTCAGCTGGGCTATGTCTGAAAGACACAGAAAGAAGAAACTGGATCAGGCAGGAGAAGATGAGCTGAATGACCCCTGTGAATTTCATCTGTCAGGCATTTTAAAACAATTTTGTTCCAAAAGTATTTTCTCTAACACGTTCAAGTGTTATACTGACTCTGTGTACTGGAATAATTCTTTCTAGCAGAACCTTTCTATTATTCCCTATTAGAAGTTCAGTGAAGGCCCCCTTGGGGGATTCAGATTTTGTGTTCCTCCTGTAATGAAGCTTCAAATGAAATCCACCATGAATCCAGGGCAGGTTCCATCAAGACTGGGCAAGTGGACAGCCTGACTGGGGTAATGCTTCTGTGCTTTTCCCGGCATCTTCAGTGCTTCTTACCAGCAGGTGAAACAAAAGTTCGTCATTTGGGGGAGTGCTTATTATGTGTTAGGTTCTAACCATATGAATGTTCAACAGGATCTCTATATCCCGTATTGTATTTTCAGACAAAAGCCCATATTACACAATTTTAATAAAGGCAGAAACAAGAAATGCAACAAATCATGAGCTAAAAATCATGCCTTTGTACAAATCACAAAGCATGTGCTTTGTACAGTCTATCCACAGGATCTCAGTAAGACACATTCAGATGGCAGAAGCTCTGCTTATTCAGCAGCTGCTTCCATTTCTGCCAGGCTTCAAGCTGACACAGAAAAACCACATGATGAAAGCAACTCCAGTTCCACATTTCAGCTCCTTGCATTCCATCTACAACAAACCCCATTGGGCTGAGGTGGATAAAAAGTTACTCACGCTCCCTCTTAGTCTCACGATGTTGCCAAGCATAGAAGTTAAGAAGCTCCTTGCGTGCTCTCTTGCGCTTCTCTCTCTCCAGTGCCCGCAGGTTGGCTGCCTCTGTCCGTGGGATTCCAGGCCTTCGACCTCTCCTGGTCACCTTCACCCACCCTTCGTCATCTGGGACACCATCTTCACCCTCTGCATTTGCATCTTCCTATGTCAGTGGGAAAAAAACTGAAGAATCAGAAGAGGGGAGCAGTGCTTCTCCAGCTTTGGGGAAAGGGTTGTTTGGATTTCACACTTTCCTCCTAAACCCAGAAAAAGGCTTGACGAGGAAGGCAGAATTTTGCTACCAACCAGGTAATACAGTCAGTGTGATTCTCCAGATCACTTAGGTCTAGATTCACCATGTTTACCCTCTAGGTAGGAAGGTCAAACACACTACAGTAGGTAATATACCGGAGAACATCCATAGCTTAAGGGAAGCTTGCGGCACAATTAACACAACTGTAACCCCAGCAATCCCTACCTCAGCAACCTTCTGGTCATAGGCTTGCATGAAAGCATCCACCTCTTTCTTCAACTCAGCAGGATCTATGAGCGATGCTTCGTACCCAGCAATCCATTCTGAAATGAAGAATGAAATGAAGAAGAATCAGCAACTAGAGCAGCAAATAGAGCAGGTAGAGAAAGAAATGCTTTTCTCCCTTTCTCACAATACAAGAACTCGTGGGCACTCCATGAAATTGCTGAGCAGTCGGGTTAGAACAGATAAAAGGAAGTACTTCTTCACCCAAAGAGTGATTAACACGTGGAATTCACTGCCACAGGAGGTGGTGGCGGCTACAAGCATGGACGGCTTCAAGAGGGAATTAGATAAACATATGGAGCAGAGGTCCATCAGGGGGTATTAGCCACAAAGTAAAGATAGGAACTCTTAGTCTGGGGCAAGTGATGCTCTGTATTCTTGGTGCTGGGGGGGGGGGCAACAGTGGGAGGGCTTCTAGTGTCCTGGCCCCACCACTGGACCTCCTGAGGGCACCTGGTGTTTTTGGCTACTGTGTGACAGAGTGTTGGACTGGATGGACCACTGGCCTGATCCAACATTGGCTTCTCTTATGTTAACTACTACAAATGTCCTCAAAAAGTTATGCAAAGAGAAGACTGTGGGAATCCAGGAGCCCTTCTTCACACATCCTAAACTACGGACCCAAGTGGAGGGGGTGAACAGAAGAGCTGCAGTGACTGCTGCTGGTAGGAACTCAATTGCAACTTATGTGCTATGAATGTCTGCCTCTCCCTGCTGGTGGACGAGAACCACTAATGTTGCAGGAGCCAGCATCTTGTTTCAGCTGAGCACCCAAGCCAATACTTGGGCATTTTAGCATATCAGCGACTCCTATAGCCTGGATGGGTGTTGCACTAGCAAGCTAATGCTGCATGCACAGCAGAATTAGATGCACAAGGGCCCACTATAGACTTTCCTGGGTCTGTGCAAATTTGAACAGGTAAGTTCTTCTGTCCCACCAGCATCAGGCAATGGTATGCAGGTAGCTATTGCTTGCCACATGAAGCTCTAAGAAAGAAATTCAAAGTGTCAAAACGCAAACCACCTCGCCTGGTTGAGTTCAGTCCTACCACTGCAGCCATTAGAACCAGGTCCATTTCCTAAAGTGCTGAGATAGCCACCTTGCCCTGCCCTGCAAAAGCAAATGTGCAACAGGAAGGTGATCCTCATGTGACAGGCCATTTCTATCGACTGAGGGGGGCCTACACAGCCACCTATGATTCTGGGGAAACCAGGTTTATTTTAAACTATAAACCTTCCCCTCAGATAACCAGGTGTTCTAAAGGTAGCGAGTGTCCAGGCTTTGGGTTCACTGCTGTGAGGTACATTTTTGTGGTGTACAAGTAGAATATGGAGATCACTGAGGCAGGAATTATATGTTAACAACAAAGAAGATTTATTTATTTACAAGTAGGTTTTAAGGAACAGATCTGCAGCACAGTTCTCCAGAAAGACAAAAAGGGAAACCTGGCTGAGGCACATTAATTTAGAGAGTAGTTTCAATTTTCTTTTAATACTTTCCAGCATAAACAGGCTTTTACCGATTAGCCACACCAGCCAGCCCCTTCCCAAGAGTCAAGACTAAACGGCACCTGGTCTGCTCCTGGCCAGAGACAGCCTAGCATCTGGGTACTCTGTTCTCTCTCAGAAGTAGAGCCCAACCACTCTGCCACACTACCAAGCAGAGCTCCCCTTCACACTGTCTGCTCTCTTCCTGAGCCAGACCTGAGCTCTCACTGCTCTCTCCCTGAGGCAGAACGGGACTCTTGCTGTGTTTCCCCTTCAACGTTCCATCCCTCTTCTCAAAGGTGACTGGATGCTGGAGCAGCACTCCCATAGGCTCAAGTGAGTGGCTGTTTTCCCCTTCAGGGGTGGGTCAGCCTTCTGTCTGTCACACTCCACTCAGCCCAGACAGGTCATCTTGGTGCTGCCTTGCTTTGCCACTCAGCGCTGCAGTCCGACAGTGAAATGATGTTGGAATAAGGGGTTTGAAACTTAATGCCCAAAGATACTGGGGGATGACAACCCAATGACCCCACCCCCATCTTTTTCGCAGTCCAACAGTGTACCACAGAGGTAGGGGAGAGGCCCTCTGCAAGCTGAATGCCTAGGGGGAAAGGAAGAGGGAATTAATATGTCAAAACTGAAAAATGAGCACCCAGTTTGGAATCAGTTACATTTCAAGGCCAATCTTCCTGCAACCAAGGAACTTAGAACAGCAGATGTGGTTCCTTGGCCCATTTTATCCTGTGAGGAAGGCTAAACTGAGAGACAGTCACCAGTGAGCCTCATGGCTGAACAAGAAAATGAACCTGTCTCGTCCAACATTTGCTGCAGCTTCCCACTTCCAATAACAGGAACGGATGCAGCTAAAAACTGAATCTGCACACGTGAAGGCCTGAACAAAAAAGCACAGAAATTCTAGGCATCTGTGGCTAACTTACTGCGAATTCCAGTTTGCACAGGACGACTGACAGAAGATATCACTAGGGGCCCCTTTGTTGATAAGGACTGGGCAGCTTGTATACCAGCTGGATTCTTGAACACCACATAGGCTATCTTGAATCCCTGGAAAACAGAAAATGCATTTGTACTGTTAGCAGTCAGACCCCTCCTCTTGCTGAGGGGCAGTTTATTGACCGACAATCATAAACACCCTTCCTAAAATATTACCCCAGGTACCGTAAGTGCAATACACTGCCTGGTCCAAAAATGACAGAAAATGGATGCCAGCCAGAGACTAGCCTGGACACAGCTTAGAATTGTGAGACTCTCTCCACACCCTAGGGAGACACATAATTTAGGAACAATAGGTCCACAAGAACTTATTGCCTCATATTGGACTAATCCCATGAAGCCTCCACTTCCACTCACCTATTTACCCTAATTAAGCAAAACTTAACACTGTTCACCAAACATGGTAGCTTTTCCCATCCAGTACTTACAGGGTCATCAAGCACTATTTTACACATATAGGAAATCCCATCAAGCTTCTCCCGAATCATTGCCTATCTCCAGAAAACCCGTCAAGTTATTGTTTGGGGGCAAATACATCAGCCTGCCCTATATCTGGAGTACCTAGCCACCAGTGTGTGTGTATGTGTTCTAGGACCTGTACGTACACCCCCACTTGCACATGGGCCTTCTCTGTGAAACTCTGGTTGTTTCGTTGTTGACTCCACGGACCTCCTTCTTCAAGACTGGTGTAGTGGTTAGGAGTGCGGACTCTAATCTGGGAGAACTGGGTTTGATTCCCCACTCCTCCACATGTAGCTGCTGGTGTCACCTTGAGTCAGTCATAAGTTCTTTCAGAGCTGTTCTCAAAAGAGCTCTCTCAGCCCCACCTACCTCACAGGGTGTTTGTTGTGGGGAAGGGAAGGGAAAGGAATTGTAAGTTGATCTGAAACTCCTCCTCTAGCCTTCCCCGAAATTGCTTTCTCCCTGTCCTCCCTGATTTCCTCTTAGTTAGCCTTGTGTATGTTTTCAGTGTGTTTGTGTGTGTGTTTTGCTCATTTCTATTTCTTTTTCATAAAAACCTTACCTGTGGAACATCTGCCTGGCTTATTTCAAGAGTTCTCTTAAGGGAAAAATATCCATAAACATTAATGGAGATTCTCAGTTACTCCCTCTGTCTCATTAAGCTAATTTCCCCCAATTAATCAGAAGACCACCTCTTTGGATAACCAGGCCAATTAGCATATATCCCAAAGAATGAGAAGGGTAGGCGATGTATATCAGTGCCACAGCATGCAGAGGGTCCCAGGTTCAATCCCCAGCGCTGCCAGTTAGCTAAGCTCAGGGGTGCTCCCCTTCTCCAGCACCCTTTTACCTGCATTATTTTCTCACTACTCTCTCTCAACATGCAGTCCCCCAACCAAGCTCAGTGTCCTCAATTTACCAGCAATGTCTTAGTGTTGAAGAACTTGGATTCAGGTGCTTCTGGCTTCGTTCCCAGCCTTGGCTTTTCGCACATCTCCACAGACTGCACAGAACAGCAGCCAGAGAACAGCCTTGACAAGGATTCCTTTAAGCAAAACAAGAGTTCAGCACAATAAATGGGTATTAAAAAGCTGAAAATAGATTTGATCCCCCATTGTACAGAGTAATACCCAAGACTAATTTCCCCAGTCACTACAGTGATAAATCCAGCCATCAAGTTTTACACTGGCTAGAAAAGCTTGCTGGCCACAGTATGGGGATAGGTGTCCAATCAGAAAGCCTATTAGCATATATCCCACTTTCTTTGCATTTAAACTACACACCCTGAAAATTCCATGGTGGTATAAAAAATATTCCAGCAAATCTTGTTGTGATAAGCATTCTCTTAAGAAAAAGAGGAATTCTTAAATTATAGCAGCACCTTTAGAATGTTGAAAGCATATTTCAAGTTTTGTGGTAACTTTGAAAGACAGGCCAGAATGACTGGGTTGAATACAGCACACTACTTCTGCAGGTGCAAGAACTTCCATCAACAGAGCACTCCTTTCTCACCTTACCCCCCCCCCCCCTCCACCACTGAAATCCTACTCCTGGCAGGAAGGGGACCTCCAAGAGCCGGCATTTGGGCTGCTGTGGAAGAGAAGAGCTGAGAACGTCTCACTCTGTGGGCGTACGTCTTTACACCTGCAGAAACACTGCTTGGGATCCAACCCATTTCCTCTGTATTGTATATGTGTATGTAGGGGAGTGTGACATAATGGCTTACTTAGAGACAGCTCCCAAAAGTAATATGAAGGAGAAAAGTTTTGGTTCAAAGATAATTCTCTTAACCATTATGCAATAAATGCAGGCACTGCCCCGGTTGCTACCCTGAAGCAATGTAATTTCAGAGATTCTGAGCTGCAGTAGCTTTATTCAGGCAGGACCCAACAGCAATGTTGTGCTGGATTAAGCTTATAGGGAGGAGCCTGACTCAACAGCTCACTTATTTGAAAAGCCAGAAGGGAGCAGCAGCAGAGACAACCAGTAGAGGAAATGGCAGGGGTTGGGGTGGGGTGGGGTGGGGTGGGGTGGGGGGGGGGGGGGAAGGATCATTGATTTTTGCCCAGGGCACCAGATTTACCAGGACTTGCCATGCATTCCATAGCCAGAAGAATATATGAACTAAACAATCTCTCTGCATAAAACCATTCTCTTTCTGGAGCACTCCTAAATAAATACCATTGTTTGTGTGTCTGTTTTAAGTGGAAAAGTAAGTCTCTCCTTCCCTCTTCCATATAAACTCACCTCTGTGCAATATGGTGGGACATTGAGGATGAAAAGGGTACGGTTTGGAGGCCTGTTAGGATCCGTTTCCTCTCTGACTTTGTGCTCCTTCACATAGAAGTAGTGAGGAGACTGATGCTTTTCAGAGAATTTCACTGGAATAGCTAAAAGAAGCAAGGGATATTTTGTGAGCAGCAGATGATAACAAGAACTCTTTAATCTAAATCAAAAACTAACAGGGCCCAACATCATCCATATGGTTCAATTACAAGTTACTAGCTTGTAATTTTCAATCTCTCTCTCAACAAAGCTCATGGGTATTATCTGAAGCAAACGAGCACCTGAGCAATGGCAAAAGGCCAACACACACAGGTTGTCAGGCAAAACTGCTTCATCAGCAGCTGCTACCACAGCACAAGAATATTCATTCTGAGACTGAACTTCAGCTGTGTATAAATAAAATATTTTAAACAATTTTAAAACAAGATGTTCATTAAAAAAAAAACCCAGTCCTGCAGTGGAATAACCTCACTTCCTGACATTTTGTCGCTGGCTCCACCTCCTGAGGCAGCCATTTTGCACATGCACCCATCCCCCTGTGTTAGAATTCTAAAGGTGCCTACAGTACAGGGTCAAACAGGGAGGGGACCCCAGTCTAATGCTTGGAACAATTTATGTGCAGGTAGGAGGAGCTAAATCCTCCCATCATACCTAATCATGCTCTGTTCCTTCAAAAACTTTTCTCCCACCAATGCTCCTTCTAAGCTGTGGAGTCTTGTGACCAAAAGTTCTACTTTGTGAGCTACTGGCATTAAAATTGTGAGCAAGCAATTTGGCTACTGCATAAATTAGTTTGCTCTGGAGCCATCCTTCCTGAGCTAAGGCAAAAATGTGCAAGCCAGAGCCTAAAAAATTGTGAGCTAGCTCACACTAACGCAACTCAGAGGACATACTGCTCCCCACCCGATTTCATTTTTGCTATCAAAGACAGAAGAGGGGAAAAGGCTTGCCGGGAGAGTTGTGACGAGGTAAGGCAAAGAAAACTCAGTTCTCCTCACCAGTGCACATATTTGGTAGTATAAATTAGTCCCCTCAACCCCAGCCCAGATCATACAAATCAACACAGCAGACAGAAGGAGAGCAAGCAAGTGTGCGCTTACATGGGAGACTACAGTAAAACTTCTCGCACTTAAGAGGAGCCGCCAGCTGCCGCCTGAAGCGGCGCACCACAACCACCGGTTTACTACATTCGTGAGAATTTTCTTATGACCCACACCGTAATGGAGGGGGAGGGGGCACAAAACCCCTACTCAGATCCTGCCAAACAAGAGGGCTGACAAGACCGGGGAAAAGCCCCAACATTCACGCCTCAGTCCTTGAGAAACGAATGCTCACCAGTATACCCTGCAGGAGCAACACACGCTACACCTTTCCCACGCTTCCTCTTGGAAGTCGCCATTTCAGTGCACAAGGAGGAAGATGCCTCATCGCCCGATTCCTGTTGCAGCAAAGCATTTTGGGAGCTGTAGTTTCCTGCGTGAACGGGGCCGAATCTCCTGAACGAGAAAGACAGACGGTTGGAGGGTACGGATTTAAAAGCGAGTCAGGTATTTTATAAACTGAAGACTGAATGAGCCTCAGTCTGGGTTTAAACCTTTGACATATTACGGCTCAGTACTGGAGGTTTGATGTGCCTTTGTCAACAAAATGCACGACGAGAAAATTTCACTCTCTTTCTCCTGTGGGCGTTTTGGTTTGGAGGGCGCACTCTGAGGGGGAACGAATCCCCCAGAGGTTGCAGAGAGACTAGCATACTGACTGGCTACTTAGCTTACCTTTTTAAGTAGTGCCCGCTCAGCACCCGTTGGGCATTTCCCATTACGTGTCGGATTATTTTCTTTGGGAAAAATCTGCTGTAGTTTTGAAGGTGTGGAATGTTATGCTGCAGGACTGAAATGAGATGACTTGAACCGTTATAAGGGAGTGACTGGTGTGGTAGTTCCGAGGCGTATGCGGAGAAAGAAAGAAAAAACCATACCGACTGTAAACACCACGTCCAGGCTACAGGGAACAGTTCCCCTGGAGAAAATGCGGCTCGGGAGCGTGGCTTCTACACCATCATACTCGGCTGAAGTCCCCCTCCTCCCCAAACTTTGTCTCCCCACTCCCATGCTCCACCCCGTATTTCTAGGAGAACCCCCTGTGTTTATACCTGGCATGTTCACTGAGCTGTAACCTCTCTTAGGCAGATAGCAAGTACACGTATTGTATAATCCTAAACTGGTCTACTCAGTATCCTTCTGAAGTCTGCTCAATGGTTCTTATTCTCAGAAACGTGTTCTTAAGGGCTGCACTGTTAGGAAATTAACATTCCAGCATTAATATTCTCATTGACACACCCCACTTCTTGTTACTGTACTTGTTAGTGCGCTTTTCTGAGCTGTTTCCCTAAAATGAACATTAATTCTCTTGTGATGATGTGATGCTAATGTCATCCAGCCTGTACAGGAAAAATTATTAGATTGTTTTGAACTGAGCATGTGCTTATTCATAGCTTTACAGGAAGGTCCTACTACCATTAAGACAGCAGTCCTATACCTGGAAACACTGTTCCCTCTAAGCTGAGTTAGTGTGAGCTAGCTCACCATTTTTTAGTCTCCAGCTCACAGATTTTTGTCTTAGCTCAAGAAGGATGGCTCCAGAGCAAACTAATTTATTCTGTATCCAAATCGCTCACTTACAACTTTAATGCCAGTAGTTCACAAAGTAGAATTTTTGCTCACACCACAGCTTAGAGGGAGCATTGCCTGGAAATAAATCCCGTGGATTTCAGTAGGCATGTGTTTCTGAGCAAACATGCTTAGGATTGCTTTGTAAATCAGGCAGCCAGGACTTTTTTTCTGGGGGAATGCACCAGAACGGAGTTTTGGAACCTCTTCAACAATTTTTTAAAAAAATGTTTAAAAGCTCATGAGTTTTCAGTATACAGACTGAAAACTTCATTTCCCTCTTAAGAGTTCCGGCACCTCTTTTTTTTTTTTAAGGCACTGCAGGCAGCCTTTATTTTTTAAAAACACATTTCTACCTCTGGTCTGCCTGCCTTTCAAGTGTTAGCCTGCTTACAAAGTGTTTTTTTTTAAATCTGTTTGCTGTCAGAGCTTCCACTTGTCACAATCACCTTCTAGAGCAGGGGTGTCGAACTCATTTGTTATGAGGGACGGATCTGACATAAATATGATCTTGTAGGGCCGGATAGGCTTACCAAGCCCCCCGGGAGGGCGGGGGAAACACCGATTTTTAATGCTTACCCCCGCTTTTTCAAAATTGGCCACCGGGGGAGGCAATGGCTGCCTGCAGGAACGCAGGGGAACGTCAGAGCCTGCCCTGCCCTCTCCCTGCCAGGCCTGAACTGTCTTAAAAGGGAAATGTCTGCAGAGAGCCTGCAGTAAAAAGCCTCACCAGACATTTCCCCTTTAAGAGCAGAGCCAGCAAGAGAAAACCCCGCCCAGAGATTAAGGAGGGACTAGGCTCTTTGTACTGAAGGGCCTGCTTTTGCATGTGGCTTGCAAGGTTGCTGGGGTAAGTACCTCTGCCAGCTCTTTTCCTTCTCTCTCTCTCCCCCTTTCTTTTTTCTGTCTGTCTGTCTGTCTGTCTCTCTCTCTCTGTCCCCACCCAGCAGAGGTCTATCAGTGGCTATTATTAGCCACATGGTCTAAATGGAACACTTTGTCTGGGGCAGTGATGCTCTGCATTCTTGGTGCTTGGGGGGCAACAGTGGGAGGGCTTCTGGAGTTCTTGCTCTGCTGCTGGACCTCCTGAGGGCACCTGGTATTTTTGTCCACTGTGTGACACAGAGTGTTGTACTGGATGGGCTGTTGGCCCGATCCACTGTGGCTTCTCTCCTGTTCTTATGATATGAAAATCATATTTAGCACTTGTGTAGCACTTAGTGCTTCATATTCTGCCGAGATGAGGAAGGATTCAGTAGGGCCGTTGCTCAGTGATAGAGCATCTGCTTGACATGCAGGAGGTATCAGCCTCTTCAGCTAAAAAAGGATCAGGTAATAGGTGACATTAAAGATCTCAGCCTGGGACCCTGGAGAGCCACTACCAGTCTGAGTAGTCAATACTGACCTTGATGGACCAATGGCCTGATTCAGTATTAGGAAACTTCATGAGTTCATGTGTCAGCATGTGGAAGCAACACCACAGGATGTGACATCACAAAATGATGTCACTTCCTTTCTCCTGGCTCCACCCCCAAAGTCCTCAGATATTTCCCAAGTTGGACTTGCATCCCTAGGGCCGGACCATGTGTGTCATAAAATGTAATGCCAGGTAGCGGAGATATAAACTTTATAAAAGACACAAACACAAAGATTTTTTTACTTAAAATAAAAACATGCTTAAAACATTAACACTCTTGCAATATTTTGTTTATTTAACAGTCTCTGATAACTGACACCTCTTGCTCTGAATTATCGCATCAAAATGTCTGCTGTTGCAACCTTGAGTATGCTGTTCAGGTGTGTATCTGTAAGCTGCAAACCTACTTTTGATTTATTGACATTCACCACAGAAATCTCATGCTCAGAGTTCTGGGTCTAGGACCCAGGGGAAAACATGAAATGGCTGAGCGATTGAGAGAGTCTGGCGAAGCAAGCTATGATGCAGCAGCAGCAACAGAACTGGAGATGGCCAGTTCCAGTGCAGGCCTAATAGAAGCCCTCCGGGACCTGATCCAGCCCTGGGCCGCATGTTTGACACCTTTTTGATGTTGTTACTGTTAATGGAATGAGAAGATGGGAAATAGTTATGGCCACCAGGGGCTGCTGTATTTTACAATTTGAGCTGCCAATCACAATATCCAGGGGAAGCTAATTTCACCGGCACATAAGTGGTTTGATTTATTTCTCTCTAGCTTCCTTATACCACAGACATTCAAACAGAACATGCTTTTCAGTTTCTGTTATCCCTAAACCACAACCACAATATTTATCTGGAAAAGGTATACCTAAAAAAAGCCTTCAAAGATCATGGATGGTAGCACCTTTAACCTTGTGAGCATAATTGGTCACCTGTATCTTGGAATTGTAAGGTTAAGCAAGTATTTTGGGGTTGTAGAAAGTGGTGGGATTCCATAAGGTGAGTAGAGTACCTAGCCTAGCAGGTGGTAGTATTTTTGTAACAATCTTCATAATCAACTGCTTGATAGTCTTACAGGCTAGGGGCCACCCTAACGCAATAACTGCTTTCTCTGGGCATTGTATGATACTCAGTTTTTCTATTATAGCTTGATTCCATGAATTGGAGAAATTATCTCATTTCATGTAATATAATAAACTATTAGAGGATTATCAAATGGAGATATTCCCATTTTCTTGTTAGCATTTTGTGTTTTTTTATATCTTCTTGTAATGTCCACTAAAGTATACTGTAATTTTTGCAGTCTGTTAACAATATATTTTTGCTCTATTTCTGGCAGTGCACCAGAAAAAGTTAGCAATCATGGTTCCACTACGTCTGGATGCATATTATTCAGAGGATTAATGTAATTTTCCATAAAGGGATTAGAATCAGTGAAGGGATCAGCTGAAGATGTGACTACTATGTTAATGTTTTTATCAATGATTTTTATAGGGTTGATTAGATCCTCTTCTACCTTATTGGAACTTGGTCTTTCACCTTTAGAATTTTGAAAGGCTAAATGTCTAAAAGGACATTAGAAACAACAAGCTCCTAATTAAAAATCAAAATAAAATAGAAAGAGTATCTTCTTAACACTTTAGGAATGGGACACAGTTTGGGAGATCTTGCCTGGTTAGTTATCAAACAAAGCCACTAATTAAATATCAAAGCTAGTGAAGCTGAACTGAGAGGGAGGAAATTCCTTCAGCAGCTCCCTGCCTTCCATTTCCCACTTCCAAAATTCCTTTTCCCCCACTCCAATAACAATAATATAGTAACCAACAAAATTAATCAAATACTTTAAAAAGATAACAGAAATAAAAGTAGAACAAATTTAAATTCCAGTGGTACCTTTAAGACCAACAAAGGTTTATTCAAGGTATGAGCTTTCATGTGCTTTGCAAACGAAAGCTCACACCTTGAATAAATCTTTGTTGGTCTTTAAGGTACTACTGGACTCTAAATTTGTTCTACTACTTCAGACCAACATGACTGACCATCTAGAAATAAAAGTAAGTAAAACAGACAAAAGAAGTTATAAAATAACCACCCTGCCTGAAGCATGAATGCCTGCCTACACTCCAACCGGAAACCAGAACTCTTGCTGGTAGTACTTATGTACCCCATGGTTATAAGGAGCTGTAACTGCTTCTGATTTGCAAAAATATGAATGGGTATTAAAGTGCTGAGGGAAGCTGCTGAAGGCTCTGATGAATATTGAGATAAACCTCCTCCATTACCCTGAAACATGCAGCCCTCAAGTGGCACATCAGAAGTGAGTTCTCTTTGGATCCTTGTCCCTGACTTTGGGGTACTGTGGTATGATAAGTGTGTGTCCTGCCAAACACAACTTAGTAGATGATTCTGCTAATCCAGTAGATGATTCTGCTCAGTTTGGTGTAGTGGTTAAGTGCGCAGACTCTAATATGGGAGAACCGGGTTTGATTACCCACTCCTCCACGTGCAGCTGCTGGATGACTGGGCAAGCCATAGTTCTGTCAGAGCTGTTCTCTCAAGGACAGTTCTCTCGAGAGCTCTCTCAGCCCCACCTACCCCACAGGGTGTCTGTTGTGGGGAGGGGAAGGGAAAGGAGTTTGTAAGCTGCTCGGAGACTCTGAGTGAAGGGCGTGGTCTAAATCCAATCTCTTCTCCTTCTAATAAAGGTCCTGAATTTCTCAGCAAGAACTGCAAACACTGTATTGTAGGAAGTGACCATTCCTGCCTAACACATAGTTAAAGACAACCACTCTGTCATTAGTACAGAAAAGAAAGTGAATGACATGCAAGGAAACTGATCTCACCTTTCCAAATTCCTTTTAATGTCCAGAAAATGATGATATTAAGCCAATAATGCATGCTTTAGGGTAATGGAGCAGGTTTGTTTCAATACTCAGCTGGAGGCATTAAGACTGTGTGCAAGGCACAACAGACAATACAACAACGCAAGGCTCTAAGTAATTCTAGCCATCAGTCACTTCTGGCTTCTACCAGTTTAATAGCTGAAGTGACTATTATAGCAGCTTTTGACATCTTCCACCTGGAACTACCATCCCTGATGTTATTGTCCTGCTTCTGCAACTCCTTGGCCTATCCCTTCCCTGGCTTCTTGGGCATCCGTGTGCATGAGAGTTCCCAAGCCTGCTTGTAGAGAACTATAGCATCCCTCCTTCCTGTACTTCAGGTAGCCTGCCACCAGCCAGGTACATATGTACTCCCTACCAGTGATCTGACTCACCGGCAGTGGGGTTCTGTACATGCACACCTGTGGAATAACTAGTCTCCTTCTCTCCAGTATTAGGAAATCCCTCTAGCTCAGCTGAGTCTGTGGCCTGCTTGAGGTCAAGAAGGCTTCTATCATTCTGCAGAATGTGTAAAACTTAGCAGATAAAGACGGCATATTTTATAAGAACTGTAGAATGAACATCTTTAGTTTACTGCTTGTAAAGTAAAGGCAAAGGTTCCCTTGCTTGAATGCCAGTCAAATCCAACTCTAGGGGGCAATGCTCATCTCCGTTACCAAGCGTTGTCCAAAGACATTCCCGTGGTCATGTGGCCGGCATGACTAGATGCCGAGGCACACAGAATGCTGTTTCCTTCCCACTGAAGTGGTACCTATTTATCTACTTGCAATTTCTTGCTTTCGAACTGCTAAGTTGGCAGGAGCTGGGGCCAGAGACGGGAACTCACTCCGTTACGTGGCACTCAAGTCTCAAAGTGCCGAACTACCGATCTTCTGGCCTGCAGCTCAGCGTCTTAACCTCTGAGCCATCATGGCCCCACTTGTAGGCTTATATTGTTGCCTAATTCTGTAATCTCAGTTGTATCCCACTGTTCATTTTTTATCTTGTAATCCATATTACAAGGCTATAAAGTAAATAAGCAAGCGTAACCTTCAGCCCTGGAGCTCACCTGTGTGCAAGGGCAATGGACTCTTCATTTTCCCCACACTTCCTTAGTCTCCATTTCAGTGTACTGGGACAAAGGCACATCATTGCCCAATTCCTATAGCCCCCAATTTTTCTAGAAATTGTGGTTTTCCTGTGGTCCTAGGAAGGCTGGGAGCTTTAACCAGCCATACTGGCCCACACAAAATTCAAAACCAAAATTCATGTAATTCTTTTTTATTGGGGCCAACCAAAATGACACAAATTACTGCATAAACTTTCAAGCTCACCAGAACACGTTGTTACAAAAAACATTTTTCAGGGGAGGACAAAAGGTTTTTCAGGTCATGTTCTTAAGACCTCCATGCCAGCATTCGGGGTATATGCCGTGTCAGTTTATTTTTAATCGCTGCTGGTGTTAGAATACAGTGCTTGTAACCTGGGAAGAACTAAACAATAATCATCTCATTGGAAAGATAGAAGCCATCAAAGTATGTCACTCAAAAACCCAAGGGAGCCACTCTCCTACTGGTCACATCAGCAATACAGGAAAGAGAGGAGACTGGAAAATAAAGTCACCCCAAGGGCTGCATGATCAGTTCTGACTACATCTGGGATCTAAAACATCAAGCAGTTCATAAATTTAAGACCAAACAATCCTCAGTCTGGATTTAAGCCTTTTATGGATTATGGTTCACTGTTCAGTTTTGATATGCCTTTGTTCCTTTGCCACACAGCATTTTCAGAAACTAACAATAAATGTTACTCTTTCCTCTGGGCATTTTGGTATGGGATACACTCTTAGGCTGAACAGATTCCCAAGAGGTAGTGTAGAGAGAGCTACACTGAGTAGCTTACCTTTCAAACTATCATCCACTCCATAATAGTATGGGATTTTTCATTACATTTCAGGTAATTTTTCTTTGAAAACTCTAATGTTGGCTCTGAAGGTGGGGAATATTATGCTGCTGGACTGAAATGCGACAAACTCAACTCTATAGGATCAGAGAGTGACTTGCAGAGTAGTTTTGAGGTGTACGTTGAGAAAGAAACAAATACTTTGTACTAATAGGTGAACACTACACCAAATTAAGTCCGCTATATACAATGAATATCGCCCAAATAATACTTGTTAGTTTCGGTTGCATTTTCTTGATTCTGAGTTTTGGAAGATAATCTGCACAGCAACATGAGCATCTTTGTCAACACTTTCAAAGCCCTGCTGGTTTGGGAGTTATAAACCCCTTAATACCACATTCTAGTCCCAGTGCTGGCTTACTTTGCACAACATTGTTCTCCATACCTATAAACCCCTTGCAGGAAATAATCCTGTTGTGAGATGAAAACTAAGTTACAAAAGGCTTAAAGCTTCCATAGGGGATTTTCCTCTGTTGACAAAGATGCTATGTAAATTTGTGGGAGAGCTGTTTAAAATACCCACCAGGATAAGCATAGGGCTAATCAGGCAAGAGACACAGCCAGTGCCCTCCTGTAATAAAGGAATTAATTGATAAAATATTATGGTTTATACTTCTGATACCACTCGTTTTCTCAGAGCTTCTCAGACACCAGGAAAAAGCACACCTGCACACATAAGTATACCATGTCAGAGAGAGGACTAGGCTGAACACCACTTGGGAATATTCCAACATGCAGGCAGCCTTTAGTGAGACAGTCCAGGAAAAATGTTACCATTTGATTCTGTTGGTAGGGTAAAAGAAAGGGCATCCAAACTTCAGTGGAAAAGTTGCCCTCCTCCATTGATTTACCTTTTTGTTTCCTTGTAGTGTAAATAAGTGGGCTAGACTCCAATCTCTGTATAACAAATGTTTATTCAGAAACATAATACATAGTGTCCTCCAGCCCCAACCTTCCCTTCCCCTGTAATTTGCCATTCTAATTAAACACAGCTGTCTGGGACAGGGATTTGTAATTCTGTACACGCATAACAGATATCCAGTTCACAAACAGCATCTCCCTGGCAAGGGTGACATTATAACCAGACTGAAATGAATAATCCAGATGATCAAATCGCACTGGAAACAAATCTTCTGGAGGGTTATGATGGGATGTGACCCGATGAAACGAAGAGATTGTACAGATCAAAAAGCAGAATTCACAGAGCAGCAAGCTCTGCAATGAAAGTGATCTAATCACACTACAGGATTTCAGCACAGATGAACAGACAGCTAGCCTTGTAGCTGGAAGGATAAAGATTTAAGCCCCCATCCTAATTTAAAAGTAGCTTTTGTCTTGGCTTGCATTTAAATTAATGAATCAATTTGAACTGTTGACAATTCTGTTTCCACTGGGTATTAACAAAAGGAGTGCATGTCTCCTAGTGAAGGCTGGCAAGTCAGTGAAAAATTCTGGGTGGACCGAAGTGCATCCTTCTTACCTGGAGCTTGGTTCACTCCCTACTTCCCTTCCCTGTTCTGTGCCAATTGGGCAAAGTCTCTCACTATCAACCGCATGTGGCACTTGCTGTTTTCCAGGACAGACAAGTAAGCAATAGTGCTGCACAGCAGTACCACAGTCTGGCCCAAATACAGTGGAGTGTTAAAGGATGCCATTTTCACTACTAAACAGTTCTCAAAAGCAGGAGGTGGAAGTTGTTTCTGTGACCAAACTCACCTCCAGCCAGAGTGAGGAACCTGTGCTGTGGAATGAGGGAAGGCAGTGTAGGACAAGGAGCAACTCTAACAGGTCTAGAAGTCGGTCTCCCAGAAAGGTCCATGAGCAGCACACACAGGCATGAATCCAGGTCTGTCTGAGCAAGCAAAACAAGGGCCTCAACTGACTGCAGAGCTTTTAAAGCACAATGCAAGAGAGGTGGACTGCTTTGCTCCTTCCTGAAAAACTGAGGGTGGAGCGGGAATGCAGCCACTTTCTTTCCTGCTCAAATGGTTGAGGTGGAGAGGATGCACAAAGTGCTGCTGTCTAACGTGAAAAGGAATATTTTACTGATAAACAAAATCCTGTGCATCCAAAGGATGAGAAAGCAATTCTGTGACATCTTCAGACTGAAGATGACGTCAGTGTTGGGAGTTGGGACCTTTCTTCTCTGGCTACTACATCTTCAACACAACCAGGGCAGAGAGTGCAGGAGTGTAGGACATGCCATCTTCCTGTACCTATGCATCCCTCCCACTGCCAGCGCAGCCCCTTCCTTCTTCACTGAGGGGCTGTCTTAATTGACTGGGAAGCTGCATGAATGTAATTTTACAGTTTTGAAACTTGCTACTGCTATTATTAAGGGTGTGGAAGTCCAGCACCACATCTGGTCTCATCCCTAGACATTGTTGCACTGAAAATGAAATGAAATTTTACCACCAGTCAAAAGTAAAGGGACTCCATCTCTCACTCAAAGGATGCAAGCCCAAACAAGATGCCTGTTGTGCCCTTTTGCCAGATGCACTTTTCCTGGCTGGCTACTAGGGGACTGAAACAAAGGAAGGAGTTGTATGGTCTAAGCCTGGTGCTATATTTCTCACTGGAGGAAGGGAAGATTAATCCTTTAGAAATATGCGGGCAAAAAACTCCAACTATGAAAACAGAACACATATATTAGGGACAGTACTACTGTACAGGAAGGTAGCAACTGTAGAAAAACAAAGGTCTCCACACGGTCAACTGCAGTAACAGTGGTGTTCTTGCACACATCTCCCTATTTCCCGTGCTCAATGAGTTTTCCAGTCCACTTCTTGCCTTCCACTCCTCAAAGTTTGATTTTGAACTCTGTAGGCTGCATAGAGGCGGATATCCCTGAGGATTTGAAGAGTGCCTTCAAGATGGTATCAGGGTCCACCTCTGCAGGTGGATTTGAGGAAGCGCCTACACTTGTCCGACGTGGTTCAGTTTCTTTCTTCACTGAGGGGGTATCACTTAATCGACTAAGGAAACAACAGAAAAGATCAGAGTTAAATTCATGACAAACTCGCTCTAGCCTCTTTTCTCCTGCGCCAAAAATAACCCCTTGGTACACTGAGGAACTAAAGAGTTTGAAACAGGAACTTAGATGGCTAGTGAGTTTGGCGCCGGAGTCGTGATGAAGCTACAATAACATCTTATAGGACGTCTATGAAAGCCTATGAGACAGCAGTGAAGAAAGTGAAGAAGGATTTCTTCATGGCCTCCATTGCATCCACTAGCTCTCGCCCGGCACAATTGTTTAGGGCAAAATCCTAGGAATTTGGCCATTAGCTGTGAGGTGTTTGCAAGCTTTTTTTGCGGATGAAGTCTTGTTGCTCTGCCAGGATCTGCCCGCTAATGTTGATACATTAAGTGAACTGGAGGCCTCTTTGGCCATCTTCGGGTCCAGTGTTGGATCAATTCAGCCTGCTCACACAGGCTGAGGTAGACAAGATCCTGGATGCTGTGAAGCCTACCACTTGCTTCTTTGACCTGTGCCCATCATGACTGGTTAAGGCTGGCAGTAATGAAACTTAAGTTCCCCTGAGTTCTGTCTCTGAGTTCAGAGGTCTTCCCAGGGGGTTTAAAAGAGGCAGTGGTTAGACCGCACTTGGTATGTGGAGTCCCCCAAGGGGCTATATTCTCCCCAATGCTGTTTAACATCTTTATGTACCTCCTTACCCAGCTGGCGTGGGGTTATGGGCTTAGGTGTCACCAGTATGCTGATGACACCCAGCTTTGTTGATGGCATAAAAACCCATAATGGATTTAGTTTCAGTCTGCTCTGTTTTAACCAACCAACCATGGCCTCCAAATCCCTGGCCAGATTTTAAGATGGATTTAAATCCATTAAACACCCATAAAATCTGGCCAGGGGTTTGGAGGCCATGGTTGGTTGGTTAAAACAGAGTAGGCTGAAACTAAATCCATTAAAGACAGAGGCCTTGGGGCTGGGCCAGGGAGTGGTAGATGGGATGGGTTGCCAACTCCCCTCTCTTGACAGGGTGCCACTAACAGCTGGGCCATCTGTCAGGAGCTTGGGAGTGATCTTGGATGCCTCTCTTTCAATGGAGGCCCAGGCCACAAAGGTGGCATTTTACCATCGCCAGGTTAAGCAGTTGGCTCCATACCGGTCACCCTCTGACCTAGCCACAGTGATCCATGCAACAGTCACCTCCAGGCTGGATTACTGTTAACTTGCTCTACCCAGGGCTTCCCTTGAAGTTGATCTGGAAAATGCAGCTGGTCCAGAATGCGGCTGCAAGGGTTCTGACAGGAACACCTTTTAGGGCACATATCCAGCTGGTGCTCTCTCAGCTATACTGGCTCCAGCATAAAGACGGGCTCAAATTCAAGGTTCTGGTGCTAACCTTCAAAGCCCTTAATGGTTAGGGACCAGCATACCTTTGGGACCGCCTCTCCTGGTCTTCTCCTGCAGAGCATTATGCTTGAGTGACCAAAATCTACTGGTGGGTCCCTGGCCCAAAAAGCATTTGGTTGTCCTCCACCAGGACCAGGACCTTTCTGGCCCTGGCCCCAGCCTGGTGGAACACTCTTCCAGGAGAGATCAAGGCCCTGCAGGAGTTGGTACAATTCCACAGGGCCTGCAAAACAGAGTCGTTCTATCGGGCCTATGGTTGAGGGCACCAACAGGCTCCTTGCCGATAGTTTTGGCCTCCCCCTCCTTCCCCGCTTCCCCTCCCCATTTCCTCTTCTATCAGATGCCTGTACATTGCCCTCCACAGGAGTTTTGATGCCATCTTAAAATTGTATAGTATCTATTTTAGTAATTTTATAGAATTTATTGAGATTGTTTTTTGTAATATTGGAAAGTTTTTAAAATGTATGTTGTATAAATTGCTGTCACCTCCTCTGAGCCAGTTTTGGGGAGAGTGGGATATAAATAGAATAAAATCAATCAATCAATCAAGAAAACAAAATGCTGAGCTGAGTATTTGAGTTTACACTTTTCAGTGGTTCCCAGCCATGGTACCGTATAGCTAGTGTAAGCCAGAAGAAACTTTCATGCTATTTAAAGTATCCAGTGTCCTGGGGAGAATAATGCAGAACACAGAAACTCAGCCACCTTTAGATCTTCAAGGGCAGCATGGGGACCAGTTGCACTTTTGAACCAAAATTCTCCTTCTGACTATCAAAACTAGCTGTCAGAGGTTGAGGAAAACCTGATGAAACCTTAAGCAGAAATACAGCTGCTGCATATGCAGCTCAAAATCTGTGTACCAAAAATGGGAAATTTTAAGAGTAAAATGAACAGACAGAGGCTGTTATCTCCCTTTTGGACAAACCACTGACGTTCTGCTACAGAGCAAGGTATTCTATGATGTCCCTAAGCAAAATACCATAGTTCCTTGAACATACTTACAGCAAGATGGGTTGGTCAGATGTGATGATATTTCCATTCATATGAAGGTTGCATTTCATTGGTTGCCCTGGCAAATGAAAACAAAGGAACCTAAACAGTCTAGCATAGAAAGAAGGTATTGCACCCACTTTTTAATCATTCCTACTGAAAGTAGAGCAAATGACCGAAAGAATGGTTTCCCCTCATACCACACAATCATCTCTGACTGGTAGAAGGACAATCAGCAAATATCAGTGCTCAAACAAAGCAAGATGCAATGTACCAGGCCAGGGCCGCATTTTCAGATGGCAGCGCACCAATGGCCCAGTAAATGTTTGCCCTTTTTTATGTTTGCCCTTTTTTATGTATCAGTGCCTCAAAACCAGCAACAAGGTACGTTATATTCATGACACATGTTATATAAAATAACACATCCCTTTGTTTTTCTTAACAGAAAACTGATATATGTCATTGACAAAAACTCCTTTTGTGTGTATCTGAGTTGTCTTTGAGAAAATCTACTACACAACGGCAGTGTATCCATGCCCTTAAGAAACATAGGAAACACTTTACTGCTTGAATTGTGATTTCCCTGAAAAATGTTTAATGTGCAGCAGATGTTGATCATAAAACCATAAATCAATAACCAAAAGCATAAACAGAAATCAGTAAATCAGTTTCCACAAAAGGTAACTTTGAAGAATCCTATGTTATAGGAAAATATAGTATCCATGGAGGATGGGTTTGTAGCTGGAAAGAATTCAGATCAACTTTTGTGGAAACCAGCCATCATCTTAGACTGGGGCTCAAGACTCCAAGGGATAGCTAAAGGGCCTAGTTTTTAATCCAGATGTGCTCCAATCACGTAAAAAGCAAAGGTGGGGGGGGTGATTAAATGCACAAATGGAACACAGGGGGAGAAAATAGTGAACTCCTGCCCCATCCTCAGATCCCCAGCATCCCCCCTCAACCAGAATCCTTTGTGAACTTTGAGATACTTGGCTCTGTAACCCAGACTACATTTCAGTGAAAAGCATAGTACCTGTGGCAGAAACTTGGCTACTTGTTTGAGAGTCCAGGTCTGGATGCCTGCCTGATAACCAAAGCCTACTCCTTTGGACTGGCTATTGTTTTTATTACTTGATAGAACAAAATCAAGTTGAAAGTTAAAGCAATGTTGCCATGTTATTGAAAGCTGTTGTACTTTCTTCCTACAAAAATACTGAGACTGAGGTGAAAAGGAGACACAGAATGATCCTAAAAAGCTTGCTTGCCATCCTTAGCATGGCCTGTCATCTCCCCCCATCCATTTTAATAGAAATTAGCAAAGGACACAAACCCTAGAGCCCAATTATTTCTTTCAGAAAATATCTCTCTCTCCTTTTAGTGGCTTAACAAAGGATTCCAATATAGGGCTGTGCAAAAAAAAAAAAGGTGGGTATTTTTTGGCTTTGGGTATATCAGACTGGAAAAATATAGGTAAATGCCGAATTTCCCCAGTACAATACTGGTAAAGTATTGGGACTGGGGAAATATTCAGTACTGCTGAATATGTTCGGGTCTGATATACCCAGCAGGAGGGCTTGGATGCATGTTAAAATGCCTTCTCTTCCTCAAAGCCCCTGCAGCTTTCCTGGTCAAATTTCACTCCCTGCCAGTCAGCTGTTAGGTTTAAGCCATTTAAACCTAACAGCAGACAGGCCATGGGAGTGAAACTGACCACGGAAAGCCTCCTCTTTCTACCTTCCCTTCTCTACCTGCCCCAGGGCAGCTGGAGAAGGACAGGCAGGGAGCCCAAGCATGTTTCCATGGCTGCCCTTGGCTTCCTAGCCAGCCTGCCACCACAGGTTGGCTGGGTAAGCATATAAAAGGCATTGAAACATGCCTCCTTCCCTCCCTTTGCCTCTCTGCTGCTGCAGAGAGACTCAGGGAGGGAAGGGAAAGTCAGCACAGGCCTGTTGAAATGCCTTTCTGTCTCTGCCTGCAGCTGCTCTGCCCCCGCGGGGCAGCTGAAGAAGGGCAGGCAGGGAGCCCAGGCATGTTTCCACGCTGGCTGAGGAAGCATAGGGAAGGCATGGAAACATGCCTGGGCTCCCTGCCTGCCCTTCTCCAGTTGCCACAGGGCCGTGGAGCAGCTGGAGAAGGGCAGGCAGAGACAGCGCAGGCAGGTTTAAATGCCTTTATTTCCCTCCCTGGACTCCGGGGATGGCTTTCCCAGGCTTAAATCTAACAGCTGACTGGCAGGGAATGAAATTGACTAGGGAAGCCACAGGGAGAGGGAAGCTGGCATTTAGCTACCTGAAAGCCACAAAAACTGCATAAATTCAGGAAACTCTATTTGGTAGCCAAAAAGTTTCCTGAATTGCATTCGGCTTACCATCCAAGCACCTGTTGTTGTATTTTTTATATGCAGTGATGGCATCCTCCTTTTTCACAAACACCACCTCAGCCATCCCAGGGTGCACTAGACGGGCTCGCTTCAGTGCACCACATACACAGAACAACTCCTGCAGAAAGAACAAATAACTGTATTTATTATTATTGCATATTACCTTTAAGAAGTGCATACTGTAGGCCCTTCTAAGAGCTTCCACATTCAGAGGTTATGTAGATACAGACTGTGGAGAGGGCCTTTTTCTACGGTGATGCACTTGTTGTGGAATACTCTCTTCTACCGGATTCCCTCTTGTTTTATAAAAACAGTTTTATTCACCTAGGACAGAGGCCCTCATATGACAGCTGTGTGGGTACCATAGGCCAAGGACAGACTAGCAATCTGCCGCACCTCCGTGGCATGGCAGAACAAGGCGGGGGGAATTGCCCCCACCACGCGGCATCCGTACGCCGCCGCAAGGAAGCTGCCCGCAGCGTCCAAACGCCACACGGCTCCCCCGCCCAGTGCGCATTCACACCTGCCAGAAGCGGGTGGAACGCGCGCCGCAGCAGCCGGGACACCACTTTGAAGTGGTGCCCGGCGCTGGACGCGTTGCGTCTGGGCCACCTCCTCTGGGCAGATGCAGCAGTCTGAACGGCTGCTCTGCCTCCGCTTTTAAAGCGGAGGCAGAGCAGGCCAGACTACCAGTCTGTCCTCGGCCATAGTGCCCACCAAGTGTTTTTAGCAAGTGAGTGGGGCCAGGTGGGGCTTTTACCCAGCAGGGCTTCTGACTGCCCATTGAAAATTGATTGACTGTGCAGATTTTTAAAACTATTGTTTGATAGCAGAAGAAGAAGAGGAGGAGGAGAATGGATTTATACCTCACTCTTCACTACCTGAAGGAGTCTCAGAGTGGCTTACAATCTCCTTCCCCTTCCCCTCCCCACAACAAACACCTAGTGAGGTATGTGGGGCTGAGAGAGCTCTTTCGAGAACTGCTCATGAGAGAACAGCTCTGAAACAACTTGTAACTGACCAACGTCACACCAGCAGCTGCATGTGAAGGACTAGGGAATCAAAGCCGGTTCTTCCAGATTAGTGTCCGTGCTCCTAACCACTAGGCTAAATTGGCTCCTCACTGTGTCACTGAAGGTAAGATGTGGCAGCCATTTTGTGGCTGGCTACACCTCCTGTAGCAGCCATTTTGTTTCTACACCCACTACACTGTGTCAGAATTCAAAAGGTGCATACTGGCTCCAAAAAAAAGGTTGGGGACCCCTGACATAGGTCATTAGTGTTTTGAGTTGTTTTGCTATCTTTGCTGGTTTCCTTTAGTCCTAGTGTGTTTTAGTTACTGTGTTGAGTTTTTATGATCCTTCCGTGTTTTGATACAATTATTGCATTTTAATGCTTCTATTAAGTCTTCTATTGTAAATTTTTCTGAAAAACTAAGCAGTTTAACAAATTTGAAGGACTTGGTGTGAGAGAGACACATGCTGGAAATGCATGCAGTATTAGGGATATTTAGAGTGGGGGGGGATCAAGACCATGGCAGTGAACTGTTATTTTTAAGCATCAGCAGGGGATATCCTGTGGTGATAAGTGGACTAGTTTTGTCTGCTCAGCACAACTATCAGAACTCTGCAGGACACATTCCACTTCTGATGGAGAACCAATTCCAGAGGAGTTGTCTGTTCCATCAAAAATAAAACAAGAGTCTTGTGGCATCTTGAAGACTAACAAGAACCAACTTCTTCAGATGCAAAGACTGGATCCTCATTATGAAGTTATTTTATGTAGGGGGGTATTCAAAAACAAACATCAGGGGGCTATGGAATGTAGGAAAGTACATTACATAATGCAATTACCTAAAATTCAAATCTAATTGAAAAAAACAAAACCAGTATTCACCAACTAGGTTAGTTCACTAGTTAATACCTGCAACGAGTACAGAGTGCAAGGCTTTATTAAGATTGTTTACACTAACAGTAACTATTGTATTCACTTCTGAGGTGCCCTTTGGCCAGAGTAAATAATTCATTCATCACAAATAGTGAGATAAAATCCCAAGTCTGGGTGAGGGGATAGTGTGAAACTTCTTAACGTCCCAATTCAGCAGTGCCAAACTGGAGCCTCTCTTTGGAGTTCTTCTGCTGAAGGACTTTGAGGCCAGTAGAGGTCTGGGAGACTGAAATATCCCTTCCCTTGGTTTCTAAATATTATGATTTTTAATGTCACACTTGTGTCAATTTATGCTTTTGCATAGGGACTGACTTATCTGTCTTTGGCAGAAGGGAACTGTTGACAATATGATGGAATATATCACACAAGAGGATGACCAGTGAATGGAGTATCAGATTAGATTCTCCAATATCTCTGAGAAAGCATGCATCCCAAACTAATTTACACCTTAGGGACATCTTATTTTATTTACTTATTTAGGATATTTCTATGCCTCTTCTTCAGAGTCCTGTTTGAGGCAGCTCACAATTAAAACCACGTCACCATACTAAAAACAAGCTACTGGACATAAACAGCATTAAAAACTACCCAAAAACAGAAACTGACCATTTGAAAAACTGGTAACTACAGAAAATGCCCTGCCTTTAGTCACCACCAACCTCAGCTCTGAAGTGGGGGGGCCCCGCAAAGAGCAGGGCTCGAGAGGCAGATCTTAACTGGCAGGCTGGAGAGTACAGGAGAAGGTGGACCTTCAGATATCCTGGCCCCAAGCCATTTATGGCCTTAAAGGTAAGAACTAGCACTTTGAACTGTGCCCAGAAGCAGAGGGGTAACCAGTGCAGCTCATTCAGCACAGGGATACAGAAAACAGGTCAATCCCAGCCTCCAGGCCTCAACAGTATAATACTCACAACAATGTCTTCCTCTGTGACTCGAGGGTGCAAATTATTCACAGTCATCTTGGTACCTTCTAATGGGCTGAAGGCCAGCTGCCAAGAAACAGAAATGTGTCATATGCAGAATGGACAGAAAGGACACGACAGGTGAAAGCAGAAAACTTAAAGACTCTAGGGAAGAGGGAAACTGATGAATGGAAAGGGTGCAATACAGCAAAGTTTGGCCTTCACAGAATTTCCACTATTTTGCATAATTCCTGTTAACCTCTTATTCTCTTCCTTCACCAAATGCCTAGCAAACAAGAATGGGAAGCACTCTCTTGGGCCTCAAAACTCTATCAGTTCAAATTACTACTGAAGTACATGTTAAATACTGCTCTTAGTTTTGGGGAAATTAAGTGCAGACTTGTTTGTTAGTAAGGAGTCTGTATCTGCCATGAAGGGGACATTTATTTGTTTCTTTATACTTTGGATTTATGAAACACCCAATCTTGAATGCATAGGGTTGTGGGCGATTTACATCAATAAAAATACATAAATACAACATAATTTCTGGTTAAAATGCAATAAATATAACAATACAGGCTTAAAATCATTCCCTAGATTGCGTTAATAGACAACCATTAACCAGTTCTGGAGCTGGTTTCCGCCTTGCAAACAGGCTAAGGAAGGGGGGGGGGGGAGAGACAAAGGTGCCAGCCATGTTATTGCCCGTTGCTGCCCTCAACCGAAAGCCTGGTGGAACATCTCTGCCTTGCTGGCCCTGTGGAACTGCATTAGGTCCTGCAGGGCCCTGAGGTTGTTTGGCAGAGTTCTACCAGGTGAGAGCCAGGGCCGAAAAAGCCAGTTGAGGACAGCCAGATGTTGTTAGGTCAGGGATCACCAACAGGTTGTTCTCTGCAGATCGTAATGTTCTTTACGGAACATACCAGAGGAGGCAGTCCTGAAGATACATGGGTCCCAGACTGCTCAAGGCCTTAAAGGTCAATACCAAATACCAAAACCTTGAACCCGACTCGGTACCCCACTGGAAACCAGTGTAGCTGGTGCAGCACAGGATGAATATGTGCTACCCACGACGTTCCCGTCAGGACTCGCACCACCCACATTCTGGATCAGTTGGAGTTTCCGGGTCAGTCTCAAGGGCAGGCCAGCATAGAGTGAGTTACAGTAGTCTAACCTGGAGGTGACCGTTGCACGGATTACTGTAGCTAGGTCAGGGCGCAACAAGAAAGGGGCCAGTTGCCATGCTTGGCGTAGTTGGAAAACCGCCAGCTTGGCAACGTTCGTGACCTGGGCCTCCACAGATAAGAAGGTATCCAGGATCACACTCAAACTCCTGACAGTTTGCATAGGTGTCCGTGGTGCCCCACCAAGGGTGGGAAATCTGTGTCCCAGTCCTGAGGCCCCCCACCACAGAACCTCCGTTTTCGTTGGGTTCAGGTTCAGCCAGCTCTTTTTAAGCCATCTCACCATGGCCTCCAAGCCCGTGGCCAAATTATGCGGGGCAGTATCTGGGCAGCTATCCATTGACAGGTACAGCTGGGTATCATCAGCCCCAAAATCCATACCAGCTGGGCAAGGGGGCACTTATACGGAAAGCCATTTCAGGGATACCCCATGAACTCCTATGTCAGTGAGGTCGTAGGTTATGAGACTGCAATCGACTGTGTCAAATGCTGCCGTGAGATTGAGTAACAACAGTAGCGCCGACCCGCCTAGATTCAGCTGTCTGCAGAGATAGTCTGTAAAAATGACCAGCACTGTCTCTGTCCCAGGGCAGAAATTGGACTGGACTGGATCCAGTGCCGATGTGTTATCCAGGAAACTCTGGAGCTGCTCGGCTATTGCTCTCTCAATTACCTTACCCAGAAACGATAAATTCGAAACTGAGCAGTAATTGGAAGGAGCCATAGGTTCCAAAGTTGGGGGTTTTTTTAGAGCGGTACCACCTCAGCATATTTCAGACCATCTGGATAGACCTGTCTCCATGGACAGATTGATAATGTCCATCAGTGGGCCCCGTATCCTACCATCACCAGCTTTCACCAGTCATGAGGGGCTGACCCAAGAGGCATGTGGTTGGCCTAAGAGAACTCAGGATCCTGTCTACATCAGCTTGGGAGAGTTAGCTGAAGTTATTAAATACTGAATTCAAAGGCCGCCAAGGGGCCTTCAGTTCACATACTGTATCAACATTGGCAGGTAGGTTGCCGCAAAGTGACAAGACTTTGTCCATGAAAAAGCTCACACATGCCTCACAGCTAATAGCTGAATTACTTCTTTTGGATCCTTCACTCACCTCAATTGGTGTAGGCTCTTCTGGGGGGTCCTCCTTGGTCACCAAGGTTCGGGACATATTTGTGAGGGCCTTCGTCCGAATGGGGGAAGGTGGAGCTGGAGGGGCTGTATAGGCATCATTCTGGACCACTTTTGTGAGGGGAACGGCCTTTGACAAAGAGAACTTGCTGCCACTGAGCCCAGCCTACATAAGTGGAGAACAAAACATCCCTGAATGTTCTAAGTGTCAGATCTAGAACCTCTTCCTCTAGGTAGCCAAAGGCAGGTGCATCATCTTCCATTCTAGAGAGACTGAAGCCCAGGAACAGAGTCAATGCGGTGAGAGAAAAACCTGCACCTGCTCAACCCCTCACCGCCGAACATCTCTAACACAGTCAGAAATGCACTTAGAAGGCTATCTTTGAATAACAACCGTCTGGGCCAAAAGTGTTTGAATTTCTAGGGCACTCTGAAAGGGGAAATATTTCACATTGTGTAGACAAATACGACATCGCTTATAACCATTTAATTTGACAGAATGGAACAGATATCCCCTCCCCTCAGAAATGCCACAGAAGTAAAGGTCTTCCTGCAGAAGCTCCCTGTCACCTTCAAGGATAACAAAATATTTTATTTATATTTACATCATTTATACCTCACTGTTTCCCATGTTGGGGACCCAAAGTAGCATACACCATTCTCCTCTTTTCCATTTTATTCTCACAGCAATCCTGTGAGGTACGTTAGGCTAAGAGCGTGTGACTGGCCCGAGGTCACCCAGCAAGCTTCCCTGGCAGAGTGATTTAAACCTGAGTCTCCTAGCTCCTAGGCCAACTCTCTGTCCACTCCACCACACTGGCTCTCAGTCACGTAGGGCTAAACATAATTTGAAGAAGCCATCTTGCAACAGCCCCAGTGGTGCAGCCAAATTCAGAATCCTTGTACTAAAAAAGTGTGTTTTGAAGAATCCAGCAATTTCAAAAAGTGGAATTACACAATCACCAATTTGGGGGGGGGGGGGGGGGATTAAAGCAGCAATCATGAAGTTAAAAACCCTACAGAAGACATTTGGAACACATTACACAAGAAGCACATTTATCTAGGTAATTAGCATGAGAAAATTACTTTGCTCAAAGAATGCCTTAGCTTAAGAGCCCAGAGAAAACAAAACTGCAGAACTAATAAGAGCAGTTCATTAATATATCAGATGGTTTCCTATGCTGGAGGTAAATGAATATCATTCACCTCTTAGTCTGTGACAAGTAAAAACTGCCTGTGATCAAGCTAAACTGTTCTTCTCAAAGAGCTTATTGACTCTTAACAGAAGAAGAAAGCCCTGTAATTATGTCCTGGCTGCAATTGGGAGAAGGGCAGCAACCAGTCCCAATTTATTTGTGGGGCTGTCCTCATTTCCAGTAAAGGTGGAAAAAGAGAAAGCCTCAAACTGCAGCTTTTTGGAAGGCTGTGCTGTAGAGGCATCTAAGATTCAGCACAACCCAATGCCCATTTTCTAGGAAATAATCCATAAGACTCACTCCCTGGTAGGTGTGCATAAGATCACTGCTTACAAAACACCGGGGGCGGGGGGGGGGGGGAGGAATGGGGAGAAAAGGACAGCAGTGAGGGGGGACCTAAATGCAAGAATGGCTAGAATACAAGAAGGACAGGGTAGGATTTTTTTTTTTTTACTTTACATGCCAGTGAGATCCACTAATTCCTACCTAATGACTATGATCCAAAGTTATATATATATATTCTTGGTTAAAGAAAAATATTTCACATGGGCCTGGGGCCATCTCTCAGTGTATACATACCAAGCGTTTCCCATCCCAAACCAAAATAGGAAACATCTACACTGGCAGACTTCATGCATGCAAAAATAGTTTGGAAAACAAGAAAGGGTCTGCACAGAGACTATTAACAAAGTATTTGCAATGTTTTGAAGAAAGGGAAAAGAATGCAGGAAGCATTAAAGACAGTTAGGACACGACCAACAAGATTTTAAAAAATCTTTCAAAAGTTACACACCTAGATTTTGAAACTGCCAAAACAATACTAAGTGTCACAATAGTTTGCATCTCACAGGAAAGATTTTGATAATATGCTGACAATGTTATCTCTTTGCTAGTCTGATCACAAAGGAAAAGAGAATACCAGAAAACATAATGCTCCAAAATGAATCTATTCTGGACTGGACTATGCCACTCTGACAGACCGTTTTCACAGTTTTAACAGATGGAGATACAAAAGTGGACAAGGGCAATGATGAGAAGGAAACAGATTCAGTACAGATGATAGAATTAGGTTGCAACCCACGGCCTATTTCTGTCAAGGTAATTCCATTAAGCTCAGTAGCACTGTTCCAGAGGAAGTCAACTGTAGTCTTCAAAAATAAAGGCTTTAGCTTCAAGAGAAGTAAGCAGCACATGAACTACTAGATCATAAGCTGGGCAGATAAAGTAACTAAGACCTCCTCACCCATTTCTGTCCCTTTCTCCCACCAAAAAGATGCCCCCATGAAAAATCAAAGGGAAACATTCTATACCTATGAAGCCTATTCTATACCTATACCATTTTATAACACACCTGGAAAAGGAGCTCTCTCATTGTAGCGTTGTGAGACTTGGCTACCATTTTAGGGTGGCCTAACAACCCTGCTAAACATTGCTGGCTTGAGGGGGGGGGGGCAGCAGAAACAAATGGCCATGGAAAGGTTAGTGTCAGGCCTCGCAGTCTTTCTGCTTGCCTGCCCGGGGTGGGGGATGGAATGTTAGGTTTCTGTTCTCAGCCAGTCTGTTATCTCGGCTGGCCTGCTGGAGTAACCTTGAAGATTTATTCTGCCTGGTATCATCTTTCCTTTGGGAACCAATGTCTGTTATTCTGGTGGGCTTTTACCTGAATCCTATCAATGTCTCAATAAACTACATTCTTTGAATGACTGGTGTTGGGAACTGATTTAGTTGGGACTCTGACAGTTAGAGAAGACAGACAACAACTGTCAGGAAGGAAGAACAGCAGAAATAGAAGGGTGTGACGGAAAGCATGAGGTAATGACAAGCAGGCTGGGAGAAGCAGAGATGGGAATGGAAGGGTTGGGTGGAAGAAAGGCAGGAGGTGGGGGCTGAACAAGAGATGAGGAAGTGGGAATAGTGGAAGGTGGAATCAATTTTGGACTGCAAGTAAGCACCAGGAGGCCACAGATTACCAAAAACTAAGTTCTAAAATTATCTTCAAGCAATTCAGAAATAAGATGGTGCAGGTTCAATACTCATACTGGGCTGGACTTGATAAGCAGAAGCCAGACTTTTGCTCGGCTTTCCCCATTTGCCTTTTCCTCCATTCTTAGCCAGAATGCTGATGCCTGCTGATCAGTAGCCTGAACAAGTATGCATTACAACAGAATCTAGAACCAGCAGGATAAAATGCCCAAGCAATAAGGAGGAAGGAAAACAGCAATGAGGAGGCAGGTAAAAAAGAAGGCTGCATTTGCACTCTGCAACAGATGCATATGTCTACAAATTCAAGGGGACACTTGTTCAGAGGTAAATGTGGAAACATAATTAAACAGAATTGCGCAGGCCCACAACACATACATGGAAACAAATACAAGGCCAAAAAGGCTGCAACAATTTCTTTATTCAGTGTATGTACACAGCATATCAGCATTCGTGTGCACATCAGGGGCTTGGTTGGGGATCGGGTGGTAAAAGAGTGAACTACTGAGCTTACTGCATTATGAAGAAAGCTGTTTGTGGTAGTAATTTTCATCTGTTTGCTAGGAAGGGGAGATACCGCTTCATCATCATCTTCCATGTCGTACAGGCACTAAAAACAAATAAATTATTTAAGTGAAAGCAGTTTACTTGAGATATGTTTTTTTAAAATACGAGGTAGATAAGGGCACTTGGCTTTCATGGGTCCCTGATGTCCCTTCAGATTGGTCGCATACACATCCATTTCAGTGCTGTGGCATATACAGTCCAACAAGCTTCCAGGGATTTTTCTAACTTAAGCAATTAAAACATGCATGTACTTTCTCTGAAGCAACATTTGCAACCTCTGAAGGCACAGGACTTCATGTCTGTGCTCAATGAACAGTTTAAAAACAGCTCAGTCAGCTTACATCAAGTACCCCTCAGAAGTCCGTTTTGGCTAAAACTGCTCACTGATCTCAACCTTCAGTTTCTCCTGGACTTGTCTTGGCACTTAGCCGGCTAGTGCTGGTCTAACCATCCTCTCTGTCAAATGAAAGCAGTGAAGCCAATTGCAGCTAGAGGAACTATGACAGCCTGCCCACTCAGGTTCTCTGTGACTTCAGAAAAAAATCAGCCAATGACACCAAGAGAGGCAAGGCAGAGAGGTCAGAGGATACTGCAAGTGTGAAAAACACTAGCAGAAGAGTACAGAACCAGTGAGGAAGTTTCCAAAAGTACTCACTATCATGACAACAATTTGTCATTGTGAGATACTGCATATGATCCTTAGTGATTTGTCTGAATGAACCGAATGCAGACAATGATCTGAGCCCACATCCCATAAATTTACACAATGCAAGCAAAGGTTCAAATCATTTGCCCATCTTATAAAACAAGTATAGTTTCTGTTCAAAACTTTCCTGGTGTTCTACAATAACTGAACATTTCTCACGCTGCTAATGAATGACACGCACCTGTTTGTGTGTGTGATTGTTCACAACATTGATCTTCATACCTGCCGGGTGAGAGTGTGATGGAGCTGCAGCCTTCTGCTGTAGTGGGGGGAAAGTTACATCATTAACAACAGAGCACATTTTGCCTGACCTCGGTTTATGGAAGACTATACGACTCCTCCAGCCTGCAGTTTATGACTATAAGCAGCGCTGGATCACTCTGTACCACATTGTTTCATCCTTAAGAGGTAGTGTAACCTTACCACTCCTCCCTTACACTTCCATGCCACATTTGACTGACATGAGGGGTTGACATTGACATTATAAGATACAAAAAGTATGGAAAAACAATATTACAATAACACAATACTGGACTTTCTATTCTGTGTAGAAAGAGACTGTATATCATGTAATAAAAACAATTCTATAATGCTGACATAAATTCTTATAAATACCCAAGAATATTACAAGTGACTTTATTCTGTATTTTTCCCAATAATATTCAAATGCACCATACAAGTATTCCATGCTAAAGGAAGCAGTCTTGGTAGAGTCAACATTAAAATAACCCCCATATTTAACTTTATTATTATAAATGCAAGTATGATCACATGAGAGAGACAATTTAAATTCTGGAGAAAGAACCAGCACCAATTTCAATATGCAGAAAATGTATGTGGCAAGAACTGGGATATCTATGCTTGAAACCTCAGATTATGGAATAAAGCAAAAATCCAGAACTCACATTTAAAAGTGAATTCATCACTTTTAAAATTAAACTATATTACTGCTTTCCTCAATCTGTTCCCTTTGAAAGACATGGAGCCACCTCTCTAGCAGCTGAAAACCATAACCTACTTGAATGGTTTTCGTGAGCTTCATGGCAGGGGCCACTGTTTCCATAGCAGTGTTTAGAATGGCTGCTGCAGGCACACTCCTTTTCAAGCTGATCTTCTCCCTGGCATCAACAACTTTGGTCACCTTATCACTACTTTGCTGCTTTCGAGAATTGAGCATCTCTCGGGCATCCTGTACTTTCCCTTTGATTTTGAATCTGGCATCTTTTTGAAGCAGTTTCTCCCGGGCATCTTTCACACCAATTTTCTGTCGGGCATCAGTAACGCCAATCTTTTGACGTGCATCAAATGTCTGCTGGAAACCAATACTTGATGCTGGCCTTCCAAGAAAAGTTTGTTGGATTCCAATTCGGGATCTGATACCACCAAATACTGGCCTGGTGTTCAACCTGGAATAGAAACATCAAACGTTATGCAAGATGCAACATTTCAACGCAACAAAATAAAATACAACAGCCAACTCCAAACCACTCAGAAGGAAGAAACTGTGAAGATTTTATCGTCTGAAGTGAAACTGAACAGCATTGATATGCATGCAACAGAAAGGACAGAGCTGATCAGAGAAGAGACTAAGTCCTGTAAAGTAGCCACCAAACGCATACAATTGTACTTTCCTACTGGTTCCTTACATAAAATCACATGCATATTTTACCCTGGCACAGAGCAGGAGAAGGAAGTGTTTGCCCTTCCTTACTCCCCAAATTTGGAATCCAGATTCCTGCTCCAGATCTGTACTCATGGAGACCAGACCAGTGAAGTATTGCATTAAACTTATGGGAAAAGACAAATAAAATGAGATTACTGGGTAGCTGGAAGCTCTAAACACAATCTAGCCAGTTTAACCAAGAAGTCTATCAGTCTCCACAGAGATACTTTTCATAGAAGGTGCATTAAAATTACCTTTCAACCATGTTTCAATTAACATCTTGGCCAAATCCTCATATTTAGTCATTTCACTCAAATGGTTGGACCCTGGCGAAAAGCAGATCTAAAAAATATGGTAGGTACCTGGTGATTTAGGACAGTAAAAATTTGATGCTCAATTCATAAAAGCATTTAGGAATTAAGGATATTTGTTTAGCCCTGTGCAGAGCTAGCACCTCAAAATCTGATGTTGGTGCCTGCCAAAAGACATGATGAGAGTCCCTATGGTCATCACAATAGATGAACATAAGGTGACATTTACCTTAGTGCTTCGCCACAAAGGTACACAGCATCCGAAAGACAAGGCCCCTTCATTGCAAATAGTTCTCTACTGTCAAATGACTAGCAGCAAAATCAGCAAAAAGTGCCATTGGTGACACTGTCTAGCATGCATGCCTAGGAATGTTACAAAATCTTCTTTCACTGTGCCTCATAAGGAGACAGCTGGACAGGCACTCTGCTCTTAGGAAGGGAGCCAGACTACATATACTAGTGAAATTCTTCCCATTCTCTCCCCCCCATCACAATATCATTATCTAAATCCAATATATTATAGGTCTTCCCCCTTCAGTTTCACTGGGATACATCAAGTGTTAACCGCAGGTTGCACCCAGACACATACAACAATTATTCAAGAGCCAGCTTGGTGGCATCCCAAGGAATGATACTATACAACAGAAAACTCAAAGACAGACAGGATATGAGTAGAAAGTTCTTGCAGGTGTTCAGGGTAAATATCCAGGGGAAGGCAGGGTCAGAGGGGCTGGTAGGAAGTCAGAAAACACTAATCATTCTAATGCTGAACAATTATTTCAAACAGATCTCATACATACACTAGGCCCCATGTAAAGTACTTACAATCTATACTAGACAGGTAACTGGTGCAGGAAGGGATTAAATTAAAATAAATACATAAACTGACAACAGAAAGATGGATGAAATCAAGCCATTTATCACATCCACTATGTCAGTCAAGTCAAATTTTAGATTATAAGCTCCTCTTAATAGGGGTCTGCCTTCTTGACTTCTGTAAAATACAGTTGGGGACACAGTAACATTCCCTAACGTTTCCCTGCATCCATATGTTGTTCAGCTAACACAGATGATAAGAACTCAGAGTAGGAACTATATCATGTCCGAGCTCTTTTTGGTTCCCAGCATGCAGCTGTCCCATAGGCAACAAAGAGCAATCTGACAAAGTGGGGAGAACACTTTAGACTGAGTGAGTGCTTAACAGGAATAGACAGGAACTCTGCAACATGGAGATACCAACATTAGGAGAGAGGGGAGATAAAGTTTCCTCTGGGAAAAAGAAACAGTGTGGGCTAATTTGTCAACGACCCAGAAAAGGAAGAGGCAGGGAGGGGTCGCCCCACTACCCCAGCAGGCTCCATAGTAGGCAACGCTAAAGCGCTCCCAACGACGAAAGGTTCAAGATCGGCACCACCGCAGCATCCCTTGAGACACTGCAAGAGCCGCACTTCTTGGACTGTGCAGCTGCCCAATATTTCGGGGGCGGGCGAGAATCAGATTTAGGGAAGGATGGAGAAGGGTCACAATCTTACTACAGACCCACATCCCATTCAACTATCACATCTCAGGCTCCCGGCGCGCGGGCGCTCTCACACACGACGAGCTCGAAGGCCCCCTCCCACCCCCCGAGCCAAATGCTCCACCGGGTTACAAGTGACAAAAGACGCGACCAATCAAGGAACAGCGTGCAGTTCTCGGGCCACGGGGGGGGGGGGGCACTGCCCCTCACAGAACTCGGGACCTGCGCTGCCAGCAAGGAGGGGCTGAGAGAGGCACTAACTGGGCCCTTCCCGCGAGCTCTGCCCGTCGCTCCTCTTTGCCTCAGCTCACCTCCCCTTCATGTTTACATTCACGCCGCGCTTCCTGATCAGCTCGTCCAGAGACAAGTCCGCCATGTCGTCGCTAGGCCTGGAGACGAGTCGCCGCGACCAAAGCCCGGACATGAGATTCAACTACTTCCGGTCCTCACTCGCCCACTCTACCTTCGCACCAACGGCGGGGGGGGGGGGGGGGAGGGGGAAAGTCTCGCGATTTTGCCCAGCGAGCTTGACGGGCGCGAGAAGAGAAAGGAGAGCGAGCGAGCTCCGCAGTAGCTAGGCTCCCATAGTTCCTCGCGGGGCAATGGCTATTTGCATATTAGCCGAAAGAGCGTGAATGGTCATTTCTACACCGCAAAGGTGCCTTTTTCTGCGTTTTTTTAAGGAATAACAATACGAGGGGACTTGCAGTTATGTTCTGAAACGCCTGTGGTTCTCTTTCATCTCCTAAATTTGCTCATCCTGATCTGAAAAATAACCGGACGCTTCCACATGACTTCCCTGCGCGTAGTTACGTTATGCCTTAAACTTATGAGTAAGGAAAATAACGATCCGGGGTGACGCCCGGATCCTCACTGCTAATGTGAGAAGAATTTTTGAACGGGTACAGGTCGGCCCTATGGTGACCCGCCTACTTAGCGGGATGCCTCGGTGTTTGATCTGCCCGTACCCTTTTCGGAAAAAAATAATTAAATCTAGTCAATGTTACTTGTGCCTGTGAAATCTACTGACTCAGGCAGGTAACCATTGATTGATTCAGGTGGGTAGCGGTATTGGGTTGAAGCAATAGTTTCTGAGGATCTTGAATTAAACTTTTTTGGTTTTAAAGGTGCCACTGGACTCTTTAACTTTGCAATAGAAGGAAGTTTGAGTTCGCTAGTACCTTCAAGGTCCACTGGGTACAAGCTTCGGTGTGTATGAATGCGTCACCAGATACCAATATGTGTTCAAGTCAGAAGAGAGATATTGGGTTTCTAGATACTCAGTACAGCAGATGGTCACAGAACCTGGGGGAGAGGATCCTGGATTTCGTCTTAAGTACTGTGTGTAAGAACTGGAGAAAGAGGGAGAGCGCTGGTTGGGAACAGAGACCCTAATACTGATGGATCTTGGCCTAGCTTGACTAGGCTGCCAACAGCCTTATTCGGGTCTGTCACAAGAACCAGGGGTTACGGATTAAGCCTTTAGCCATTAGCTGTTATGCCTAGCTGACTCTCAACTATGCATATTAATCAAAATTCACCTGTGGGCCACCTACATGGACGGAGAGAGGAAATAAAGTTAAAATTACTTCAAAGGATTGATATCCAGGGAACTCAGGTGTGCTTGGGCGGGACACTAAATCGGGAGACTCGCATCAGTCTTTGATAACATGAAAAGGTACAAGGACTTGGCATGGGTGAAATGTCAAGTCCCCAGAGTAGATTTTAAGGACACGTATCTGTAAGAAATAATCATACATGGATTACGCCTCTGCTCGTTGAAACTGTATATTAAGTGCGAATGTACCTTCATGCTCTTTGGAAAACCCTTTGCAAGTTTTTCCGGCTTTTGCTAGCAATAAAGCTTCACCTGAAATCTTCTGGGTCTCTGGCTCCCTTGTTTCTCCTAAATTAGGATACAGGTACATGAGGTCTCTATTGAGATAACAATGCTATTATCTCATTACGTATGCTAAACTCATTCTCACCAAGAAGGGCTATACATCCTCTGTATTTTAATGTGTTGTTTTTTTTGGAATAGGGATTGTAATGCATTGCAATATATTGGAATTGATTTCTCTGACATAACACCTCTAAGAAAAGGATGCTGTGAGTTAACCCCATGCTTGAGAGGAGACCAATGGAGCGTAACAGCATCATCTCAGTTTATTATTCTTTACAATTAAGAAAGGTAACTTTACACATCTGTCTCCTATTTTGACGTATTTATTACTACACTGTCATCCCCCCAATTAAATCCAAACAAATGGTGACCTGGTGACCATATATATTTAAGCTTGTTATTGCTCTTTGGCCTTTGCATATGTCAAAACATCTTCATTAAGTTGTATGCTAATTTGCTGTTTACCTAGGTAGAGGCATCTGTCTATATATGAACTGTTAACTTCCATTCCAGTGTAAGGAAGGGTGTGTGCACACAAAAACTCATACCTTGAATAAAACTTTGTTGGTATTAAAGGTTCCACTGGACTTAAACTTTGTCCTAATGCTATTAAGTTTAGCATTTACATAAATGGGGGGGGGGAGTGTGAGTCCATTGGCACCTTCAGGACCAACAGAGTTTTATTCAAGGTGTGAGCTTTCGTGTGCACGCACACTTCTTCAGATACAATGAAATGGAAGTTACCAGTCCTTCCATATAGGTAAAGGGTGAGCAGTAAATTAGCATACAACATGGTGAGGATGTTTAACTGCTTCAAGGACCAAACAGGGATAACAAGCTTCGTTTATATGGCTACCATTTGTTTGGTTTTACTTTTGGGGGAGAACATAGTGAAGGAAATAAATGTCAAAAATGGAGACTGATGGGCAGATGTATTCTTAATTGTGGAATGCTGAGAGTAATTAACTGAGACCCTGCCATTACGTTCTATCAGTCGCCTTTCTAGCAAGGAGGATTTAGCATTATTTCAGTCTGTTCTTGGGATGCCATGCCATGCCATAATGGAACTGCCTCTGCTGTGTTTAAATAAAACACGTTTTATAACACGTTTTATTTAAACAACTTCATAGGTGAACTACCAACAAAAGTTGTCCAACATAGGTGAACCACCAACAAAAGATCAAGCTTTCTCTAAATAAGGGAAATATTTTGGAGGCATCTATCAGGCCTTCAGTTTGGAAGGTTTCCAGAGTTATAATCAGTCCCAAATTGCTCTTCCTGCAGCCAGTTGTGTGCTATGCACATTTACTAACCTATCCTTACAATTTTCACACATATTTTTGTTTTCTAGCGTGCCTTAATGAAGGCCATTTCCTGTTTGGCTATAAATCATTTTGATGCACATTTGCAAGCTTTAGCTATGTTTGTTTTCATTTAGCTTCAGCGTAAATCAAAGGACAATTTTAAGCACAGCTAAAGATACCCTTAAGGGAAACTAGCAACTACAAGTGAATATTTTTGTTCCTTTTCAATGGGAAAAATACCAGCAATATTGACATCTTTTCTCCCATGTATCCAAGCTACATATATACTTTTACTGACACTGAACAGTTGAATCCATTTTCTGGGAGGGCAAGTAAGAGGCTAATAGGATGGAGAGAAAAAACAATGCATGGAACATATTTATTTATTGTATGACAGAGTTATACACAGAAAGCATATAATATAAAATGTGTAATGTATGCTTGAGCAATCTCCCTAAATGTTAATATCTAAATTTTCAGTCCACTCAAACACAGCTGGGGAAGAGTTCAAGGAGCTCGGTCACATCTCCCTGGAAAGCATGATGCTCACATTCCTGTGACAGATAGAAAATACTTTTGGCAGGCTGCACCACAGTCATATTTGGGTCCTGGTGTCTTGCCCCATTTAAGCAACAAGCCTGCACAAATGCCTAAGCCTATTTGTATTCTATTAGTCATCTTCCATACTTTACATGGCAAGTTAAATACTGTGGGCCTTTTGTTGATGTTTATCAGGTTATGGAGATCGGATGGAACTGATTGCATCCATGTTTGCAACCATTTATTCCCTAGATCAAAATTTTGTAATTGCAAGTTTGGGCAGATCTTATTGCTGGGTGTCAGGATCTTAGTGTGGATAGGCCCATGTCAGCCATGTCTTTGTGGATGGGCAACTCTGTTTCAATGATTTGATTTTTCAATATTCATGAAGAAGAGCATCTTGTCCTTGGAGATGCGGGGGAGTGATGTGGCACAATGCGAGCAGCCAATAGGTCAGAGTGGGCTTAATACATCCGCTGATGGTTCTCATTATTGTACTGAGTTGGACGTCAAGTTTGTGGATATGAGAACTGTTGAGTCACACTGAAGCATTATATTCCACAGTACTATACACAACCCCAAAGTTGAGCATCTTAGTGTTGTAACAGATACAGTCCAAGCTGTACCGCATAATCTTTGGAGAGTTGTTTCGCATGCATATTTTTATGGCTATATTGGTAAGATGGTGTTTATAGCTCAAGGTCTTGTCCAGGGTAATGCCAAGGTACTTAGGCGTATGGTTGTATGTAAGTTGGGTGCCATTAAGGTAGACATTCAGTTCACAGTTGGCAAGATTGTTCAGTTGGAAACAGGAGCATTCTGTTTTTGCTGGACTTGGGACAAACATGGGACATTAGCAGAAAGACAGTATACAGGACACAGGCAGGAAGCAAAGGCAAGCAGTGGTGTGGAACAATGGACTGGAAGTGTCATCTACACTGAAAGCTGCCCCTATACATCTTTTTGGTACTGTGGGTTTACTGGATACTGTGACAAAACAGAGCCCCTGGGAGATCTTCTCCTTCAATGGGTCACAAGTAAAAAGGCATGAGGATGAAGGCTGCCATTCCAGGATTACCACTGTCATTAGCATCTTAACCTCTGGAGCCACTGACAGTTAAGACTCAAACAGCTGAAATCAGAAACAGCAAATCTACGTGGTACCTGTCTAACATTCTAGCCCTTATCTACACTACCCAACGTCTATGTTTTATTTGAAATAGAACCCAATGGTTACAGAAGATGAGGCAGTTTGAAAAAAGCAATTTTGAACCACATCAGAGCATAAAGATGATGAAGCATTTTAGAACATATTACCAAACAGTATGCAGAAGTTATGTTTTAAACAAACACTGTGTAAGAATTTTACCCTGCCATGGAGTAGATTAAGTGTAACTGAGTTACTGCTAGTTTAGGATCTCTTAAAGCTAAACCAAAACCTAGAACGCCACACTGGCAAGATTTATAGGATTGCTGGGACAGTATTTTCCTGTTAGGTAAAAAGCTGAACTTTGGTACATAATTCAAGACTTCTATTACCTGAGAAAGCCAAACAGAAGAGATCGTAACAGAGGACCGTGAATCGTAGCTCAAGTTATTTTAGTACTAGCCAGACCTTGATGGTCAGGACTGACCATATTGATCTGAACTGATAAAGGGTTCAGTGGCTGCCCCAAAATACCTCTCAACACCCTCCAATATCAGCTGGACAAATGCCGGTGGGTTGCCTCTTACCATTGGCTAGCTGAGAAAATGCCAAGTCAAGAACGTTGGGCTGTGGGAGTTCTATTCCCCATTCACAAACTTAAATCAGTCTTGAGGGGATTTCCAATAACAACCAAGAACTTGTGTTTGATTGCAGCATGCACATGGGAATGCATATATTCTCACTCTTACACACAGGTTCTGAGCTATTGGAATAAACTTTACAACAGTGAAATTAGTTATTCAGAGCAATTTTATTAGCTGCCTTTCTATCTTGTAGAACTCAAGGTGGCTTACAATATTGATGATGATAAAAACACAAGCAAGACCACAACACAAAATCTTCAACTAGGACTGCCAGTAAATAAAAACTAGTCAAATGCAGTCCTAATAAAACTGCCTTCAACAGCCTCCCGAAGATGGAAAGTGAGGGGGCCAAGTGCACCACCCTATGGAGGTTGTTTCATTATTGTGGGTCTGCCACTGAAAAGGCCCTTTCTTGTGTGCCCACCAGACAAGCTTCACTGATCGGTGGGGCAGTCAGGAGGAGTGCCTCTCCTGTGATTTTAATTGCTGGGCAGGAACATGTGGGAGAAGACAGTCCTTCAGATGCCTTGGTCCCAAGCCATATAGGGCTTTAAAGGTCAAAACCAACACCTTGAACTGGACTCGGGAGCAGATCTGTAGCCAGTGTACTTGCTGTAATATTGGGGTGCTGGTAGCTGACCCTGACCAGCAGTACAGAAACCATGTTCTGCGCTTCCAAACACTCTTCAAGTGTAGCCCCAAGCAGAGTGCATGGCAATTGTCCAGTCTAGATGTAACTGAGGTATGGGTCACTGGGGCTAGATCTGACTGAACCAGAATTAGCTGAAACAGCTGAAACATCATCCAAAAGCACTCTAAACTACTGTAGCCACCTGGCTTTCTAAGGTGACTGCTGTGTCAAGCAGCAGTCCCAAACAGTGAACCTGGCTTTTCAAGGCGAGTATAACCCCGCCCAAGACTGGAGAGATCTCAAGTCCCCAGTATGCCTTTCTACTAACCCAAAGAACAGCTGCCTTTTCAAGATTAAGTTTCAGGTTGTTCACCCTCATTCAGCCCACTACCAACTCCAAGCACTGAGCATTCTCAGAATTAGCTGGAAAAGGTAGAGTAGGGCTGAGTATCATCCATATATTGGTGACACTACAGTCCATACCTCCTGATGACCTCTTTCCTGTGGCTTCATACAGATATTAAATAGTATGGCTGATAAGATCAACCCCTGCAAAACCCCACGAGTCAGTGGCCATAAGGCAGAGCAGGAATCCCCCAACATTAGCTCCTGAGACCCATATAGGACTCAAGCCACCATAACAAAGTGCCGCTTAGTCCCAGCACTGAGGTAGTTCAGTAGGATACTACAGCTGATACTATCAAAGGTTGCTGAGACATTCAGCAGAACTACAAGGGTCAGATTCCCCCATCTAGTTCTCGATAGAGGTCACTAGCCAAGGTGACCAAAGCAGTCTCTGTTCCAAACCCTGGCCTGAAGCCAGATTGAAATGGGTCCAGTGTTCCTATTAGGCTTAGATAATATGACCTACGAACAGGAGGAGGAGAATGAAATCAGTTTGCAAAAAATAACATTAATATAAGCTCATCTAGTTCAGACTAAAAATGCACCAGCCTTTAAACAAGTTTTTGAAAAAGCATGCTCTCGGCAAAGAATCTGAGGGATGCATAGCCCCAGCTCCATCACTGTATGTGCATTCACAGAGGCCTAAATTCAGCTTTAGTGTGCTTGCATGCTTACCCCGACCCTCACCCACTGACCACGACTGAAGCCTTAATTGTGAGGAGGGAGTAGGGAACACACAGCTATTACATTGGACAATACTGGGTTGGTTTGTTTATTTTTATTTCTTTTCTTTTTTTACAATTAAGGATGTGCAGTTAACACCTCACAAGAAAAAGCAGAAAAAAGTCTTATGGGAAAAAAACAAGTATACTGAACACATACCAATCAAATGGTACAGAGATATGGGGATGGCTTTGATTTCGAAGTTTCAACAGAATTTTTTAAAAAGGATGAAATGCAACAGCTGTTCAATTTCCAAGTCTAAATAGGCACTGTAAAAAATAAAATAAAAAACACATTTCTGCTTTCTCCAGCACATGTCCCCAATCTAAACATACTGCCAAACATCTGGGATTCTCAAGGAGCAACTGAGAAAACAGTCTTACAATGATAATAAAAGCTTGGGACCCACCCACCCACCCTCTTTAAAAACCACTCAGTGCTGCTGTCTGGACTGGAGGAAAATTAGAAGATTTTATAAAGGTTTGAAAGCATCCAAGGCAAAGAGCACAATATAGTTTTGTTCACTATAACTTGTATTGAAAAAGGAGAATAAAACATTGAGATCTACATCATGGTACATAAAAGTGTCTTGAAGAGAGATTTTGTGAAAATAACGTTTTACAAGTTTGTTGTAGGGAAGGGGAGGGGATAGGACATTGCTTTAGCTGTCACCAATTGAAAGGGTCGATTCAAACTTCATTATAACCATTCGTATACACTGTACATCTACCCTAGTTGGATCAGTGTGAATCTGCTCACTGGTGTCCCTTTGAATAACTGTAAACTAAACCACAGTATGCAACTCCATAGGAAGCTAAAGGATCAAGTGAATGTACAGCCAGTTATATTTCCCCTGCTTCACGCTCCTCTGAACTCCTTCTGTCTTCTGATCGGCCATTAGCACTTTCATAGGAACGCTTCCTGTCTTTGCAATCTCGGTCTTTAGGCGATTTCTCTCTGGAGCTCCTGTCTTTGTCATGTGATGTTCTGTTACGGTCTCTTGACCGTTCTTTATCTCTGGATGATCTTTCTTTTGAGGATCTGAAAAAATACAATCCATTTGATAGCTTATATTACTTCTCCTTTGTTTTTGTTTACTTGTTTAACAACTCAGAAGTCAATTTTTATCAGAGCATGAGAAAGCAGAGACAGACTGCACCATTTCTAGAGTCAGAACTGGGAAAAGTGGAGCCAAATTTGGACAACAGTCTATGTCTAGATTACCTTTTCCTTAGTAAAAATTTTAAATGTTAGAAGGATCAAATTTTAAAATGTGCTGCTACCTATTACATTTCCTATGTAATTCAAACAAAACTGGAGTGTGCATGCATGCACATACCCTGCAAGTAGAAAAATCAAGCCTTTTCCTACATCATTGTATCTGTTTTGTTATCTGTACATTGTCATCCTGCCTTCCTCCAAGCAGCTGAGGGAGGTGCACATAATTAACATTCTGCAATTTTTATCTTAGTACCAAGAGAGAGAGATTAGCCCGAAGTCAATCAGAGAGCTTCATGGCTGACTGGGGATTTGAAACTTGATCTTGCCAGTCCTAGTTAACTCTAATTTATCTATTTATTTCACTTCTACCCTCCACCACCCTGATCTGAAAATGGAGAAGAAAAGGGGTGAGGGCTAAAAGACTGAGCATAAAGTTCCACAGAAAATAGGTTTTAAGAATAGAGAGATGCAGTACTGTGTAGTGGTTCTGGGAATGAGCTCCAAGTATAAGCAGCAGCAACGGGAACCAAAAAAAAATCCTCCAAGGGTGATCAGTAGGTATATAAAAAAGTAAGGAGAGATATTTCACATGGGCCATAGTCTGGTTAAAGTATTCTGGATGCAGAAGGGGCATTGTATGATCTGAATACGCCTAGAAGGGTAAATGATCTGGGGGGCAAATTTATGGAAAGAGAAGAAAGGACCAGGATAATGGAAAGAAAAGGCAAAGGTAATCAATAATCAAGGTAGATGACCAGAGTTTAAGGCCAGGGAATGGAGAATAACAGCTAGATTTTTGTCATGTTTTAGAAGGAGAAGCAATATGATTTGGTACACACTACACACAGAGGGGAAAAAAGGAATTAAGGTAACACCAAGGCTTTATATGTGAGCAACATAGCGATACGCCATCAGTGGAATGCTTGGGATTTGATGACCCATGAACATCCATGGGACCAAAAACCATTATTGCTGTTACATAGCAAAATTAAATTAGTGATGAAAACACAGGTGACCCTGCAATGTGTCCATGAAGTTCTGAAGCAGATTTCTGAGAGCCAATATAACAATTCAGGTGCCTAACAAGACCAGATATAACATTATCATGGGAGCACATGACAATTACGGAGACCAAACATGTCCCAAATAAAATTGATCAGCAATTTCAAGCAAGGCTGAAATATTGCTGAGGCTAAAAACTGATAAATCTGTGAATCTACTGTTTCTGTTAAAAAAGGAACATTTCCTCACCATCCAAACAAAGAAATGTACAGAACACGAAGGCACAAAAAGGAGTCAAACAAGTTTAATCTCCATACAAATAAAACTACTCAGAAATATTATACATATTTTGATTTTACATGCCATGACTAACCCTAATATTAAATATCCAGGGTTACAATTAAATGTTATGAAGTACATTATTCCATGACATAATACCTCCTATGATACAGCATATTAAGCATGGTTAAAATCAGGGTAATGCTCAAGGTGTCGTCTATGTTCCCACAGAAACAGTAGTCAAATTTCATGGAGGTGTCCACATGGGAAATACTCCGTCCTGCTGACCCAACAGTTACCTTTTTTTAGAGCTGCGTTCTCTGCTCCTGTCCCTGGAGCTATGCCTGCTTCTCTGGTGGCTGCGGCTCCTGCTGCGACTGGCGGAACGAGATCTGTGACGGTGACGTTTCTCACGGGATCTTGATCGAGTTCTTCTCTTTCGGTCACGTGAGGATGAGCGAGATCGATGTCTGCGGCGATCTCGGGACCTAGATCTGAAAGGACTCAAAGTGGATAAAAAGAAACTCCACCAACCCTGTGAAACAAATCTCTGCCTGAATCAATTTCTGCCATAAGAGGTTTGAAAAATTCAGCATTTCATGGAACTTTTAAGGCAAATGAGTATCTGTTGTTTCACAGATACCAGTTTTGGTAACAGCAAGTCATTAAAAATGGCCAAAGGCCATCAACATGTGTGGCCAGCAAGACAGCAGCTGCTGTGCTCCACATAATGCATCATGTGGGAGTTCAAACACCTCTGGACCTACAAAGCTTTAATGCTCTCTTCCAACTTGTCACTAAACAGAAGGTAGCAACCAGTTCAAACTGCCTTGCATCTCAAGTACCAGCTTGCTGCTCAATACTTCTACAAAAATGGCCCACAGATACAAGATATCCAGCAGCTTCCAAAGTGCAACAGAGGCTCATGATGCATTTCACAGCAGACATGCTTCCTCTTTGGCTAAATGACCAACACACTCAAGCTATCTATCTCTCATCACAGCACTAATAACTTTGTGTTTAAAGATTCCATTAGGAAGAAGAGAAGAAGAGATTGGATTTATACCCCGCCCTTCACTACCCAAAGGAGTCTCAGAGCAGCTTACAATCTCCTTTCCCTTTCCCTCCCCACAACAGACACCCTGTAAGGTAGGTGGGGCCGAGAGAGCTCTTTTGAGAACTGCCTGTGAGAGAACAGCTCTGAAAGAACTTGTAACAGACCCAAGGTCACACCAGCAGCTGCATGTGGAGGACTGGGGAATCAAACCCAGTTCTCCCAGATTGGAGCCCGCGTTCCTAGCCACTACACCAATGTGGTTTTCAATTAAGAAATGAACTGTGCCAGCTGTGATCTGTGGCTAGATTAAGCATCAGCAGATCATAGATGTATCTGCCACAGTCACACTCCATCAAAGTGACAGGAACTGGGACTGTGTGTCTTGTCACTAGGGAAGACTTTGTTTACTAATGATACTAAATATAGAACTTGTAAAAATTCACAGGAAAGTAAAGCTCGTATCTTACCTCTTGGGGTTCTTGCTATGGGATCGGGAACTGAAAAGAAGGGTAAAAGTGTACAAGTAAACATATGCTGAAACGTCAGCCTGGACAATCCATTAACCAGAACAGAATATCATTAAAGCAGGTGATGCTAACCAAGAGCATAAAATCCAAGTCATAACCACAGCTACTGAACAAGAGACTACTGTCTTCTATTTAATCAATGTCCCCCCCCCATTAAAGAACTTCAAGTGGAGTTCTTCAGAGTAAATAGTTTGACAGCCTTTAAAAAACATAAGTTCGTATAAATGAAAACTATGGAGAAAATAAGCATTTCAACATTTGAAGTATTACCACCCCTTCTCATAAGCAAATTTCCATAGTTCTTGGCAACCGCAAAATGCTCAAAACATGCAGACGCCCACAGTTCAGAATTGCCTGACATTCTGCAAAGCTGTGCAGTGAACTGATTTATAGTGAATATATTATACAAGAGGTGGGACCTGCGGGGAGGGGGGGAGGAGAGAAGGAGCTCCAGTGGAACAGCAGCCCAAGGTAAGGCTTCCTTTCCCCCCCTGCCCCTGGTTGCCCCGGCAAGGCCCACGTGGCACAGAGCTGCTGGGTCTCACCAATCTCCCCCCCCGCCTGGTTGCCCCAGCGAGGCCCGCGCGGCGCAGAGCCACCAGGCCTCACTGATCTCTCCCCCCCACCCCCCTGGTTGCCTCAACGAGGCCTGTGCGGCGCAGAGCTGCCGGGCCTCACTGATCTTTCCCCCCCACCCCCTGGTTGCCCCAATGATGCCTGTGCGGCGCAGAGCCACCAGGCCTCACTGATCTCTCCCCCCGCCCCCAGTTGCCCTGGCGAGGCTTGCGCAGCACAGAGCTGCCAGGCCCGCAGCAGGGAATGCTCTTTAACTTTTGGGGGGATTTAAATATCCCCCCAAAAGTTTCTTTTAACTTTTAGGAATTTTCTGCACACGTGGGGAGTCTCCTATGTATGCAGAATAATCTCCCTGCCCCCCAGGTTTAGATATCCGCACGCAGGGGGCTATTAGATATATAGATTTGATGACTGATCATGTCAGTTACTATGAAGATGTCCTTAATGTGAAATTCAGTTAGATGTTTTCCAGGTATGAAAATTCGTTTCAATCACACACTCAAGTGGCTATAATTTGTCCTAGCAGCAAACCTAAAACAGCAAGATCACGCTTAAACTGAGCAGAAATCTTATTTTAAAAGAAAGTTTTGCCATTTTTTTTCAGAAGCAGCAAATGCAAATACATTCTTGTCATGCTGATTGACAAGTACAACAGATTTCTACCTCCTTAGTTTCTCTCTTTCTTCTCTCTCCCTCTCTTCTCTCCTCTTGAGGCGGTCCTGATTTCTTTTCTCTTGTTTATCAGCCACAATTCTCTGAAAAAGAAATGTATTTCCATAATTACTTTTATGAGGATTGGTACCATCAAAGCATTTACAAGACTCTGTTTGCTTCTTTCCCATTTCTTGGCCCTTACCAATTGTAAACCTAATATGGCAGGATCATGAGTTGTACAATTAAAAGTATACGTAGTACAAGTAATCTTTGTTGATTTTAAAGAGGGAACTAATGGGGACACTCTTTAGTAGAGTTGCCAGGTCTGGGTTGGGAAATACCTGGAATTTTTTAGGATGAAGCATGGGGAGGGTGGGGTTGGGGGGGGGGGCTCAGCAGGGTATAATGCCATTCAGCTCACCCTCCAAAGCAGTCATTTTATCTAGGGGAACTGATCTTGGTAGTCTGGGGATCCACTGTAATAATGATAGATCTCCAGGTGCCACCTGGACGTTGGCAACTCTACTCTTTAGAAGCGGGCTCTAAGCAATGGGTTAATTTTTAAATGGACATTTCCACTGTAACCCTGTCATATACTACTGCAGGTAAATAACTTTTTAAAGCCAAACACCTTAATCTATGCTGGAGGATAAACCTTTGGTAATCTGATGGTAGGTAGCATGTAGCGCAGAAGAACTACACCACTGGAGGCTCTGCTAAGCTCATGTATTTCTTCAGGAAATATCTTCCACAGATGAGGAAGTCAGTAAGTGAAGTGAGTCATATCGACAGATGTCTACTGAGAGAACCATCATGGGGAAGGTCCTACCATGGCACTATGAATTCAGAATGTTAATTCATTATCCTCAAAAACTTTTCCTGCATTTGCCATCTGAGGTTCTTAAAAAGATGCTCAGATGATCAGTGAGATGTAAGAATTTATACTAGCTCTTTTGAAATACAACCCCTCATTCCCAGGCACATCATTGGTTCTAAATTAATGGACATCTTTTAGAACTGTCTGACCAGTAACCGGTTATCACTAATGGATTTTATAAAGCAATATATAATTACCCTAAGCTCTTCAAGTTTCTCTCTTATTTCAATAAAACCCAAGTGGAGTTTTCCTCCAAAGTGATCAGCAAGCCGCCTGTCATTATCATGTAGACCAAGATAAGCTGAGCACACTTCACAAACACGAAGCTTCTGCTGCTGGAAGCTAGAGGCAGGCATTGAATTTCTGTACACTTCCTGAAAGATACACAATATATTCTCACAAATGCATGAACAGACAGGCATCTTTAATAGGTAGAGATTTTAAACTGAGGTGGAGGATTAATTTGTGAACAGTTCAAGGGAGGAGCAGTCACTATCAGGAACCTGGCAAATCAATCTGTGGACTAGCCATCACTGCTGCATGGACAAGGAAGGAAACTGTGTGATCAAGGATAGACTCTTTCCAGTGAACCACCCAGTGTGGATCGAAAATGTCAGGTGCATCCTCCCTTTGATTTGAGTGAAATGTCTGTAGTTCTCTTAAAAAGCTTAAGATAGTTTTCTACTTCCTAGTGCAGCATTCTGTGCTTTTCAGAATCACTGGAACTACAGAGTCCAGTAAAGCTTTGCAGTGGACAGAGTGAGAAAGGAAAGGCTAAAAAGAAGGTTTTCCCTGGAGGAAGTGCAAATCATAGCATCTGCAAACACAGCTATGGTAGAGTAAAAGGATCAAAGCTGGACATTAAACATCACTGATCTACATGAAGTATTGCTGCAGGATAGTGTAATTTGTGCTTCGTGTGGCTAAACCTCGGAACTCTTACTACACATGGGGACTTGCTGGATTTTTTGGGACAATGAATATAGTTAATGCAATTAAGACTCTTGATATATGCCAGTACTGTAGATTAATTTATTCATGGATTGTAAAAAGTAATGAATATGGGAGCACTAAGGATCAAATTAAATCAACTGCTTAAGAACACAGATTAAAATTACCTCTGCTTCCCTCTTCTTTGCTCTTGCTTTCTCCACTTCATCCATTACTTTCTGTGATTCTTCCACATTTCCATCAGCTCCAAGTTGCTCTACTTTGGCAAGCAACTTCCCAATTTCTTCATTCAATTCATGGACTCGTTCAGCCTTTGGGGGAGAAAAAATATATATTATAATGAACAGTTTTCTTGTAGCAAAGCTGAGATTACACGAATTACAACTGGTCTTTCCCTTAAACAAAAATGTATTTTTTAAACTGCCTATTTTTTGCCACAAACTATGTAGCAAGTAAAAAAAGAGCTAGTGTGGTATAGAAATCAGAGTACTGGATTTGAATCTTTGAGACTTCACTTCAAACTCACACGAAGCTCACTGGGTGACTGAGCCAGATACACACAGAATTGTACCTCACAGGGTTGTTCTGAGAATAATATATATTAACTCCAACAGACACTATCCTGTCCTCCTTAGACATAACTAAACCGCAACATAATGAATACAGTACTTGAACTGGATCAGGGAAGCCCAGGTTCACGTTCCTATTTAGCCATCAACACTCTGGATGACTCCTGTTGATAGTACCATTTCCTAGCTATGCTTTCACACCTATAAAATGAATTACTAGTGATTTCAGAAGTTTGTTGAAAATAATGAAATGGTTAAAAGCATTTTCCACACAGAAAAAGTGTTGGAGAAACAAACAGTTTTAAAAAAACCTGTAATCAGAGGAATTCTCAATGAAGTGTCAGCAGAATGAGTCTTCAGTGCTTACCTTGGCTGCAACTTCAGCACTGATCTCCTCTTGGGTTTCTGCCAATCTTTTCTTTGCCATTTCAGTTCTCCTATCACAGTCAGCTATGAACGACTGCAGATGATCCATTGCCTAAGGCATCAAAAGATTAATTGCCCAAAATAAATATTTGTTCATTAGGCAAAACAAATTCACTCACTGCAGGTTAAACTTGCAGCAGTAAAAGGCTGCACCAAAATATTCAACTTTTACATTTAACACACTTGACCAAGGATTTCTAGGAGATCCTGAAGCAAATACAATTTAAGTCACATTTACAAGAATATTAAAACAAACAAGCACGTTTTCAGTTGTCAACACTCTTCTGTTCCTGTACTTTTAATAATGCGTACTAATTCAAAAGTCAGTCAATGAGATGTACAATTGAATGGGAGGACTGAAACATATCCTTGAGTGAATCTGAACTGGAAAGGAGTTTGTGAGGAGAGGGGTTGCATTTTACATTTAGAAAATAATGCCCTAACTCCTCATTGAGGGAATGCTACAGGATTAAAACCTGCTCTTCCACTTTTCAAAGGGCTTCTGTTCACCAGACAATATCACGACTTGTATGTTCCTGCTCCCATGTCTTCACTGAAAGCAATCCTCTTGAAAATATCACACATATGTAACACTTTTTAATCTTGTCAAAACTACAGAAGGTAAGTCATACTAAGTCATTTCTCTCCAAGTACAAAAACTTTCAACAAACTGTTCCATTTGTCTTATTCCTACTAGAGGCTCAATGATGTTTCACCATTAACCAACTAACGAAGGATTATAAATCCCAAGAAACTGAGCATTTCACAAAATTGCATACTCTGAAAATTTAGGCACTAAGTCACCAAGCTTCTTACTAGGATCATTTATTTAACAAGCCAAAACCAGCATGATACCATTTCCCTGAGTCAGCTTCCCTTGCTGTTACAAATCCCATCACATTTATATGTTAAAGATAATTCAAAGGTAACGTACATCAAGCTCAAAGAAAAAGTCTTGTTCTTTGGATGCGATTTCATAATCTGCTCTTAATGCCAAATCATGCACCTTCATACATTCTCCAAGGTCCATCCTCTAAAGACAGAAAGACAGAACTTTAAATATACTAACACAAAGTGGCTTTAAAGAATATTTTAATCAAATATTGTGAAACAAGCAAATTTCATGTAAGATCAGAAAAAATGCAACATTTCAATTAATTAGTGTGACAGAATTATTAAGACAAGTGATCAGAAGAACCAGTCCATTCTCAGATGTCCAATATAATACTGCTTAAACTAAGAATAGCCAACTAATATGTTTGAACTTCAGCCATACCAGCATTATGTTGGCTGGTCTTAATAAAAGGTACTACATGACTTTTGTTATTGGATTCTGTTCAGCAGCAGTGTGGCCACCTGTAGCTTCAGCATTTCTAGTAGTACTTGAACTTGTAAGACTGAACAACTCTGAATAAGTCTTCTCTCTTCTTGCATTTGTCCTAATAAGCTTGCATATCCATCAGTCCATTTGTTTAACAAAGACCCCAGAAAGGGGAAATTATAAATTATGATCAAATGGCACATACCTTCACTTCCATTCATACTCCTTTAACTGACCTCCTCATACTGAGGACAACTATTTTCCAGGAGTACAAAAAATTACAATGGTTTAGATCCTAAAAGCGTTCCACTGATGGTGGAGCTTTTCTCTGGCAGGAGTGGTAGGATACAAGCCTAAGCCTCTCTCCCAGTTGTAACAGCACGGACAGGAGAGACATCCAAAAATTATGAGGCCTGGGGAGGTAATGTTTTAGACAAGATAATTCTAGAACTGATTCTCAGGCAGTAGTATCCAGTGATGGTTCAGTGTTACACACATTCATAATAATATAGCAAGAAAACTTTAAATGCCAATCTGAGGCTGAGAAAAATCTGTTCTGAATCCTACTTTGTAAAACCAAAGAGATACATAACTTAGCAAGTATTACCTACAGAATTTTCAGCCATGCATCCTGTGATACACAAATTAATAGCAAATAGACACAACAAACTCTCAGTTCACTTAAAATATATGGCTCCTTCTCCATATCCAACACTGTTCATTAGCAAGGCATAACAAAATAGGTGCATCTATTCACTCTTTAAACGACTTAATGATTTTAAGCTTTATGGTTCAATCTTGTTTTAATGTGAGCTGCCTCAAGCAGGTCTCTGAATAAGCGGCAGGTATGTTCTCTAAATAAATAGTGGTTAGTGTGTTGGAATAGGATTTGGAAGTCCCAGATCCCTAGTCAGCCTTCTGTTCAAATTATCTAACAGAGTTGTTGTGAGGATGAAATGGGGAATGAAGAACAGCATATGTCACCCAGAGCTCTTTGGAAGAAGGGTGGAATAAAAATGTACTAAAATAAATTAAACACAAAGAAAAAATGTAGAGCCATTCTTCATTTTTAGAATTTATTAAAATTATTAAAAATTAAAAAATTAAAATTAAAAAGATTTGATCACTAACGTAGAATTTAAATCCTATTAGGAATTCTACAAGCCTACATCTGGAACGATTTAAGGATTGGAGCACTTTTCCTATGAGGGAAAACTAGAGTCTGGGACTTTTCAGATGATTAAGGGGAAACATCACAGAGATTTATTAAATAAGCTATGAGCAGAATATTCCCCCCTAAAACTAGAATGCAGGAACACCTGGTAAGTTGATGAGGAATACACTGAGGACATATGACAGAAAGTACTTCTTTCCTCAATAAGCAACTACATTTTATTTATTTAAAACATTTATTAGCTGCCTTTTTCCCTTGTGGAACTCAAGATGACCTACAATAGAGATAAAACAATTACAAAAAACCCCAATATAAACCAAATAAATAAGACAACAGTTGTAAACAAACTGTGGAATTTACTTCCAGTTGACAGAGTAATGGCCGCCAGCACAGATAGCTTTAAGGACAAGGGCCATAAATGACTATTAGCTATTATAACTAAAAAGAACCTCCACTTTCAGGTGCAGTAAACATACAAAAGCAAGTGCTAGGAAACCACATCAGGGGTCAGCCTTGGCCTTTATGCTCTGTTTGCTGGTCCTCCAGAGCAACAGCTGGTCATTGTCTAAAACAGGATGCTGGATTAAATAGATGACTGTTCTAAACCACCATGTAAATATGATACGTTCTTATGTAAATATGATAAGTTCTAGTTCAGTCTGCTCTGTAACTTTCACCTTACTGTTATTTCTTTCATTGGTACACTGTTACATAAATAGGTATAAGACCAATAAAAGGATAGGCTCAGACTCTTAGGGTACACCACCACCACTAACTGAAATACTGTTTAACTGTTGGAGCTTTTACTTAGATTCTTTGGGTAGCAAATCATTATATTACCTTGTTTGTTCAGGGTTCAACTGTGACCTGATTACATTCTTGTTCAGAGCATTAAATGATCAGTAACAGGCTTGGAACAAATGAATTTGTTTAAATCAATTTCATCTGAAAACATTTCAACATTCAGCCTTTAAAGAAATCCATGTATTTATACCCATGGGAGACTGACTGATTTTTGTATAAACACAAGCACTGTTGTGCTTCTGTACAGGTGTCAAGGGTCAGAAAACAAGTGTTTTGTTTTTAAATGTTATGTTGATTAATCTTTTGACATCATCAGACAAGCTCCATGAAACATTTTTCAGTTTACAAGCATATTATATTATTTACACCATTACATAATTTAGAACACCTACTTAATACTTCTCCTTGGCAGCATGGTCTAACAGCCAAAAATTATGCTTTGAGGTACAAGACTGAAGAAAGAACGTGATACTGAACTTTTTCAGGAAACATGACAAAGATTACTCTAAGAGGTATATAAGTTATCTAATAATACCGTGATTACAGAAAACTGTGTAAAGGCATTATTCAGGTGGTATCATGTCCTGAGGAGGTTAGCAAAAATGCCTGATTTTGTTCTTATCATGTGCTGGAAATGTACAAACATGTTGACATTTTTATGCATAGCTGGTGGGAATGTCTGAAAGCAAAAATATTTTGAGGGAATATTCATAAAGAAATATGCAAGATTGTTGGGTATGACCAGGAATCAGCCTATCACTGTGTTTATTAGGTTGTTATAAGTGAATTCCCAAGGTACATGTATATCTCATTGCTTTATGTGTTTTTAATTTTTAAATTTTGCAATTAAAAAAAAATCAGGAGTTTACAAATTTACTCATCACGATGAGTGCCTTTCCTTGTGGACAGCAAAACTCTCCAGAGCCAGGAGATACTGAAAAGGGCATCTCTGCAGTCACACTGTGGATCCATTCAATGGAATCCAACCAATAATTTTAAAACAAAACTGTACTGCCATAATTTTGCTTGCTCATACCATAAATCATCAGATTACTTCTGCTTCCTTATCAAAGCTACCTGCCTCAGAAGTTAAAGACACCGCTGCACTCTACAATGACTGAGCCCCGGAAAGCCTGCCTAACTGCTGCTGATGCATTATGTCTAAAAAGAGCTACCCTTTTAACAACTATTTTTCTTCTTCCCCACTGATGTACAGGCCAAAAAGTCTTTGAAAGAAGAGTTTTTAACACTTTTTTAAAAGCAAAAAGTTTGGCTAGTACAGCATGGAGGTGGTATTCTGCACTGCATAAAGATTACATGTTCTTCTTTATACATCGGGCTTTTAAAGTTTGCTGTTGAAGAAGCAAGCTGCATTTTCATTTTCTTCTTTCTCTGTCCTTTTCCTGTAATCTGCCTTACTACCATTCGTTCAAGTCATTCTAAACGAATAGCCCATCATATAGCACAGCTGTACCATATGTACAGAAAGTTAGCACATCAGCCTAGGCTACAATCCTTCTCTTGACATCTGTGCAAGGGGAGGAGGGAGTTGTTTGTCCCATGAAGTGATATATCCCAAAAACAGATTTAAAATATTGTTGTGAGCTAAAACTGTTCCTGGGCTTCTACTTTAGATAGTGGGCTGTGTACTAAGGGTGCACATGGAGAACATAAATATCCAAGTCTAAAGCATCTGTATAAACCAAATGTTAAGTAGTGTGACTATAAGCCATCATCCCCTTCCAATCATGAACACAAAACTAATATTCTCAAAGTTATTCACCTTTGGCTTTATTTCTCAGTCCATATTTCTTCCCCACACTTTTCCTCGCACCAACCAAAAAACATACATTTAGATCACATGTGTGAATTTGTAACTTGTGAAGATAATGAAGCTGGCTTTTTAAAGTTAAATAGTCAAGCCACAACCAAACCAAAACCCTCATTCAGCCACAAATCACACTGGATAAGGTCTGGGCAATCACAATCAACTCTGTCAGGGTTGAGATAAGCAATATATACCACCCAGAATTATCTGGAAGCAAGATGAAATAAAAACGCTATTCACCTCTTTGAAACGAAGTGCTGGTATGTGAGAGTCTCTGAATAAATGGCTCAAAATGCAGTATGAGTGTCTAAGAATGTTTTTCCCCGATGCCACTTTCACTTTGTAAAAATTACACAGAAATTGAAATAGCTAAAGAATACCTTCAGTGTTTCATCATTCCAAGCATTTTCAGCAATGATTTGTAGTGTCTCATGAATTTTCAGAAAAGACTGGATCCAACAATTATTTTCCTTTGGTGGAAAAGGATTAAAGGGAGGATCATGGGGCCTGCATGGGCAAACGCCATGTGGAATAGGGGCTGTAATAAGGAGGGAACAGCTGAGATTGAGCAAAAAACCTGGGTGGCTCCAACCCACATTATTTTGCATGACAATGTTTTGCTGTATAATATAAAAGTGTGCATGAAGTTCTTGACACTGCTTGCTTATATGTAAACTCAGCCTTACACCATTCAACAGCGGTGGATGAATTCATTTCTTAAATCAGATGCTTTTTGTACTGTCTTAAATATTCAATTATATTGAGCTTTTAAAACCAACAAATGGAATTATGAAAAGTTGGGGAGAAGTTAGGCTACAACTATAGGTTAGTTTTTTGTTATGATGATGACAACCAGAGTTACCCCTATGTTTATTTATATACTACAACACTATCATAGTTTTAATAAAGTTACAGGAAACTGTGAAAACATTAGGTTTAGGTTTTGTGGTAGCAATAATTTGAACTATGTTTATTAAAGTATAAAAGCTGCCTAGCTCCTAAAGGTTTGGGCTGGATCTCAGAGCCAAAGAAAATTAGTTAAATTCTGTGTTGTGAAAGGGAAAAAAAAGTCTTAACATGGAAGACTAGTAGCAGAATTCATTCAGAGCAGGAGAAAAGATCAGGAAAACTAGCACACTGTTCACAAGGTCAATTAAAATGCCAGAGCACAATTCAGATTATACTATTTTACAAACAGGGGCAACTGGGAAGGAAACAGCCAATGTGCTCTAGTCTTTTTATGACAGGCTCTTTTAATGAACATTCAACACTGTATTTAGGTAAACAAGCTCAGTGTATATGAATAAACAGAAACCTACTGAATTGGGCGGCCAAGCCCCACAAATCTCTAGGGTCATAAACTGCTGGAAATTGTGCAGTTAAATATTTCTGTAAGCAATGTTTGCAAAGTATAAAATAGAATACGCACTGTTCCAGAGAGGACGTCATGAGGGCAGCAGTTGAGAAGATGACTTTTGCATACTCTGTCATCACTGAATTTGATTCGCTGACGGGTAGTGTCCCCTGTAACACAGAAATATACATCACTGATTAGACAAATATGGAAAGTTCTAAAGGCCAGTGTTGTTTCATTTGCATCCAAACGATTGTTCTCCATGTTCAACAGAGAATTTGACAAAGTAGAATCTAAAACTTGACACTTTCTCAGTAATTATTTAAATGTAGTAACTATTTTATATACTGCATGACACTAAAATAGTACACTGGAAGTTAAACATGTAATTACACATGGTGAAAATTCATTGCCTTTACAGTGTATGTACAGAAGTCACAGATTCTAACACATGTGGACTGTACTTGAATTTCTACTGAATGCCACTGACATTTCTTCAAGCCTTCACTCATGGCATGGTGCAAAGACCTTTTACTTTGGGCAGGCTGAACACAGGTGGATGAGTTGATAAACCTAGAACACTGGAAGAAACAGGAACGCTACCAGCAGTATTAATCAATTTATACTTCATAAGCTGAACACAGTGTATCTGCATTAACAACAAAATGAGACTTCTAGAAACACAAAAGTATCAGCCTGCTTACCACACATGGAAGTCCAATTGCAAGTCTAATCAATCACATCTGTGAACAAGGTTGGAAATATTAGATCTAAATTGTTAGCTCAGTTACCTGGCTACTGATTTACTGCCGGGGTTACTCTCCCTCAAGGTACAATAGAAAGGTCATTATTTCATATTTGCAAAGGAGGTCCTGTCTAAAGACGCAAGCAGGAGTTTCACAACTCACGTATTTTATTTATTCCTTAAAATTGCCATTGTGTAAAGTGAAAACCTATTGGTGAATTACCGACGCAAAAGAAATCTGCTTTCTGAAGCAGAAAAAGGATGTGTTCACAATTTCTCTCCCCAACTTTACCTCAAAAGGTAGACACAGTAGCAGTTACAAATGCAGTCATCGCTTCATTCTATTAAGTTTGGAGCACTCAATTTAAATTTATGCTCCAAATCCCTGACCTAATCATTCCATTGTGTAAATCCAGTTTTAACGATTTGCCCTATGCAGAGATAAAAGGCAAACTTTTTTCAGAGGACCATATGCTGCTTAAACTTTGATTTTAGAAACAAATACTAACAGAATAATTAGACTGAGTAATTCACATCCTACAACAGCTTCAGAGTAGTTCAACAATAGGTTTTCAAATGCTAGGTCTCTCAATTTAATAGATCTAAATTAATGAAAATTTAGAGTTGCCCTTAAAAGTCATGCCTACTACTGCAGAATATATATGAGGGAATGTGGGCACTTTCCTCCCAATCTTGCTCTCTTTTTAAGACACATGTGCGCTGGTTCCACATTAATTAACACATCTGAAAAGTTAGCAATAACTCACGGCTCGGCGAATGCGGGGCCTTTCTGACACTCCCTTGCAGAATGAAGTAGGCAGGCATAGATACATTGAACCTTTATAAATAAAACAAGGGGCCAGATTGTTCAGTTTGTATATAATAAACTCTGCCAGCATTTTCATCACAGCATCTAGAAATACATGTTAATTGTAAAAAACGGAGGGAAACCTGAATGATGTTGTGCCTGACAGTGATGCACTAGCCTATTTGGGGGGAGTTTACTGAAAAAAGTTGTCACTGAACCAGGGCTGGGCTGGGAAAATATTTTAATTCCTAGGTATCAATGTTTTGTTTATACTTCTTCCTCTAAAATTACCTACACATTTGATGTTGGACCTAAAATTTGATTCTGGTGCCTAGAATTTGAAATATTTTCCAGTCCTGCTTATAAATATAGCTTTTTCCATTTTAAAAAACAACTAGTTTTCAACAATTGTGGCTTGATCACAAAATGTAACTCATTATGTATAAAAGTGAACTCTGATGGGAAAATTGAAATTTTAAATACATTAAAATCATAATTTTTGTTCATTTGTATTTTTTTAAATGTTTAAAATATAGTTGCTACTGTAGCTTATCAGCACCCAGGTATAAAGATATTTTAAAAACCTATTGTTACATACTGCAGTGCCCCCAGATGCCTTTAATTTATTACTGACATGAAATAGCAATATTGAATGTATGCAATTATAAAATTAAGTTCATCTTTAGAAACAGCAGCTTCCTTTTTTTGCAATGTGTCTGGCCCAAACCATATTTCCTTAACAGAGATGGAAGCAATTATATGAAACCTGTGAGGATAATTGCTATGCATACATATTACATCTTCTCCTGGATTATGCATAGTAGCCGCTGACAGACCTATCATAACACACCTCTTATATAACGCATCCCTGCTTGGATTTCTGTAAATACAGCATTGCAAGTATTTTCATTGATGGGAAACTACAATGTAATTCAACAAGTAGCTTAAATTGTTCATAACAGAAATTCAACAAAATTAGTGAGGTGTAGAGCACTTGCGTGATGCAGTGGTTTGAGAGTTGGACTAGGATCTGAGAGACCTAGGTTCAAATCCCTTCTCTGCCATGGAAGCTTGCTGGCTGACTTTGGGCCAGTTAGACAACTTAACCTAGCTGCTTTGGGTCCCTACTGGGAAAAAAATAGGGATATAAATGAAGTAAATAAAAATAAACAAAATCACTGAGTGTTAAGACACCATTCCAAAATTCCAGGCAAGCAAGCTGTGCCTTGAGCAGGAATTACCTAAAGTTAGCTTCCTTTCCTTCCCAATGGATACAGGGTCTGTCCTGAGGTACCATAAGCAACCTCTTTGTCTTCTGCCATGCCTACAACCTCAACCCTCAATCAGAGCTCACTGCTATACCGACATCATAAATTCTTCTCTGACCCACCTCTATCTACTACATTTGTACCCTAATCCTTTTTTCAAGGGGCTGAGTGAGGCTCAGTTATGCAGTTCTAACCCTAAGCAACAATCCTACAAAATAGGTTAGGCTGAGACTGACTTGCCTAACCTCACCCACCAAGCTTCATGGCTGAAGCAGGGATATGAATATGGACCCCCTGCTCTTAGTACAACACACAAACCACTACTTCGCAGTAGCTCTCCCCTGTTTGAACCAAGCCATACTCCAAATCACTGAAAACTAAATCCAGGTTCATTATTTTTAAAAACTAAACTCACACAAAATACAGAAAAAAATCATGAGAAAACAACTTGAACAGCCCTGTAAATGGAAGAACTCAGAATCTAAGCACGTTTAGCTGTGGAAATGTCATCAAGTGGGAAGTGAAGTTTCTGCCTGTCATGTTCATGGATCTTTCTTATAAGTCCACACAGATTAACATTTCTCATATTGCAACCACAGCCACTGCAGGGAAAAAGCATTTGTCAGAATCAACCTGCAGGCTCCATTCTGAGCAGCATCAAAGAAGTCATTTTGGTCTCTACTGACCACACAAACCAGGAAACACCATACAGGGGAAGGAAATAACATTTTATCACATGATTTTTATTATGACATTTAATTATAAAGAAGGGGATATTGCTGAAGCATTTTTAAAAATGAACAAATTTTGATCTGGAAAAGAGGACTTCAGAACTCTCAGATATCCTCAAGTTCTAGTCATTTTGCTCTAACTCAAGATCAAGGTAACCAGAACAGATCTATATTCTTCTAAAAATACTTTAATAGACACTCCTTTATTTCTAGAAAGAAATATCATTTATTACTTTTAAAAATTCATTCTAATAAAGTCCTACATATCCATTTATGGACCATCAGGTCACACGTAAACTGTAATGTATGCCTGACCTTACTAGCCAACTCAGCTGCATTTTTCAATGTGGTTTCAACAATGGTGGAATTATTCTATGTTAAAATATACTTCAAGTGAAAAGACTTATATTTTAAAAAACTAATATGTTAGTTAAGCAACACAGGCATCCAGTGGCACTTTAAAGACTAACAATATTTATTCCAGCATCAGCTTCTGTGAGCTCACTTTCATGAAGTGAGCTGACTCACAAAACCCTACAAGAATAAATTTTGTTACTTATTTTGAGGCACTATTCCTCTTTTTTTTATTCCTAGGGACCAAATAAGCTACTTATCTGGAATTATCCTGGTTAAGAGAATTCACACACATGAGTTGTAAAGCGGTATGAAAAACTCCAGAAACTGCAGCAAAATAATTTTGTCAAAGGTAGCACTTTGTAATTAAAAATTAGGAAAGATCTGGAACTCTTTAAAAAATTAAGATTTGTCATCACCAGATTTAAGAGATCATAGAGTTTCAGAGTGGAGGGGGTTTGTGTACCAGAACATGAGACTACAATTTGTACTTAAAACTTATCATTACAGGGTTCTTTTTGGCAAAATAAAGTATCAGACTGAAAAATAGTTTTATATAATCTGACACAACACTTGCATTGTTGTTACAATATGAATGCTTTTAAAACCAGTAATTTTATGTCCAAGCCAACAACTTAAATTCCTTAAGCAAAACCTGCAAGAAAATTAAATGAGAAATCCTTGGACCAGGCCTCCAAAAATCCACTAACCAGAAAGGGGGAGGAGGGGGTATCATTATGTACTTATCTTTGGAACAGAAAGCCTTGCCCAGAATTTCTTCATTGCAAAACATAAAGCAACATGAGGGAACTCAGGTTTCCTCAATTTCTCTAGCATACTTAAAAAAATCAGAGAAGGAAAGAGGTCAGTAACAACCACAAAATATGGGTAGCTAGTAGATGAGAATTTCTAAAATGAATTTCCAATCAATTTGCATCCAGGTATTTTTGTACTCAAAGAACATCTCTCTCTGTGGAGACGTAAAAGTTCTCCAGGCTATCAAGAAGAGTCACTAAGTTGCCAGGAGGCACTGTATCTCTCTAGGACACTTAAAAATGCTTCCGTAGATTAGTTTTTTCTATAAACAAAAAACAAAACAAAACAAAAAAAACCCATTGGGCATTTTGTACTCCAAAGTCCCAATATTTAAGGATTGGGGTAAAAAATCTCCATGAAAGTCAAAATCAGTAGATCTCTGTGGCTAGTTTGTACTGGAGCTGCCTTTTTGTTTACAGAAAGAAAACCAAGTTTGAATCCAGTGGCACCTTTAAGACCAACTTTAACTCAAACTTTGTTCTGCTACCTACCAGCTACCTACCGGAAAGAAAACTAGTTATAAATAGTTGTGCCTTGACCTCAATTGCCCAGGCTAGCCGGATCTCATCAGAACTCGGAAGGTAAGTAGGCCCTGGTTAGTACTTGGATGGGAGACCACCAAGTCAGTCCGGGGTCACTATGCAGAGGCAGGCAATGGCAAACCACTTCTAAATGTCTCTTGCCTTGAAAACCCTATGGGGTCACCATAAGTTGCCCGCGACTTAGTGGCACTTTCCACCATTACATAACTGTATTCTTAGCACACTGTCACTTGCACATTTATAAACAATGCCCTAAAAAGACAAAGTTGTAGAGAGACTTCTCTGTGCATTCTGTCCCAAGAGTTCAAATTGTCTGGAAATATGCCCACAATATCAGCAACAGGAGTCTACTTCAGCAAATACTGCTATTGTAACATAATTCTAAATGATTATGTATGTGAATTCTATTAAATAATGATTCAAAATATGGATCCAGAATCTCAGACTTAAGTAAAGCACTAAACATAGTAGGCATAAAAGATTGTAGTTCTTGTTAGATACAGGTCTCTAATATTTATCCACCTCTAATGTGCTCAATGACCACAGGTTGACATAACCCACAGCTGACTTTTGATCACTGAAAACTAGATCAGTAGGAACCTAGAAGCTGAGAATCAGCAATTCTGACTGCTGCAAATTTGCTGCAGGGGAGCGGAGATACCCATTTTATTATTTCAGAACCCCATATCTGTATAAACTGAAAATATGATTTATGCAAGATACAAGTATTTTGCCTTTGTTCTTCAAGATCAGTCCACTGAAGAAACCCATCATATTTACCTGAATCACTAAGTTTCCCTACCTGTTTTCTTATCTCCCCACCCCCTTGTGAGACAATCTTGGAAAGTATGTAGAGACGATCATGGAAAGGTTGAAATCTGGAAGCCTGGGAAACCCTAGACCAAGAGAATGAACTAGCCAAAACCTGCCATATTAATTAGGTCTTTTCAATTTTGATTAAGTGCCCTGAAAATTGTGAGTGAGATATGTGTATTAAATGTACATACAACAGTAATATATGATATTTTTTCCAGTTTCAGCCATGGTAATTTTCATGATGTATCAAGGTAACTTCTAAGCACATAGGCATCCAATATATTCTGATTACATGGTTTTAAGAACACTGAAATGAACCCTATGCCATTAACCATAGGATTAAGCCTCTGATCATGTATCAAGAAAAGAGGACCAAATTTTGGATAAGAATTACAAAGGGGTCTGCTGGAAATGTAAAAAAGAAGATGGCATCTTTAATCATATGTGGTGGACCTGCATTAAGACAAAAAGATACTGGAAAATATACATGAAAAAATTCAAAATATTCTAAAAACCAAATTGCCAATAAAACCAGAGATTATGTTACTGGGAATCTTACCAGAAAACATAGACAGAACCTCACAAGGCCTATTTAGATATATGTTGACAGCAGAATGAGTAATATTTGCAATGAAATGAAAGACAGAACACTGTCCTAAAACAGAGATCTGGAAAGAAAAACTAGCTGTGTATGCAACATTGGCAAAACTAACCAATTATATAAACAGAAGACCGCTGAAAAAATTTCCACAGAAATGGCAATCTTATTACTCCTATTATGGGAATAACTAATTTTTTAAAAAAAGTTATGGAATAACCTGAATATTATATTAAAAGTGATGAAGGTATTGATTATAGTTCCAATACTTGAGTAGTAAAAATACTTAGTAAAAATAAAATTTAGATTTAGATAAATAATTAACACATTAAGGATTCTACTGAAATTCAGTTTTAGCATAGAAGTTTGTTCAATTGTTAAAGATGTAATTTCTTTTATCCTTAATAAATAATTTATTGCTAACCTTAGGAAAGCTCTTGCTTATTCTTTAAAGAGAGAATCTATCTCAAAACTCTGTAATATCAATTTTTTAATGTCTGTTTCTATATTTGAAATATGTAATATATTTGCTAATATATCTGGTCTTACTTGTATGTAACAACTCCTATTATTTGACAAACCTGATGAATTTAATATTTTCCCCCACCCCCTTTTCCTTTATGTATCCCATCTTTTTTCTGATGGAAAAAAAAGAAAAAATGAAAAGAAAACAGGACCAAATTTGAAAAACAAAAGAGTTTGTCATGACCTGATGGAATTATGTGAAAACACTCACAGGGCCATAAGTCTAATCACAGCATTTTCAGGAAAAGTTATTTGAGTTTCATTAGTAAGCCTGCATTTTTCACATTAGTACAGGTACTGACAACAACTAAGTTTATCAAGCGATTTTCAAGTCTGTTAAAAATCGGAATATAGAAATTTGAAGACTTGGGGGTATCGCCACAAAAAAAAAAGCCTGGAGAAGCACCTTTTTGCCATTTTCCAATGCAAAAGTTAAAAAGCTGGGGAGCACTAAAAGAACTCCTATTAAATATTTTATCTCTTGGAACTAGTTAAATCTTATTAAGGCAATGTCCTACTCATTCAAATGTGTAATATGATTATTGTTATCAAAGATTCTTTTGTATTAAAGACATAATGTTTTCAAGAATTTATTATTTAAATGTAACTATCTGGTTCACGGGGCTGCAGTGGCTCAAGTGGTTAAGACACTGAACTGCAGTCTGGAAGGTTGGTAGTTCAGCAGTTAAAGACCCAAGGGCTGCATGATGGAGTGAGCTCCCATCTCTGGTTCCAGCTCCTGCCAACCTAGCAGTTCGAAAGCAAGAAATTGCAAGTAGATAAATAGGTACCACTTCAGTGGGAAGGTAACAGTGTTCTGTGCACCTTGGCATCTAGTCATGCCAGCCACATGACCACAGTAATGTCTTTGGACAGCGCTGGCTCTTCAGCTTGGAAACGGAGATGAGCACTGCATCCCTAGAGTCATATTCGACTGGCTTTCGAGCAAGGGAACCTTTACCTTTACCTATCTGGTTCACAAGTACTATGCAAAAATGTGTCTGGTGATAACATGCTACTGAAGAGTTTATTTGTTTTCCCTGTTATAAAGTTTTAGTTAATACACAGGTATGATTCTGAAATGAGTTCATTTCTATCCAAGCAATACACTTTCTTTTATATGCAAACACTGCATTTTCTATTTTTGTCTTTTTTTTCTTAGCTCTTTGATGGCAAAAATCAACTATATAATTATAAGCAGTACAATTTTATATGAAAAGTTATAAATGATGTACATTATATTACTCAAGCAGTAAAATAAGTTTAGGATTGAATCTTAACAATTTCCCCCAAAATTTCAATTCCCCCCTACCCAAAAGAAACTAGACAAAATTGGGTTTTCTTTCACAGCTTCTAGAAATTTTTCCTAAGTTGATATAATCATTATTTGAACAAACTAATGCCACATTGACACATACATAATACACACACTAGTCTGTGGCTTATAAACACACTAAAAACTTCGATGCTAGCAGTATTGTACTTGATTTCATTTCTAAACCCTGCATAGAGTTCACAGCTTTTATACAGACACTGTTCCCACCTGAATTCCAAGGGACTCTGACAAACTGGAGATAATAAATAAAATCACCAAAGACAAGTGTAAAAGTAGGGCAAAAATTAAATAAGTAACCACATTACTAAATGAGATTCAGGCGTTACAGTCCAAATGATTAACAAGATGCTGTGCCAAGGAGGATGAAATTGACATAGAAATACTGAATGGGATAACATTTTATCCTAAAGGAAGCAAATTTAGGTTAAATAGTATGAAAGCCTCAAAACATCACTTAATAGCCAGAATAAACTGCCTCATAGGTAAGGGAAGATGTCTTCTTTACATGCAGATTTTTATGTTTCATAGGATAGCACATCCACTGCTCTCTTTTCTCTCCCCAGTACAGGATCAGCAAGTGTCAGGATAAATGGTTACGATTTACAGTAAGGCCTACGAAATTCACTTATGAATGAGACTGTTCTGAATTCCACGGAAATACACAAATGGTCCCATAAAACAGGCACTTACAGGTTTTTCTTTAAAGTATGCGGACACATAGTCTCCCGAGAAAGCTTGTTATGGCCATTTTTATTTCAGTTAAGTCATTCACGTTTAAAGAAATAAGAGTTAACAGCAAAGCCAGAAATGGATGCTGACAAATTCTGATACCTCAATTACGCCGAAATTTCTATAGGGACTTGTTTTGAAATGCTGGTTTGGGTCAGATTTCCAGTAGGCTGGCCATGAGCAAAAGTATATTTCATCATTTCGAATTATGGCCGAAACAAGCCGATTCACGCCTCCTCCCGTTACAATAAGGCAAACTGCTGTTTCACTGAGCCGAGATGAACTACGGATGGGGCAATTTCGTGTCTCGATGTTAACTAGATCCTGGTCCAGTCGATCCACTGGTTGAGACAGTGTCACCTCAATGTCGTGCACGTAGCAGAAGACAGAAATACCCCTTCTTCGGTACAGCGGACGGCAGAGCTACCCAGCCCCCCCCCCCCAAGGGAGGCCGCTGGCGTCTCTTCTCTCACGCACCCCCCCCCCCCCTCCCGGGACCACCTCTCTTTAGCGATTCACAGCGGCGGCGGCGGCACCGGGACTCTGGCCTCTCACCCCGCCTAAGCCCCGCCCCGATAGGGGAGGAGGAAAAGGCGATACGCAAGCCCTGCCAATCACCGCAGCAGGCCTTTCTTGCCCCTCTCCCCCACACCGGCACTTCTCCGCCTTCCTCAGGCCTGACGAGCAGGCAGTACTTCTTACCGTCCCGGGAGGTGCCCATGAGCTGGTCCAGCATCGCGCGCATTTGGGCCTGTGCCGACATCCTGAAAGCGCGCGGGGCCCGGGAGGGCCGGCCTCGTCCCTGTAAGCCCCGCCCACAGCGGCCTAGAAGGTGTCGAGCCCGACGCGGCGGTCGCTTCTCTCAGGGACAAGCTCGGGCGGAATCGCGCGCTCTCTGTCTCTCTTTCAGGCCGTAGTCGTTACAGCGACGCCTTCAGCCTCTGTTCTTGCCGAAAGGGGAGGCGAGTGACCGCCTCGTGCCGGTCTGTGTCTGAGGACGGCGGGTCCCCCTGTGCTCGCCCCCTTCACGCCAGCCTCACTGGGTGCGCGCGCGCTGCCAGGCGGTAACGGACATCCGCGCGCACGCGCCATCCCCCCCCCCGCCTCCCCCGACGACTAGTATCCCATTGATTGGCCAAGCCGAGCTTGCTGCGCCTGTGATGTAAAGCGTCTTCGCTGATTGGCCTTGAGACACCGTCGTCCCTTCAGACCGGCGCTCAAGCTGATTGGAGACGCAGCCGCTTGCCTTTTTCTGTGACGTTTCTCCTTTGAATCGGCCAAGCGTCGCTGGCCCCTATCGATTGAATTTTAAGAATACCCTCGCCCCGCGCCTAGCGAAGCCAGTTCGTTTTTATGGAAGGCGACAAAGCTCATTCCATGGCCAAACTGTGGCTATACTGGGAGTGGGGACGAAACCTGGCATCAGAGGTGGAACTATCAGAAATTCGGGTTTGTCTTTTCTTTGGTTTTGTGACGGGACTGCCCTGTTAGTCTGCTGTAGCAAAATAAGAAAAAAAGAGGCTTGTTGGACATTACGGTCTAAACGATTTATTGTAGTATAAGCTATTGCCAGGGATCATTTCGTAAAAAAGAGGCACAGGATCCTATTAACATAACTCATTAGCATAACTTATTTGCATATGCCACACCCCCTGACATCACTGGGAGTGTGTCAGGGCAACACCCACCGCTCAGGCTCCACCCCACAAATCTCCAGGTATTTCCCAACTCAGAGCTGGCCAGCCAGCTTTACACTTTGACTAAAGACACTAGGTTTCCTTTGCTCTTGCAGGGAAGCTACCCTACAATAAGCATGAAAATACAAATCAAGTTAGTATGCTTTTGCTTTTTTCCACAGCGCATCACCATATGTGTCCGCTTCTGGGCTTGTTAGTCCCAGGATGGCGTTCCTGCATGTTCCTGCTCGAAATGACCCCTGGCTATTGCAGACTAGAGTGCTTTTTCATCACATGCTTTCAGTGAAACCTCAGAACTGTCTACATTTAGGGACGAACATTACCTTGTGAACAGTGAGAAAATACTATGTAAAATAAAGTCGAGTGGCACCTTAAGACCAACAGCATTTATTTCAGTATGAGACTTCACAAGTCTCAGCTCATTCTTCAAATATTGTACTGCTAACAAGTATGTTGTGTCTGGAGATGCTCAGTTTTGCAGTTCTGAAACCATCTATCTTTTAGAGGGAGGTCCCACTGAGTAAACTGGTTAATCTTTCTACATACAGAGGAGCCTTGGGAAGTCCTATAAGGGTGTACCCTGGTATAGTATTTGACCTCTCAAGCTTATAAAATTAAGTATAAAATTTATACTTATAAATTTTCTAGCATGTTTAAATAAATAAATTGCTTCATAATATGTAATTAGAAGTCAATCTCCATTCCATTAAGATATCAGAGCTTTAACATAACCTAAATGAACCTATTTTTGGGCAGGAACGCACAGGAACGGAGTTCATTCCGAGTTGGCCACGCCTACAGCCTCCCCCCCTTGGGTTCCCCAGGCGCCTCGCAAGTTGCGGGGTGCCTGAGGAAGCCAAGCTGATCCAGGGAGGGAAGGCAGTTTAAACTGCCTCTCCCACCCTTGGGTTCCCGGGGCTCCCCGCAAGCTGTGGGGCACCAGGGAAAGCCAATCCTCGGAGGGAGCTGCATTGCCAGGGGTGTGGCCTAATATGCTAATGAGTTTCTGCTGTTGGGTATGGCCTATTATGCTAATGAGTTCCTGCTGGGCTTTTTCTACAAAAAAAGCCCTGATTAAAACTGTATATTTTTAAAGAGACAGCATTTTAAAACTAAAAATTCAATTTAAAAAGTTGATTTCATCAGCCATGTTGGATTTTCTACGCTGAGCCAGGGGTTGGGGTAGATAGCCTACAATGTCCCTTCCAGCTCAGTTTCTGTTAAGAAACCGAATGAAGGATCAGGTACCACACAAAGGGCCTACAAAATGGAGCTGTTCTGCCAGGCCTTTAGCTGAGGCAGTGGGCACCTACTAGCTGGCCTCCCTATTACAGCTGCTGCTGCAGGAGATCATTATGGCTCAGTGCTGGACCATTCATGCCAGCTGCAGGAATTGAACTAATATGCTGCACTGCCCTGTTTAAATGTTTTAAATGCTTTAAATTGTTTTATTGGACTTTTATATTGTTATTTATTAACCCTTGACTTATTTTTAAGATTGTATTGTTTGTTGTTGTGAGCCACCCTGAGCCTGCTTGCAAGGGAGGGCAGGATATAAATTGAAATAATAAATAAAATACGAAGAGTAAATCATACTTGGAAGTATGGGGAAGGTTGGGGGCCATGGTTTTGTGTAAATTACACCGTGAGTTTCTTCCGTATTCTTGATATAAGGGGAAAAGAGAGGTGATGTATCAGAACAAGTGAGTCTTTAAAGGTTAGTCTTTAAGATGCTACTAGACTTTTGTTTTATTTTGCTAGGGCAGACTACTACAGCTACCTCTTGCAATTAAATGCTATGTAGGTATAGCCTGTTTCTTGCTTATGCAAAACTGAAAAAGAGTATCACAGATTATGCCTCTTGCATTTCATGGGCTTTTAAACTGCATCTATATTTTATATATTTTCAAAATGTATATGCTGATTCTTGGCTGTGTTGGAAGCAAGCTCACAAGAGTAAAAATATACATGTAAAAATAAAACAATATGAAATCAAACCACCACCACCAAAGAATACTTGTAACCACATTTCCCTCTGATGTTGGAAGCTAAGCAAGGTCAGCCCTGGTATTTGGATGGGAGACCACCAAGGAATACTGAGGTTGTGACGCAGAGTCAGGTAATGGCAAACCACCTCTGAATGTGTTTTGCCTTGAAAACCTGAACAGGGTCACCATAAAACAGCTGTGACTTGACAGCAAAAAAAGGGTTTTTTACAAACCTTGGCCATAAAACTAGTATGCTAAAGACCACTGAAAGAGGATTTTGTTGCACATCTTCCAAAATCTAGGAACAGAAGGTGCTTTACAGGACTCCTACAGAGAGCCATGTCATAAAGACTGAAAAAGCCTTAAGACCTAGCAGAAGAGGTCCATACTTCCTGCTGTGCTGCCATGAAGAGCAGTTACACAGAGGACCTGAGCTTGTGAACTTGTAGGAAAGCAACTCTTTATGTATGTGAATTCCAGGTCATGAAGAGCTTTGTGAGGAAGAACCAGCACCTTGAGTTCCGCTGAAAATAGGCAAGCAATAAAGCTGTTCTGTAGTTGGTGGAATAAACTGTAGTTGGTGGAATCAATAGATGTGTACATGCAGTTTGTACTAATTGACATTCTGTAAGACTTTTAAGGACACCCTCACATAAAAGTGCAGTACAGTATTCCAGCCTAGAGATTATAGAAGCATGGATCAATATCATTAGGTCAGCTCAGACTAAATGGGAAGGACCTACAAATGAAGGTCCAGTGATAAAAGGTTTTCTAAATACCGTAACAACACACTCTTCCAAGGGCAGAACTGGGTCCAAGAGTACACCCAAACTTTTAATTCAGTCTGACAAATGAACACCATGTAATTACATTATTATATATCCTGATAGAGAATTCACTCTATGCATCTGTGATAGTAAGCTGTAGCTTCAGTTACTTCAGTTGCAAATCTGTTAGTCCGGGTTACTTTTTTCTGTTTCTTTGTGCTCTCATCCTTTTTTTGTTTACCCTGCCTTTTTTGGTTGGGATTTTTCCCTTTGTTTTAGTGTTAAATCCCCATTCAGCCACAGAACTCACTCTTGACCTGGAGCAATCACTGTCTCAGGAAAGTAGCATGAGAGCAAAATAAGGATGGAAAGACCACATATGCCACACACAAACCCTGAGCTCCTTGGAACAGGGCTTCAATTTATATTCAGTAAAATTGAAATTGGGATATGCTTTCTTTTGCTATGAGCCGGACAGCCCAGGCTAGGCCAATCTTGTCAGATCTCAGAAGCTAAGCAGGGTCAGCCCTGTCTAGTATTTCGATGTGAGACCGCCAAGGAATACCAGGGCATGACATGGAGGCAGACAATAGCAAACCACCACTTAAGTCTCTTGCCTTGAAAACCCTATGAGGTCACCATAAGTCAGCTGTGACTTGACAGCACTTTCCACCATGCTTTCTTTTAGACATCTTTCCTTTTAGAATAGTTTTAACTTTTGTGATCTGTAGCAGCAGAAGTTTCCAAGACAGAGTATTTGATCCTCATGCTGTTTAAGAAGATCCCAGTTAGCAAGGCAACTGAACACTCATTTACATATACTTCTAGTTTGTTCAGTCATTACAGGATGAATGTGAACACTGAATGAGTAACCCAGTGAGAAGAACTTGCAGCCAATTGCTCTACCTATACTTGAACCACATGAGCAACTCAAACAACCACTACCATTAAATAAAACCATTTTTATTTAAACAAAGTTCTTTTAAGATTAGCAAATTATTTCATATTTATGACTCCCACCCTTTCCCTCCAGGTTGGTGAGGTAACTTAAGGCCCACTAGCCCAGCTACTTCCTCTGGTGAGCGCTCTCCACTGCCATGATATTCCTGATGCAGTGCTAAGTGCTTCCGGACACTACGCAAAAGACAGAGATAGGTGGCAGCCTGGAAATGCAGATCATGTTGAGCCCTGCATAACTTTTCACTGGTTACCTGGAGAGCAAGAGAGAAAGGTAAATAAACACAAGGAACTTGGAACAAACAAATTCTACTCACAAAGCTAAGTAACTTTTACCACACTGCTTCACTAGCATGGACACATATAATGTATATGCAACACAATGCCACAAACTTAACTAGAATTTTTTACCGGGGAGCGGGGGAGGGAGCTAGAACAGGCACAGGAAAGCTAGCTTATTTAACTCTGGATATTAGAACCTGGAAAGGGGCAGAGTGTACTTCAATTTTCTAAGCCACTCTCTCTCGAGGGTTCAGACAGATAATACTATTAAAACCAACATCCAACACATAGAAACAAAATACTGATTTAAATCCTAGTTACAATTCACATCTACTTTATGTCCCACTGAAATTGGTAGCATCTAGGATCATGCTATATAATGCGTTATCTGAAGTTACTCTTTGCCTGTTCAGGCTTAAGAGGCAGGCTGCTTTAGGGAAATTCCGCTCCTACAGCCCTGGGGATGCCAGTGAAAACACTGCTTCTTTTTGTATCCCCGTGTTTCAGACGCTGTATGTACAGTCTCGGCATCATGGAGGAGCCCAAACTGTGAGTTCCATATGTAACCTAGAGAAAGAAACACGGCGACAGCCATTAATGGCTGCGCCACCTGAGCCTGGCCCTCTACAAATGAAGGATAATAACACCTCTATTTGACTCTTGTGTCAGTTTCACACTTTGGCCGTCGCCTAGCCATAACATGAGATGCGTCCAAGGAGAGCAAGAAATGTCCCCAAACCTTCGACGTAAATGCTTAGAGCACCCTCAATCGGCTAGTCCTAAAGAACGCAGCATGCCGGGCAAGGAGCGCAGAGGCAGAGCAACTAAGGCGGCTGACATTTAAAAGGGGGAAAGGGGAGACGTCGCAGGAGCGAGTCCCCGACGATCTGCAACCTCCCCCCCCACATCACGATACCCGATGAGCGCGGAAGGCCTCCTTCAAGTACTGAGAAGCCGCCATGTCTCGGTACGAGCGACCGGCCTCCCCTTTCGCATAACGAAGCTCACGCAGGAGGGACCGGAAGGTCCGCAGCGGCAACCCCAAGGCCGCCATCTTCGCCCGGGGAGCGCTCCTCACGTTCTCAGCCAATAAGGGCGTCCCGTCGGCCCTTGACGAGGAAGCCCCTCCTCTGCCCCACTAGGATGTTTAAAGCGGCCGGAGCAATCCAACCGCAGTAGTCCTCCGGCGCCTCTCAAGCACTTGGTTGCAGCTCTCCGCCGAGCGGCAAGAGTCGCTGCGGAGGCGCCGCAAGCGCCATTTTGCTTTGAGAAAGCGATATTTGTCTTTGTTTGACAGCTGGGAGGATCTTTCCCCCTCAGTGTGCTTGTCAGCGAAATCATTACATAGCCGATCGGACGACAACCCCTCTATGGGGTACGGATCCAAGCCACTTAAGAGGCTCTTTCTTCTTCCCGCTGGCTTTGATGACAGTATCACAGGAAAAGCAGGAAACAACTGGCTGAGAAGGCAATAACCTTCGCCAAGGAAATGAATATTGTGATTTTCATTGCCTTTCAATCCATGTGAGCTGCTTTGAGGGCCGATTTTTGGAGCAAAAGCTGCATAGATAATGTGAACAAACGAGCAATAAATAATGTAAATAAATGCTGTATTGTGAACAAAGGCAGAGACCTAATTTACATTAAATTTCATTCCTCCTGTATGAAAGGTCTCTGTATAGTCTCTTATATCCCGGAATAAAATGTTAGTCTTTAAGGAGCTAAGAGGCCGCCCGCAGTTATTTTTGCTGCTACAGACTAGCGCGGCTAGCCCAGCGGAATTATTATATCGGATAGAGCGCCGTGCCCGGTGCATCCTCTGAAAAGGTTGGTGTTCTGAACGTTTTACGCACACTGATATAAGGTAGGCGAAGCACAGAACTCTGAGAGTGCAGACTTGATTACTCGACAGTGCAGATGCATGGAATGGATCTGTAACAGTTTTCACGGAGAAGAAGCGTAATTATTGTTTGCGGCTTTAAAACACATCAAATAATAAAAATGTGAAAGGAAACACATATTAAAAGGTGAGGGGTGGAAAAAGGCTCACCCCAGATGGGACTCGAACCCACAATCCCTGGCTTAGGAGGCCAATGCCTTATCCATTAGGCCACTGGGGCTGACACAAGAATGAGGGTTTCCTTTGTGTCCTTGTAGTAGCTGAAATTACAACCTTTTGTGGCTGATTCCACTTATTTGCGTAAGTCGACAGTCTTGTGATATTTCATAAAATAAGAGCTAGCTTCAAATATTATTGACAGATGTGAAGTAGCTTTATATGCCCTGTATCCCAAGGAAACATAAAAAGAGCTATTTCGAGTTCTTCGCGGTAGAAGTAATTTTAATTATTGTGAAACAATTGATAACCAAATGTCACTGAGATGCTACTTTTCGTTGTGGGTGCGGGACTTTGGAATAATAGTTCTTCTCCCCCCGAAGTTATGTTGTTCACTTGATGATTCGCACTGCCCGTTTAAAATAGAAATCTGGGTGCCTTAGACTCCTGATGAATGTGGAAAGGAAGTAGATAATTTTTTTAAATAATTTTTATTGAGAATTTTTGTAAAACCGAAAGATAAAAACTATTCAAAATATTTAAACAGGAAATAGACATACAAAGCTAAAGAAACAAGATAAGGAAGAAAAAAATATTTTCTCTGTGACAAATACAAGTAAAATTACAAACTTAACACTTACACTATAGTAGGGTTGCCAGCCTCCAAAATAGCACATCTAATACAATGGTTTTTAAAATCCACCTTGGCTTTGTCGTACCACAAATAATCATGCCACCCAAATCTCAAACAAAATGTAGCAGCAAATTAATTAAGTAAAAAACAGTTTATTATGTTTAAAAAATTATTTATGTTATAAATATGTTTTTGTCACATTAAACAGGGTAAATCAATACAATCAACAGGATGAGACATCCAATAAGCAATGCAATAGGATTAGGAATGAAGAAATCTGAAACAGAGTTGAGACAAAGCATAATGGGACATCTTGCAGAAATTATATAGTAGGATCATATATACAGTAAAATGGAGTTGCACTCAATTGTAACCATTGTTCATCAAGTGGTCGTCTGTGCAAGCACATGGGGACTGTCTTTTGCAGGCCAGCCACAGAGAGGATATAGCAAGCCTTATAAAGAAGTTTCTAGAGTCCAAGAGTGTTCCCCTCCCCTCCATCTACAGCATTGCCTTTCCTGCCCAAAGGATCACCTAACAGAGGAGGGGCAAGTACTCTTCCCTCAGTTCTCCCCTCACCACTGGAAGGAGTCACTCTCAGTAGAGAATCCCAGAGATGCCCAGAGTGTGGAAATGAGGGAGGGATGTGTGCCTGCCCAGAAGACCACTCGAGAAACAACTGTTACAAGTAAGTGCAACCCCATTTTCATCTTTGAAGCTTCTGTGCAGTCCCACATGAAAGAATACAGGCCCATAGCTAGGATTTTGTGGCTTGTGGGGCAACTTTTTTTCTGGTGGGGCTGAAGTTCTCCGTGCAAAAAGAAAAGCCTGAATTCTGAGAATAGAGGCTTCTGCAAATCTTAGCCCCAGAGTATGACAATAACAGGCTGAGAAAGCGGGGGAGGGAGAATACATTTTCTAGTAGATGGTAGGCATGGCACCAGAAATACTTATCTGGGTTTGGCTAGTAAATTCACTTCAATTTGTATAAAAACACATACAAATTTATTTACAAAAACAAAGGACAAACAACACATGGACAGGGGAAAGAGTGTATACAGTTCAGCAAAGAATGCAAACCAAACCAAAAAACCTAGCTAGCTATTCTACTCACTACTTTTCCTATCAGGTACATAGCTCTGGCATCTCAGCTGGCGTTCTTGCTGAGCAGAGTCTCTGGCAGCATAGCAGCAGGGTGGAAGTTAAAGAGAGCTTTGAGACAGTCTCTTCTCCTGTCTACTCTACACTCTACACAGTGATCTTCTGCTAAGCAACCATCCTTAGCCTATTCACCATTTAGCCAAAAGAAAGCTGTTACCAGGATATGTGTCTATAAATTACAAGCTGTCAACCACTTTAGATGATAGTTCTCAACTGCTGCAAGTTAATCACTTCTGCCAACCTAAGCAACAATTCTGATAACAAGCCTGCAGGTGGGGGTCAAGGAAGCTAACACTTAGGCAAAAAAAAAACTCTCTTAAAGGAGACCAGGTTCTTGACATAGAGCTAGAAAGGATCCTAAAGGCCACCTATTCCAACACCCTTGCTCAGTGCAGGAATTAGTCAACTACACCACCCCACTCTGCTTAAAGGAGCACACACCTTTAAAAAAATGTTTTCAAATGATTGAAAAAAGCATTTACAGGAGAAATTCTTGTGGGGCTGTGCCTTAAAAAAGGGGGAGGAGCCTCCCCAAAGCCCCACTGTAGCTATGGGTCTGGAAGAATAGCAAGTTCACTTACTCAGGAGGAGGGTGTGGGCTGGATCAGCGGAAGATCGACTGTAAGACTGTTTTTCCTACAGCCGCCTCGCTCCGAGTCCTAATCCATGGAGTAATGTTGGGAAAACACTGAGGGCGTCGATCATGTGGCTGCCTTACAGACTTCTTCTAGAGATAGTCTAGATATAAAATAAGGTTGCCAGCCTCCGGGTGGGGCCTGGAGATCTCCTGCTTTTACAACTGACCCCAGCTGACAGAGATCAGCTTCCCCGGAGAAAATGCCTGCTTTGAAGGGTGGACTCTATGGCACTGTACCACGTTGAGGCCCCTCCCCTCCCCAAAACCCACTTGAGCCCTCGTGGACACAGTGATGGAACAATCTACACCTGCCTTAGTGCCTGCTGTTCTAATCGTAGAGACTACCTATCTAGATTATTGATGTCAATATATGGCCTGTGGGCTGGATCTGGCCCCTGCAGGGCTGCTATTCAGCCTGCCAGCAACTGACTCTATGTTGCTTCTTGCTTTCAGCATTGGAGCTGGCTTTTGCCCAGTATATCCTATTTCCTGTTTTACAGAGGAGAGAAAGAAAGCCAAAGGAGAGGGAAAGAGCCAGAGAGAGAGATGTCCTGTGGCACTTTTAAGAAGATGAACAAAGTTTTATTCCAGGTATAAGCTTTTGTGTGCAAGCACAATTCCGGGGAGGGGGGAGACAGAGAGAGCATGCCAGAAAGAGAGAGAGAGTATGTGTGTCCCATGGCATTTGGAGAGATCCCCCTTTCCAGTTCTAACAGATGGGGATGGGAGAAACCTAACAGCACAGCTTGTATTCCTTATTAGTGGAAGGGAGCAAGAGTCTAGTAGCACCTAAACGACTAACACTTCTTCAGACTTATTTCCATTTATTCTTTGAATCATCCTGCACCAAATTGAGACCTAGGTTTCCTGTCTCATTACCAGTGCTGTTATCTCCACGCCTACTACCCCTCTTCATATCACACCTAATCCAATCATGCCTGCTATTGCCATTTGGCATCTGAAATCATCTTTATAAAGTTTATATCTCCAGTACCTCATGTTACATTTTATGGCACACATGGCCTGGCCCAACAAAGTTACGTTTATGTCAGATCCAGCCCCCATAACAAATGAGTTCAGCACCTCTGATCTAGACAATGACTGAGCTGATGCTGCCTTTCCCTTATGGCAACCCATGAAGCAAATAAACACATTTCTGTCTCTTCAGAGCCCTTCTGTTCTTTTTAAATAAAAAAGAAGAACTCTTCTGGTATCTAGTGTGTGTAGTGTCTTTTCTGAAAATAAGTTGGGAATGGAAAAAAAAACAGGAACTCGGGAAGGTGATGTCCTGACCCAGGTGAAACCACCTTCAGTAAGGCTTGGCCTAAGTACCACTTTATCCTCATGGAATTTTGTGAAAGGTGAGTCACAGCTAAGCACACCTAGTTCTCCCACCCTGCAGGCAGAGGTAATTGCTATGAAAAATGCTGCTTTGTAGGATAGAAAAGACAAATCTGACCTGGCCATGGGTTTGAATGTTTATACATTAACCAGGAATAAACTCCATCGGGGAATGGGGTGCACAACAGGTGAGTACAGGTTCATTAAACCTTTAAGTAACCTTCTGTGGAGAACACCGAGGAACCTCTGACTGTCTTGTGAAAGGCTGAAATGGCAGCCATGTGAACCTTAATGGATGAAGTTCCTAGACCCCCATCCTTCAGAGTAAGGAGATATTCAGAGATCCTGGACATTTTGCAGGCATGAGGATTAATTGCCTGCCCATGCCGTGAATCTCTGCCATTTGTATACATATGATTTTCATATGGAAGGTCTGTGTGAGGCCCTTTATGAACCTCCTAAGGAAGTTTAGAAAGCTTATTGAGGGCCAAAAGTTAAAAACATAAGTAGGTATACAAAAGAGTGTTTATTTCAAAAACATATGAAAACCTTGTAGGGGCCCAAATAAAGCCTCAAAAATGTTCAAAGTTAAAAATACACAAAAAAGAACAGTGTATGACCTGATGCATTTTGGTTCACAAGAGCCTTCTTCAGAGATCAAATAGTACAAAATACACCAAGCAACAGAGTCCCTGTAATAGAGTTCCTTTCCATCCTATATTACCTCTGTTTTGTTAGGATTCAGTTTCAATTTGTTCACTCTGAGCCATTTAAGCACAGCAGACAAATGCAGGAGATTTGCATAGAGATATAGAGCTGAGTTTCATCAGCATATTGATGACAGCGAACCCCCAAACTACAAATGATTTGTCTTAAGGACTTTGCATAGAGGTTCAAAAGCATGGGGGGTAAGTTTGCACCTGTGGAACCCTGAAGTGCCCCACGCTGGTGAACTGGTCTTCAAAGGTGCCCCTTTGAGTCCAGTCAGTGAGGAATGATTTGAATCAGAACAAAGTTTATTTAGGTTTAATAGCCCATAGGCCATACACCATAATTTCTTTTTAAAAAATTAAGAATTCAAAGCACATTCTGATACCTACTTCTGCCTTCAAATACTTCAACAATCTTCATATTCCCCCCCCCTTAGACCGAGGTCTTGAACAATAAAACCAAAAAACATTAAAACCCATGTCTAAAAACACCTCTCTTCACAGGGTTGCCAGACCCCACCCCCGAACAGCCCCCTCCCATGTAGATGTCATCATGCCAGGCACGTCACGTTTGACACTCTAGCATTTTGGCTGAAATTCTACGGTTACAATAGAGTTTTTGGCCCAAAAGGTAAAGTGTTGTTGTGCAATGTGTTCGGCGTTATGATGTCACTTTTGGGTGACTTCACTGCAGCATGTTCATTTTTCACATGTGCTTGAACATTCCGGGACAGAGCCAGGAGCTCCCCACTGGAAGCCCGGTAACCTGGCAACCCTATCCCTTTGACACTTCTCTGCATCCGCTAGAAATCCAGCAACAAAATAAGCATGTTGGAAATCAGAATCGTCTAAGAGGGACTGAATGTTTTGCTCTAATGTCACTAGAGGAAGCACAGTCCATTTATCAAGGCATGGCATAATCCATTTTAGCATAAACTGGAGCACATACAGACATTGCAGGAGAGTACATACAAGAGAGTCCATTGACTTGAAGAGACAGGGACATAGCCGATCTGAAAAAGGGATCCTTGCCCCAACAACACGACATTGTCCATTGTAGGAAAGGCTGCAGATAAATCCAGTAGGAGCAACAAACAGGCATAGCTTTTGTTTAAATTCAGATGGAAGTCATCAGCTAAAGTCACCAGCACTATCTCTGTATCATAATCTGGCCAGAAGCCACAATGAAAAGGGTCCAGAGCAGATGAGTTATAAAAGAACAGCTGGGAGTTGGTCTGCTACTGCTCTCTTAATCACTTTACCCAGAAAGGACAAATGAGAGACAGGGTAATAATTGGTCACACAATTTTTTTCTGTAGAGACAGTTTTTAAAGTAGTGGGCATAACTGCCAAGGCAATGTACTCTGGTTTAGTAACTGATTTGATATTTTTTGTTTGAAATTTCAGAAGATCCATTCATAGCAGAACCCTGTATATTTACTCAGGACTAAAACCTAGCATGTTCTGTGGAAATAGGGATTGCATCTCTAGCCCTTTTTGTCACAGAGAAATCAAGGAATAGTCTTGCCACCCCCCCACCTGGATAGCCTAGGCAAGCCCAATCTCATCAAATCTCGGAATCAGGGTCGGCCCTGGTTAGTATTTGGATGGGAGACCTCCTTGAAATACAGGAGGCGGGGCAGGCTCTATTTAGCCACCTCTCTGAATATCCTCCAGGACCCCAGTAGGAGTCAAGTCACCAAAGGTCGCCATGACTTCCAGGTGCGCGCACGTACACACACGCAAATAATAAAAAAGAAATAGGCTTGCCAACCTCAGGTGGGGCCTAGAATTCTCCTGGAATTACAACTGATCTTCAGACTACAATGCTCAGTTCCCCTGCAGGAAATGCAGCTTTAGAGGGCACACTGTATGGCATCACATTCTTGCTTAGCCTTATCCCCTCCCCATATTAACCCTTCCCCAGTCACCACCCACAAATCTCCTGGTGTTTCCTGATCTGCAGTTGGCAACCATAAAGTGTACCAATAGTGGCTAGAGAGAGAAATGGTGGCAATGGGGGAATTGAGGCAAGAACAGTGCAGCAGAAATGGTTGCCACTGTTAATGCCTGTGCATCTGAAGAGGCAACAAGAGCTACACTGAGAACTGTAACCATGTAGAAGTAACTTGCCTGTGTCTTTGATAGACTGCACAGCAGACAGAAATTAAATGGATGCAGTTTTTTCTATTGCTTCATACCAACATGACCACCCACCTGAATCTATTCTGATTTTTGCTGTTATCTTTATCATCATGAATTATCATAAGGATACTTGTGTCTTTCAGTTTAAGAATGACTCCGTATGGTCTATATATTCTTCAAGTAATCTGACAAAGATATTGTGAGATCATCAAAACGAATGGGTATCCAGGATCTCATCTTGTTCTATCTCTCATAATTTACAATTTGTGTATGTTCAGTTGGGGAAAGCTCATTAGTCTATACCAGGTGTTATTTTGTATTGTTCATATTGTAAGTGGATAGCCTGCACTGCATTTGCAAAGATGCTTTAGTCATTTTACTCCTTTGTAATCCATCGTTTCAAGGTGTTCTGTTATCTTGAACCACATATTCCATATACAATTTATTATTATTTCTTTCATACCTATTAGGTCATCTTTGAGGACCTTATCCTTTTCTTTATTGGCTTGGCAGTAACATCAAGCATTTAAAGCCCAGTAAAAATGTCATCTTGATTTGGGACTACTGCATGGCAAACCTTATTTGGCTTCTGTGTTACCTGTGTATTTCCAACACCTTTAGGTATGGTAAGAGGACAGAGATTCAAAGAAACAATATACTTCAGATTCCCAGATGAAAATAAAGGCAACCAGTGAGGCAGGGAGATTCCCAGATGAAAATAAAGGCAACCATTTGCAGGGAGACAAACACAGCCTGAAAGCCTTTTCTAAGGTATATGAATTTACATTCTGTTTAGTTAACATGCCAGGAAATAATATGAGTGAAGCTGTGTATTACTATAGTTCAGTTTAGAACATTGGTTGAGGTCTGAGTAAGGCTCTAAGGGTTACTTTGCTGATTTTTATCAATGGCTGGGGAAAACCATTGGGACCCAGGTGCTTTATTGACAGATTCACTTTTAAAAAGAAAAACAGCAAAAAGTAGAATATTGTGGCAAATCGATTACAACTAGTACCAATGTCCCCACCCACTCTAGTATTTTTCCTTCAGGAGACCTTGCAGTATATTTTGCCCGCCAACTATATTTGTGTTTCTTTTACTAATTGTCGCTATTCAAACATGGAATTTGACAACCTGATCCTGGGCATGAATATTCATGAATGTGCTATTCTGAGAGTTGCATTGGAGTAAATGTGCCAAGGGGTGAGGATGAAGTGGATTTAGGGTAAACTGTTACTGAAGCTGCTCTGATTCATTAGTATTATTTCCTGGCTGCACAGCTAACCAACACCAACCCATTTCAATCCGGTTATGGTTTGTTTCCTCTTTTTTGCTTAATCTTTTCTGTAAGAATGTAAACGTACATGCATGAACTAGCACTTGAGCACAAAGGTAAGGTTGCCAAGTTAGAAAATAGTGTGTGTCTCCTAATCTATATGCATGTCTGGCTGCTTTCTCCAGAGATTATTTCCCCCAGCTCTCAAACTGGAGGTGAAAACTCTTGCCTTAACAAGCATGCTACTCATTCTAAAAGAGAAATATTTCATAGTTTCTTTTCAGCAGTCTTCCAAAGTCCCCAATTTTCAGTTAAAAAACCTGATGGCCCCAGAAAAAAATTCCCCTGAATGTTTCCATTTTTTTCTGGCCTTCATATTTCGAATTTTCTCTCATCCTATTTCTCACATTTTCTGCCATGTCGCTTCCAGTGATTCAGTAATGACTTGGAGTTGGGAGTAAGCAGTGAAGTGGCTAAATTTGCAGATTACACGAAGTTGCTTAGGGTGGTGAGAACCAGGGAGGATTGTGAGGCACTCCACTATTCTCCATGTATGTGCTTTAATCTTTAGTAAAAAAGATTATTTCCAGTTTAAAAAAGTAGACTGTGACTCATATCCTAACACTGATGACTGCTCTTACACACTAAAGGCATGCATTCACAGGGAGAGTTAAAGTAATCTGAAGCTCTGCCCTTTATTCTTGCTCAGGGGCAGCCTTACCAGGGTTCTCCAAGGCAGTAGCTATGTGATTGGCTGGGTTTCATACCTTGGGGTTGTGGCAATGGAACAGAAACATGTTTTTACATGTATGCAAACAAGCAACATGCATGTGAGAACATGCAGACACAGGGCTGGTTTGCTACAATATTCAGTAAGCCAGAGGCGACTTTATAGTCTTAAAGGACAGCATTATTAAGTCTAGACTAAAGCTGGATGTCCCTGAGATCAAAGCAGGATCTTCTGCACAATATGTGAGATCAGCCCACAGCACTAAAATTATTTGCATAAAGACCAGACAAGCTAATATGTACATTCCTCTTTATTTAATACAGCACAGACACATGACACATACAAAAGAAAAACACTCATGAAGATCCTGCCCCAAATTAAGGACAGGTACATCTATACTCAAGTTGAACAAGGCTCCCACATCAGATCAGATATCTCCTAGCTAGGTACAGGTGGATTCTCAGAGGAAGTCTGTTGCCAAAACAATACAAACACATTCTGCACCCTGTTTGGCAAGTGAAACTAGTAGAGAGAAATGTATGGACCCGGAGGAAGGCCAGGGAAGGAAAACCATTCTCTCATTTGGAGGAACTAGAACAATGAGATTCTGACACAAATATTCCTTGTTCATCATTTTATCCTTCTGGTCCAAACTATGATAACTGTGCTAGGAGGGGGAAGTTATTTTTCTTCCCAGTTAAATTGCATCTTTAAAACAGAACAGGCCCATACGCACATTTAAAACTGGTGCAGGCTTTTGTGGAAGCAGCTTTTCCATATTTCCTACTCCAGTTTTTGATGGACTAAGCAGGCACTAGTTCTTTCCGTAAAGAGCCTCACATACTAAAAAAAAATACAAAAGGAGGGGGTGACAGGGGTATTTACAAAATTCATGGCTGGTACAGTACATCATTTAAGACACACTATGCTACAATCTTTCAGGTCCTGAGATTATTACAAAAAAGTTAATTCAAATATTGTGTTCAGATTCGAGAGAGGAGGAAAAGATTTCTTTAAAAATTCAGTATCCCTTCACATCAGTAGAACACATCTTCCTAAAAAGCAAAACCAAAAGTAGTTGGCACCAGTCACTAATTAAGTAGCCATGTCTGGCTACTCTGGCCTCTCTCACAGGGAGAAGCTATATACGTCTGTTGCATGGAGAGTATGTATCACATGGAAGATGTTTTAGGGGACTACTCTCCATATGAAGTCACAGGCTTTCCCCTAGAGTTTTAGAAACAGGTACTTAGCAGCAAGGTAAGCATATGTGTGGAATTAAATTGTATATGGAACTGAATTAGTGCTAAAGATGTGGTTGGTAAGTATGGTTTTATAGCACCACTAATTTTGTTACATGAAGGAGGACAATACAATAGTGATTTGGGTTCTCTTTCAGAATGTCTCAAGTAGTGAACTCGCCCCGCTGGAAATCTCCCTACTTCTCATTCTATAGATTTATTTTTAAAGCATTTATAGCCTCTTGTGTTCAAGTATATAGCCAGAAAAGACAAACACAAGGGATCACAATTATCTTTACAGAAAATACAAAAAAACCCCAGACACTGTGATGTGATGGCTGAAATATTGAGTAAGTCTTTGCATGTTAAAAGGGTTTCCCTTGCTTGAAAGCTTGTCAAAACAGACTATAGGGGGCAGTGCTAATCTCTCTTTACAAGCCAAAGAGCTAGCATTGTCCAAAGACTTCTCCATGGTCATGTGGCCGGCACAGAACATGGTCATGTGCCGGGGTGCACGACACACAGTTTACCTTCCCACCGAAGTGGTACCTATTTATCTACTTGCAATTTCTTGCTTTTGAACTGCTAGGCTGGCAGGAGCTTGGGGCCAGAAATGGGAGCTCACTCCGTCACATGGCACTCGGGTCTTGAACTGCTGAGCTACCGATCTTCTGGTCTGCAACTCAGCATCTTAACCTCTGAGCCACCACTCAGTATAACATTGTTATTGATTAATTCTTTATAATATTGCAATTCTTTTTAATATTCCTTGCAATATTATAAGGACTCAATAACAATGTTATTCAGTGTTTTAACATGCAAAGATTTACTAAATGTTTCAGCCATCAGATCACAGTGTCTGTTTTTTTGTTGTAATTTTCAAGTGTAAAGCCAGCCAGGTATTAAAGGCTGATCCCTCCATTGATAAAATGAAGCAACTGCAGATGATTCTGTTCTCTGGGAGGAGTAATACTACAGAAGAAGAGCTGGTCTTGAAACTTGGAAGCTCTAATGTTGATTAAATCCTTTTAGAAAGGGAAGCATCTTTTTGTGTATGCTGGAAAGAAGACCTTCTGCTCCACAAAGATTCCCACCTATATCTTGGAATCCAGAAAACACTGGCATTAGGATTTCAACCACGAAATGTAATCTCCTGGTACAGAGTATGGTAAAATAGTGAAGATAATTCATAATGCTAATAATGTAATACTGCTCAGCAGATTTTTAGGAAGTGAAGCTTATTTTAAGTAAGGTTAATGGAACTGATTTTTTCCCTAGCTAACAGTCCAAATACTTCTAAATTAATGCGCTCTCAACACTGATAATGTATGCAAAGAAACCACACCAATTTCTACATTGGGGAGTTCAGAGGGGTTTTTTTGGGGGGGGGGGAGTTTCAAACCCTTTAAGTTCAACACTGAAAGATAGGAGAAGAGGCAGGAAAATGTGAGAATCTTAAATTAGCATGCATGCCTAGAAAAAGACTGTAACAGATTTTTTCTGATACAGGTGAGGTATTAATTCACTTCCAGATTCATTAAAAGCCATTTGATGACTGCAGTAGAGGGAAATTTCACTAGTTACATATTTTGAGTATGCATGTTTGATTATGCTGTTGTATAAAATGTTCTCCCAACTAAGACTATCAGATTGCAGGTTCTTTTCCTATGCCATGAAGTCTCTCATGATATTAGCTCTGTACTAGTCAGAGTGTTTATTCTTTAACCAGAATTTAATTTCCGTTTTGGAAACATATTTCTGTACCATACATATTCAAAAAGCTGTGTTTGTTAGGGCAGACACTATGATGCAAGGGAAGAGTATACATAATATTAGGGCATGAAGGCATCTGTATGCAAAGTTTAGTTTACTGTCTATAATCCAACTAAGGCTTTACTGAGTGCTAAAAGGGCAGATTACAAGACCTAATAGTGAAAGCCAGGCAGCCCTCAATAAACTTTGAATGCTATATCTGTGATTAAAATTTGCTAAGAACTTGCTGGTTTTTACCAATTTATTTTTTATGCTGGACAGTCAAGACCATGCACTTATCTTTACTGCTGAATGTCAGCATCACAATGAAAAAGATTCAGTGCTGAATAATATGGATATAAAATGGAGTGTACAGTACACAGCTATATTTAAACTATGTTGATGGCATTAGGATGACTAACAGACTGCCATGTGCATTTCTTTTTAAAGTTTCAGAAAGACTGTGTCTCTTAGACAAGAATTGCTCTGCAATGCCATATTTACTATAAGATAAAACTAAAACAGAGAGCCCTGATTTTCTGCTATGGCAAAGGAAAACATAGAATTTATTTAGATAAAAGGATTTTGTGGCCTAAACATGGACTTTGTATCTCCAAGTTCTGGAACAGGAGTAGGGTAAGCTGGTTCCTTAACTAAGTTTCAAAGCTGCTCTAAAATTCCTTGAACTACCAAAGGTTGGATGGAGATATTAAAGGCAATATTGAACAATAGGGTCCTGAGAAGTCCCAAACACATCATTTAAAAACTATAAAGCTCTGGAGGGTTGAAAAAGGAAAATGGTGATGTATAAACTAAAGCACTAGTTCTGTATCATAACATTTTCCTACCACCCCCACTCATACAGAGTATCAGCTCTGAAGGCATCTTTCTACTAAATGAAACTAAAAAGATCACAGAGAATGCTCATTTTTTTAACAAATGGATTAAAGTCCTTAAAACTCAAAATAAGGCCACAGCTCTGACATTTCCTCCAACAAACGGCAGCATGACAGCACACCTGTTAATGGTGCTTCTCCTTTCTACATGGAAGTTCAAAGCCTTTCTTGACTTGAAGTTAGGGCAGTCTTATTTACGATGTCCATTGCAACCAGAACACAACATCACTGCCATGAAGAGGCATCTTCCTCTGTCACACTGAGCATCTTTTACCTGCACATGCTTACATTGGATATTTCAAATACAGCAATATTCAGCATTACACTGAGTGCCTAACTATCCTTTCAAGATTGATCTTAAGCAGAATGCAACTTAGGTTTGTTTTCAAGATATAATAGATTCTTATTAAATATTATTCTGTTAAAGAAATCTGGATTTAAATTTTGCAAATATATACCAAGCTTTAAAGTTCAATACCCTTTATTGTGATTGCTAAGTTGCATTCTTACAATTCTCACAGTTCATTCATTTACAATAGTAGTAGGCTTGACTTTAATAGCTGACTTGAACTGAAATCTTGCTGTTGGTGTTTACAGAGAACTAATGTGCTGCTCTCAGACTGAGCAAGTGTAATGCTTAACAGCAAAAAAATTGCTTTGACTAATTCTGACACAGATTTTAGGATATGTATTCAAGCTATGTAATGTGTACATGTTTGATGAATGGGAAAATGACAACCTTGATCCCATCTCCACTGTAACTGTTACCCAATCTTTTGAGCCACTAGGCTCTTGGAATTTAGCTTTACGTGTCTCAACTCCAGTATAAAGGAAATATTGATACCCTTACTCCAGAGCCTGGATTTAACTATAACTGTGCAGGATGCTGATGGTGCTGCAGCTTTCTCCCCTTATCTACCTGCCACGGTTCAGCTCTATAAGTACACTGTTAACATTCAGGATGGGTAATACAAGGATACCTGTCTGGTATCCAGCTACATATAATCCCAGACAACCAAGAAAGTCATCATACCCTTTCAATTAGACAGCAGGTTTCTCTGTCAAGGATAACTCCCCCCTCATCTCAGCTGCAGTAATGTAAATCACTGTGCTGCCACAACACAGAGAGACTTTTGTATAACATTTAGCGTTATCATACTAGTTTTCTTAATATAATTTGTACTGAGATCTGTGGAAACACAGTATTCAGTTCTAGCTATCTTTTGCTGGAAAAGTTATTTTCTCAAGGGGGGAATGCTAAATTTTAGGGAGGGGCTGAGAATTCAGTATTTATACATTATGAGATTGCAGCTACTACATTAATTTCATTTACAACCAAGAATTCCATGGGATTGGCTCAACTGTTTTCCTTCTAACCACTTTCTGACAAGTTCTTAAATATACCTATTTATTGTATCATCACCTGTGGCAAATGCTTACCTTCATAAGCAAACATTAATGCTACGGAAAACAGATGGAACATTAGGACTCTTGGGAATACTGCTCTGTGTGAAAGCAAGCACATAAAAATGAATGCCATGATACAGCAGCTATAACATTACACACATTAAACACTAATTACAGAAGGGAAAATAGTTTTAACAGCATAAAGTCATCTTGGCAAGTTCAAGATTTTTCACCCACATGCCTCCCACACCTTATGACCTCTGAGTACAGTTTGTGGGGAAAGGGGAAAACAAAACAAAGAAAAGGCACTTAACCAAAGGACAAAGGCCTGAATCAAGTAACTTGTGGAAGGATAACACCATTCAGGGACAGAAGTTATATAAAAAACTTTTAAAAGCTCACATAAAATTATAATTGCATAAGATGTTGGTTGACTAGTTGATTATCTAGCATGTTTATCTGTGGGTTAGCTTTTGAAAATAAATTAGAAAAAGCGATTCTACTGTGATATCCAGAATACGGAGGTCTGGAGACCTGGGTGAAAACCATCCAAAGCTTAGCTTGATTGCAGGTTTTGCTTATTTCCTGCAATACTATCCTGAAAAGTCCCAAAATAAAAAAATAAGAGGAATCACTATATCTTTTGCCAATACACTTCAAGAAACCAAGACATTCCTTAGTATCTAACCTTCCTGTGGACAAACAACTCCAAAACCAATCTGTAAACTAGAATTAAATTTACTTATAAATATAACCATAAGCTCTTTTCATGAATGTAGCAGCAAACATGATAAGATAGTTGGGAGTCCTAAGAGATTAATCCTTCAGAGGATAATAGTTCAACATAACTGATGGTAGCTTGGGAGTTGCAGAATCTCTTTCATGTCAGCTGCTTTGGACCAAATGGAGAGGCCATGTGAAGCTTGGATCAGTCAGCTGAGAAGAGGAGCAGGCACACTGTGGTTGCCTCTGCCTCACTCACAGCCTACAAGGTAAGTTACAAGTTTCTTCTGATTACATGGAAACAGATGTCAAACCCACAGCACCCACACCTGGGACTTATGACTCCGCATTTCCCATCCATCTTCTTGGAGACAAGCTGATATAGAAGGCTGAGCAATGAGGAATGATTCAGGCCATCAACTTATATTTCACAGGTGATGGAAGGCAAAGTATAGTTAAGACAAAAATGCCTACATCTATTTTTCATGGTTTGTAAAGATCCCAGATAACTTAGTAACTCTTACTTTGTCCCCTATATGATTACACACACATAACAGGAATAATTTAAAAGATATCTAACTTCAAAACCTGTATTTGAAATTATTGCTTGTCATTGAGACTCAGAGTGAGCTTGGCATTTTGACTCACAGTCCCCAAAATAAGTTCAGGTCAGCTGTCCACAATGACAACTTTGACTCTTATTGCTTGTGAATACTCAGGGAGTTTGTACAAAAGAGCAGTTTAAAAGAAATCAGGCTCTTCCAAAAATAGCCTAAATGAGGTGTTACTTAGCAGGAAGTCCACAAAATTAAAATTTGTATTGAACTGTTGCTTCCCTCTTACCCTCACCAAGCCTCCTGGCCAGTTCTGTCTCTGATGTTTCTGTGCCCTCCCCCTTCAAAACATAAACACTAGGAATCACAATGGTGCTAGCATTATTCCAGTGTCAAAATTACTGTTTTAGTTACTATGTAGGAAAAGTTGGCACCCATCATTATTTTACCAGTTCCAGACAATGTCCCCCGATACCTCCAACTGCCCGTTGGTAAAAAGGGAGCAAAACGTTCACTGGATTATTCCAATGTAGCTACTTTACAAAAAAGACCCAAGTTAATCTGCTATTGTGGTCCAATTCTTCCTTTCATTCATGTACTTAATATATGCACAATATGCGTGAACTACAATAGACAGCAGAGAGAAGGCAACTTGTGCTATTCTGTTCCAAAGTCTCATTCTTCAGTACTTTAAACAGTGAAATTTTTGCACCAGCACTAACAAAAAAGGTTTAAAGATATGGAAGAGCTGGGGTGGGGGGAAGTTTACCAAAGATAGTGCGGAGCTCTATGGGAAAAGAAGAGAGTTTCCCCAATAGTGCTTTTAAGTGGCTTTTATTAACTCTCTCCATGCTCCAGCTTTATTTCTAGAAGTGAAATATTCAGAAGCAAAAGCTAAGGCTCTGCCAGAAAATGTTTGTCCCCCTCCATGACCTCCTCTGTAACAAGGAACAGAAGGAACAAAAACTTATATTAACCAGGTAAGACTTAGCTTCTCTAAGGCAAATTGAAATGTCAGACTCACCATTTGCCAGATTCTCACAATATTCCTGGTATAAAGTCATCAGCTATAACCTCAATTTTTTTAGCTATTTTTTGCAATTATAGTTTGCAAATATACTCCTGTACCTTAGATATATCTACATTTATGATTTTATTGTATTAAAGTAAACATTAGCTGTTCTCTTGTGACAGCCAATAGCTTTTACTGTAAATTAAAATATAAATATTTAAGTTTATGGATATCTTGAAGGTGTTAATACAGTAGCAGCAAAAAAAAATCTAAGAAAGGAAGAATTTGTCAGTTTATGCATGGCGGAAATGTTTGTGGGGAATGGGAACTACCAGGTAGGCAAACTGAATCAAAGCAGGAAATAAAGCAATTACTGTTTTGCAGAACCTAAGGCTTTGGATAACGTACCAACTAAAAAGTCAGAATCTTTTGAACTGACTACTAACTATTGTAGCTTCTTCTAACCAAACTACATAATGTTTTTCAAAAAGCCCTTAACATACCTTTGAAAAGAGGTAAAAATTCAAGATTTAATAGAGCTTATTTTTCATCCACAGTTCTGTGCAAAATTCTTTATTTAAGGGCTCAACCCAACATTCAGTTACTGCTTTTATATTATATATTATTTAAATATATGTATGCTTTTACATATACAATTACTGAGGCATCTAAGTGTAAAGATAAGTGATCTGCCTTTCCAAGATGAAAGAATACATCTTTAAAAAAATGAAAACAAATTTGTCTAACAAAGGGAAAGTGAAACATCATCTTGGTTTTTATAAAAAGCTAAATGCTCCCAGCCATAGATCTCTAACATTTCCACTGTAGCTACACAAATGGCAAGTTGCTTTTTCAGTTTAAAATATGTCTTGCCTCTTCTGTAATTAGTACAGCTGCAATGCAAACTTCAAAGACACTTTCAGTTGTACAGATTCCCTCCTTTAAGTGCATATTCTTATGATGAATCATGAACTTCATGTTCACAAATGGAAGAAAACTGAGTTTCTGGTTCAAGAATGAGAAAATCTAGTAAGATTTTATTCTCGGGAGACATCAAATTTAAGTGAGAAAATGCTTTAGATCAGGGATGTTAGTTTCTGGATTAGAAGATCATGAAAGATTTCATAGCAAAATGCGTTATGCCTTTCTGATTTTTTTTTCTCACAGAAAAACATGCCTCAGTTATATTTTGACATCAATCTTTTTCTGTACTGTTTTATGAAGTAAATTATAAGATGAAATGTCCTAATCAGCTTGTCAAATATCTAACATATTGCTATAAAAACTGAAAGTTAGCCTAGAAGTTCTGTGTTGTTGTGCAGCAAAGAGATTAGGTTTTTACACCTACTAGCTATGCAAATATTAGGAATGCTGAGATATGAACTTTAATTCTAGGCAGAAGGCACCTCAACCACTCTTTGGAGAAAGCTTTGAACAGTACTGAGAAAAGGAAAAAAGACTGCACAGAAGCAAGCTACATGTATTTCTTGTTAGCTGGGAGGTCAATACAGTGCTTGAGTTTTCAGAGCTATCAGGAGGAGGAGATTGCCAGAGACAAAAATATCTTCATGAAAATAAAAACTGAATGTTTCTTGATTTTAATTAAAAAAAAAACACACAAGGCAACTCTGTAGTAGTACAGCACATCTAAGGGCAAAAAGAAAATCTTCCTTCAGAAGATAGTGAAAATATGATCTGCTCTGATGAAGCCAAATTAGTCTCCATTTTATATATAACTATCTGAAGTTAGCATATCCCATTTAAGCTCCCCTTACATGAAGTATAAACGGCTTACAGAGCACAACACTTTTTTCCTTTCGTGTTTATCAGTGATGGGGGTGGGGAGTAATGAGAATGAGCTTTATCCTTGTCTATAACGCTACCTATGGCTACAATCTCCACAGAACAAGAAAACCATAATCTTGAGCTCTTCAAAAAGAAACAGGGAACAAGTGGCCTTGGCTTTGCAGGAGAAAGCATTTTCTTCCCTTCAGTTTCTAAACAATCACTTTTTTCTGCTCTGCATTCCATGTTACTCAGAGCTGTATGTAATGTTCCTAACTGGCATATACTGTAGACATTCCTGGGACCTCCCGTTTGCCAACAGTGGGATGGCCTCACTTGCATGATGGATGGAGGTCTATTTCAGCTTCCTTTCACAGATCCTCTTTTTCAGATATCAGCCTGAAAGAAGATTTTTGTGCTGCTGTAGGTTTGACAACTGAACCTTTCTGGCCAACCCTTTCTGAGCCACTCAGAAAGGATAAAGGCTTTGGGAGTTCTTTAGGAGAGATCAAACTATGAGTAGTTTTTACATGAACACCTTTCCTCCTTTTCCTTCTCTCTGCTCAAGTATTGTTTTCTTTTTCTTCTTCCTCTCGCCACAGTGCTTGGGATCAGAATATGTAAACATTGACAGAAACAGCAGCTCTGTGTCCACTTAAGCACGTTCCCAACTGGTCAGCCTCCATCAGCAAAGCAGAACAACTCTAACTCCCTTGCTCGTCTGGATCTCACTGGGTTTTCCTTTGTAACTTAGTGTCCCCTTTACTTTGGCCTCCATCTGTAGTTTGAATAGGAAAAAGAAAACACACACACAAAAATGGTATTTTAATTATGTTATTATGGTATTTTAAACATGCAAGTTATATTCATGAGCTGCACATTATAGGATACCAGCAAGCAGCCTTCAGACCAAAAATTATTTAATACAATGAACTTTTGGAACTCATTGCAGTGTTTATGGAACCAGAAGCATAACTCTATTACTAGATTCAAAGTCAAAGTAGTATTTGGTTAGAATACATAGCTGAAATCTCTTACATGTAAAACAGCCCAAATCCTTACTATCAGAAGCTGGAACTTGATATAAAGGGACATTGTTTTGTTTCCTTGTTTCTGACCTTTTACTCCAGTTCTAACTAGGAAAGGCCCAAGAACTGCAGGTGATAAAATAACTTAGCTCAACAAATGTCTGAGAAATCACCTTTTCCCTTCTGTCTTCAAGTTTAACTACATGCAATCCAGCTCTCACCTGAACTGGTCTTTCACTTGTAAAAAACTAAAACTGACAAAATCATTTCCATACCTGTATATGTTTGTTGCAAATGAGCAGGCAGAGGTGTGTGAGACAGTGTGGCTGCATGCTGAGCTCCTGACTGTAAACCCTTCAGTAAATCTGAAGCAGCACAGACAGAGGGGAAAAATCAACAAGATGCAAGTACCAATAGAGACAAATATAGTAGCTTCACTCATTTTTGTCCAATACAAAAGGTGGTCAATTAGCCATCTGTACAGTATGGCTACCAATTCATTTATTCTTAAAACAATACCAACAAAACAGAATCCATTCAACATTATATGTGGTATTAGAATTTACTGTTCATCTGAATAAGTTTTCTGAGATGAGTACCAGATATTTATCTAGCTTTTATTAATGAACAGTGTTTCATATCAAAATTAGCATAGCACCAAATTACCATCCAAAAAGGAAAGTATGCATATATAGGTACAAACACATCTATTCACAAATGTGTCTTGAGGAAGTTTGGCAGTTATGAAAAAATCCTTATTAATGAATCTTGAAGAATTATATCTATATTTCCTTGCCATTTTTCTTCCAAATATTCATTTAAAGGGAAGTTTTGTATTAGGATAGCAACAAAAAAAACCTAGCCTGACTTACTTTGAGTCAGGCTGTGATGGAAAGTTGCTGAGGTAGAGCCCGAGGTGGTTGTCACTCCAGCTGCGTCTGTTCCAAAGCTAAGTAGCTCCAATGGGAACTGAAAGGGCATGGTCACAGGAACAAGGCTACCCAGCATCCCAAAAGGCGTCAATGGAGCCGATGTCACATTCTGATTGGTTACAGACAGGGGTGATGCCATGAGAGTCAAAGGTGAAGCATTTGCCAGCAATGATGCACCTGTTGTTGACTGTATAGAGACATTTATTATTTATAAATGTGTTGTTATAGCCTGAAGGACATCCAAAAGTAAATGCAACCATGAGCAAATGCATACCTGCATGCTAAACAAATGTGCAGGGTGCTCCTGCATTTCTTACTTATTGTAAGACCTCTTATGTTCTATTTCCTAATAAAGGACTCACAACAACTAGTGTGTGGGCTGCAGAAACTTTATGTTTTATTAGTCAACATTTCAAGTGTTAATCTACATGTCAATTATCAGTAATGTCAAGCCACATATTTTCAGTTATGCAAACAGGCTTTTTAAATACTGGCTCTTTGCTGACTTCTTATTCTAAATTGTGATGTAATTTGGCTATTCAATTCTAATAAATGGATATTGACCCCTGGGCTACAAATGTCACTGGATTTCAATGCAAGTTAAGATACATCTATGTTTTCCTGAATGCATCTATGGTCCATGCCTGTCCAAAAAGCCAACTGATAATACAAGCTCAGTACATTATTATTGTCTGTTATGAAATACTAACATCTTCCCATTATTATCTTTAGAAGTCAGCAAAATAATAGTTTCACAAGTTATGCAGAGGGGAAGAAAGTTGTGTGGCAGCCATAATGTGGAGTAGTTGTCACATTAGCTCTAGCCCAGTCATATAACATCTTAAGATCATTGAGATGGTGTGAAGCCACTGAAAAAAAAGTGAAAGCACAAAGAGATTTGATAAAAAACTAGATATCTAGGAACATGGGAAATATGGATTTTTTAGCCAAATTAATTGTTTTTTTCAAGACTTCTCTGGTAATAGCAAAGCCCATGGGGCAGGGCATACCCAATAGAAACAACTGGTATGATTCTGACTGTAAGACACTTAAAAGATCAATCAGGAGCCTATATAGACAGTTTAAAAATCTGAGTAGAACAGAGGTACTGCCAAATATTCTGAAACTGAAAAAAGAATATAAAAAAACTTGAAATTCAAGACATTTGATGCCCAGAAAAGAGATTGGGAAAGCTTACTTTGGGCTAGAAAAACAAAAAATGATAAAAAATGTTGGACCTTAATTGCAAAAGAATTAAACACACAGTATCCAGTACCCTGTCATACTTTGGCAGCTGTTTGGGATGCTTTCTTTACTTCTGTTTTTGCGAAAAGAAATAAGAGATATACTGGAAGGTAGGCTGATGCCAGTAATGGCCAGTGAGGTTAAGACTTCGATTAAACAACAACAAAAAAGGAAAAGAAGAAGAAGAAGAAGATGAGATTGGATTTATATCCCGCCCTTCACTCACTTAAGAGTCTCAGAGCGGCTTACAAACTCCTTTCCCCTCCCCTCCCCACAACAGACACCCTGTGAGGTAGGTGGGGCTGAGAGAACTCTTTCCCAAGCTGTCCTTGAGGGAACAGTTGGTACAGAGCTATGGCTTGCCCAAGGTCATCCAGCCAGGTGCAAGTGGAGGAGTGGGGAATCATACCCGGTTCTCCCAGATTAGAGTCCGCGCACTTAACCACTACACCAAAAGCACCGGGCCCTGACTTAATACCAGCAGAATTATTTAAAATTGACCCAGACGGGTGGGCACAGATTTTGGCTGCAGTTTTTACTGATATAAACAATATGGGAAGTATGCCCAAAGCCTGGTGTAGCACAATAATTATTCCAATCTATAAAAAGGGGGATCTGATGGACCTCACGAATTACCACCCAGTAAGCTTGGAAAACTCTGTGCTGCAATGCTTTATGAAAAATTGAGATTGGGGGTTGAAGGAAATAACCTGGGAATTGAACAGGCTGGCTTTATGAAAGGAGCAAGTACCACTGACCACTGCCATACTCTCCAGTACTTGGTAGATAAATATATGAGTTCTGGAGAAGGTGTGCTGGCAACTGCCTTCATGGATCTTAAATCAGCATTTGATACAATCTCTAGACCCCAATTATGGGGACAGCTGAAGAAATATGGCATTGAACCACATCTCCTTTACCTAATTCAACAGCTTTACAACTACCCTACTGCCTGGGTTAGATGCGGGGAGTCAGGACAGATATCAGGGGCGTTTACCCTAGATAAAGGAGTTAAGCAGGGATATATACTTGCACCTCTGGTGTTCAATTTATATATCAATGACCTTAGATCCTGTCTCCTGAGGGATGCATGTCATGTTCCGCACCTATCTAAGTATACAGTTCCAATCTTTCTATATGATGATGATGCAGCTACATAAGAACATAAGAAAAGCCAATGTTGGATCAGGCCAACCAGTCCAACACTCTGTCACACAGTGGCCAAAAATACCAGGTGCCATCAGGAGGTCCACCAGTGCTAGATCAATTGTGGGCCTCCACAAGATGGTAAAAAATGTCAAATATTACTGTAACCATGATGACTTGTCTATCAATGTGGCAAAATCCAAGGTCATAGAATTTAGCAAAAGGAAAAAGGGGGAAATCTTCAAATGGAATATTGCAGGCCAATCTATGGAACAGGTTAATCATTTTAAATACCTGGGAATCCATTTTGAAGCATTTCTCGCATGGAAAACCTGGATCTGGTGAGGAACACTGCCTTGAGAGTAGGGAGGACAATTGTAAAATACTTCTACAAAGTGGGAGGTGAATTTGTCCCCTCAGTCATAAAGGTATATAATGCTAAGATTTCAAACCAATTCTTGTATGATGCAGAAATTTGGATTCAGGCCACTTCTGAAAAAATGGACTACATCCGGGACAATTTCTTCCAACGCTTAATGACTACTCCCAGATGCACCTTGGGAATAGTGCTGAGACCCCATTAGCCAATATGTGAAGCTGGGATTTTCTGTCCCAATGTTACTCACCTACACTCACCAACACTGAACTTCATTTGCCACATTGTCACCCACTCAGCTGCTGGAGCTCTTCAAAGTCAGCCTTAGTTTTCACCATCCTGAATAATTTGGTGTCATCTGCAAACTTGGCCACTACGCTACTTACCCCTAGTTCCAGATCATTTATTTATAAATTAAATAGTACTGGCTCCAATACCAATCCTTGTAGGACCCCACTGCTTACTTCCCTCCATTGTGAGAACTATCCATATATTGCTATTCTGTTTCCTGTCCTTTTACCAGTTTTTAATCCATAAGAGAACCCATCCTCTTACCCCATGACTGCTAAGTTTACTCAGGAGTCTTTGGTGAGGTACCTTGTCAAAATCCTTTTGAAAGTCCAAGTCAATAATGTCTACTGGGTCAGCATTGTCTACATGCTTGTTCACTTTCTCAGAGAACTCCAAAAGGTTGGTGAGGCAGGACTTCCCTTTGCAGAAGCCATGCTGATTTTCCCTCAGCAGGCTTTGTCCCTCTATGTGCCTAACAATTCTATCTTTTATCACAGTTTTTGCTAATTTTCCTGAGACAGATGTTAGGCTGACTGGCCTGTAATTTCCTGGTTCCCCTCTGGATCTCTTTTTGCTACTCTCCAGGCTTCCGCCATGGCAGCTGAGTTTAGTTAGTAGGCCAACTATCTCACATCTGAGTTCCGTTAAGAACTCTCTGGTGTATGCCATCAGGACCTGGAGATTATCAGTTTTTAATTTCCCCAATAGGTCTAGAACTTCATCTCTGGTCACCTCAGTTTGGCTCAATTCTTCTGACTCCCTTCCTTTCCACAGTGAACATAGAAGCAAAAGTCATTGAGCTTCTCTGCCATCTCCCCATCTTCCTTAAGCAATCCCTTTATTCCTTCATCATCCAAAGGCCCCAGTGCTTTTCTTGTTGGTTTCCTGCTCCAGAATATATTTAAAACAAATGTTTATTGTTTGTCTTGATGCTTTTAGCAACCTACTCCTCAAAATCTCTTTTTGCATGGCTAATTATTGACTTGCATTTCTTTTGCCAGATCCTGTGGTTTCTTCCTGTTCAATTTATTGGGGCAGACCTTCCACTTTTTTAAAAAGCCTCTTTACTGTTTATAGCTTCTTTGACACGTGTTGTTAACTACACAGGCCTTCTTTTAGACTTGGCAGTGCCTTTCCTAACTTGTGGAAGGCATTCTATTTGGGCTTCAATTACCCAGTCCATATGAGGGTAGTCTCCCAGTATCATAACATTATCTGTTTTAGTCATTTCCCTTATTTCCTTCTCCTTCTCAAGATAAGCCTCAGGATGAGTGATAGTACACTCCCCCCTTTTAAGTGACCCTTAGGGCACAGTATTTCCACTCATATCACTTCTGTTGGGGAGTCAATTCCCCTGATATTTTCCTAGCTTATTTGATTCCATGCCCTCTTTGATGTACAATGCACCTCCTCCCCGAACCCATCCTGCCTATAGAGCTTATAACCAGGAATGACTGTATCCCATAGATTTTTCCCATTTACCCTGTTTCTGAAACACTAATATATCTAAATTGCCATTCAATACCAAACACTTCAGCTCCCCCATCTTGCCTTGGAGACTTCTAGCACTGGCATACAGACACCTATAATGCGTTTCCTCTCCAGTAACCCTCGCATCTTTCGGCCTCTTAGTCACATATGGGTCTCAGTTGTCAAGTTCTGTTACACTCCTATCAATATTACCCTGAGTGTTTATGCAATCATCCCTTTGGACTGATTTGTCCCATACTGGAGGCCCTCAGCTTCTGTCGGATTTCTCCCCAGGATTAGTCTCCTTTCATGTTACAATTAGCAAACACTATTCCCTCCAGCAGCTGAGCAGGCAATGACATATATATTTTGGCTTAATGAAGTTAAATCATTTAAGTAAGATATAATTAGGCCTATCACATTTGAAATTCAACACATACCTGCACACTGGCTGGTATAACTGTAGACCCTGAGGCAGAAGACGGTCTATGTGGAGCTGACAATTGTTTAGTAGCACCCTGTGTTCCACTTCCTGCTGCCCCAGAGAGATTAGTCCTATTAACTCCACTTGTATTAAGGTTGCTGCCCCTGTTGACAGGTACATTCATTCCAACTCCACTCAAATTGTTTTTGCCAACAGTTCCAGTGGCAGAAGAGCCGGACAATTTTGAAGGGGGCTGAGGGTTCTTTGCTGGTTGAAGGCCTGAGGTGCGATTAGTGGGCAGTAAATTAAGCGTAGGAGACTGCCTGCTGACATTTACTCCACTGGGCTGTTTATGAAGGGAATTGCTGCTGGAGTGACTACTCTGGGATACTAGTGCACTTGAACTGGAAGAACTGGGAGATGACATGGGTTTGGGTGTTGGAGTGGACTTGGATGACGACAATTTAGGAGCTGTAGTAGGCTTGGGTGTTACAGAAGGCTTGGATGCTGTGGGCTTGGGAGAAGAAGCAGGTTTGGGGGAGGGAGCCATGGAGAAAGGAGGCTTGAAACCCTGGGCAGAAACCTGTGATACCATAGCCTTGGCTAAATAGTTACTAGAGGTAGAGGTGCTGGACGTTGTCCGAGACACAAGTGGGTGAGCCATTTGAGAACTACTTCCAGAGGTGGTGTTAGGCAAAGGAAGGCGATATACTACTTGCTTATCTGAAGTCTTAGTAACTGGGGATGAACATGACAGTCTGGGATTGCTACTTAATTTCACAACAGGGTTGGACTGAGATTTACTAATAGTTGCTTGTAGAGGAGATACATATTTTTGTTGGGCAGCTGACTGCTGGTGAACCTTGGTTATTTGTAAAGTTGAAGAGCCACAACTTTGGCCTTCTGAAGAGGTTATAAGGACAGCCGAATCCTTTGGCCTCTGTGAAGCAGGGGTAGTTGTGGCTTGGATCTTACAGGAGGAAGAAATATGGGCTTGTGAAGAAGCAGCAGCTTGAATCTGGCTTGACCTCTGTAATCCTTGTTGCAGAAGTTTGGCTGGCAAAGGTTCCAAGGAAACCTTGGGGTTCTGAATTGAAGATCCAGCAATAAGGCCTGAAGATATACCAGTCTGAAGCAAATCTTGGGATTTCTTTGGTACCGGTGCTGTGTGCCCAGCTATAAGACTTGAGGAGTGTGGTGCTTGAACAGCCTCTACCTTTTTTGAGGATGATAGAGGTAACTTGCTCATTATACTTGCTAACTTCTCTTCTCTCAACCCAGGCCGAGGTCTTGAAGTTGGTGTTTCTACAGAGGGCCCAACAGGAGAATTTTTAGCTCCATTGTTAATAACAGCCAGAGCGTCAGAAATAGAATCTAGTGAAGGTGGAATGAAGGAGAGGTCATCATCCAACGAGTCATCCAGGCAGATTGTCTCTGGAGTTGGGTTACAGCTAGAACTAGCCAGGGCACTGACAGGTGTGGTGGTACTTGAAGCAGGAACACAAGATGAAGTAAAAGGGGTAGAGGTTTTCTGCTCCTTCTTTGGACTAGAGTCCTAATGGAGGGAAAAAAACAAAGTTAAAATGTTTTCCCCAAAAGTAGAAAATCAGAATTTTCAAGCAGTGGTCTCATTCTGGAAGTCTGCAGTCAGGCATAGATCCATTAGTGTAATTTTATTTAAGATGTTATCTAAATATTGATATTGTAGATATAGTGTTCACTTGCATATTAAACAAGCTCTTACTGCTAACTAAAGGTAATATGTTTGCAAGATAACATAATTATTAAATGTATTTTTAAAACCGCAAGATACTCAGACTTAAAAAGAAAGAACATCTATTTCTTATACATATCAAATGGAAGACTAGTGTCTGTTACAATTATGACATAAGTGCTGTTGGGGTGGGGGAATGCAAAGCACCATCAGGGTTATGGCTGGGGACACTGGGCCCTCCCCCATTAAACAGCTGTTAATTCTTCAGTCCATCTCCCTCCCCTCCCCAGTAATCTTGTTTCTCCCCAGAAGGGATCAAACAGTACAAGTGAGCCTAGTGCTCAGGAAAGGGATTGAGAAAAACTGACAAATGCAGTGAGAATTCAGCACTCCACGCCCATTTTCTTCCTTATAATGTCATTGGGACAAACCAATGCTTCAATTATCTCCTGCTATCACCTATAGTTTGGGCCAAGAAAAAACAACAGGTAAACGAATCCAAGTTATGTCAGTCAGAGAAAACAGTTCATGATCCATCCCTAAAATGTTCAGGGTGTAACATGTTTCATTATCAAATGCCACAATGTGAAAGTTTTGCCTTTGTTCAAGGACTATTTTTTGCATGTAAAAGGTACAGTGATGGGGCCATGGCTTGTTTGCAGACCACCTGCTCTGCATGAAGGTGGCCCCAGGTTCAGTCTCCAGTCCCTCCAGTTTTAAAAGGATCAGGTGGCAGATGATATGAAGTGGGTGAAGACTTTTTTGTTTCATTTAGCATTCCCTCAATGATCCCTCATTCCTTATCAATGTTTTTATGTTTTGTATGTATTTTAACTCTGTTTTATAATTGTTTTAATGATATCTGCTTGGGAGGCGGTTGATTTTAATGGTTTTAAAATGTAATTTGATCATGTTTTAAAATGTTTTAAAATGTTAGCCACTTTGGTGGCCCTTGTAAGGGGCAGAAAGGCGGGATATGAATTCTGTAAATAAAACAGATACATATACAAGTTCCTGAAATGTATTATGAATGTCCAAACCATTACCTATAGAGCAATCTCCACTGCAGGAAGTATTTCATGAAGACATTATTGCACAGCAATTTTCCACTTTCTGTTAGAAAGTCTTGAGAGACCATGAGCAAGCCACTACCAGTCTAATCTACCTTTCAAAATTGTTTGAACAATAAAATTAGAACTGAATTTCCTGTTCTTCAAAGATACACACAAATGCTCTCGCTCTCTCTCTGGTCAAACTCCAATGGATTAAAATCCAAAGTTATGAAATAATTAATTTAAAATAATTAATTTAAATAATTTAACTTTAGAAGGGGTAACTTCTCTCAGTTGAGGGTGATTGTGAAGAAGAAACTGAAAAGAAAGGTAAGGTAAGGAGGGTCAAATCCCTTTAGGAATTTTGGAGACTAATTAAAACTACAATCCTGGAAGCTCAGATAAGGAAAGGTACAAATAGGTATACACAAAAGGACTGCATGGTTAACAAATGGACAGAGCAAAGCCAATGGACACAGCAATCCCGGGGTGGGCTGAAAGCACTCAGGGAGCGAACTGACCTCTGCGTTGGTGTATGTCTGAGATATGCCTGTGTAAGGGCCACTTATGATGGTGCAGGGTCCCAGCAGTGCTCTGTTGCTCGTGGTTGCCACGCCATGGCAGTCGCCCATCGGCACAGCTGAGGCGTAGGCCCCTGCACTGGCATTACTGTGGGCAGGTTTTGGGGCGTGGCCAGAGTTAGTCAGATCCCTGAGCCATTTCGGCCTGGGAATGCCCCCTTCCAGAGGTGGAAAGCTGCACCAACAAAAAATATGGCGTAGCCCACAGGTGCCCATTGAACTTGAAAATCAAGTCATCCCCTGCTGCTGTGGCCTTGCCCATTAGGCTCAGAGAACACAGGATACTGACTACAGGCTCAGCCAATCACCTCCCTTGCCACAGCAGCCAAGCCCCCTTCCCCAGAACCCAATCGGGCCTTCCTGTCTCCTACAAATACTTCTGCTAGGACATCTTATAGCTCAGTAGTTAGGGTGTGTGGCAGAGGACTCTGTCTCGGAGCTCCCTGCCATGCAGACTTAGAGTGAGTGGCAAGGCTCTTTCATAGTAGCAGAAGCACAGAGGGGACCCTTAGCACTACAGGGTGAGCACTTGGCACTGACACCCAAGGATGCAAGCAAAGTCTGTATTCTGTGACTGACCTCTCCCATTTCAGAACCCTCACAGGCACTCCACCTTTGGAGATTCAACCCATAGGGACAACTGTGCACTGACAGGTTAAGTAAGGTCAAGGATCCCAAACCTGCTCCCCCATTCCTCTCACTTGAGCCTGGGTACCATGACAGCATCTCCTGCATACAAGTCCAGCACTGAGTTAAGGTGTGGGGTGGTACAAGCTGAGGCTGCACAGTGCCATGGCCCTGATACACTATGGGAAAAGTTCCCTGGGAAGTTTTCTGGGAGATCTGAGGTGGGGTGGGGAGAATGCTCTGTCATTTGCCTGGTTCCCACCTTGGCAGAGCATAGGGTGTGTCTGTGGTTAGGACGGGTGCAGCAGCTGCTCCACTGTACATGATTAATCAGCTTGGCAAGTGTCCCTTTAACTCATTCCCTTGCAGAATCAGAGGCTTGAACTGCAACTGCTGCAGTGAATAGACTGCAAGCAATCCGGGATTACTTCAAAACAGGTGAGTGTGAGCTGGCTCTTCCATCATGCACCTCAAGGGGAGTCTGTGGCAAACCCCCCCCCCCCCCCCCCGGAGCTGCATTTGCAAACCCTGTCAGGACAAGAAATCCATGGCTGAGGCTGGCATGGCACTCACACCTGGTTGCCATGGCTCTGTTTTTCTGTCTTGCAGGTGGAGATTCAACAAAGGGACTTGTGGGTATGGCAAGTCCCACCTCCCTCATGCACTCTGCTCAGTCCACTGTTCCAGCCCTCCTCCTGCATTGTGCTCTGCAAGCCCTTCCAAGTTCCACCTGCAATGCCATTCCACTCAGGTGCATGCCATGCCGGAAATTTTCACTCTCTGGGATGGAAGAGGATGGAGTCCTCACCCTTTGCCATGGATTTCAGTGCAATAAAGTCTATGTTGTGCCACAACTGTATCTCTGCTGCTTGGTTTCTGCTAAACGACAGGAGCTCCGCACCCCTCCCTGCCCCATCCTATCTGCCACTCCCCCTGTGGGATTCCTGAGGACATGTCTCAGAGGGAGGGTTCTAGGGTGCTGTGGGTGGCTGGGGAGGGTTGCGCAGATCCCACTGGTTGTGAGCTGCCATACATAGCAGAGACCCAGGGGCACAGAAAGGCTTCTGTGTGAAGGGTGGAGGGTCCAGAGGGTGGTCTGGGTAAATGAGTGAGCTTATCATGGCAGTGAGAGTGAGGCTGGATCTCGGAGACCCAGATTCTGTTCCCCTCTTGTACCATGGAAACTAGGTTGGGTGACCTTGGCCCAGATGCACACTCTCAGCCTGACCAACCTCACAGGGTTGTTGTATGTGTGAAATGGAGGAGAGGGGAATGATGTAAGCCACCGGAGGGGAGGAAGTATCTCTAAGAAAATGAGTGAATAGATGAGGCCCCTGTGTGTCTGCTCCAGGAAGGGGGGGGGGTGCTCTGGCACCCAGGGGGGGAAGGCATCTGTGCAAGTAGCACTGAGAGGGCAGGGGATCATGGGGGTTATCTGAGCCAATGGCGGGGGGAGCAACTTCAGTGGGTGGACTCCAAGTACTGGGGAGGGGAGGGTTGGGAGGCAGCTATGGGACAAGGTGGCATGCGGGAACAACAAATGATAGTGACTACATGCCTGTCATTGCTATGGGTCACTATTAGGAGGGCGGGGTGGAAGCAGAGAATGGGATTCTACTGAGCCGCTCTTCCCCACCCCCTAGCTGTGATGTACAATGGCATCTGCCCCCGGGACTGGCCACTTCCAGTGACCTGAAGTGCCCCGCCCCTCATGCTTCCCCCAGCTCAACACTCCGCCACAAGGCCACGCTGCGGCGGAATCACCATGGATCTGCCCTTGCAAGCAGCCAGCTACACTTCCCCTCCACTCCACTGCCACATAACTTGCTCCTAAGGGAGCTGACCAGCTGTCCACTGCAGCATGGGCACGGCTCAGGATTGCTCTGAAAGTAATGGAAGCAGTAAAAGGTAAGAAGGACTCCTTTAAGTGGTGGAAGGCTAAATTAAAGGGAACCCAGGCTTTGGCAAATAAAATGCAAGTCTGTGATCAGACAGACAAAAAGGGACTATAAGGAACATATTGCAAAAAACATAAAGATCAACAATAAAAATTTCTTCAAATACATTAGTAGCAGAAAACCAGCCAGGGAGGTAGTGGGGCCACTGGATGACCAAGGGGTAAAAGGATTACTAAAGGATAACAGGGAAATGGCAGAGAAGCCATTAGGCAGGCGACTGAAGACAAATCAGCCAGTATCATAATGCCCCTGAATAAATCTATGGTGTGGACTCATTTGGAATACTGTGTACAGTTCTAGTCAATGCACCTCAAAAAAGATAAACAGTATTGGAAAAGGTGCAGAAAAGGGCAACTAAAATGATTAAGGGGATGGAAGAAAGGTTAAAAAAACTAGGGCTCTTCAGCTTGGAGAAATGACCATTGAAGGGTGACATGATAGAGGTTTACAAAATTATGCATGGGATATTGGACTGGATCAGAAATCCTAATGAAAGACTGATAAAATTAGAGTCTTCAAATCTTAACAATAGATTTCACAGCTATTTGTGGATTTTAAAAATTTATATCAAAAAGCATAACCCAAGATAAAAGACATATAATTAGAGATAGTTTATTTAAGATTTGGGAAATGCTAAGAAAAAGAATCAGCCCCTCAATCCCACCAGTAATGTCACCAATAGATGCTTATTACGGTAACCACACAAGGAAAAATAACGATTCCATAACCTTACAAGGAGAGATTAAGATATGGCAAGAGATAAAAGAAGATGGGAAAGAGATACAATGGTGGATATATTTTCAAATTACTTCTAGATTTAAAAACTACATCTATATAAAAAGAGGTATTCTAAAAGAACTGACTGATTTTGAAAAGATTGTCTCACAATTTAAAGACAACCTACTAGGGCAAATTTATAAATTACTGCTTCAATATGATTCCAAAGATGAACAAATTAAACTGTGCATGATTAAATGGATGCAAATTTTTGGTATGGAAATACAGTTTCAATGCTGGGAAAACCTATGGACTAAGGATATTACATTCACAGCTAGCCAAGCACTAAGAGAAAACTGGTATAAGATGTTTTGCTGGTGGTACATCACTCCAAAAGATATTGAAAAGATGGATAAGAATTATAAATGGTCCTGTTGGAAATGCAAAGAAGCAGAAGGCACCTTTTATCATGTGTGGTCGACTTGCATTAAGATGAAGAGATAATGGAAAAATATACGTGAGGAAATTCAAAATATTTTAAAAATTAAATTCCCAATTAAACCAGAGACTGTGTTATTGGGAATTCTGCCAGACAATATAGAAAGAACTTCACAAGACCTACTCAGATACATGTTGATAGCTGCCAGAGTAACATTTACAATTAAATGGAAGATGTTACACAATGGAGATTTTAGAAAGAAAAATTAGCTGAGTACATGACAATGGCAAAAATAACCAACTATATAAATAAAAGACCACTGAAAGAATTTCAGCAGAAATGGCAAGCCTATTACTCATATTACGGGATTAGTTAAATTTCTTGAAAATTTTTGGATTTACCTGAATACTACATAAAAGGTAACAATGATATTGATTACATTTTAAATCTCTTTATTGAAGATATTTCAATGAAGATATTTAGTAAAAATAAGACTTAGGATGTGATAAATGATTAAGATAATATCCAGGTTTTAAGGATGGTTTAAACTTAGAGTAGAAATTTGTTAAATTGTTAAAAGATGTAATCTTGTTTATTTTTATTAGACTATCGCTGAATATTCAGAAATATTTTGTTTCTTATTTCAAAGAGAGAACTTATTCCTGCATACTGTAATTAATAATGTTTTATTTGCTGCTTCTATATTTGAACAATGTATTTTTATTAATACAGTTGATTCTACTTGTGGTAAGCAACTATTCATTGTATTTGATAACTTCTGATGCATTTACACTTTCCCTTACCCTTTTTACATCCCACTTTTTTAAAAAAATAAAAAAATTAACTGGGGAAAAAAACCAAGCCACAGACAAAAAAATTATGCATAGCATAGAGAAGGTAGGGAAAGAAGTACTTTTCTCCCTTTCCACATTGCAAGAACTCATGGGCACTCAATGAAATTAATAAGCAGTAAGCTTAGAACAGATAAAAAGAAGTACTTCTTCAGCCAAAGAGTAATAAACACATGGAATTCACTGCCGCTAGAAGTGATGGCTGCTACAAGCATAGACAGCTTCAAGAGAGGATTTGATCAACATATGGAGCAGAGATCCATCAGTGGCTATTAGCCACAAGGTATTGATGGAACACTGTCTGGGGCAGTGATGCTCTGTATTCTTGGTGCTTTGGGGGGAGCAACAGTGGGAGGGCTTCTGGAGTTTTGGCCCCATTGGTGGCCCTCCTGATGGCACATGGAGTTTGGCCACTGTGTAATACAGAGTGTCGGACTGGATGGGCCATTGGCCTGATCCAACATGGCTTCTTTTATGTGCTTATGTTCTAAGTGTTCTACACAACTTGAAGCTGACCTTTTATTTCTATATTTTTTCATGATTTCACCACATACCTTCACTTTGGGTTTAGGTGCCAGAATCACCTTCTTCTTTGCCCTAAAGAAAAAAAGAACAGACCTACAGTTAGAGGACAAATCAATAATTTTTGTGGGAAAGAGCTCAATTACAACCAAAGGCTTTAAATCCAACCAAAAGTGTGCTGACCATGAACACAATGCCAATTGTGCAAACATAATCAGGAAGAAAGCAGAGCAAAAATAATTTGACTGAAATCCATAGGAATTTCTGTGTGGTACAATGCACACACCCAATTCTCTCCAGCATCTGCTTCTCAGGGATTTCCCCGCAAACTCAAAGTGTTATTTAGGCTCCCAAGTTTTTAAAAAATCATACCACATTCCAAAATGTTTTTGAACTTTTGTGAAGCTCTTTGAAAGAAGACTTCAGAAAATTCAGTTGTTTTTATATGAATTACAAGCATGATCCACGCTGAACCTTGGCTCTTCTGTTTAAATAGTCCAGTTATAAGAATGAACAAGGATGCATTTACTTTACTCTGCCACCTTTTAAAAAATACTCAAGACTACTCACAAATTGAAAAGCAAAATATGAACACCCCAAAACAATTAAAGACTAATTCTAAACTAATAAAAGAAACAATCACACCAACAGCAACAGCAAAATAACTATTGAAAATCCAAGCAGATCAAAAGGCACCAACTGAATAAACTGAAAAAGTATTTTAAAGAAAGTCCTTACCCTGAAGCAAAACACAGCTGACTAAGAATGGCAGGCACCCCCTGGAAGGTTGTTCCACAATACCAAACCTGCCACTGAGAATACCCACATTCCATACCTATAAGTAAGTTCTTTTGCAGTGAAAATATTTGAACTATTCCTTGTGACACAATTGATGTTTCAATTGAATAAAGCAGCGACACTGGACAAATATCTGTGATTGTAGGGAAAACTGTATTCTAGAAGTAAACCCATTAACAATTCCATTATTATGGTTGTACATATGCTTAACTTTGGAAATGAAACAGTTTAAATGTTAAGCAGCGTGCTCCCTGAGATCCTGCTCCAGGAATTCTGTGGATGTTTGAAAACAGTGCAAGGGGTGTGTGGGTGTGTGGTCTTGCTGGAATTCTCCCTTGAGTGAGAATGCCACTGACACATAGACAAGGCACAGGATCCAGGCCACTGTCAAAGTTATTGCACTCATGGAAATCTAAAGCATGTATTCACATCTGAATATTACAAAACATACTGGTTCAACACCAGCAGAATAACAAGTCAAGCTGAAGCCACTAAATTTGCAATCTCATCACAAACAAAAAAACCCTGTTGTTTAAAAAAAGCTCCAAAACCTCGAGTCATTCTGAGATTTTATGACAGACACAGTTAGAGAAAAGGCAGATAAATCAAAATAGTAGGAATACATGTCTTGATGCTATACTCACGGCGCAGATGTAAGATGGTTATGAACACTTCGGCTTTCTTTAAAGAGCATTCTGTAGGAAAGGAAAAGGGAACCATTCAACCCTGTCACCAAATTTCTCCAGAAAAAAAAGACAGATAGATCATTTGATTTCCATAATGCCAAGTTCCCAGGTCACTGGTTTATTTGCACATCAAGATATATAGAAGCTACTGTACTATGTAAGATTACAATCTACACACCCATTTTCAGTACAGGTTAATAGCTATGTTAGAAATGTACAAGCAAGAGGTCCACAAGAACCTGTGGTGGGCATTTTCCTCTGTATCTCCCCAAAATTTCCCCTTATCTGGCAGTCTCCTCCATAGTCTCTACCATTTTCTTGCTTCCTTCTCTTCTTCCTACCACCAGCTAACCTACTTTTATCTGCTTCTGTCTTCAACTTACTTCCCCTCCTTCCTGCCTTGGCAGTGTCTACCCAGGAATAGTCTGGCCCAGTTGACTGGTGGCCGCCAACACGAGGCCAAGTGGTCTGGGTGGTGAGTCTCCAATGGTCACTGCTGGGCCTGTCGCCAGGAGGACTGGTGCAGAGATGAAAGACTGAATGGCTCCTAGCATAAAGCTCTTCAGTATACCAGGACATCTGTTGGATTAATTTGTAAAATGTACAAAACAGAATTGCTCAGGAGGGCATTCTTCTAGAGGAGCAGAGCTGTGATGTAATGCAACAGCATGGGAGGTGACCTCTATTAGGGATACTGTGTTTTTTCTTCCAGGTCTTCAATCCCAGCCCTATTGCATTATGTTGTTTTACTAGGAAGCTTTACTGTTAGACTCAAATGATATCATATTTAGCAATCCATTTGCTGACTGACTGAATAGCTTTATTTTACTAGGAATTTTTGCTGTTAGATTCAAATAAATTTTGTATTAGATTCAAATGTTATACTTTGTAATCAGGTTATTGATTGACTGAATAGCTCATTGACTGAAAGTTCTGTCATACTCATAATCTGCCTTGATTCATCCCAGTGAGAAAGGCAGACTATAAATGAAAATAAATAATTTCCAGTATACTGTTCCACAATAGGTTGTGATAGCTATAAGCCAAAAATCTCCCTCCTAAATAAGTTACCCTGTACATCAGCTGGGTGAAGGCTTACGTCACGAATGGCACTGCTGCCTCAAACTAGAAGAGGAAAGAATATGCATGGTGAATTCTCTAAATGGTTTTAGAATTCAAACTGTGTAAAAGAAGCTGTCTGCTTCTGGCTTCAGTCACTATGTTCAACGTGCACACTTTTGTATTTTGTTCCTTGGACTACAACTAATAGGTACAACTACACAGATATAGAGTGTCCAGCAGAAGTTTTGGTAGAGTAGACATAGGTGTTTTTATTCTTGGTCACTGCAGCAGAACCCTGATTTTGGGAAGATATGGGAACATCTACGTATAAGAAGCTCCTGCTATAACTCAACCCCCTACATTATCAAGAAGGATGATGGTAAATACCTGTCCCAGGGTTGAAGCAGCAAGAAAGAAGCCCTAAGATCCCTGATATTTAAAGACACAGAAGCTGTGGTGAAGGGATAATCTGGCAAATTTAATCACTTAACTTTTATTAACAAGAATCAATTTTCTCCCTTCAGCTCCATAAGGAAAGAGACTGCGAGAACCCACGGCAATTTGAGCTTTAAGTCCTTTACCTAACAAGACTGGAAAATCTTGTAAGAGCTGTTTCATATCCAATTGTGTTCCTCAATTCTACTTGGGTTTTTTTTTGGTCCACTTACAGAAAAGTTGCACAAGCCCTGCAGATGGTTGCAGATAACAAACTTTTCAAAGAACTCTCCTACTTATTTCTCACATTGTCCAAAACTCCTGAAGTGCAACAACACTGAATTCTCTAAAAACCTGAATAACTGCAGAAGGCTGGAAAATGTTTCCAGCTCTCAAACAGAATGTTTTAAAAAAATTAAGGAAAACCACTCAGGACAACCACAGAAACAAAAGATATTTTAAAACATCTTTAATCCCTAGTGTTGAGAGACAGTAAAGGATGGTAAGAGGATAAATAACCCCTTCAAACTTAATTCAGATAAAACTGAAGTTACAAGTATAAAATAAGGCAGACCGAGGTCCAAGAATTGCTGTATGGAATTACACTCCCCCTGAAAAGTCTGGTTCACAGATTGGAGGTGGCTTCCAGATGCCAGATGCAGCCATTCCTGAAAAAAAAATAAGTGTGGCCACCATCACATGCACCTTCATAACAACCAGATCAGATTACTGGGAGCAAATGGAATGTTGTGATTTGAGTATCTGACCAGGAAGATCCTGGTTCAAATCCCCCCACAGCCATGATGTCATGTGAACTTGGGACACTCTCAGCCATCTAACTCACAATGTTGCTTTGAGGGTAAAATGGAGGAAAGATCATGTCTGCCTTCCTGAGCTTATTGAAAGAAAGATAGGATGTGCTAACCTGGATAGCCTAATCAAGCCCGATCTTATCAGATCTCGGAAGCTAAGCAGCGCTGGCTCTGGCAAGTATTTGGATGGGAGACCGCCAGAAAATACCAGGACCAGGAGGCCAGAGGCAGGCTATCAAGCCACTTCTCTGAACGTCCTCCATGCCCCAGTAGGAGTCACCAGAGGTCGCCATGACTTCCAGGCATGAGTGCACACGCATGCGCGCGTGTGCACACACACACACACAGACAAATGCAAAAATACCCCCCCCCAAAGATAAGAAAGAAGGACAGAATGAAAACATAATTGCTAGATAGGTAGCAGGCTCTATCTGGGGCTGCCCTTGGAAAGAGTTTGGAAAATTCAGTCAGTGCAAAATACAGCTGCAAAGAAAGAGGTCTTTAACCTGTAACCTGATCCTTTGACTGGAGATGCCATGGGATTAACCTGGGACTCTCTACACAAAAAGCTGCTGCTTATCACTGAGCCACATCTCCCCCCCCCCCCACAAGATCTTTTATAATTTTTAAAAATTTCATTGTTTTATATTTTAACTTACTTGCTAGCCCACTGGGGGATAGGAGGCCTATAAAAATTTTTATTTCTGTTTTACTATTATTCTAAACAATGTAACCAGCTATGAGTCCTTTTTGGAAAATGGCGACTTAGAAGGGTCATAAATAAATTCTAAACAAACAAATAAAAAAAGGCTGAGGCTATCTGAGAGAATGTGAACATACCCCTTTCACAGACTGTTTCATAATTTACAGCTAAAATTTCTTCCTTTAGATTTACCACTAAGTCCAGTTCTTTACCAAACAGCTACAGGCTATTTCTGCTCCAAGTTGGGGATCAACTTTGAAGAGAACGATGATATACACTAGAACTATGACTTTAATCCAACACTGTGGACATAAGGTGTATCCAGCCTCATTTACCACTGACTCCCAGATCATTGTATCTAGACTTGCTGAGTTCTCCCAGTTTTAACCATTTAAACAACTAGAAAAAAGCCATTTTCTCATTAAACACAGAAAAACAAACTTTATTGTAGCATAAACTTTCAAGTAACACAGTTCTCTTCGTCAGATGACATGGCTAACTCCTCAAGAAAATAAAGGGAACCTTGAACACAGAAAACTGAGAAAAAAATCAGAAGATGGACATAATGTTAACCGCTACTAAGATTTTGCACAGAGAGAAGTTCTTCTTACCCTGTACATTCCACTGAAGCAATGTGTAGATGTACATCAGTAAGAGGCTTATGGCCCTGCAAATACATTCTGAGCTCCCTTTTAAAATGAACACCAGACTGTAGTATTATCATTAAACGAAATGCTGCCATGTGCTATCTAGCCTTGGCTCCTCAGATGCTGCTCCCTCTCTCTTCTCCCTCTTAGGGAATCAGCTACATCTTCCTCTTAAGAACAGCTACATTCATCTCAGCTGCAGAACACTTTCTTTCCCAGCATGAAATAGTCACAATAGCAACAAAGAGTCAAGTCAGGCAAGCAAGCAAGAAGCAGGGGGAAAAATCTCTCTAAGGCATTTTTTGTCTCTGCTTCCTCATCCGCTCCACTGCTGCCACTTCCTCTAACTACAGAGAAAGAGTTCCCCACAGGTGAAGAACTGAGATGGCAGATGCACAACCTCCTGTTTACAGCAAAATGATGTCTGAAGCTTCATTCCCCAACTCTAGCAAGCAACAGCAAGAATGGATCAGACACCCAGTGGCTGCAATGAATATTAGGGTTTGATCCAATAATATCCCGCCTAGCCAGCAACTATAATATATTATAGTCACACATACAAAAGTACATGTTCTCTTTCTAGTGCATGTCTGGTACACAGCCTTAGAATGGTACCAAGTTTCAAATCAGTATACATGCATCTCAGTATGAATCATAACAAACTGATGATTTATGGCCACCCATACCCAGGAGGAAGCTCTGTTTTGTCAGTCAATATGTCATCATTTGGTGTTGCTAACAGAACATGATCAAATTTGATAATCTTATCTGCTATCACAATTTGTCTAGCACCAGATCTAAAGGGGACAGCTTGCACTATTTCTGAATCCTTTTCTTGTGCTTATATGTTATGGTTATATTTGCCAGTGTTCAAATCCTTTGGTTGTTTCACCGTCTGACATGCAATACCTACGTATGGCACTTTAGAATCATTTGTATGATTTTATTTTAAAAAAAAAATACGTAAGCCGCACTGAGCCTGCCTTGGTGGGAAGGGAGGGGTATAAATCTAATAAACAAACAAACAAACAAACAAATTCATCAAGCTGTGAAGGCAGCAAAACTCATCATTTCACAACTGGCCAGAGTTATCCTGCTAAGTCCTTGGAACATTCTCAGTATCATTTTCTCGCTTTGATAACAATCCTCCAAAAGTTCTGCATGGTTGCTATTCAGATAGCAAGGACAAGAATGGCTCAAAAAGAGCAACTAACAGCTAGATTGCCAGCTGCCTTGATACAGTAGCAGGCCATGATGGTCCTGTGAGCAAGTGCCTAGAGGCAGTTTTGAGATGGATAAGGGCTAACAAGCTGAAACTTAATCCTGAAAAAAAAGAGGTGCTACTGGTGTGGGAGGGGGGAGTCTGACATAGGAACTGGGAACTGGTAGAGCACTTGTACAACTTCATATTGTTCCACTTTACAATGGGCTTTATAGATTTTTATTTATTTTATTTAAAACATTTCTGTCCTTCCTATCTACCCAAGTCAGGGTTCCAAAGGTGGCGAACATTTCAGACACTAGAACAGGTATTTTAAATACACACGCACCTTGGAAAAAATAACCTGCCTCTTTATAAAATGTTTTAGGGACCATCACTTTAAGGATGTGACATTCTTCCAGGAAAAAAGTGTGCTCATTCTTTCTTCACTTCTTTCTCAGTGCTGGATGATGTTCCTCCACTTTTTGTTCCATGTTGAGCAGCTGCCTTCCTTGGCTTGCTGAACAAGCAGAGCAGAAGTTTTGGCCATAGTGGACTAGTGGATGGTGGGAAGCTTGCTCTGAATGGCCATGGGGGCAGTGCAGTGAAGGCATCGGTAGGCATAGCCAGAGAAGCCATGTCCCAGCTTTCTTTTTTTAGAATACTTCTGGATGCAGAATTTTGCTCCCAGAATTTTTCAAAACTGCTTCTTCCATGTGTGTGATTAATTAATGTTATTAATTCATTACTTAAGTCAACTGGGGCAGGTCACAAACAAGATCCCTCCTTCCTGACCAATGTTTTATCTGCTTTCAAAAAAATCTTTGTATTTTAATTTGTTTTAACGTGAGTGTGTTTGGGAAGTTGATTTTAATGGTTTTAAAATGTGACTTTATCATGTATGCTTTAAATTTTTAGCCACCTTGGTGGCCCTTGTGGGGGCAGAAAAACAGAATACAAATTTTGTAAATAAATAATAAATAAAATCCCTTTAATGGACTGCCACATGGCTGACCACTTATTGATCAGCCCTAAGTAGGGGCCAGGACATGTTTGAAGAGAGAGAGTCTCTCTTGGGCCATGGTGTTTCTTGACATGCAGCTATGTCAGCAGGCTCTCACGGAAGTCTCTGGGTCAGTTTTAACGTATTTAAAATGCATCCTAAAGGGCATTTCTCTATCAGAAAATCATAGTAAAGAAATTCATACAGAGCATTAAAATACTGTCTAAAATTAACAGCTATGATAGCCATTAAATGGGGTGAGGAGACTCAAGGCCGCAAACTTTAGCAATAACAGCATAATGCCAAGAGATTTTTAATGCTCTTGAAGAATGGAGTGGGACTTTTCTTTTAAAATGTATGTGGACATAATGTTAGTATCAGAATATTCAGCAGTTACTTTTGAAGAAAGTAGAAGTAAACTGTGCTTCAATCTACTGAGTACAGCCCATCAGAACATTTTACAATTTATTATCATTGTTTCACCTTCTGCATTCTGAATTGATACAAACTTTTTTTACAGACCTTTCTATAGTAAGTGCTGCTAATTTCAACATTTTCTGAGAATATATATTTCTATGTAGGAACACAGTAGCAGAAAGCAGCTTATTACGTACAAAATGCCCACTGCATCTCAGAAGTCAGAAATACACACAGTTTGAATGTTAAAAGGTCTGAGAACTGCATCACCATGGTCAGAAAAATTTATGTAGGAGTTATATTTAAGATGGTATAAACTGTCCTGTTACTAAAACATAGCATAGTGTCTGAAAACACAGCCAATTATGCAAATGTGATTTTTGATCACAGAACAGAAAGATTTATGTACATTCTGAGACTTTACCACTCTTCAGCAACATGCTGGAAGCTAAGGCAAGCACACAACACACAAATAACAGCAGACAACTTCCTGGAATATTTTGTATTCAAGTGGCCCTCTGGAACACACAAAGAGGTATTCAACAATGTGTGCTGTTTTCATTAGCTAAGATCACATCTCTGTCTGTGCCATAATAAGGCTCTTATAATCCAGAAAATATTTAATTCTGTTGATTTTCTACAGGAAAAGAGAAATATTAAAATTCCTTAGTGTTAAAGATAAGCACCCTGATCTATCAAGATACTTGTGGATAACAGCTCTCTGGTGGTATTGTCTTTGTGGATGCACATCCAATCCCTGTCCATATTGTGTGTCCATCTGAGTCCCACTGAGTTGGCTGGACACATCTTTTGTTGTGAATGAGGATGCGCATCTGGGGCCCATAATATGTAGCTGTTATCTGCGATTACAGCTACATTGGTGCCAGAGTGGTTTTTTTAAGTTATGCAAATATCTTTACAAATCCTACAACACTAATTGTGTTCCTTTTGACAAAGTATAGTATTAATGTTGAAAAATTCAAAAGGCATACTATGTTCCTCAAGGGATGTATTCTATGTTTTATCAAATTAGGCTTCAGTACTAACTACAGTATCTATTTAAGGATGGCTTCAGAAGCAGCACAGTCATACTTCCAAAACCAGTCTATTGCTAGTTGTATTAAATGCATAATTAATAGCATTTTTAGTCTCTTTTAGGTCTAGAAAATGGTGGCATTTGTCTGATTTGCCCCTTTTAAAAAAACGATGCTTCAAGTTACAAAACTTGGTTTAGGTCATCTGAGGATTCCAATTCTCTCTCCTCAAACTCTTCACAACCTCTCTTACCTAAGCTGATGTCCTGTGGCTTGTCTTTGTCTCGTCTATCTTAGATAGCAACTCTTCAAGGCAGGAAAGGAGTCTCACTGTTCATAAAGAGCCAGGTATATTTACAGCACTATATACACATTAAGACTTAGTAAGAGTTATGTCATGATGACCAAAATATTCAACAATGTATTTGAACAGTAGTTTGAACAGCTGATTAACAGCTTTCCTTAATTCTTTGCATTAAAAAAGTTTGAGATTTCAGGCTATCAAACTGGCTTTATGAAAAGCTACAGTTAACACAGCCACACGGCTTCTTATCCATGTCAGACTACACAGAGCTCGATCAGCTTAAGTTTAATGTATACTTAGATTGGCCTTTCTAGAATAGGACAAATTAGTAAACAATGGATGTAAGACTGCATAAAAATATCAATTTGTTAGGGATAATTCTAAGCTAGACCAAAATAAACCACTGAATGATAATAATGTAACATGTTTAAAGGACTAGGTCAGTGCAAGTAAAGCCATCTATCTACTTTAAAAGAATTTAATGTGACATCTTTTACCCATGTAACAAAATATCATTGGTTTATGTTTTGGTTAATGACCGTGAATAAAACATATCTATCTATCAACTTTAAAAGAACCTTTTAACCCTTTTTAGGGGGGAAAGGACTAGTTTTGCCTTGCCTCTACCTTTCACCGATACCTTCTAGTCTGACAGGTTCTTGGACTACAGTAACTTTCTTGAACGATAACAAACTACCTCTAGGAAGTCACTTGAAAATCTACACTAAGCGTTCTTTGCTTCTTATTCTCAGGTCTAGATGAAAACTTGCATCAGTACTGGCCACTGATGTGTAATGTAGTGGAAACAGGTTTACATGTCAGAGCACCTACCTATCACATCTGGTGAAAATTAGCCAGGAGAAGCTGGGTTCACTGCAGGATGAGGTTATCAGTAACTCTGTCAGGAAGGACAAGATGCTAAATAGCACCATACCTATGCCTTCCAGTCTCTACTCCAATAATTTTTTAAATCCCTAAACTTTGTTTATTTTGCAGTTAGATACAACATTCCTCCTAACTTCACTGGAAAGAAGTTACATAGCTACTGAGGTAGTGGCTGTTCTGTACCTTTCAACACTCTTACATGCAACTGGCAAATCTTGTTTGCCTTTGATTAAAACACTGAAATCTAAATTGATATAGGTAACTTTCTCCCTATATTACACAACACATTTATATTGATATGCCACTGATGAGGTATCCCCCTCTGGGATTTCCTGGCAGGGGCAATGCCTCCCCTCCCCCCCCCCCCCCCAGCTGCCAGGCAGCATCATGAAGCTGCTCAGGCTGTCAAAGCAACTTAGAAAGCTCACTGGATCTACAGGGACAGTTCTGTTTGTTTTGTACAGTTAAGAGGGGAAGGGGACCCTTCAGTGATTAATACTGTCTGTAAAGAAACAACACAGAGAGAAAGTGCCTGGAAGGGGGGGGGGGAGATTAATAGAACTGGTGGAATCCATCTAGCAATCAGAAAGCCTCAGTGGTTGGACTGAAGAATGTATATCCTGTAGCCTGCAACATAAACTCTGATGTAAGTAATGGATCAAGAGAATTCTGGTTTGCCTTTGCAGATGGGACTATAATAACTGCAGTACTACTCTGTCCTGGTGGGCCTTGCCTTAGACAAAGAAATGGTCCCATTTCCATTTTATCTTTAACTATTGTGGGGGGAGGAAAAACTGATCCTCCAGAGACAGCAAGGTTATTCTACTATATAGGCCCTCCTTTGAGTAAAGAAATATTTCCATTTCCATTCTGTATTTAGCTTGGTGCGTTTGGAAGGGGTAAAAAAGTCTGCTGTTCAAATATTGGAAGCTGTGTTTTGGGGGGTGGGTGAGCAGAGGCCTGTGGATGAAATGGTGGCAATTAAGTTGATTTTGGTATCCCGGGACCTGCTTTAGGGGAAAAGAAATGGAAAAGATGGGAATATTTCTGTCTTTAGTCATTTTTGTTTGTCTCTGTATTGGGCGGGGGGGAGTATAAAGCTGGTTCCCCAAATATGGAAAATGAGGTGATTCTGCACAGGCCTGCCTGAGAAGCCAGTATTTACTCTGGATTCTGAGATTCAAGCGGAGATTCATAATGAGTATCCATTATGTGAGCAGTGTAGTAGTTAAGAGTGTTGGTCTAAGATTGGGGAGACCATAATACAAACCACCACATAGCCATGAAGCTCACTGTGTGACCTTGGGCTAGTTACACACTCTCAGTCTAACCTACTTCATTGGGTAAGTGTGAGCAAAACAGAGAGGGAGAAATATTTCCTTTCTTACACAAATGATATGTTTATCCTGATTGTCTCACTGAAGGAGTTCATGACATTTCTCCTCTCATCTGACAGAGTCCTCTTTCTTGGATAGAGGTTCAAACCATTACAAGTGAAAAAACCCTATATTTTTAAAACCATAAGATTAATTATTGATGGCCAATAGTTTCTGGAAATATAAATAATCTCATATTGAAATAATTTTGTATAGATTACTAGTGGGAGTGCCAGGCCTTTGCTGGCAATTCCCTTTGATGTTTGTCAGTGCCTCAGGCACCAACAGGAGGAATGGGAGGAGCGCTAGCAAAACCATAGTTTCTGCAAAATGCAGAGCATCTTCATGTCACTTCTGTTTTAAGCTGCACTGGCTGCAACACTGGTTTGCCACACCGTTCCCCAATTGTTCCTGGAGGCTGCTGGCTGAGGCCAGGCAAACCTAATTCCTAAATTTGGGCCTGGGCCATGTTCAGTCCTACTCCCCCTGCCCCCCAAAATTCAGGAGTCTAGGCCTCTGCTTTCAATGCGATATTTTCAACTGTCCCAGATATTGAACTCATGCTGCTTCTCAGTAGCTAGTTAGATGATATGTGAGAGCCAATTGGGACTGAAACCATACAAAACTGTTGTTTTGTAAAGTATTAGTAATCATTAGGTCCATGAGAGAATGCATTTCTCATAATTCATGTGGATGAACCTTTTTGATCACTCAGGTTTGCAGTCTTCAGGTGCTCCTAGATCGATGGCCATACCTGGAATTACAGGCTGCAATGATGACAAGGAGTGCTCTCTCTCAGCATCATGCACATGCACACTTTCCTTAAGTTTTTATATTAACTTTCCTCAAAAGAGTTTCATTCTCCCCACCCCTCCAGTCTTGTGAAAGTGATAGGCTGGGGCTGACTAGCTCAAGATCATCCAATATCTTCATAGTTCAGTGGAGATTTGAATATGAATCTCTATTCCCCTCCTGTTTGTCACCTTAGTAGGTATTCTATTATACAACACTGGTTCTTTCTCCCCTATGTCCCACTGATTGATCAACCGAAAAAAAAGCCCTTTTTTTATTCCATCTATGTACAATATTTAGAGAAGGACATGAAAAAGGCACTCTGAGTGATAATTATTAAAGTCCTAGAATCCTTCAAACAGTCATTTTTATATAGGGTGATTTTCTGTTACACCTTTAAGGGTATGATGCATTATTTGGTTTTACCGATTATTTCATATATGCTGCTTGGTAACTGAAAATATCCTAGATCTTAGGAATGTGGCACAAAAGTTATCCAGTTAATATACTGTGATTTGTCTGTTTAAATTTTTAAGGCAGTTAAACTGCCAGTTATACTGGCAGTTATACTGAAGTCTAAATAAACAACAATTGAATCTAAGCAGGTACCATACCTAGCTTGCATCCAGCCTTTAGGCCACAGTGGTTTCACCTCTGTCTCCATAAAGGTCTTGAGGTAATCTTCTGCAGAAAGGCTTCTGTTTGGCTCCAGCTCATAACATCTCAGTTTTATCTTGACAAGGTTACACAGCAGAGATCTGTTGAAAGAGAGCAGACAGGCTTGAGTTCAACAGCCCTCACCATTAGTATGTCAAAGTTATCTCTGTGAATCATGTGCCCTGAAAACCAGCCTGCAGAGAAATCTATCCTATTGTATCCCATTGTAAATTATATAATACAGTTTAGATTTAAATTTTTCAGAATTGGAACTTCATTATTTTCACAACTTAGAATCTCTTTCCATATAACATGAAAATGTCAAGACAGTGTGCGATTGCAATAAAAAAGGCCAACACTATGCCGGGGCTTATTAGGAAGGGAATTGAAAACAAATCAGCCAGTATCATAATGCCCCTGTATAAATTGATGGTGTGACCTCATTTGGAGTACTGTGTACAGTTCTGGTCGCCACACCTCATAAAAGATATTATTGCACTGGAAAAAGTGCAAAAAAGGGCAACTAGAATGATAAAAGGGTTGGAACACTTTCCCTGTGAAGAAAGGTTAAAGCACTTGGGGCTCTTTAGCTTGGAGAAACGATGGCTGAGGGGTGACATGATCGAGGTTTATAAGATTATGCATGGGACAGAGCAGGTAGAGAAAGAAGTACTTTTCTCCCTTTCTCACAATACAAGAACTTGTGGGCATTCAATGAAATTGCTGAGCAGTCGGGTTAGAACAGATAAAAGGAAATACTTCTTCACCCAAAGAGTGATTAAAACATGGAATTCACTGCCACAGGAGGTGGTGGCGGCTACAAGCATAGACAGCTTCAAGAGGGAATTAGATAAACATGTGGAGCAGAGGTCCATTACTGGCTATTAGCGACTAGGTAAAGATAGGAAGTCTTGGTCTGGGGCAAGTGATGCTCTGTATTCTTGGTGCTGGGGAGGCAACAGTGGGAGGACTTCTGGTGTCTTGGCCCCACTGCTGGACCTCCTGAGGGCACCTGGTATTTTTGGCCACTGTGTGACAGAGTGTTGGACTGGATGGTCCATTGACCTGATCCAACATTGGCTTATCTTATGTACTTAACCCCAACTTCTACAGTCAATATATCTAAATTCCAGAGTCCAAAATACACAGATTTTTCCTTTGGATTACCTAGCCATAGAATCTGACTGAAGGGTGGAGGGTAAAACACAGAGATACTCCATAAAGCACTGTGAGATGGCATATATAAAGGGGGGACTACCCTGTACTGGGTAGTCATTAGTGCAACAGGCTCTTCATATTTCTACATGGAAGTAAAAATCAATAACCTTATTACAGCAGTCAGAGGGTATTTTTGAGGGTATCCCCCTCAGCAATTTCTGCACTGATGTTTCACTCATAGAGAAGCCAAATCCACTAGAAGTGCACAATAGATTTTTTAAAATGGCAGAGTCCCATATTTTGCTAAGCGATAAGCAGTTTGCCATTCTCCCACATATTTTTTGCAGTTTTATTCTGCAGTCACTGGGACAGGAAACAGGACAACCTAAAAGATGAGGGATAGCAGCAGGCTGTTAAGATCTAAGCTGTACTAGACAGCAAGAAGCATAACAGTATGGCATACAAATCATAGGGTGGTACAAGGAAAACCAGCAAGTTCTAGGATAAGGTGCTGGTATAATTAAAGATCGGAACTATTACTCATTGGGTGCATAAATGGATCACTGCATGGCATTTGGAAAGAATACTGAATAGCCTAGTAAAACAGAACCCACATTGTTAGTTTACAAGATAGGATTTATGATACTACCATCTCATTAGCAATGTTAACTTAATACCTAGACTTTCAGGCAGTTTTCATCTATTCAAGAGTTTCAGCTTATTTACAAAATCTGTACCCTGCCTTTTGGATCCATCAGGACCACCAGAACAGCTAACAATTAAAAACAAATCATAAAACCAATAAAGCCAAAGCTAAGATACGTATAAAACCTCCCCCACAGAAACAAGCAAGTAAAACATAGGGCAGGAAGGAAGGGTCACTGAGGGAACACAAGATGAAACAAAAAATATCCACCCAATAAGTGAAGACAGTGATGGGGGGACGCAGACAAACATTTCTGGGAAGTTTCATAATTTTGGTGCCATGATCAAGAAGGCCCTTTCTCAGGTTGCCACATGTCTATACTTAGAAGGTGGAGGGGGCATCCAAAACAGGGCCTCAGATCATAGTGATCATGTGGCTTTGTATTGGATCAGGCAATCTTTAAGGTATGCTAGTCCCAAACCAGCATACATTAAGGTCAGCACCAGCACTTTGAACTGAGCCCAGAAACAAACCGAGAGCCAGTGTAGATGGACCAAGACTGGAGAGATATGGTCCCAGCAATCCACTCCAATCAACATCTTGACTGCACTAACTGATGTTTCTGAGCAACATATATTAGGGAAAGCAGTATATAAGTAAATTAAATTATGTATATAGAGGTTTAAATTTGACTACAACTCAAATTATTCTGCATGGTCTGAAAAACAGTTAAGATAATTTGCAAACATTCCTTTTCCTGGCAGTTGGCATCTGATTGTGTTGTGACAATGTCCTTACATGCCATTTCAAAAAAAATTCTCATGGATAAACAGGCAATATTGTATCACACCTCACTGAATCATCCCAATGGAATTTCTTTCTCGGTCCCGCAACCCTCTTTCCTGGCTTCTCATCATCTTCCTCTTCTGAGCCATTCTTGTCTCGTTCATCTTCTGCCTGCAATCTGGACAAAAACCAGTAACTGCCTTGTTGGCAAAAGACAGGTGTACTTATTTTCCATCATTAGATTACAGAAGTGAAAAGTTCTAAATCAGAATGAAGGGGAAGAAAAGAAGGTGGACATAGAAGAACTGGGTGGTACGGGCCTAGATAGTAGTGATCTGGGAGAGAGACAAGGAACTATGCAGAACACTGTAATCCAACTGTACTCCAAACTTGGGAGTAATATTTAAACATTCTCTTGTTTGAGCATTCAGGGGTATGGCTCAGTGGTAGAGCATTTGCTTGGCATGCAGGAGGTCCCAGGTTCAATCCATGGCATCTCTAGTTAAAATGCTCAATGTAGTAAGTGCTGTGAGAGGCCTCCGCCTCAGAACCTGGAGAGCCACTTCTAGCCTGCTTCTATATCAGGCAGCTTCATGTGTTCTTAAAGTTTAAAGTTGTTTTACAACCTTAATGCCTAGAAACTTGTTTTTCCCTCCCATGAGGAAAGGTTACTTCAGATGTCAAACTGTTTTCTAAATTTTATTTTCTAAGCTTGAGTGATGATTCTGCAGAATACCTACAGCTCTGATGGAATTAACATTCTGTGTTTCCATCTCAACTATCTATCAGATTTGCTACTTGGTGGGAAAACCATCACAGCATTACTGAATGAAAGCAACGGGAAACAATCTGCTGAAGATGGCGCTTAACTTGTTCCAAGCTCTTTGTTGTGTGAAACACTGCAATGAGGTAATGACACGTGATCAAGGACTACAATGTAACTAGTCGGTCTCTTTGTTTCCCACTACTTCTTGAAGGTTTTCAATATGGCTGTTTTTCCTCAGTCTTTACATAACATACTGGGAACAGAACTTCAAATGAAAGTTTCAAAAGAGCAACCACAAAACAATTACAGAAAGCAATAAGTGCACCCTCCCCGGGGCAGTGTCTGCATTTCCACAGCCCTCTTTCTTCCATGAATCCTGTACATTAGCCAAATATATCCCATGGCTTAAGTACATACTTGGCATTCTTAGCCTGACTGTGTGCCTGGCAATCCTCCTGATATTTGAATAACTGGTCAGGCATGACACTGCTGACAGCCAATTTCAGTTTTTGCAATGGTTCCTTCAAGCGGTCATCCTGAAAAGACACAAATATTAGAATAGTGATGCAAGACTCTAGCCAACGGATACGTTTATCAAATGGTCACTTCGGTTCTGAACAACCTCAAATATATCTTTCATCTCCTAAAGTGACAATTTGGTTATTAATTTTAACTATTTTTTGCTGTACTCCTAGAATGAAACTATACTACTATATTGCAATAGAGTAGAATAATTTCATTTTAGGCAGGAGCAGAGCAAAAAAAAAAAAAATCTATTGGCAATAAAGCCCTGACCCGGATAGCAGGCTAGTTCAATCTCATCAGATCTTGGAAGCCAATTAGGGTCAGCCATGGTTAGTGTTCAGACGGGAGGCCAGCATGGAACTCCAGGATCCTATACAGAGGCCGGCAATGGCAAACCACTTCTGAATGACTCTTGCCTTGAAAACCCTATCGGCAGTGACTTGATGGCACTTTCTACCACCACACTGACAATAAAAGCATTAACAGCAGCAACAACATTATATGGAACTGGAAATCCTATTATCAAATGGACATAGTAAAATGTTTGTAACAAAATGGGACTGATACAAGAAAATATGTCTGTACTAATATTTCAAAAATGATTTTTCAGTGATCCAGCAAGGGATTTTTACAGGGCATCTGGCTCATTCCAAATGTCTGGTATGGAACAGTGTACCTTTTTGACCATTTGTCTTCCATACCTGGCAGTGAAACTCAATGTTAATGTAGTTCCAGTGCAACCTTTCCTTATCTATATCAAAAGCATTTTAATATATTAGAAATGAGACTGCAGTTTATCTACCTTAGGGATGGTCAAATGTTTAGCTTCTGGGATGGATGTGGCTCCTACAGATTATTCTCTGCCCCCACCAACCCTCACCATATTGGGAGCAAGCCACTAATCCTGATCTGGCAAGTACCCTACTCTTTTCCATGGGATGTACCTCAAAGGTAAAAAATGGTATCAAATCTTGGCCTCTCAATTTTGTACAGATAGGTGTGGGGGAGGCTGAGAAAGCAGCATGACGCTTTTTGTCTTGCAGGAAACCTCCCATTGGGAAATGAGATAACTTCAGCAGCTGGCTCCTCCCTGGCCATTATTCTAACGGCATATCTGAAAGGATCTACCCCCCTCCCTCAAGCAGCTTCATCACAAAGAACATGGCCTACAGGTTCAAGAACTGAGGACCAGGACATTCTACATACCAGTAGAGTGGGGGAAGGGGGGGAAATCAGGGTCTAATACTGAATATTAGGGTCTAATATTGAATAAAGACCCACTCCTTTGCCTTTCTTCTATTACATTCACACCAGTCCCACGTTGTTCTTTTCACTACCATGAATATTCATAAGGAAAGTGTAGAAATGGAAATTCCTTTCCTCACAGTTAACAGTTACAAAGTTAAATTGAAGAAATCACTTGAGATAACGGTCTGAAAACATCTGGCATTTTTGGTACCCCTTCTGGATAACCTAGAGGTAACAGGAAAGAACATTCATATATTCCTTTCTCCTTCATTACTAAAGAGGCTCCAAATAGGAAAAACAGGACAGCAGCAACAGATGAGAAGACCATCTGTTGCTGTTTAGGAGCCAAATTTTCAAAACCATGGCAGCACTTTTAACAGGATGAAAAATGCTATTTGATTTAACAAAAAAGCCATAAAAATATACTATAAGCACCAGGACAAAAGCTTGAAAGTAAACTGGGAAAAAGTGTGTACTCATTCACCAGATATAATGGGTCAATTGAACTCTGTTCCTTCTACTTAGCATTGTCCTTTAACCTATTTAACTGAGCACTTGATATTTCTTTTCTTTTTTAAAATCACAAAAATCTCCCTAAAATTTTCATCAAGATGTTGAAATAATTACTATAAAGCCACTGATACTCACATAGGCAACAAACTGAAGCCAGTTTCAAATGTAAACTGTCATGAACCCTATCCAAGGGAACTTTCACTGTGAAAGGGTTTGAAAGTAAACTACAACTCTCAGGGTTCAGGGAGGGGTTCCTTAAAACATTTTGATCCTACCTTTCCTTGTGGCCTCTAACATAGTTAAAATACAGTATCAAATGTGCATATATAAAAACTACAGTACCCCTTGGATTTCACAGTTTCATTGTACAGGGAACCATGTCTGACCCATCTCTTATAGTCTACCCACCCCTATAACCATGCTGTGGTTCCTTTACCTGAACATTGAGGTGCAGCTTCTTCAAACGTTTTATCAATGTATCCTTATTGCATGGCACAAAAGCCTCGAGGTGAGAGTATACTCCATTGCGTATGTTAGGACTCAATTCCTGTAACTGCAACTCAATACTAACAAACGAAAAACAAATTTACAACTAATGAGAAACACCTAAGGAAGGCAAGGCTTCTATTTGAAAGGCTTCCTAAGGGAATTTCACATTTTATTTAGTTATTTCATTAATTTTTCAAAATTTATACCCCACATTTTTGCTCTCATAAGGGCCACCAAAGCAACTAACAAACTAAAAACACACATAATAAAATCACATCTTTAAAAATGCTTCAAAACAAACAAAAGCCACAACATTAAAACAATAAATACCAGTGCTAAAATACACATACAAAAACAAAAATTAATACATTGACAGGAAGGGATCAGTAACAAAAGAACAAAAAAGTCTTCACCCAGTGGAAAAATATGGTAACAAAAGGGGACAGTTGAGTATTCCTGAGAAGAAAGTTCCACAGCTCTGGTGCCATGACCAGACCATAGAATTTATAAATGGCAGGTACGGGGAGGGGGTGGGTGGGGGAGGGCTTTTCTCTCTACAGTGGACAGGAATTGGAGAACCTTCTTCCACAGAAATGTTCATACACATCATTTTTTTTCCATTACAAAGATCTTGAGAAGATACACATAGCTGAAGAACTTTTAACTTTAAAAAACTCCACCTACTTGACCCAAGAACTTTGCAGGACATCAGCTCATTTTCATTCCCTGCCCTAAACAGAATACTCTTATCATAAAAAAAAGAGAAGCACTTACTCCAACAGGATATTGTTCATGTCCTGTGTGAAGAATTTCTTTCTGCCTTCTTCATCAAACAGCTTGGCAGCCTAGAAGCAAAAACAAAAAGACCACTTTGGATACACTTTTGTCTCATAATGCCTATTCTCTCTGTTGAGTTTCCCTTTGCTTGACTTTTAATTGCAGGGGCATGGGCACTGTAACATACAAATTACTTGTTTCTTACCAAATGTACTTTTGTGCAGTATACAAGTTCACTGAAACCCAACCTTTGTTTTATTAAGAAAAGCCTTTCTATGTCTCTCAGTTTCATACAAATGGCAACTTATCCCAAAGGAATAAGCATAAATGGAACTGAAAATGCCAATTACATTCTTAAGTCTTCTGATTTTGAAAATGGGGATCATGTTAGGTAGGTGGGAGATGGAGTTAATAAAAGAGCTTACTGTTCTCCCATCATACCAAGATGCTTCTTGAATTCAACTGCCATACAGATAAAAAGCAAGTTACCCTGCTTACCTAAAATATATTTCAGAGAGCAATGACATACTTCAACACTTTGCTGCAACATCAAGGGATGGCATATGCAAAACTTCCATAACAAAAAACAAATCAGTGTGGTGGTTGCATTGCCTCAAACACAGTATGTTTTTTTAAAGTGGCAGTTTATTCATTCAGCTGCACATCATCTAGGATTGACATACCAAGCAATGGCCGAGGACAGACTGGCAATCTAAAGTGGAGGCAAAGCGGAGGGAACTGGTGCGGGGGAAAAACTCCACGGAGCTAGCCGTTCATACTGGCCAGAGCAATGCGGACCAGCGGCGATACGGAGCGTTCAGACTGCCGCGGAGCTGGTGCGTGTGGCCCGCTGCACTTTTTTTTTTGTTTTCCTTTGATGTGTTTCGCATGTGCGCACAACTTTGTGCGGCGCGTTCACACTGCCGCCTCCGGATGCCTCCCGCTTCTTCCGGTTCACACTGTTTGGAAGCGGGAGGCAAGCGGAGGACGGCCCCTGAACACCGGTTTTACCCGGTGTCCTGGTAAAGCGGATGGAAAGCGACTGGGAGACGGGTAAGTACGAAATGGAGCCGACGGACAGATGCGCATGTCTGAACGTGCTCCTTTCTTCCGTTTCCGAAGTGTGCCTGCCCCGCTTTACATTGCCAGTCTGTCCTCGGCCAATATGTGCACGTGTGAATTAGCCAACTAAGCAAAAAGATCTCTTCCATTTAATGAAACTATTGTCAAAACAGAAGCATAAATACCTTTGCAAGGCTCTAGTAACAGACAACTGGAATAACTACTTGTGGAACTTCAGTCATTTTGCAAAAGTAGGACAACATAATTTCTAGTTGGTAGTACATATATTAAGGGGCCGTGGTGGCTCAGTGGTTAAGACACTGAACTGCAGACCGGAAGGTCAGTAGTTTGGCAGTTCGAGACCTGAGTGCCACGAGATGGAGTGAGCTCCCATCTCTGGTCCCAGCTCCTGCCAACCTAACAATTCGAAAACAAGAAAGTGCAAGTAGATAAATATGTACCGCTTCAGTGGGAAGGTAACAGCGTTCCATGAGCCTCAGCATCTGGTCATGCCAGCCACATGACCATGGAAACATCTTCGGACAGCGCTGGCTCTTTGGCTTGGAAATGGAGATGAGCACTGCCCCCTAGAGTCGGATTCAACTGGCTTTCGAGTAAAGAAAACCTTTACCTTTAGTACATATATTTCTAATTAAATATTCTCTTTCATAAACTTTGGTAAGCAAACAGATGACCTTCAGGCAGTCACTCATGCTCTCTCTTAAGTAATAACACAGTTATCATCTGAGATGAACTGTAACATTTGCAAGTTTAATACAACCTGTGTTAATTATATAAGAGATAACTAAAAGTGAAATGCTTTCAGCTAATACTGTTTGAACATGTTTTATGGAAAGGTGGGATACCAATCTTTTAAATAAATAATGTTTCCCATGTAACCTTTAGTACTACAAAGGCTGCCCAAGTTTATATTTGCTTCACATTATAACAATTCTTCTCAAAATTCAGCACTAAGGAAGCCAACACTTACAACCCTAAGGTCTTCAATGCGCTTTTCCAGATGTGCTGGCAGACCTTCCGGGAGGGCAGGCACCTGTTTCAAAGTCAGGATCTCAGAGGTATGAGATGGCTGAGTGGTACTTCCATTTTCCCCTGATGGTTCGGATACTGGGCTACCATTGGAAGTGCCATCAAGCAGCCTATCCAAGTCAATGTCTCCCAGCATTTCTAGGGCACTTTCGGCTTCCTGCAAGAGCTCACGCTCATTTGTGCTGCCAAAAATAGAAAGAACTGGGTCTGCAACACTGAGATTCAAGTCGGAGACATCATTTCCAGCAGTGGCAGAGGCAGCAGGGAGTTTATTAGGGGTAGAGCTGGAAACTGTTGTGGTGCAATTCTGGGTCATTTCTTTCTTCTTGAAGGCATCCTTCTCCTTCTGAAACTTTCGAATCATAGCAGCCAATGAGAAAGAATCCTTGTACAGCTTCTTCTTCTTCTTTTCAGATTTGTGTGAATTTAAGGCCATCACTCTGCAAAAAAAAAGATCAATTCCACAGTAAGGTTGGCAATAGACGCTCTTATTTTCTAAAATACTTTCCAAGTTACTTTGAAATAATTTGTTTTAGAATGTCTTCAACAAGGGCTGAAAATTGCAAAGTAATTTTTACACACAGGCTTCCTCAGCATTTTGTGATCATCTAACATACTTAGCACAATCATGTCTGTATAAACTTAGAAACAGCATGTTTAAGAAGCTCTTTAGCGATTTTACTGGCAGGCAGTTTTAAGCAGAGATGCGTCAAAGTAAGAAATCATTACAAAATCCATGCTTATATTAATGACTATGCTACAACTTTGTTTAACACATTCATCAAAAAGAACCTCACAACTGACAAGCTCTGACATACATGATTTACCATTAGCTCTGAACTTACTCACCCAAACAGAATAATCTGTCCTAGAAATAAACATAGATAAGCTTACCCAAGCTGCTTAGAAACTTTCATCTTTCGTGGCTTTTTCTCCTTCTCTGCCTCTTCCTCTTTCCGTTTGCGCTTCTTCATTCCACGGTCCTCACCATCTTTCAGTTTGGCTACCTAGAGTGGAGAGTGAACATGAGTTCACCGATGAAATAATTCTATAATGGAATACTAACATTCAGCTTTTAGGATCAGATCAAGATCCATCTAGTCTGGCATTTTGTTTTCATCAAATAGGATGGTGATAGCTAATCTGTGTTTGTTTGCTCACCATCATTGTTCATTTTATAGGTCGCTTTATAGATGTTAGACTTAATTAAGCTTAGGTGGGTTGCAAAGATTGCATTACAACCAGCGTGACAGCATTTGTACTATGTCATTATTACCTTCTAGAAACAATTTCAAGTCTGGGTTTTGACTTCTCTTAACATCTCCAGCCTACAAGCCTCATGAATTGCCTCTCCCCATTTTACCATCACAGTCAGCTGGACTACAGGTCTATGGTAGAGCACATGGAATCCATGCAGACAGTCCCCCACTGAATCACTGGCACCCACAGTTGGAAAGATCTAAAAAAAACCCCAAAACCAGCAGGGAAAGATGTCTGCTCCCAGTCAAGTAAATAGCAGGGCTACATACAACTCAGTATCAGGCAGCTTCACATACTTTATGATGAAGTAACTTAACTGGACCATCATTGCACCATTCTAATAGCAATGGCATGTGGAGATAGCCAAAATTAAAAGAACATTTATTTATTTATTTATTAGTTTTGATTTATGTGTGTGTGTTGAATATGTAATCTGATACTAAGATTCGAAGAAAGTGATCACTGTGCGGTGCTTTAAGATTTTAAAGCAAGCACACCAATATATAAAAACCTGGTTCTGAAGAAATTAGGATTGCTCACTTTTGATGGCCTATGCTTTTTGCCTTCAGTAAAGTCTTCCTCCTCAGAGTCAGATGCTTGCCGGAACTGCAAAGTTCCAGTGTTTATGTAAAATCCTCCATATTTAGTAGTCAAGGATGCTGGAACCAATTCATCATACTGAGAAGGAAATGGAAAAGTCAGGTTAACAGCCAGCTACCACTTTACTAACATGAAATGATGATTTGCTATGCTGCAAAATGCAGCACCAAACAGGAGACAGATATTTTTTTGCTTGTTGTCAAGTCACTGTTGACTTATGGTCATCCTGTTTTTCAAGGCAAGAGACATTCAGAGATGGTTTGCCATTGCCTGCCTCCACGTCTTGACTCTGGTGTTCCTTGGAGGTCTCTCATCCAAATACTTGCCAGGGCCAACTCTGCTTAGCTTCTGAGATCTGATGAGATCAGGCTAGCCTGGGCTATCCAAGTCAGGGGATGATATATAGAGACACAACCAAATACCTAGATACATACATACATATTTACATGTATATACACAGAGAGATACAACCAAATATACCTATACCACAATATCAGTGGAAATGTTGCCAGAACTGTACAACACAAAAAGCAAAACTTAAAAGCAAACTGAATGAAGATAAGGAGTCCTACAGTGCCATCAGTATTAGAGTACCCCCACCAAAATCTACAGAGTGATGGCCTAGCAGTGATGTAATGTGTATCTTTTAAGATAAACATCTATGATGCTTCATCTCTAAAGTTGAGCAGACCTACAAATAGCTGATGCCTGGAAGGAAGAGTATGTGGACACCCCAGCAGCTCTTGGAAGGAAGAACAGGACACAGATATAATAAGATTAATTAACTCACAGCTTCTGAATTATCAATGAAAGGATCAGTTTCATCATAGCCATAGCCTATGTCAATGAGATCCTGAAGGCGGTCCTTTCGATGCTTGTGGGTCTTTCCTGCCTGAAACATAAAAGAATAACATTTTAGGGCAAAAGATCGTTTGAAATAAAAGTGAGCGCTTGAGGCAGCTTCAAAGTCTGCATCAAACTGAAGTGTGTTATCAGAATACTGTTTGACTTGTTCCAAAGAGCTAGACTTGTTCAGATCAAAGTCCATGATCACCATACAGTTGTGAAAATTTACACTAGAAGCTCCTTAGGGACACAAATAACTAATCCACAGCTTAACCAACCACCACTGGAAATTCTTAGTCTATAAGAAATGTAATCTATAGAATCATCAATATATCTAATTCTCAACATGGCCATGTTTGTGGATAAATAAACCTAGAGACTGGAATCATGAACAGACAAGACAGATCATTCTCCAAACATGAAAAAGCTCCAGGTTTTCAGAAAAATCTCAAATCTAAAGCAAAGATTAAAAAAAATATATTAACCCCCATATTACAGAAGGAACATCTATAGCTTTAAGAAACAAACATCCTCAGCAGCCATTGCTAGGCACAACAGTATAGTTGGCCTTCAAGGCTTGATTTCTGTCAGTAAAAAACAGGGGGGCAGGGCCCTTGCCATGGCTGTTTTGGGCTTTGAGGAAGGATTCACCAGAGCCAAAGCCAACAGCAACCATTCGTGATTTGCTACCATCTAACTTACATGACTCACCAGACCCTGGCTGCTTACTACTGACCTTGGGACAGTTACATATTTTCAGCATAATCTATTTCTTCTGGTTGTTGTGAGGATAAAATGAAAGAGAGGAGAATGATGTAAGATGCTTTGGATTCCCACTGTGGAGAAAGGTGGGGGTATAAATGAAGTAAATAAATTATAAATATAACTGAAGATGAGGGTCAGATAAAAGATAGGCTGGTTGGTAGGTGGGAATGACAGAAGGAAGCAGGGAAAGGTGAGGCTATAGGGGTGGCCAGGAGAAGGGAAGGAAGTAATAATGAGGGGAGGAGTTTCCAGGGAAAGTGAGGTGCTCCTCACAAGTTCTTGCTGGTTCCCAACACAACTAGGCCCACCAATCAATATTGCATAATTGGACCATAGTTTTCCCAGGCACAGGCTGCTGGGAGGGGGAAGAAGAGAAAGCTGAAGACAGAGGGGCATATGAAGGTAGGCTGGCTGGTGAGTGGGACTTTCAGGGAAGTAAAAGTGGAAATAGTTAGAAAGGGGAAATGAGATGCCCCCACATGGCCTTGCAGGTTCCCCAGTTGTATGACAAGTTAAGTGATAAGTACATAGACAATCTCAGACAAGGAGTTAAGGGCCCCAGTGTTTGCTGTCCTAGTGGACTTCAATGTTCACAATGAGGCTGCCCTGACAGGAGCAGCTCAGAACTTCCTGGCCGCGATGACAACCATGGGACTGTTCCAGAATGTTTTGGTACCGACACATAAGCATGCCATACACTTGCTCTGGTTGTCTCTGGATGTAAGTTACATGGTTTGGTAATGGGGGAATTTTCCATTCTGCCCTAGTCATGAAATAATCATTATCTGGTGACAGGTCCTGTAAGACGGAGCTGTTCCGTCAGGCTTTTGGTTGAGGCAGCGGGCATCCACACATAGCCTCCCCGAGGTAGCTATCTCCCACTTACCAGCTATCCATCCACTGGTAACCGGCCATATTCATCTATATTAATGGGTCAGAACTTTCACTAGTAGTGTAACTATTCTATTTCATTGTAATTGATGAAAAATGATGTGACCCACTCTGAGCCCATTTGCGGGATGGACGGGATACAAATACTATAAATAAATAAGTAGTGGGTGGACAATTATGATGGTCTGCCTTGGGAGGTTCATGGATCAAGAGAGGTTTCCTGATGTCTCTTGGGGATTTGGTGCTCTTGTTATAGCCCTGTTGCCCTGTGGAATTTGCAGATGACTTGGGCTGTGGACACAATTGCTTCTGAGAGCTCTCTCTCTCTCTCCTGCCACTAAATTCAGGATGCCCCTTGGTTTACTGAGTGGCTTTGGATGATGAAACAATTGGGCAGATGGTTAGAGCACAAGTTGAGAAAAACCTGAACCGAAGTGCAACTGAACACAGGTGAGAGCAAACTATCATGCTTACTAGGTGGCAGTGACGGCAGAGAAGCCAGCTCACTTTTCTACCATCATTGTGTTTGCACAATGAAATTTGGCAGAGCTTTTCTGAATTGTGAAGGGGCTTTTATCTCAAGCCCGAGAATGTTGACCCAGAAAACATACAAACCCACTGTGACTCCTTTGCAACGCATCTTACAGAGAAAGTGCTTGTATCTGCCACAGCTTAAGACATCACAGTTGGTTCAATCTCAGGATGATATCAGAGTGCCATCTGGTCCCAGCTGTATGGCTGACTGCCAGTTGGTGAGACTTGATGAAGTGGACAAGGTGCTTTGAAGTATATGATACACCACATCCAGTTCTGACCCTTGCCCCTCATGGATGATCATATCACTCCAGGCTGGGTTGAAAGACTGGATCCAGTCTTGTCGGAGGGTTTAGTTCCAACTGCTTTGAAAGAGGTGGCTGTTGAGACACCTCCTGAAGAAAGCAACCCTGAACCCAAATTACCTGAACTACCACCATCCAGTGGCCAATATCCCATTCTTGGGCAAGATGCTCGAGCTGGTGATGGTTACACAGCTTCATGTGGTCTTGAAGGAGACAGATGATGTAAATGTTTTTCAGTTTAGATCCAGGCCTGCCTTTGGGGGAAATGCATCCTTTTGATTCTCCTGGACCTCGCTACAGCTTTCCGTGCCCTCAACCATGCTAACCTTCTGGAGGGGCTGGTTGGGCTGGGAATAGGCAGCACTATGCTTCAGTGGTTCCAGTCTTATTTGACCAACCAATTCCTGAAGGTAGTGCTGGGGGACTACTGCTTGGTCCTATGGCAGTTATGCTATCAGATCCTGCAGGATTCCATCTCATCTCCCATGTTATTTAACATCTATATTAAACCATAGGGACAGAGCAGCTGGGGATTTGGACTTAAGTGCCACTAATATGCAGGTGACACCCAGTTCTATTTCTCCTTAACAGCTAAACCAGGTGGGTCTGTGGAAGTCCTAAATAAGATACCTAGAGAAGGTAATGGAGTGGATGAGGGACAATAAACTGAAGCTCAGTCCAGACAAGACAGAGGTGCTGGTGGTCAATGGAGAAGCTGCTCGGGGACTGCAAAGCCAGCCTGTTCTGGAGGGGGTTGTACTCCCTGAAAGAGCAGGTTCATAGCTTGGGGGTATTACTAGACCCTGGCCTTTGGTTGGAAGCTCAGGTCTCTTCTGTAGCACACAGTGGCCTTTATCAGCTCCGGATGGTTGGCAGCTACAGCCATTCCTCAAAAACAGTGATCTGGCCACAGCAATCCATGCTTTGATCACATCCAAGTGATCTACATGAGGCTGCCTTTGAAAACAGTTCAGGAACTGCAATTGGTGCAAAATATGGTGCCTAAGCTTCTGCCAGGCTTGGGTACATGGATCACATCACCTCTGTGCTGAAGGATCTGCACTGCCTGCCCATCCATTTCCTGTTCCAATCTGAAGTGCTGGTTCTTACTTTTAAGGCCCGAAATGGCTTAAGGCCAGGGTACCTGAAGGACTGTCTCCGCCTATACTATCCAGCCCACCAGTTAAGATCTGCTTCTCAAGCCCTGCTCTCTGCTCTCAGAGGTGAGGAGGATGGCAACTAGAGACAGGGCATTTTTTGCAGTGACACCTTGCTTTTGGAATGCTTTCCCACTTGAGGCTTTCCTGGTGCCTACTTTACCTTTTTCTAGGCACCAGGCACATCTTGTTACACAGGCTTTTAATTAGGGGTTTATCTTAGCATTTTAATGGCTGCAAAGAAATATTCTAACCAAATCAATAAATATATAGAATGACCAATTCGTTTGAGTGGGTAGACATGTTGGTCTGCAGAAGAACAGTTTGATTCTGAGTCCAGCGGCACCTTGGAGACCAACAAGAGTTTCAGGGAATAAGCTTTTGAAAGTCAAGGAGTTGAGAGCTTTAACCTTCAAAAGCTTACACTGTGAAATTCTTATTGGTCTCTAAGGTGCTACTGGACTCAGATCTAACTGACCAATTGGAAAAAAAATCTTCCAGTGGCAATGATTCAGATACTTTTCTCTCTTAATGAAGAAACATATTTAACTCCATCTCTGCCTGTTTTGGAATCCTGAAGAGAACAGGATACCTTCCATCAGCTGGAGTAGAGAGCTGGGATCTTATCTTGCTCTGTTCTCCTGAACAGAAGCAGCTACCACTGCCATATACCAACACTTCCTCAGCAGCAGCATCTAGCTATTAAGAAAGCAACAGTATGTTACTTACTGTGGCAATGGATGCCTCTGCCTAATAGGTGAGAGAGTACTTGCTGTAAAAAATATGCACTGTCATGACACTTTTTAAAAGTAATGTCCTGGAGCAAGGATGTCTGCTTCTCCCTCCTTTGGGATTCCAAACCAGAGGGTAACACTGAGACCTAAATGTATGAATCCTTGCACAAGAGATGGGGCTATGTGTCAATCAGCCCAGTGTACCAGTCTTTTGAGAGAAGATAATAGTTCTCTCATAAAATAGAGCTTTTTGCTCCTATAAATCAAAGAACAAATACAATAAAGAAAAAAATATACTCAAAGGAAACAACAAATTCAGAAAAACATTTATTGAATAAAATCAGTGAAGAGTGGGGTATTTCCTGTTTTATTTTAGCCGGGGGGGGGGGGGGGAGTTTGCTGCAAGGAGGAAAAGAGTAACCACTAGAAAGACTCAAAGAGAGGTTGTGCTACTCAGAGACCACACCATGGCAACCTAGTAGCAGCCTCAGTTCAAATATGCCATCAGTCATTTATGTAAAATAAGCAGATCTGAAGCTGCAAGCACATTGCTGTACAAAGTACTAGCACTGGCTTCTTTAATAGCTAGACCTGGCTATATAACATGGTGAGGGATGGACTACAAATGAACTGAGAGGATACAGCCTCTTCAGGAGGTTTCAAATCAGAGAAAACGAATTTTTCAGGGCCCAAGTTTCAGAAAAGTCAGCATTAAAACAGTCATACAACCAAACACATAAAATATTCAGACACAATGTTTAAAAACCAACTGCGTGCACTGGGAGCACAAAAGATAATTCTGCCAAAAACAGAATCCTGCCAAGTTTTACATAAATGTCAAGTCCATATGGCTCAAAAAACAAACAAACAAAAAGACTGGGTTATGCTACAAATAGTATCAATGCAAAAATTCTAAATGTTACTTTTAGTTAAATGCAATTGTTTGGGTGAATACATTCAAATTGTAAATTGCCATTTCATAACTGATACTGTACAAATTAAAAAGATTAATTAAAATGTTTGTTTTAAGCACAAGTCTCTTTCTAAAGAGTTTGCAAATCTCCATCTGAAATAGTTTATCCAGGCCTGTGGGGCATATCATGGCCACGCCCCCCGACTCTCCCTCCATACCCCACAAGTTTCTTTCCCAAAAATCATGGGTTTTTTTGGCAAACTTTAAAATTCATTTTACTTTGAGATCCACTTAAATGGCATTGTGGCACACTGCATCGGCACCCCACCCTGCCAAAAGGAGCTCCAATGTTGCCATTAAGGGCTCAGAGGCCCACAGAGTGGCATTTCTGGGCGGAAAACAGTGGTGGCAGTGGGCAAGTGGCCAGGATGGGTCCAGGCATACGGCTTCTGCTGCCGCCGTGACACAAGCAGCCAAGCCCATGCTCTTTCTCCACCAGGCAGGCAGGCAGGCAGGCAGGCGGGTGGGGCACGGCACTCATTCCTCAGCTGGCTTCTGCGTACTCACTCCTCAGCCTAGCTTCCTGCGGAGCGAATGTGCTTCAGGTCAGGCGGGGTGGTAAAGAGCCAGCAGGCCATCCCCCGGCTGCCCCTTCCACCACTGGTGCTGGCAAGCCTCACACGCAGCACACAGCCCCCACTGCCCATTTTGCTTTTTGTATGAGCTGAGACCAGTGTGGCTGCAGCGGCAGCGACAACACCTCCCTAGAAAGAAGGTGAGTAGGAAGGATTCAGCAAAGGAAGGGAGGAAGGGGGGAAGCCAGGAAGATGAAGGCCAGCCAGCCAGCCAGGGGCCTGCGCCACTCACTCACCAGCCAGCCCCACAAGGGCAAGTCTCCCTCTCTCTTGCACACACGCCACCGCAAACTTTTCCACCAGGCTTTCCTTCCCCTTCAGGTATGCGCTCACTCTTCAAGTAATTGTACTTACTCATCTGGGGCTTTTTGATTTTATTTTGTGATGTCACACCCCACCAGTTTCCCAGTGCCCCCCCCCCCCAATTTTTTTTTCCTGGGTACGAACACTTAATGTATGTTATTAGTTGATTCCATGTGCTGTTGGTGGTCTCTGACTTCTGACCAGATTTAATATTTACACTGGAGATATAGGCGGTTATCTCCAATACAGATATTAAATCTGGTCAGAAGTCAGAGACCACCAACAACACGTGGAATAAATTAATATGTACATTAACTGGCATCTAACAGTATACTAAATATTTACTACAGAGCTAATTTAAATTAAATTTTTATACTGCATTGTTGGTGATGTGATGTCTACCTACTAAAGCATGGTTACAGTCTGGCATACCTTTTCTTATAAATCTAGCAAGTGCAAAGTATTCCATAAGGTGATACACAAATATTCTCTTGATTACACATGAGTTTTGTATTTATCTCAGACAATTTGATTGCACACCACTGGCATGGTTTTGCTGCTTCCACAATTTTCATAGCACTGTGCATTGAAATTAGTGTAGAGAGGCAAAACACTGTATAAATTCATCCTACAATAGCACTAGCTTATTCTGAAGGACATCTGTCCTTGGGATTAACAAGAAGTATGCCATCTGGTTTTAGACCAGGTTGTAATCACCCCACCAGGTCATTGTGCAGGAAAGACAGAACAGTTACAACCTGTCCACTTACTGGGAATACTACATGCAGAACTGAAGATGAGAACAGATTTGTTGCATGCAGAAGTGCAATTTACATATTGTTTATGCACTAAGATAACATACACAACATAAGCAGTCTTCTCCCACTGCATAAAGAGGACTTTCTAACACATCATGAGCCTATGCCAGCAGGCCTTGCTCAAACAGTCCAGTGTGAAACAGGACTGTATGTGAACAGGACATACCTGTGCAAGCGTTTACAAATGCTGGTCTCAGTAAACATTAAAATATACACAATAAGATGATGGTGTGCAAGCCAGAGACTCATAAATAACTATGCACCTACATGAACCAGCCAATATACTTAACCAGTATAGTGCTGCCCTGACTGTAACCTCCCATTCCCAATGACCTATCACAAATGGAAGGAGAAAAGACAGCTACAGTGGCAACTGGCTTCTCCAACCTTATCTGTGAAACCCATCATCCCATGATGAAGGTAAACAGCCAAAGGAATCTGAGGAGCTGTTGCCACAAAGGCACAGTGGGAAATCTCCTTCATGGATTGACCTCAGCTGTCGGCTCCAGTTCTCCTTCAGTATCTCTCCATACCTACCAATTTGCAAATGCTCTAGTATATTTTTCTACAAGAAAAAAAATGGAAAAGGGGAACTGGTACAGATTGCATTTACTTAACATATAGTACCTGAACTGAGATTTATCCAGTACTATTAATCTTCAATAGAGATATAAAATTTCTGCAAATTTTAGAAGCATTTTAGAAGCATGGGAAAAAAGTTAGACAGGGGCAGAATTCAAACATATGCAATATTCATTTTCTGATCCAGCTTATTTTACACCACCACTAACAACATAAATTTCTTTATTTATTTGATTTATACCCCGCCCTCCCTGCTGGGGCAGGCTCAGGGCAACACAGTTAATCACTTAGTTAGCATATAAAATTGTACTATTTGGTGTGGAATCTAAAATTATAAATGCCTTCATAATCTACAAACAAAAATTGCAAATATACACAGTTCTTGAGAGACAGCTGCTACCTCCTATGCTACCTTAGCACTTGCATCTTAATTTTTGCCATCTGAGGGATAGGGGAAAAATAACAATTGAAATTAGAAAACAGATTTTGTAATAAACAAAATAATGTATTACTTGGACAGAAACAGAAAGACTACCAGCATATTTGGACATGATCTTCATAACACTGAACTCTTCAATGATATATTACCGAAAACATTACAGCATATTGACTGTTGCCCAAATTTACATTTACACAACGTATTCTTGAAAATATGTTGTGTACCTCTGCAGTAAATATAGGAGGAATCATTATCTAACCTGTAACTCATTTTACATAAAAATTTTCATGCTACGCATTTTGAATGAGTAAACACTTGTCTAAAACAGCATTGCATTCATTCCAAGAAGAAAATATTTTATAGGAGTTTTTCTTCAGTTTCCCAATTTTTCCACTGGAAAAGTTGAAAGAAACCAGATTGGGGTTTTCCCCCCCGGCCTTCCTATCTGAACCCTGTATCTAATAAATAAGGGTTGGCAGCCATAAGAACATAAGAGAAGACAATGCTGGATCAGGCCAATGGCCCATCCAGTCCAAAACTCTGTGTCATATAGTGGCCAAAAACACCAGGTGCCCTCAGGAGGTCCAGCAGTGGGGCCAGGACACTAGAAGCCCTCCCACTGTTGCTCCCCCCAAAGTACCAAGAATACAGAGCATCACTTGCCCCAAACTGAGAGTTCCTATCTATACCTTGTGGCTAATAGCCATTGATGGACCTCTGCTCCACATGTTTATCTAATCCCTCTTGAAGCCGTTTATGCTTGTGGCCACCACCACCTCCTGTGGCAGCCATGCAAATTTGCACAGTAGGGCCAGCCACAGCTACGCATGCCTTCCCTTGAGGTTGACCTGGAAGTTCCAACTGGCCCAGAATGCAGCCGCGCAGGTCCTCACCAGGACCCCTAAGACAGCACACATCCAACTGGTGCTGCACTGGCTATCAGTGGAGCACCGGATTAAGTTCTTTTGACCTTTGGTTTTGACCTTTAAGGCCCTCAGTGGTCAGGAACCCACATACCTTTGGGATCACCTTTCTCAGTATGCCCCCAGCAGAGCATTACACTCCAGCAGTAAAAACCTCCTGGTGGTCCTTGGCTCAAGAGAGATGCAGCTGTCCTCAACCAGGGCTAGGGCTTTTTTTAGCCTTGGCCCCCACCTGGTGGAGCTCTCTACTGGAGAACATCTGTGCCCTGCAGGATCTATTACCTTTCCGCAGGGCTTGTAGGGCAGAGATGTTCCCCCAGACTTTTGGTTAAGGACAGCAATGGGACAGCAACTAATCCGGCACTCTCATATCTCCCACCTCCCCTCACCTACCCCTTTAGGAGGCTATGGAGGAAGCTGCAATTTTTCTTGAATATTCTGCCATCTTGGAACAGATTGTCTTTTATCTATTGATTTGTATGGTATTTTATAATGTTTTTAACTTACTCTAAAATATCTGTTGTTCTTATCCTGTTGTAAACTGTCCAGAGTCCTATCAATAATAATAATAATATGCTTGACAGTTCCAGAAACCCCCAAGAATGCATTTTTAAATAATTAATTTGGGTATACAAATTTTTTGAAAAATCAATAACTATGATGTCTGTGGTTCCACCTCCTGCAGCAGCCATTTTCTGGTTGGCTTTGCAGCAGCCACTTTGTAGTTGTGTCCACTACCTTGTCTCAGAATTCTAAAAGTGCCCACAGGCTCAAAACGGTTGGGGAGCCCTGGTCTACACTCTGATCTCCACATATAAAGAAGCCTGGTTGCAGTCAAAACCCTCACAATAATAATTAGTGTGTATATTACCATCTATTGGTATGCATCAACATTAAATAAATGTAAAGAAGATTTGAGTCACAGTGAGAAGAATTCAGTTAACACCTGAACAGTAAAATTATTAACAGATGTTTACTTACATATTTTGCTTCAAACTTCTTAGCCAACATTTCCACTTCATGTCGCTCACGCTCTTCATCATTAAATGGATCTTCAATGACAGTGGATTTTTTCTGAGGGAGAGGTGAAAGATCAGTCATTGTTTACAGAAAAACTTGTATAACAGAAATAAGGAGTTACAGCATCACTATACTACATTGCTTTGATTGTATGAATACAGCTTTGGCTAGTAAGCTAAATGAGACAATAGCAAATCTGACTTTTCAAATACACTCCTATTAACCCTACTGAAAATTATTTCAAGAACCATTAAGATTTGTATTCAGGTAAATGTGAATAAGATCAATGTGCTAGCAAACTAAGGTGCCCTCCCCAAGTCTATGATAGAGTATTCAAAAGCATAACACACAATGAAGGCAAAGTTACACGTTTTATAACCTGTGATATAGAAGTGAATAGGTTATGTTAATGAAATATCAGTCCCAAGAAAACAACAATGATCTATAAGCTCAAAGCTTCTCCAATTGTTCATCAAGCTTCTTCATCAATTTTACATTAGTTTCCCTACACCTCAAACAAGTATCCATTTAACCAGCCCATCACTATATCCAGTAGTAAACTGGCTGACCCCAAACAAAACCTGCAAAATGCACCACCAAAGACAAGATAGGGGTATATAGAAAATTAATGATTTATAAATTAACCAAATTAAAAAAAAAACTCCTTAAACATTATAAGAAAGGGGAGAGGGAATAATTTAAATGAAGTGGCATAGCTGTTGAAAAACTTCCATGTAATCTAGTTTCATGTCAGTGGTAATGACCCTATTGGGCAAATGCATGGTCATCCAGTTAATATGATTACATCTATGCCAACACCAATAATCCTGCTAGAGGTACAGATCTGACAAAGGAAGTAACTCTGCATGATCAAAGTATTATATGGACAAGTTATGACTATATGGGCCCCAATAGTATAATGAGCATAAAATAATTTTGTCTTCTTGTAAAAATAATTAGGTCATAAACAACCCAAAGCCATTTGCCTTGGACCTTTTTCTATGAGGTGGGGACTGCCCTGGAAGAGACCTCCCTTCCACCTTTCTCCCAGCCTTGGGTCGCCGTGGCGGGGGGGGGGGGGGGGGAATCATCAGGGAAAGGACTTCCTTTCCCCCGGCCACAAAGAAAGGGTGTGTGGATCACTTGGAAAGGAGCTTCATTTAACCCTTTGGTTTTGCTCCCTGCCACTTTGAGGGGGGGAGCAAAATCAAAGAGTTAAACGGCTGCCAGCCATTTAACCCTTTGGTTTTGTTCCACTCTGCTTTGAAGGGGGAGGGAGGAAAACTGAAAAATTAAATGGCTTCCAGCCATTTAAACTTAACAGCTGAGCGGCGGAACCCGAATTCCCCAAATAGCCAAACCAAACTGGCCAAAAGTCTGGTAAATGTTAGGGGATTGCGCCTTCCCCAAACATCTGTTCCTGAGCTCCAAAATGGCCCAAGTTCAGCCTGAATTTTGGCTTGTGGGCTGGTTCATGCCCATCCCTACCTTTCCCCCCTCCAAACATGAAGAAATTACAATATAAAAGACCATGCATATATCATGGTATAAAGAAAGAACTTTGAAGTTGTAGCCAGCTTTACTCCTTGGGAAAAAACAGTAAACATCTGAACTGAAGAATTATGTTTTATAGTAGTTTAGTTATGGTGTTCACTACTTTCTGTAAAGCATTATCATGAAAATTCAGGGAAGAATTTATTTTAGAGACAATGAAGGAATGTCTCATTCTTGAATTATCAGCAATTCTCAAGTTTTGCAGCCCTTCAAAAATCAATAAAACAAAAAATGTAACTTTTTATTAAAGTGACCTTTTTCCATAGACCTTTTTCCAAGAAGATAAGCGCCAAAGAGCAAAACCAGATGTGCTCTGAAATATTTTGTGAATAGGGTGTAAATTATCTATTATTCATAAGGATTAAAAATCCTTCCTACTGCCATCTTCATGAGCAGCTGTGTGGTTTGAGAGGTGAAGGAACAAGCAGGATCTACAGAGTCCATCACTTCTAAGGACACTATGGACCAGCTTCTAGCCAGGATTATCTCAGCTCCATCTCTACTGTGGGAGTAATCTAGCCCATTTCTCCTTTTTGAGTGGGCATTCTGGAAACATCTTCTTACAAGTGGATCCTAGATGTATCACCAAGTTTCTAGGCCATTTATGAAAGCTCCATGGGCATAATCAGGGATTTGGGGTTTTGCTAATTGTTCAAGACTACTTTTTTTGAGGAAAAAGGAAATGATATTAGAAAACTAAATCTGTGTAGTCACCGGGGGGTTGGGGGAGAATAGTCTAGCAATAAATCAGCATAGCAGCCATAGGTTGGGAAGTTGAAGATCTACTACAGGTTTGAGATGTGAGGGCCTCTTAATGAGAGAACTGGTTGACAGGTATATAATTTTCAGGGATTAGTAGAAATCACGGCATGGCATATAGAAAATTTTGTTGAAGCTATTAAGTTTTTTCGCTCCAGACAAATAAAAATCAAAGTAACAAGAATTCAAGTGCAAATATCTAAATATGTTTTTATATTATAGAAGCAGCCGTAACATTGGGGATAGTGCCACAAATAAACTGGCAGTGATATATTCTTTTCTCTTGCCCTTATGGGAGTAGTACTGTGCTGGAGAGGGAGGAGACCATCTGTGAGGAAACAACACACACTACTTTCCTTGTTCTTAAAAGGAGGAAATGTGAACTCCAAGATGAGCACATAGCCTCTGAAAATCAACAAGAGGACCAACTTGGAAAAAGTTCACTGAATGACAGACATTGCTGCAATATATTGGCATAGCTTTGGTAATACAGTGAAATTACACTCAGTCTATTAGCACTGGGTCAGCACTGGACTTTTCATAAACTTGACTGTGAGACGTAAGCATTGGCAAAATGAGATGTCCCACAACAGAAAGAATCCATTAGGAGAAGATACCTGACCAAATGAGCAACCAGTAATGCAGGGGTTCTAGTAAGTAACAATGAATTTATAACTGTGCATCTGCTGCGTAAGGGGAAAAGCTGTTATTCAGAATCATAAAGTATACATGGTGGCTTCTTGCATGGTATTTCTAAATATTGCATCTAATTTGTCTTGCTTTTTTGGCAGAGAGAGGGGATGTGAGCCCAGACTCATTCTCCACAGAACTGTTATGGAAGCTTTATGCAGGCTCACATACTTTAACCAACAAACAAACAAAAAAAGAAATCGCAGCCTCCAACCAGGTACTACTTTACCATGAAAATGTGCCCTGTTAACTGTACAATGTGCTCTGAACCCATAGTCAGCCAAGTTTCTTCAGAAGCAATTCCATAAAACCAAGGATAACAGAACTGCCCCCCACCCAAGACTGAGCTACAGCCCTGTTGTAGCTGTAATAACAGTTGTGGTGAAAATCAAGCACCACATAGGATACTGCACACAGAGTTACAATTATTTTCCAGCCTTTACCTCCCCACCCTTCAAAGGACAGAACAGAATGATGCCTGCACAGAAATCAGCTCTATAAAATTCACAACATCCTAAACCCTTTGGAATCTAAGGATTTGTTCATAATCTCTCTTTTGATAACATTTGTATCCTTTATTTTACTCACAGTTCACAATTATTCAGCACTGTGCTGTAAACATATGGCTACTGATCTAACATGCGGCCTGTATCAAATAATGCATAGGTATATCTGCATCCACACCTTATGTTCTCTATTTTACACTGTACCTTTAAAACACTTTGCAATATTGATAAAGCACTTGGATGAAAAGATGCAAGAAGCTGTTTGGGTGCTTTAATTTACAAGTACATTTCTGTCTTTATTACGTGTTACATTGCTCACATGGACATTTCTGTGAGTGAATGAAGTGGCCCACAATGAAGTTGCAATTAGCTTTTAGATTCTTATCACCATAAAAGAATGATGGATTGCATGCAGCTCAGGCTGGACTGGATAGAAAAGAGCTGCGCAAAAACAAATATTTATGGATAAAGCAATAATATCATTACTACAGTTTAACATTGATTAGCACACCTAAAAGCCATAAGATGCAATAGTTAAAATATTTACTGGAAATTATACAGAGAACAAAGTACAAGTTAGATATTTCAATAACTTCAATATGCATTTGTTCCCAAGACTGTACAGGATCTTCACCAGATTAATTATTAGCAGCATATTTACTTAAGTCTCTCTCTTTAGTAGGTAATAATGCTAGCATTCCTTTTTATGGATCAGGCAGCACATGGAAGGATTTGGCATAACCATTCTGATGTATTCCAAATAGAGTAAGTGGCTCTCTGGAGCTCATGCTGGCTATTCAAATCAAGTGGTGCTACCAACTGCTGGCTGTGACTTTTTTCAAACTGGTATTTTCTGCAGCTATTCCACAATCCACTCTGAACTACTTTCCTGTACTTTAAAGGAAAGCAATTCAAAGTAATAGTCAGCTGTAGGGCTACTTAACCAAACTTTTGACATTAAGCAAAGAATTACATCAACTGAACATAGAATTTGAGGTTTGAAGCAACAGATCATTTAAATATTATACTGCTGTCACAATATATGTTAAGTATTATAACAGTAGATAGCCTTAATAGACTTTGACTTCCAATATGGCAGATGCTTACAACTAACTTTGGCAAATTGTCCATTTGAAAACTCTCTATTAATTTTATCTTGGCTCTTATGAGGGTATATACATAAGGAAGTTATCCCATTATCTTTATCTTAACAATATGAAATATTGGGAACCAGTGCTTCCAAAAAGATCTATAGATGCATACAGTTCTCCTTGCCCTCACTACTCCTTCTCAGCATGAGCACTGCAGGCCATATTAGGTTGGCAAAAGAAAAAATTAGTTTACTTGCTTATGACAGAGTGCTTTCAGACACTACCAAAGCAGAAGAACTGGTTCTCTACAGATCACTACCACTGTATGGCTGGGTCATCCCTTAACAGCAAGTGTGCTTTATCTCCTCCTAGGCTTCATCCAACATCGGGACAGCCACCTCCATATTAGTCCTCTCTCACACGTAACTCCCAACCTAAAGAAAAGCAGTTAAGCGTGATAGGAGTGGCAAAACACGAGGAGCAAAGCGGAGGGGGGGGGGGGGGGGAGATCCATACCCGGGGCTCGCCACACAACAGCAATTCGGGATAGCTGAATTCCACGCAGCTTTCTTCAGTGGGATCCTTCAGCACCAACTCCAAGCGGACCGTCTGGCGCGGCGGCGGCGACTCCTGCCGGTTGCTTTCGCGCTGTAATTGCTGGTGCGGCGGTGGTGGTGGCGGCGGCGGCGGCGGCTCCGGCCTTGGGGGCTCGCGCTGAGGTGGCAGCAGTGGCTTCGGCTCGGGCCGGCTGATCTCGCGCGGCAGCAAGGGAAGCGACTGGGGCTCCGGCCGAGGACAGGACTCGAACGGTTGTAGCGGTGGCGGTTCCGCCCGGCAGATATCGTTGTGTTGCTGCTCCGGCAGTTTCAGGGCCTCCCGCACCAATGGCTGCTCCACCTCGCGAACCCCTCCAGGCTCTCGCTCAAGTACTGGAGTCTCGCCTTCCCGTCGCCTCACGGGTGACAGACTAATGAACGGCACCCGGCGCGGCTCCGCCATCATCCAACCCCCCCACCCCCCCGTCCGGTGCCCCTCCCTCACCACCCACAGCTCCTGCTCCTCCTCCGGTTCCCTCCCCTTAACCTGGTCAGGACAGCTCCCCCTCCCCACTAGGTTCTCCTCGCTGTTAACACCGCCGCCATCTTTAAGCCCCCCCACGTAAATAGAAGCAGGCCACTAGGGCACGCATGCGTACGAGCCGGACCTCCACGGACGCGCTGCTTTACGTCACTGTTGTTATTGCACATATTCTCACAACGTCACCCCGGTCCTCGCGATCGCACGCTGAAGACGGTAGAGCTCCGCCCACAGTTGCCTTGGAGATATGCACGCTGACCTACCGTAATGTCGTTAAAAGGACGGGGGAGAGGGCTCCGGGGAGAACTGAGGGTAGAGGGCTTCGGAGATGCCTGCCTCAGAATCAGTAGCAGCCCCCAGGTGACATAGTGGACTTCTAATTTGAAGTTGTGACTGGTTTTAAGCATGAGTTATTACAGTTAAGGCGCAAAAGATGTGAAGTAGCTTAAAAGTCAGTAACAGTAGAAAAGTATAACAAATTTCAAGTCCAGTGGCACCTTTAAGACCAACAAAGGTTTATTCAAGGTATGAGCTTTCGTGTGCATCTACACTCCCCCCCCCCCCAAAAAAAAAAGTTATGAAATTTATGGGGGGGAAAGGCCATGAAATTTTTTGTGCATGAACACGAAAGCTCATACCTTGAATCCTTTGTTGGTCTTAAAGGTGCCACTGGACTCAAAATTTGTTCTACTGCTTCAGACCAACACGGCTGACCACCTGGAAATAGTCATAAAATATTTTACAATGAGCAGTCTCCCAATTATGGCTACCAAACGTTTTCAATCTGAGAGTGTCAGAGGAGCAAATGGTAAAGAGTTTGAGGATTAAAGGTTCATAATACAGCTTCTTATTCTACAAAAGCAGGTCAGAAACAGTTTAGTACCTCACTTTATGCACATATGTCTATTTTGTATAATGTCTTGTTACTCCAAATAACACTGAAGCTCCGTGAAAATTCAGAATAGCTATCTGATTTTATTTAAACTGAATGACCATGGCTTTCTTTTTGGGAAAGAATGAGAGCGGGTACAGATTTCAGCAAATTAAGTGTTTGGCTCTATTGAGAAATAACGTATTTCTTCTGCTAGGTTTAATATAGCATCAGTTCTATAACTTCTCATCAACTACATAAAGAAAGGGGGAAGCAGGGATGCATACTGCTTATCAATATTGATGTCTCAAAAAGTATCCCATGTCTTCTACAGTGTCACAGTTATTTCCTTCTTTTACAGAACTGGTCATTGTTGTTCCATGATGCTACATTATAACTGCAATATAAGTATTAATTCAAAAGACACTGGGATTCCAACAAAAATGAGCAAGTACTTCTTATTTTACTGGGTAAAATTAAACATTGTCTGGAAAGGCCTTGAGGACCCAAACTTGTTTTAGCGGTTGTCAAGTACCTTAGCAGGAGTTCTCCTTTTTATGCAAAGTAGCCTAACTGTCAAATCATTGGCAATTAATAATTAAATTTAAAATGCAGATCAGAACACTTAGGAAACTTGAAGGGTGTTTTTTTTTGTATTTGCTGTTCAGTAAAGGAGGTTGTTGCCTTTCCATTCCTTGTTATAGGCACTGCAGATCTTAATGGGAAGCTATTTAGAAACTGTAAGATATAAGAACACCAGCTCTTTAGAAATGTACTTTTAATGTTGGTTTCCAATGGCAAAAAAATAACTTATACAATTAGCTGGCCAAGTGTAGTCTTTCTTTAACCATACATTGTCAATTGCGTACTTAAACACAGGTCGTATTCAGTCACACTAAGGGCATAACTAGATATGATGATTTGTATTGCAGTGAAAAGAAAGGGCTATGATCTAGAAGTCCCTGCTCAACTGTTGCCTGTGCTACAAACTTGCTAGCTAGCTTTAATCAAGATATTGACTCAGGTAGCGGTTACACTGAAGGCTTGGTGCAATCTGGCAGTGCCTCTATTTGCAGTGGTTTAAGTCATTGCCGGAAGGGGTGACCATTCAGCACACTCTGAAGCAGCTCTTCTGCATGCCAGTTCTGCACTGAAGCATCCATATTACCGGCACCTCAACCATGGAGCGCAGCCCTTGCTGGCTATGGGGATCACTCATGCTCATATGCACTTATGTGCATATCCCTATTGGGCAGAAAAAAACCATGACTGAGACAGAAATAACTGTTCATTCTTCCCATCTGTCATCTGTTCACAACAGGGGTTCAGACATTGGAAAAAATAGAGTGGGAGTGCTGGCATATGTAACGACTGGACTTTCTATGGTGTCAGCAAGCTCCACTTCCAGGACAGGCCAGACTTGGGTGCCGACAACAGGCATGGAAGGCAGACGTCGTTGTCTGATCGTGCTCTTTAAATCCACAAAGGTAGCACAACTATATTGGTGTGAACTGCTCATGTGACCACAGCCTTAGCTTCAGCATGAACACAAACAAACAATATAAAGGACAAAATTGGGACAGTTACTGGGCTATGTTGTAAGGCTGTTGTGAGAATTACAAGATATGTTTGAAGTGTTTTGTACACCAAAAACTCTATATAAGTGTTAAGATTTATTATAAGATCTCCTTTTTTGAAATGTTAAGAGCTCTATAAGGCTACTAATTTGATTAGGAGAGTGATGGTGAGGATGGCATGTTAATCCTTTCCTTCTGTGCTGCTCTTCCCCCATCTGAATTAGTTGCATGGGGGAGAAGGGACACATACAGCTATTTTGAAATTTAAAAGTAAAGGGAGAGGGGAAAACCTGATCATGAATCCCATGCATCAAATTTAGTTTGACCTTGAGGGTGAACATAAGCAAGAACTCACAGTACATGTTAACTAAACACAAATGGAATTTGAATTATGAATTTACTGTGCTTTCATAAAGTACAAAATAAAGCATATTGGCCTGTTTACTTTTATAAATTGTTTATTTTGGGGGGGGGGGGGGGTTATGCCACCCCAGCAAGAAACCTTGATACAAATTACAAAGCATAAAAATCACCAGTGCTTCCTGCATATTTTACAGTGGGCTTCAGTCAAGTTCCTTTGGACCTGTTCACATCCTTTAGGAGTTAACTGATCTAGTTTCTGAATGAAACTCCCTACTTCCTCAAGCTGCTAACAAGCACTTGTAAGGACAAGGTAAAGCAGTAAAGAAGACCCCTATCAGCCTAGTACAGTAATTGTATAGAACAATACTTGCAGTCCACTCCAATAAATGTTCACAAGGAAGTAAATTACATTGACTTTTATGGGGCTTTCTCCCAACTGTATGTATTTTGGATTGCAACCTTAATGACTGAACAGAAAGCAAAATCATGTGGGAGAAAGAGGAATATTACAATGCACCTAGACATGGACTATTTGCTGTATGTTTACTTCCATTCAAACATGGTCTATGTTAAGAAATTCTCCTTATGCCATTTCCAGATGGGTGGGTTTTTTATAATTTATAAATATATGCTTCCTAACAGCCAAGAGCTTTACTGTGAAATGCTGAATACAGTCCTTGAGTTCATATCATACTCTACTGTGGAAAGTGATACCAAACAATCTAGTATGGAGCTGTACAATTTGAATAACTCAGTTCTCAAAGTGCTTCACTACTAGAAAAATTGCAGAAATTCACATGTTTGGAAAACCTGAGGGCTGAAGACAACATGGACAGCTAAATGTTAGGAACTACAGTATAAAATAAAATGGAGCCTGTGAGATGCTACATTACATTAGTAACAAAAAACTACTCATAACTGCATGGCATTCAGACAGTTTTCATTGATATAAAAATATAAATCTGTTCTTAAGATTTTGTATTATTACATTCTACAGTTTTGGCATTAGGGTGAAAAACTCATTATTCCAGCCAGGTATAAAATACAGCCACTTTCACATTCTGGTAGGAGATGGCAGCCGATTCCATCCTCTTGGGTGATGCTAGTTCAGATGGGGACTCTGTTTTCCTTGGCCCACTTCTTCATGATCCGGACAATGTACTCTACTTGTGGGTTACCTGTACTCCGCAGGAGATGCAGCACTTCCCTTAGGGTGTCTCTAAAGAGAAAACGACAAGTGAACAAAGATTTTGAAAGCAATCCTAAACTGGCCTACTGAGAATTATACTTAGGTCTATTCAATAGGGCTTATTCCCAGGATAGTGTTTTTAGGATTGCACTGTCAAAGGGGTGAGAACTAGACTGGAAGATATTTCCAATCTCCAGACTATACAAAAGAAAAAAATGCTAGTGGTAAACACAAAAAATGTAAGTGAATATAATGTGAAAGTTTTTAATCAATATAATAGAATCACTTATGCTGTAACTAGGGCTGCCAGACCCCCTTAGTTTGGTGGGGGTTGCCTGATTTGGAAGGGCTCCTGACCGCCCGCCAGCTGGCGGGAGGGGGGAAGGTCCGCCCCCAAAAGCGACCACCCGGCCTCCTCCCCTCCTTTCCCCGAAAGGGAAAGCCCCGAATTCAGGACTCTTGGAGTGCAGGCATGTGTGGCCTCCCCCACACCTCTCCCCAACAGTGTTTAAAGAAAGTCTTTAAATGCTACTAGGGAGAGGTGTGCGTGGCCTCCCCCCCCCCCCCCCACACCTCTCCCCAGCAGTGTTTAAAGGAAGTCTTTCAGTGCTGCTAAGAAGAGGCGGGGGGCGCATGCCTGCACTCCAAGCCTAGAATTTGGGGCTCGGAGTGCAGGCATGTGTGGCCTCCCCCGCCCACCTCTCTGGAGCAGCATTTAAAGGAAATCTTTAAATGCTCCTGGGGAGAGGCAGGGCCCACACACACTCTGAGCCCCGCTTGGAGTGCAGGTGTGTGCAGCCAACCCCCCACCTCTCCGGAACAGGGTTTAAAGGAAGTCTTTAAATGCTGCTGGGGAGAGGCAGGGGCCTCCACTCCCCAACGTGATGATGTGACTTCTGTGTGACGTTATCACGTGGGGGACACTCTGCCCCCTCCAGTAACGCCCCCCCCAAAGTCCCCCACTGGGGACTTTGAGGGACCTGGCAAGCCTAACTGTAACACTATTGCATCCCTGTGGAATAGAGAGGAGTTCTAAGACTATGAAATTACTCAGCCAGGAATTCAACTAGAAGACAAACAAACAAACAAAAAATCCCCATCCCACCCCCCAAATCTGTACACTGGCAAAACTGGCATGAAAATAATTTGGTAGAACAGTTTAAAGGTCTGTTTAAAGATGTCTCAGCAGTAGAACAATGCAGGAGAACCTTCATAAAGTCACAGAGTTGGAGGGAGCCATACAGGCCATCTAGTCCAACCCCCTGCTCAGGATTAGCCAATCAGCCTTCATTTGTCCCCACTAGCTCTAGCTTTTAAAAGGGCTTTCACCACATTACACTCTATGCATTGTATGCACCCAGAAAGAGTCTTTGCAGGTACAACTTTTAGAGGCAAACTATGTTTCCCATCCACTACCTACAAGCTCTAACTTGATTTTGTGAAGGACCTATTCATATGAATTTTAGCATTTGGCCACTTAAATTAAAGGATCTCCTGAAAAAATATATAATCTTTCCTTAAAATCTACCTCCATTCCTGAGGACTGGAAGGTAGCGAATGTCACTCCTATCTTTAAAAAGGGTTCCAGATCCGGGAAATTACAGGCCAGTCAGTCTGATGTCAATACCAGGTAAGTTGGTGGAAACTCTTATTAAGGAAAAAATTAGTAGGCATATTGATGAACAAAATCTATTGAGGAAGACTCAGCATGGGTTATGTAAGGGAAGATCTTGTCTCACTAACCTGTTAAGTGTTCTTTGAGGGAGTAAACAAACATGTGGACAAGGGGGACCCGATAGATGTTGTTTACCTTGACTTCCAGAAAGCTTTTGATAAAGTTCCTCATCAAAGGCTCCTAAGTAAGCTCAATAGTCATGGGATAAAAGGACAAGTCCTTTTGTGGATCAAAAACTGGCTAATTAAAAGGAAACAGAGAGCGAGTATAGATGGCCAATTTTCTCAGTGGAGGGAGGTGAGCAGTGGGGTACCGCAGGGATCACTACTCGGTCCAGTGCTTTTTAACTTGTTTATTAATGATTTGGAGTTGGGAGTAAGCAGTGAAGTGGCTAAATTTGCAGATGACACAAAGTGGTTCAGGGTGGTGAGAACTAGGGAGGATTGTGAGGCAGACCAAAGGGATCTGTTGAGGATGGGCAAGTGGGCATCAGTGTGGCAAATGGGGTTCAATGTGGCCAAGTGCAAAGTGATGTACATTGGAGCCAAAAATCCTAACTATAAATACACGTTGATGGGGTCTGAACTGGTGGAGACTGACCACTTGGAGTCATAGTAGATAACTCAATGAAAATGTCGAGACAGTGTGCGACTGCAATGAAAAAGGCCAACGCTATGCTGGGGGTTATTAGGAAGGGAACTGAAAACAAATCAGCCAGTATCATAATGCTCCTGTATAAATCAATGGTGCGACCTCATTTGGAGTACTGTGTACAGTTCTGGTCGCCACACCTCAAAAAGATATTATAGCATTGGAAAAAGTGCAGAAAAGGGCAACTAGAATGATAAAAGGGTTGGAACACTTTCCCTGTGAGGAAAGGTTAAATCACTTGGGGCTCTTTAGCATGGAGAAACGACGGCTGAGGGGGTGACATGATCGAGGTTTATAAGATTATGCATGGGATGGAGCAGGTAGAGAAAGAAGTACTTTTCTCCCTTTCTCACAATACAAGAACTTGTGGGCATTCAATGAAATTGCTGAGCAGTCGGGTTAGAACAGATAAAAGGAAATACTTCTTCACCCAAAGAGTGATTAACATGTGGAATTCACTGCGACAGGAGGTGGTGGTGGCTACAAGCATGGACGGCTTTAAGAGGGAATTAGATAAACACAAGAAGCGGGGACCCGTGATACTCACAGGGGGGGAGGAGCTCCATGTTGAGGAGGAGGAAGCACCCACAGGTGAGCCTTCCCCCCCCCAGCACTGACAGTGTGGCTGGGGCCGTCAATCCTTCTCCCCCCCCCCCACGGGCACCAGCGGTGAGGCCTGAGCTTGCTGATCTCCCCCCCCCCCCCATGGGTACCGGTGGCAAGGCCTGAGCATCTCTCAGCTGCCGGGCCCACTGATCTCCCCCACCCGGCAGCGAGGCCTCAGTGGCTCCCAGCCACCGGCCCACTGCAGTTCCCAGAGCGTTCTCTGTGCATGCGCAGGGAACACTCTTTACTTTTGGGGCAATTTAAATACCCCCCATATAGTTTTTTAAAGTTTCCAGATTTTTCTGCATACCTGGGGATTGCCCCAAGTGTGCAGGAAAATCTCGCTGCGCCCCCCCAAGTGCCCCCAATATGCGGATCTAGATATCCACATGCACAGGGTACACTTGGCTATTTGTATATAGACAAGAGGCAGGGATCCACGATACTCATGGGGGTGCTACACGTGGAGGAGAAAGCCCCCACAGATAAGCCTTCTCCCCCACCCCTGGGCACCGGTGAGGCCTCAGCGGCTCTCGCCGGGCCAGCTGCTTCTCCTCCCATGGGCTCCCACCACTTTTCCTCTCCCCCATGGGCTCCCGCCGTTTTTCCTTCCCCGCCCATGGGCTCCCACTGCTTTTCCTTCCCCTCCATGGGCTCCTGCCACTTCTCCCCCCCACGGGCTCCTGCCGTTTTTCCTCCCCCCCCCCCAAGGGCACCACCCCGGTGATTCCCCCCTGGCACCAAGGCCCGAGTGGCTGAGGGCCGCTGGGGCCACCTATTCCCCCTGCCCCCGCTCAGCCCGAGTGGCTCTCAGCCACCAGAGAGTTCCCTCTTTAACTTTTGGGGGGATTTAAATATACCCCCAAAAGTTTTTTAAAGTTTTAAGAGTCCCCCACGTGTGCAGAAAAATCTCCCTACCCCCTAGGTGCCCCCCTGCACGGATTTCGATATCTGCATGCGGGGGGCGCCTTGGGAATTAGATATATAGATATGGAGCAGAGGTCCATCAGTGGCTATTAGCCAGAAAGTATAGATAGGAACTCTCAGTCTGGGGCAAGTGATGCTCTGTATTCTTGGTGCTTGTGGGGGGCAACAGTGGGAGGGCTTCTATTGTCCTGGCTCCACTGGTGGACCTCCTGAGGGCACGTGGTGTTTTTGGCAACTGTGTGACAGAGTGTTGGACTGCATGGGCCACTGGCTGATCCAACACTGGCTTATGTTCTTAAATTAATAAAGCCAAATACCTATAATGTGACATGTGTCTTCATACCAAAGTTAACTCAAAAGCAGGCTAGTCTAGGGACTGACATAAAAACCATATGTAAAAATTATACCAGAGCTGTTCTGATCTCATTCTGATCAGCATAGGAAATGGTGTCAATTTACCAGGTGGTCTGATTTCAAGATGACAGCTCCAAGTTGGGGATTTCCTGGAGAGTTGGGATGAGAGCCTGGGGAGGGTGTAAGTTTCGGGAGGGGAAGGGACTTCAGTAGGGTAGAATGTCATAGAGTCTACCCTCCAAAGCAGCCATTTCTCCATGGAAACTGATCACTGTAGACTGGGGATCAGTTGTTATTCTGGGAGATCTACATGTCTCACCTGGAGATTGGCAGTCCTAATGACAACCCTAATGTAAAATGTTGGCTAAAAATGCTCTCCTCCGTACTAAATGTTGCTCATTAGTTCCTGCTTAACTGAATCAATTGTAATTTACGTGTCAGCAAAAATAGTCATTTGTCCTGATCAAAAGGGAAATAGTTTTCCTTTGATTTTTAACTTTACTTTGCCCAGGGTGTTTTTTTTTTTTTAAGGTGCCAGAACTGTCAAGAGGGAAATGACGTTTTCAATCTGTATATTGAAAACTCATGAACTTTTAAACATTTTAAAAAGAACTTTGCTGAAGAGGTTCCAGAACTCCGTTCCAGTCTGTTCCCCCAGAAAAAAGCCCTGATTTTGCCTATACTTATAAAGGCAGGTAGGTATTATTATTATTAGAAATTATGGGATAAGAACAAGATTCATGGAAAAGGAGGTCAATATAATGGCTGGTGAACAGAGGATGCTTATTAGGAAGGTATCAGTTCTTCAGCATACAATCTAAAAGACTATTTAAGAATGAAACTCACAGTCATTCATCCAAGTATCAGGATAACCACCATTACTTTTCTATTGGTTTAGACTTCTTACCAGGCCCATAGCTATGGTGGCGCATTTGGGGGCTCTGCCCCCTCAAATGTGAGGCATGTCCCACAACAGCTGCTGCCCCTCTCCCCCCTCCTGTGACATTAAAAGGGCCCTCTAGCTGATCAGCGGAACATGTGGCCAGCCGATCAGCTGGAGGGCCCTTTATAGCTTGCAGTCGCCCCTCTCCCTACCTTCCTCCAAGACTTAAAGGGCCCTCCAGCTGATCAGCTGGCCATTTAAATCTTGTAAAAGGTGAGGGAGAAGGGCAACTGCTGACTGCACGCCTTCCCTGTTCAGGCGCGGGCAGCTTGCACTTGAAAAACACCATTTAAAGGGAACAGCTGAAATTGTGGCTTGGAGTTCAGGGAAGGCGTGCAGCCACCCCTCTCCCTCCCCTCCCCTGCTGCCCCACAAAATTTCCCCATGTCCCAGCAAGCCAAAATTTTTGGCTACGGGGTTGCTCCTTACATAGATCTTTAGCTCTATGTAGCAGTAGCTTTTTCTTTAGTTTTCACACAGCATCACCATGCAGTCATTCTCCTTACATATTTTGCTCTGACACAGCATTTCCCCATAAAGTTGATTTGGTATGAGCATACCCATTTGATCAACGGTTAATGGGAAAGTACAGACTTTCATATCTCCTCCCCCACATCAAGAGGTGCTCTTAGCCAACGAGCAACAGGGACAGCTGACCCAGGCTTCAATTTGGAAGGGCCCTGATCACTATAGCCTCACCCCCAAAGTGGGGAGAAGAAAAAAGAGCAAACTCCTGCCATCCACTCCTGCCTGCCCCATCTGGGGCTCAGACAGCAGGCTTACTGTGGTAGCTGTGATTCCTGCCAATCCCACACAGTATATAGGTCATCCCTTTCTTGAACACAGTAGGAGGGTGGTGGTGAGGTTACAGTGATTCTGGGTCCTCATCCTACACTTTTGCCCAGGCTACAGAATCACTAAGACTGTCCCTGCCCATGTTAGGGTTGCCAGGTCCCCCAAGGCCACCGGCAGGGGATGGGGGGGTAGGGTTGCCAGATCCGGGTTGGGAAACTCCTGAAGATTTGGGGGTGGAGCCTGAGTACGAAGGGTTCTCATTGGGATATAATGCCATGGAGTCCACCCTCCAAAGCAGCCCTTTTCTTCAGGGGAACTGATCTCTGTAGTCTGGAGATGAACTGTAGTTCCAGGAGATACCCAGGACCCACCTCAAGACTGGCAACTCTAGCCCACATCCAGTTCCATGTTCTCTTCCTGTTCCCCTCATATTTACCACTCCTCTACCAACTGGCTTTTTGTCACCTTCTCTTTTTTATCAACAGTAGGTATATTGCATTTATTTATTTATTTATTTATTTGTTTGTTTAGTTAGTTAGTTAGTTAGGTAGTTGGATTTATTAGGCCACCCTTCCCTGCAAGCAGGGCTCAGGGCATCTTAAAACAAAAAAATACAATAAACAGTCAATTTAAAAAAAAAACTTTAAAATAGCAAAACATGTTAACAGAGAAAAAACAATACACATTCCAAGATGGTGGAAAATTTTTTTCCACCGGCCTTTTAGGAGGGAGGGATCATGGAGGGTGCAGGAAAGGTATGAGAGTGTCAGATTTCATACTGTCCCATCACTGTCCTCAACCAAATGCCCAGCAGAACATCTCTGCCTTACATGCCCTGTGGAAATTTTGGTAGTAATTCCCACAGGACACGGATGTTCTCCAGCAGTGAGTTTCACCAGGCAGGGGCCAGGGCCAAAAAAGCCCTGGCCCTAGTTGAGGACAGCCAGATCTCTCTCGGGTTGGGGATCACCAGGAGGTTCTTATTCCCTGAGCGTAACACTCTTCCGGGGGCATACTGAGAGAGTCAGTCCCAAAGGTATGTGGGTCCCTGACCACTAAGGGTCTTAAAGGTCAAGAACAAAACCTTGACCCTGATCTGGTGCTCCACAAGCTATAGCGATATGCCTATACTGATTTTTTAAATAAAGCCAGAAAGCAACATTCTGGTGGATGGCTGGGCTCCCAAGCCAGAGGGGATACAACAGAGAATACTCTCATGTGCATCCTCTCTGCCACTGAGAATGCCTTTGCATTCCCAACAGTCTTGAGAACACAATGAGGAACTGTCTCCATTGGAAGCAGGCTTAATCAAAATTACATCCAAGCTAATCTTGAACACATAAGAGTCTTCAGAAAAAGCTACTGAGTCTTCGTGGAAGCTGGCTCATTTACTGCTCAGAAAACTGCATTTCTCTTATAACAGTAATTCTTCCTTTTATTTGAACCATATTTGAAGCAGTGGCTCAAGTGGTTAAGTGGAAGGTCGATAGTTCAGCCGTTTGAGTTCTCTGAGTGCTGCATGACAGAGTGAGCTCCCATCTCTGGTCCCAGCTCCTGCCAATCTAAGGGCGCGATCATACGCACCTATTAGCCAAGGAAGAGGGACAATTCACTGACAGATCAAGCTGGTGTGATCACACCAGCACATCTGGGAGCCGTCCCAGATGTCGGCGAGCCGTGGCAAACCGATTTGATCCGCCAGAGAACCGGAGTAAAAAACTACTGGGGAAACTCCGGTATCAAATGGTTTGCTGCGGCTCACAGCCAGTGTTTCCCCGTGTGATCACATCAGCGCAGAAGTGTGGTGTCACGGATAGCGTGATCACATGCTATCCCGATGCAACACTGTTTTCTTCCCCCCCTTCTCTGTGTGCGCATCACTGAAAGCCCTTAAGGGTGGGGAGGCGACTCATCGATCTTCCATTTAAGCGCCTCAGAAACCAACCACAAAAAAAACCCCACTTCCCTGCAGTTGCGTCTGATCACGCAGCGGCGATTTGCCCCCGCAGGTCCACAGACCTGTGTGATCGCACAACTGTGGGGCAAATTGCTCCAGGGCAAAAAAGCCTCGCTTCCCCTCTGGATCATCTCACTCGTGTGGCCACGACCTAGCAGTTCTAAAGCAAGAAATTGCAAGTAGATAAATATGTACCACTTCAGTGGGAAGGTAACAGTGTTCCATACTCCTCGGTGTCTAGTCATGCTGGCCACATGACCACAGAAATGTCTTTGGACAACGCTGACTCTTCGGCTTGTAAATGGTGATGAGCACTGCATCCCTAGAGTCATATCTGACTGGCTTCCGAGCAAGGGAAACCTTTAACTTTACTATTTTTGAAGCACTAAGGCTAAGAAGAAACAGATCAGCATTCCACTCACATCCTGTCAGTTATCAGGGTATTTGAACTGAAAAGGGCTTTCCTCCTTTTTCTATGGTCTAAGCATGCTATGTCTAAAGGCATTTGGCATTAGGGAGCAGAATGATGACACAAGCACACAAGAAGTCACAATGTTAATGCCAAATAAGTCTAAAACCAGGAAGAAACTGAATTTACATACTTGGGTTCTCTGCAAGCTAAGATCATTTGGAAGATGCCTACACATGCTCCCCTTTTGCCTTCCCAGTATTCAGGGTTAGGATCCAGTCTTTCAAGGACATCAAAGGCTTTGGCAGAATAGTAAAACTGTCCCATCTGTGCAGGAGAGAAAGGGTTAGATCCTTGAGGCAACAAAACTGCATAATAATTTTTTTTTAAAAACTACAGCAAGTTATATTTAACAGCTGGTCATGGGAACTAATAGAAATTTTCTGATTTTCCCAGTCAACTAAGGACCAAGTAAGCACACTCCAATTACACAAATACATGGAAACTTTAGGGTAGAGTTTTTGTTTTAAAATACTGCTTTAAAGCAGGACTTGTAAGATATGTAGAAAGGATAAAACTGCTTCTAAATTAAATGCACCTGTAAGTTTAATCACATTAATATATTAATAATGAATCTGCTTACAACTCAAGAAAACCTAGTTTTTTAAAAACATAAAGATGTCTTAATCAAGGCTGCTTGGTGATTTCCCCCCACATGTAAAGAAGAACACCCCTGCATTAAAGGGAAATGTACACATTGTAAGCACTTAGAGCACAGTTCATGCCATTCCCATGGGTTTCCCCATGGGAAAAAATAACCTGTTTTAATCCGTCCCAAAGGGAATATGCAGAGTGGCTGTAAGGGAGTGGACATGCCTTTTATTGCCACGGTGGCAAAGCCCCATCTTCAAAATGGCATGCATTATTCCTGCCCCTTAGTCCTTTAAAAGGCCTTTCCCCCTCTTCATGCTGAGCCATGCTATAGTTCTACATTGCTGTTCCAAGGGCAAGTGAGGGGAAAAGGAGGTTCCAGCCCTTAGGGATCCTAGCTTCATCAATTATGTGCAGGTGCATCAGGGAAAAGACAGGGAGGAATGGGGGGGACAGGGGCAGCAGTAAGCAGTGTGGAAACAGGGAATTGTGGATGCTATTGCCACACCACTTGCTGTTGTTGCTGTGGTAGGGATGTGTTTTCTTGTCTCCATCAGGAAGCAGCCTAAGATGCTTTCTTACCTATTGCTAGCAAAACAATTTGATGAATAATGGTTACTTTGCAATGGATGCAATTATGGATGGCTATATTCAGATCTATTTTATTTCCAGCTGAGCCCTCTCATCCAGATACCAAAGGCCATTCCTAGTGCCAGAGGGAGAATAGGAAGCAGCTAGACACTGCTCTATAATGCCTAGATCTAAACCACTGAGAGCCGATTTCCTTTTACCATACCTTTTACTATATTTATGTATGGTCGTGTTCAAAATTGCTATAAGTTGCTTTGAGAGCCAATCTTTGATTGAAAAGCAGGGTGTAATACACACACACACACACACACACACACACACACACACACACTTCAGCTTTTACCCTGCCCTCCCCACTGAAGCAGGCTCAGGGCAGCTCACATATAACCAATAAAACAATATATATCTCAATACAAAAATACATCTCAATACATACTACATAGTAAACAGTTTAAAACCATTGATGTCAATGGTGGTTCACTGAATAAAGTGCATTATACATGGTCAGCTGTACTACCGCTCTAGACAACTTCTGACTCTAGACTGGCTGAGAGCATAGCTGATACGGTGCTGCTCCTATCAGAAAGCCTGCTGGAAAAGCTCTGTTTTCATGATCCTGTGGAACTGTGAGAGGTCCCGCAGGGCCCTGATCTCACCTGGGAGCTTATTCCAGCAAGTCGGAGCTGCTAAGGAAAAATATATAAATGAATATAAATATTAATTCAAAAATAAATTTAAAAGCATATGTTTCAGAAAAATACATTTAAGAAACACATTTTCAGCTATATATCTGCACTTACCTCCATTTCTTCCTTGATCAGAGACAGAAATAAATAGGCAAACTTTATCATTGGGAACTGACTGAAACATGGTCAGAAGAGAGACCATGTACTTAGGCTTGGGTTTATAAAGAGTCTGTAAGACTTATGTTTCAGTTAATGCTAATTTTGGTGACTATCAGTGTCACCCTAAGCCAAGTTACACTGTTCAGATATTTAGGCTTAGGGATTAGCACACTAATGTTTCAGTGTGTATGTCTTACACCACATTAGAAAAATGCAACTAGATCTTGGTTGGCTGACTACAAGCCTAGTTTCTTGTGGATAAATTACTATTACTAAAGGCTGGGAGGGAAAGAGAGTGAGGCTCACTTTGTAGCAGTCATTTGCAATAAGCTGCAAAAGACTAAAAGACTCTCCTGAGGTTTCCATCTTCTGGTATAGCTCCCAAGCTTGTCGCGGCTTCTTATTCATAATGTCTGCAAGAAACAGAATGCTAGTGGAGACATGTTGATACATAGCAATAGCTAAATGCTAGATAAGCACTCTAATCAGTAGTCTAGTTTTCTGCTGTTTGGATAACAAACACAGTAACCACACCCATCATCAGCCACAGTTCAAAGAGAAAGAGTCTAATATCAGTTATAGAATCAGAAAACATGAAAGAATCTCAGGAAATCCATGTCATGTCACATTAGCACAGAAACAATCAACATGTTTGAACAGAGCAGTAGTCCATTAAAACTGAGCTCCCACCCAGAAATACAAGTTACTCTACTGATCTGTCCATTCTGCCTCAGAAACAGTATAGTGCCAGTGCTGAAAAGAAAACATTGTAGAAAGGGGATTCTGACATAAGAATTTAAAATGTTCTAAGAAGACTTCATAGTACTGTTCTTAGTACACACCGTCTTAGTGCCCAAAACTTTGGATCTCTCTCCACAGGGAGATTTGTCTGTCTCCCTCTTTTGGTGTCTTCTGCCAGCAGATGATGCCTACTTTCAATCTGAGCACTATTTGAACTGACTATACAAGTGGGACATAAGAATTCTTAACACTTTTTCTCCTTGACTATCTCCTCACAGTTCTTGAACTCATGCATCTGCCTTATACAGAATCAGACCATTGGTCCATCAAGGTCAGTATTGTCTACTCAGACTGGCAGCCACTCTCCAGTGTCTCAGGCAGTGGTCTTTCTCATCACCTACTATCTGGTGGTCCTCTTAACTGGAGAGGTTGGGGATTGAACCTGGAACCTTCTGCATACCAAGCAGATGCTCTACCAGTGAGCCATATTCTCTTTCCCCTTCCCCTTTATTATCCCTAAAATACCTGGACAGGAATTAACATTCATGTTTTGAACAAGAATACTACTGGTGGCATTAACTTCTATTGCTTAATGCTAGCTATACAGTCATGTAAATACACTGACTTTATAACATTAGAGATGTTCAACTACAAAAACATTTTGTTGTGTATATGCAGTTTAGCACAGTACCATATACATATACTTTCAGCTTTATTTATTATCTTGTTCTTGAGGATCCTAGAAGGATTAGTACATAACATAATGTAATGGTGTTCTTTGAAAAGGAAGCCAATCTCTGGTGTATTTAGGAATAACAGGTCAATTTAATAATTGCTATATATTGATTACTTTTATAGAGAATAGCCTTGTCAGAGATTATAGCCGCTGAGAGCAATCCTAAACAGCTCTACTCAGAAACCTACTCAGGTTTATTCAGTGTGGCTTCCTCCCAGAAAACCTGAAGCAAAGTTGGGTGTTTATAAGCTACCACAGCTAACAACACTACATTTTTGCCACAGGCAGATGTTGGCACCAATTCAACATTCATTTTCCTATGTTGACAATATTCTCCAGTGATACTTGTGTAACCCGTTTGACAGTTCACCTTCCAAAGTTCTTTGTTCCTGCTTATACCACAGTCACAGAACCAAGGCCAACTATGTCCACTTTTACTTAGGAACCCAAGGATGATTTGGGTCAAGAAGGGGAATCAGATATTTTACTTCTAAACTTGTCCCAATTTACACCAGCTACTGCCACTCCTTTATTCTACAAGACGAGTCAGGTTTAGGGGAAAAGAAACTGGGGTAAAGAACATTTATCTTGGAGATAGCAGTAACACAACCTTAGCAGTGTTATGGTAAGATAGTATTGCAAGAGTAAAATACTGCAGTGGGAAGGGGAAGATGAGGGAAGGCTTAGGTATCAGTCACTGCCAGCTTGCTTGCTTTTTGGAGATCCTGTGGAACAAAATTAGTTAACTGCACATCATTAAAAGGACTTTGAGACACAAAAAGTCCACTTACTCCTGCTGAATTATCAGGGAAAAGAAGATATGCAAGTTCATGAGCCACTTATCAGTGCAGCTTGTTTTCTTGGCAGCCAACGATAAGTACACACAGATTTTAGAGCCAGCTCATACGTTATATTTTATTTGCCTTGCCATTTGGTGGAGTTTTTATCTTGTCCTCCTTGATGATCTTTTTTTTTTAGATTTTCCATGTCTAGTTACTGTTTTTATCTGTGGTTGCTTTAGTGAACTGTTTTCACTTGTTATGGTTTTTATGCTGCTTTGTATTGCTTATGTTACAGGGTGCCTCTATCTATGTATTTATCATCTGTGCTGCTTTTATTGGCTAATGATTGTTCATGTATACATTACTTTATGCTGGGTTTTATTGTTATTATGACTATTTTGTGATTCTTGTGTTTCTTTTTATTTATTTATTTATAGCCCACCTTTCTCTCTAAGACTTAAGGCAGATTACAGAGTACCGAAAGAGAAAAAAATGTACTCATACAGTATAAGACATCCGGTGAACAATGTAATACAACCAGGAATAAAAAATTAAATGACAATGTGAACAGTAAACCACACAGGCCAACACAGTGCAATTAATGATTACGTTGTTGGAACACCTCTCCTATGAGGAAAGGTTGAAGAGCCTGGGACTTTTCAGTTTAGAAAATAGATGACTGAGGAGGGACATGATAGAGGTTTATGAAATTAAGCATGGGATGGAGAGAGTTGACAAAAAGAAATTTTTCTCTCTACCAAAATACTAGAGGGCATCCAACGAAGCTGATGGGCTGTAGTTTCAGGACAAAAGGAAATACTACTTTGATTATTTTACCATAATTTGTTATGATATTCTTTGCTATGATACTCTTTCATGTTTTATATTCTTATATTATGCAGTGTCCTAAAATGTGTTGAACAAATGATGTTTTATGCTTCTCACCTTTCCCTATATCCTTTTTCATTTTGTATCCCCTTAAAAAGTAAAATAATTTAAAAAAAAGGAAATACTACTTTACACAGAGAAATTAAAATGGGGGATTCGCTGCCAGAGGATGTAGTGTTGGTGATGGCCACAGGAATAAACAGCTTTAAAAGGGGATCAGATAGATTCATGGAGGATAAGTATCAATGGCTACTAGCCATGGTGACTGAGGGGAATTTTCACATTCAGAGGCACTAATCCTCTGAATCCCAGAGCCAGGAGGCAACATCAGGGAAAAGCCTCGGCTTCTATACCCTGTTGTTGGGTGTCCAAAGGAACTGGCTGGCTACTGTGTGAGGCAGGATGCTGGATTAGATGGACTATTGGTCTGATCCAGCAGGGCTCTTCTTATGTTCTTATGTAATACAGAATGTGGTACAAGGCAATGCAGTACCCCTTCCCCACCCCTATATGAAGGCACCCTTCTGGGCTGTTCTGTCCTTCTCCTAATTCCATTACAAGAATGCCCCCCCCCCAACATTTCTCTTTTGCATATTTTGTGGAAGGGCAGTACTATGGGAGTCTTCCTGGGCTCCACAGGCAAGCTGTTTCACAAGGTGGAAGCCATCACAGAGAATGCACATGAGTGGTAGGGTTGCCACCCTCTAGGTGGTAGCTGGAGATCTCTCACTATTACAACTGATTTCCAGGCGACAGAGACCAGTTCACCTGGAGAAAACGGCCACTTTGGAAGATGGATGCTATGGCATTATACCCCATTGAAGTCCCACCTCTCCCCAACCCCACCCTCCCCAGGTTCTACCCCCCAAACTCCAGGTATTTCCCAACCCAGAGCTGGCAACCCTAGAGAGTTGGCAGTTGTTGATGTTACCGGTTTGCAGGAAGGAACTTCCAAGAGGTTTTGCTCAGATGACTAGAGCTCTGCTGTAGTGGAGCATAGTAATTAAATTATGTATTTTTTAAATTGATACAAAATGCCTTCAGTAGGGGAGGGGGGCTAGTTAGGGTTTTATTTTGTAGGCTTTAAATTATGCTATTTCAAGAGTAACTTGTAAGCCTCCTTTAGCCATAAAAAAGTAGGAATAGAAATAAATAAACAAAAAGGATGGAAAAGCAGTTTCACTAAGCTGCCACGGCAGCTTTTGTGAGTACAGATACCTGCATCCCTAATGTTCCCAAGCAATGGATGCTATGACTAGGGATGAACACGAATTGCATTTCTGTGGTTTGGTTCATGGCCAAACCATGAACCGAACCACAAACTGATACAAACTGGAAGGTTGGTTAAATGGTTCTGAGCCATTTAAACCCAATTTCTGCTATTCACGAATCTCCCCAAACCGCCTTAAAATTTATGGAAGTTCATGAACTTTCGTTTGTGAACTGGTTTGTGTCCATTCCAAGCTGCCTCTGCAACTTCTGTGAATATATTTATGTGACATTATGTAGAAGAAACTACCTGAGTAAGCAGTTTGCTGCAGATGTGCTAGATAGTTATAGCATAGGAACTGACTCTTGCATACATTTTGTTCAGACTGTACAAGATAAGATCTCAACTTTGATTTCTTTTGGTCCTCCTATACAATAAGTGGCATTCTATTTGATTAACCTGATCTTGTTCACAGCTGCTTGTTGGGACTATGGAGGAATATGAGTCAATCCCACTATATAGGATCTAAATATAGTACAATTCATAGTTTTAACTGCTTTCCTCAGAACAAAGTTTGAGTCCAGTGACACTTTTAAGACCAAAAAAGTTTTATTCTGGGTATAAGCTTTCACATGCATGAAAAATAGCCAGAATAAAACTTTGTTGGTCTTAAAGGTGCCACTGGACTCAAACTTTGTTCTGTTTCTTCAGACCAATACAGTACTTCCCTGAAACTACTTTCCTCAGATATTCTTATATGCAGCTGGATGATCCATCCCTTGCGAAAACTGCCCAACACCTATTTCAAAGAACACTAAGAATGTAAGATTTTAGTCTGGATTATATATGACTTTTTTGTAAAGATGTGCAGGCCTGAACCTGACTCACTTTGTTACAGAAGGACAAGATGATAGGTTTTTGCCCTTTCCTCCTCTACTTTCTGTTCTTTGACACCTCTATATCCCTTTGAATTATCTGAAACATCTCTCCTCCAGCTTGGTGGTCTAGGCATGTTTCTTCTTATGTTCTGAAGGGGGATACCTGGATGCATTCTTTGTGCTGTCTTTAATTCTGGGGTGGTTGAAATGTCAGGATGGGCTTTTATTTTCCTGCCGTTTGTTATGGAAGTTCATGGAAGCAACTTCCAGCAGAGAACCAAGTCTAGGTTCCCTTAGTTCACTTATCTGTATCACCATCACTATGAACCCCTCAACTACACAATGTAAAATTGCCTGTAAACATAGATTGAGAAGTATTGCAATGAGGGCCATTTCCATACGGGTCATTTTCCCTGGGTTTGATGCGTTTGTGAACCTCCCAAGGTTTTTCTAGCATTTACATTTCTCAAAATTGGTTTGCTGCAAAGTTTACGGAAAGATCACAGTAAAGCCTGGATAGCGGCCCTGTGGGTGGGAAATGAGACACACAAATTGTTATATCAATAGAAACATATTCAATTGCCAATTTAAAAAATACCTGGTGGTCTGAGGGAGTGGCTGTTTCCAAAAGACTGGTGCAGTGAAACTGTGGGTAAACCTGTCATATGGAAGCCCTGTTGCCACTGTGCTGTATCAGTAACCAAAGTAGAAACCCATGTGGAAACCACTGAGGTCTGCAAACTGCTATGCCACAAATGCCAAAAAAGACACAGCTAATGTTGAGAGTGCATAAACACATATACATTTTGAAATTTAACTGCAGCATGGATTTTATATAGCAAAAAGCCAGAATGCAAGAAAGTTAAGAAATAATTGCTTCAACAGCAATTCATTCCAATGGGATAGTTTACCATTTGTTGTTCAGTTAAAATATTTTTCTTGCTGCTTCAGAGCCAAAGACAGTTGAAACTATGAGCTCAGATCTCCCAGCTTCTTTTAAAAATGCAATTATCAGGTATGTGTCCACCTCCAATTCTAATCAGGACTGTAGTGGGAAAGAGGATTTAAGCCTTCTCTCTAACATCATTTCCCCAGTTTGGGGAACTGTTATTTGTCTCACTTTGGCAAACGCACAGGTGCCTACATGTACTGTTAATTTTTTCATTAGGACAAACAGTGGCTCTCCAGGGCTGTTATAGGTGAGGAAAACACTGTGAGAGAAGGCGTATGCCTCCCTTCCTGCCTGTGCCGTGGTGCAGATCAGAACCCATGGGGGCCTGATAATAATTTTTTTTAAGTTGGCACTCCAGTCTTGGAACTCCCAGCATCTTGTCTGGTTTCACAAGCTGGTGTTGGGGCAAGATTAGCTTCTTGTGTGATGCTTGCCTACTATATAGGCTATATCTATTATATTTGAAGCTTACTTTCATACATATTAAAATTCACCAACAAAGTTTTAAAAATTAGGGAAAGAAATTGCAAAGAATGATACAATAGAGAAGGATTTCTATTTGGCAGCAAAGTAAAGGGACTCACAGCAGCGAGCCAGCCAGCTGATGTAAACAAAATCATTCTTTATTTTCTCACTTTGAATCAGAAGGAACACCTGGGGAGGGGAGGCAGAGAAAAAACTACAGTAAATATCTGCTCTGCAGTATGTACCATAAACATATTTTCACTCCAACATAAACCAGATTTTATATAAGCCGAGATTTACAGGTAGCATGTGTTTAGTCTGGGAGAACGTGACATGCAGGCAAATTCAATATAAAATAATGCAGAAATTATCCTGAGTTGTTTTATCAAGTGATCGCTAGTTCTGAAATGCTAAAGGATGGTTGGGGAGTGCCCCTATGCATAGCTACCAGCAGGCATTGATGCATAACATGCAAGCGTGAAGGAAGATGGGGTGAGGTTAGGACTGGAGTGCATAGGCCAAGAAATAATGCATTTGTTTCTAGAATGCTAAGGAAACAATGAAACACACGGACCTTCCACTGGTCTTTCAAGAACCATTCTTGGGAGCCATAAATGTACATGCATCTCTGCTATGCATAAAATTACTTATCTTTGCTCAAGGTGATATTACTGTTGCTGGGATTCTGCATTTTCCAAGAACTTAAAGCACAATATTTTGTTTTCATTTTCTCTACCTAGCACTTCTCATGCTTCTGTAATTTCTGCGAACAATGTGCTTGTCCAGGCATTATAGGCAGCAATTGGATACTGTTTGTGACCAAAAGAGCCAAACACTCCCTTCATGACTACACCATTGCAAGCCTCTCAAAAGTTTAATTGTTCTTCTTTACTCTTATTTAGTCTCATATACACTTTCACAAGCTTTTTAAAAAACCTTTGAAAGCCACATTCTTTAAGGATACAATTGCTGAGCAGGAACACGTATCTTGTCAGATTTGTGGGGAAAGTGGCATTGCCAGTCTGTCTCTAAGCAGCAGGGCTACAGGGCTGCCAACAGAGGGGGACTAGGGGGACAAAATTTGGGGGACCCAAGTCAGCTAGAGGGCACTTGAAGCCAGCATCATGCAGCATCCAGCTGAATGTCTTTCCATGTATTTTAATGCAGTTGTGGCTGCTGCAACTAGGGGTACAGAGAAGTTGGAGCACAGTAAAAGGCATTCTACTATGGGCTAGAGAGCCCTTTCTCCAAGACTGAAGCAAACTTGCCTAACAGATCATGCTAAACCCAACGAATCCAGTGATGGAGCAAGACAAGCAACCCTGGCTGATGGCTGCTACACTAACTGTCGGCCTGCAGCCTGCTAACCAAGATCATTTTCTACATTAGTCTCATTTTTCTCTCTTCCTTTCCTTGCACCCAGTTCAGGCAAATCTTGCAAAGTGGTAGTTAGGGTGTTGCAGCAAGAAATAACAACCTTTCCCTCTCTTTTCCTTCATTTCTGTCCCTCTTTTCCACACTTCCCACATTCATTTCTATCTCCCTCCATCTACTTTTTCTGTGTCCCCCCTCCCTTTATTTTCACTTCTTAGTCTCAAGACTTTCTCATCCCTGTTCTGCTTGGCAACAGAATGAATTTAAGAGCAAACTTTTGTTAATATTATGAAAAGAAGTGGGGAGGAAGAGTTAATATTTCCCCATGATGTAACAAAGTAGTAAAAGGAAGCTTTCCCCCTTAGCCAAATGGGCCCTTAACCTGGTGTGCCAACACCCAATGATGAACACTATCAGTGAGATTCCAGAAGTAGACACAACTTTATTGTAATAAAGGGGACCTTGGTAGCCAAACCCCAAAGATTCCACCCAAGCAACATAGGCATCAGCTTTTTGTAGTTTGAAAGTCTAAAAAACTTTTAGACATGCACAGATGTTTATGGATTTCAAAACTTAAACTCTCTTTACATCTATACAAGTATATTTGCCATGCATGCATTTCTTTTTGCCCTTATTTGAAATGCTTATATGTCTCCTGAGCTTTGCAAAACATCTTCTCTTATTTCTAAAGACCACCTTTGCTTAATCAGCTCTGTTCTGAAACATCTTGCCCACTTTACCACATCCTGTTTTGCACATTAACTGAATTTAGCTTGCCCAAGAGTTTAGCTAGCCTAAGCTGCACAAAGCCATTTTAAAATGGCTTCAGTCTTGCCTGTCACCCCCTCCTCCACCATTTACATGCACAGTAATGGAACATTAATCTGTTTTAGTGGTTATACATGTGGAACAAAACCTAGAACTCCCAGTTCAGCCACTGGGTTGTTATCATTATTGCTGTGCTGATGGAAGATCTAATAGCTATTTGTAAAGGCTATTTTGCTAAATGACAAATGATACAATCTTTTTAATACCTTAAAAATGAGATTTATAACAAATACCATACCCAGTCTTTCTCCCCAGTAGGGACACAAAGCTGCATTGTTCTCCTTTCCTCCATTTTATCCTCACAACAGCCTTGTCAGTGAGATAGATCTGGCTGAGAGTATATCACCCAGCAAGGTTCCATGGCAGATTGGGATCTGACTACTAGAGACACTTGACAAGTTGCTTAGAAGGTCTCTCATTACATGTTGTCTGTCATGAAGATAACCTGGTTCGGGATGTTCTAGTCCCCTTCATTTTTGGCACTGTAACTTCCATCATCATTCTGGGGTTAGTGGGCAGTTTTCAAACATGTAGCATTATGTTCTGAGTTATGCCTGCCACAGAGACCCCTAGCTTCAGTTGTACATAACAAGGTGTGGTGGTGGTTTGTCTCACCTGCGTTTATGATTTTCCAATGCCTTTCAGTTTTGGCCCTGGAACTCCCACAATCATCCTAAAGTTGGTGGCCAATTTTGAGTCTCCCTAGCTTTATTCTCTGATGAGTTATGCCCGCCAGTGTAGTGGTTGGACTAGGATCTGGGAAACCCAGGTCCCCACTATGCCATGAAAGCTTGCTGGGTGACCTTGGGCCAGTCACACACTCTCAGCCTAACCTACCTCACAGGATTGCTGTGAGGATAAAATGGAGGAGAGAAGAATGATGCAAGCCGCTTTGGGTTCCCATTGGAGAGAAAGGTGGAATATAAATAAAGTAAATAAACAAACAAACATGGACAGACAGACCAATTCTTTTATAACTATAGATTCATGGTCACACTTAGCCAAGTGATTTGTTCATTTTTTCATGATATTTGGTTTGATTCAGGGTTGTATGGGGGTTCCAAATGGAATCTTTGTCTGGGGTCCCATGGTGGCTCTCAGCAGCCCTGCACGGCTATTTGCCTCCACTTTGCCTCCATGGGAGCAAGCTACTGTCACAGAAGAGTCACTTTAGGTATCCTGCCATAACTAGAAGTTTACCTGTATCATATTTTCTGTGATCATGTGCAAAGACCCAAAATATATACATGATACTAATTAGAACAGCAATGAGTATCTTCCATCTCCTCTTATTTTTCATATATTATACATGAAGATGGATTCTGTGACTAGGTAGAAACATAGTTCCTTCCTATTAAATTATCAGGGAACTAGGTCAAAAATAGTATAATCAAGCAATAGACTGTGGAGATATAGTCAGTTGGGACCACATGGCAGCAAATTATGATGCCATCTGGTAAGCCTTTCAAGCTGAACTTTCTATTTCTGCAGCACAGGAAGGTTTGGGCAAAATCAGTTTTCAGCTCCACTTGTTAGTTGCCCCCCCAAAGAATTTTTTTTTAGCAATAATAAATTACATGATTTAATAAATATGTTTATTTTTAAACAAGGCTCTGCTGTGTTCAATGCAATTAACTTTCAAAAGTGTGCATAACATTGTAGCTGAAGCTTGCAGCTCTGAATATTAATTTGGTTAAGCCCCTCTGAACACAATGGGAATTTATTAAATACGGACAAAGAAAGCAACCAGACAGTGTGTAGGTGGCAATATTAGCAAAAATCATCAGTGATTATCCTAAGTTTAGGCAAGAGGAAGTAGGAAGCTCAGATCCTAAAATATTCAGAAGAGTCAGATAGGTCTGGTGTCCTTCCAACAGCAAACCCTGCTTTGCCTTTGAATGAGCTTAAAGTTTGCTACTGTGATTCCAGTTCCTACCTCCTTCTGCCCACCCCATCCCACCCCCCACCCCCATCCTTGCATGCAAACAGTGTGGAATCCTAGTTCGCAATCTGATGTCCAGAAGTTCAGAAATAACAAAAAACCTTGCCACATGCAAGGAGAGGAGACAGTGGAAGGGTACACATGGAAGGCTGATGATTCTTCAAGCCTCATTCCTACAGTGAGCCAAGCTACGACCATACAGGTAGAAAATATCTTCCTTCCTTGTAGTATTTTAAGAAAGCAGAGACATACCTCTTCAGCCTCACTGGTGTTGCCAGTTGCAGCTTTAGCTTGGGCATAATTAAAGTTAAAAGTGTCATCATTGTAGAAGTAACTCTGAAAAATAAAGTGCATATAATAGTCAACAAACACTTATAAGAATTAAGACTCAAAATCTGAGTCAGCTTTAGCAGGGCAAGGGAGGTGGAAATCAAGCTTTTAAACAAACAATGGCGAGAGATTGTGATTACAGACATAACTGGAACATTCCATGGTATTTTGGGAAGAGTTCCAAGCCAGAAATTGCAGGGTGGCAACTTTCTGAGGTTTGTCTTTCTTTCTGGGATTATTAAATTCTACTATGATGCAACTGCCTCTTTTACCACAGCTTCACCCATCTCAAAACATTCATGCTTAATCTCTAATAGTTCAGCAAGTACTAAAGAGTGAAGTTTTATGTCTGTGTATGTTATCCTTAGAAAGAAAACACTGTGCTAACAGTTCATAAAGAGTTCTGGTAAATTGTCAAGTGCCCCTAAGCAAGACAGCTGTGGTCAGAGTGAAACTAATTTTACAACTAAATTTCAAAAGTGGCAAAAACAAGCATGTACTTTACATTTTATGTAATCCATATATGTTTTGTACTTTTTTATATGTACTTGAGAACAAGTAGCAGCATAAGAAGTGACCACTTGACTCTCAAGCAGGATACATCTGAAATGCCTTATGTGTGTAACAGGAGTGGAGAACTCTTCACTGAACAGATTTCTTCAACAGAAATGTCTGCAATATGAGATTGGCTACATTGTGTATTCTAGTTGGCAAGGTCTTTGGGGGCAATCCAGAGTGCATTGTGCTCTGTGTAGTTAATTCTGCTCATTTGCAAAGTGTTCCATCCCACCCACCCCATTGTATTCATGTCTGTGCATACGCTGTACTTAAAAGAAATCTGTTTTGGTAATCCAAATTATGCACCCTTAATCAAATGTATAGTCTACATTACTATTAAGCCTTCAAAGTAGATAATATTAAAAATTAACAGCATCATAAAACATGTTAATGCTACAAAAATATGTATGTACATAAAATATCACAAATGTAGAAGATTGCCTAGTTTGAGCAAGCTGTTTTCTGAGCTCTGGGACTGTGATGGATTAAACAGGAGTGTTTTTACTAACTGCCTAAAATCTTCAGTGGATAAATACATACAACTGGCTTTGCACAATTTATTCTGCTAGCTTCTGTGACTCATCCTGATGTTTGCAATTGCAAAGAACAGTCTAATTGTGGAATAAACATCACACTATGTTACTATTTCAGACAGTTCCTTAGATCGGTCCTGGACTCCTGGCAGTACTGATGCACATACTTCTGGAGTTACACAAACATCGCCAGGATGACCATATGTATGAAACTGGTTAGCTGCAGTGCATTTGCCAAAACAACAGCCTCTTTGTACAGATGTGGGTGGAATAAAGAGGAACACTTTTTTTGCCCTCATTCATTTGAAGTCTTTGCTCAGGGAAAGAAGCACCTTTCCCCCTCCAGCTGTGGGAAAGCCATAGTTCCTTTGTACTGAAATCTTTGGGTTGTGTAGGAGGTACAAAGAATTACCCAGACACACAGGTTTGGAACAGAGAGAATGGCAAGGCGCCAAGTGACATTAAGCCTCAGAAAGGAATGTTTCAGCACTACAACCATTGCATTAACAGATTATGAAACAGGCTTTGCACACCACCATCAATCATCAGGTATGCCTCGCCCTCCATTTAGTTAAACCCTTTATCCTGGTCAGTTCTATATCCTACTTGAAGCTTTGTTTTAAAGACTGTCTTAGGGTGCCTTTAGTTTTCATTGCTGTAACTTTCTACAACTACTTCAAAGATTATATTTGGAAATATAAATATTATCAAATCAGCTTGTCACATATAGCCCCAAGTGAGCACTCTGAAACAGAAGTGTGGAGACCTTTATATAAACACCCTTCTGCCCTCTGCTGAGCAGTTTATGAAAGGCCTTCTGCTCAACAACAAATCACTCCTCCATGAGCTGAAGGTGCTTCTGTATTTGTAGTTGGATAATCCAGTTGAGTGAGATTACGTGTCTTGTGTGTGAAGAACTCTTCATGTCAGTGTTGTTACCTGGGGGGGGGGGGAGGATCTCAGCAGATAAATCCTGTAGCTCTTAAAGTCAAGGTTTGTAGCTGTAGTTTCTCTAATAGTTATTACTGATGCCTGCAGTCTTTTATGTGTCTCCTTCCAAAAGGAGCAACTTAATAAAGAAAGGTCATTGAAAGAAATCCCTTTGTCTGCACTCTCTGCCCCTGCCTCCCAAACTCTGAAGTCTTTGGACTGCAAAAGGAATTAAAACAATGCTTTGAGCAAGTGGAGTCTTCTCCATCCTGGAGCAGTATTGTGCTCCTTCAGTAAGGCAACATAAGAAAATCAAACTCCTTATAAAGAAAGATTCCCAGGGGCAACTCAACAAGGGGTATTGCCTGAGACCAATATTTATTCATTCATCCTATTTATAGCCCTCCCTCCCCTGTACAGCAGGGCTCAGAATGGGTAACAACATTCAATGTGAAGGATATCCCTTGACACCCCTGCTCACCCCACCAATGTCTCTCATTAGGTTAGCTCACTGCATCACTCCCCCTGCTCCAGGCTGAGTTCTTGCAAGAGAAATTTTGCAAGAGTTTGTTAAGTCCTATTGGGCATGTATGGCTTGTTGAGGTCTGTTTAAAGACAGCAGTGGGGCCGAGGAAGATAGGAGGATTAAATGCACCAGCCCCTGAACGAAAAAAAGGAGTGAAAGGATGGTAGCAACGCAGGTAAAGTGGTGATAATGGAGGCTTCCTCCCAGTCCACCAATCCAGGCCATCATCCCACTTGAAGTGCCAGTACATTCTAGCAAGAATCCAGTGTTTTAAAATTTAATTTAAAAATGTAAATACAGAAAAAGCTTTGTTATCTAGCACTTATGGACAAAGAAAAGGGGTCTGCTAGTTAATCAAATGGGCTGGATCCTCAGGATTATTGCTGCGCCTTGGCCCCTCTGCCAAGAAATGCACAGTGACCACTGTTGGGAATACCATGGCAACAGCCCTACACATGGCTTTGACCCAATGCCTTCGCCTGAGCCGCAGAACATCTTACACTGGGGTCAGGAAGCAATTTTTCTCCAGGCCAATTTGGCTGGAGATCCTAGAGGGTTTTTGTCATCTTCTGGGCATGGAACAGTGGTCACTGGGGGCATGGGGGGGAAGGTATTTGTGAATTTCCTGCATTGTGCAGAGGGTTGGACTAGATGACCTTGAAGGTCCCTTCCAACTGTAATGATTCTACTCAGAAGGCAGGCAAGCAGGTGAGCAGAATAGGAGCCTTCCAAAGAGCTGGCTCCTGACAGCTCAAGGGAGGCTGAGGAAGCAACTGAGGATGCTATTGGCTGGCAGAATCAGCTGTCAGAAGCCCAGCAAAAGATGGTGGCTTCCAGTTGCCCAGCTGGAGATGCAGGAACATGGTGTGCACTCACTCAAACCCAAAGGGGATGAGGGCGGAGGCTGAGGGGGAGGAGTTTGCCCTCTCAGAGATGCTGGCCAACAGAGTGTTATAGATAATCAACTACTAGAGAACAAAGCCTTTACTGTAGAAAGTTATGCTAAATGTTTACTCTTTTGCATGTTTTTTTAGATCTCAGAAGCTAAGCAGGGTGAGCTCTGGCTATTATTTGGATGGGAGATTTTCAAGGAAGTCCAAGGTTTTAACATGGAAGCAGGCAATAGCAAACCACTTCTGAATGTCTCTTGCCTTGAAAACCCTACAGGGCTGCCTTAAGTCAGCTGTGACTTGATGGCACTTTCCACCATCACTTTTTTTTAAAAAGTTGCATTTCTGGAGTACCTTATTGCTCCACTGCAGTAAAGAGTCATTATTTCTTTGAAAGAAAAAAAACACCCCTGTTTATTCCTTCAAGTTATTTTTATCCTGATTTTCTGAAAGGACATATACTTGTGAATTTTTTTAAAAAAAGATAATAGCCGTGGATCCCAACATTATCAGTACCACCCTGTTAAAAAAATCTGCTAATCTGAACACCAACATTCAAGAATAAATATGGCATGGGAGAATTTGCAAACCATCCTTATTGAAAAGGTCAGCATACTGAGACAGAATAAGAAGCCAGATGCCCACCTTATGAACTTTCTCAGAGACATAATTAAAATAGCCTCTCTGTTGTTTGAAAATAGTCTCTCCCTGTTGTGAATCAATGGTTGCATACCTGTCAGATTCTGTCATGTCCATACAAAACAATGTACACAAGGATGCATTGAAGACTAGCAGTCCTGGTATAGTGTACTGACCTTCACTGAATTGAGATAAGTTAGGACATCATCAAACTGTCTGAGCAAAAAGAAGCAGGATGCCATGCACTGTCTTCCAGGGATTGTATCTGAAGAACAGATGCACAAATATTTTCAGCATAATAAGAGAGCAGGGTTTTTAAAAAAAATGATCTTAGATCAGTTTCTAATTTCCTTCTGTTTAACAGCCCACAGGTACTGCAAGACAATGCATGCTAACTTGACAACATTGAGACACAGATAATAATTATATTGGTCAGTACCTTATAGGAAATAAATTAAAATTTAAGAGTAAAATTTGTCACACAAGACACTTTGAGAATGTTGCTCCATACATTTTGTTAGAACCAGGAAATCTGCTAATCTTGACTCATTTTTAGAGACACTACTGTAATTTCTAATACCCAGGGCACTATGTACCTTGTGCCGGAAAAATTCAAATACCACACTTGAACTTTTGTCAGTAAGAATCTAACAATGAGATTCTATGCAATGTTTCTCCAATCTAACTCCACTTATTGCAATGGATTTAGACTGGCATGGCTGTGCATAAGATTGCACTGTAAAGATTGAAATATACATATCTGAACTGGAACTAGATACAATACACATGCAGCTCCTGCTGAGAACAGCAGTTGTGTGTGTGGTTTCTTCCTGTCCAATGTCTATGGACAGGGAATACAACATTATGTCATTATATGGGCACGTTGTATTGGACAAGGCAGAGGGGAAAACACTTGCTGGTGTTTGGGTGGCAGCTGTGAGTATATTTTAACATCTAATACTGGCCACATAAGAATCCATACTGTAGTGACATTGTGTGGGTTAAAGGCTGCATTCAATGACAATATTGCAAAATAACATTTGAAGAACAAAACATAAGAGCTGATATACCGCATTCACTGGCTGAGCCTCCCACCAGCTGAAAGAACTGCTGAGCAATTTTTAAATGATCTCTCTGGAAAGAAACAAAAGGCATCATATCCAGTGTAAGGAGCTAAGCAATGGACAGGACAACCGTAAAGCACATATATTTCTACGCAGAAAAGCCACTTCCAGAGAGGTGATCAGGGTGAGATAAGTGGCTAGGGCAGGGGTGCTTAGCCCTTTCTATGATCCAACTTTTTCTCCCTTTAAACTTCAAAACATATTTCTCATTGGCCCTTTTCTGGTTCAAAATGAGCCCTTAGGACAATGTTACAGTTATAGATATTTGCAGGTAACATGCCAGCCTGAGCCAGTATGGTGTAGGGCTTAGAGTATTAGCTCCATGTTCATAGCCCCACCCCCCCGGTCAAGAAATTCAGTGGGTGACCTTGGGCCAATCAGTCTGTCTCAACCTGATCCATGGTTAGCAATGCCTAATATGGCTCCGAATACCCAGAAGGGAATGGAAAACAGAAAATAATTTGATTGTTTCAAATATACAATCCTTGCAAAAACAAAGCAAGTATTTTGTAAACAGGATAGCTAGGACAAGTTTTATTATTCTGTTCTTTTACTACATGGAGCAGAAGAATGAGCAAGGATAAAATTAGTCTAGATCAACCTTTCAGCTGAATTCTACCGCCCACATGTCTAGCTTCCATGAACAAAAATTATACTCACTGAACCCATTTCCTGCCCAAGAACTGCATTCACTACTCCCTTGAGGATATATTCCTGGAAAAAAAATTAGATTGAAAGACAAATTGTTAAATGGCAAAAGATTAATGCCTTTTTTGGGTGACCTGTAAATTACACTATTCAAATTAATAACAAATACACAGATTTCTGAATTGCCCATCTCCGTGGTTTCTGACAATCAAAGTCAGGATACGCTAAGTATGCAAACCAAAATCAATAACATCATACATGAACCACTGACTTGCATGAAATGAGCAGACTGTAGTTCAGACAACCATATTAAAAAGCCCATTACTACAACGAGCATCAGCTGTAAGTGGCCCAAGCAGCTGAGACTGATTACCCCTTTTACTCCTCTAATAAACTCATTTACTCCTCTAATAAACTCAAATAATCATATTATACAATATCAGTGAATTCTATGAGCTAGATAATGTTGGGGCTAGGAAAGCAATGATAGAGATTTATTTACATTTATTTATTTATTTACATTCCAAATTCCAGGGTCCACTAATTCTGGACAGTAATTGAAAAAGCATGTCCAAGAAATTCTTCTCTCCCAATAAAATACTGATTCCCTTTCACAGTCCATAGCTGCATGACCAGGATAGGATTTCAGTTTACTGTATCTTAAACCTACTTGTCATATCTTGGAGTTCATAAACTAATATATTACCTGAACAAACAGAATGCCTTCCATCTAAGAAGCAGAGTTCTAAAGATTAACAATGAGCATGGAATAGCATACTATACTGTATCTTAAACCTACTTTGTTACACCTTGGAGTTCATAAACCAATATATTACCTGAACAAACAGAATGCCTTCCATCTAAGAAGCAGAGTTCTAAAGATTAACAATGAGCATGGAATAGCATACATAATAAGGCATTAATCACCAGCATTGATTGTGTAGACCTCGTGTGGAATCCTGAGGTGAGTTTGGCTGTCTTTCTGGTGTACCGTCTTCCTAGCACACCTAGCTTGCTTGAGGTAACAGCTGGCTGGGCATTGGAGTTCCCGAGGATTATCATACTCAGGGATTTCAATGCCTATGCTGATGCTGCCTCCTTGCAGCAGGCGGTGGACCTGGTGTCATCCATGGCAGCAGTAGGGCTCACCCAGATTGTGGAGCACCAGATCAGGTTCAAGGTTTTGGTTTTGACCTTTAAGGCCATCAGGGACCTACATACCTTTGGGGCCGCCTCTCACAGTATGCCCCTGGAAGAGCGTTATACTCAGGGAATAAGAACTTCCTGGTGGTCCCCATCCCGAGAGAAGTCCAGCTATCCTTGACTTTTTTGGCCCTGACCTCCACCTGGTGGAATGCTCTGCTGGAAGATATTTGTGCCCTGTAGGAGTTGTTTTTTATTTATTTATTTATTGTATGAGATTTATATCCTGCCCTCCCTGCCACACGGCAGGCTCAGGGCGGCTAACAGCATATTCAACATTACCTTTCCACAGAGCACACAAGGCAGAGATGTTCTGCCAGGCCTTCAGCTGAGGACAGTGACAGGGCATTCTTTGGCACTCTCATATAATTCCCCATCCCCCATAACCCCTCCCCCCAAGAAGGCCGCGGAGCTGGAATTCTTTCTGCCATCTTATATATTGTATGTATGCAGTTTTTATCTACTTGTATTTATTGGTTTGTTTTAACTTAATTTTAAACTGAGAACTGAATACTATTCTGTTGTAAGCTGCCCTGAGCCCTACTCGTAGGGAAGGGCAGCCTAGTAAATCCAAATAAATAACTAAATGAATGAATGAATGAATGAATGAGTGAATGAATGAATGAATGAGTTGCACATGCAACAGGCCTACTCTTTTTTGGAACAATAAAGCCCAATTCCTGGACAGATAACTTACTTTAGGAGGAGTTTTCATTTCTCTGTTCAAGAAGGTTCAAGATTGTACATGAAGAAGTGAACTGATGGTCTTTCATGCACAATGGCTTAACTCCTGTTCAGCAGTTATGTGACATTCCTATTCAGAATGATAAATTCTTCTTTTATATAATAATGCCATAAGTTTTTCAGTACCTGAGGAGTTGTAGGTTCTAGGTCTTTAATCAGGTTGTAAGCCTCTTGTGCATCATCTGAAGTAACACAAGATACAAGGCATGCCCTTTTGAGAACTATCTTCACCATCATCACCTTACCTTACACAAACGTTAAGCAGAAAGAGGTTAAAAATTATATAATGGAGCAAATTTGTGACTTGTTGGACATGCATTTCTTTATTCTAAATGTAAATATAATAACAGTAACAGATTCTACACTGTATCATTGTTATAATTCAAAGCCTCTTGTTTATATTCTAGCTAATGTTTTGTATCAGCATCAAGGTAAAAACATCTTTCCCGTTATTTTTCGTCCTACATTTATCCACCCTTTGAGGATGAATACAAGGAACAATTCTGTCACAGATCTTCACCTAAGCAAAGTACTTTCTTCATAAAAATTAACAGTGATTTTCTTAAGGATTATATTATTTAGAGCAAGTGATTCCTAGCATCTTAAAGTTCGTTTGATTGGATCCAACAAATGCATCAGTGGAAGGCATTTGTGTGTGTGAATATTTACCACGCTCTCCTCCTTGCAACAGCCCCATCAGACACTGGGAAGGTAATTGTCAGAGCTATGGGATTTGTGTGAACTAACAGCCACAGCGGTCAAGAGCTGTCATGAGAAACAGCAAGGGAAAAAACTGCCCCTTCCTTCCACCAGCAGAACTGTGGTTGCAGAAATGGAAGAACAGGACCAATCATGCCATGCTTCACCGCAGTCCCTTGACTTGCGTGGCTGTTAACTCTTGAGGGACCAACCACCTCATGAATCAATTTTCCGGGGGTTGGAACTGCTGGGGAGGGAGATCACAAACCTATTAGCACCTTCTGCACACAGCTCTCCTGGATTTAACTCAGTGAGTAGAAGCAAGTTCCATTAAGCTCGGTGCTTTTACGATCAGGATGTCAGAGCAGTAGAAACAAGATATTAAAAAATGTTTTCGCTTGCACAAATACTTTGTACAACTAAAAGGACAATTCATTAAGCATTTGTACTGGCACAAACCCACAGAAGTAAATTACTGAGTCCACACCTAGCAAAGTGGTAAGTGAACAGCGTTTGTGAGCCTTTTTACAAGAACATTTGGCATCACAATTAAGAAAAGAGTGCTAGATTCTTCTTCATGAGTGTGTCCAGGTGGCAGCTTCCTGCAACAAACAGTGGAAGGCAATGCTGAAGTGAGAGAGAGACCTCACTCCACATTATGCGGGGGGGACTATGGCTCACAGGCAAAACATGATTGGCATGTAGAAAGAGCCAGGTTCAATCCCCAGCAAAAAGATCAGTTAGTCGGTGATGATAATGGGAAAGGATCAGTTAGTTGGTGAGGATCAGTTAAACCACTTGAGACTCTAGACAGCTACTTGCAGTCTCAGTAGACAACACTGACTTTGATGGACTGATTGTCTGATTCAGTATAAGGCAGCTTCACGTGATCATATGAGATTTTGCACAATACAACTCTTTTGGTTGTATGCTCTTTGACCTAGTGAGGCTCAGGAAAAATTCCAAGTGACCTGCAGGTCTGAGGTACCAATCTAAGATCTTATAAAATCTCTACATGGAAGTGTCCTAGGAAAGCACCCAGGTAATTATCTGTCTCTCTGGAAATCAGTAGGCAAAAACACTTTTAAAAAATGCAATAGCAACACAATATGTAGGTCTGAATTTGCTAAATGAATGCCACGGTGTACAGACATAAATACAGGGAAATCAAACTTCTGTACAGATATATCATGAATCAACAGCAAATAATTACTGTACTCTAGTTTCAATTCAATAAAGGCAAAGATAAAAAGTGTGAAATTGATGAGTGCTCCTAAATAGTAAACATGTATACATGGCTATTTTTGGGCAGGAACGCACAGGAACGGAGTTCCGGCTGGCTTCTGAGTTGGCCACGCCTATAGCCTCCCCCACTCGGGTTCCCCAGGTGCCTCGCAAGCCGATCCAGAATCTGCCTTCCTTCCCTCGGGTTCCCCATGCGCCCTGCAAACCACGGGGTACCTGGGGAAGCCAATCCTGGGAGGAAGCTGCACCATCAGGGGTGTGGCCTAATATGCTAATGAGTTTCTACTGTTGGGTGTGGCCTATTATGCTAATGAGTTCCTGCTGCGCTTTTTCTACAAAAAAAGCCCTGCATGTATATATACTAAAAACATTGTTAAAGGCCAGACTGGCTACGGCAAAAGCGACATAGATATAGTTCATATCTGAACTACCCTATTAAACAGTCCAATTTCATACGACACTGGGCATGGCCATAAGCTTACAGCATCAGACTGGTGCACCAGAGGCATTCATGGTCCTTGGTACTGCAACAACCATTAATGTCATGATACTGCTGTTCAACTGCTGCCTCTGCCATTGCTGCTGTGTCGCATTTCTGAAGTTCTGGTGGAAGCAATAAGAAGTGGACTACAGGAATTCTTAGACATGGCATCCTAAGAACTTTCAGTCATAGCTGTAAATGTGACCTGACTCTTTATGGAGGTGAACATGTTAACGTTTTATTTTCCCAGACAAATTCTGAAGAAACTTTTTGAGCCAGTGAAAAACTATGGTTGTGATTTTTTAGCTACAAAATGTTTTATCCAAACACCAGTCCTTCAGGATATTGTACATTGCCAGATCATTAGCTGAAAGTAGTTAGGCTAACACACCATTCTATGACATAGAGTAAGTTAGTGTGGGACTGAACTGCAGAGGCCAAGTATAACTTATTCTCCTTTTAAAGGACATTGCCTTGTCGATCAGAAGTAAGAAAATACCACAAATAATAAAATAATTACTATAGTTCTGACATACAAAGCACAGCCATTTCCTACTGCTAAAGCTATCTAAGACTATTGTTCAATATCAGGGGTCCTTTCGTAAAAAAAGAGGTGCAGGAGCTCATTAGCATCACTTATTTGCATATGCCACACCCCCTGACATCACCGGAAGTGTCAAAAGGCCACACATCCCGGACGTCATCGGCAGTGTGTCAGAAGGCAAGAAGGGAGGGAGGGAGGGGGAAGGAAGGAAAGGAACAGGAAGGAAAGGAACAGGAAGGAAGGTTGGTAGGTAGGTGGGAGAGAGAGAGAGAAGAAAGAAAGGAAGGAAGGAAGGAAGGAAGGAGGGGGGAAGGAAGGAAGAAAGAAAGGAACAGTAAGGTAGGTAGGTAGGTGGGGGGGAGAGAGAGCGAAGGAAAGAAGGAAGGAAGGAAGGGAGAGGGGAAGGAAGGGGGAAAGGAAGGAACAGGAAGGTAGGTAGGTAGGTGGGGGAGAGAGAGAGAAGGAAGGAAGGAAGGAAGGGAGAGGGGAAGGAAGGGGGAAAGGAAGGAACAGGAAGGTAGGTAGGTAGGTGGGGGAGAGAGAAGGAAAGAAGGAAGGAAGGAAGGAAGGAACAGGTAGGTAGGTAGGTGGGGGGAGAGAGAGAGAAGGAAGGAAGGAAGGAAGGAAGGAAGGAACAGGTAGGTAGGTAGGTGGGGGGAGAGAGAGAGAAGGAAGGAAGGAACAGGAAGGTAGGTAGGTGGGGGGAGAGAGAGAAGAAAGGAAGGAAGAGAGGGGAAGGAAGGGGGAAAGGAAGGAACAGGAAGGTAGGTAGGTAAGTGGGGAGAGAGAGAGAGAGAGAGAGAAGGAAGGAAGGAAGGAAGGAAGGAAGGAAGGAAGGAAGGAAGGAAGGAAGGAAGGAAGGAAGGAAGGAAGGGGCGCTTCTCCCCCCACTGGGGCCAGCGTTTCCCTCCCTCCCCCCTCTTGCTTGGGCCCCAGGGGCTTCATGCCTCTGGGGCCTGGCTTCTCCCTCCCTTGCGCCCCCCTCGGGCCCGGGAGTGTGAGCGGAGGGGGGGAGGGAAGGAGGGAGCTTCTCCCGGGGCGGCGGCGCTTGCCGCGGCCCCGGAAGTGTTAGTGGGGGGGGAAGGAAGGGGCTTCTCCCGGGGCCAGCAGCGCTTGCCATGGCCCCGGGAGTGTGAGTGGGTGGGAGGGAATGAGGGGGCTTCTCCCGGGGCCGGCGGTGCTTGCCGCAGCCCCGGGAGTGTGAGAGGGGGGAGAGGGAAGGAGGGAGCTTCTCCCAGGGCCAGCGGCGCTTGCCGCGGCCTTGGGAGTGTGAGTGGGGGGGAGGAGGGAAGGGGATTCTCCCCGGGCCGGCGGCGGCCTGCTGCGGCCCGGGAAGAGTGAAGGGGGGAGGGGAGGGGCTTTCCCCCCGGCCAGCAGCGGCCTGCCGCCACCGGGAAGAGTGAGTGGGGGGCGGGGCTTTGTTAAGTCCCCGCCCCCCACCCTCCTCTCTCCCGGAGCGGCGCTCCGATGCGCCCCGGCCCCAACGGAGCCCTGTTCAATATGTACATTTATAAATACATACATCTGTCATTTGTTGACAAGTTTAAAACTTGCAACTTTAGTTCTCATCACTTTGCCACACAACCTTTTCTTTCCTGTTGCAAAACGATTCTGCACAGCATACATCCCAACTACCATCCCCTATTATTTCATAGCAGCCTTAATCAAAACAAGATGGTCTGCTAAGTATCTCTGGCAAATGTTGACTTTTCAGTTCACCCATCTTCAGCCTCCCCCCTCCACTAAAGGAATGCAAATCATTTGCTTAATTTCCCTAGCACCACAAACAACAAAAAGCTGCTACATTCCCCCCCAAAAAACAACACAAAATCACCTCTATTCCTACTTTAAGACAAACACATAATGGATTTATAGAAGGTCCTGGAAGATTAAAAGGTTTACCATCTTCACTACATCAAACAAAAAAAGCCAGATATTTGTTTACCTTGTCGGAGGTAGTAAATAACTAAATTCAATCTGACTTCAGGAATAACATCGATCAGGGATGGTAGTACTTGAAGAGCCCCTTCCCCTCCTCGGAATACCACCTGCAAAGGAAAGCCCTAACTGCATTAGTACAGCAGCAAGTTGCAGTATGTAATCTTGCATATATTTGGAAAATCTTTATTGGACTAGGAGCTGACAAGTTTATGATTAGGACTGTGGCCTGCTTTCACACTTCTTTGTGTTTTACATATGGAAAGCCCCACCAGTAAGTTTCAGCTTTTCCTAAATCTTGAAAACAGCCATTTCTTCAGAATTCAAAGCAATAATATTATTACTTATAGTGTACACAGCACTTTACTATGTTTCATAGGCAAAAATCCCAGTCTGTTCATCCAAAGAGGTCATAATCCAAAGTAATAATTGGGTGTGGGGGGAACACCATCAGAAGAAATGGATGGCAGGATAGAGAACAGCAAGGGCTGAATGGGTAGAAATGCAGATAGTTTTGTTACAGCTGGAAATGGACAAAAATGAATTTTGAGGAAGGAACATATTCAAGCAGGGAGTGAGTGGAGCTGTGATACAGAGCAAAAGACCTTTGTGTAATTGAGGGTGGTAGATCTGAAGAGTGGTGGTTGCAGGCAGGCATATAAACAGGAAACAAGAATAAAAAGGGGTAGTTATGTATTTTTACAGATTGGAATATATATATCTGAACTGGAACTAGATACTACAATATGCATGCAGCTCCTGCTGAAAATGGCAGCAGCTGTGCGTGTTCTCTCTCCCTCTCTCTAATATCTATGAGCAGGGAATACAATATTATATCATGATATGGGCACACTGTATTAGACATGGCAGAGGTAGGGTTGCCAGGTCTGTCCTGGCAGCCAGCAGAGAAGGGGGGACTTAGTGGGAGCAGCAGGGAGGCCCATTCAACTTACAGCAATGTGTCTATGTCAAGGCAACACTCTGGCATTTGGGCAAAAACTCTATAGTAAATTTGGCTTCTACCATAGAGTTTTTGCCCAGATACCAGAGCATTGCCCTGATGTCCCAGATGTGATGACATCACTTCCGGGTCACATGGGCAGTGACAGAGACAAGTCACTGCACGTAGGATGGAACTCCCTCTTTTGGGGGGTAAGTTCCATCCCCCACCGGCCAGCTAATCAGCAGTGGGGAGGTGGGGCCTGTCAGTGGAGGACCCCTGCCTCCTTGGGGGTGTCAGAGATGAAAAACTTAAGACATGCTGCTGTTTTGGAGGCAGCTGCATGTACATTTTAATATCTAATACTGACCACATAAATTACGAAGTCAAGAAATTTGTGCTGGATATGGAAGTGGATGGGAAGCTAGTAAAGGGATGAAGGAGTGTCATATAAATTGAACACTAAAAATGGTGAGTAAATTTCAAAGCTGAATTTTGTTTCTTTTTCTTTTTATATTTTTGCAGTTGTGTGTGTTTGTGTGCCCGTGCCTGGCAGTCATGGTGACCTCTGGAGACTCCTACTGAGGCATGGAGGACATTCAGAGAAGTGGCTTCAGAGGAGGCCTTTGGCCTCCCAGCCCTGGTATTCTCTGGAGGTCTCCCATCCAAAAACCGCTTAGCTTCCGAGATCTGACGAGATCAGGTTTGCCTGAGCTATCCAGGTCAGGACCAAAGTTGAGTTTTGGACAGAGATGTGAAAAAGAAAAGTCAGAAAGAAAAAGGTTACAATGGTCAGAGCTGCAATGTTAACAGGAAGAAGTGATACAACACTAACAGATGGAATGGAGGGGAGCAAAGGTTATTGGTTAATGAGAGGTTAATGACGAATGTGATCATGGTTAGGTAGATTTAGATATAGAATTCAATCTTGGCTATGTTGACATGGTAATGAGGCCTCCAAGTTGGTACATCAGACAAGAAGGTGAAAATATGGGCTGGACAGGGGAGGAAACACTGAATGAGTCATCTGAACTGGCTGAGATCAGAGTTATGAAAACATAATTGCCATTGTTTTAATTAGCTTAATTTGATTTGTAAATATATTTACTGGAACTGTTGTTCACCACCCTGAGCCTGCTGCACACGGGAGGGCAGCCTATAAACTGAATTTATAAATAAATAAATAAGGGGAATCAAACAGCAACTGTATCAAAAGGCAGAAGTGAGGATAAGGAGAAGATCAGATCTGGCAGCAAGGAGATAACCTGTGATTTTAGCTAGAGTGTGAAAGATTGTAGGATGTCAAGAATGGAACTGGAAGAGAGAAAATACATTATAGGAATCTGGAGTTACAGGCAGGACAGAAATCAGAGTTACAGGATGAGGGTGGCTCAAGGAATCATTTTGTAGAGAGAAGAGATGATGCAGTGTCTGAACAGAGCAGGGAAGGAGCCGAAGGAAAATGATGATGTGCTTAGAAAGAGCAGGAATAATAGTGAGGAGTTGATAGCTAGCAGGTGAGAGGGAACAGGAACAATGGGCCACATGAAAGGGAGTGTTAGAAAATTAAAATAAAAAATAGCATGCATTCATAATTGTAAAAGTCTGAAAAATAAGCATTTGTCTTTCTTTCTAGCATCTAATTTTCCCAGGTCTCTCAAGCTATGTAGAAGGAATTCCAAGGGGTGCATGGAAAGCTTTGGTGGATGCAACAGGATTTTCATAGGCCATCTTTCAAACTGCAAGCCCTTGCACCACTGGACAAGTTACTGTAAAAACTCAGGGACCTTCAGCACTGGACTCTTTCAAGACTCTAGTAGCCATGGTTGGAGGAAGAAAAAAATGCAAGTCTCAATAAATGAATGGATGATCTCCAGCCTATGCAAATGAGAGATCTCCAAACTACATTACCTAAGTTTGCAGAATTCACAATACCTACTCACCAGATTGTGTTTAATGAGTTCCGTAGCAAACTCAAATGATGTTGAGGCACTGTCCATCAGACTCTTGAGCTCTGCCTTACAGTTTTAAATAAATTTTAAAAACCAGACAGTATCAGTATAATAGCAAGACAGAGGGAAGCACAATATTGCTTATCTTTTGTACCCTAAATACTATATGACTAACCTGTTTTAAGTCAAATATGCCTGAACAGTTGGAAATCCCAACATATACTCAAAAAAAAAGCTCACACCGTTAAGAAGTGCATACAGCTAGTACTTTAGATACTGAAATAACAGTGCTAAGTAAAGTCACAGACAACAGAAGCTCATATCAAGAGAGACTGATGTCAAACAGGAAAACAACATACCTCAGCCGCCTTCCCATTATAGAGTCGAAAATGATTACAGGCCTTTAAGTTAAGAGCAATGGTGCTATCAGGAACTTGCTGAAGGTAAACAGCTAGCACCTCTTGAGAGACGTCATAGTAATCCAGCTTGTAGTAGCACAAGGCCACATATACATTGAGGGCCAGATATTCCCTACAGAATGCAACATTAAACTAGTTAAGCAACAGTGTTCAAATAATTGTATTTCTAAAAGCCTGTGTTATTTTTAATGGCAGAAAAGTCAGTTAAATTATAGCATTAAAGCAAAAGGTTCTAATGTTGTTGCCTTAACGATATTGCATAAGTTGTCCTGTCACCACATGTTCCAACAGAAGTAGAAGTGTTTGGCCGAACACTATAATAAAAGTATTAATAAATGCCATAAAAAGAGGATAGCAAGGAAGGATTAGAAAAGGGCTTCATAAACTACATATGATAACTGGGTGGTGTGATGGACAGCCTCTACTTCCACCCTCCAGGCATCACAGCAAATCCCTGCCTATGGGGAGCATGCAGATACTCCACAGCATCAGACAATGAGAGGCTGTGGAATCTCTGGGAGATTAGGGAAGAGTTCGGTGGAGGAAAAAAATCTGTCACTGAGGCTGGGAAGCAACAGAAAAACAGGGAAAACTACCAGGAAAATAGTTAGGTAGTTAGGCTTTGCCAGATGAAGATAAAGGTTTCGGACATCTGTAGTACAGGTACATATGGCTCAGGGGCCTTTGGTGAGGCAGGAATAATGCAGGTGTCCTTTGGGAAATTGTGTGTTAGTGAGTTGTGAGGTGTCTGAGAGAAACATCCCAAGAAACTGGCTCAAGAAGCTGACGCTATGCCAAGATTCTGAGATTCTTAGATTTAGTGAGAAGTTCTAAGAAAAACCCTTCTCTATCACACAGGAACAATATGTCAATTATGTAAAGCTGTGAGTTAAACTGTAACCTTTCTAGAGCAAACTGTAACCTTTCTAGAACCTTTCTAGTTGCAGTCCTTGATTTATCCCTCAAACTACTATCCATAAGCCTTTCTGAAGGAGAGATAATGAACTTATTTTTAGTGTTGTGAAAAGAAGGTGTTGGTGTGAATCACTCAAGGAGAAGGAAAAGAGGAAAGTAATAGAAATTACTTCAGATTCCTATTTTACCTTTCCAGGTTTCCGCTGTAATAGCTGCATGTAGTCCAGCCGTCATTTGTTAACCTTGCCTTATGGACCACTGGCAACCCACACCATAACCAAAAACAATGTGGTCACTACTCCAGGAAGGTGAGATGTGAGTGGGTGGGGAACTGAGGAAAGCACTCAGCCATCATGGGAGGGGGTCACTTTCCCTATGTGTTACGCACTACTTTTTTATTTGTAAAAAGACATAAGATGTATTCTCCATGGCTGTGGAGTAAATCTTGAAAATACTCCCTTTCTTCTTTGCTCCTGTGACTGCACCTCTTTCTTTATGCTATCTCCTCCTAGTTAATGTGTTCCTTTGTATACTGACTTCAATGCTACTCTCTGTTTCTCAGTGCTACTCTCTGTTTCTCAGTGCATGTGTATTTCTTTTTAACGAAGCAGAAAATTAATTTAAGGGAAGTTACAGATTAGTGGATCAAAGAACTTAATGACGGAATTCTGCAATCCATTGTAGGAATTAACACAGTTCCTTTGGGCCACCGAAATCTAGCAAAGGAACTTGGCACCTCAAATAATATTACAGCCCAATCCTATGCATGTTTACTCCGCTGTAAGTTCCAGTGAGTTCAATGGGATGTAACATTCTAGGATAGCAGTCCTGATGTGCACTTTTCCTTGGTTGTCCACAACACATCATGCAAGCTATGCAATATCACAAGAAAATTTAAGTCTCAGTACACTATCTTATAAGGAAAAAAATTATGAGTGGCACTGCACTGAAATTTATAATGAACAAGCATATTTCAGTGCAGCAACTGCCAGAAGGTTACCTGCAGAAACCTAGCAAGAAATTATTAACAGTACTGGCAAAACCTGGAAGAGCTCTTCTCCAGTAAAATACTATCACCAAAACAGTATTAAGCAGAGAGAGAGAGAGTGGGGAAGGAAAAGCTGACCAAACCGGTTATCAAGAAGTATGCGTTTGTAGATATCAATGGCCTCTTGGTAGTGAGATCGCATATAGTGGATAGATGCTAGGCTAAGCTGATCTTCTGTTATGTCCTGCAGATTCTGGTGGAAGCTCATCAGTTTCTTCTCGTCACCAAACTGTATGGTTCAGAAAAAAGATAGATGATACACACAAATTTAATACAGTCACATGCTATAGTCATTCTCTGTTAACATTTTCCTCGGGCCTCTGCTTCATGTTTTCCTAAAATCCCATTTCTCTGTTCACCAACTTCAGCAGCTAAACATGGATAACTTGTCCTTTAGAGTCCTCTCGCCTGCCCTTGTGCCTGCCCCGCAACACTAGCCTGTCTTCTGTTTCCAATGAAATATTTGAAAGCCAGCATGGGGTAGTAATAGTCAAAGAGTTGTGCTAGAGCTGGAGAGATCTAGGTTCAGATCCCCCTCCCAACATGAAGCTTCCTGTGTGTCCTTGGGCCAGTCATTCTCTTTGTCTAACCAGTCGTGCAGGCCTGATCAAATGGGAGAGGAAAAGACCGTGTATGCTGCTCTGAAATCTTTCAAGGAAAGGTGTGATAAATATGTAATAAATATAAAGTTCTTCCTGTACTTAAAACAAATTAATTCCCCCCCCCAATCAATGGACCTTTCAGAATCTAAGATGATATAGAAGCATTTGGGGAGGTGTTCCTAGTGCTAGGGAAAGATTTCAGTATATTTCAGGTACACTCTGCTGACTTGCTTCTGTTTGTAATTATTCTTTTCTTTTTAAAATATACATACCTTGTGCGCTAAATGAAACAGCAGACGGTTCTGAAGTCTACTTTTGGGAGCTGAAAACAAACCCAGAAGAATATAAAACAAACCTTATACCAATATTTGGGGTTTACAAGTATTTATAACTGCATACCGTTAACTTGCTCAGGAATACCTCCTGCATTTAGCCATCCAATCTTGTAAGTGTCCAGTGTGCTACTGGACTTGAATCGAGCTGTTCTCCTGCAGGCCAGCATGGCTACCCTCTGAAACTATTTGCATTACCACCTCACCTTTCAAGGCTGCTTGTTCAGCTTGTGTATACATCCCCAGGAAGAAGTAAGTGCATGCTAGATTGACCCAAACATCAGGGTTGCAGCCAGGTTGTTTGGTCAAAGCCTCATACTCCTGAAACAAAGAAGCCTTCTTGAAATGTTCACTGTGTAGCCACCAGATCTAAATAAGTACAGGTAATATTGCTGTTTGCTTCCATTGTCAAATATAATGCAACAATAATTCCCAGAAGCAGGATATGTAAATACTAAACGCCCAGATATATTTCCTCAGAAATCATTACAATAAGCCTGCAAGATAGATCAGTATAGTTACAGCTCAAAAGCTGAAGCAGAGAGCAACTTTCCCAAGATTACCTTGTGTATTAATGACTGAGCTGTGTTTTTGAAGGGGGAAACTTCCTTATTATAGCTTATGCTCCTCACTGCTGAATTACGCTAATTTACAATTCCCCATCCACTGAAGCAGATCTGACTGATCAGGATCCCAAGACACAAAGAGATTAACTACTTTATTTGTACAGTAAATTTTGATCCAGAAAGTTTAAAAAGGATTAAATAATCACAGCAGTCTTTCGGAAACGGGTCAACTGCATAATTAATGCAAAACTCAGGGTTACAAAATCCTAAACTTCAAAATGTACCATAATCAATATCAGAGCGGACATAACAAGACATATATAAAAACAAAAGGGAGAAGACAGGGAAGTTCCATGTGAGAAGGGCTGGGTGAGGAAGTACCGAATCCCACTGCCCGCTCCTCAATCCTTATCCATGGTTAAGAGTTACATCTTTACACAGATAAACATACCAAACTTCAACACAAACTACTGACCCCAATGAAAGTTAATAGAAAGATCTGGGTATAAAAAATTTAAATCAACCATTCCATATTGTGGTAAAAAACTAACTAGATTACTTTGATATTTCCCAGAATCTATAGTGTTCCTTTTACAAGCTTCACTATAATATTTTGTAGTTACTATATTTTTTTAAAATCTATATTTTACATTTGTTAATGTATGCAATCCAAAAATCTCTTAGACATCAATTAATTTCCACCATAATTGTCTTCATGTTCAGTATTAATAAATAAAAAGGAACACATTGTGACCTCAAGATCATTTAAATAAATGAACGAAAGGCTATTTGAAATATCACAATTAATTATGAAATTGATCAAGAGCAAAAGGCTAGTATTCAATTCTTTACTTCAGTGACATTATGCAATAGTTCATTCCTCGGAGTTAGTGATACACAAGTCTTGACTCCATTCCACGCACTCTTTTTCAGGATGTTTCAAGACAAAGGAAATTGAAGAAGCACATACTAGTATAGATACTAGTATATTTCTGGTTTTTCCAAATGTGTTACCCTGATGTGAAGCTATGCATTTGTTGAATTCAGTCTGAGTTAAGTATTTATTACAAGATACAGCAATTTGGTCTACTGTCCACTTTTGATGTATTCTGTAACATGCTCTCTTTGCCTTTCTTGCAGTGGTCTCATTTTAACACAGCATCCTGATTCCTTTCAAAAGGAAGCAGGATTTCCTCACCTCACCTCCAATGCTCTCTTGTAGTCACCCAAATGGAAAGTACAATATCCAATCCAGAGATCTGTATCTTCCTCTTGTTCTCCAACATGACGCTTAAACTTGCGACAAACAAACAAAAAAGGAATTAAAATAATTCTGTTATGGGCCTTCTCATATTAAAGACCTCATGAGATTGACCTTTTGAGGACAACTTTTTATAATAGAAATTTACAAATTTAATGGTGTGTGTGTGTGTGTGTGTGTGTGTGTGTGTGTGTGTGAGAGAGAGAGAGAGAGAGAGAGAGAGATTTAAATTCAATTACTTTCAAAAGCTATATACACAAAAATGTGATAAGATGCAAATAATACAACTAGATGTTATAAGAATATTTAGTATTACCAAATTTTGCATGGACAAGATAACCAGGCTCTGTTCCTAGCATCTCCAACTAAAAAGCAGGTTTATTTATGTATTTACATTATTTACAGTCAGCCTCTTTCACTAAGATGCAAGGCAGATCACAAAATTTTGCAATGCAATAGCAACAATATAAGACATACACAATTTCCCCAGGATCCCTTTATTTTCTTCTTGGCTGGGCAGTCCCTATTCTTTCTTCTTTGTTTTTCAGTCTGTCCCACCCAGTTATTCAAATGTATTTAGATATGTGCTGACCCAGTCTAGGGATCTGAGGGACCAAAGTTACAAACAGTTTTGTTTAATATATATGGGGAAATGGTCAGGCTGGTATCAGGTTTATGGCTTTGAAGGGTAACAGGCAACAGGACTGAGGGAACTTTGTATAAATCTAAGGAAAATACAGTTTGTCAGAAACACACTGTTCAGTCATACAGACAGGTCTTTAAACTCTGAGGAGAGAACTTTCTTGAAAGTTTCTGCTTCAATAAACTCACCTAACTCAGATATTTTTGATATTTTTGCAAATATTATTTCCTTGTTGAATCCTTATCTAACCACAGTTAGACAAACAATTAGGGCCATATAAGAAAGACTTGGTTCAACCAGGAATGTAGACTAATTAGGCAAACCTTACATATACTCCAAAAAAGAGTCAGAATAGCCAGGTCTGATAATTCAGTTCAACTATTGTCTCAGTTCCATTCCAAATATAAGCAGCTCCTGAAGAGGACAAAACTCTCCTACTGCAAATCACAGTGGGAAGAGTTGGGTCTCTCCATCATAAAAAAAATGGTAAGAGGTTTTGGGAACTGACAGCTTTCGACACCCAGTTAGTACTTATTCCAGAAAAAACTGAGTCATTTCCTGTGTATCCAGTTGCAGACTTGGACCCTGTTCCAACCTGGGCTCCAATTTCAGCCTCAGAATGTAGTCAGCAGATTGACACCTTGCCCTTAAGTAAAGCTTCTGGGGAAGATTTGGTGCCCCCTGAGGTATTTAAGCTGAATGCTCACTGGTGGTGCCCAATTTTAGTTAGACTTTCTTGGAAATTGATTATACCTGTACTATTCCTTCCAACTGGAAACAAAGTATTATAATTCCTATTTATAAAAAGGCAGCAGGCAAGACCCCTGCTAATTATCACCCTATCAGTCATTTGGATATTTCTTCTAAATTATCGACATGCCATCTTTTATTCAAATTGAAAGATTGGACAGAATCATCAAAACTTTTTAACCCTGAACAAGTAGGTTTCCATAAGGTCACAGTACAGTTGATCACTGTTTGACACTGAAGGCCCTGATTCAGAAATACATTATAGAAGATGCCTCTGTGTTGTATTTGTTGACCTCACGTCAGCCTTTGATTCCATTAAGCAATCAAGACTATGGGGCAAACTTGATAAAACAAACTTTAATTGAAGGCTTTTTAGGATACTGAGGGAACTACATTCCTACCTTACAGTCAGTGTACGAGTAGGTTCACATGGCTCTCTTACGGACCCTATCCCATTAAGAAAGTGTGTAAAATAAGGTTGTTTGTTGGTTTCGTTTCCGTTTAATTTTTATATCAATGATTTTGTCCAGACCATGGAATCCAGGAATAATCCCCCCCTTCATTGGTTGGTAGGAAAATTTCAGTCCTGCTGTATGCAGATGATATGGCAATCATGTCTTTTACCAAAATTGAGCTCAGAAGGATGCTATTTAGGTTGGCTGATTACTATGATAGAGAGGAATTAAGAATTGATTACAATAAAACAAAATTATCTTCAGTAATAACAGATTCAAGCACAGATAGATTATTAATGCTCATGAAATAGAACAATGCCCCTTCTTTAAGTATTTCATGGGTCTCTCTCTTGGCAAGCACATCTTAATGCCATTTTATCAACTGTCCACCATACACTGGGAGCTATTTTTTAATTATTATTTTCAAAGCTAGTAGCCCCGGCCCTTAAAGTATTCCAGAGCAATGTTATCATGCAGCTTTTGTATGAGGCTGAAATATGGGGGTGGAACAAGAAAATACTTGACCAGCTTGAAATCATTCAGAACACCTTCTTAAGGGAAATCTTGGGTCTCCCTCAGGGAACTCTTGTTGCACACTCAAGTTAAGAAGTTGGACAACCCTCTATTACAACAAGATTCCATTTGAAACTATGAAAATATTATAAGCAACTTGACAGTATTTCCAAAGACCATTCCATAAAATAATTGTTTTTTGGTACTACAAGGAAGAGAATCAGTGGTCCAATTTGCTGTCCCCTATTCTGCAGTTATATCCCTTGCCCTTTTCAGAGGCTGTAAAGCTTTGGGACTCAAAGCAAAATTCATAATTGGCTTTTTGAAAAAGATGCCCTTCATGATATCCTTATGGCCCGACAATCCAAATCTGTGGTATCCTTGGATTAAGAAAAACAAATTTGTCTCTCGTTACTTAGCTGACCCTTCTAATTTTACATTAAGAAAGGCATTTACTAGTGCACGTTTTCAAACTATGCCTTCTGAGTATTTACAGGGCAGATTTTTAAAAATATCTGTGGAACAATGTCTCTGCCCTTGTGGTCTTAATCACGTGGAAGATATTGCACACTACGTTCTACGTTGCCCCTTCTATGGGTCCACTTGAAACAAACTGCTGAAACTACTTCATGTAAATTTTTCTGGCTCAGATGAGGAATGTATTGATTTTTTATTGGCTGATTCAATCCCTTTTGTTACCCTCAAAGTGGCTACTTTTATCTTTTTATCAATAAATATAAATAATAAATTAGTATCTGCTAATTCTGCAAGAATTTTAGCTAAATTGTAATTCCAGGTTATCTTACATGTTTTTTTCTGTTGCATTTATTTCTTACCATCTTAATTTTAAACTTTTAAAGTTTTATCCTGTTACATAACAACGTTTTAACCCTTCTGTTGTGGAGAGTGCACTGTTATATGTTGGTGTATATGCTGGGATGTTATGGCCTATGGCTGCAACAATAACAGTAAACTTCTTCTAGAATTAACAAGCATAAGCTTCTTTGTCTTACAGACACTTAAGGGGCTGAAAACAGGAACATTCACGCAAGTCTCAATAGCCCCTCTTTCCCACTTTACAAGGATCACACACACACACCCTTCCTAGGAGCTATTTCCCTCACGCTTGATGGGGATGCTTCTTGAATCTCTCACTCCCTTAGCCTTTCTTCCTAGTCTACTGTTGTTTCTCAACTCTCATTCTTAACTGCCACTCTCAACTGTAGAATTCCATTTCAATATCCTGTCAATCAAGGTTCTCAGACCGGGTTAAAGCAGTAACCATGTACTGTCCATCACAACATAATATAAAATTGTAATAAGATTGGATGACAGTGATAGAAAATAATACAATAAAATAAAACAGTACAAGGCATGACATAATAAGTAGAACCACAAAATACACGCAAAATGCATGCAATAAAGTGTCATATACTAGAACCCCCATCTCTTTGTAAAAGCACCCTCTAAAACCCCCTGCAAAACTATCTGCTTGAGATCCTGGTGAGCTCCTGTAATCCAAAGCAGGAAACAGCAGAATAGCAAGGTAGTCCTAAACAGAGTATAACACTCTCTGTAAACCCAGTGACGTCAACGTACTTAAAAGGATACAACTTTGCTTAGAACAGCACATTACATGGGTCAATGGGCTGATTCAGTGTAAGTTAAAGATCACAATATCTTTGTGACTATAGATTATTTACAGTTTGGACTACTCCCTTACTCTAAAAGCTACCTTTAAAAAAAGCAAGAAGAGAATGCTGATAGAAGCTTTCTCCTCAGCTGTGCTAGTTTTTTATTTATATGAAGTTTTGCATGCAAATGAGCATTCAATTTGTTGCCTGCACTCTGAAATGGCACGTTTCAATCTAACACATTAGTCTTTAGCAGGGTAAAAGTGGGACTATAAAATAAGTAGTTCTGTAATCTGTTGCACCTTAAATACTGTTTAATTGTAGCATATGCTTTTATGGGCTAGATGCACAAAGTGAAGACTCAGTGTGTACACAGATATAAACGAACAGGAAGAAAAAGACTGTTAACTGGGTGGTCTTCAAGGAACTATAAGTCCTTTTTTTTGTAGACTAACACAGCAACCCCACTGACTCATTTAATTTGAGTACAACATTTGCTTTCTTGTTTTGGTTCAAAAGGCTTGTCCTTTGAAGTCTTCAAATTATACAGACCCTCACAAACCATCAGAACTATGCCAGTATGTACAGTGGTCAGAACATAAAGACTCGTAAATGAGAGACTGTGGTCACACGGCCCCTTTAAATCCGTGAGCCCTCCCGGATTAAAGGGGCCGCATTTTTTTTACCTCGGGTTGGGATGTACACACATCCCAACCCCTGGTGGCGGCGAGTGGCAGCAGCGGGCAGAGGCAGCGGCGTCAGCGGCAAAGGAGCCGGCGGAGGAGACCGGAGGCGGCAGCGAAGGAGGCATCGGAGGCGGCGGCGGCGGTGGGCATTGTCGTCGTCGTCATCAGCGGGCAGCATTGTAAGGCGTGCGTTGGTGGCTGGCGGGGCCTTTTTCTGGCAGCGTTGGCCGGAGGAGGCACCCTTCCCCGAGCCCTGCCGGCTGCCTGGTAAGTTTGGGGGTTTCCCCCCCCCCCCCCTTTTACACTTGGGCACTTGAGTGGCAGACGGGACCATCTGGACAGCCCTGCTCTCGCAATGATTGCGAGAGAGGGCTGGCCAGATGGCTCAAATGCGGGTTCCTCACGTGACTCCCGGGAAAATAGTTGATTTTCCTGGGGTCGAAAAATGCAGGAGGATCCCACATTTAAGCCCGCTTTGGCGCGGGACTAGCCCCGGCCTTTGCAGATGGTCCCTTTAAAAGCGAGAGGAAACAGCCCTTCCTCCCACATTAAAGGGACGTGTGACTGCGGCCCCAGGTTCAAATCCCCTCCATACCATGGAACTCACTGGGTGATCTTGTGGTGGTCACAGTCTGTCAACTGTAACCTTCCTCACTGGATTGCAGTGAGAGGGGAGAACCATATAAGCCACCCCAAATTCCTTGGAAGAAGGATGGGATGAAAACACTGAAGAAAACAAGCAATCTTTATATGTGTGTGTGTGGGGGGGGGGGTATCAAATCTGTCTCTGAACACAGCTTTTTAAAGTGATCTAATTTTAAACTAGTCACAGTTAACCCCAGTATACACAATATAGACAGACCAGCAGTCTAAGAATGAACTACCAGTTGATGCTCTAATCTGAAGGAACTAAAATCAGAACAAAGAAGGCAGATGATGCACATGCATGATTCTCCATAAATCATCATCTTCCTCTTAAGAGCAAGGCATTACAAACATTTAACCCCTTCGGCCATTTCCATAGTGTAAACGTATCTAATCTAAACCAGTGCACGCACACACACGCACAGACCAGACGTCATCTCGAAGGGCGGCTCATTGAGCCATTCAAACTCGTGCCTCCGGTACCTCCAGCAGGGCGATAGCGCCGGTGAAATCTCGCTGGGTCAGCAGCTCCTCCAGCTGCGGGATCCGCTTGCCCTTCTTTTTGCGCTTGTCTCCAAGCTGCGGGCCGGCCCCTACGGCGGGTTTGAGCCTCGAAAGCATCTGTAAAGTAGTGAGATACAGCGCGGTTGAGTGAGGCATCTGGGACTCCCCCAGTCGCTCCTCGTCTCGGAAGAAATAGCCCTTCCCTGCTCGCCCCTTCTTCTGCTTTCTCCCCCCTCCGTTCCCCCCTCCCCCTCACCATCTTGCCCACAGGCCCGGTCCCTGCTGCTGCTGCTGCTGCTGCCGCCACCGCCTTTCTGGCTCACCAAGGACTCTGTTGCCTTAGCAACCAGGCGGGCGGGGGGTAGTTAAGGCGAGGGAACCTAGGGAGCGAGGCACTGAATAATGACCGGCAGCAACCGTCATCCATACTCACAGTTCCGTTGCCGATTCCACTCCAGACCCTTAAAAAAAAAACAACCCAGGCATTCGATCACGTTGACGATGCAGGAGGGGCGGGGACGCCGCGTTGCTTTGGCAGTGAGGAGAGAACAGGCCTAGTTTGGCAGACGGCGGCCGTCCAAGCTCTCTTCAGGCCACATTTTTCAATAGGCCAAAGCGCTAGGACGAGATGTAAAGCTGGCGCCATGTGAGCACTGGCGAGCACCGCTACAAAAGGCGCCTGTGTGTACTTGGCATGTCTCGGGCAGTTTTGGAATTGTTTTTAAAGTGCTTAAAGTTAAGTATATAGTAGGCGGCCTGGCCCCATATCTACATATTACCCTCCTCCGTGCCAGGTAGTTCTCAAGAATTACCTGCCAACAATCCATTCAAGCACTCTTTCTTCCTGCAATGAGTCTTTCCTTGCTCCATTAGGCTTATTGTAGTGTTATTAAATCAGATTCAGATGGGTAGCTGTGTTGTTCTGAAGCAGCAGAATTGGACTCTGGCTTCCTTCTCACATCTGTTTGTTAGCTCTCATATTTGTGTGCTAATTTGTTGCCATTCATTGATCTCAATCTCAGCTTCACTTATGCCTCTTAATTCAAGAGGCTGAAGTTGGTTCCCATGTCCTTATGAATTCAGCTAAAGAACATTGAGGAGAGTTTAAAATCCCTGAACTCCAAAAGGTTTGGACCACCATAAAGCATACATCCCCACATTCAGGATTCCTGGAACAAAATGCAGTTCTTGTGCCAGGACAATCACACAGGTGGACACTGGGGCCAGGCTGCACTCCAACACAATCTTTGGACCACCGTAAATGACACATCTTCACACTCCAGAGACAGTCCCCTGCAAGAAGACATACAATGTTGTCTGATACAAACACCAGTTCTTGGCACCACAAGCTTCTATTTGGACTGCCACCAAGAGGCCTGAATTTCAAAGGGGATTTGAATAAGGAACTGGAACAACTGCATGCTGTCTGTACACTGAAATCAGGGTTGGACCACCACATCTGATATACCCCCATATACATGCCACCAGAGCTGAGAACATGATGGGCCTAAGGTCCCAAGCAAGTTTTCAGACAGAATGGCATTCGAACCTGGCTCTCCCAGATCCTAGCCCAGCACTCTGTTGTGTGAACCCCTAGGCAGAAAAGGCACAGAGAATGGGCCTTTATCAGCACCATTTTTAAAGCCACAATTGGTACAATTGTGAGGAGGCCCCTTTTGATCCATAACAACACAGTGGAAACCCAGACGCATTTATTCTTTAAATGTAGTTTATTCTTCACTAGAATGACTTGGAAATCTTTTCTGCAGCTGGCCTGCGCACAAACACAATGTGTGCCTGCACAGAAGCTGTGACAATGAATTCCAAAGGCACTGGAGAATTGACTTGCTGCTTCAGCCTTGACTCTGCTCATCTGCTCTGACCCTCTGGGATCTGTACCATGTTCAGCACCAGTCAGATGGTGGGAGAACATCTGCTCGGCATGCAGAAGGTCCCAGGTTCAATCCCCGGTATCTCCAATTAAAAGTTCTGGTAGTAGGTGATGTGAAAACCCTTTGACTGAGACCCTGGGAGTCGCAGCCAGTGTGAGTAGACAATACTGACTTTAATGGACCAAGGTATAAGGTATAAGGCAGTTTCATGTGTTCACATGTTCAGTTGAAGGCATAGTATCCTCACAGGGTCTTGAAGCTTCCTTTCTCTCCTCAATAGGAGGAATCCCGAAGGCCCTGCACCATCAAGGAGCCAATCTCCTCTGTGCTCTTCAAGGTCCAAATATCTCTGCCACCTCAACACTCTGCTGCCTCAGTAATAAATTGTTTCTGGTTCTTTGAAGCTGATTTTCTAAATGGTTTTGTTAAAAAAAAATATTGTTGTGGTACAAATACATTTAAAAAGAGCATTCACAATATCAGGTGGTGAATTACCAGGTACTGTGCCATAGCCATAAAATGGATCATGCAAATGTGCTTATGAGCTGAACACAGAGCAAAGGAAAGTGCTTACCTCACTGGCTCCAGTGGAAGATTTCTCTAGTGACGGGCTGCACAATGCAGCTACTGTGGAGTTCCCCAGGGAGGGAGGGGAGTAGGAAGAGGACGGGGTCAGCCACAGGCCTCCCATTCCATTGGTTCCTCTTGGGAAACAATGAAATGGGGGGTCTGTAGCTGGCATGTACCTGTTTCCCTTTCCTTCACCACCCCTACCACTCCCTATTCCATTCCCTCCACCACCCTACTCAGTCCCCTCCTCAGCTCACCAGAACCTCCTTGTTATGTATTGGGGCTAGAACATTCTAGGACTGTTTCTACCAGAGTCTGGCTGAGCTTGAAGCTCTAGAACAATAGCCCACCAGGACTCTGGAGGTGGCCAATGAGGAACTAATGGTTCTGACAATAGCCTATTGTTGGTAGTTGTTTGGGAAGTGGGTGGAGTTGCATGCTATTTAAACAGGGCCACTGCCCTGGGTGTTTGTCTTGTTCTTGCTGAATCACTAATAAAGCTGAGCTGATCACTAGGCTTGGAGTCTGACCATCCATGGAACCCAGTATTTAACACTGGCGATGAGGATGGGATCCTGTTGAGTGAGCCTCGCGCCCAACTGCACTGCTGGATTTTAAGGGCGCGATCACAAGAGCACATCTGTGAAGTGTCCCGCACCCATTGGGAAGCTGTTGCTCTCCGCCGAAGAAGTGCAGTAAAAAAAAACACTGGGAAAACTCCAGTATCAAACAGGTTGCTGTGGGCCACAGACGGAGTTTTTCCATGTAATCGCTCCAGCGTGGACTTGTGAAGTCAAGGATAGTCTGATCGGGCTATTCCGACGCCATGCCATTGTTTTTCCCCATTCTCAGTATGCACATCATTGCATACTGCCATTGGAAGCCCTCAGGGTGGAGATGCGATTTATCGATCCCCTGTTTAAGTGAATTGGTAACGAACAAGCAAAAAAAACCCCATCTCGCCCACGGTTGCGTCTGATCACGCAGTGGCGAGTTGCGGCCACAGTTTCACAGAACTGTGTGATCACACAACTGCAGGTCATATTGCTCTGGCACAAATAGCCTCACTTTATCTTGCGTGTGTGGCCGGGGCCCATAAATGGTTAACATATTGTGACAGATTTTTCTCAAGGGGATTGTAAAATGAAATTAAGAGAAGATTTGATAACAGAAGGATATACTTTTTTTAATGCACAATTATTAAAAAGGTTTAAAACAGATAATATATGATTGAAACCAGAGGTTTTTCTTTTGGGACTAATGGATTGAAATCCAGATAAAAGCCATGGAACTTTATTCTTATATATGACAAAGGCATATTATATATGACAATGACAGCAAGACTATTATATGCACAAAAATGGAAAAGTGCAACATTACTCACAACAGAGAAATGGTTGGTGAAGATAATGGAACTTGCAGAGATGGTTGAACTTACTTCTTTGATTAGAGAAAATACATTACTGCATTTATTGTTAACTGGAAACTCCTTACAGACTTTTTGCATGAAATGGAAAAAAATGAAATGATTTCCGGATTTGATAATTAAGGGGAAAAACAATCAGATAAAAGGATATAGAGAGCTTTTTTTGTAACTATAGTGTAGATGTTAAGTTTGTAATTTTACTTGTATTGGTCATAGAGAAAATCGAAAGCCACTTCTTTATAAAGAATATACAGGGCTATTTTGGGGCAGGAACGCACAGGAACGGAGTTCCGGCTGGCTTCCAAGTTGGCCACACCTACAGCCTCCCCACCACTTGGGTTCCCCAGGCGCCTTGCAAGCCACAGGGCACCTGGGGAAGCCAAGCCAATCCAGGAGGAAAGGCAGTTTAAACTGCCTCCCCTCCTCAGGTTCCCAGGGTGCTCTGCAGCTGAAGGGCACCTGGGAAAGCCGATCCAGAAACTGCCTTCCTTCCCTTGGGTTCCCATGCACCCTGCAAGCCGTGGGGGACCTGGAGAAGCCGATTCTGGGAGGGAGCAGCTCTGTCATGGGTGTGGCCTAATATGCTAATGTGTTTCTGTTGTTGGGTGTGGGCTATTATGTTAATGAGTTCCTGCTGGGCTTTTTCTACAAAAATAGCCCTGATATTAGCTATTTCATACCCCACCGGTTGCATATTTTACATTTCCTTGGCTGACTCAGTGATAAGTGGATGTACTGGCCTATCAGCATAATTTATGATATAATGACTTCCCTAATTTTCTTGACTCCTTTCTTTAAAATATATCAAGGATACCTGCTCAGAGCATTAGGGCAGGAAAAGGGGAAATATATACAGGAAAAGCCCGGGTAAAAGGAGTGAATGGGTGAGTAGAAGGGTGTAAGAGTGCCAACCATCACTGCCCTCAGCTGAATGCTTGGTGGAACATCTCTGCCTTGCAGGCTCTACAGAAAGGTAATAGATCCCATAGCACACAGATATTCTCTGGCAGAGAGTTGTACCAGGCAGGGCCAGGGCTGAAAAGGCCCTGGCCCTGATTAGAACAGCTGGACCTCTCTCGGGCTGGGGACCACAAGAAGGTTCTTATGCTGTTCCAGGGAAATATTGAGAGCGGCAGTCCCAACAGTTTGTGGGTCCCTGACCACTCAGGGTCTCCAGCCCTGAACTGGCACTCTCAGTGTTGGATCCATTCATCTCAGCACCTTACTCCCTCCTAAACCCAGGAGGCAGCAACCTAAGTCTGCAACAACACAACCTCCCTTCTACTTTCCCTACTAATCCCTAAGCAAGAAACATTAATCTAACTAAACCATAAGTGTGGAAGTAACTTTTGTTCTCTTCCCCGACCTAATTCCTCAAGTTAAAAGTTAAAAATTTCCAGCAAACTTAATGTGGAGAACCATCCAGCAGCAAAATTGAGAAACCCCCTTCCTTCCGGTCTTAAACAGAAGACCCTAACACATCCCCAGATAGATGACCTGCAATGTGGGGGGGGGGGGGGGGAGGTCAAGGCACCTCCACGTCTCCTACAAGCCTCTAAAGTCCCTACCAGTCTTCCCGAGAACAAACCCCCCACCTTTTCACAATGTCTGTAGGGCTGTCTGTTCTGTCTGTTTAATGTATATACTATGGAAATGTTTAGGGAGCAACTTAAAACTTGTTTGACAGCCCTTTCACTTACCATAATTTGAATCTGATTAATACACAGTATATAAAAATGAATATTCCCTAACAACGTGATTTATTTCAGCAAAAATATAGCACTGAAGTTTTGCCATGAAGTGTACTTTATTTTTCTTTCTGAAATCTCTTTACACCTCTGTTAAGCTTTCCCACCCAGAATTAGACTTTGCCCCTTCTGTGCCTCCCCAGATATTTTTTCTGGTGCTGCTGCGGTTATATGTATATCCCGCTTTTCTCTCTCAGAGGGACCCAAAACAGCTTATCACATCATGCTCTCCTCTTCCCTTGATCCTCAGAGCAACAACCCGGTGAGCTGGTTAGGCTGAGAGACTGTGACAGGCCCAAGGTGCTCTAGTGAGTTTCCGTGTCCAAGTGGTCCCAGGTCCTAGGCTGACATTCTAACCACCACGCCATGCCAGTTCTCAAGGAAATTATTTCCAGAAGACTATGTTAGTGCTCAGTTACCTAAATCAAAAAGACTGCCATCATAGCTTATTGTTGTTATTGTTAATAATAATAATAATAATGATGATCATCATCATCATTATTAATATGTTTATTATGTTGGTACTAGTTTTTGCATTGCCGTTCATTTTATTTGCTTGTTTGTTTAAAATGTTTATTAGCCAGCTTCCTTCAATACGGACCTCAAAGTGGCTTACACTATAGATAAAATACATAAAAATCCATTAAAAAATTAAACCACAAGTTAGGACTGCTGGCAAATTAATCAAATATTTTCCTAAATAATTATGTAATTATGTATTTTGTAAGTTTAGAGAGCTTTTAAAAGTTAGAACAGTTTCAGAAATTACTATCAATAAATCAGTCTTTGTCCATGTAAAGATGAAGAATATGGAATGGTATGGTACATACTACAAAAGAATAACCTGTATTCCCTTATTAAGCTAAACTCTTTGTGCAAAAATGGGCTGATTTAAGCATTATTGTAATCAATTAGCTTATATTTTTTGTGGGCCAAAATAGACAATGTGCTGGAAGAGCCATGAATTGATCTCCCAAATCAGTTTTAAATGTTAAATTGCAGCCACGGAAGTTTGGAGTGGGGCCACAATACTGGGGTGGGAGGTGCAGGCCCATAGCCAGGATTTTGTAATTTGGGGGGCCTTTAAATAAGTCAGGGGACACTGATGTCACAAAATAAAAAAATAAGATTAAAATAAAAAAATTAAAACTCACTTTTGCAGCGTTTGCACTCTGCCTGCCTACATGGGGAAGCAAGCTGCGCTTGGGGAAGGGGAGGTGGTGAGGAGTCCTCCAGGTGGCCCAGAGAGTCAGGAGTCCTCCGGGCAGCCCAGAGAGCTGGGAGCTGGCAGGAAGTCGGGGGGCTGGGCCCTGAAATGCCCCATTGTAGCTACCGGCCTCGGGCGTGTATGTTAAATTTTTATCCTTGTGCCATTTTCCAGACCTCAGATTGACTACTGGAGCTGCTATTGGCCTCCTGAGGAAACATTCAGATAATTTGTATTGGGGTTCCTAACCTTTTTGACCCTTGGGCACCTTCGGAATTCTGATGTTGGATGGTGGTGGGTGCAGCCACAAAATGGCTATCACAAGAGGTGGAGCCAAGCACAAAATGTCAGAGAATGCAGTCATGCATGACTCTGACTCTTCAACACTTCAAGCAATGCTGTGGTGGCAGCTGCTACCAAAGCAATGTCTTAAAAATCTGCACAGCCAATCAGAACTCCAATGGCCAATCAAAAGCCCTGGTGGGCATAAAGACCACCTGGCCCCACCCACTTTCTAAAAACACTTGGCAGGCACTAGGAAAGGTGTCCACAGGTGCCATGGCACCCATGAGCACCATATACTGGGGAACCCTGAGCTATATGTTACCACATGTTTCCTTAAATAGCTCTGGGAAGGCAACTTCAAGCTGTGAAGATGAAGTACTGGGGAAAACTCTCTTCCAAAACATAGATCCCCGAGATTATTATTTACCAATAAAACATAGTCATTGTATCTAGTTTACTTTCAGTTCAGTGAACTTTGGCTCCACATAACATGAGTGATCACTGCTCAGTAGTACTGCACATGCTTTGCATGCAGGAAGTCCCAGGTTCAGCCCTGCCATCACTAATTAAGAGGATTTCAAATATCAGGAAGAACTCCTGCCAATAAGAGTAGATAGTATTGTGTGTGTTAGGTGGACCAAAGGTCTGACTTGTACAGCAGCTTCATATATTTATGTGTGGATCAAGGTCTGACTCGTACAGCAGCTTCATATATTTATATGAGGATCAAGGCATAAAATAGTTCTACCTTCTACATGTACCAAGCTTCTACCTGTACCAAACCATCTTGATGTTTCAGGTGGGCAGCCGTGTTGGTCTGAAGCAGCAGAACAAAATTCAAGTCCAGTGGCACTTATTTAGATACTTCTACAGATTCTTTTCTTCAGATACACACATTTCTTCCATTCTGAAGAAGTGTGCATGTACACAAAAGTTTATACCTTGAATAAAACTTTTGGGGGGTATTTTTGCATTTGTGTGTGTGTGTGTGTGTGTATGCCCATGCCTGGAAGTCATGGCAGTCTCTGCAACTCCTACTGGGGCATGGAGGACATTCAGAGAAGTGACTTGATAGCCTGCATCTGCCTCCTGGTATTCTTTGGAGCTCTCCCATTAGGGTTGCCAGCCTCCAGGTAGGAGGAGGGGATCCCCCAATTTGGCGGGCTGCAATCTGCTGCTGGCTAGCTGGACGGCAGGGGAAGCCCCACCCCAACACTCAACACCCAGCACAATGTCCCCAGTGTGATGATGTCACGTGGAAGTGACATCATCATGCTGGGGATGCCACATGGTGATGCTCTAGTATTTTGGGCAAAACCATATGGTAACCATAGAGTTTTGCCAAAACACTAGAACAGGAGTAGCCAAACTGCAGCTCAGGAGCCGCATGTGGCTCTTTCACACAGTCTAATTTAATGTTAATAAAAAGCAAATCTGCATATTTTTCGATTAAAAATGTGTGTGTAATATTTGTTCATGTCTTGTGTCTCTCAGACATCTGACGTTTATTCTATGTGGCTGTTTCGTTAAGCAGGTTTGGCCACCCCTGCACTAGAGCGTCACTGCACGGTGTCCCCAGTGTGATGATATTACTTCCATATGACATCTTCGTGCTGAGGATGTCATGTGCAGTGACATTGCCCTGCATGCCACACTCCCGGAGAGCTCCCTCCCATCTCCCACTGGGGAGCAAAGAGGACCTGGCAACCCTATACTCTCATCCAAATACTAGCCAGGGTTGACCCTGCTTACCTACTGAGAGTTGACAAGATCAGGTTTGCCTGGGGTATCCAGGTCAGGCCCTGAATAAACCTTTGTTGGTCTTAAAGGTGCCACTGGAGTCAAATTTTGTTCCATCTTGATGTTGTAATTCCAGAGGAATTATCTGCTCTAAGGGCTCGCATACAATATCTTAATAAATCTTACAACAACCATTACTATCATTTACATATTGCAGATGATTGGCTGAGACTGAAGGATAATGGCTTGCCCAAGGCCATATAGTAAAGTGCACAGCAAAAGCAAGATTTGAACAAGAAAATCCCTGGTTTCCAACAGCAATTCTTAGCAGCTGCTAGTTTTCAGAGCAGATACAGAAACTATATTGCAAACCTGGAACACCAAGAAATCTATTGCAGTGTTTCACATACTGGATTCTGGCACTTTATGTTCTAAGCTTGTACCTGACTGATAAGCAGCTGTTGATAATCCCATCACTGTAGTAAAGAAAGGAGATGGAGAAGACAGAAAATGCTATGTCACAGTCCCTACTAGCACCAGTGTATGAGATGCCTGCATTATCTTCCAGATTGTGTACTTAGGGTGATTAATGAACTTATTTATAGCACATGCAGTATTTTTCAGAGCTTCATGTGCTTCATGTTGAGAGCAGCAAAAAGGGGAAGTCCTGCCTAGGTCGAATAGAGAGATAGATAATCATCAGAGTTCAGGAAGAGTTTATGTTACAAAAGGCAAAGTGCAGCTCAAAATACTGGGTCTATTAAATTTTCAGTATGGCAAACAGTTAAACATTTCAGTAAGCAGGAGAAGATTCCAAAAGGATTTATTTAGAAGAAGAAGAGAAAAAGAGTTGGTTTTTATACCCTGCGTTTCTTTATCCTAAGGAGTCTCAAAGCAGCTTACAATTGCCTTCCCTTCCTCTCCCCACAGCAGTCACCTTATGAGGTAGGTGGGCATGAGAGAGTTCTGAGAGAACTGTGACTGGCCCAAAGTCACCCAAAATGCTTCATATGGAGGAGTGGGGAATCAAGCCCAGTTCTCCAGATGAGTCCACCACTCTTAATTTTTATACCATGCTGGCTCTCTTTAGAGTGCAGACCCTACAAAAAGTGCTCAAAGGATTCCTTGACAGATCTCCAGGCATATAGCTGAACACATGGAGTTGCCCTGTACTGAATCAGACCCTTGGTCCCTCAGCATCAGTATTGTCTACTCAGACTGGCAGTGGCTCTCAGGCAGAGGTCTTTCATATCACCTACTGCCTGGTCCATTTAACTGGAGATGCCGGAGACTGAACCTGGGATCTTCTACCTGTCAAGCAGATCCTCTACCTCTTAGCCAAATCCTCTACCATAGTGGAGATATAATTAAGAAATCAAACCCATAGAATGAGCATTAGTGATAACATGTCTAAATTAGGGATGCCAGCCTCCAGGTGGGGGCCTAGTGTTTTCCTGAAATTACAACTTTTCTCCAGACTACAAAGATCAGTTTTCTCTGAGAAACTGGCAGCTTTCGGAGGTGGACTCCATGGCATCATATCCCTTCTGAACTCCGTCCCCTCCCCAAACTCTGCCCTTCCTGGGCTTCACCCCCAAATCTCCAGAAAGTTTTCAACCTGGAGTTGGCAACCCTAGTCCAAATAGCTCTGGTCATAGAAATGTAGAGTATCTAATGCTGACTGGTCATAAACCGCCACGTCAAAAGAAATAAAGAATGAAAAGTGTTAATTTTCTGTCATTTTGATGTAATCTGTAATGATTAAACAACGCATTTGAAAGTACCTAGAAGAAAGCTGAGAGAACTCTGTCTCCAAAACTGCATTAAGTGGGGTTGCCAGCCTCCAAGTAGTGCCCAGAGATCTTTCAGAATTACAACTGATCTCCAGATGACAGAGATCAGTTCCCCTGAGAAAATGGCTGCTTTGGACAGTGGACTCCTTGCTGAAGTCCCTCCAGGAATTTCCCAGCCCAGAGTTGGCAATCCTGGTACTAAGAATGCATCATGTTAGACAAATGGATTTTTGGTTTTTTATTCAAACAGTGTAGTAGGAGACTGTAGTTGATTCTAGTACTGATTTAATTCATTTTATTTGTGCTTTTCTTGGCCAAATGCCTTAAGGACTGAACTAGGGCTGATGTCAGAGATCAGAATCATGCGGCAGCTGCCAAGGCCTCTACACCATGGGAGGGCCCAGAAGTGCCCTGCAGCGGCAACAACAGCTTGCCCTTTCTCTCTTGGCAATGGCATTGATGATATTGGATAGGATACCCCTCAGAAAACTACTTATTCTCCTCCCTCCCTTGGCATGCAGGTCACCTTCTTCTTCCTTACCTCTTCTTCTTTCAGATAGTCTGAGGGCTGGCTGCAGCGGTCACTGCTGCATTCTGTTGAGCACTGTCCTCTCTCCTGGCTGCTCAAGTGGACAGTGATGGCTGCTAAAAGCAGCAGCAGGAGTCACCCAAAGAAAAGGTAAGCAGCTGAGGTTCCAACTGCAGTTGCTCATTCACCCCGATGGTGAGCAAAAGCAATGCTGACAGGTGCTGTTAGATTACTTGTGCTCTCTGTCAGTGTCACAACTATACCTAGGTGGAGTCCTCAACATATCACCTTGGCAAAATCGCCAAAAACCTGGACATGGTCCTAGACACTAAACACAATACAGGGAGATCCTGGAATAGATTTTCATGGCATTTCTAAAGATAAATTGCAGCTGTCCAGGGTTTGGATTAGGGTCAGAGTGGAGGAGGAGAGGAGGTTTAACCCTTCTCCTCTGCAAAATCAAGACTAAGCTCCTAGCACTGGACAGTTATTAGGCCTCAAATATTCTAAAAGTCCCTCTCTTTTCCCATCTTTTCCCCTGCTAGAGCTAACAATAGATGAGAGATGGTCTGTGTGACAGAGAGTACCTAAAAACAGCCTGAAGGGAAAAACAGCCACTCACCTGAGCCCGTGGGAGGTGTGCTTCAGCATCCAATCCCCTTTCAGAGGGGAGACATAATACAGCATGGATCTGCCTTAGGGAGAGTGCATGATAGTTTTGGGTCTGCCTGAGCAAAAGAGCAGACAGTTAGAAAGCGTAGCATTGCCTGGTAGTGTGACAGAGTGGTTTAACTCTACCTCTTGGGAAGAATAGAGTACCCAATTGTTAGCTCTGTCTCTGGTGATGAGCAGATCGTGTACCATTTAGTCTGACTCAGTAGAAATCTTGGTACTCTTGGTACAAGTCTGACTGTGGGGGAAGGGCAGGCTGGTGTGAGTGGAATCCTGTGTGAGAGGATCCAACCTAGTACAGTTACCTCGATTCCTGCAATGTGCTCTACATGGGGCTGTCCTTGAAGACTGTCTGAAAGCTACAGTTGATAGAGAGTGCTGTGGCTAGAGTGTTGACTGGAGTGAGTTGTAGGGACCATATCACCCCAGTCTTGTGCCACCAACACTGACTTCCAATTTGCTTCTGAGCTCAATTCAAGATGCTGGTATTGACCTTTATAACCCTGTACCATCTGGGACCAACATACCTTAAGGACCAGCTTCTCCCATATGAACCTACCCACTCACTCCAGTCATCCTTAGAGGCCCTGCTTCTGTTGTCCCTGCCATCTGAAGCTAGACAGGTGGCAACCCGAAATGGGGCCTTCTCTGTTGTGGCACCAAAACTTTGGAACTCCCTCTGCAGGGACATTTGTCTGTTTCCCTCTGTTAGTATCTTTCGCCAGCAGGTGAAGAATTTTTTGTTTCTTCTGGCATACTGTCAATAATAGTTTTTGGCCCTCCTTCTGGTGTTGTTTGTTTGTGTGTTTTTAATTGAATTTTATATTTAAACTTTATTTTAATTGTTAAGATGTTTTAATTTTTTAATGTTTTCTACCTTGTGGACCCTGATTGGGTGCAAAGATGGCATTTAAATGTTTAAAACAAATAAATTAATAGTGGCTAGTCAGTAAAAGACTATTTGGACCAGTTTGGACCTGTGTGGGTCCGGTTTGATTGGCAAAACCACACAGAGTAGGGTTGCCAAGTCTTACTTACCGGCGGGGGGGAGTCCTCCATCGTCCGGGAGCTTCCCCGGCTCATGCGCCCGGTGACGTCACCCAGAAGTGACGTCAGCACATTGGGGGCGTTGCCAGGGTGATGCTCTGGCAATCGCCCCAAAACTCTATGGTATCATAGAGTTTTGGGGCGATTGCCAGAGCATCACCCTGGCAACGCCCCCAATGTGCTGACGTCACTTCCGGGTGACGTCATTACGTTGGGGAAGTCGTCCTGGCTGGACGACTTCAGAGGTGGATCCCCCGCCCCCCAGGCTGACTTGGCAGCCCTAACACAGAGGGATAATTCCCCCCCCCCTTTCCCCCAGTGCCATTGCCAGGATCTGAATCAGTTAGGAAACAGGTTTCCCCCCCCGTAATGAATACCAATCTGGAGAGTCCCTTGTAGGGCTTCTGAAAGCCACCATAGACCCCTGGACAATGATTCCATCTGCACCCCTATATGTTCCTGATTCAAGCCAAATCTCATAACAACACAAATCACTTGGTTTCCTGATACCATGAATAGAATAATAACTGTTCGTTAGGTAAGAAAGAAAAAGGGACAGGATTATTAAACAATAGATTATTAAACACGCTGCAGATTGCAATAAAATAGTGCAAATAAAAAAATGAACAAGCGGAATCAGGACTTTCCAGCCAAGAGACCTAACATGAATACTGAAGTGCACTGTAAATGAAATACAGATGAGACACATAGGGTTGCCAGGTCCAATTGTTGGGGGTTGGTCCAGGAGTGTCATGTGACATGCATATGTCACCTGGAATGTCATGTGACGTGCATATGTCACCCGGAAGAGACATAGGCATGCTGATAATGTTGGGGGTGATGCTGTGGTTTTGGGGCAAAACTCTATGGTAAAATCACCCTCAAACCATAGAGTTTTGCCCAAAAATCAGAGTGTCACCCCCCATGTCACCAATGCACCTATGACACTTCCAGGTGATGTCAGTGCATCATGCATGACATCACTGTTTGGGGTGGGGTGAGGGGAATTTCCTCTCACTGGCCAACTGGCTGCTAGTGGGCAGGAGCCTGCGAAAGTGGGGAAATTGTTTCAGGGCCTGTTCCTGATGAGGCCTGTGGTGCAGTGGCAACAGGTGATCTTGTCCCCCCACCATGCCTTTTAAAGTGCTGAAATAGCTCCTCAGGGACCCATGGCTGCCATCACATCTAGTTTCTGGCTGCCATCACATCTAGTTTTAAGCAGGGGCAATATTGGTATGGGAGACCACCAAGGAAGAGGGAGCACCAAGGGAGACCACTAAGGAAGATTAAGGCTGCTGTTCAGAGGAAAGCAATTGCAAACCGCCCCTGCTCATCTCTTGCCTTGAAAATCCCATGAGGTAGAACTTAATTGGGTTGCCATAAGTCAGTTGTGACTTGATAGCACACTTTACCTCAAAAAGTACGTACTCAACTGAAAAAAAAACCTTTTAAAATATTTGTGCTAAACCAAACAAAAAAGCATATTTACACTCTGACCTGAATAGACCAGGCAAGCCTGATCTCGTCAGATCTCGGAAGCTAAGCAGGGTCAACTCTGGGCAAGTACTTAGATGGGAGACCTCCTTGAAATACCAGAGGCAGGAGGGAGGGGTAGGCTTTATTCAGCCACCTCTTTGAATATCCTCCAGGCCCCAGTAGGGACCAGTCACCAGAGGTCACCATGACTTCCAGGGGCACACACACTCACACACATATGCACATATTTAAAAATACCAAAAAATACTCCCCCCCAATGCAAGTTCACAATGACGTAGAGATACTTGATGGAGAAGGAAAATTGGGAAGATGTGAAAAGTTGGTCATATCTTCCATGAGTAGGAGGTATGCTAGCCAAATCCCTAGATGTGTGATATTATTTTGTATGGTGGCACAAGATTCCTTTTTCGGTTTTGCTGCAGGAGACTAACATGGCTACTCCTCTTGAATCTGTTCCTGGCTGTCACCAGTCAGACAACTCTAGCTGTCACCAGTCAATATGCAGTAAGGCACATGGGAGTTGTGCCCATTTAGGCTAGTTATTACATGCTAGCAAATGTAAATTGATTTTGGTTGAGCTGAAATATGACTTGTCTTACATTCTTCAAGCATAAAGAATATTGAAACGTTTGTAATTTGGCTTTGGAAAAGACTCATATGACATAGAATATACATAAACAACAGTTAACCAAAGTTCCTTTATTGCTGCATCATGGAAAGTCACTCTGGCTCACTGCACATTGAAAGCCTGAGTTGTTTGAGCAGTTGGCGTCTAATTCCCTGCGTTTGTTCAAAAATCATCTCCAGAAGGTAAAAAGAGTTAATGTTTGTTTGTTCAAGTGAACTGAGAGCCATTCTAGAACTCAGCTACCTATTTTAAAAGGCAATTTAATGCCACAATGAATCTTATTGTCGAAGTTAACGTTTGAGGTAAGTACAGCCTCTCATAGAAAAGAAAAACAGGGAGAGATGAGTACAATACTTTAATAGGACATACAACACTTCAGATTATCAACATCAATAAAATTAAGCGGTAATACGCAACTGGATGAAATATATTTTTGATATAGAGTTGTTTCACAATAAGATTTAAAAGCAACAGCAGTACAGTAATATCTTTTAAAAAGCCAACTGTAGTTTTGAGGCTTCTTCTAATGGAGCAACATGACTAACTGCAATTTACCACATGAACCAGCATGGTATAGTGGTTACAGGTTCAAATACCCCTTCTGCCACAGAAGCTTACTGGGTGACCCTGGGACAGTCGCACACACTCTTAGCTTAACCTACCCCACAGAGTTGTGAGGATAAAGTGGAGGACAGGAGAATGATGTACATCACTTTGGGACTTCATGGGAACAAATGCAGGGTGTGAATGAAGTTTTTTTTAAAAAAAATTACTACCTGCAATTTTTGTCAAGAAAGAGGAATGCACTTTATGTAAAGTGATGCACAGATGCCTAACCATGCTGGGTCAAAAAAGTTTAACTATCTGTATACTAAAACAGGTCTAAAATGGCTATGACTTACCTGCAATAAGTTCTTGCCTATAATTAACTTGTTTTTGATTGGGGAAAAGGTTTTCTAAAATGCTGCTTTGATTATTTGTTTGTGATTATTTATTATTAAATGACTTATGCCTTGCCATTCTCACTATCAGCTGTGACCCAAGGTAGCTTACAAACCCAGCATTAATTGCAATAACATACAGTTAAAAACATGGATCTAAAATACTAACCGGATATTAATGAGAGGTTGCTTTCTTATTGTCTGTAGCTGTCTGGAGGATTGTACACAGTGGAGAAAATGGGACATAAATATTTTAATAAATAATACAATGTCAGCTTCATCAACGCAAGATGGATTGTAAGACCTGAGCAAGGCTGTTAATGTCAGGACATTCTGGAGATAATTAATTCATAGGATTGCCATAAGTTAGCAGCAGCTTGATGGTAGAGATAGGCACAAACCTAAAAATTCTGGTTTGGTACAGGGTTCGGGGCAGCCCCAAACCAAGCCAATAATGCCCTGAAGCGAACCAGCCAGTTCAAATACCCCTTTCTCCTGGGAAGGGTTAAATGCAGGGCTATTTTTGGTCAGGAACGCACAGGAACGGAGTTCTGGCAGGCTTCTGAGTTGGCCATGCCTACAGCCTCCCCCCCCCCCCCAGGTTCCCCAGGCACCTCGCAAACGGCGGGGCGCCTGGGGAAGCCAAACTGATCCAGGGAGGGAAGGCAGTTTAAACTGCCTTCCCTCCTGGGGAAGCCAATCCAGAAACTGCCTTCGTTCCCTCGGGTTCCCCATGCACCTTGCAAGCCGTGGGTCACCTGGGGAAGCTGATCCTGGGAGGGAACTGTGCTGTCAGAGGTTGTGGCCTAATATGCTAATGAGTTTTTGCTGTTGGGTGTGGCCTGTTATGCTAATGAGTTCCTGCTGGGCTTTTTCTACAAAAAACACCCTGGTTAAATGTTTGGCAGCCGTTTCACTGGGTGGTTTGCTTCCCCCCACTTCCAAGCAGAGGCTAGCAACCAGTGAAATGGTTCACAGCCATTTCAGCTAAACAGTGGGGCGGGTGCACCCATCAGCTGTTAGGCTGAAGTTGCTGTGAGCCATTTCACTGGTCCATTTGGCTTCCTCTTGCTTAGAAGCAGGGAGGAGCAATACTGATGGGTTTAATAGCTCGCAGACATTTAAACCTAACAACTGATGGGCAGTCCTGCCCCACTCTTAGGTTTAAATGGCTGGCAGCCATTTCACCAGTCCGTTTTGCTTCCCCCTGCTTCCAAGCTGTTGGGGAAGTGAAATCAACAGGTGAAATGGCTCACAGCCATTTAAATCTAACAGGTCAGCTGTTGGGTTTAAATGGCCTGAACAGGTTTAAATGGCTCGAACAGCCGAATCAAACCATTGGTTCAGGGGCTCCAAACTGGGCCAAGTTCATGCCGAATTTTGGCACGTGAACTGGTTTGTGCCTATCCCTTCTTGATGGTACATAACACACAGTAGCAGTGCTGAACCATTGTTAGGGTTGCCAGCTTCCAGGTAGTGGCAAGTTACATTGCTATGGTAATTTCTTTTCCATTATTATTATTATGGGGGATAAAAGGCAAGCATGTTTTACATTCAAAGTGGAGTAAAACTTTATGCTGCCCATTGATTTAAACATCTTCCAGAGACTCCCAGTACTGATCAATATGTAAGGTTCTCTGGATGTTCACCATGAACTGATGAGTAATGGTCAAATCTATACTAATGATACAAGGAAGAGTAGGTGCTTCAGAATGGTTTTGGAGTTAGGACCCTGCTTCATTTCTTTTCAAAAAAACATCATGCTGGATGTTTTATACCTCCAGTCACACTGCACAGAGGGCTTTCCATGTGTCAGGAACAGCTAGGTTTGCCAACCTCCAGATCAGACCTGGAGATCTCCTAGAATTACAACTGATATCCAAACTATAGAGATCAGTGCCCCTGGAACAAATGGCTGCTTTGGTGGGTGGACTCTATGGAATTATATCCTGCTGGGTACAAAAACAATTCCTGCATGCAGAAAACTGTCACTGATATGCTGTCTGTATCAGTGTAGCCTTAAGCAACATTACACTATTCTAAGCCCATTAACTCCAGGGCACTTAGAAGAGTGTAGCTCTGTTCAAGACTGTCTTGTTAGACTACAGCATTTCCCCTGACATCTAGGGGTTTTTTTTTTAATCTGGAGGGAATTTATGGCATGGGGGACTATTCAATTATGTCAGCTCTCACTTTTGATCTGAAGTGGCACACTAGTTTACCACTGAAGCTCATCACAAACTAATTATTTGATTTAAAGAAGCACAAAAGAAGAAAGGGGGGCCATTGTGCAATCATGTAAGTTATGTCCAAGGCCAGACTGAGTTTAAGGGCTTAATGTTATGGTACACTGATGTACTGATTCCTCTATGAACAGAAACCGGAAAACACACACCAGGATATTGATCCTTTACTTTGCTGGTGCTGTTCTTTACAATCTTGTGCAATAGTTTTGTTAAAATATACAGTGAATGCTGAAAGAGAGTTCAAACAACAACAACAACAACAACAATAAAAGGTAAAAACAAGAACATTTCACATTAGATATAACAATAGGAAAATAAAATGTATGAAAAAAGAATTTGAACTGAAGTGGGTTAAGAATTAGGACAACGATCCTTATATGGCATTGCACATAAGCCACCTCAAGCAAAGCTCTGAAGAGGTGGCATAGAAATATCCTAAATAAATAAATAATTAAAAATAGAAGGAGTGCCTCTAAAAGGACCATAGCACTGGCACAACACAGAGGAAGAGGGGTTGTCTAAAGGCTTCGGTAAATAAAACATCATTACTTGTTATTGAAAAGACTGTAAAAGTGTACTGGTTAGAGTGTTGAACTAAGACCTGGGAGACCCATGTTCTGCCGTGGAAGTTTGCTGGATGACTGCACCAGTCACACATTCTCAGTTTAACATACTTAACTTCACAGAGTTGTTGCCAGGACAAAATGGAGAAGGGAAGAATGTTGTAAGCCACTTTGCATCCTGATTGGGGAGATAAGTGAGGTGTAAATGAAGTAAAATAGATTAACCCTGTATGGAAAGAGTTCTGTAATATGGATATTTAAATGGATGTATATATTTTTGTATTTAAAAGGCCAGTTTAGTGTGGGGATTAAAAGAACCAGAATTTCATTCTTTGGGGATTGGGCAGTCACACAAATACATGGCACATGGATGATTGCCAATAAGTAGCACGTTAAGTATCAGTTTAAAGGGGGGGCAATGCTTCTTCCTGACACCTTTGAACTCCCATTCTAAAGAGATGTGTGGACTACACTCTGCCCTGCACCCTACTCCAAAAGTTCTGTGTGGAAAAAACACAAAGGATCCTGGGGAACTATGTAATTAGTCTGGACCTTTCTGGAGGGCACATTTGCATGAGTTCCCCAGTTTATGATTGGTCAAAGGGCCTTCCTCTTTTCTTTTCTTTTCCTGACCTATCACATTGTATTCTTGTATAGCAAGGTGCATTTATTGCCCTAGTTTTATAGGCCTCAACAGCAAACATGTAAAACAACCTTTGGCCCTTTCTCATTTCATGAGTTCTGCTGCTGTTAATTGTTCACAAGCAGAAGTACCAGCTAGGGCAGATGGGCGTGTGGGTGGAAGGGGAGCCAAGACAGAGAACAGAAAGACCCTTCAGAGAATTAAAGTTGGACTGAGTTGGTGGGCTTACGACAAACAACCTTCCTTCATCCTAAAATGCTAACCATGTAGTACCTGAGACAACGAAGGCATAATGAGACAACAAAGACTGGGTCAGACATTTTGGACACTTTTACTCTCTACCCAGCTGCTTTGGCAGACTGGTGAGGGTAAATGTTCAAGAGATGACTGTCTGATCAATGTAATGATGCTGAATGACAAAGAATTCCCTGAGACTGCAGAGAACATAAAACCAGTTGTGCTACTGGGGTTGCGTATATTGGAAGAAGACCTGAAAGGTATGAGCACTGTGCCACAGCATTCCAGTATTCTGAGTGTGAGTGTGTGTGGTGTCTTTGGGGTATTGTCAGTAACATCTTAAGCTGAGTTACACCCTCTGACTTCAACAGACTTAAAAGGGTATAACTCCCCTTAGGATGGGACAGTATATTTCCTAGCTATGTGAGCCAAGCAATAAACAAAATTTTGCCTATATTTCAAGCATGCTGGGCCTTTCCAGAAAGATGGACTTTTGTTAACATTTGTGATTATTTAGACTGAATATTGGGTAGTATTAGATAAAACTAGCTAACTAGAATGTTAATTTTTAGAAGCTGAGACTTATTTTCTGTATCACTTCAAGAGCTCACCTATCCTTTAAAAATGAGGTAAACTAGAGCAAGTTTGTTCCACTCCCAGGGAAAATGCTCCACTATGCCATAAGGTTTAACTTCTCAGTCCTGTATATTTATATGGGATTTATGCACTTCCTCTATCTACCACTGAAGTGTATTTCTCTGCTTATCAGAACAAACAGGAAACATATTCCCACACTACAACAAGACTTATGTAGAAAGATACATAGGAAAATTGGTGGTGATTATAATTCCATAATGGGGGGGGGGGACTGACAAGGGAGGGAAATGCACCCCCCATACACCATTTGCTTCCCTCTTCTGCTTCTACTTCCTCTCCCCCTCACAGCTCCAGCTCTACTTCTTCCCCCCTTTTTTCTTCCGGGTGATAGTGGCTGCTCCTGTAAGCCAGGCACTATTTCAAGTATATCTACTTATGCACAGACATTGCTTTTAACATGTTTGTGTTTTTATCCCCAAATTTTTGTTATTATTATTAAAAGCTGAAGGTTCCCCTGGGTTTGCAATACAATTAAGTATCTAATTCTCCTGCTTTTCTATTGTAGCAAACAATATGAGTGTCCATATCAATGCAACATTTGATGACTTCAACACATTTCTCTATGTCTCAGAAGGCTGCCGCACTAGCACTTGTGAAGGTGTGGAAATCATGAGGCAGCTGTTTGTAAGTATTAAGACATTTCGGTGGGAATAATCTTTTTGATTAATGTAAACTATGACTGGGAAGTGGAATGGTAACCCATCAGATCTCAGAAGCTAAGCAGGATTGGTACTTGGATGCAAGACCACCGAGGAACACTCTGCAGTCGGAGGCAATGGCAAACCACCTCTGCTTCTCATTTGCTTTGAAAGCCACTTGTTGCGGTCACCATCAATCAGTTGTGACTTGACAGCACACATATACATAAATAATAACTGAGCATTCTGGTCAGAACCAAAGGTAGCAAGCAACAGAAAAGTATACAGGGTTCTTACAATGAGAGAATATCTTATGATAATGTACTATTTACAAATTACAGCCCTGTTATATATATCTGCATGCATAGCCCTGATGATATTATCATTATCTTACATTAAAGCTCCAACGGTTCCTTAACTATGTACCTATATGACACATGTGGGATCTGCTCTCTTAGGCAATATTTGGCCCTTTCTGCACTCTCCTTTTAATCCATGTTCACCGCGGTGTCCTTCAAACAATTCTGCACTAAAAGTAACTTTCTTTTTAATCCAGGTTTCCCCCCCATTCTGCACTAAAATCGAGTTCAGCCTTCTTTTTATTCTTGGTTTTCCCCCCGTTCTCCATTACATTACCTCCCTTCAGTGGTTAGCCTCGTTTCAACCTGCTGTTGCCCCAGGTTATTTGGATGCTGTTTTGCCATGGACTTCAATTGCCTCGACTCAAACACTGAGAAAATCTGGAGTGGTAGGAAAATGCAGAAAGGACCTTTATTTTCCCATTCCTATTGCCATTTTTTGCATCTTCTTGACATTTGTTCCATTGCCATAGTAGCATTTTGCATCTGGGTGGTGTTTCCCCCCTCTGGATTTTTCATCCTCTGCTGATGGTAGTCTTTTTTTTTTATGACAGAATAGTGGCCATCTTGGGTGCACTGTCCTGGGTCCCAGATGTACCTATGCCACATACCAGATGGTCTCGTAAGTATTCAGCAAACATGCTGTATTTGAGGTTAAAATATTGAATATACTCAATACTTACTTTTAAGTCTAGCGGAGGCATGCATTCAGTAATGCTTCAAGGCCTTACATTTCCCACCTCCAGGAAAAGGCATTGAAAGATGTGCCTCTTTATAAAGTTGGAAAAGTCAAATGTTATGAGTGCCTTATATCTCTTACTAAATTCGAGCATCTTATAATTGCAATATGATATCTCTGGTACTGCAGAAATGTGTCTCTTCACTATTTTCTGCTATTCTGATACAGGCTTTTCAAAGCATACGTAAGGCAGTGCAGTGCGTGGATGGAGTTGCTCTCCTGCTAAAGAAGCTGGCTTGCAATTTGTAGGTGCTGTTAGAATGATCTATATCTATAGAGGGATGTCCAGATATCACTGGTAGCAGCATGTAGCACCTTCACCCAGCTAAAGGTGGTGTGCCAGTTGAAATTTTCCCTTGAGAGCCAATATTTGGGCAATGGTATTCAAGCTCTGACTGCATCCAGGTTAGATTACTGCCATGCCCTCTACATGAGGCTGCCTTTAAAGGCTGTCCAGAAATTTCAGTTGCTTCAAAATGCAAGACTGCTAGGAACAGCCAATTAAAAAGAACAAATCTCACCCGTGTTTAAAGAACCTCATTGGTAAACAATTAATTTCTGGGCGCAGTTTAAAGCAATGGTTCTTGCCTTTAAAGCTCTAAACAGGGTGTTTAAAGGCCTGCCTAGTTTGGTCTGAGCCTGTGTGAGAAATGTGCATGTGAGACATTGCTCCATGTGCTTCTGCCTTCAGAGATGAGTGGGGGAGGGGTTTTCACTAGGGTCAGAACATTTCTGTTGTTAGTGCTTGGTTTGCAGAGTGCTATCAGGGATGTTGGTCAAAAGATTGTCGCAACCAACATTTGGTTCCCAAACTGGCAATAAATCCTGGTTTGATAGAGATTGCTGTTGTGCACTCCAAGAAATTCGTAGAATCTATAGAGCCTACAGGAATACTGATTCTAAGAGATTATTGACTATCCTAATTACCCAAAAGAGGCAGTTTAAATACCTTATCCAATGTAAAAAAAAAAGCTATTAAAGGTAGGCTGGAAAAGGCTGATTACAGCCATTAGTAACCATGATGCTACTAATTTTTGGACCCTAGTCAACAAGGGCTTGGAGGTAACCTGTAAAATATGCTGCCATATCTCTCCCAGTAATTGAGAAAGCTATTTTGAAAATATTTTTGGCTCTGCCACCTTGCCTGCAAGTACCAGCATATATAATTTATTAGATTTCCCTCCCTGCCCCCAACAACAGAGAAAGGAATAGAGGGCCTCTACATAGCAGTACATAGGGTCTGCAGTGGTTCAAGTGGTTAAGATGCTGAACTGCAGTCTGAAAGGTCAGTAGTTCAGCACCCAAGTGCTGCGTGATGTAGTGAGCTCCCATTTCTGGTCCCAGCTCCTGCCAACCTATCAGTTCGAAAGCAAGAAATTACATGTAGATAAATAGGTGTCACTTCGGTGGGAAGGTAACAGCATTCTGTGTGCCTCGGCGTCTAGTTATGCCGGTCACATGACCACGGAAATGTCTTTGGACAGCAACTGGCTCTTTGGCTTGGAAACGGAGATGAGCACTGCATCCCTAGAGTCGGATTTGACTGGCTTTCAAGCAAGGAAAACCTTTACCTTTGCATAATAGTACATAATTAAAATAGTGGCCCTTTTCACATTACTGTTCTAAACCAGATGTTATTTGTTGTTGGCCTGATTTTGAGTAAAGTGATACAGGGACAGGGGTTTCATTCAGCAAATTTCCTTCAGTTAATGTGCTGTCTCTGAGGCACTATGGTAATTTCAAACAGTGCCGTTTCTCCCCCCCCCTTCCCCCCCTTCCTTGGACTTCTTTTTAGCATTCTAAGATTTAGCGCTATAGCACTTCAGTGGAATCAATGCATCTCAATGGTGCCGCTATAGCACTGAAGTGGTATAGCTGTTTATAGCACTTAAGCGGTATAGCTTTTTAGGACTATAGCACTTACCTTAGAACATTTTTAAAAGTCTGAGGAAGATCACATGGTGAAAAAGTGTGAGGTGGGAGTGGCATTGTAGGAAGTGCTATGGACATTTTAAACAGCACACCACAGCGATTCAGAAGCACAACGAAGGGGCTGAAAATAGAAAAAAGCAGTTTCCCTCAAAAGTGGCTCAACCAAGCTTTGTTAACCCGACACAAAGGGGATTTTTATGAACAGGTAAATAAATTCCACTAGCAGCGAGTTACTAAAACAGGTCTGTCTGAAATGACAAGGAAAAAAACACTAGCAATCAGTTTCTAGAACAGAATACAAAGGCAGTTTGAAAAGGGTCAATGCTATAGCTGCACTGGAGAACCCAGGACTGGGAAGACCAGGGTTCAAATCAGATCATCTAGGTTACTGAATGACTTTGGACCAGTCATTCTCTTTCAGCATACCCTACTTTGCAGTGATATGAGGGGGGAAATGGAACCATCCCCTCCAAGTATACCACCCTGAGCTTCTTTGAAGAAGGGCAGAATAAATGAATGATCAAATAAAAAGTTCAAATTGGTAAATCTTAAATTATTTTAAAATACTGCTGAGAAAGAAAAGTTTTGCACCTTCACAAAAAGACATCAGAGAAGGGGCTTTGTAAACTTCCTCAGAAAAACTATCGTCTAGTACAGGAATGGGCACTGAAAAAAACACAAAGAATACTGCAAATGTGATCCACGCAGTAGCTTTCCTTTGATGAGATATCTATAGATATGGCACCCACACTGGAATAATTTTCTTCTCATTTTTCTTAGAGTGGAGACAGTAATGGGCCTCCCTCTGATCTCTGCAGGGAGCTTTGGGCTGTCTTGTGACTACAAAAAAAACTTAACACGGATGATGACGCCGGCCAGGAAAGTGATGTACTTCTTGGTTGATTTCTGGAAAAATTCTAGACTGCCATTCAAAAGTGTCTCTTGGGACTCTGCTTATATCTATAAGACAAATGTGATAACTGAAGACTGCTTCTGGTAGGGAATTATCTTTATATACTAGCTCTCTATAAGTCCTCCATGATTTTTAAAACACAGGATGTTTTCATATATAAGATTTATATCATGAGACCAACATCAGTGTAAAAGGCTAAGCCTTGCTTAGATTTGTGAACATAATTTTAATGGAATTCCTGCAAGAGAACCCCCAAATTTATTAAGTGCTTGCTCTCTAGAATTTATTTTTCTATGGTGCAGGGTCACAGCTAGGGGTTCAACCAGCTTAGAGGCTGGAAGAGGCATGAACAGATCTTCAGCACATTTTTTGTTCCTAAATAGCAGTTTAGATACCCAGCCTCAAGTAGTTCTTTGGAAATGCTGTTTGTCTACTTCAGAAATATACAGGTGGCCTCTGTGTTTCCCTCAGTGGGGCAAATAGTTACCATGTTAAGGAACCATATGAGGTTAGGAAACCGTATGAGGTGGGAACGTGCTAAGCCCTCCTTCCCTCATTCTATAAACTCAGCCCAAATTGTTGTCCCCCCAGTTCCTGCTGTTTAGCACAAAATACATGCTGGGTATCAGGTCCTGTTATTCTGACTCTAAGATAAACCAACAGGGAAAGCTGCCCAGGGTGTAACTCTCCTCAGAGAGAAGAGAGCATATCAGGAGATGAAGAAGAATTTGTGCTTTTGACTGACTGTAAAGTAAACATACTTGAGAGTGCTTATCTTCCCTTTTTCATGTTGTTTGAAATAATAAGTTCATATGGTAACAGAACCAGTGTTTAGTTTTCTAGAATTGTAATTACAACCAAAGCAAAAGCGGAGACTATGGCTGATTTTACATCTGACTTTCCCGCTGGAATCATTCTAGTTCCAAAAAAACCTGCCCATACCTCTGTGCGGTGTGAAACTGTGATGCCACTGAAATGTCCATATCTACTAATTGCCCTCCTGTAGTCAAGCTAGTATTAAACCGCTTTATTCTGCTTTAAACAATTGTGGTTTCTTAGTGCACTTAAACCCCCTGGAGTGAAATTTCACACCACTGTGAAATCAGCACAGGAAAAGACAGCAGTCAAACTACTTTAGAGGGGAGGTGTAAAATCAGCCGTAGAGTTTTAGCATCAGGGTACAGAAAAGTCTAGTTACAGCCCTGAGGTAATGTATACCTTAAGGACCTTAAGGACACTGTCAGCTTCAGTTCTCTTAACCTATATTTAAGGAAAAAAACAGTTTCTGTTAGACTCACTTTAAGGATGTTTATTCAAACAATTAGGCATCAAAATGCATGTCTGCCAAAGTACACTAAATATGCATTTTATTTATTTGTTTTGTATGATCCACTCACCCCTCATCAAGACTCAAGAGGGGACTATCACATATCCTATTGGATATGTTGAATTTTATATCTGAGAAAATGTTTTTTTTCTCACATGTTTACTTTGTGTTTTGATTGTTGCGTGGAAATATGGTTGTACAGGCGACACCAATTGGATGCTGTCTCTGACAAGCTATCTGACAGCTCATGCTGTGATTGTTTTTAATTGGAAACATATTTTATTTGCTATTTATTTACTATCTGTTCATCTTCAGTGCTGGACTCTTTACTAGACCTGATTTCTATTTTAAAAGGTGTAACCATTCAGCGGTAAGAGGAAAGACAGAATGGTGGTCGAGTTTGTTTGGCTGCAGGGCTCCTGTGCCTTTACAAACTGCCTGACATGCAGAAATTTAGCAAGAAACATTTCTGTATTCAGTTAGCTGAACAGAAGCACAGAAACCCTACTAGACAAATAAACAAGGAAATGTAGTAACAGTAGCACTAACTGTCAAGGCTATTTTTGGGCAGGAATGCACAGGAACGGAGTTCTGGCTGGTTTCTGAGTTGGCCACGCCTATAGCCTCCCCCCCCTGAGTTCCCCAGGCACCTCACAAGCTGTGGGGTGCCTGGGGAAGCTGATCCAGAAACTGCCTTTTTCCCCTTGGATTCCCCATGCGCCCCGCAAGCCACAAGGCACCTGGGGAAGCCGATCCTGGGAGAGAGCTGTGCTTCAGGGGTGTGGCCTAATATGCTAATGAGTTTCTGCTGTTGGGTGTGGCCTATTATGCTAATGAGTTCCTGCTGGGCTTTTTCTACAAAAAAGCCCTGCTAACTGTTGTGTTCTAATGGTGACTGTCATGCGGCCAGAGGCACGCACGTGGCTACCCCGGGTACAGAGGTTCGCTCCAAGAGACTATAGCCCAGATGGATCCTAAATTGTAACCTATCCACTGGCTAGGATCCAAAAGGGAACCAATGGATTAGGGTGACTTCTGAGTGGCCCTATCCCGAGGCCGGGGGCACAGTCCAGTTGTAAATATAAGCTGACCCCTGGGCACAACCAGGGCATGTTCTTTTCAACCACCCAATAAACTATGAGCTGATTTCACTATAACGCGTTTCCTACTCCAGTACTTTATACTAACATAGGTCAGGGAAGGGGCCAGTGTCCTGAACAGTGGTGAAGTGGGCTCAGACTCCTACACATGTTTTCCTTGTGTCCTCTCCAGGTATACAGTACTGACGTTCGATCAGATTGTGTTTATCATGTAGCCAACATAAATTGTCAGAGCATGGCAGATAGCAGCTCCCCAGAGATTATTCGTGTAAGAAAAATGGTGTGCAGGGAAAGGTTTAATTTCCTTCTCCTTGTGTGCTGTGGTCTCAGTCTAATTCAGATCCTTGCACACTTGCAGTACACACCTCATCAAAAGTACTTGTGGCGGACATAGGGAGGATGTGACGAAAATGTAAGGCATAGTTAAGCCCTAAATAGAAAAAGGAGGAAGGAGAAAAGGAGTATGTCCACAGTGGTTCCTGTCCAGCAGACCCCCATGCCAAGGACTAAGACCAGACCACCATAATAATGAAACATTTCCCAAACACGTGTTACTACCCTTAGTTCAGATACTGGATCTTCAACCCTATTCGTATCATGAAACAGTGTGGCAGGGGTATTGCTTTAGTTTTAGTATAGGAAGGAGAGGGGGAGGGAACGTTGAGTTCCCCTCTCTTGTTTGTTCCTCTTCATGTAAAAATAGACCTCCCAATTCATATGTGAATGAGCAGGTGTACAATCATGCCCTGTCTGACACTTAGTTCATACATTTCAGTGTGTTAGTAGCATCTCTGCCCGTGTGTTAGAGGTGCTCTCCTTTTTGGAGGAGCATGGATCTCTGCTTCAGGGAGGTTATGAGGCCAGTGTTGAGCTAGCATTCCAGTCTCCCAGAGCCTAACATTTTGTTCAGCTGTGTGCTGCTGTGGAAAAGATGATATGCACATGCACATCCTATCCTAACTTCAGGTATTTGAATGCCCTGGAAGCTGGAGTTACATACTTCTCTGAAAAAATAAAGGAGAGGGAGATCATAAGGACCCCAGAGCAGCTAAAAGATTTACTGAAGAACCCAAATCGAAAAAGCAATGGTAAGGAAAGATGGGGATTCTTTTCACCATAGGTTACATTTCCTGTGTATGACATTTTTTTCTGGATTTCAGCAGGTGAATGTTATTCTTAGGAGAGGGAAAAGGTGGATTATTTTCACAGAATCCTAGCCCACTAATTAAACAGGAATACCAGGGGCAGATTGGCCATTAAGGTGATCAGGGAAAACCCTGGCTCCAAGCAAGGGGCAGTCCTCATAGCTACCATTGCTACAGGCTCATGGCCTTTGCAGCTGCTGCAAGTGAGCCAGCTGCCTTGGCCTCATGCAGGGTGGGCAAGCTGACTCCGTCATAATCAAGCCACCTGTCCCCATGTGGTAGGGTTGCCAGGTCTTACCTGGCTGCCAGCGAGGGGGGGGGGGGCTCCATTTTTGTCCCTTGGAGTTTTCGGTGTGTGCACGTAAAGTGTGTGTACTGCGATGACATCACCCAGAAGTGACATCATTGCACAGGGCATGTTGCAGGGGGGTGCTCTATCATTTGAGGAAAAACTCTATGGTAATCACAGAGTTTTTCCTCAAATGATAGAGCATTCCCCCCCCCCCCCGCAATGTGCCCTGCGTGATGATGTTACCTGTGGGTGACGTCATTGCGCACGGCAGGTTGGAGTGGATGGGGCTCTTTGGGGGTGGGTTTCCCCCCACTGGCCGGCTTGGCAGCAGTGGATCGGGGGCCCTGAAAGCGGATAAACCCCCACCCCCATTGGGGGAATGGCAACCGTACCACGTGGGGTAGGTGAGCTGCCATGGTGGCAAGTGACAGCATTCAATGACATTTACTACACTCTAGTGTAATAGTACAGCAATAGAAGGCAAAACCAAGTGTAGTAAACAGACTCACTGCTTACAAATTGCCAAAATGCTAAAGAACATGTAATAGAATGTAGCATATGTGGCTACTTTGTATTTGCTACTTAAGTAGCAAATACAAAGTAGCCACATGTGCTAATTTCTATTACATGTTCTTTAGCCTTTTGGCAGTTTGTAAGTTGTGGTGGCAAGTGAACCATCTATCTCAGTCTCATGTGGGGCAGGCAAGCCACCATGATTAGTGAGCCAGCTGCCATGGCCCCATGCTGGGCGTGTGAGTGGCAAAGGCAGCAACTTGCCCACTGCACATGGGGCCTATGCAACTGGATTGCTCACGGTGACTCCCCTGCCCAGCAGTGAGGCAAGGCATCTGGCTTGCTCACCACAGCAGTGAGGGAGCTGTCATTTGCTCTTTCCCCCCTTCCATTGGGTGGGGTCCTTTCCAGGGCTGATTTTGTTTCCCAGTCCACCCTTCTAATAGGGCTAACAACTCAGGTTTAGAAAATAAACTTTTCAAAATGGACAACATTTTGGAACAAGCTAAGTTTGCACAAGGGAGCAGCTTGTGGAACTAGGTTGTACAAGAGGGAATTAGATAAACATATGGAACAGAAGTCGATCAGTGGCTATTAGCCACAAAGTATAGATAGGAACTCTCAGTCTGGGGCAAGTGATGCACTGTATTCTTGATGCTGGGGGGGCAACAGTGGGAGGGCTTCCTGCCCCCACTGCTGGACCTCCTGAGGGCACCTGGTGTTTTTGGCCACTGTGCGACAGAGTTTTGGAGTGGATGGGCCACTGGCCTGATCCAACATTGGCTTTTCTTATGTTCTTCTGTTCTTGTAGTCTGCTCTAAAGCTCCAGACTGCAAACTGCTCCAGGAAATCCATTTTATTTGAAAGGAATATCTACGCAAGGCCATGGTTATTTGGATGATGACTTGTGGGCTTCCCAGGGCTTTCCCTTTTAAATCAGATCAAAAATAAACCCTCTTTGATCTGGAATAGTGGGTTAGCTGTGGGTCGAGCATGCATTTGGATACTTCAATCAAAGCCAGTACAGGGAAGGGGGTGAAGCCAAGCTCTGCTTTCAAAATGGCATGGGGCAGCTCAGGGCTGCAAACTGTGCCCCCTCCCCTTTTAGCCCTTGAAAGGGCACATTCCCTGGCCCAGATAAGCCATGCTGTACCCTTACAGCATCCCTGGACTGAGAAAGAGAAACTGAGAGGAAAGGGGAGGACTTCCTAATTGCAGGGGAACTGGTTTACTCACTGTTGCACTGCACTTTTGCACACGTGCAGAAGAGCGAAGGAGGAGAACGGGTGAGGGAAGGAGCAGCAGCAAACTGAATGAGAACAGATGTGTTGGGGACCCAGTTCTTACCCCATCTCACCCTACTTGTTTCTGCTGCCATAGTGGGATGCATTTTGTACCATTCTGTATGTGCAGCCCATATGGTCCAACTTGTGATCTTGAGCTATATCTTCTACTAGATTTTTCTGGAATCACAAATGACTTTGCCAGCATGGCTCTGCTTTAATACAATTTCTGCTGTTCTAAACTGCAGTGATCATCATGTGTGGTACCCTAAAGGACATCGAAACAAACTTAGAGAAAGGAGAGGTGGACGAGGACATAGTTATTATCCTGGTAGATATTCACAGGTAAAACAAAGTGGAAACAAATCAAAATAATTAAAAGAGGAATTCTTATCCCCGGAAAGTTTCTCCCAATAGCTATATCCAGAGCTAAAGATAATTCTGAATTTTTAAACACCCATTAAAATACTGTGCCAAGACAACCAAAATTTTGTACCCTGTATAAATTATGCAAATCAAGCCAATTAGTATATATTTACATTTTTGTAACTGGTTCATATCATCTAGATATAGAGAGGAACAGATAGCAATGGAGATCACTGAAGCTTCACTCTTGCTGATCCAGCCCCTAACCTATTGGCTGATGAGCAATGCTCCCTCTAAGCTGTGGAGTCCTGTGAGCAAAAATTCTACTTTGTGAGCTACTGGCATTAAAGTTGTGAGCAAACAATTTGGTTTCTACATAAATTAGTTTGCTCTGGAGCCATCCTTCCTGAGCTAAAACAAAAATCAGTAAGCTGGAGGGTAAAAAATCTGTGAGCCAGCTCACACTAACCCAGCTTAGGGGGAACACTGCTGCTGAGATATTGCCACACACTTTCACATATATGGTTGTGCCCATCAGGGCCAGGATCTTGCTTTCAAAGCAAAAACAAAAATTGAGATTCATAGAATCTGCACATTGCACAGAGACTACTCTCACTGGTATGCATTAATGTCCTTTTTAGTGGTGTACCTAGGGGGCAGGGGCTGGGCCACCTGGGGCAGAGCTTGAGGAAGGCCCTTGAAGGGGGCTCTTGAAGCCAGCATCCTCCTGCTGTGTCCAGTCAAATGTCTTCCCTTTTGTTTGTAAAATGCAGTTATGACTGCAGCCACTAGGGGTAGCATCTTTCATGTTGCAAGGGGAGGCTTGGGCTAACAATGGTTTCAGACAAAGAGCTGAGATGATGAAACTAGTACAAGAATTTTTTTAAAATTCATGTCTGACTCAGCTTCTACAGTCAAAAGTATCAAGTGGTAATGCTTTCCCTAGACCAGGGGTGGGCAATTGTTTTGGCTCGGGGGCCGCTTTGTGGGAGCGGAGGTTAGCGGAGGGCCGCACCTTTTAAAATGATTGCATTCATAAGTTAACTTTGCATTTCAGAAATCTCCCCCAAATTGTTTGCCTCTTGTGCCGTTAAATAAAATCTAGTAGACCTATTTAAATTGTGGATTTGATGCCAGCTAACACAAAAATTGTATCACAAAAATCAATAAATATAAATTAAATAAAATAGTGGTAGTTTTATTCAATTTATTTATTGTGCTAATTTCATATCATCTACAGCTGCAAGCACGTTTAATTTTAGAATCAGTTTAATGAGAGAAATGTACCCTATCACACTTTTCTACAATTTTTTTTGAAATCAGGAGATTGCTTGTTGAGAAACCATGAGGCCGACTGTCTTGGCAGGCCACAAAAAACTCTGTGGCGGGCCACATGTGGCCCCCGGGCCGCAATTTGCCCACCCCTGCCCTAGACTATGCTACTTCAGACAGCTGTGGGTAGCAGGACAGGAGTGCGCCAACTCCTGTTTGAAGAGATCAAGTCTGGATTCAGATAAACAACTGCAGTGGTGACTGATGTAGCGACTACATGACCACGAAATACGGCTTTGCAGGAGCAGCTGTCTTACAGCATGACTGGCATTTCAGAACACTATGAGAAATTGTCACCGTGGGCAAATTATTGCCCTATGAGGGCTTTACTGCCTTAGGCATTTTCTCAGCAATTCATATAATCCATCCTTGCCACTGTAGTGTTACATTTCTATTAAGCAAACTGTGGGGGTTGATACTGTAGGGGAGATGTGAGTTCTAGGAACCAAAGTAATCCCAGTGAGAAGAGAGCCATGACATGTAAAAAATTTTCTGATTGTACTACCACCCCTGCTAATCAACAGTTAGGAAGGTGTCACTCTCTCAGCTGTATAAGTTGTTGTTTCTGTTGTCCTTGCTCCTCATTGCCCTGTGGGGCATTTGTGCTTTCCTTCACAGTAATAAGTACTTTGAAAATAACTCTTCATCCGTTTCTATGCGGAATGTTCTCGTCCTGACACTGGCACCAATGAACACTACCTTGGCTCCTGTGAATGCCAGTGAAACTGACTTGGTAACTTGCTTTTATAGTTAATCCTTCACTCATGTTCTCATAACACTGCCTCAGCTACAAGAGTAATTTCAGATTGTACTTGTTCAGCAGGGTAGACCTATATGAAATAAAAGCAAATGGACATTTCTGTGGGAAACCCATGTCTTTGTAATGTGATCTAACTGGATATGTTGGTGATTTTCATAGCCTGCAATGATTATACAAGTACACTTAGACTTAGATATTGTACAGTGGGGGCTTACCACCTCTATGCCCCTTACTTGGCCAGCTGAGTATGTGAGACTGACAGATCTCCCAATAAATTACAAATCCCAGCTACTAAATGGTTAAACCATTTAAAACTTAATTTTATAAATAAAGCACTGCCTTTAAATTTACAAAGGATACCAAGTGGAAGTAATATGTGTGTGATGTCCATTTACGCTGTAAGTTCTCAATGGTTCCCATCTAATATTCTCCCTTTCTTTCTTAAGTGGTTATCTGTATAGTTTTCTGCTAGGAAAGAAACTGACACTGTGGAATCCATTTAAAAATTTCATTTGCTGGGGACTTTTCAAATGGGCATGAGTGCTAGGAGGTCACTTTGACATGCGCCGGCAAGAAAGTGTCATGATGTATCTTTCTGCTCAGCAATACTGCACCAGCAGTGTGTGTCATTCAAAACCCCCACCACCACCAAACTGATTTAGATGAGGCACTTCAATTAAATATAGATTACTGATGGAGCTCAGAATTCAGATTTTTGGGAGGCCCTCGTAAGCACAGTTGCCTGGCCACAAGCTGCTCTGCTCCAGCATGCAGGTGGTGGAAACAGATATGTGCACATCTGCTTCATTAAGAACCTATTTTGTTTAGAATTTCTAATTGCCCTCCTCCAGGGAAATATCAAGTGCACTATTCTGTGGCATTTTGCAGAAGCAAGGGCCCTCAGGAGGTTCACTGAAAGGAATGTAAATTTTCCATGTCTTCAGTCAATCACCTGCTTTTCCCATCTCTTGCAGCTGAAGGATGACTACCTTATTGGCTATTTGGATTCTGTTTTGCTCTTTGGACATGCCTTAAAGAAACTTCTTCTCACACAAAAAGACTTTTCTTCAGGAGATTTCATTGAACACTTTCAGAATGTCACATTTCCAGGTAATCAAATGTAGTTCTATTACCCACTGAAAGTTACTCTCTAAAAGCTTTTCATCCCATTAGAATGAAACATTCATACTTACAGTGTATTAAAATATGGATTATCCTTAAATCTTTATTTTAGAAAATTTTATGCCACCTTTGCAATTTGGGTCTCCAAGATAGCAAATAAAGCAGTTTTTTCACACACACACACACACACACACACATATATATATGTGTGTGTGTGTGTGTATGTATGTATGTATATGTATATGTATATATATGTGTGTGTGTGTGTGTGTATGTGTGTGTATATATATGTATATATACATAATATTTTAAAACAATTAAATAAAACATATAAACACATAAAGATAGACACATGAACAGAGAAGGGCCAATGAGAATTAGTAAAGGACAGTAGACAAAAAATATTCACTCAGTGGCAGAAGACAATCATAGAGGGATACAGACAAATCTCCTTAGGAAGGGAGTTCAAGAGTTTTGGTGCCATAACCAAGAAGGTCCATTCTTGGGTTGCTACCGGTCATCCTCAGATGGCAGGGCCACCTGAAACAGCGCCTCTGAAGATGACCAGAGTGGTCAGGTAGGTTCATATAAGTGGTTTTTAAGGTATGCTGGCTCCAAGCCGTATAGAACTTCAAAAGTCAATGCTGTTGCCTTGAATTGGGCCTGAAAACAAATTGAGAGCCAGTGAAGGGGAAATAGGGTTGCCAGGTCCTTCTTAGTCCCCAGCAGGGGACTTTGTGGGGTGTTTCTGGCGGGGGTGGGGATGTCCCCAATGCAATGATGTCACACAAAAGTGTGTGGAGGGTCCTTTAAATCTTGCAGGCTGCACGCTTGAACTCCAAGGTGCACCCTCCCGCTTCTTGCTCAAAGCTTTGAGCAAGGAGTGGGGTGTATGCCTGAACTCCAAGCAGCAACTTCGCCACTTGGAACTCAGCTGTGCAGCCTGCAAGATTTAAAGGACCCTCCAGCTGGTTGGCAGAAGAGAGGGAGGGAAAGGAGAGGGGTGGCTACTAGTGGTCACTCTTGGGGGTGAGGCTTGGGGGTGGGGCCCAGGGGGGTGGGTCCCACCAAATCAGGGGATCCCTTGTCCCCAGCTGGGGACTGGCATCCCTAAGGGGAAACAAGACTGGAGTAATAGGGTCCCTATGACCTACTGCAGTCAACATCCTGGCTGCAGCATTCTGTACCAACTGTAGCTTCTGGACACTCTTCAAGGGCAGCCCCATGTAGAACACATTGCAGTAGTGGAAGCGCATCATAGAGCTGAGTATCATCCACATATTGGTAGCCATCCCCGCACACCACACTTGGAAACCTACATTTGATGCAGGGCTGAAACCACTGCAGAACAGAGCCTCCCAGTCCCAGCCTGAAAGGTTGTCCAGAAGAATACCATGATCATTAGTATCAAAAAGATTCAGGAGAATCAACAGGGTCAGTCTTGGAAGATCTTGCAATCCTGCCTTGCAATCAGCTGCAGCTGGTTGGTCAGGATGCAAAAGTATAAGTATGCTATATCTTCACATACCTTCAGATGTTATACCTTCAGATGGAAGATAGCCCCAAGAAACTATGCCTTTCCTCATTATTTGTTCTTCTTATTGAATGTTATTTTCAGGGAAATTGACCAGGCTGTTAACAGTAGAAGTTTTTTTTTTTCCCTACAGGTATACTGGGTCCTGTGATCCTTGATGACTCGGGGGACATTGATGTCAATTTCACCCTTATGTATACATCTGTGGATAATTATGAAGTAAGCACAGCTCTAAGGAAATCGTTTCATGAGGAGACATGTTGGGGTGGGGGAGAGCAGCATTTAAATTAATACATGAGAGAGGCAGAAAATGTCTGTTCTGAAATGCAGCGAGAAAATAAGAGTCAAAAATGGATCCGTAAACAATGAAAGTATCTTCAATAGATACTGTTTTCTGCCAAGGGTACCATGTGGGTGGTGGAGCAGTCAAATGCCATGGTCTGATGGCAGTGTCTGTGTTGTGGGAAGAAGTTGTTTTCACAGCAATTGTACCTCTTGTTGAAGATGCAAGTAGACAATGGTTCCTGCCCCAAAGGACCATTCCAGGTCTTTTGTTGTGGGGCGGGTGGCTCAGTGGTGTCAAGGTCAGCTATTGGATGGTGCCCCTGCTGGCACAGAACAAGGCCCTTTCCTGCCTATCCACAACATTTTGTAGCACACGTGGGATTCCAAAAAGCTTTCCTCACATTTTTACCAAAAAAAAAAAATTTTTTGGAGCTGTGTGGTCCTTCTATCTGTAATGAATGTGTGTATATGTATATGTATATGTATATGTGTGTGACTCTAATCTGGGAGAATTAGGTTTGATTCCCCACTCTTTCACGTGCAGCTGCTGGTGTGACCTTGGGTCAGTCACAAGTACTTTCAGAGCTGTTCTCTCAAGAGCAGTCCTCAAAAGCTCTCTCTCAGCCCCATCTACCTCACAGGGCGTCTGTTGCGGGGAAAGGAAGGGAAAGGAGACTGTAAACTACTCTGAGACTACAATGTCCGCCTCCTCCTCCTAAAAATCAACTGTTCTTTCTGAAGCAAGGCTAATTCTGTCCCTGCCATTCCATGGGTACAGAATGGGATATTGCTACCAGGGCTCATTTTGTAGCAGGAGCTCCTCTGCATATTAGGCCACACACTCCTAATGTAGCCACTCCTCCAAGAGCTTACAGTAGCCCCAGTAAGAAGAGCTCTGTAAGCTCTTGGGGGATTGGCTATATTAGGGGTGTGTGGCCTAATGTGCAAAGGAACTCCTGCTACAAAATGAGCCCTGGCTATGACTCACTAGCATGAGTATAGTGACAGCCAATGAAAGTAAAATACTACAGATGAAGGACAACCACATAAGGAATAAAACCATATATTTAAAAGTGTTTGTTTTTAGCATGGAACAAACTCAACTTTCCTCTGCTTTTTCATTCTAGTACAAGACCCTCCTTCAGTTTGACACTCACCTGAATAAGACAACACCGAAGGTAGACAAGCCATCTTTCACCTGGAAAAAACATACCCTGCCTAATGATATTCCTAGTCGTGGTGAGATGATAAGTTTTGAACTCTGCATCCCACTGGGAGGGTAGTAACTGGTAACTTAACCCAACTTTTCATTTCTCCTTTTGAATATCTGGCCCAATTTCAGATCAGTTTGGCCATGCAGTGGGAAGCACTTCTACGGGGACTATCTCCCGAGGTCACAGTATTCAAAAAATATACAGAAGGGTGAAAGTGCTACTGCATAAGCTCCAGCTATTCCTACTTACCAAGTCCAGTCCCTATTTTCTGCCACCTGTCCCTGGTAAAACCACTGTTACTATTTTGTCCCTGGGATGCCTTGTGAATTTTGCTATAGACTGCAAGTGGTGTTGTTCTCCAGGGTTCAGTTCTCCCACAAGGTAACACTCTGAATGGGGAGTGGATGCATCTTGTGTCTAGCACAGAGCCGTGTAACTGAGTGCTAACATGAAGGCACCAGGCTGCAGACAGCCTTCCATTTTGCCTACAGCAACTGCTGTGGTGTATTTTGAACTGCTGATACTATAATCCAGGCAGTTATGTTTTTATAGTATATATTTATTTATTTAGAAAATTCCTGGGCTCTATCTGTTGCTAGATGGCTGCCCAGATTCTGCCCTGGAAAATCTGACCAAGGCACTGGAGGCCATGGCTGGATGGTTGCAGCAGAACTGGCTGAAACTTAATTCAACAAAGACGGAGGTCCTGTACCTAAGCCGTGGGGGGGTGGGGGGTGTTGAGTTGGTAATCAAGCTGCCCACCTTGGATGGCACACAACTAGTGCCAGTCCAGAGGGTGAAGAGCTTGGGGTGATCCTGAATGCCCCACTTACTAGGGAGGTCCAGGTCACCACAGTTGCCGGGTCTGCCTTTTATCATCTCTGGCGGATCAGGCAGCTGGCTCCCTATCTCCCCCCCCCCCCCCCCCAGAACTTGGCCACAGTGACCCATGCAATGGTCACTTCCAATCTTTTTTTTTTTATATAAATTTTTATTGATTTTTCCCTATAACTACAACTATTACGCTACAATCTAAGCTACATATACCTTATACAGAGAGTACTTTATCATTTGCTTAATACTACCTTATTACATAATATAATTATGAAGCATTTAGAACCTTGGATATATTTCAATTACTTGTTACTGCTACTATAAAAAATATCAAAACTATTTGGCAGGTACGCCCACCTAGAGAGATACGGTTAGTTAAACAATTTATACTACATAAGTGCAATGCTTAATAAAACAGTTTAATCACTATTTCTTCTTTCGTCCTCTTCTTGTCTTAACAGTCTCAACTACTTTTGGAGCTGCAGCTCCTTTTGCCGAGTCAGACACTTCTTCTTCACTCTTTGAGCTATCAAATCCATACATGCTTTCTTGCGAGGCCAGTGAACCATCTGAGTCTCTCCCAGTTTTCTGCTCTTTGCTTTTTTCCAGAAATTTTTTCGCTTGTTGAACAGAGTCAATCTTATACTTCTTATCTTTGATGCTGAAGCATAGTCCTTCTGGAGTATTCCAACGATAGATGATAGACTCAGACTGGAGCCAAGATGTCAGTTTTCCATAGGCTTGCCTTCTTTTCCTTATTTCAAATGGGATATCCTTCATCACTTTTACTTGTTCTCCCAGGATCTTCAGAGCTGCTTTATTTGTGGTCCTAAGCACCACGTCTCTTGTAGATTTTTTGGAGAACCTTATCATAATTTCACCAGGCAGGCTTTTCTTTTTAGTATAATCTGGATAGGTTCTGTAAACCATATCCATATCGCTTTTTATATCCGCTGCTTTCATGCCTGTCACTGGTTCAAGTGCTTTGCTTAGCAAATTTTTAAGGTCTTCTCCTGTGTTTTCTGGCACATTCTGAAGCCTTAGGAAAAAATTCGATCTTTCCATTTGTAATTTCAAAAGCTGATCGTGGTGGAAGGCCTTTTCCTTCTCTGCCTGTTGCAGTCTTGCGTCTTGGTTTTTTACTGAAGTTTTTACTTCCAGAAGTTCTCGCTGCAGCTTCTCTGTGGATTTATTCGACTCTTTTAGTTCTAGCTGCATTTTGTCCATCTTAACGTTGAGAGCTGTCATTTGGTCCACTAGAGGTCGCAATAACGAGGAGAACACCGCACTCATCTCCGTGGTATCAACCTTTGAACTCGGAGCTGTACTTCCTAGTTTGGGGGAAGGTTTCGGTTTCCCCGTCATTGTTGAGGCTACGCTCTTTGTTTATAGATAGATAAGATAAACGAAAGGAGCAAATTTTCAAACAGCACTTATGTCCTTCTAAAGTTTATATCTCCAAGTGAGCGATGCTGCCATCTAGCAAGGTGGATGGGCTTTTATTCCTGCAGTAATGCCACGTAAAGAGTCTCGTAAGTACGCTAGTCCCGGAGAGGGGGTGGGTGGGTTTCACTCCTCCCGCCGTCTTCCCGCTGTGTTCTGCTTTTCTTACTTCAGACTCACGTTTTCTCCATGTGTAACTGTCAGTTCCAGCCTCATTGCTTCGCACTCTCTGCTGCTTCACGGATTTGCGCTTTCAGCCATATGGCTCCCACGGCGGGGGAACCTATGGGGGTGATGAAAAGGGATCTCGATCCCTCGATCGCCACCGTAGGGAGAGATCCCCTTCGTGCCACCCCAGGCAGAGCCCCCTCACTGGGGTCTCTGGGGGCTCGGCACCAGTCCAGAGCCCCTTCTTCCCGCCGGGTACGGATCGCTCTCCCCGCAGTTGCGGAGGAGAGCGTCCGCCATTATCGCAAGTCTTGCCGGAACGGTCACTTCCAATCTTGATTACTGTAACTCGTTCTACATGGGCTTGCCCTTGTGGCTATCCAGAAATTCCAGCTGGTGCAAAATGCAGTGGCGCACTTGCTGACTGTGTTGCCTATGCAGGCACACATCCAGCTGGTGCTATGCCATTTGCCCTGGCTACCAATTGAGTACAGGATTATTAATTTATTCATTTATTACATTAGATTTACTAGGTCGCCCTTCCCTACAAGTAGGGCTCAGGGCAGTTCACAACATATAATATACAATTTCTCAGATTAAAATCTAGGATAAATCAACCAATAAATATCAGTAGATAAGAGCAATGTACATATACATATAGGTAAAGGTTTCCCTTGCTCGAAAGCCAGTTGAATATGACTCTAGGGATGCGGCGCTCCTCCCCATTTCCAAGCTGAAGAGCCAGCGCTGTCCAAAGACGTTTCCGTGGTCATGTGGCCGGCATGACTAGACGCTGAAGCACATGGAACCCTGTTACATATATATACATATACAGGATGGTAAAAAAAATTCAGCTCCCCAGCCTCCCTGAGGGGAGGGGTTATGAGGAATGGGGGAAGTGTATGAGAGTGCCCCGTTGCTGTCCTCAACTGAAGGCCCGGTTGAACATCTCTGCCTTACATGTCCTGTGGAAAGGTAATAACTCCCGCAGGGCATAGATGTCTTCTGGCAGAAAGTTCCACCAGGTGGGGTCCAGGGCTGAAAAAGTCCTTGCTCCTATCAAGGACAGCCAGACTTCTCTCGGGCCAGGAACCACCAGAAAGTTCTTATTCCCTGAGTGTAACACTCGGCGATCCTGAAGGTATGTAGGTCCCTGACCTCTGAGGGCCTTGAAGGTCAAAACCAGAACCTTGAACCTGATCCAGTGCTCCAATGGAAGCCAGTGCAGCTCACACAGCACTGGTTGGATATTTGTTGTCCGGAGGGTCCCGGTAAGGACCTGCAGGGCTGCATTTTGGACCAGTTGGAGCTTCCAGGTCAGGCGCAAGGGCAGGCTCGCATAGACCAAATTACAATAGTCTAGCCTGGAGGTGACCATTGCATGGATTACCATTGCTAGGTCAGGGTGAGACAGGTAGGGGGCCAGTTGCCCAACCTGGCGCAGTTGAAAAAACACCAGCTTGGCAACTTTCACAACCTGTGCCTCCCTAGTCAGGGAGGAGTCCAAAGTCACACCTGTGCTCCTGACGGACTGTGCTGGTGATAGAGGCACACCCTCAAGAGTCGGAAGCTGGCAAACAAATCAAGGCACTCCCCCCACCACTTCAAAGTACTGTTTTTGACCTTTAAAGCCTTGCATGGCCAAGGACCAACATACCTACGGGACTGCCTATTCCCCTGTGTGCCCCGGAGAGCCTTGCCCTCAATGGATCAGCATTTGCTGGTAGTCCCTGGCCCAAGGGAATTTTTTGGCCCCGGCCCTGGCCTAGTGGAACCCTGATCTCCCATTTGAGATCAGGGCCCTGCAGGACTTATTATCGTTCCTCAGGTCCTGTAAGTAGGGCTGCCAAGTCAGCCCGGGGGGCGGGGGATCCCCTGCTACAGGGGTTCCCGATCCGCCGGCCAGCATCCCGATCCGAACCCCACCCCCCTTCCCCAATGTAATGACGTCACCCGGAGGTGACGTCATCACGTTGGGGGCGTTGCCAGGGCGACACTCTGGCAAACGCCCCAAAACTCTATGACACCATAGAGTTTTGGGGCGATTGCCAGAGCGTTGCCCTGGCAACGCCCCCAACGTGACGACGTCACTTCCGGGCGACGTCGCCGGGCACGCGCACTTCACGTGCACGCCCAGGAAACTCCCGGATGATGGTGGACTCCCCCCCGCCAGTAAGTAAGGGACACTTGGCAACCCTACCTGTAAGATGGAGCTGTTCTGCCAGGCCTTTGGTTGAGTGAGAGGGTGTCCAGTGAAGTTGGCCTCCCTCACTGGAGTTTGTCATCATTGTTTGGCCCAGGATAAGATCTCTGGACCCTACCTCTCCAGCTGAAACTGTTTGTGTTTATACACAGCTTTTAAAAACTGTATTACATAGTTGTTTTAAATATTATTATATTTATTAGTGTATGTTTTTATCTATTTATGATGTGATCTGTTCTGAGCCCATTCGCGGGGAGGGCGGAATCCAAACCCAAACAAACAAGGTAGGTGCCAGGCGTGCCTGAAGGGGAAGGGCATTCCACAGGCAAGGGGCCACCGCAAGTAGACAACACTGAAAAATACCTGTCTCTGATCACCCCTTACTTCACCTCTGTTGGCAGGAGCACAGAGAGCAGAGCTTGTGAGGAGGCTCTTAGCTGGTGGGCTGGCTTTATGGGAGAAGGCAGTTCTTGGGTATCCTGGTCCTAAACCATTTAGGGCCTTAAGAACCTGTGCTCTGAATTGTGCCTGGAAACAAATGGACAGCCAGTGCAACTTTTCAGTACATAAGTGTAACTTTAAGGATCAAACAGCTCATTGACTTTTAAAACAGTGTAAGACTAGCTATTGTGTATAGGTATTTCACATATAGCAGACATAGAAGAGCCTTTAGTAAAGTATAAGTCTGTAGGTCTTATGAGGTGCTCCTTAGTATGAAAACAGGCCGGTTACAAGCATATGTTTATTTTCATTTGTCAGGTTGGATATGGTGCCTCAATGTTGCTACCTGAATATAACCACAAGGAGGTGCCATTTTTCCTTCATAAATAATTTTACAGGTGGTTCCATCCTGAATTAGCGATAACTTTGTGAAGCCTGTTTGCTGTTACTGCACAGGATAATGACTTAGCAATTTAAGGACTTAGATAAGGACTTAGCAACTTTGCAGTGCAGTCCTAAGCAGAGTTACATCCTTGTAATTTGACTGTAGTCAATGGGCCTAGACAGGTGTAGCTTTGCTTGGGGTGGCATCACTATCCTCCTAGGCTAAAAAAGCTGACTGTGCAATTGTTACTGTGGGAACACTTTGTGGCTGTGTTGCAAAGCAATGATAATTGTACTTGAGAAAACATTTGTATTTTAGAATGACCACGATAAAATATTTACCTCTAGCAAGAGGACTAGAAGCATACATACATATACCTTTATTGGCATAAATCAGGTTACAAAAAGAGACATAAACGGAAATAGAGGTAACAAGGAAAAATAAGTTAATCATATATAACTATGCATTGTGCAAACTATCCTTAATTACCAAACTTAGAAATAGAGCAAAGTTTTCAGTTAATTCGGGTGACAGGTCATTCAGGAGATGGTGCACCTTCAAAACATCTGGGCAACCTATCATATTAGATAGAATTGGGTCTAAAAGAGTAAAAATATATCATCATACCAGGGACAGTATAGGAGAATATGGAAAACTGAATCAACCTGAATTAGACTACACGCACAGAGTCTTGCTGAGTATGGAACCCCTTTACCATGAGTGACAGCAGATGGAATGGCGTTACATCTAGCAAGTGCAAATGCTCGGTGCAGGTGAGGGGCAAGGAGGGCCGATAAGTAAGAAGGCAGATGGCCAGTAAGTGGGAGAATTCCAAAGTTCAGGGGGGAGCAGGATTTATTTGCATCACTAATTAGTTTCTGCATTTCATTGTCCAGGATTCTGCATCTAATTAGCTGATATGCATTTGTAAGAGGCAACATATACTAAGAATCCATGGATATTCCCTTTGTAATTATTTTCTTCTTTATGCAGGCAGTCCATTTGGACGTGATAGATTCAGACAGCAATTGATGTATATAGCTCCCACAATCAGCAGTATAGTGCAAACGTAGCCAGTATTTAATTGATATTAACCAAGCCCTTGTTTCTAACATGTTAAGGCCTGCCTCTAAACAAAGAGCTGTGTATGGAACGCAGCATGGCACACCCATGATTTTTCTTACAAATTTGGATTGCACTCTTTCAATTTCGGTCTCAAAGGCGCTTATCCATGTTGGAATACCATATAGTATCTGTGGGATCACTTTAGCCTTAAACACTTTTAAGGCAGCTGGCACAAACTAGTTGCCCCTATTAAAGAAGAAACGTGAGTTGGCTGTTGCATTAATGCTAGCTAGGTTAATCATAGATTTGCGATGGTGTAACCAGGACATATTGTAACTGAAATAGAGACCTAAGTATTTGAAATGCTTGACCTGCTCTATTTCTTTCCCATCAAATGTCCACTTTTGGATTTTGCAGGACTTAGCAAAAACTAATATTTTGAATTTCTCGTAATTAAGGAGTAGCTTATTCTCAAGGAAATATCTAAGGCATCTGTTCAGCAGACGCCTGAGTCCCACCCTTGAGAGTAGTACAGTATCATCAGCATATAGCAGGATGGGTATTCGAAGGGAGCCCAGTTTAGGAGAGTGGAAATCTTCTTCTGCTAAGATGGGAGCCAAATAATTGAGAAATAAGTTAAATAGAAAATGGGCAAGTATGCATCCCTGTTTAACTCCTTTATTAAATTTTTGGTGTTAATTCCCCTTCAGATGTACATTTGATTTGGCAGGTGGTGGAAGTATGCAGGGGCGTTGAGTTTTAAAATCCGGGGGGGGGGCTCTTGCGTGTGTGCGCGTGAAGCGTGCACACACGCTGGGACCATGTCCCCACCGCCGCCTTCCCCCCCGGCCTGGCCACTCCTTCCTCCGTCCCTCCCTCTGTCTATCCAGGGGCCAGCTGGGCAAATGCCCAGCATGCTGGCATCACCCAGAAGTGATGCCATCACACTGGGCACGTTGCCGGGGTGACGCTCTGGTAATTGTCCTGAAACTCTATAGTGCCATAGAGTTTCAGGGCGATTGCTAGAGCGTCACCCCAGCAACGTGCCCAGCATGATGGTGTCACTTCCGGGTGATGCCAGCATGCTGGGCATTTACCCAGCTGGCCCTTGGATGGACGGACGGAGGGACAGAGGCAGAAGTGGCCAGGCTGGGGGGGGGAGAGGCGGTGGCGGCAGCTGGCTGGCCGGCAGGCTGGCCTAGGAATGGCCCGGGGAGGTGCAGCGGCAGACACTCCGTTTTGCTGGGGGAGGCTCAGTCCCCCCTGGGAAATTTCGGGGGTGGCTTGAACCCTTGAGCCCCCCCGTAGTTGTCGCCTATGGAAGTATTAATTTTAGGAGTCTCTTATCAATGTTGGATTGATACAATTTAGTCCATAGTAACTCTCTGTCAATAGAGTCAAAAGCTCCTTTAAGGTCCAAGAAAGCTGTGTAGAGTTTGGAATTTCTAGATGTGGTATACTTATCAAATAGGTGCGCTAAGGTAATACAGTGATCTATTGTAGATTTGCCCTTGCAGAATCCAAGTTGTTCGGGGCCTAAAATACTTTGCTGAGACATCCATAAAGGTAGTTTAGTTAACAGATACTTGGCATACAATTTGCCTATGGTGGAGAGAAGGCCTATAATTAGAAGGGTTTGTGTGGTCACCCTTTCTTATAGATTGGGACTACAATTGCATTTCGCCAAGCATTGGGGATAAATCCCATTTGATTAATCATGGTAAAAAGGGAAGCAAGAGGGGTAGCCCACCATTCTGGGTCAGTCTTTAAGAGCTCTGGGGGAATCAAATCAGGCCCGGGGGCTTTTCCAGACTTCAATTGACTGATTAATTCTATCATTTCCTCAGGGGTCATGGGTGGCCAATTTGGTAAGTCCTTGCCACAAAGATCATACGAGTTATTCTTACAGTCATGATTCTGCTGAAACAGTGCAGAAAAATACTGTAACTATGCGTGAGATGAAATTGCAGATCTAGGTGAAGGTCCCATACGTAAAGAACCTGAAACTATGGCCCAAAACTTCTTTGACTAATTTAGAACAGTTGCTTGATTTAGTTGTTCCCATTGGTTGTTAAAAAACTCAATCTTCTTCTCTTTCAAGCTTTCCTGTAGCTGTTTTTTTTTTTACCAGGGAATACTTTGGAAGGAGGGGAGGATCATTAGAAGTTTGAAATTGGCAATAGATATTACATAGTTGAGACTTTAATGCTCTGCATTCTGCAGGATACCAAGATTTGGTGCCCCTACTACTCTTTTTTGTAGAATGATTAGAATTTGTACAAAGTGCCTGAGTGAAATGCGAAATCAGAGTGTTATAAACTGAAATCTTTAGAGTACGTTCCATATTATCAATTAGAGAGGCTCTAAGGTCAAGAGTAGGTCCAAGTTTAAGTAAACTGGAGGTAACCTGTGTGGAATGGTCGTTCCACTGGATTTTTAATAAGATTTCTGGCTCAGAGGTCAGAGGAGTAAATAGATAGGGAAGGTCGGCTAAAGTGCTAGTGTTGAGGGTTAAAATCAGGGGGAGGTGGTCACTAACAATGTATTCCCCTACCTCGAAATTCTGGACATAAGATTCCAGAGCGGGAGACACTAGAAAGTAATCAATTACACTACTCCCTTTTGAAGAAATAAATGTAAATTCATTGGCTTTAGAAAAGCAAGTAAGTCCATTCAGCCATAGTCTACTAAATTGGAAACAGAACTTGGTAAGATAAATACCGGCCAAGTTTATATGGCAATCTTTGGACAGACTTTCTAGGGAGAAGAAAGGGGGGAGGGTATCATTCTGATTAAGTCCAAGAGCTCTTGAAAAAAACTGAAAGACCTTTTCCTACTCTCGCGTTGAAGTCCCCAGCCAAAATAATTTCAGCTGAGGGGAATTTCCTTTCTAATATTCCCATAAGAGTGGATAACCATTCCCAGTGTTGTAAAAGGGCATAACTATCTAAAGAAGAGGGCACATATAGGTTCATGATGATCAAAATGGAACTTTCAAAAACAAATTTAACAACGAGCTCTGTAGAATTGTCAGATGGTAACAATGTGATATCACATTTTAGGGATAAGGAAACAAAAATAGATAACCCAACTTGTAAACGGCCTTTGGGATTCACTCTATAGGCTGGAAGAGAGAATGGGTAAAACCCATCCAGGTAGATCATATCATGAGCCCACATTTCCTGGAGAAGTACAATATACAGGGGCCATTTCAAGCAGGAGCTCGGGGGAGCTCAGCTCTGGGAGTTGGTGCCAGCCCCCCATGGATTCCAGCAGGATTCCAGCAGGGAATGCCTACTTGTGTCATGGCTGCAGCAAAATGACCCCGTCCCCTGGAAAGGTCCTTGTTCCTCCGACCAGCCTTCTGAAGGCTTCAGCCACCACTGCAGCTATCCTCCCAGAATAGTGGTATTTCTGAGGCTTGGATTAGTAGCTGTCCCCTCTCTGCCAGCTCTCTCTCTCTCTCTCTCTCTCTCTCTCTCTCTTTCTTTCTCTCCCTCCCTCCCTCCCTCCCTCTTGCCTTCTGAAATACTTCCAGTGATGTCAGGTGGTGTAGCATATGCAAATAAGTATGCTAATGAGTTGTGCTAATGACCTCCTGCACCTCTTTTTGTACGAAATGACCCCTGACAATATCAAAGTCTTTTATGTAGTGGAGAAAGTCAACATCATTGACTTTGCTCCTCCGCCCTGTGATGTTCCAGGAAATGATTTTTATTGCAGAAGGAGGAGGAGCAGTTGTAAGTCAGTTTGCTGGAGACAGTTGCTCCAAAGAATTGTTCATATCGTGGAATACACAGCCATTGGTTGGACTGGTGTGAGAGTCAGAAGTTGTTTGCCATGGATTGTGTTGAGTTATTTCGATCCCCTCAGTTAAGAGGGAATCATTGGCCTCCAGGATGGGAGAATGTATCTCAGCTTGAGTTGGAAGGTGTAAGTTGCTCTCAAGACTTTGTTGAGGATTCTTAGTGCTGTTCTCTGGAAGTGGCAGTGATGTAAACAAGTGGCTGGTGCTGTTTGGGATGTTCCCTTGCAGGCAGGCAGTCATAGTTTCCAGTCTGTCAACTACAGTTGCTTTCTCGGAAACAGGAAGATTGTTGAAGAGATTCTGTAGTTCTTGGCCAAGTAGATCGATATCCATGTGTTAAGCCTCAGGGGATGATGGCAACTCCTGAGAGGCCGTGTTGGAGCAAGCTGGAGTATTCCCTTTTGGGCCTTTAGAGATGAGTGGCTCAGTGATTGTGTTATGGAAAACTTGCGTAGGAAAGATCCCTTTTGACTTTAGGTAAGCTTTTTGCTTAAGAATTAAATTCGGTAGTTTGGAGCTGTTAAATGATATAAGGACTCTTTGAGCTGAAAACAAATTGTTTAAAGGATCCACTGATCTTATATCCACAGATCCTACTTGGCATCCAAACAAATCATACAGATGTTTCCTGGCCAGGGTAGATGTCTTCCAAGACAAAAGAGCTCCTTTGAATTTATACACAGTCAAACATATGAGATGAGGTTGTCAAGACAGCTGCCAAGAACCTTGTGTTTTCTGCTCAGGTTGTTGATTACAGGGTTCAGCTGACCTTGGATCCATGGTAGCTGCATAGGAATGCGGGTCGGAATTAAGATGATTCAGGTCCAGGGACTTCAGGGAAGAAGGCTTGACAGGTGGAGATGCTTTACTTCTATTATCCTTGTCACCCACTAACCCACCCACTAACTTAGCAATGTTCAGTTGATGCAAAGAGTTGAACCTTTTGCAAACAAAACTCATTGATTCAGCCACCAAAATAAGAAGGTCTGCAAAAGTCTCCATAGTCAAATTAGCTGTTTTAGGAGAAGTTGCAGAGTCAAGGGCTTCAACTGTGTCAGGATTAATTAAAGCACTATCATGTTCTTCCGGCGGTGTAGCAGAGTAGACACTTTCAAGGAAGTTATCAGTATCATCACTTAATGGAGAAAAGCGGTTGGAGGTAGGTATTTGAAAAGCCTCTCCCGGTTCTGAGGTGGTTAATGAAAAAAAATCCTCTATCCTTGTTTGTTTAGAATCAGGAGGTGTAAATTCCTCACCCTCCCATCTCCGTTTGTGAGATATCATTGTAGCTATTTCCTTACTCTGGGTCTATGGAGTGAAAAACAAACTCTCGGCAGCTGTTAGATATCACTGTTCAGGAGCTCACATTGAGTTTTCAGTAAAATTTACAGTTCAGGATAGTTGACTCAATGGCTACCTTTGTAAGACTTTGTGAAGCTTAGTACATCAACAGCAATGTTTTCCTTGGCTACTGCTGCTTCTAAATGCTTTGATAGTATAGGCACTCAGTCTGATTATCCAATAAAGCTACCAAGACTTAAGGAGCTCCAAGGTTGAAAAGAATGATAAAAAGAGTGATAACAGGAGCGTATTTAAAAACTATTTGTTCTAAAAGAAAGTAAAATGGAGAGATAAAAGCACTTAATGTCTTGGAGCAAAAGCCTGGCGTCTATCCTCCTCCGAGTCTGCGCAGTGAGAGCTCCCCTTGGAGGACTCCCCTCCCGAGACTGAGTAGAAGCAACTATTTACGTTTTAAACGAAAGCTTAGATTCTCAAGATAAGATGTTCTGATTCCTCCTGTGCCAGAGCCATACTGTCCCTGGCAATTCAGTCCACAATCTACTGGAGTATGCCTTGGGCTCTCATTCTGTGTATTTTTAATAATGTTTGAGAGACCTGGAGCTAGTGTTTTACAACCATAGGCACCTGTACTCATGTTCACGTTACATGCCCTTTTGTTACCCAAAGAGGCAGTCTCCTATTTAATAGGGGGAAATTAGCTTTAAAGGAGACAGAGGGAAGGAGGATAACTGAGATTCTCCACCAATGTTTACAGGATTGTTCCCTTAGAGAACTCTTGAAATAAACCAGGCAGATATTCAACTGGAAAGGGTTTTTATTGAAATAGGAATAAAAGGGCAAAACACACACATACAAACTCATGGAAAACATGCAAGCTAGCTAAGAGGAAATCAGGGAGGAGGTGGGAGAAAGCCATTTCATGGAAGGCTATGTTACCAGTCTTGAAGAAGGAGGTCCACGGAAGCAGCAGCAAAATGAGTAATGTTTTGGGGAGTGAGAAGGAGAAGGCCCACACACAAGAGGGGGTGTATGTATGGGTCCCAGAACACACACACACAAACACACAATGCTCCTTGGGGCAGTCTGGCATGTTTGCCCTCCAAACTATAACTTGGTAGGTTTTTTGGAGTTGGAATATTATTTGGAAGAAACTTGGTGGGTTTACCTGGGGTGATCTATAGGTGCTAAAGGTGCTTGATGACCCTTTAAGTACCAGATGGGAAAAGCTGGTGAATAGTGTTAAGTGTTGCTAAATTAAGGGTAAATGGAAAAGGGAGAGGTGAGGCTGCTCATTGGTGAGATTAGTCAGAAGTTTCTTGGGAGACCTATTGGCCTAAATTATTCATTTCTCCTGGGCAAGGAGAGGCCATTAGTCAGTCAGCCGCTCTAGCTCTCCTTCAAAAATATATTCCCAGGCTTGTTTCTGGCTGGCATCCATTTTGTGTCATTTTGGACCAGGCAGTGTCTTACATTTATGATTTTTGAGGAGATATTGTATGAAGGGTGTTTCTGTCTCTTTCTCACTAATTGCTAAACTGCCCTTCTGTGGGAGGAGGGGTCCGACTGCTAACACTCTGGGCAATCCAGTTTCGTAATGCTTTCTGAAAAAGCCCAAGCTAGCCCACTGAAGGACAATCAGTATTGCAGCAATGTTTTATTAATTAATGGTATTTATGACCCTGCCTTTCAACATTGCTTACTATAGGACTTTATAGGACTTTATTTTCTTTCTTTCTGTATGTTAAAATGAGAAACTTTATTACTAGAAGTTCACCATGAGATATGCCCCTTTTCTTAATGCAAGGAAAGTTGTAGAACACACCTTTGTTAGAAGGGAGAACTAGACAGTCATCTAGTTCTGGGAGAGAAACACAGAGCTGGCCTTAGGAGTTGGCATGACTGGGCAGCTGCTGGAGCCCTGAGGTCCAGGAAAGACTATTAATGATTTTCAGGGGATGATGCCTTAGCACTAACCCATGACTAAGGCAGTTTCAACATGGGTTATGTGCCTCACATTTGATTAGGGTTGCCATCCCCCCAGTGGGGCCAGGGGATCCCCCAATTTCAGGGTCTCTAATCCGCCACGGGCCAGCTGGCTGGTGGGGGAAGCCTCAACCCCAAACAGCAGCATTCCATGGGGATGCTGCTGTTGCAATGATGTCACCGATAGTGACATCATCACACTGGGGTCTTTGTGTAGCCATGCTCTAGCATTTGTGGGAAACACTATGGTTACCATAGAGTTTTTGCCCCGAATACTAGAGCATCACTGTGCAACAGCCCTAGTGTGATAACGTTACTACCAGTGATGACACCGCTCTGAACGCGCAAAGTGCACGTGGTAAGAGTCCTGGTGAGGATTTAGAAGCCCCCCCACTGCAGGAAAGGTGAGACCCTAGGTTTGATGCTATTGAGAAGTAGGGGGGGTTCTTGCTTCCCCACAACATTGTTATATATTCATGCATGTCCTGAGGTTTCCGCAGCTTTTCTCAGATATTTTCCAAATCTGCTATATGGCAAAGTTTTGGAACTGATAGCAAAGCCTAGATAGTTGCCATATGAATAGGAAATTTTGGATTTTTTTGCCCCCCCCCCCATGACAGCCATTTTCCCCGCTTCTGTCTCAAAAAATAGCCAGTTCCCCCACCACCAGAATTACCCCTATAGTAACATAATAATCTGTATATCTTTCTCTGAATTCCCAGTTTTCATTATTTTAAAGTAAGTCTTTGTACAGCTATAAGGGGAAAGTCATATCTCTGTAATGCAAGGGGTTAGAGACTTACTTTACAAAAAATGAATCCTGGGAATTCAGAGCACCTAGTATACACAGATTGTTATAACAATATATTCAGTTGCTGGTTTAAAAAAAACACACCTGAAAAAGCCCTCATGGCACAGGGGGAATGGCCACTGTTGGGGGACTGGGGCAGGGAAACAATGAGAAAGCCTGCCATATGGAAGCCCTATTGCTCTTATGGGCAAACTGCTCAAGCCTGTCCATCTGGAAAACACCTAATATATGGAAGAATAGGAATTTCACTGCTTCCTTCTGGGTAGGGCCGCCCACCTCCAGGTGGTGGAGGTAGATCTCCCACTATTACAACTGATCTCCAGAGATCAGTTCACCTGGAGAAAATGGCTGCTTCGGACTGAATGGCATTATACCAAGGGGTCATTTTGTAGAAAAAGAGGTGCAAGAGCTCATTAGCATAACTCATTAGCATAACTTATTTGCATATGCTACACCACCTGACAGAAAGAAAAAGAGAAAGAAAGAGAGAGAGAGAGAAGTAAGAAAGAAAGAAAGAAAGAGAGAGAGAGATGAAAGAGAGAGAGAGAGAGAGAGAGAGAGAGAGAGAGAGAGAAAGAAAGAAAGAAAGAAAGAAAGAAAGAAAGAAAGAAAGAAAGAAAGAAAGCAAGCAAGCAAGCTGGCAGAGAGGGGACAGCTACTAACCCAAACCTCAGAAATACCACTATTCTGGGAGGATAGCTTCAGTGGTGGCTGAAGCCTTCAGAAGGCTGGCCAGAGGAACAAGGACCTTTCCAGGGGATGGGGTCATTTTGCTGCAGCCATGACACAAGCAGGCATTCCCCTGTGGGGGAGGGGTCTGACACCAACTCCCGGAGCTGAGCTTCCCCGAGCTCCTGCTCAAAATGACCCCTAATTATACCCCATTGAAGTTCCTCCCTTTCACAACCCGGAGCTGGCAGCCCTGCTTCTGAGTGCTCATGAAATCGTAAAGTTTAAATCAAATGAACACATTTTATTGCTGGATTTAGGCTGAACTATGTTATCCTGATGTCCATTTCATGTATTGTATAATGGTAGGAAAGTTTCCCCATACTGCAGATCAGCTTTTGTTGCTGGAGAGATGAATGCTGTAGAACTTAATTTTTATTTTGTTTGTTTGTATCTAGCATTTGTGGCAAGAATGAATTATGCTGGTGGTATAACAACAATACTGAGATTTTGAAATGGGAAAGACTCAGTCTACAATGTGGGAGATACAGAATAGTTCAGGCAATTAATACGGTGCCTAATAGGAAGAGTACACAGTCCCAGACCAGGAAGCTGTACTTTCAGCAGGGTTTCAATTTGGCAATTTAAAAATATTTTCTTCTAAAATTACATTTCTTTTCCAGATTCCAAATGCATGACTCCTCAGTTCGTTTGGACAATTTTCCGCCTGTGCAATTTGATCTGGTTATAATGAAATACCTTGGCTCTTGGGGTGGTTGCTCTGTTTCTGGCTGCACAAGTTATTACATTTCTTCTCAAACTAGATGTTCAATTAAAATGAACCATAAAACTCATCAGTGCTTTACAACCTTCCCCCGCCCCCCGGTGTTGTAAAGACTAGAGCATTTCAGTTTCTCAGTACTTGTCTGGTTTAAAAGTTATTAACCATCCTTTCACCTATATGATATGAAATTCAGAAATGCAGTGTCATTATAATGACTGCTGCTACATATACCACAATAACAAATTGCTACCCATGAAGCTGAAAATTCTACCTTAAATTGAGGAGAAAGAAGTTGCGCAGGGAAGAGCATGTGTGCAAATAAGGACTCTTGAATGATCATCATCACTAGAGGGCAGCAGACTCTCAGCTATATAAATATGTCTTTACACTTTTTAAATTCCCTGCATTGTATGCTTGGAGCTATTTTAGGCTTCTGTCACTCAGTCCAAGATGCAGGGCAGGAAAGCACTCAGTAATCTGCTAAATACATTTGCTTGCTAACTGGGTTTTTTTATTGGTGACCCAGTGTCCTGCCCTCCTAGCAGGATCAGAGAGCCCAGATGTTTGAACAAGGGTGACATTGTTGGGAACATAAGACTGGCCCTTGAATGAAAAGGTAGATCGAGGGCATAAACATTTGCCAAACAAAATAAAGTCCAAGAGGTTGTAAAGTGCAAGAACTGTCAATGGAATTTAGAGCAGGTAATTAGGGCTAGATTGTCAACAGAGATTAGTTCTCTGTGTTGCGTGCCTGTACTTTGTGGGTTCTGAAAACAGGGACAAGACAAAATGTCTTTATGCAACTCTCTCAGCTTTTGTCTACACTATTGCAACTGGAAACTATATAATTCTTAAACTTTTAAATAACAAAAGAGGTTCAAGTTGTATTTTAGCCTTTTTGTACTACTTCCTTTAGACAACTTATAACTCACTGTAACATGGGCAGGGGCTCTCAGAAAGGCAACCTAGCAACCAGGGCTTTTTTTGTGGAAAAAGCCCAGCAGGAGCTCATTAGCATAATAGGCCACACCCAACAGCAGAAACTTATTAGCATATTAGACCACACCTCTGACAGCACAGCACATTAGCATATTAGGCCACACACCCATATTACCAGAAGAGTGGTCATCCATCCACACCCACCATTTGCTTCTTATTCTGTTTACCTTGTTTGTTGTCAAAACCCAGGGCTTTTTTTGTAGCAGGAATTAATTTGCATGTTAGGCCACATACCCCTAATGCAGCCAACCCTAATGAGTTTCTGCTGTTGGGTGTGGCCTATTATGCTAATGAGTTCCTGCTGGGTGTGGCCAACTCAGGAGCCAGCCGAAACTCCGTTCCTGTGCATTCCTACCCAAAAATAGCTCTGCTAGCAACTATTCAAGCTAATCTTCTAAACCAATATGAGACCAAAAGATATACCATACACTGAAGTCTAAAGGAGTAACTGTATCCATCTGTTACAGCAAAAACACAAAAGGTCTTGTGGCTGCTTAAAAACTGAACAATTAAGGAGGAAGTGTGCATATAAACACATTCCATGCTCTAAATTTGTTTACTGAGTTCAGGATCCTCAGACAGCCTAAAGTCCTTTGATTTGGCTGGTAGGATATTACAGTATTGCTCCAGCTTGGGAGTTTTCTCCTTGGAAGTCTGATAGAAAGACGCAAACAGTAAAATTCTCCACTAACCGTTGAGCCTAAAATTTCCCACTGCTTAAAGGCTGTAATTTTTAAGTGTGTGTGCTAGGTTATTCTATTCTCATTTACTATCTGCTTTAATATTCTTCTTGAGGTTGTCTGATTGCCCATTTACTTTCACAGGTCCACACATTTTGGTTATAGCTGTTTTCACACTTACTGGGACAGTCGTTCTGGTTCTGATCGTCGCTTTGCTGGTGCTGAGGTACAATCCTGAATTCCTCTTCCTCTGTCATTCTTGGGCATGGGTCCCTGAGTTATTTCTGAAGTTTGCATTTCTAAAGCCATTCCTCTTCATAGGCTTTCAAGTGCAAATTACTGTGACACTCCCAGCTCTGCCAATTAATCAAGCCTCCTATAGTTGATTTGTTGTCTAATGCTGTCTAATGCTAATGTCCTTTGTGTTTTACCTATCTCACATTAAGCGTTCCTTTACTCAATACACTCTCCCTCCCTCTTTCTTCCTCCCTGTCTGTCTCTGACTCTGTCTTACACATGCAACATCTGCATAAAGAAAATACAGAAGAGACAATAAAATCCGGCTGAAGAGATGGTCACACATACCACCTGACAAGATCCTGCCTTTGGAGACCAATGAGACAAACCATGTCAGTCTGAAGGTATGAGGCAGCAGCCATCCAAGGCATAGGTTTCTCTTTGCTTAATACATAGAATAATGTTTGTCCTCTATACACTGAACAATTACCATGATATCAAAGATGCTACATATAAGACTGCTCTGCAGTTTCCTAATTTCTCCTGCTATGCATGGACGGAAATTATCCAGTTTGACATAATTAACAGTGTTTTCATTATAAAGGTGATGGTGAAGTAAGCAATAGACTACTTTCAGTTGTGTTTCACTGGACTTCTAAACTGTTATTTGATTCTGCCCCACAGCCTATAATAAATTGTGCTAAATTCCTAGCAGTAGCTCAAAAAATACATGCTACGCGTGTAGAACAATCCTAGAAATAATCTAGAAAGCCCAGGGCATGCAGAGTAGAATTGTAGAACCCCCTAAAGACTTATTCAACAATTGAATAACTTTTATTCAACAGTTGTTAGAGTATTGTAGAAATTTAGAGTTTTAGCAATTTTGCAATTACTAAATACAGTTTATATGTAAATATTATATATTTTATATATTTTACTAGTATCTTTCCTTGTACTGACATTACTGAAGTAATTGATTGTAACTGACTTGTGCTGGTTTTATACTGAATAAACTGAACTATTAAGCACTGGACTTCTATTTGCACAACAGTATTACTAATAAAAATGCAAGCCATTATGTTATGTGGGTGATGCACTTTCCAGTGAAATCCATACACTTTTCACATATTCTGTGAAAGCATGCCACCAACACCAAGGGCGTAGACTTTCCAATTTCCCGGGGGGGTGGGGGCGCTGGGGCTGGGCCAGAGACATCACAGGCAATTGTCTCTGGGGGAGGCTCAACACTTCCTGGAAAAGTTCAGGTGGGGCTCCAGCTCCCCAGCCCCCCTGAAGTTGACGCCTATGACCAACACAACTGAGCCATTGCGTGATACTCCCACAAATGACTTTTTATGATAGGATCACAATATTCCATCTGCATGTCACAGACTGGGGGAGGACAGATCATTAGACTGCATTCCTTTACCAGTGTTGTACATTGGGGGAGCAGTTCTTCACCATTTCTCTACAGGTGTACTCCCACAGAGAAACTGTGCATTGGGGGAATATACAGCCTCCAACAAATAGATCTCCCCTCCACACTTACACATAATCAAATTTAAAATAAAAATAAAACTTTCTAAAGTGTCAAGGAGGAAGAATTTATCTCTAAGTACATCCCAAATAATATTCAGTAGAAATCCTCAACTCTCATACTGTCACATTCCATGCAACAATCATAGTAGCACTGAATGCAATACTTGGAGAACGTATCATCTTTCCCAGGAATGAAATACTGTGCTTTAAGTCCTTGGAAAATACAATAAATCTTCTCCCCCTCCTCACTCTCAACAGAAGTGCTGTCTTAAGTTACATTTTTGGACTGTGAATCACTTAAGGGACATTTTAAAAGTAGAAAAGTAGCCTGTGTAGGCAAATAGATCAGTGAACAATGAGAATAATGAGAAACATGTGTGGCTTTATACCTCATGCGCAAAGCATCACAATAACACTCATGTTGGGCATTCTGTTTTGCTTCCTGTCACACACAGCATATAATGAGCCTTCTTTGTTTCTCAGATTGATGAAGACAAAAGGCGAGACACCCTTCAGAGGCTGCGTCAAGGGAAATATGACAAGAAGGTATGTCTACCCCAGCATCAGATTTCCTTGTCCTCTCTAGAAGGGATCTTCTGCAAGGCAAATGTCAAGGTGCCATTTCACACCTATCTCTAGTACGTTGCAAAGCTGAGCAAATAACAGTGGGGTGGAATCTTGGCTGGTTCCACACAGGGGTGTGAAATTCCATGCCCTCAGTGGAAGCAGCAGCAAGCACATTTAGTGGCAGGCAGGGGCAGCGCTCAGACTCTACTGTCCCTGTGCCGCTCCCTGCTGGTGCCATTCTCCCCACCCTCTCCTTCCATTACATCAACAGCAAAGTGCTAACATGAGGAGAATCTGACTGGGACCCCCTACAGCCCACCCACCCCCAACAGCTGAGTGGTGGTTCACAAATGGGCTGTCCCTCAGCTGTTAAAGAAAAAAAAGCCCTGTTAAAGAAGTGTGGGGGGGAATGGAGCTTAGCTTCAGCATTTTAAAGATAAGGCTGCAGTGGTTATGAGTGGCAGACTCTAATCTGGAGAACCAGGTTTGATCTCACATGGAGGAGTGACCTTGGGCCAGTCACAGTTCTCTCAGAACTCTCTCAGCCCCAGCTACTTCACAAGGTACCTGCTGTGGGGAAAGGAAGGGAAGGAGACTATAAACTGCTTTGAGACGCCTTAAGGTAGAGAAAAGTGGGGTATAAAAATTTACTCTTCTTTTGTTCGCCCATAAGTTAGAGCAAAGGGGTTTTTCCTTTGTCCATCATAAAATGGAAATCCCCATGAACCATGTTTGATGTCATGTGGAAGCTGCTAAACAGTGGGGGCATGCTGTGGTCCACAGAGACTGATTTCCCATGAGGTTCTGCTCCGGCATCGTTCTTCCCTTTGCCCCGATTGCATGCTTGAATTTCCCGCTATTTGCCCTGCACCGCATTTTGACCCAAAAAACCAGGATCAGTGAAGCCACGGGGGAATTTGGGCAAAGCCGTGGGTCAAAATGCGGTGCGGGGCAAATAGTGGGAAATTCAAGCACATAATCGGGGCAAAGGGAAGAACGACACTGGAGCAGTGCCTCGTGGGAAATCAGTCTGAATGAAAAACCCTCATGTGGAAATGGCCCTTGTTTTCCTTTCAGGCCCCATTCATTGGTAGGTTCTTCATATTGTGGGCAGTCCCTAATCTACCTGCGCTAACTACCAGTCCTTCAGCTGTCCCCCTGTTCCAATAAGGAAAAGGCAGGGGGAAGGGTCAGGGCTCTTTCTAGGGATGTTTTGAAGACTTATTGGGTGTGTTCAGCTGCGCAAATTTGAGCTGGTTCAAAACGCTTTGAGCCAGCTCAAATCTGCACGTTCAGACAGCCACAGCTGCCTCCCGTCCCCAGCCATCACCTACTGAACCAAATGCCGTCTCAAAGTGTCGCATTTTTGAGACCAGGTCCCAAAGTGGTTTCTCCCGTCCTCTTCAGGCTCAAGCCGCCTTCACCCAGTGTGATCGCGGAGCCGTCACCGAGCTACTTCCGAGTCTTTAAGGCCGCCCCCTGCGGAAGCCTCTGGCTTCTGCTTTTTGACCGCCTTTTTTTTTTAACATTGGCGATATGCGCATGAGCACTTCTAAACCTTTCCAAAAAATAAATGTTTTAAAAAATGGCCACTACTTCTCCGTTCCGGATGCCACAGAGACCAGTTTCGGGGTAAAAGTTTAAAGGGAAGTGTTCTCTCAGCGCAAGGAAGTCACAGAGCTTGGGTGAGTGAGAGGCTTTGCTCTCCTGCTTTTGCGCATGTGCTAGATTGTATTTTCGGGTAATTGTTTATATGCATGCGCAAGCAGCGAAATTTTTTTTTAAAGCCCAATGCACGCTCCCGTGTAGACACCAGGGAGCTGCTTGTATGTGCTTCGTGCCGGTCCGGAGTGGGGCGTTTTGAGCCAGCTCCAGCCAGCTCTAGCACGCCATCTGAATGCACCCATTGGTGCTAGACCTGACAGCAACCACAGGTGACTTTGTATCATGTGACTTGCATAACTTACCCAGGCCTAGCTGACTGCTACTTTTCAATAGTAGCCACCCTATGAGAGCTGGTGTTGTGTAGTGGTTAGAATTTTAGACTAGAACCTGGGAGACCTGGGTTTGAGTCCCCACTCTGCTGTGGAAACTCACTAGGTGACTTTGGACCAGTCACGCACTTTCAAAATAACCTACTTCATAGGGTTGTTGTGAAGATAAAATGGAAGAGAGAAGAATGATATCAGCTGTTTTAGATCTCCACTGTAGAGAATGGTTAGATATGAATAAAGTAAATAAATAATCAATATAGCTGAAGATGGGGGGGCAGATTATAGGTAGGTTGTTGGTGGGTGTGAAGAGGAGAAGGAAGCAGGGAAAGGTGAAATATGGGGGCTGCTATCAGGAGGGAAAGAGAAAACAATGTGGGGATGGCATACAGGGAAAACTGAGGTACCCCCTTCAAGTGGTTGCAGGTTTGCCGCTGCATAACTGGACCCTGCTCATCTGGCATCACACAACTTGGCAAGAGTTTTCCTGGGGAGAGGCTGCCTCGCCCTCGGGAATGGATGGAGAGAAAGCTGAAGACAGGGGTCAGATAAAGGTAGGTCAGCTGGTGGGTGGGAACGAGAGAAGGAAGCAGAAAAACGGGAGATGCTATGGGGGCTGCCAGGGAAGAGAAAGAGGAAATAGTGGGGGAGGGTTAAATGAGATGCTGTCCACGAGTCCTTCCTTGAGGGTCCCTTGCTTGTATCCTTCTAAAATACAAATCATGATGTTCTGTGTTGATTACTGTTGATTTCCTTGTTTTCTTCTGGTGACTTTTAGGTGATAATCTTGAAGGATTTCAAACACAATGATGGAAATTTTTCAGAGAAACAGAGAATAGACCTCAACAAGGTAAGTGCTTGACCTTGAGCTAGCAGCTGATTAAAATAAACAGTAGCAACTAATGCATAAAATGCATGATCCTTTTTTCCATGTATATGTTTTTTGTTTAAACATTATTTTGCAAAATCCCACTTCTCTTTCTCATGAGTTTTTAGAGTTTGCCAGATTGCACCATAGATGCAGTAATTTTATTTATTAAGATTTATATCCCAAACTTCCTCCGCAAGTGGGCAAATAATAAGGAAACGTCTCTGCAGTTATTGCTATTCCCTTTTGACTTACTTGAACTAGAAGACATTAAAGCTGCTTCCATGTGGAGATTTTTCTATGTCTTAGCTCAAAACTGAAGCTTTCCCCCTCAAGCCTCCACATGATATTGTGCTATAATATTCCTCTTTCCAGGTTTCCCCTGTCCTCAGTATGCTCTTTCCCAAACCTCCTTTATTCAGATTTTTTTAATAGAAAGGACACTCTCCAAGCGCATTATTGTGCCATTTCAGTACCTTTTCCCGCCATTTTTTTTCCTGTCGTGCCACTGCTATGCTTTTAATTGACTTTTTAAAAAAGGTAATTGCTAATATGAAACAGCACAATTACATTATAAGTCTATTATCTATTTCCGTTTCAAATTTTAATTCCTCTGAATCCCAGATTTTTTTTTTTTACCAGCCTGCTACGTCCTCTTTTTGTAAGGGGAAAAGTACAGGCAGTTTTTATCTAGATTGCCTGTTAAGCAATGTAGGCAGGAAAATATATGATGGCTGGAGTGGGACAGAAATTAACTGCTTAACTGTAGAAAGCTTCCTCTGTGGAAGGTCCATTGCCAAACTGCATGCCTCTGCATTTGCCACAACTATCAAAGTGGAGAATCCTCACTGTGTGGAAATAGCCTAGATAACAGGGGCTCAGCCATAACTTCCTGTGCAGAACAGCAAACAGGCATCCTCATAGGAAGATGAAAACATGAACGATTGCTGGCTCAATTTATTGTGCTGTCTGAGGCTAGCCTCATCACCTCCTCAGCCTGCAACCCCTGCCTCCATGCAGGAGCTGCAGCAGCCAGTCCTCCTCATCTCCTTGCTACCATGTGTGTAAAGTGCTGTCAAGTCTCAATTGACTTACGGCAACCCCAGCAGGGGGTTTTCAAGGCAAGTGAGAAGCAGTGTTGGTTTGCCATTGCCTTCCTCTGAAGTGTCTTCTGTGGTGGTCTCCCTTTTTAAGTGCCAACCCTGCTTAGCTTCTGAGATCTGATGAGACTGGGCTATGCCATCTTTCTTCCCCCTGGCTTCACTAGTCCTCTTTAAAAACAAACCACACATTCCCTATAGGGCTCCCCACACTCCCTTTTGCATGAATTTGGCCATCATTTCAGTTTCCATGATCGCTCTGCCAATTACTGTGGTTGCTTAGGCAACTAGAATGATGGTGTAACTCTCAGGAAAGGAGGAAAGTGAACAAGAGTGGATTGCTGCAGTCTTTTTTAAGGGAGAGAAGAGTGGGCATGGAGGATCAGATGTTCTAGCTCCCAAGTGGAGAGGGGGTGGAAATGACGGAGCAGTAAGGTGGCGAGGAGGAGGAGAAGACTAACAGGCAGAGGAAGGGAGATTGCTGCCTCCACCCAAATTTGCTGCTTAAGGCAAATGTCTCAGCTTCATGGTATAGCCAGCCCCTCTGTTTCTCTCATATTTAGCCTCCTGTCTTGCTTTAAAGTCATTTCTCTGCTTCTAAAGTTATGTTATTTTTGTTGTAGCTTCTTCAGATTGACTATTACAACCTGACTAAGTTCTATGGAACAGTCAAGATGGATACTATGATATATGGAGTGATTGAATATTGTGAGAGAGGATCGCTGCGGGTAATTATCTTTAAAACCCACCAATCTATTTATATGGAGACAAGCTTTTAATGAGGCCTGGAGACAGTAGGGAAGAAGGGTAACCAATTTTGCCTGTAGCTAGCAAAAGATGCTGTCAGATTTTAATATTACCAGGGATGGTTTGATTGAAGCTAATGACCTATATTATTTTATTCTGGGCTCTGTTCTCCCACTGACTTAATGCTACCTCACTGAAGGTTAATTGAAATAATTTTGCTAATTTCATGGATCTCCCAGTGTATTTTTAAACTAAGTATATGAAGGCCCAGTTTGGGTAGGGACTGGACTGTGAGGGGAGGGGGCGTTTAAGCCCCTGTCCAACCATAAATGGCCTTGGGGAAATATTATCTGCCCATTGTGAAAATGAATGTGCACTGGTGTCAGGAGACATGAAAGGACCTTTCTCATGGCAATAATACCATATATTTTTGTCTTTGTTGCTGCACTTGCCTATTCAGCGCAGTGGCAACAAGGGCTTCCCACAGGATGTGTTATCCCATATTTTTCCTGGCCCATCTCTTATGGTGGCCATTTACCATCTATCACATACCACCATGGGGCTTTTTCAGACTTCTTAAAAATTGGCAGTTGATATATCATTATAACAGGTGCTTTGAATTTCCATTTTTTTAGAAGTATGTTCTAGCTGCTTCCATTGCAGAGGTAATAAGGGGAAAGACGTCTCTGCAACAAAAATGCTTAGAGGCTTACAGTAAAAAAAGAAAGCTTAGAATTCAAAGGACTTGATAGATTATAATCTTATAATGCTATATAATCTTATAATGCTATAACAATTTGCCAATTACCAATTAAAAAACAAAAAAAGCCCTCCTGTGATACAGGGGAGACCTAATAGCTGCTGCAGTGGACTGAGGCAGCAGAAATGGTGCTGAGGTGGGTGGAACCAGAAAAGATCCAGATTTTTTCATCCATATGGAAGCCTGGTTTTGCTACAATCTTTCCTAACAGATCATAGTAAGGCAGTTTTTGATAGATTACAGGAAAGCTGGAGAAAAGCTGGAAGATACACGAGAACATCTCAATGCTGTGTGGAAGCGGGGGAGGGGGGGAGCATTTCCCATCAGTAATAAAGCTGGAGTAACTACTTAGCGTGGAGTAGAGTTGCCAGTTCCAAGCTGAGAAATTTCTGGAGATTTGGGGGTGTAGCCTGGGGAGGGCAGGGTTTGGGGAAGGTAGGATTTGGGGAGGCAAGGGACCTCAGCAGGATATGATGACATGGAGTCCACCCTACAAAGAAGCCATTTTCTCCAGGGGAACTGATCCCCATCATCTGGAAATAAACTGTAATTCCAGGAGATCTCCAGTCCCCACCTGGAGGCTGGCAGCCCTAGAGGCAACCTTGGTTGTATGGATAAGCACCAATTTCCTTGCCACTGTTGCCGGAAGATGATTTTCCTTTCTCTGTTCCTTGAATCTACCTAAACTTATTGCACAGCTAAAACTAAGGGGTGCCCTTTATGGTCATTAAACCAGTGTGTTAACTTTAGCCTAGATTCCTACTGCAATTTCTTTATCTTCTTTCTATCTCAGGATGTCTTAAATGACAAAATTTCCTACCCCGATGTCACCTTCATGGACTGGGAATTTAAAATTTCTGTCATGTATGATATTGCCAAGGTAAGCAGATTAATAGCAGCAATAAATTAATGAAGAATATAAACTTGCATTTGCTATACTGTCTGGATGAGAGGCGAGTGTTAATATAACACTTTGTTAAATTATCTAACAACAAGGATGTGTGAGTACCTTCTCTGGCCATAAGTATGAAATTGGAAATCTGGAATTCTGGGGAGAGCTGAGCCATTTCAGCTAGGCATTTTCCAGATTGCCCTATTGTTCAGTTTTAATTCCCCTATGCTACCATTTTTTTCCTTCTGTCCATACAACTACGTTAACATCCCTGTGCTGTCCCATTTTTTCCTCGTTCCGCCCCCCATTCTTTTCTAAAATAGGTTTTCTTGTACTTTTCCCCCCATTGTGGAATGAATTCACAAGCTAGCCTCTTGCTCGGAATCTAAACATTTTTTTCCTCCTCATGGATTGCTGCCCAAGCCCACCCAGAAAAGGCGGGTTTTGGTGGCGAGCATTTAAAAAAAAAATTGCATACCAGTGTTTCACCATTTCATTGTTGGAGGGTGGCTGCACTGAAACAAACCGTCAGTCCCATTGGGAGGCCCGACACCAGCTGCCAATCATTGCCTTCCTTACCACTTCTTCATTCAAACTCAAGAGCAAATTCTAGCATGTCCCTGGGCAAAATATTCAAATACATTTTGCAGTGCATGCAGTAAGCCTAAAAACATGCACTCGAAATAAACAAGCTTTTGTGAGCTGTGCAACTGATGCAAGTCAGGTAAAGAAATTCAAAATTTAGAGAGGGAGCCAATGAGAGAGAATGCTCAAATGCAAGAAAAGAGGCAACCAATAAGGGAATGTACTCATAAGGGTTATAAAGTACTGAGTTCCTGATGTCATGGATGAGTGAGACAGCTTAGTGATCAGCTCTTAGGTTTATAGGGTTATAACAAGCATGGCTTAACTGGCCAAAAGGCCAACTATATACACACAAACGGACCCGCCCCTGGTCCCACCTATAGTCCTATTGGGGGGTTTGAATTTCCCACCTAGATCTCATTGGTGGGTTCTGCGGATCCTAGGATCCCTGGCCCCTACTGTCCTAGGTGCCAAGCTCAGGTCTGTTATTGCTGGCGCCATGTGGCAGTCAGCGGACACACCAAGGGGATTTCTCAGCGCATATGCAAAAGAAAACAACAGAAAAAGGGGGAAACAAATCCACAATGTGTATGTGAACAGTTGGAACACTGATGGGGGGGGGGGGGGCTAAGAAAACATGTAAGTGTAAGTTGTTGGAACTGCCACAATATCAATGAAAACCCAGAAGGCAGCTACAGTCTGGAAAATGCCATAGTTATGTTTTTACATTTTTGTCAGAGTAGCAGAATAACACAGTCTTGTAGCAAATCAACAGAATGAGCTTTATTTTACAAATGGAGATTAAAAATGAGCCCCTTTTCATGAGAAGTTTTACAACTAAGGTGGGCCAAAACTCAGTCTGTACATAAATTAAGCAGTGTTGGGAACTAGAGATAAAAGTGATTTTTTTAAAAAAAAAACCCAAACCTTTAAACAGGATTAAAAAGAATAAACAATAAGATGGGAAACAAAAGTTTAATTTTAAGCGCCTCTCCATGTGCCTTCCTGAGGACTTTATGTAAATTATGTGTACAGTTAACATTCATACAGTCTCACACTGTCCTGCCTTCAACATGCATCTAACATAGCTGTACAGCACTCTGTTATTTTTATGCTGCTAGGCTGTTTCTATTGTGATGCTGAAGGGCTGGTATGGGGCCAGTGGACAGGTAGGTGGGTCTTGCCTTCATATGCCTTTCCCTTGTACACATATGTATCCTGTGTTACATCAGATTCTTCTGATCACCATTTCCTAGTTCCCACTAAACCATTTCTTCCTGGCCTAATTCCCTCTGAAATGGTAAAGTTATGTCTGGGCTGCACCACTTCACAATGAAGCCTACATGTGCATCTATGGTGCTGCAGCAGCAGCTACTGCTGCTGCTATGGCTGTTCTAATGGCACAGTCTCCTGCTGGCTGAGACAGACAGGAATGTGCCTCCAGCTAAAGCTGTTCTCAATTGGCTCCACAGTGGATCCCTGCTGTTCTCCATACTACTAAGAGTATGGGTGGAGTGGGAATGAGGGTGCACTAGAAATACGCTCAGGCACAGGAAAGACAGGCTGACTCTGTCAGAGCAAGCCAAGCAAGACTTCCCACAGGCTTTGGGGCATCACTAGAGTAGAAAGGGAAAATGAAAGGAGGAATCAAACCTAGAATTCTATCACCGGACCACCACAGTCTACTAACACTGCTGTAAGTGATCTGTCATATGGTACCTAGACAGCACTGGTCTGTGAATCGTTGGAAGCTTCTCCCATAGGTGTTGAACATGAGGACCCATCTGTGAATGACCTACACTAGGGATGGATGTGTAATTGCATTCCTATTGGTTATTCTGGATCTGTCAGCAGATTTTGATACCATTGACCTTGCTATCCTTCTGGACTGATTCTCTGGAAGGAACTGAGAAGTGGAGCTGTGGTTCCAAGCCTTCCTGCACAGTACAAAATGTGGCACAAGGGACTGCTGCTCTTCCTTATGTTATTTGATATCTGCATGAAATTGCTGGGAAGTACTCAGGAGATCTACCTCCTTTTAATAAGAGTCTAAGCAGGCTGTGGACTTGCTTAATTAGTGCCTAGAATCAATTATTGGCTGAATGTGGGCAAACAAATAGAGACTTAATCCAGACAAGTGGTTCTGCTGATCTGTGAAGTTTGTCGTCTCCTTGAAGAATCAGGTTCACAGTCTGGGGGAGCCTCTGGACCTGGATTTGGTGTTTTCCAGACTGCAGCTGCCTTCCAGGTTTTTGTTGATGTTGTGGCGGTTTTGATGATTGTGCAAGCAGTGTGATTATTACATACTTACATGTTTTCTTTATTCCCCCCCATCAGTGTTCTATCTATTTACATTCACATTGGGGATTGGTTTTTGTCTCCTGCCCCCCTTTTGTGCATTTGCTGAAGCATTGCAGCACTTGAGCAGCCTCAAGGGGGCCGAGAAATCTTCTTTTAAGTGCATTCCTTACCCACCACACCAAATCTGAGAGTTGTACCTGGTATATGTGTCTCATTCTTTATTGGTTGCCTTCTTTCCCGCATTTGAGTGTTCTCTCTCACAAGAGTCAAATTGACTTTTGAGAGCACTACAATACCTTTGATGCTACTCAAAATGAAACCTTTTCTGCCTTCCTTTGGAATTGTCCCTACCCGATTTTTTTGTGCTGGACCTCCATGACCATTATTACCAAACTTTTTTGGGGAAAGGCCTACCACTGGCACTTCTATCACTCCATTTAGTGCAGAGTGTTTAATAGACCTGACTTCAAGCCCCCTCCCAGACGATAATACCTTGACTGTTCCATTGTGAGATTCCAGCAAAATAGATACCCAACAAGCAAATCCATCTGGCTGAGTGTTCTCTCATTGGCTCCCCCTCCAAATTTTGAATTCCTTTACCTGACTTGCAAACCCTTCTCTTTAATTTCTGAAAAATCTTGGAGGATGCGGAAGATACTGGGGGACTGGAAAAACACCAGTGTTGTGCCTACTTTTAAGAAAGAGAAAAAAGATGACCCAGGATTTTATCAATTGTTTAGTTTGACAATGATTCCAGAAAAGATTTTATAAGAGATTATTAAAAGAAGTGTTTGTGAACATTTGGAGAGACTCAGTATGATTGTTAAATCTCAACACTGATTTCTTAGGAATAAGTCATACCAGACCAATCTGATCTCGTTTGTTGACAGAGTTACTAGTTTGGTGGATCAGGGGAATGCTGTGGATGTGGTCTATTTGGATTTTAGTAAAGCTTTTCACATGGTAATCCATGATGTTCTTGTTGAGAAGTTGGTGAGATATGGACTAGACTCCATTACTGTTAGGTGGATTAAGGCCTGGTTGGTAGCAGACTGCACTTAAAATGCTAAACGCAGCAGAGCTTCTCTTTGTTCCTTCATGTGCTAGCAAGTTAGAGTTACGCAGAGCCAGTTGTCAATTCCAAACTAATAAGAGTTCTTTATTTAGTGAACTTCATTCTAGATAGTAAAGATGAGAGATATAAATAGGATCTAAGTACCTGGGTAGATGCAGATGGAAGTTGCATCCATGGTGCAAAGAGAGGAGAGCAAGGTGCTTCTTCTTTGTGCATGTGAGACAGTCCCATAGCTACATTGGGGCTATTCGGGGCTCAGCCCCCTTTCTTAAAGGCTCAGCCCCACATGAACTGATCCAGAAAATGCTTTTAAAAATTATTTTTAAATATTGTTTAAAGGTGTTTATTTCTGAACTTCGGCAACCCACATGCCAATAACACAGGACATTGTCAGGTCAGTGTTCTGTCCTTCCTCCACTTTTTGAAAGGAAAACAAATGGAGTGGTGGGGGGAACTCAGAAGAAAACTCGGGTGGAAGTAAAAGAATCTGCCAGACTTTGGAAGGGCATGACACCCCCCAAGTTCCCCCAGCTGTGGCTGGTCAGTTTCATTGCTTTTAAAGAAAGGATCAGAGAGGGAGAGAAAAAAGAGGAGAGGGGAGGGGGAGAAGAGGGTACTTACCCCCCCCCCGGAGAAAAAAGTAACTCAGAAAAGTTGAGTATCTTTCCTTCCAAAAGCTGGCTGAGATGAGTGCATGCACGCTAGCCATGGTGGTTATTTTGGAAATTAATTTTAGGAAATGGATTCTTTGAATGTAAGAGAGGGAGAACTTGCAGCCCAGGGCCTTGGTCTCTGCAGAGGTAGTCCTGTGTCCTCTGTTGTCTTTATTATTTGTTAAAAGTACAGTTGCGTACAGACAGAAGAATAATGGCAGCCCCACCAGAAAAAAATGTGCCCCACAAGCCACAAAATCCTGGCTATGGGCGTGGTGTGAGAGAGGAGAAGAAGTGGGAACAGAAGGAAGACAATTTCCCTGAGAGGTATCAGTCTACACATCAAAGGAACAGAGGCAGAAGAGCAAACAGGATGAAAACCCAGTTTGTGTATCTATCTACCTAACTCCCTTGTAAACCCCGCCCCCCAGAGGCTGAGACTAAGCGACAGAGTCAGGGCCTTCTCTTCCACCATTCAGCAAAGTGTAATTCCGTAGAATCTACCCTCCAGAGAAGCCATTTTCTGCAGGAGAACTGTAGTCTGGACTGGAGATCAGTCATAATTCCAGAAAATCTCCAGGTCCCACCAGGAATTTGGGAAACCTACCCACAGACTTGCTGGTTTAAGTAGCCATTCGGTCTCTCCAGGGAACTCTGGGAACTTTAGTTTTGTGGGGATACTAGAGATATCTTTTTAAAAAATTCTCAACATCCTCACGAGAATGCCTAGGGGTTTTTTTTGGATGGAACTCATTCCTTGGAATCACATTAATATATGTTTGCAGTGTAGCTCTGCCTAGTCAGTCCCACTTGGACAGCAGCAGCAAGAGCTGCATCCACAAAAATACTTGCAGTACAGTCCTTTGCAGAGTTACCCCAGTTCAGCCCACTGAAATCAAGGAGTTAGTCTGGAGTTAATTCTGCATAGTACTGCACTGTTGCACTAATGTATAATTTTTTGCACTACCTTCACTTTTCTTAAACTAAGGTAAATCAGTGGGCATAGACTAGAGTAACTCTGCATAGGACTACACTGTTAGAGGAATGTCATGTAGCTCACTGCCTATTGTGGAAATGGAATGAAGCATGAGGAAAGAGATCAGAGAAAAAATATTCCCCATTTTGTTAGATTGAGAGCAATAAGAAAAGGTTCTAATTGTGACTGCTGAGAGGAAGATGACTGAAAAGGATTGGATGCAAAAGCTAGGTATTTTGTGGGAAAGAAAGGATTTGTAGACACAAAAAAGTGATTGGGTGGGGTTCAGATGGGAACAGCTGGGATGGGCAATTTTGTCAGCAGTATGGGAAATGTATAATGAGCTTTCATAGCAGTAATGTCTGCATTTCAATTATAGAGAATTTGGCACCATAGCAGATGACTCCTCAAAATTCAAGTTGGAACATCTTTGACAGATCCTGGTATTGAACCTGAATTTCTAGAATCCCATGCCAGTTTCCAAATCACAAAGCAGTAAGATTTGAATCCAGTAGCAGAGACCAACAAGAGTTTCAGATTATAAACTTTTGAGAGTCAAAGCTCCGAGTCACAATCTTAACAACAATCAACAAAGCCAGAATGATCCCAAAGAATAACTTGCTACAAGATAGGCTCAAACAAAACAACAACAGACCACTACTGGTCTGGTCTGGTGGTCACATACAACTCTCAGTGCAAATTCATTCAACATATCATTAACAACCTACAACCTTTGCTGGACAATGATACTTTTTTCTCACAGGCATTGGGAGGCAAACCTTTTCTAAGCCACAGACAGCCTCCTAACTTGAAACAATTTCTTATTCACAGCAATACCCTTCCAAATGTGGACACAAACTCTGGGACCTGGGCCTGCAATAAACCAAGATGCTAACTCTGTCTCCATACCCATTCTGACAATACAAAAACTGGACCTAACAACATCTGCCATACCACCTCAGGGTCAATCATTTGTTCATCTTCCAGTGTTATACATGCCATCAAATGTCTGCAATGCTCTTCTACTCTCTACATTGGACAAACAGATCATTCCCTACACAAAAGATTAAATGGACAAAAATCCAAGATTAAAAACTGCAACCCTCAAAAACCAGGACATTCCATTGCTGACCTAAAAGTGTCAATCCTCAAACAAAGAATTTTCAAGTGGAAATTACAATGCGGCATTGCTAAACAATGTACATCCTCCCCAGAGCTGAACAGGGACACAGGATTCTTATCTCACTGTAGGTGCTAATTTTCTGCCCCTGAGCATTTCCCCTCTGCTCTAATCAAGCTGATTACAATATGCATGGTACCTTTGCATTCTTTAAAAGCATTCTTTACAACACCCCTCCCACCTTCTGACTAGAATAAAAGGATTCCAAGATCTCCATTTCTACTCCTGTCCAAAGGGAGCTTTGACTCTGGGAAGCTTCTACCCTGAAACTCTTGTTGGTCTCTAAGGTGCTTGAATCCAGCTGTTTTGCTGCAGACCAACATGGCTACCCTCTGAAACAAATCAGAGAGGTTTTCATCTTTCCTGCAAAACCACTGTCCTTTGTTCCAACATTTGACATTACTGGCACCTTCCTGCTAGGGCAATGAGGCTGGAAAATCCAATAAGTAATGAAGTAACTTCATCGCCTGTATCTTGGTAAGAAGAAAATAAATCTGAAGAGAATAGCTCCCCCTTTTTCTTTTAATGGAAATATTGATAGGAAGATTAGAAAAAGGCACAACAAATAATTTTGGGTACAAAAGGATTCAGAAAGAGAAGAGCAGCACAGAGCAGTTCTGTTCCTCCCACTCTTCCAAAGTGTAAAAGAGCTGAGAGTAAACCCCTCTACTGGGTCAGGAGAAAGGCAGGGTATAGGAATACTCTAAATCAGAGGTGTCGAACTCATTTGTTATGAGGACTGGATCTGACATAAATGTCACTTTGTCGGGCTGGGCCACGTGTGCCATAAAATATAACATAAGGTACCAGAGATACAAACTTTATAAAATGATTTCAGATGCCAAATGGTGTGATCGGATTAGGTGTGATATGCAGAGGGGTGGTAGGCATGGAGATCTCAGTACTGGTAATGAGACAGGAAGCCTAGGTCTCAATTTGGTACAAGAGGATTCAGTCCAGGAGGATGCAAAGAATAAATGGAAATAAGTCTGAAGAAATGTTGGTCGTTGAGGTGCTACTGGACTCTTGCTTCCTTCCACTAATAAGCAGGGGGTCATTTCGAGCAGGAATGTGCAGGAACGCCGTTTCGGGAGTAACAAGCCCAGGAGCAGGCACATATGGTGATGTGCTGTGGAAAAAAGCAAAAGCATACTAACTTGATCTGTATTTTCATGCTTGTAGGGTAGCTTTCCTGAAAGAACAAAGGAAACCTAAAGTGTCTTCAGTCAAAGTGTAAAGCTGGCTCGCTAGTTCTGAGTTGGGAAATACCTGGAGATTTTTAGGGTGGAGCCTGAGCAGCAGGCATTGCCTTCTGACACACTTCCAGTGATGTCAGGGGGTGTGGCATATGCAAATAAGTTATGCTAATGAGTTATGGTAATACGCTCCTGCATTTCTTTTTTTACGAAATCACCCCTGCTAATAAGGAATGTAAGCTGTGCTGTTAGGTTTCTCCCCCCCATCTGTTAGAACTGGAAAGGGGGATCTCTCCAAGTGCTATGGAACTCTGTTCCCCCCCCCCCGGCATGCTTTCTCTGGCTCTTCCCCCCCCCCCCCCGGGAAGTGTATTTGCACACAAAAGCTTATACCTGGAATAAAATGTTGTTGGTCTTCTTAAAAGTGCCACAGGACTCTGTTTTTCTCTCTCTCAGCCAATCAAGGGAAGGGAGGCTTGGCTTTCTTTCTCTCCTCTGTGAAACAGGAAATAGGAGAGACTGGGCAAAAGCCAGCTCCAGTGCTGGAAACAGGAAGCAGGAACAGGAAGCAGCAGAGAGCTAGTTGCTGGCAGGCCGGATAGCAGCCTTGCAGGGGCCATATCTGGCCCATGGACCGTATGTTTGACAACCTTGCTCTAAATAAATAAATAATCGAAATAGAAGAGCCCTTGACATACATTTAAAAGGAAAAACACTGATTATAGGTGCAGTTATTTTAGCGGTGCAATTACATTACAGTATCCCTCTCCCGAAACCAGCATGGTGTAGTGGTTAAGAGTGACGAACTCTAATCTGGAGAACCGGGTTTGATTCTACGCTTCTTCACATGAAGCCAGGTGGATGACCTTGGGTCAGTCACAGCTCTTTCAGAGCTTTCTCAGACCAAAAAATAAGTTTAGCTTGCCACTTTATTTATTTTATTTATTTATTTCATGAAATTTATATCCCACCCTCCTTGCCAATGGCGGGCTCAGGGCGGCTAACAACATAAAAATAACACACACCATATCAGTAAACAATAAACATATATCACAAGATCAGCAGCTACAATTCATCTTCAAGTGTACCAAGTCAGCGCTCAGAAGTAATCCTTATATGAGTGCAGATGTCCTTGCCGGCAGATGGAATTGGGCCAGGGCCAGAGTGTAAGCATTAGGCAGCCCCTACTTAAAAGCCTGGTGGAAGAGCTCCGTCTTACAGGCCCTGCGGAATTGTAACAAATCCCACAGGGCCCTGATGTTCTCCGGGAGCTCATTCCACCAGTATGGGGCCGCCACTGAAAAAGCCCTGGCCCTAGTACTTGCCTAGGTAAGAAAAGTAAGAGCCTGGCCTTAGTACTTGCCAGTGGTGCATAACACTGAATGGCTAGAACTTCAGGCTGCCAGACAATCTTCGGCTCTCCTGGCTATACTACACACATTGCCATACAATAATAATAAATTATTATTATTCTCCCTACTTTAGATACTGTGGCTTTTTTAGTTGCTTATTCATCCCCTCCTAAACCAATCTCTGTGATAAGTTTTTCAAGGTAAGGGTGAGCCACTTATTTCTCATGTGGTCATTTGTCTTCTGATTAGGTACAGGAAGTAGGCCAAGATACTGATGCACACACAAAAAAGGAAGACGTCAGATATTTCATCTGAAGCTTCTGAAGTCTAAACTGCAGAGACTTGCACCTAGAGAAAGTTTCCATAAGTTTGGGGGGGGGGAGGGGGAGGCAAACACTGAGTTGGAAACTAGTCAAAGTGTCAAAATTACTGATCTTACTGGCCAAAATTCAAAAAAAAAGAGAGCAAAACCTGGCCAAATACTACCAAAAAAACTGGCAAAAATTATCAATAAATTAGCATTTTAAAAGTAAAACTGGGACTTCGTTAAAAAGTATTATTATCTGTTCTCCACCATCTCCATAGCCAGCCATTGCACATCTTTTTATCGAAAAAGATATTTTTATGAAGATAGGATAATATTTTCATTATTGTACAAAATTTAAGGCAAGAAAAGATTCCCTTTTAAAAATAATCGCATACTGCAGATAATAAAACAGCAAAACATATTAAAAATCATACATGAAATAAGCATAATGAGAAAAAAATTACTGTAAGGTAAGACTTGTCTTTGCTTTTACTTCTCAACAGTTTTCTGCACTGCATCCATAAGCATTCTTTTCTTGTCCTCTTCTTCCATTGCTTTCTCCGCTGCTTCTAGCATGTGCCATGTTGAATCCCACCATAACCTTTTTCTCAGCAGCTTCCTTCACATGTTTGGTTGCATCACTTAGCAATGTTCAAGCAATCATCCTCTTCTCATTCTGTTCTTATCTAAGCTTTTTCAGTTTTGCCTCTTTCTCTTGTATACTATCCTTTTCACTGTCTATCTTCTTAAACCTTTCTAACTCCCCTGCCTTTTCCCTTTATTTTCTTTTTGTTCCTTCTCTTTAATGGCATGCTGTTCATAACAATATTGCTTGTAATGCTTGGCTGTAAAAAGCACCTGTGTGATATTAACATAGTATACCTTTTTTTTTCCGTATACATGATATAAAGTTTCTTTGACCATCAGGTGGGCATTCAAAGTTCTCTCTGATAAGCTGGCCCTTTCATCGGTCAAAATGCATCCAGATTTTGAGTTGAACTGAAAAAAATCTGTCTTCTCACTGTGAAGTCATCATGTTTTCCCTGAGATGCAGTAACGGAAACAAAAAACTCCACAAATTGCATTAATGAAAACAAAGAAATACTGACTTTAATGACCAATGCCCCTGTAAACAAGAAATCTGTGCTTGTATCTTCTGACATTTTCTTTTTGAAATGCAGACAAGTGGGGCTGCCGATATGATCAGAGCTGTTAGGCAGATCAAAATCATATACACATATTCAAGCTGGTTTTTATTTTACAGAAGAAGAAAAAAGCCCCCCCCCCCCCGGCAACAGCAGCTGGAGAATGATTTGGGGAAGAAAGGGTTAAACACTCCATGAACAATATTGTTCCAATTAAACTGGCAGTACACCACCGCTACATTTCTTTAAAAAATAAATCATGGGGCAACACAATCACCGATCTCCTGTGTAGCATGGCCCAGGGGCAGAGTATGGAAACAAGATGGGGAGGGCATATCTTGACTATATTCTGCTATAGCTACCAAAGCAATGAATCTAAAATTAGATGTAAGGGAGACAACAAAAGAAAGGGTGGAAGGCAGAGGTGAGAATAAGTATGTAAGTGGGCTTAGTTTCAGTGTTTATGGAACAGATGATATTTGAGGAAGCAACAAGCTAACACAACACCCAGTGCTGTGTAGTAGGAGCCTCATAATTCCACCTGAGGAGCAGTCATGTAAGAAAAAGGAGTGAGGGGGTTGAACCTAACCAAGAAGGAAGCTGGTTACAGAGGTGAGTTCATCTTTTGGCTAGAAACAAGCTGGTCAGCACTGAAGCAGCAGGAGGAGGACAAGAACCCTTACCTCACTCACTGTAGACCATTCCTGTAACCATACACCCATCTGGTATACATGTTGTCACACACTGTGGAACAGTTGGACTCCTGTAGTGGACCTAACCTATACTAGGACAGGAAAGTCTCCAGAGAAATACATAGGGGCTGTGGAACAATCATGCTAAATGTAGTACTGATTTTTAATCTATTATCCCTTGTGTTATCCCATGTCAGGAGGTGCATCTGCTTAGCACATAAGTACGTGAAAGAATCATGAGCAAATCATACCTTCCACCTTCCACCAGAATTAATTGTATCTGCTTACTCTTTATAAATATCCAAACTATTACAGAATACATGTTGGGTTAGAAATGTTTTTGTAGCCATTGAAGTGTAAGAAATTTTCCTTTATATGTGGCCCCTAGGAAACCTGAAATCATAACTTTTAGACAGTGAAGTCATAAAAGAAGCTGACAAAGTGAGCTTTGACTCACAAACGATTATAAGCTGGAACATTTTGTTGCTCATTAAGGTGCTACTGGACTCAAAATTTGTTCTCATAAAAGAAGGGTTGCAAGCCCAATTAAAACATGTGAAAGACAATCTACCCCAAAAGCATTTTGCTGTAATGGTTAAAATCAGCCCAAGATATGGGGTAGCTACTTCACATAACATGACTTCAGTGAGGAAAGGTGACTATGTAGTTTTTCTTTCCACTGGTAATCATGCTGCCAGTGTAACTTTCAGGTAGTGTGTCAGTCAAGCAGAGAAAAATTAGCATAAGTTTGTGTCATATGTTGAGCTACGCTTCTGTTGTGTTCAGCATTAGTGGTGACATCAGGCAGACAATTTCCTGTCACTTTCTTCAAATCATAGGGAATGTCCTACCTACATTCAAGCAAAACAGAAGTCCATGGGCGCCTTAAATCTACAAACTGTGTTGTGGATAATCGCATGGTGGTCAAGATCACTGATTTTGGATGCAATTCTATTCTGCCGCCTAAAAAAGGTATGTAAGAAATATTAATAAGCTGTTTTCCTTGCTAGGGCCAAGGACAGACTGGCAATCTGCCCCAGGAGAGCTCTGCTTGGGAAGCAGGGGAAGGGAGCCCGTTCAGACATCCACAGCTATCCCTCGGCTCCCTTCCGCACTTACGTGCTTTGAAGCCGGTTTCCTCTTGCTGTAGAAGGACACTGGGAGAAACCGGTGTCTAGGGGCCATCTTCTGTGTGCCTCCCGCTTTCAGGCAGTGTGAACTGGAAGAAGGCGGGATTCAAGCGGAGGCGGCTGTGTGAACGTGCCGTTTCGGCAATTTGTGCATGAGCGCTCATGTGCACATGTACACATCGCTGAAACAGCCCTGCCACAAGCTGCGGAGGCCGGCCCACCCAGGGCCACTCCGCAGCAGTCTGAACGCTCCGTAACAGCATCCTTGTGCAATACACTGGCCAGTGTGAACGGCCAGCCCCCGGGGAATTCTTCCCCTGCAGCTTTTGCCTCCAGATTCCTCCCGCTCCAGATTGCAAGTCTGTCCTCGGCCTCGTTCTCAAATTCTCAAATGCATATATGTATTCTTGCAGGAGAAGGATGATATATGTGGAAAAAAAACCTTCTGTTTAGGTTAGGTTGTTTGAACATAGTGCCATATTTCTGGCATGATTAATAATTGTAAATGGTTTTGACAGCTGCCTCCACTTGAGCGCACAACATCACAGCTTTCAGCCAGTGCTGCAACAGGAGAAAAGAATGTAATACATTAAGTTATCATGAGAAGGTATCACCGTATTGTAATCTTTGTGATATTTTGTTGTGATAGTGGCTGTAGTGTAGTAATACATATTCCTTTTACATGGATATAGATGGACAGATCTATAGAGATATATACATCTATGTGAACCTATGGCTGAAGATTAGTATTAGGGCCCCCCCCCACTGCCGAAAGTTGAAAATGGTGAGACAGAGCAAAATGGTGTACACCTTCATTTTTTCAGCTTTTGTTAGATAGGTACTGCCTCAAAAACCTGCAAAACCTGTTTGAGCAGACATGATGATGGGTTAAAAGAAATGAATATATTTATTAGGACAATAACTGTATCACCCACTTGTCTTTCAACATCCTTAATTACAAAAGATATGACATAGTTTAGACTTGGGTACCTTAAGATCAGAACATACTATTCCTACAAAGTATATTTTGGCCTTATATTTTTCACATTGTTCCCGATTCTCAGTCCATCAGAATGAAGCTCCTACAATATTATAGAACTTAGCAAAGCATGGGAATAGTATTGGAAATCAAAATACTGTGGGAATGGATTTAGTTCTGAAGAAGCTGGCCCTCTGTTTGCCTGGCCTTCTATCTCAGGCTTAGTTGGGAAATTCCTGGAGATTTTGAATGATGGAACCTGGGAAGGGCAGGGTTTGGGGAGTGGAAGGACCTCAACAGGGTATATATAGTGCCATTAAGTCCACCAGCCAAAGTAGTAATTTTCTCCAGGGGGAACTGATCGCTGTAGTCTGGAGATCAGTTGTAATTCTAGGAGATTTCCAGGCCCCCTCTGGAGTTAGCAACTCAGTTCAGGTAGTATCCACATGAGGATTTTCTTTGCCTTGGCTTCTAAACTACAGTAGGCTTTTTGTGGAGCATGCATATGACATCATCCTCTAACCATTCACTGTCTAGCCTTTCCCTGTTCTCAGTATGTTTTTTCTCAAACCTAGTTTGGTACTTTCTTCCCGGAAAGAATGCACTCCAAGCATGTTACCAAGCTATCTGGACAGGAAAATGTGTTCTTTTCCCCCCAGTGGTCCTGCCCACATCAGCATCATTTTCCTTCTGCCAGCCCTTTGCAGCCACCATAGGCGTCAACTACGGGGGGGCTCGAGCCACCCCCGAAATTTCCCGGGGGGGAAACAGTGTGCCCTCCGCCGCGCCTCCCTCGGCCCTTCCTAGGGCCGCTGCTGCCGCCGGCTCTCTCCCCCCCCCCCCGCCTGGCCACTCCGACCCTCCCTCCGTCCGTCCAGGGGCCAGCTAAGCAAATGCCCAGCTGGCCCCTGGATGGATGGAGGGACGGAAGCAAGAGTGGTCAGTCGGGGGGGAGGCAGTGGCGGCGGTGCATGCGCGCATGGAAGAGCCCCCGCCCCCCTGGGAGTTTTTAAACTCTATGCCCCTGGCAGCCACCATTTCCTCTTCTGCACCACCAAAAGACTTGCCATGTGTATGCAGCTTGCCATATGTATGTAGCTTCATGTGCACACAGAAATGTGGTTTACTGCCTTGCTTCTCAGATCTCTGGACTGCTCCTGAACACCTTCGCCATGGTGATGTATCTCAAAAAGGTGATGTGTACAGCTATGGAATTGTAGCGCAAGAGATCATACTGCGTAGGGAGACCTTCTACACTAACTATTGCCATAACCATAAAGGTAAACTTGGATCTTGCTGTCAGAGAAGCTTAGGCTTTGCCACCCAGTGTGGGTTTTCATTCAAAACTGTCTTACTTTGTAAAAAAATGTGTAAAATATAATTGTTCAAGAGGATATTTTTACAAAAGAATAGGCCTGTGATTTTAAAGTCAGTGAAAAATTCTGATAGTTTTATTCAGGGGTCCTTTCGAGCAGGAGCTCAGGGGAGCGCAGCTCCGGGAGTTGGTGCCAGCCCCCCCCCCCCCAATGGGGGAATGCCTGCTTGTGTCATAGCTGAAGCAAAATGATCCCGCCCCCTGGAAAGGTCCTTGTTCCTCCGACCAGCCTTCTGAAGGCTTCAGCCACCACTGAAGCTATCCTCCCAGAATATTTCTGAGGCTTGGTTAGTAGCTGTCCCCTCTCTGCCAGCTCTCTCTCTCTCTCTCTCCTTTCTTTCTTGCCTTCTGACATATTTCTGGTGATGTCAGGTGGTGTAGCATATGCAAATAAGTAATGCTAATGAGTTATGCTAATGAGCTCCTGCACCTCTTTTTCTATGAAATGACCCCTGGTTTTATTGCATTGTCTATTGTATTATACTTTTTATTGCATTGTTTTTTAATTCTGAAATCCATGATCACATGAAGCTGCCTTGTAATGAATCTCACACACACACCAAGGTCGGTATTGTCTACTTAGATCGGCAACATCTCTCCAGCATCTCAAGTAGAGGTCTTTCTCATCTCCTATACCTGATCCTTTTAGCTGAAAATGCTGAGGACTGAACCTGGGACCATCTGCATGCCAAGCTGATGCTGTTCTACTGAGCCACAGCCCCTCCCTAATCCATCTTGAGTCTTAGTGAGAAAAGCAGGCTATAGATGCAGTGGACAGGGGCACCTTTCACCAGCAGCAGCTTGTGAGCCTACTGCAGCCATTCCTGGGCAGCAAAGATTTTGCCTCTGTGGTGCATGCCCTGGTGATGTCTAGATCACACTGCTGCAGTGTGCTGTACAGGAGCTGCCCTTGAAGACTGTCCAGAAGCTACAGCTGGTACAGAATGCTGTGGCCAGACTGCTGACTGGAGTGGGTCGTAAGGACCATATCGCTCCAGTCTTGTTACAGCTACACTTTCTCCCCAGTTTGTTTCTGGGCCCAGTTCAAGGTGCTGATATTGACCTTTAAAGCCCTATATAGCTTGCGGCCGGCATACCTTCTCTCATCTGAACTCACCTAACCATGCTGCTCAGTGGCCTGTTTTGGTCCCCACCACCATCTGATGCTAGATGGGTAGCAACCCAGAGAAGGGTCTTCTTAGCTGTGGTGCTGAATCTTCGGAACTCCATCCCAAGGGAGATTTGACTGTCTCCCTCTATTGTTGTCTTCAACCAACATGTGACAACTTTTTTGTCTGGTTTGCTGTTCCCTCACTTAACTCTTACTAGCCTTCTTTCCTGTTTGTGTATTTTTTGTGTTTATATATTTATTTCATTGTTTAAAATATTTTATATGTATTTGTATTTTCAGTGCTTTTAAATGTTTGAAGTGTTTTAGGGTTTTTTTAATATTCAACACCATGGGGACCCTCAGTTGGGTGGAAAGGGCAGCATAAACATGTCTTAAATAAATGAAGATTTAAAGCCACATTTCCCCTCTAAATATGAGTATTTGTAAGCTTTCCCTGTTAGGCATTGAAAGTCTCTTGGGGGTGGCATGTCCCGAGCAGCAAAACAGCAGAGGAAAACGGTCGTGTCAAGTTCTGTTCCTCCATTCCATTCCTGAACAAGAAGCCTCAAGTAGCTGAAGCTGGAAAATAAAAGTTCTTTTAAAATGATCCACCCACTGTTGCTTGCAGGTTGAACTCTGAGTTATGCAATTTTGACAGTCCAATGCCAGCAAAATATTGCCGGGGCAATTATTATGGAATCTTCTTTCCCTCTAATATCTCGGTAATTTGCATCATTTATTATGCAGTGAAGCAGATATACATTGCAAGGTCAGAGAATAACAAGTGACGACTTGCAAGCAAATGCTGCAGATGGTTTTCAGGTTGTTCAAGGTAGGCTGCAGAGGTGAGAACAGTTCTACCTTCGTAGCCATTCTCAAGCAAGCTGGGGAGGGGAACTTGTTTCCCTTTCCAAGATTTTCTTGGGCTCTGAGAGCAAGGCTGTTGGGGCAGTCTTTCAGTCTGGGGACATGCTCTTTTGGTCGAGGTTTTCCTACCAAGTCCCCAAGTTGCTCCATTGTGTGGATTGTTTGATCCTCATAGCAGAGTCAAATTTGGGGATTAAATAAATGGTATTATCACATACCAAATTCAGACACAGTAATTTCTTTCCATGTATTCTTAGATGAGGAAAGATTAGAAAGTATGCCTTTATGTCAGACTTTTAAAATTAGTTGATTCAAAGTTTAACCATTGCTGCAACGGAGTGAATGTGATTTTTTAATCTGGTATTCCACCTCCCAGCAGCCTCCTGAATCCACTGAAATGTCACTGCTGAGGTTTAGGGGACCCTCCAGAATGGGATGCCGCAAGAAATGGAAGCTGCTGTGAGGAGGGGGACTTGGCCAGAATCACCCCTTTTTGCAAATGTGATACTTTTCTATATCATGGGACTGCCAGCCATATTTGCCCAGTGGAACACATAGTTGCTCCCCAGGGCTATCTTGGGCTGGGAAAACAGGCTTAAATCTTCCGCCATGCCATTGTCCCATTTCCTATCAGACCCCTGTGCATCTGGAAACTGAGTCTGAAACATTTCTGGGAGCTCTGGACATGGAATTCCCAGCACATATGTGGATTTGCCCAGAGTTTATCACTCTCAGCATCCACCTGAATCATCAGTATTTTAGACAGGAACTTCTAGCTCATTTAAAAATTATTAAATGTTTATGCATTTAAGAATATAAGATATAAAGGCAGAGGAATAGATTTGCAAGAGTCATAGCACATATGTTTTATAAATACTTAATTAGTTATCCCATTTCCTCCCCACTATTTCACCTAATTTAGGCTGCTTCCACACAGGGATCCCCCCGCCCCCCAATTGGAATACAGGAAGCCCTGAATTTAAATGGCAATGTCCACATGACATTATGCTTAATCTGAACATAACTCTTGGACTTCTCTGGCCTTTCCCTTTTAAACCAGATCACCTCACCACATTTTGATCTGGTTCAAAGAAGGAATTGTGGGGCAGCAGTGGATGGAGTCTCTGTCTGGATGCTCCACTTACAGTTGATATGGGGAGGAAGCTAAGCTCCACTTTCAAAATGATGTGGGGTAGCTTACTGCCATGTTATACCCCTCCCCCTTTAAAGGGTTTTCCCCACATTCCCAGCCAAGCTGCACTGTAGCTACAGCACAGCACTGGATAGCACAGACGTTTTGGAGTAAAAGAGGGGCAGGCAGCTGGTGCAGCAGCAGCATGTAGCTCAGGAGCAGGGCATGCGGATGCCCTTCCCACCCGCTCTTGTGCTTCTTGTTCCTGTTGCCATGGCAAGGGCTCATTTTAATGCCCCCATCCTTACTCTGTTGCCTTTCATGTAAACATGACATAGCCTGAAGGAGACAATCAGTATTAAATTATTAGATTTAAAATATAAATACTAAAGAAAAATAGGAAAGAAATAGAACAGGAACAAACAGCTCTGCCACAAACCTTCTGAGAGTGCAACACTGGGTAAAAATGATAGTATCCTATATGGCTTTAGTTGCTCTTTTTGGTTAGGTAATGACACCAGTGCAATGATCCACCTTGAGGGCACAGCACTGGAGAGCTTTGATTGGCCGTGACTGCATAGTATGTGTACTCTGTGTTTATATATATTAGGGTTGCCAAGTCTGGGTTCGAAAATACCTGGAGACTTTGGGAGTGGAGCCAGGAGAGGGTGGGGTTTGGAGAGGGGCCTCAGCAGGGTACAATGCCATAGAGTCCACCCTTCAAAGCAGCCATTTTCTCCAGGGGAGCTGATTTCTATCAGCTGGAGATCAGTTGTAAAAGCGGGAGATCCCCAGGCCCCACCTGGAGGCTGGCAGCCCTAATATATATGTTACTCCTTGAGTCCCAAGGGCCAGGTTCAAAGTCTAAGGGGATGATCATGTATCCCATGTATTAAATCCTGTTGTATTTAAATACAACAGAAAGCAACTGTGGAAAACATTCCGAAATATATCAGTACTGGTTCACTAACCATTGTCTCAGAGCAGAATCCTACTCACAATCCACTTTGTATAAGGCACCGAGCACTGTGTGTTCTTCCTGAGGCCAAGCCTGCAGCAGAGTCCCAGATGTCAAGAAGGCCGTCTTGCAACGCCAGTAACTCTTCCTGTGAAGATGCTGGATGAGCCTTCAAGTTTGTTCATTGCCCTAGAAGTAGTTTCCCTTTCCTCCTGGCAAGAGGAAGTGGTGCAGCTCTGTACTAGGGTACCAATGTCAGTGCAATCAATGAAGAGTTCAGTCAGCAATTCCTGCTCTTCAGCTCTCCCCAGCTATTGCAGCTCTCTAATTGTTCAGTTCTTTCCAGCTAGCAATTTCATCTCTTGTCTTCTCTGTCTAGGGTTGTCAGGTCCTGCCTCCGCCCCAATGGGGGACTTTGAGAGGCATTCCTGGAGGGGGAGGGGACATATCCAGTGTGATGATGTCACTCAGAAGTGATGTCATCACACTGGGGATGTGCCTGAATACCAAGTGGCGAATTCGTCACTTGGAGTGCAGGTGTGTGGTCAGTGGCTGCCCCTCTCCCTGGCCTCCTGCAAGATTTAAAGGACCCTCCAGCTGCTTGGCGGGCCATGTGCTCCCACTAATCAGCTGGACGGCCTTTTAAATCTGGCAGGAGGGGATAGGGAGGGAGAAGGGTGGCAGTGGATGGCTGCTGTTGGGGGTGGGGCTTCCCCCTGCCAGCTGGCTGGCTGGCAGCAGGCAGGAGCCCCTGAAATCGGGGAATCCCCCACCCCCACCTGGGAACTGGCATCCCTATCTCCATCCTTTTCAGATCCAAAGTTTGTAAAACAAGCTATGCCCTTCAGAGAGCACTACCTTCAGCACTTCTCAATCAATCTACCTTTCTTGTCCTTTCAGCTAGCCCAGTCCTGCTTTATACCACCTCTCATCGACATGGTGGCTCTTTCAAAAGCATGCCCCATGAGCCTTTGCTAAACATGCAGATTAACACAAGCCTATGTACACATCAGCTATTTGCTAGTCGGGTTTGGCCTAAGGTCTATCTAAGTCTACTAATCAGTCCTAGGCCCAACCCCCCTTTTTCCAGTACAGGCTTACAGTGGTGTATTTAGTCAAACAGCAATAGAAAGTGAGCACGGTTTGTTGTTTTTTTTGTTGGTGGTGCATCCATATGACACTGTGGATGTTTTAGGTCATTTTTAAAAATTAGTGTATGTCCAAATGTACATCTCTGTTAAGGGCCATGCTGTACTAGAGATCCTGCGCTAGAGAACTACAACTGGTTCTCCAGTGAAGCAGCTATGTAAGATTCAAAATTTGATTAGTGCAATGGTGCTTGGAACTCTTAACTCTTTCTCTCCATTCCATTTCCTCAATTACAATTTCTCCCTGACTCTCCCCCCACCATTGCTAAAGTCCTACAAAGTGAAAAATACAGATGAAACCAAATATTCTCTTCACAATACTTTACATTGGGTTGGATTCAAAAGTGTTGTTCCATTAACATACATTAGCAGAATAACACTTCCATTGGAGGAGTAAGGAGGAAATTTTTGCTGATTCCTCCTCCCACTGCAGGCTTCTATTTTGCTCCCTATACTTTTCATGAGGATCCCTTGACAAAAAAACCCCCCAGAATTTCAGGGAGCAAAATGAAAATTCCTGTTCTGTGATCATCCAAGCTATTATTTTTTACACTATGTTCTAAAAAGAAATGCAGCAATGACCATTTGGATCATGCCTTAGTTCACTCTACCGGGCCCAACAAATGCAAATAGTTTGCTCAGTCCATCACTTCACACTAGTAGCTCTGTTTTGGCAGTACAAATTAAGAAAAAACACAGATCTTTATCAATTAGCAAGTATGTTCTGATCCATTGCTTTAGTTTGGTCTTTCTTTAAAAAAACCCTGCCTTCCAATGTTTTGCTTGCCATGGGAAACTCTGCTTCTCATGGTTTATCATGCTCTAAAAGTGACTAGTTGAATGTTGACCTTCTCTTTTGTTTTAGAGAAACTTTATAGAATAGAGAGCATCAAAGGACCAAATCCATTCCGGCCAGATCTTTCCTTGGATTCAGCAGGCGAGAAAGAGCATGAAGTAAGACTGCGTTGAAATGAAGTCATTTCCAGCATAGAGAAGTAATGCTTATGCACAAACCAGCAAGTTTGACAGGGGCTGCCCTCGTCTCAGCTGCGGAGGCTGCAGCTAGTGCAGAATGCCGCAGCCAGGCTGTTGATGGGTCTTTCGGTGCGAGACCACATCCAGCCTGTGCTGAGGACACTGCACTGGCTGCCTATAGCGTACCGGATCCGGTTCAAGGTGCTGGTTTTAACCTTTAAAGCCCTGTATGGTCAGGGTCCCTACCTAAGGGACCGCCTTTCCCCATACATACCCCAGAGAGTACTGCAATCAAGCACCCAACACCGCCTGTCCCTCCCCGGCCTGAGAGAGGCTAGGCTGACGACCACCAGGACCAGGGCCTTCTCAGTGGTGGCTCCTCACTGGTGAAATGAGCTTCTGGATGACATCAGGGCTATGCGGGACCTTATGCAGTTCTGCAAGGCCTGTAAAGCGGAGCTCTTCCGCCAGGCTTATAATTAGGAGCCGCCACTGGGGGGAAGGGGGCTCCTGGAAAGCGCCGAAATATACCATTGGCGCAAGCTTTTGGTCACGGGCCTGGAAATTTGCTGTACTTTGCATCTGGAGGTAATGTTGACTGCCAAATTTGGTGGAATCTTGTGATTCTTTGTTGTTATATATTTTAGCTGTGTTTTATATGTATACTGATTAATTTTGTAAGCCGACTAGAGCTGGCTCACGCTGGCAAGGCGGGATATAAATCCCAAAATAAATAAATAAATAAATAAGTCAGTCATCTGGAGATTTGGGCTGGGTTGTCACCTATATGTGGATAACACTCAGCTCTATCTCATCCTTCCACCTGATTCCAGAGAACTAGTGCCTGGAGGCAATTTTGGAGTGGATGCAGGCTAATAAACTGAAGCTTAATCCTGATGAGATGGAAGTGCTTCTGGTGGGCAGAAGGTCTGACCTGAGATTTAAGGTGTCATGTTCTGGATGGAACTGCACTTCCCTTGAAGGAATATGTCCATAGTTTGGGGGTGTTCTTGGACCCAGGTCTACTGCTGGATAAGCAGGTGGCAGCGCTGGCTCTTCGACTTGGAAACGGAGATGAGCACTGCCCCCTAGAGTCAAATTTGACTGGCTTTTGAGCAAGGGAAACCTTTACTATTTTAGAGTAGAAGTAGAGGCTCCAGCACAGTGCACATGACTGCTGCAATACATATGATGGTAAAATGAGGTTTTGTTACAGATTGAGAAACCATAGATTCAGGTCGGATAATAAAAAGGATTATGTCAATGGGAAGTCCGATTTTAAAATATCATTGTTTATTGAATGTCCCATCCTGTTGATTGTATTGACTCAGTCTTTGTAATCCACCTTGAGTCCCAGTGAGAAAGGTGGACTATAAGTAATGTAAATAAATTTTAAACACACGCACACATGTATGTATGGCATGATGGAAGTTTATAAGATTATGCATGGGATAGAGCAGGTAAAGAAAGAAGTATTTTTCTCCCTTTCTCACAATACAAGAACTTGTGGGTACTCAAATTGCTGAGCAGTTGGGTTAGAACAGATAAAAGGAAGTACTTCTTCACCCAAAGAGTGATTAACACATGGAATTCACTGACACAGGAGGTGGTGGCGGCTACAAGCATGGACGGCTTCAAGAGGGAATTAGATAAACATATGGAGCAGAGATCCATCAGTGGCTATTAGCCACAAGGTATAGATAAGAACTATGGGGCAAGTGATGCACTGTATTCTTGGTGCTTGGGGGGGACAACACTGGGAGGACTTCTAGTGTCCTGGCCCCACTGATGGACCTTCCGATGACACCTGGTATTTTTGGCCACTGTGTGACAGAGTGTTTGACTGGATGGGCCATTGGCCTGATCCAACATTGGCCTCTCTTGTATGTATGTGTGTGTAAACTAGACTAGCTATGTTTTGGATTGTATGTCCTTAGGTATATCTTCTTGTGAAAAGCTGCTGGGAAGAAGACCCCGAAAAGAGGCCTGATTTTAAGAAAATTGAAAGTACCCTTGATAAGATATTTAGGTAAGAATTACTTTGCAAATATTTGTGTGATGTGATGACAATATTGAACCAACACCTGGAACAATGAGAATATCAGCCTTTGTAAGAAGGCAGCTAATTTCACACAAGAAGGCAGCTAATTAGAGTGGCAGAGCATCCAAGTTATCAGATAGTCATGAGGACTTATTTTTCTGATAGTACAAAAGTCCTGGAGCTAAGGAGGCAAGAAAGCGTGGATGTCTTGAACCTTATGAGGAGAGCCAGTGTGATATGCTGTTGGAGAGAGGGAGATCCATATTCAAATCCCACTCAGCCTCATCTCAACTAACTTACCTCAAAGGGTTCTTGGGAGGATAAAATGAGTGAGGAAAGAACCATACAATCACCTTGAGTACTTTAGGACAGGGGAGCGATAAAAATTAAATAGATTTTGGTGGTACATATGAGGTAAATAAAATGGAGATATAAGGAAGGTGGATGTCACTGAAATGTAAACGTTAAGGATATAAAAATCATGTTTGAATATTTAGTCTGGGCTATTCTGTATTTATTTTTAGCACTTTATCTAACACAGTATTGTAAGATCCCAAATAAAACAATTACATACACTTTTCTTAGAAGACTCATCTGTAACTTCTAAAAACTTTTCTTAGCAAGCCATGTATGCCAATCTGAAACTGATCAGATGGATAAGTTCAGGAATTTCCATTTTAGTTGTATGGCATCCACAAATGGAGTAATTATCACTAGTTTCTTTTTGCCATCTGACCTGAAACACACTTTCACCACCTCTATGCTTACAATGTTGCCAGCAATTACCACAGCCAAACCAATGAAAGCTACATGGACACCTTAATTCGGCGTCTGCAGCTATATTCACGAAACCTGGAACACTTAGTAGAAGAGAGGACACAGCTGTACAAGGCGGAGAGGGACAGAGCTGATAGGCTTAACTTCATGCTTCTTCCAGGGTGAGTGCTGCATGTGTGATTCAATAACCAATGTGGGGCTTCAATGTGAGAAATCACTGAGGGAGATCTTAAGTGACTGTCCATAGCACTCATTTCTATGTTAATTTTGTTGTCATTTGGTGTTTGTCTCTACAGAACTTAATCAGAGACAATTCCAGAGGGATAGTCCTTTTAGACTATTGCAGAAAAACAGACAGTAGCACCTTAAAAACTAATGCATGTTTATTCTAGCACATTTCTCAAGCATTAGCAACCTCAGGACCCCATTTTGATTTAAATATTTCACCTCCAAGCCCTCACACTTCCCTCACTGGCTCCTCCCACATGCCAGATAGCCTCTTCATCCAAAAGAGATGGGGAAAGGATTAACTATACCTGTTCCTTCCTCCTCTTGTCTGCTTATGTGAATGGGAGGCAGAGCGTGCCCTCCTTCACCACCTCCCAGCCCTTTTCTGTGCAACAAGCTGTGCAGGCCCTATGAACATCTCCAGTCTGTTGGTAAATGTCAGAGGCCACAGCAACTGTCTTGGTTGGCATCCTGGGCATTTCCAGCTGCCTGACCACTGCTGCTTTCTGTGGCAGGCAGTGACCTAAAGGCAAGTGAGTCTCCTCTCCCCCTTGCTACAGGCAAGACCAGTCTTCATTCCAGCAAGTTATTGGACATGACTCAGATTTCCTGAAGTACCCTCATGGATCCCAAGACTTCTGCAGACCTCAGTTTGAGAAATCCTATTCTAACATAATGTGTGGATTAGAACCTGTTTCATCAGATGCATGCAATAGGTCCTTACAAGGCATTCATGTTTCATAACGTCATGTATATATATTTACCTGTGAGGATCCACTGCATGTATCTTACAAAATGGGCTCTAGGCTACGAAAAGTTATGCAATTTTTTTTTTTTTTTAAATGGTCACTGAGTTGGGGGAGCTGGGGGAGCCTGTGCTGTGACCATCAGACCAACCAAAAGAAATTGGCCCAAACTGGAAGTGTCAATTGTGTATGTCTAATGGAGCAATGTCAAAGATGCTGCATGGAGTATATAAAGAACTCTCTGGAAGTCAACTTGGCAGCCAGGGCTTGGCCTGCAAGTCAAGAAGACATAGTGCCTACTGTGACAGAGAATAGCTCAGACAAACTCTTAGGAATGCTGCTCCCTCCCCACTAGAAGGGTGGGAGTAAGGGTTGACAACTCCCACTTGGGAAATACCTGGACATTTGGGGGTGGAGCCTGCGGAGGGCAAGGTTTGGAAAGGGGAGGGACCTCAGCCAGATATAATGTCATAGAGTCCATTCAGCAAAACAGCCTTTTTCTCCACGAGAAATGATTTCTGTCCTCTAGATAGGGTTGCCAGGTTCTTCCTAGTTCCCGGCGGGGGACTTTGGGGGGGTGTTTCCGGAGGGGACAGGGACATCTGCAATATGATGACATCACACAGAAGTGACATCATCACATTGGGGACCGGTGCCCCATGCACTGTACTCCCAAGTGGCAAATTCACTGCATGGAGTTCAGGCAAACCCCCCCCCCCCCGCTTCTTGCCAAAAGCATTTAAAGGCACCCTTTAAATGCTTTTGGCAAGAAGTGGGGGGGGGGAGTGTGCCTGAACTCCAACCACTGAATTTGCCGCTTGGAGTTCAGGCACGTGGCCAGCGGCTGCCCATCTCCCTCCCCACCTGCAAGATTTAAAGGGCCCTCCAGCTGATTGGCGAGCCATGTGCTCCCACTGATCAGCTGGAGGGCCCTTTAAATCTCACAGGAGGGGAGGAAGAGGGGTAGTTGCTGTTGGGAGTGGGGCTTGGGGACAGGGTTTCCCCTGCTGGCCAGCTGGCTGGCAGCAGGCTCCTGTCCATGAAATCAAAGGATCTCCCACCCTCACCTGGGGACTGGCATCCCTACCTCTAAAAATCAGTTGTAATTCCAGGAGATCACCACCCCCCACCTGGAGGTTGGCAGCCCTAGGTGGCAGGGAACAAGGGAGCAAGGAGTTTGTGGCAACAGGGTGGGGGATAGAAGGAGACAGTAGTGGCAGAGGCAGGGTGGGGAGGAGGTGGCATCATGGAAATGAAGCAAAGGCCAATAGAGGTTGAGATTTCTGCTCCACCATAAGTTTCTCACAGATCCTCTGTTTGTACTTTATGTGTAGTTGAAAATATAGGATTCTCCCTGTAGAAAATCAAACAGATGGCATGGATCAAAAGCCGCTTCTGTTCAATCCACCACTGCAAAACAGTAGTTTTCAAAATGTTTTGAAAGGAGATGAATTGTCAAATCATTAGTACTTTAAGGTTTAATTAATACTAAGGTAGTGCTTTGAAATTGTTATTAACAGAAATGAAACTCATTTCATTCTTCAGCATATTATGACCATCAAGTAGCCATCACCAAGCAGTAGACGTAGCCTTTTAAAGTTACACTTGAACTCTGAGAAAATCTTTCTCCTAATCTTTTCCATTTTTGATAGGCCTGTGGTAAAGTCCTTAAAGGAAACGGGACTGGTAGAACCAGAATTGTTTGAAGAAGTTACCATTTACTTCAGTGATATTGTGGGCTTCACAACCATCTGTAAATACAGCACTCCTATGGAAGTGGTGGACATGCTAAATGAGATCTACAAGAACTTTGATCGCATTCTAGACCATCATGATGTTTACAAGGTGACCAAAACTGAGAAGTGGGCACAGAAGGCTAGACAAATCGTTGATGTGAAAGGAAGGGAAAGAATGTTTTTGACTAAGACATCCTCTTTTAAAATTGTGTAAAATAGAGAAGTAAAGTAGGCTTCCTTCTCCTTTTAATTTAGATATTATAAGGACACTTCTTCCTAGAGAAAAGCACTCTCACTCAGACTTCCTATCCTGAACATTGTTTACAACTGAAGATGTCTTTTTAAACATGTTACTTAATTCTTATGTGGTTAACATTTTTTCTTCCCAATGCAAAGAAAGATATCTATCTGGCTCTTTTCTCGTGTAAAAATGGTGACTATAGCTCATATTTCAACAGGTGGAGACCATTGGAGATGCATATATGGTAGTAAGCGGTTTACCAAAGAGGAATGGCAATCGTCATGCAGTGGATATTTCCATGATGGCACTGGATATACTCAGCTTCATGGGGTCCTTTGAACTACAGCATCTTCCAGGCGTTCCTATATGGATTCGAATAGGAATACACTCTGGTATGGAGTGATATATCAAGTACATGACAAAGACAAACAATGATGAACTCTCAGTTCTGTTTGATTTTTCATAAATTGATCATAGAAGCAGGTCATAATGGGCCGAATCTTTTTAATTTGTTCTGCTAATGCTAGCATTTCCCCCAGTGCAATAAACTGTCCTCTGACTCAGAAGAACCACCAGCAGAAGTGCCTGTAGTATCAGCAGATGTCTCCTTGTGCCGGGGGAGGGTGCTAGTATCAACAGAACAGATCCACAGGATCCAGCCCATTATATCATTATGCATATTTTTGCAGGCATTTCTTTGTTTGTTTGTTTGTTTAATACATGCAGGGCTTTTTTTCTGGGGAACACGTTGGAATGGAGTTCCGGAGCCTCTTTGACAAAATTCTTTTAAAAATGTTTAAAAGTTAATCAGTTTGCAGTATACAGATTTCCCTCTTGAGAGTTCTGGCACCTCTTTTGCAAAAAAGAAAAAGAAAAAAGCCCTGAATGCATTTATAGTCTGCCTTTTGCACTGAGACTCAAAGCATATTACACAGTGTAAATAGATAAAAGTCCATATGAAGACGTAGCTAATAAAGTCAGGGTAATTCAATACAATCTGTATGAGGAGACACAGAATAGGAATGTACTAGGACTAGAATTACCAAAATCTGAATAAGCATAGTATATTAGGCATGATACAGAGTGTGGATATAATGAAGAAAAGTGGCATCACATCAGTAGAAAATAATGAAATGACAATAGATTAACACATGCAGGCAGCTGATAATACATCCCTATACTCAGTGGTATAATCCACAGGCCCTTTCCCTTTGAAAAGTGACTTTTTGAGCTGTTCTATTATAGTGCTATTACCTCCTGAACAACTCCATTTTACATAATTTGCAGAATGACAAGAACATGGAAGCCTTTCTGACCATCTCAGGCAGGCCATTGCATATTCTGGATTATTATCTTCTAAAAATCATCAGTGGTAATTATTGGAGGAAGAATGGTAGGGGGAGGGAGTAATTTTACTTGACATTTTGCATAACTGGTAAATCCAGTAAGTGCTACTCACATAACTGTATCCCACTTAGCAATGTCAGTAGTAGTGGATGCATTACATGGAGGAAGAATTCCATTTTAAAGGGGAAAAAATACTGGGTAGAAAAATATGGCAGTTCTGTGACAGAATGGAACCTCAAAGGAAGATAACTGGACTTTCTACAATAAATTTACTGTCATACAATAAATACCAATTGTACATGTTATGCTAAAAACTGGTTTTTGAAAGCCCTTTAGAGAATATATTTTAAATTAGTTATTAATACAGTCTTTATTTTTTTAAAAGGAAAGGCAAGCACTTACATTTATCTTTAGATTTCTTGCTTGTTTCAGTAATCTGGTGCAAAAGGAAGTATAATAATTCCCAGTTAATCTAAATCAGAGGTCCCCAATGTGGATGCCACGGCACTTGCCAACACCTTTCCTGGTACCCACCTAGTGTTTTTTATAAAGTAGGTGGTGCTTTTGCCCATCAAGGCTTCTGGTCGGCCATTGGGGATTTGATTGGCTTTGTATATTTTAAAAAATGTTACTTTGGCAGCAGCTACCATCACAGCACAAGGATCTTCACTATATGGCTGAAAGTAAGCTGTGGCAGCCATTTTGTAGCTGTACCTACTGCCTGCAGCAGCCATTTTGTAGCTGCAACCACCAGAAGTCCAAAGGTGCCCACAAGCTCAAAAAGGTTGGGGACCCCTAATCTAAAGAGTAGGAAGTCTGTAGAGAGCTTACCACATGATGTTCTGTTCTGTAATGCAGCTCGTCTTTCTCTGATCCCAGTGCTAAGGACTTGTTAATATTCTACTTCTTTTTTGTAATATGGCTGTTGATCCAAAGCTTCTTGTTTGTCTGATAAAAATAATGGCATAAGATATGGTGATAGTTGAAAGCCCTTCTCAAATTGGAAACCTCTCCTATTCCACTCTAACAATTCTACCTATGTGCTACTTTTGATCTCCACACTACTCTCCAGAAGATGACCATGAATCTGGTTGATAGGGAGGGAAAAGACAATAGTTCCAGGCTTTAGCATAATATAAATTGATGTGAAAGACCTTTGCAGGAGACAATACTGTCCTTGATGGACCAAGGGTCTAAGGCTGCTCTCCATGTGCTGTTCATAACGGTGATACTTTAGCTTTGAAGTAGATGACAGCAAGGGTGGGAGCATTATAGCCACTCTGCCCATCAAGAAATGGGACAATCAGAATACTGGAATGGAAGGATGTACATAATACAAGTAAGTACAAGAATGAAATTTAAGTAATGGGCATCCAAGCACCAGGGATGGTGCAAGTGGTAAGGTGGCCAGGGGCTGCGGCCACACAGGCTTTAAATGCGGGAGGAAGGGCTATTTCCTCCCGCATTTAAAGGGGCCGACCAGACGGCCGGCCCCAAGTCCCGTGCCAAAGCGGGCTCCAATGCGGGTTCCTCCCGCATTTTCAGACCCCGGGAAAATCAAGTATTTTCCTGGGTGTTGCGGGAGGAAACCGCATTGGAGGTATCTGGACAGCCCTCTCTTGCATGCATTGCGAGAGCAGGGCTGTCCACATAGCCCCACTGGCCATTTTTCCCCCCCTTTTACACTTGGGCGCATGACTATCCATGCGCCCAAGTGTAAAAGGGTGAAAAACAAACAAACCCCAACTTACCCAGGCAGATGGCGGGTCGGAGGCCGCCACCGCCGCTTCAAGTGCTGCTGGGTCCACCTCCGCCGCCTCCGTCACCTCCGTAGTCGTGTCTTCAGCGGCGGGCCGCCTCCGCCGCGGCTGCCCCCGCTTCCGCCGCCGCGGCCACTGTTCCCGCCGCGGCCGCCAATCCCATGGCCACAGGGGTTGGGATGTATAGACATCCCAACCCGCTGTTTAAAAATGCGGCCCCTTTAAATCCGGGAGCCCTCCCGGATTTAAAGGGGCCGTGTGACCGCGGCCTAAGTGTTGCCAAGGGAGCTGTCTACTGGAAACTCCTCCAGTACTTTCATCTATAATTTCTGGAAGTTAATAGCATGAAGCTTGGTCTGGGATAGCATAGAGGAGATAGCATGTATTATGTATGTAGGTAAAGAACTTTGGTTCCGTTAAAATTTTGTTCTGGTTCAAAGTTTGGTTCAGGCTTCAAATACGGCCTGCTTGTGAGTTAAATAGAGTTCAGAACTGCCTTCCTGAGAAAGAGCATGGATATCTTGTACCGTCTAGATAACAACAGCTGCAGAGGCAGCTGCAGAGGCAGGCCCATAGCTAGAAAATTTTGATTGGTGGGGCCAAGGTGCTGGGGCCGGGGAGCGGGAAACTTAATTAGATTACTAATTAGATCAGATTTGTTCCCCAGGAAGGTCACTTAGGGGCCTTCCTTTCCCAAGCTGCCCTGCTGCTTCTGGTCAGTTTAATTCCCCTCAATCAGCTGTTAGCTAGGTTTAACAGCTGATTGGAGGGGAGTGAAACTGACCAGAAGCGGCAGGGCAGTTTCCCTTTCCTTCCCCAGCCTCCCCACTGCTGCAGTGGGCTGGGGGAGGAGAGAGAGAGAGAGAGAGAACAGAAAGTATTTATTTAAATAGAACAGAAAGCATTTATTTAGGAAGTTACATTACTGGATAAAGAGAGAGAAGTTTTTCCTGTGAATAAGCGCCACTGAAGAAAATGGGCCTTCCTTGTAAGTAGCCTTGCTTAGGATTGCTCCCCTACGCTTCCAGCTAGAGTTGCCAAGCCCGGTGAACTTACCGGCGGGGGGGAGTCCTCTGTCGGCTGGGAGCTTCACCGGCGTGCGCACTTTGCGCGCGCGCTGGCTGACATCACCAGAAGTGACGTCAGCACGTTGGGGGCGTTGCCAGGGCGACGCTCTGGCAATTGCCCCAAAACTCTATGGTATCATAGAGTTTTGGGGCGATTGCCAGAGCGTCGCCCTGGCAACGCCCCCAACGTGCTGACGTCACTTCCGAGTGACGTCATTACGTGTGGGAAGTCGTCCAGGCTGGACGACTTTGGGGGCAGGGTTTCCCCCGCCGGCCGAATGCTGGCCGGCGGATCGGGAACCCCTGTAGCGGGGGATCCCCCGCCCCCCAGGCTGACTTGGCAGCCCTACTTCCAGCTACATGGCTGACAAGGAAGAGGAGAGTTAAAGAAGAATCAGGAAGCAAGCCTGAGGGGACACAAGAAGAAAGCAGCATTTGTAGAAAGGGATAGCTTTGCTTAGTTATTGTTCCCTCTCGATGACTTGCTTTTTGTACACTTTATGTGGCTTATTCCAATAGTGGGAAATCTGATTTCTATTAAAAAGTTTGCTGTTTGTTACTAGACTACAGCCACTTTATTAGTCTCAGTTCTATAATTTCACAGGGGAAAACACGACAAACTTTGTTCTGCTGTCCTGATCCTTCCTTGAAGCCTAGTCTGTTTTCTGACTTTTCTAACATTCATGACTTTATTTAATTCTTGTGGTCAGCTTTGAAAAAATGCTTGAGACAGTATATACTCAACTTAATACTTACTCTACATCTTCAGGTCCTTGTGCTGCTGGTGTTGTTGGGATTAAGATGCCTCGTTACTGCTTGTTTGGAGACACAGTGAACACAACTTCAAGGATGGAATCTACTGGTTTACGTAAGGAGGGTGATTCAGTCCTAAATTTAATTAAATGAGCTGATCTACAGACCCCCATGGGCCTGCAGGGAGAAGGCTGGGCTGGGTCTGTTATCTTGCAGCTGCACTTGGATCAATGCGGGGGGGGGGGAGGGGGGCTTGTCAGGGAGGGAGGGGGAGGCGGGCAAAGTGGCTGGTTCCCGGCTCAAGTAGGCTGTTGGGATAGAGACGTATGTCAATCAGAAGCCAGAGGCCTGGCTGTACCCACCTGGCTTGGCACCTCGCCCTGTGATGCACAAAGCTCCCTGGCAGGCTGCAGAGGAGAGGAAATGAAAATGTCACCAACAGTATTGAACTTGGAGCCGGATAGCAGTGCCAACAGAAGATGCGGAGGCCGGGCATTGGGGGGGGGGGGGGGTCAGGGGGGCATCCTCCTCCAGAACTCTTCTTCCATCAGTCACTCCATTCTTTTAACACCCCCCCCTTCTTCAGAACACCCAACCCAGAAAAAAAAGTGCTGGCCAGGAAATGCTGGGGGGCAGGTTCACCTCCAGCAGGAGGAGGCAGAGAGCCATTCACTCCCACTGGTCCTGCACTTGCTGCCTTCTGCTCCGGCTGCTGCCGCTCTCCCCCTTGGCTCTGTTGGTCCCTCCCCTTGTGCAGCAGGGTGACTTTTCCTCACTGGGGGGGGGGGGGTTTGAAAATGACTGTGATGAAGAGAGGGCATGGGGTTGCTACAAATGTAATGGGGGGCAGCATGCTCAGTGCCCCACCACTGGCTATGGCTCGGGGTAAAATCACCCTCAAACCAGAGATTTGCCCCCAAACCAGAGCATCACCCCCCCCTCGCCACCAACGCACCTACGTCACTTCTGGGTGACATCACGTATCATGCATGATGTCACTGTTTGAGGGGTGGGCAGGCAGGAGCCCACAAAAACTGTCCTCACCTGGGGAATGGTAACCCTACCTAGAAAAGTACTTGTAATGGTAGCAGTGCTTGTATCTTTAAGAGATGAATGTCCTGTGTGGCCATTGTAGGTTGCTGGGAAACCAAAACAGTGTTTCTGGGCCTACAAGCCTTACCTGCTGTCAGTAAAGGTGGGAGGAGGGAGAAAGGGCAAAGGCAAGGTCAGGGCCCTTTCCAGAGCAGTTTTGTCCTTTGATAGAGGATTTATCAGGGCGAGGCCTGGCAGCAACCACTGGGCGACTTGATACTAATGTGACTTGCATGACCATCTCAGGCCCACCTGCTTGCTACTGTTCAATACCAGTGACCCCATGAAAGCAAATGTAGTGTAGTGGTTGGTTTCAGACTAGGAACTGAGAGGCCCAGGTTGGAATCCTCACTTTTCAGGCATCCATTCTCAGCCTAATCTACCTCACAAGGTTGTTGTGACATTACAATGGAGAAGAATCATGTACACTCCTTTGGGGTCCCCATTGGAGAGAAATGCAAGCTATAAATGAAATAAACAGATAAATTTAGCCGGGGGGGGGGGCAGATAAAAGGTAGATGGGTTGGTGAGTGGGAAGGAGAGAAAGGAGCAGGAAAAGGTGACAAAATGGGAGGTGCCAAGAGGAGGGGGGAAAGGAAATGTTGTGGGGAGAGGAATACTGGGACCAATTTCCCACAGCCGCTACTCCGCCCCCGATCCTCCCTTTGCCCCGATCATGTCATTTCCCCACTATTTGCCATGCAGGCACATTTTGCCCTAGAGCTTCGCCCGATTTCCACTGTGTCTACTTGATCCTGTTTTTTGGGGATTGAGTAGACGCGGTGGAAATCAAGTGAAGCTCCGGGGCAAAATGCGGCCGCAAAGCAAATGGTGGAAAATTGACACTTACGATCGGGGCAAAGGGAGGAGTGGGGGCAGAGCAGTAGCTGTGGGAAATTGGTTTGGGGAAAGTGAGGTACCATCCCTGCAAGTCCATGTGGATAAGGTAAGTTGGCTAGTGGTGGGAAGGAAAGAAGGAAGAGGGGAAGGAAAAGAGAGAATTGTAGGGGAGGGGGAAATGAGATGCCTTCCTGCAAGTCCTTGTGAGTCTCCCTCTTGTAATTTTGAATCTCATAGTTTCCACTAAAGCAGACTCAGAATATCATTAGCTAAAATAATGTAAGAATATAAAAGCATCTATGTTGGATCGGACGAACAGTCCATTAAATCTGATGACTAGTTTCACAGAGTTGCCAGCCAGTTGCCCCCAAAAGTTCTACAAGCAGACCTTTCCTTGTTGTAGCCCCCCAGTACTGCCAACTCCTGGTTCTTGGCTGCATGCCCTTGACACCAGTGCTGACTGTCAAGAGCCTGGGTATGTTTCTGGATGCCTCCTTATTGATGGAGGGCCAGATCACAAATGTTGCTAGACTGGCATTTTTTCAGCTATGCTACTGGCCCTCTTCCTGTCTTGCCCTGACCTAGCCACAGTAATCAACACAATGATCACTTCCAGGCTAGACTACTGTAACTTGCTCTATGCAGGGCTACCCTTGAGACTGTCTGAGAAACTACAACTGGCCCAGAATGTAGCAGCATGGATCTTTGCTGGAACCCCACAGTCAGCACACATCCAACCAGTGCTCCGCTAGCTGCACTGGCTGCAGGCTGAATACTGGATCAGGTTCAAGGTTCTGGTACTAACCTTCAAGGCCCTAAATGGTATGAGACCAATGTATCTATGGGACTGCCTCTCCTGGTATACCCCCTGAAGAGCATTATGCTCCAGAGAGAAAAACTTGCTGGTGATCCCTGGCCTGAAAAATATCTGGCTGTCCTCAACCAGAGCCAGGGCTTTTTCTGCCTTGGCTCCAACTTGGTGGAATTCTCTGCCAAACAATGTTTGCATCCTGCAGGCTCTAATGCAGTTCCACAGGGCTTGTAAGGCAGAGATGTTCCACCAGGCCTATGGTTGAGGACAGCAATGGCCTTCACCTTGCCTGGTACTTCCCGTCTCTCCTACCCCCACATGGGGGTAAGGATATAATTCTGGTTTATTAATCATCATCTGAAATTGTTTTTGCATTGCCATTGTTTTATTGTTTTAATTAACTTGATTTGTGAATATGTTTACTGAAATTGTTATTTACTTGAGCCTGCTGCATGGGGGAAGGCAGTCTATAAGCCGAATTTATAAAAATATATAAATAAATAAACCAAAAAGCCCTAAACTCCTTCGATTTAATATAAGCACAACCCAAAAACAAGTTAGACATGAATCTGTGTTAAAATTCTATGTTTATTGTTGTTTGTATATTTATAGCTCTACGGATTCATGTAAGTGGTTCTACTATTGCTATTCTCAAGAGGACAGACTGCCAATTCCAGTATGAAGAGCGAGGAGAGACTTATCTGAAGGTAACAAAAAGATCTGCCTAGAAATGTCACATCCCTGAAAAGTTTATGTTTTAAATTACCAGCTGGGGACAAAGAAACGTGCCCTGTAAGCTTCATAGATGTACAGGGATTTGACTTGGGTTTTCCTCATCAAACCCACACAGCCTAACCACTTCACTGCACTGGCTGTCTTATCTAATCTCAGTGGTAAAACTTTGATCATTTTATCAGGAGTTCCCCATGCATAACTGTAAACTGGATGGTAGTCATAGTTTGCTTATGCTGGTTTCTGATACATATTTCTATGTATGTATTAATTTAAAAATCCTAGGTAAGCATCTTATGCAGCATGCAACAAAGACAAAACAATGTTGCAATGTATAAAGAACATAAGAAGAGCTCTGCTGGATCAGACCAATGGTCCACTCAGTAGCCAAACAGTTTCCCTGGAGGACCGAACAAACAGGGCACAAAGGCTAGGGCCTTCCTCTGATGTTGCCTCCTAGCACTGGGTTTCAGATGTTCATTGCCTCTGAATATGGAGGCTCCCTTTACTCACTGTAGCTAGTAGCCATTGATGGACATCTCCTTCATGAAACGAATCCCCCCTCCCCAAAGCCATCTAGAAAGGGCCTAAGAACAGCCTCACTGGATCAGACCATATTAGATTATCTTCTTATGGGCATGGATGAGTCAAGCTTGTATCCTTGCTTACAGACTGACCGACTTGCCCATAAATTATAGTTCAGCCTCAGTAAAAAGGAAATAATAGTTACCCACGACTGCATAGTGATGCCAGGAGAAATAGTCCAGATAAATTATCACAGAGGGTATTTTTAAAAAAATCTCAAAGAAGAGAAGATAAATCATACAGTATAGAAATCTAATATTTGATTTAATCTCATTTTATATTAGGGAAGAGGAACTGAGATTACCTATTGGCTTACAGGAGTGAAGGACAAGCAATATAATCTTCCAACTCCACCTTCTATGTAAGTGGTTCTTTGCGTTAGGTTCTTTGTAGTGGTTCTCAGTAGTACTATTAACAGTACTTACACTTTTGTCCTCAGCATTTGAAGTACCCATCTATTCTCTTTCTGTTAATATATCATTTGGCATACTCCTGGCAAAGGTCAAGATGGCATCAGTGCACACAGACTTATATCTATGGCCTAATGAATCCTAAGCATGCTTTTTTTAAAAAGGGGGAGAAATACATAGTTCAGTACTATCTTCTATTCTATCAAAGCCCTGTGTGGCCAGGGATCGACACATCTGAAGGACCACCTTTCCCAGTATGTACCCTGGAGAGCCTTGTGCTCAGCAGATCAGCACCTGCTGGTTGTCCCCAGCCCAAAGGACATCCATTTAGCCTTGACCAGGGCCAGAGACTTTTCTGTGTTTGGTGTAGTGGTTAAGTGTGCGGACTCTATAGCATTATACCCTGCTGAGGCTGCTTGCCTCCCCAAGCCTCACTGTCCCAAGGCTCCACCCCCAAATTGCCAGGAATTTCCCAACCTGGAACCAGCAGCCCTAAGGTGAATTGATCTCTGCAGCTGGGAAATCCATTGTGATTCCCAGAACACTGCCACTGCTGCTGTGGGGGGGGGGGGGGGGGAGAGAGGAAGCACGCAGGAGGCTGGGAGAGTGATGAGGGCAGAAAGAGAGTGATGGAGTGGGGGGGGCAGAAAGAGAAAGAGTGATGAGGTGGGGAGGCAGAAAAGCAAAGAGAATGATGATGGGTCAGAAAGAGAAGAAGTAACATACATGGAGGAGAGAGAGAAAGAAAGGGGGCAGAAGGGAGAAAGAGTGTGAGAGAGGTATGGGGGAGAAGGGAGGAAGCAAAGGTGTGAGGAATGGGATAAGCATCCCGCAAGTTCCTTGTGGGTCTCTACTTGTCTCCTTCTAATTTCTTGGGTGCAGTTTCCCTTTCAGTTGCTGATGGAGCCAAGGAATAGAAAATCTTGAATAATTTCAGTTTCTTCATTGTCAACCTTAAAGTTGTGTAATTCCTCAGTAGTTATTACTTTTGCATTCCACTTTAATCTAAATCTAATCCAGTTTTCCTTATAATGTGTTCTGCATATAGACTGAACAGATAGTGAGATAAAATACATCCATGTCTGTCACCTTTGCCAGTTGGAAACCATTCTTTCCATAGCCTCTTGCACATCAAAACTATTAGATGTTTTAGCACCCCCATTTCTTTTAAAACCAACCATACCTTCTTGTGATCCACACAGTCAAAAGCTTTGCTGTAATCCATGGAACATAAACTGATTTCCTTCTGAAATTCTCTCGTATGCTTCAGTAACCAATGTAAATTTGCATTATGATCTCTAGTGCCTTTTCAGAATCCAACTTGAACATTTGCTATTTCTCATTCCATATATGGCAACAGTCTTTACTGATTGATTTCAAACATCACTTTACTTGTGTGAGAAATTAATATAATTGTCCAATAGTTGCTGCAGTCTTTGACATCTCCTTTTTTGGGAATAGGAATGTAGTCTGTGGGCCATTGTTTTGTTTTCCATATTTGTTGATATATTCTTGTGAAGATTTTGATAGACTCTGTTTCTGTGGCTTGCAATAACAAGGTTAGTAAAAGGTAATCAAGCTCACCTGGCTGTTTGCTAGTAATTAGATTTTGGTCTTAGGAAGACATGCATTTGATAATGGAAATACATTGGTGCATGATTTTGCAAGTCCCTGTGGACATTGGTGGACGGATTTTGGGGTGGGTTTTTATATCAGCATGCTATGATTAGTTGCTTCCAATAGCTGCCTGTGACAGGGTCATCATTAGGGACATACCTGTGATTAGTGGCTGTCTGCAGGATTACTATGGACATTTATGCAGCAATTGCTAGGCTTTTTGTATGCTGCCGAGTGCTTTTGTATACTTTTCTGTCCTCTGCTGAGGAAGCATAGGATACCAACTAGCAGTGCAGGCAATGCACCAACACCTGTAATATGTCAGTGTTGGGTTCTTACAGTTGGGTCTACCCATTTATTAGCCCTTACCCATGCCTCCAGACACTGATTCAGATTATCTCCTGATTCTAATTAAAAAGAGAAATAGAGTCGGGTGTCATCAGCATATCAATTACATCTAACCCCAAATCTTTGGACAACCTTATCTGGCAGTTTCACGTAGACGTTAGAAGTCCTGTCAATTTCAGTGGTAGAGTTTTAACAGGGCTCTTTCATGGAAATCAATATAATTTAAAACTGCTCAGCTTTGTCTAAATTTTGGTATGTTTCTGGGATTAGAGCTATAGTTCATTTATGCTTCACTTCATTCATCCAGGTACTGCATTATTCCAGTTTATTCATCAACTTTATGCATAAAAAGATTCTGAAGTAAAAACTATATCTCCCTTGGATTGAAAATAACTCCTATCATCAGTATAGGGTTGGATCCAATGATTTTTTTCTCCTCCATCCCAGTGTAACAAACTGTGCTCCTCCTGAAATGCTCCTGAAGGTTGAGTGAATCCCAGGAACAGCATGGAATGCAATCTGGGATCTGCAGTGAGAGGGGTGAAATTGGTGAAATTGCCTTCCTCCCTTGCACAAATGAAAGCATCCTGCTCATGGAAGAAACCTTTAGATCCACCATTTGCAATTTTACCATACAGTATCCTAATGTTATAGCCTAATAATAAACAGTATCCTAATGTCAGAGTAATTGATTTAGAACATACAATAAGGATGGATGGATGGAATAATAGTTAAAGGGATTATTAGTAAGACTTATAGTTGTTCTAATGCAATTAATTATTGAAACCATTTCTCTCCCACAATTTCCAGAGAGAATCAGCAGCGCTTGCAGGTTGATTTTGCTAAGATGATATCAGACTCTCTGCAGAAAAGACAAACAGAAGAATTCCAGATTCGAAAGCTTTCACGTGTGTCTAGTTATCACAAAGGCACTCTGGAATATCTGCAAGTGGCTACTATAGAAACTTCCAGCACTTACCTGTAATACTGGACAAAGAATACATCTGTTGAATTTCAGCAGGCAAGCACTAAGTATGATAGACTTCACACAGTCCACATATTTTCATTGTTGTAGACAGCAGAGGTGGCTGTGGAGAAAAATGTGGCCCTCTCTTTGAGTGTTTGCTATAATGGATAAAGAATATGCCCTTTGCTGCACTGGAAAAATATAGATGGCCTAATGTAAGACGCTGCTTCTAGATGATTGGAAGCTTCACTGATACACTACTTCCTGAAAGTGGGGAAGGACAAATAAGAGGTTTCCAGATGACATCTTCCTGCACATCCAGTGTGGTACTCTGGGGCTGAAGCAGAAGTCTGAGAAGATAGTAAAGCAGGCAGTTGCCCAGTGTAAATAACTTTTTCTGCACCATTAGAAAAGTACTGAAGCTGTATGGACTGCATAGGTGATCCTGGTCCAAGATGGCCACTGGAGAAAGATCTGGTGCAATTTGAAGGTAGATACAGACTGCATCTCAAGGTCCTGTGTATATCTATTCACTGAATGAACATCTGTTCTTGCTGGAAATTGTTGTCTGATCACACCATCATTTTTTTTTAAACTAAAACCAGCTGCATTTTTAATCTGAGCCTCTGTCTTACATTTAGGTAGCTTATACTGGCAAACACTTTTTCCTATTGTATTAACAGTCTAAAGTATTTTATATCTGGTATTTAAAATGTGTCACTTTCATCGTAGTGATTTGTCGTGATTTATTGGATGTTATATTTGTTTGGAAAAATGAATATCAGTGTATTTGAAAGAAAAATAAAGCCTTTTGAATACAGTTCTGGATATTTTGTTGTGTTGACTCATGCTATATTGCTAGAGATGTAACTGGAGAATCTAACAGTCAGCAAAATCAAATGAAAGCTTGCACAATTAGGTTTTCATAGCATTTTTTCCCATTTCTTTTTCTGAGAGAATTAAAGATACCAGGACAGCTGTGGAAAACCTCTCTTAAATTTCAAAGCTGCACTTTAACTCTGTGTAAAGTTTACCAAATGAACAGGACTGGGCATTTATCTGTGCTGAACATAGTAAAGAGACAAGTTCTTTCAGTGCTTTATAGGTTAAATGTATTGCACTGAATTGTGCCCAGAATACAATCAGAAGCCAGTGTATATAGAAGAATACTGGGATAATGTGCTTCTGATGACTGACCCTAGTTATTAAGTGGTATATTATATTGCATGTTTGCTGAATATCCAGTTAGTCTCGAAGTATAGTTCCATGTCTCCCGAACAAATCCTCACTGTACTCAGATGATCTGAAAAATTATCAGATGGTAGAAAATATCCCTTCTTGGCATGGTACTTAAGTGAATGGTGGTTGTACAACTCCAGACTCTTGGATGAAACGGATTATTTAGCAACTATACTGAAATGTTTCTGATATGGCTTTGGGTCTCAAACTGCCTTAGGCTTGAAGGCTGCACCTACATGGGAATTTTCCCCACATGGAAAGCAGGAAACCCCTAAATCAAGAGAACATTCATACATACTCACTTGGGACTTTCCACTTTGTAGAGAAAAACCTGTTTTTTTTCTCCAGTTCAAAAACAAATGTTGGGAGTGACTGTTGTGTCTGCGGACACTCCTTTCATTAGCACTACAAGGATGGAGCATGGAGCTAAGCTGCACTTTCAAAATTGAGTGAGACAGCTTGCTGCCATGCACCATTCCCACCTCTTTAGCTCTTTAAAGGGATTTTTCCTATTTTCTTGACAAGTTGCACAGTAGCATTACAAAGCAGCTCAGCAGGGAAAGAGAGAGTGAGAGAAAAGTGGGATTTCTGAGTCATGTGCTGGCAATAGAAGGAAAAGTGGAGGTGTTGGGCCTGGGAGCAGTAGCAGCAAGTTGTACAGGAACAGGGATGGGTGGATGTCATTCCCTCCTAATTTTCTGTTAATCCAGAAAGGACCGAGATGTTGCTAGTCAATCATAATGCTGATCAACATTTAAGGAGACTCCTACTCTGGACATGGTTGCCCTTCCACTAAAGGAGCATGTTCATATTTTGGGGGTGCCATTAGATCCTGGCCTACAGCTTTGTCAGGTGTACCATCTGTAACCATTCTTTGATTGATGGGACTTGTCCATAATTAGGTATGTTCTGATCACATCTAGACTGGATTACTGCAATGCACTAACATATCTCTCCAGCACTACAAGTGCCCTCGCTGCCCATCTGGTTCTGGGTACCATTCAGCATGTTGATTTTTACCTTTAAAACTTCAAATTGTTTGGGACTAGGCTACTTAAAGAGTGCCTTCTCCAATACATGTCTATTTCAGGAATGATGTCAGTGATTGTAATGGAGAAAGACTTCTCTGTAGCAGCTCCTCATCCACAGACTACTGTCCCTTGAGCTACCCACTTTGTGCATTACCTTTTTGCTTTCAAGGGCCAGGTCATTTTTTAAACATTATTAGAAAACAAGTCCTCCTGGTTTATTTTACAGCAGTATACTTTTAACAAGAAGTATTAGAGTATCTTGTGCTTCAAGCCCAGAAATCTGTGCTTTACTTAGAACTTTTTGAAAATACATTCTTGATTCACAATCCTAACGTATAGAAGAATTCAATGCAAGCTGTTAATTTACAATGCATTTGAAAATAATATTCACATAAAGGACTGCTATTTTCATAAACATTCATCTAAAAAAGAGCTCATCTGCTCAATTATTCACTGCATTTGAAAGGTAGTTCCTAATTGTTTTACACAATGTGGAATATATAAATACTTACTGGGTTTTCTTACTTTGAAGACCATTATCAAATGAAAATAAATTTAATTCTTCTGTTTTGCTCCCATTTGGTGTTTCTTGCTACCATCGTTATCACTCAATTCAAAAAGTACCTTGACCATGTAATTTACCTGTTAAGTAATTTACCTGTTAATCTAAGTCTAAGTACAGGTGTGGGGTATTACTGGAAGCCTAGAAGGGGGGAGGAGGAAGAAAAATAAAAAGAGGTAGATAAAAAAATAAGATGAATGTACTGTCTAATGAAAATGGTGACTTCAATAAAAAAAATTTTTATAAAAAAAAAAAAGTACCTTGACCATATATGTGGTATGTCAACATTATAAAACTATGCAAATAATTTTAGAAAAACATCTAAAGGAAATGAAAATCATTTCCACACATTATATTTAAAAACCTTTTATCCTTTCCCTGTTTTGTCTCCTGTTAACTATTGTGAGACAAAAAAAAGGATTTAAAGTCACATTAGAAAGCAAGTTAAGCTACAACTCATTTGTCATTGTGAAAATATGCTAAAACCACACAATATTTTTCTTAGATATAGTATCTGAATGTCCTTTTTTTAAACTAAAAGTAAACATAGTATCCATGGGCAACAAGGGTGATCAAATAATAACTGAAAACAAAGAAGCATTAAATTTGAAATGGTACAATTCCATCAACACATTCATATGTGATTAACATTTTTTTTGTCTGTACTAAGCAGATATAAAAGCAGGACTAAAGCTACATCATAATAATTAGTCGTAAAAGCCATTTCTTCTGAGACAAGACCCCAAAATTCAAAGTATAAAATATGAAAAAATCCCTTTTCACTTAATGCAGTATATTCATAGTTTAATGATGATGTGTTTTGAATTAGGAGAAAACATAACCATAAAATTATCCATTTGTCAGTTAATAACTGCTTTGCATGTTTGTTTAAAGTGGGATTTTTAATCTGGAACACTAACAAGGGCACATCAGTGCTTTCAATGGATTACACTCTTCCCACAGGTCCCAGGAAACACCAGCTTTGGGCATAAACCCAATATTTAATGCCAGAATTGATGATCTTCGGATCCAGATGTGAGATTATTATAGGATTATCACAAGATAATTAGAATGCCAACCATATATTTGTGAGCATGCTCCATTACAAGTTTGGCATCAGCTTCTGAAAACAAACACACACATACCTCACCATCTCTGAAAATATATTCAATCTTGCTTGATTCTTGAATCTTACGAAGCAAGGGATTAAAGAGCTCAATAAATAAAGCAATCTCTGAACAAAATGAAATCTTTTTGTTTGGTGTTTCTTGCCTTAAGGACTGAATCATAAGCATGTTAGACAAATTCCGATTGGTGTAAGCATTTAGGTGGAACTTTGATAGTTATACACGAGGCATTTATAGAATGGCATGGGTCACCCTTAAGAACATAACAGAAGCCAATGTTGGATCAGGCCAAAGACCCATCCAGTCCAACATTCTGTCTCATAGTGGCCAAAAATACCAGGTGCCCTCAGGAGGTCTAGCAGTGGGCCTACCATAAATGCCGATCATGCCATATACTATTCAGCCGTTTCAAAACTCTGAATATCAGTTAACATTAATCGAGACGGAAGATGCACTTTTAATCATGCACTTCAGAGCAGAAATTTTACCTTTGTGCCACTTTTTTTTTTAAGCAATTCTGCCTTGTGAGGGAAACGGTGAGGTATAACTACACCGTTTTAATTGATCTTATGCACGCAGTAGTATGGGGACATCCTATTTTTAAGTGACGCATTTTAACCATCCTGATTAGTCGCTACTACGGGGAGCACCGACGTGACTTCTTCGTATTCATCACGCTATTTGGGGAGTCGCTCGCCAGGGAAACTCGTAGTCAGAAAGGTAGCCGCCGGTGCGCAGGCCCCCTTATTCTTCGCAGCGCCTTCGTGTCTCTCCGTCCGAGGCAGTCAAAATGCCCCAAACTCGGGCTGAGGGGAGTTTCCCTTCTTTCCATTCCCACCCCGTCAAGGCTAGGGCGGGTCTGCAGTGACTGCTCTGGGGCAGCGGGGCTGGGTGAAGGCGGGCCGTGCCCTCAGTGAGAAAACTGCCTAAACCGCAGGGGCCGCCGCCTCCTCCTCAGTGAGCGACAGAACGCACAACGTGCTACCCAGCATGGCCCGGCAAGCTTCCTGCCTGTCCGCCTGCTGTGGCTTCTGGGGTCTTCTTCTTCTTCTCTGGGCCGTGGCGGAAACTCGAGCAGGTGAGGAGCACAGAAAAGATAGCCCCGGCTGGAGACATGGCGGTGGGTGGCGGAGCAGGAGGACCCCAAAGACCAGGAAGGGAGCGAGGCTAGCAGCCGTAAAGTCCCGTTTCTGGAGCCTTTTTCAAGGGTCCGTGGTGGAGGCACTGAGGCGCCCAGCCTTGAACTAGAGAGAGGGTGTGGGAATTCCCTCAGACGTTCCTTCGGAGCCCCGCAGAGAAACTCTGCTCTGCTTTCTCGCTTTTCCCTCTCGCTCTGAGTTTTCCGGTGACGATCTTAATGCGCGCACCTCCCCCCCCCCCGCCCCTGTAGACAGTTTTAGAAAACTATTTAAAAAAAAACAACGGACACCGAAACGTCTATTGTTTGGAACTAATGTCGAACGTTGATAGGTTGTGGCTGCTGAGTCTTAAATTTAAAAAGTTAAATGTATTATGGAATCGCAGAGACAGTTTTCCATGGCTATAGATTTATATGGAGCTGAAATGTTCAAAAAACCATTAGGGTCAAGGAAGGTGTTTTGTTTTAAAAGATTTATTATTTGAGGTTAGGGTTGCCAAGTCTGGGTTGGAAATAGGGTTGCCAAGTCCGGGTTGGAAAATACCTGGAGACTTTGGGGGTGGAGCCAGGAGAGGGTGGGGTTTAGGGAGGGGAGGGGCCTCAGCAGGATACAATGCCATAGAGTCCACCCTTCAAAGCAGCCATTTTCTCCAGGGGAGCTGGTCTCTGTCAGCTGGGGATCAGTTGTAAAAGCAGGAGATCCCCAGGCCCCACCTGGGGGTTGGCAGCCCTAATTGCCACACTGGCAGAAGCTGAAAGAAGTTTTGGCAGGCTAGCAGTAAAAAGAAACTGTAGACATTTTACTGTGGGGAAAGAACAGTTAAGCCCCTTAGCTATTTTGTCTATCAGGCATGAACTTGCAAGAGCAATTTACTCTGGGGAGATCATTCATAATTTTGCAGTGAAGAAATCCAGAAAAACAAACCTTTATAGTGAATTGGTGTGCTTCTAAAATGTTTGCAGCTGCAGTGGTCCATTATAATTTTTAAAAATGAAAACAAGCAATAGGACCTGAGGACTAACCAAAACATTAAAAAATAGTCAGTAAGCTTTGTAGGACTCTTGTTTAGACAGGATATTATGTTAACCATAAACAGCAAAAAAACCAACAACCCCCCCCCCCACTATACCACACTGGGTATTATGGGGTGTCTGCTGCTGAATAGCAGCAAGGAAACAGCCAGTCCTGGGGGAGTCATGCTAGGCAGGTGGTAGCAACTAACCCAATGATTGCTGGGGAGCCTGGCCTCAATGAGTCCTCCTTCAAAATCCAAATGAGCCCGTACCTCCTCCTAATGTTTACTGACAGAAACCAAAGCTTGAAGGCTGGCAATACTATTGTGGTTGCCTAGCAGCAGCCACAAAGAGCACTCATTTCTTAAAGCTAGAGGTGCTCCTTTTAGGTTTTCAGATACCTTGACAGGTTTGTTTCGTTTGTCCATGGCCCAGTCTCCAGATTTAAGTATCCATTGATATGGACATGTTTAGAATTGGATATATTGAGATTTTGTGTGTGTGTCTGTGTGTCTGTGTGTGTGTGTGAAGGGCCATCAAGTTGCAGCCAACTTATGGTGACCCCAGAGGTTTTTTTAGGCAAGAAACTAACAAAGGCAGTTTGCCATTACCTTCCTCTGCATATTGACCCTGGTATTCCTTGGTGGTCTCCCATCCACATACTAACCAGGGCCGAACATACTTATCTGTCGAGATTTGATGAGATTGGGCTAGCCTGGGCTAGGTATAAATACAACTATGTATTTCTCAATATAGTTAAGAATTAAACTGGATCTTTAACTTCTGAATGCTCTTTGTGGCAGAAAATGAAACAGGAAGTTTTGTGCAAGTTCTGTAAATGTGGGTGTTCAGCAAATCAGAAATTGTTTACGCTGAAAAAATATGGGAAGTGGAACTAATTGGTTTCTCTGTTATTGTTAGGTTTAGATGCAGATATATATATGGGTAGAATTATTCTTACTAATACTTTAAAAATCAAAGCAGCTATGTAGAATAAAAGAGGATAAAGATAAAAGGTTGAATCCTACAATTCTGCTAAGTTAAGTGCAGACCCCTCATCCAGAGGAAAGTCTCCTTCACTGGTAAAAGGCTAGTAGCACAGGAGAAAGGCGCCATACTTAGCAGAATGGAGTGATAGGATCCTACCCAAGATTTTTTAAAATAGTCCATCCCTCCACTGTGGATTGGTGCTCATTTGAGGCATATGTAAAAGTGACATACCCTGGGAATGTGTAGAATCAACACAATCTTGCAATTTGTTTTTTGCTTAATTTTTTTCCCCTTCAGTTTCTCAGAAAAATTAATGCAAATAGAAAGCCCACAAAAAGGGACATTGTAACTTCCTTGTGGAACCTATTGCGCTCTGTAGTCTCTGTATTCCCTCAGTACAATGCTATGCAAAGTTACTCCAGTCTAAGACCACTGATATCAATGGGATGAGAAGCAAAAGTAAAGGGTTACAAGAACAGAATCAGAAGCCTAAATGCAGCATCCCAGCGACTCACATATCACAACTATTATAATAACCAGTGTAAAGAAATAGAAAATAGCAAAAAAGGAAGAACAAGAGATTTGTTCCGCAAGATCCTCAAAATCAAACAGAAATTTTAAGCACAGCTAAGCATGTTGAAAAATCGACATAGAAGTACATTAACTGAACAGGACAAAATAAAAGATGGGAACAATACACTGATGAACTACACAAAAGAAATGAAAAGACGATATCAGCAGGAGTAGATGGGATAAGAATAGAGCTATTCCAAGCCACAGAAATTGAGTCCATCCCAATCTAACAACCACCACCACAACAAAACAATGGCTCCCAGACTGGAAATGCTCAATCTATGTTCCAGTTCCCAAAAAAGAGACATCAAAGATTGCAACAACGATTGGATCATCACATTAATTCCTCATGCAAGTAAAGTGATACTCAAAATCTTACAACAAAGACTGTTACCATATATGGAATAAGAAATGCCAGATGTTCAATCTGGATTCAGAAAAGGAAGTGGCACTAGAGGCTGAGGACAGACTGGCAGTCTCGGCCGCATCTGCCCTGAGGAGGCGGCCCGGACGCATTGTGGCGCCGCGCTCCTCCCGCAGCAGCCGAGCACCACTTCAAAATGGTGCTTGGCTGCTGCGGTGTGTGTTCCACCCGCCGGAGCGGGTGTGAATGTGCTCCGGGAGGGGGAGCCACGCGGCATCCGCACGCCGCCGTAGGAAGCTGCCCACAGTCTGAATGCTGCGGGTGGCTTCCTTCTGGCGGTGTGTGAACGCTGCGCCGCGGGGGAAATTTCCCTCGCCCTAGTCTGCCGTGCCAGACTTTAAGTCTGTCCACAGCCAGAGATCATATTGCAAATTTGCATTGGTTACTGGAGCATATGAGAGAATTTCGGAAGAAAATCAGCTTGTGTTTTATAGATCATAGCAAAGCTTTTGATTGTGTGGATCGTGAAAAGCTATGGTTGGTTTTAAAGGAAATGAGTGTGCCACAGCCTCTGACTATTTTAATGGTCAACCTATACTCTAGACAAGAGGCCACTGTTAGGTCAGAATATGGAGAAACAATGGTTTACAACTGGCAGAGGTGTAAGACAAGGATGTATTTTATCTCCCTGTTTGTTCAATCTATACACAGGACATATCATAAAGAAAACTGGATTAGGTTTAGATGAAGGTGGAGTGAAAATTGGAGGAAGGATCATTAACAATTTGAGATATGCAGTTGACACCACATTACTGGCAAAAAACGGTGACGACTTGAAACAACTACTGATGAATGTTAAAGCAAAAAGTGCCAAAGCAGGATTACAGTACAGTACAGAAGTCAAAAGTAATGACCACTGGGGAATTACACATCTTTAAGGTTGACGATGAAGAAACTGAAGTTGTTCAAGATTTTTTATTCCTTGGCTCCATCATCAACCAAAAGAGAGACTGCATTTTTCCACACCTCTACCACATGTGAAAGAAAGTGCCTATATTAGATCTACATTTCCAACAATTGTTGGAAGTACTGGGAAAACATTTTGTGATCTTGTCAGGCAACCAGTACCATCTATAGAACATCTTATAAATATTTTCCTTATAAGACGCTGATCTCAGGTATTTAACTGATACCCAGATTTTAGACCAGGCATCAGAAGATAGTATCAGAAATATTTGATGTGAATCTTGATACCAGAATTATTCTTATTAAATATGCTGCTCGAAACTGTTAAAGCAGATAGATACGTAATAACTTATATTATCACAGCAGCAAGAATCTTAATAGCAAAAAATTGGAAATATACGTATACCCCAATAGAAGAAGACTTAAAATATAAACTTTTTGAAATAGCAGAAATGGATAGGTTAAGTGCAGTTTGCTTTAATAAATCCAATGATAAATTTTGGAAAAATTGGAAAAAAGTTTACAAATGGATAAATGTAAAAATCCCTAATAGGGCTCAAAATATTTAACAATAAGTTACTTGTTTATGACTTAAAATGTAGAAAGTTCCTACATTTTTGTTGCATTTCCCTTGTTGCTTTCTTTTTTGTTTTAAACTGTATGTTGTTATAATAATAAAAAATGAATAAAATGTTAAAAAAAAAAAAAAAAGAGAGAGACTGCACCCAAGGAGATTGAGATTGGAGAGGGCAGCCATGAAGGAGCTAGAAAAGATCCTTAAGTGTAAGGAAGTGTTGCTGGTGACCAAGATCAAGTGAATTCATGCCATAGCATGGGCGTCAACTATGGGGGGGCTCGAGGGCTCGAGCCTCCCCCGAAATTTCCCGGGGGGGGCTCAGCCACCCCCGGCAAAAGGGAGCGCCCGCCGCCGATGGCCAGTCAGCCGGCCAGCTGGCTGTCGCTGCCTCTCCTTCCCCCCACCCCCGGCCTGTCCTCCTGCCTCCCTGGGGCGGGGGGGGAGAGAGGCGGCGGGGACATGCTCCCGCGCTTCGCGCACGCGGCTAGCAGTCAGCCGGCCAGCTGGCCGCTGCCGCCGCCGAGCCTGCCTCCCTGGGGCCGGGGGGGGGGAAAGAGGAGCGGCGGGGACATGCTCCCGCACTTCATGTGCGCGGCCAGCAGTCAGCCGGCCAGCTGGCTGCCGTCGCCGCCGAGCCTGCGCCCCGAGCCTGCCTTCCTGGGGCTGGGGGGGGGAGGAGCAGCGGGGAGATGGTCCCGTGCATGCGCGCACGCTTTGCGCGCGCGCACGAGAGAGCCCCCACCCCCCCGGGGATTTACAAACTCTACGCCCCTGTGCCATAGTATTCCCCATTTACTATGTATGGGTATGAAAATTGGACAAAGAAGAAAGCTGACAGGAAGACAGTAGATTCCTTTGAAATGTTTTACGGATGTCATGGACTGCCAAAAAATGAATGTGGGTTCTAGATCAAATCAAGCCTGACCTCTCCCTAGAGTGACGCTAAAATGACTAAACTGTGGCTATTGTACTTTAGTTACATTATGAGAAGACAAGAGTCACTGAAAAAGACAATAATGCTAGGGAAAGTTGAAGGCAGCAGGAAAAGAGGAAGACCCAACATGAGATGAACTGACTGAATCAAGAAAGCCATGACCCTCAGTCTGCAAGATCTGAGCAAGGCTGTTAATGACAGGATGTTTTGGAAGGCATTAATTTGTAGGGTTACCATTAAGTCGGAAGCTAATTGACCGCACTTCACAAACACAGAAATCCTTGCCTGAATGGCTGCTAGCCTACCAGCCTGCCTCAGGCATGGGTGCAGCCTCCACCCTGCCAGCTCTTTTATCCACCCTGCCTGGATGCAGTCACCTTTTGTTACTTTTCTGGGAAGCCTCAGAAGCGACTTGATGGCACTTTAATGCATACACAGATTGGAGTAACCCAAGTTGAGACTGCACTGCCGATCTGTTTTTCTTCTTCTGGTCTTTCTTGAGAATAATAGTATTCAGAGTTCTGAATAGACCTGATTACATAACTAAAATATTGATTACCGCCACAGAATGTGGCAATGGTCACTTGTTTGTATTGTTTTAAAAAGTGATTAAACCCATGGAAGATATATCTAAAACATCTTTTAGTTTATGACTAAGTGGAGCCTCCATGTTGAAAGGCAGTTTGCCATTGAATACCAGCTGGTGGGGGGGGGGGAACAACTGTGAGGTAGGGCTTTCTAGCATGTGGTTAATAGGATTAGATAGATGCAATCCATGTGGGCTGTTTAAAATAGCAATACAGTAATAGATGAAGTAAATAAAGCAGAACCTGGCAAACTAGGGACAGTTCAGTCATTTACAAAGCTGGTGAAGCAAAACTATTATTGGTGCAGCAAAACATCTTGATGCAGCCAAGGATAATCATGTGTATTTAGTAAGATTGCTTTATGTTAATTATTAAATACTTGGTTGGAAAAATAGGTCTCTAATTCCTGTAAGTAATTATAGCCTTTTATTATCCCAAACAGCAGTTTCAACCCCACAAATCAACTAAAAGCATACTTGCTGTTGATCTTTTTTTTTAAAAGGCAGTATACTTTTAGCTTGGACCCCATGGTAAATCTCTGTTAATGGAAGGTGGGTGGGATTCTACCAGTTCCCCCCTCCCAGTGCAGACCCCCTCCAGTTTACCTCTCACGCTGCCCCTGGTGTTTCCCTGAGCTCTTTTGGGTTGCAGCAGAAGAATCAGCCAAGAAATTCCTATTCTGCTTGTGGAAATTCCTTTCATTAGTGGAGAGTTGCTACAGGATCCAAGTCTTATATTTTTAACAGTTTATTTATACAGAAAATGTGGACAGATTCCATCTATAATAAGTCAACTATTTATTACAAACTTAGCTCTTAAACCTATGTGTTGTGTATTGCCTCTTTTAAGAGGCTAACCCAGAAAGCCTCAGTGCAGCCGGAGAGAAACAGCTTTACTTACTTGCCTACTAGTAACTGGCTCTACACAGTGTTCAAGCCACCCCAGATCAATCCTGGCTTTAGTGAACAAGAAACAGAAAATCTTTTAGTTATTTATTTTCATTTTTTCTTTTCAAGCCAAATTTTCCCCTATTGTCACCTTTGTTTATGACTACACAAACTTTGGGTGATTATAGCCTGAAGGCAAGAACACGATCGTTCGTTCGTTTGTTTGTTGAGGCAATTCAGATTGAACTGAGAGTGCATTGAGCTTTACATGGGACTGACATGGAAAATATCAGTGCTAGTCAGTGGGAAACATATGAAGCAGTGATGGCCTTAGGAAAAAGCTGGAATGATATCCTGCTGGAGCTCATTTTTGAAGGGCTTGCACTGACAACCGGTTGGAAGTGAAGCACTATAAACCAAGAATAGAGATTTCCCAATGATCCTAAGGTCCGAACATCAGGTAGAGAAGAAAGCCTTTATTTTTATGACGTCAGTCTCGGCAATGGTAATCCATTAAAGCTACCGAGCCCCGATTTTACTGAGGCTTGGTGTTTTATACCGGGGGTGGGGACGCACAGAAAGGAAGGGGACAGTGTCATACAGCATCATATTTGTTAACAAATCATATGATATAACTCCGCCTAACTAGCTGCTCAAGTGTTAGGAATGTTTCTATCTAAATGTTGCTAATTGCTTGCCATTCCCATGGTTCTTTAGCCCAGCCTAAGAGCAATAATGTTGCCCACTAAACAATGTAAGATTGTTAGCTAGATGTTGTTAGTGTTCCATGTAACAGCAAAGAATCTTGTTTCATTGACCTTGCATTTCAAAGCTTCTAACTTACTAAGCAATATGCAGAGTTCTATTCAGCATAATTATTGATTAATTTTTCTTATTGCTTCATTCCCCCCTCTGGGCGCTCTGCCACGAAGTGGGAGAGCTGCCCACCTTTATTCATAGACATGTGGTTCACCTATTTGTGATAGTTCTACATATTGATAGCGCTGTCTTACATTTTGCACGTATAAGAGTCTTGCAGCATCTATATTTCCCACCGCTGCTTCTACTGATCTACGCACCATTGATCTGACCATATGAATCAAACAAGGCATTATCAGCAGTCCACTTAGAGCAATACCAATCATTAAGAGAATCTCTTTCCAGTTCGCAAACAGACTTCCCAGAAACTCTTCAGTATCCAGCAACCTTGTCCACGTCTGAACTGGGACATGCAGCAAGTTTCTCATTCTGTCGGTTATCTGCTCTATTGCCTTTCCGTTGTCATTGATCTGTAGGCCGCAATTGGTGAGATTTAAACTTTCTGCAAACGCCTCCTTTTGCAGCTAGGAGGAAGTCCAGTGCCAGGCTATTTTGATGCACTGCTGGGCACATCTGCCTGTTGGTTACTGCAAGTAGTTAAGAGCAAGTGAAGTTTCATTAGTTATGATTTTTAAGACAGCCTGCAAACGAATAATAAGGCTTAGCATGTAAATGGGGGGTCCAATAGCCATAAATTCCATTAGTTGCCCATGTAGCGGGCCCATAATCTTGGATAATTCTCTCTGGGGGCCGTTTATTGCCTTGACAGGCATCAATGCAAGTGGAACATCTTTTTACGGCCCAGAGTATCATATACAGGTATTTCCAATCGCTCTCTTGTAGAGATAGGCAGCAGGAAGAAGCTGGGTTGAATTGTGCCAAGAACACAAGCTCCTTTCCAGTTGTGGGGCAGAATAGCATAAGCAGATATTTCACAAATTTAATCTAAGTGATCAGGAGCTTCCCATTCAAACAAATCAGTACAAAGTAAATGATAATATACATCAAGCAGAGACTTAGTATTCACCTGTGGTGTAGAGACAAAAGAAACATTAGTAGCCGAGAAATTCATATACAGTTGAGGCTTATATTGATTGCATACCCAAGCAGACTCACATTCCAGGGCACCTATTGAATAATTGAAATAAAGACCCTGTCGAAGAATACATAGGTTTTTAACTATAGGGTGCTGTAAGGTCCATTTAGTGGGGCAATTCCTATTTTTCCATGTTAAATTAGCAGCAGTAATATTTATTAAATCTAGCCCCCTTACCTCCAATGGTTATTGTTCACCTATGCTTGTCCCCACACATACATAACAATTTTTAACACTAAGAAATTTATGGAAGAGCAAAGGAATATACTTAATGAGCCTATTTCAAAAAAGGAGATTATAGACACAATTAAAAAACTAAAATCCCAAAAATCTCCAGGTCCAGATGGCATCCCGTCAGAAATATATAGATTATTTGCAGAGCAGATAGTGGGACCCCTAAAAGATACGATACAACAAACTTTTGAGAAAGGAAAGATGCCCGCATCATGGGAAGAAGCAACAATAACGCTGATTCCTAAACAAAATTTAGATTCAACAGAGATCAAAAATTACCGACCGATTTCGTTGTTGAATTTGGATTATAAGATATACGCTACCATTCTAGCATCTAGACTGAAAAAGGTTCTTTCAGAAACTATCCACTATGACCAGGCAGGCTTTTTACCTAGACGTCATTTAAGACAGAATATGCGTACAATTTTGAATACGTTAGAATATTACGAAACACATCCAGGAAAACAAGTAGCCTTATGTTTTATAGATGCTGAAAAGGCATTCGACAACTTAAATTGGAATTTCATGTTGAATCAATTAAAATACTGGAACTGCGGCGAGAATTTCTACATGATGGTCGAGGCAATTTATAAACAACAAGAAGCGAAAGTAACTTTCAATGGAACAGCAACTGAGAATTTCCTGATAGGAAAAGGGGTTAGACAGGGATGCCCACTTTCACCTCTTCTATTTATATTTACGCTGGAGACACTGTGCGATACTATTAGATCAGAAAATAGTATCAAAGGATTGAGGGTAAAGGGAGAAACTTTCAAACTGTTGGCATTTGCTGACGACTTAGTCTGTATTATTGAAGATCCACTTGAATCAATGGGAAGCTTTCTAAGAATAATAGACGAATATGGCAAATTTGCTGGATTTAGGGTAAACAAGCAAAAAACGAAAATGTTAATTAAAAATTGTACCAAAGAAAAGGGAGAACAATTAGAAAATTTGACAAAATTTGAAATAGTCAAAAAAGTAAAATACTTAGGAATCAACCTTACTAATAGGTGTAGTTCACTATACCAAGAAAATTATCAGAAAATCCTAATGGAAATTTAAAAAGATCTTGACACTTGGGGAGGCCTACAACTGTCACTTTTAGGACGTATTGCCCTAACAAAAATGAATATTTTACCACGTTTAAATTTTCTGTTTCAAACCTTGCCAATATTAAAAAATCAACTGTTTTTCAAAGATTTAAATAAATGCATTTCCAAATTTATATGGCAATCCAAAAAACCGAGAATCAGGTTAAAGTACCTACAAGACAGGAAAACCCGAGGGGGCCTCGGCCTCCCTGATTGGCATTTATATTATGTAGCTTCAGGGTTGGTTTGGCTGAGAGACTGGCCAAAATTAGAAAACCTTAGATTACTAAAACTGGAAGGCCACGATATGCAAACAGGCTGGCATACTATATTGTGGTATGGGGCCAGAAACAAAGTCTTTAGACAACATGCAATTCGCGATGCTTTGTTAAAAATCTGGGAAGAAACCAGATATAAATTTTATTGGAAAACGGCACTTTGGGTTTCCCCCCTCGAGGCGTTTACAATACCATCACTATTAACAGAAGAAAAGACCCTAAAATATGCGGACTTGTTAGATGTTAAAGTACAAATTAAAACAGAAGAACAACTGAAGGATTTTAAATTAACATGGTGGGAAACAAACCAGCTCTATTTGAGATATAATATTGACAAACAGCAGGGATTTGAGAAAGAATTAACCGAATTTGACAAAATATGGTTGAGAGCAGAAGAGAAAATGATATCGAAAATTTATGATTGCCTACTAGAAAATAAAATGCAAGACGAATGGGTGAAACCCAATATGATTACTTGGGCACGGACCATAGGTAAAAATATAGAATTAGACAGTTGGTCAACAATATGGAAAGACAACCTAAAAATTACTAGGGCAAATACATATAAGGAAAATCTGGTTAAGATGTTTTATATGTGGCATTTATCACCAGTAAAAATGGCTAAATATTCTAAGGGAATCCCTAATACATGCTGGAAGTGCAAAATAAACGTGGGATCTTATTACCACTTATGGTGGACATGTTCAAAAGTTAAAAAATATTGGCAAATGATTAAGAAAACTTTGCAGGAAATTGCCCAAATTGAACTTTCTCTTGAGCCGGAACTGTTTTTACTTAATATATTACCTAAGAATATAACAGGAAATCAGAAAAAATTGATTTTACATGGTATCACGGCTGCACGCCTATTACTAGCAAAACATTGGAAAACCGATAAAATTCCCTGCATAGAGGACTTTATTTCAAAGTTATATGAAGTAGCGGAAATGGATATGTTGACAATAAGACTAAAAAACAAAAATGAAATTGTGTTTAAAAATACTTGGGAGAAATTTTATGTTTGGTATGAAAACAGACTTACAAATGCAAGAAAGAGGGAGGGTTAGAGTATTTAAGGTTTTTTTGGAAGGGGTAACCTCTTTGTATGGAAATATGTATGTAATAATTATATATCAAATCAGGTTAAAACGAAAACGACAATAAATAAATATTAAAAAAAAACAAAAAAACAATCAACACTCTACCATCCGGGGCTTGGTAAACCAGCTCAGGATTCAAATACGGTTTGACATAAGTGACAACCCCTCTTTTTTTCTTTGTAGGGTCCGAGGAAATGAAGGCTATGCCTAATTTCTTACAAGTCAGAAGTCTATTATCCTTTACCTTCATGTGTGTTTCCTGGATACATATAACGTCTAATTTTAGCTTACAAATCTGATTCAAAATTCTGCTCCTTTTTTGCGGTCCATTTAGACCATTTACATGAATAGACACGACCTTAAATTTCTGCCTGTCCATCATTTTCTTTTGCTGTCCCCTTCTTATGTTGCAACCTGGTTGTCACACTCAATGGAATCGTACCTTGTTGTCTCTTTCTTTGTTTCATCTCCTTTCCCTGATCTTTATTACCTAAACTATCATCTTCTGAGCTTACCTTCTCCTCCACCGGAATACCCATCTCCTGCCCATATTTCCGCACAAAATCCTCCTTTTTATATATAGAAGACAAATTTGTGTCTCTTGCCTTTGAAAGTAAAGGATAGGCCCTCCGGCAATAACCATTTGTAAGTTATCTCATGTTCCCTCAGTGCCGTAGCCAATACATTATATTCCCGTCTTTTTTCTCTGATTCTCCACGGAATATCCCTGAGTATAGGGATCTCTGTTCCCTGAATTTTTAGTGGAGAATTTCTAGAAGCTTCCAAGATCTTATCCCTAATCATCCTCTTACAGAACTTCACGTGTATTTCTCTTGGGCAATTGTTTCTTTTTGCATACGCCGAATTTCGTCGATATGCCTGTTCTATTTCACTCTGAATTTCAGCTGATGTTTCCTGTCCTAGTAACTCTGAAAATGCCACTGCTAAGTCTTCTTTTAATCTTTCCTCTTTATTTTCTGGAATGTTCTGTAGTCTAAGGACATAAGCTGATTTATCTAGTTCTCCTAGATGGAAGGAAAGTTCTAATAGTAAATGTATATGCGCCAAATAAAGGTCAGCAACAAGGAAGATTTTTTGAACAACTGAAAGAGACTTTGGCCAGGCATTCATCGGAAGAACTATGTATGGTAGGGGACTTTAATGCGGTTGTGGACGGCAAGTTGGATCGTAAAGGCTCAAAGAAAAACATTAAGAGACAAAGTGAACTTCCTCCTTCTTTCAGAGACCTAATAGAAGAACATAATATTGTGGATGTGTGGAGGACCAGAAACCCCTTTAAAAATGATTTTACTTTTTTCTCTGCACGATATAAATCATGGTCCCGTTTAGATTTGATTTGGATCTCAGCATCCCAGTTACCTGATACAACGAATGTAGAGATCCTCCCAGGGTCATTTGCTGATCATAGCCCAGTTTTGTTGGTTCTTCAAGATAGGATTAAAAAATTTAGGTGGTCAATGCGGACCTGGTTGCTTAATGACAAGAAATTTGTTAATAAATGTAAGGAAGAGTTTAATTTCTTTTTTCTAACAAATAATATACCGGAAACAAATATTACAGTGGTGTGGGACGCTTTTAAAGCGTTTGTAAGAGGGAAGATGATTAGCGAAGAAATCTGGCAAAGAAAAATAAACAAACAAAAATATGCTGAATTAGTAGCTAAAATAAGGAAAGAGGAAACTTTATTGAAGCTAGACCCATCTTCTGAGGAACTCATTAACAAGCTGAAAAAACTACAACATATGATGAACTGTCTACTTTCCCAAGAGGTAGCTAATAGACTGAGATTTGCCAGACAAAACTATTTTGGAAACGCAAATAAGGTCTCAAGATGGCTAGCATATAGGTTAAAAAAAATACGAGCCGATAAAATAATTAAATCTTTAAAAAACAATAAAGGTGAGATATGTTTTGCTTCTAATGAGCTAAAAGAGATTGTTTACAGATTCTATGCAGATCTCTACCAACAAAAAAAACAAGAGCAAAAGGGTATTCAGAATTATTTGGAGAAAGTGATAAAGAAAAGATTTACTCCTGAACAAAAAAACCTTCTAAATCAGTCTATCTCTCCCTTCGAAATCCATCAAGCGATTCAGAAAATGAAAAAAGGTAAAGCCCCAGGTCCGGATGGTATCCCTGTAGAATTTTATCTTTTGTTTGAAGAACAAATAGCTGAGCCCTTAAAATCAATTATACAAAACATACATGAAAGCAAAAGAATTCCGGAATCATGGAATGAGGCCACGATCGCCCTAATTCCAAAGAAAAGCACAGATAATACCGACATAAAAAACTATAGACCAATTTCGCTCCTCAACATAGACTATAAGATCTATGCAAACATACTGGCCTCCAGGTTTAAGAAAGTTTTAGTGCAGACAATTCATAAAGACCAGTCTGGTTTTCTTCCCCAGAGGCAAATTCGTAATAATGTCAGAATTATGTTGGACATCTTGGAATTTTTTGAAACTCAATCAGATAATCAGCTAGCCCTGATCTTCCTTGACGCAGAGAAAGCGTTTGATAACGTTAATTGGCAGTTTCTTTTAGCCCAATTAAAACACTGGGATTGTGGGGAAAAGTTTTTTGATATGGTTAGCGTAATTTATGATAAACAGGTAGCGAGTGTAGTAATAAATGGTGAGAACACAGAAAAATTCCACATAACAAAAGGTACCAGACAGGGGTGTCCTCTATCGCCCCTATTGTTTATTTTTGTTATTGAAACATTACTGGAAGAAATTAGGGAACAATCAAATATCAAAGGAGTAAGTGCTAGAGGGCAACATTACAAAATGCAAGCATTTGCAGATGACGTGGTTTTTATATTAGAAGATCCTGAGGCCTCAATAGATAAGTTACTTATTACCTTGCAAGACTTTGGCCAGGTGGCGGGTTTTAAGATTAATACTAAAAAAACGGTCATACTAACAAAAAACTGTTCGGAGAAAACTAAAAAAAATTTGAAAGTCAAGACGGGCTTCGAAATAGTTAAAAAAGCTAGATATTTAGGTATTAACCTTACTACTAGAACCAGCTCCTTGTTTGAGGATAATTATAAGACGTTGCTTTCAGACATTAGTAGAGACTTAACAAAATGGGGAAAGTTGCAGCTATCTTTGTTAGGCAAGATAGCTGCTATTAAGATGAATGTCTTACCTAAAATTTTATTTTTATTCCAAACCATCCCAATAATTAAAAATCAGGAATTTTTTAGGCAATTAGAAAAACTCATTTCGACATTTATATGGCAAAATAAAAAACCCAGGATCAGACTTAAAGATATGCAGGACAAGACAAACAGAGGTGGCTTAGGTCTACCAGATTGGTTGTTATACTACAGGGCTGCCGCTATGGTATGGATTAAAGAATGGGCATTGTTGAATGATACGAGAATTTTAAGCCTAGAAGGACATGACTTACCAATGGGTTGGCACGCCTTCTTTTGGTACAGTCAGAAAAGCGCTACATTTAGACATCATATTATCAGAGGTGCATTACTTAAAGTCTGGGAAGAAATTAGACATTATTTCTATATAAAAATTCCAACTTGGGTGTCGCCCTTTGAAGCTTTCATCAGACCTTCCCTACTAACTAAAGGGAAGAAAATGAGCTATGGCCAGGTTCTAGACGAAAATAATACGCTAAAAACACAGGAGGAATTTCATAAGCAAGGAAGTAATCTAACATGGTGGGAGACTATACAACTCCGCTCTAGATATAACAATGATAAACAAATGGGTTTTTACAAGGAGGCAACAAGCTTTGACAAAGTGTGGTTAGAGTCCCCAAATAAGAACATTAAAAAAATTTATAACTTCCTATTGGAATTCAAATTAATGGAAGAAGAGGTCAAGCCAAATATGATATCGTGGTCACGAGATTTGGGTAATGCGTTGGATCAATGGCATAAAGTATGGACGACAAATGTTAAAATGACCAGATCTGTAGCCTTCAAAGAGAACTTTTATAAAATGTTTTTTAAATGGCATCTAACTCCCGAAAGGCTTTCCAAATATTCAAAAACAACTCCGAATGTATGCTGGAAATGCGGGAAGAACGCAGGTACCTATATACACATGTGGTGGCAGTGTGTTGAAGCGAAAAAAATTTGGTTAATGATACAAAAAACAATACAAGATATATTAAAAGAAAACATAGCTTTGAAACCAGAAATATTCCTTCTCAATATGCTTCCTGAACCAATTAAAAAGATAGATAAGATAATAGCAATTCATGGCTTTACTGCGGCTAGAATCATTTACGCCAAGTATTGGAAATCTAAGAAGATTCCGAGCTCTCAGGAATTTTTACAAAATTTTTTACAAGCTATGGAAATGGATAGACTAACTAGAATGCTAAAGGGTAAAGACAATGACGCTTATAAGATAATTTGGGCCAAAGTATACAGGTGGATAGATGGGGAAACATGGGAAATATAGTTGACTTGTTATTGTCAACTGTTAACTGATGGTAGACTACTTAATGTAAATTATTTAGGTATTGGTTTATATATGTATAATTTTGCACTACTACTAAGTCGAGCCCAGTTGGTTACTTTTCTCTAAAGTGCTTCTCAATACTGAAACTCAGTTGATACTATGGTTATTTGTAACTTGTATAAAATCAATAAAATCTATTAAAAAACAACAACAATTTTTAACACTCACTTCGGATGCTATTTGCTCTGCAAGATCAATAAACAATTCTTAGTGAATGGGGGTTTTTCTATCTGCTTGCCCATTTCTTGTCAGAACTCTGTTTGTACACGCTTTTCTTCTGGGTGAGGGGGTGAACCTATTAATTCCACCATACTATGACCATAAGGATCTACACCCCTTCCATCTATTGCAATTACCATAAACTGTTTGTTTGGAGGAGCTGGAAGTTGGAGGCAGAGTAGAAATACATAAGGGAGTGCAAAAACTTTCTGTATATGCATTGGAACCCTGTCCCAGAGACAAAAATTTTTTTTTTATCAGGACTAGTAGTAGTACTGCCATAAGAGACATAATAAGAGTGTACAAATATGTCTTTTCTTGAGCATATTGAGTCTCCCACCATTGGTTTCCACAACTCCTCTGATGGCTTTGAGATGCCTGTTTGGAAATAGCAGCACAAACATTGAAGCATACAGTACAAATATGTCTTTTCTTGAGCATATTGAATCTCCCAGGAATGAATGTTTTCCCCGGACCTGCTTTATAAGAATAAATATTAATACGAGCTCCAACAGAATAAGCCTGGGGTTTGAAACACACAGGTTTAGGAGGTTGGTGGCACACATGGTATGAGGTATTCTGGTAAAGGCACAAAGAAACATTTGAGGTTAAGCAGTTATAGTCAGTATGATAGACAAGAGTCTGGGAAACCTGAAAGTTTCTATAAGTAGCTCTGACACAGTCATGTCACTGGCTTATAGCCTGTGCTTGTGAAATGAAGAGCAGCAGCAGGAATATCCAGGTGGTGGAAGGAATGCCCAGTGCACCTTCTCGACGACGAACCAGACCTTGTTAAAAGTCTCAGCAGGGGTTTAGCAACCGTTGGTTGTGTTCTCCCGGGCCGACTGGAGAAAAGCAGGGCAACAAGACACATTTTGGATCATCACAGATGTTGGATTAGATCTTGGAGCGGTGACCCACTGAGGAGGGGTAAACTGTAAATTAAACCAGTGGAACCAAGGCCTTTTCGCTTAGCTACTTTAGCAGATGAGGGCAAACCTTAGAATAAAGATGTAACAATTTTAGCCAAACAATAGGCCTATTTCTTCCCAGGGTATGAAGCTGTAAAAGTATTTAATGTAGCAGATATGGGTACGAGCATGTTCTTCATCCAACTGAAGCTACTGAAATCAAGAGTACACACAGTTATGATTTATCGAGAAAAAGCAAGGTTATGAGCAGTGTAACTCTCTGTCAGCATCTTAACATTTTCCCCAGCATGCAGGCAATGAACCAAAGTGAATATTTGAATATACCTTCATGATTGATTTCCATTCCTGTGATTTGGTTCACCAGTAAGACTTTATATATATATATATATATATAATATACGTCTCTCTATGCCAGAAAGAGGCTAAATATGCTTACCAAGGTTAGCTAGGTCAAGTCAGTGGCAGAGTGTTCTTTAACTGTGCTTACAACAAATTTCCTCTTAGTTCACTGACACCAACCTTAGCTCATTCCCCCCTGTATAAGCTTTAGCAACCATTAGCATTGTTACAATGCTAGGGAAACAGTTAAACAAGGTCTGGCATTTTGAAATCTCTAATAGGATTAGTTATTTTGCCATCATACTTTTGGAACATAAAGGAAACAGATGAATCAGATAAACTATTGAGCACTTTTCCCCTATTTGTAGAGCAGCCTTTTGCTATGCCATGTAGAAAGCCTGCTATAAATTAAATGAAACAAAACATACTACCTTTTCCCTGGAAAGACCTAGTGCATGGATTTTGAGGGGCAGTACCTATGGCAAAGTCCTGTATAATAAAATGAATGTGGGTTAAACAGTCTTTACACTTCCAGAGCCATGTGTTTTGGTGTTTCTTTAACCAGGTTTTTAAGAACAGGTTCCAATCCTGGCTGACCTTCTGGAACGTTTGAGGAAATCAAAAATCAAGGAAAAGACATTCTTCTGTCCAATGAGAATAAATCCTGGCTTCTTAAAAGAAAACAGTTTTTGAATTAACAGAACTGTGTCAGGATTGCCGTCAATATCCATTGCTGTAAAACTGCAAGGCAATTTTGGTCTGTCTCTGAATGCAGGCTCCGTATGGAGGGAAAAGTTTCTGCAGAAGGGGGGGGGGGGAACACCTTCCCATTTCCCCACTTGATCAGTCCAAATATAAACCGTCAAACACATCAGTCTCTTTAGCAGGTGTAATCTGCTTTTTCCTCACGCCAACTCAGGACAACATCATTCAGCTGATGTTTAATGGAACCACATTCCAGAATCTTTTTCAGCAACTCTCACCATCTCAGTCCAAGGGGGGGGGGCTCCCCCATCCAGTATAGATTGATGCACAGCATTTCCCACCTCCAAACAACGTACTTTAACCACTGGCATCATCACTTTCCATTATCAGTCATAACAGAAGGCAGGGTAAGCCTCCCCTTTTCCTCATTGTCTCTGCAAGGCCACGGTGCATAAAAAAAATATTTTCTCCTATGAACAGATAAAACTCAGAAAAAAAATTTTTTTTTGAGGAGAAGGAAAATGAAATGGAAACAAAATATTTAGACTCAAGGAGAAAGCGTATTCAGAACTTAAAATTAAATCAAAGGAGTGTGTGACAGTGTAACAACAACAACAACAAAAAAGGATTCTAGGTCCTTCCCCACCCCCTCTTTTCCTGCCTATCCTGAAAATTAACTCCCAATAACGTACCTGGAATATTTTATAAATAGCCACACTTTACTCTCCTGGCTTAGCAAGGGCTGTTACAATCTTTTACAATTGCGAGACCAACCAGAATCTGTCATTAAAATATTAACATTAGGTGTCATAGCATCTGCTTATTTGAACATAAATTGGATTCCGTTTAGGACATTCTGTCCTGAGAAAGGGGAGAGAGAGAGAAAGAAAAAGGGGGAGGGGGAACAGGAGACTCCTTTGCAAAAACAAACAAACAACATTTTGACTCCAGGAATTAAACTAAAACAGTTTCTCATTATTAGAATGACACAGTAACAAACTTTGTACCCTTTTACACACTAAAAGGCAGGGCATGTACTTACAGATCTTCAATATATAATCATTTTCCTTGTATAACTTATAACTTTGGTCTGTTATGCGACTCTCACTCGCTTCCAGAGGCCAAAAATTTTCTGTACTGAAATAATTCTGACACAGCTTTATAAACAAAACAATTAGCTCTGCTCAGACCAGCTGAGATATGAACATTATTGCAAAGTAACCTTTAAGTTTTACTAACCTTATAAATCATTTGTCCCTTTCAAAAGACTGTATAACAACTTAAAATTGACTTAAAAGTTTTAAAAACCAACAGCCTGGACTGGCAAATCACCTTGAGAGAACTCTGCAAGATTATTACACCTCCAGGAAACCATTCATTGATTTACTACCAGCATTTATATCTGTACAGTATTTCTACCATCTTATTTACAGAATACCTATATCATATATTAACACCACAACATATTTTAATTTCATCTTAATTCTTCAAACAAGCAGGTATATACAATTTTACAAGGGTACCCAAAGGCCGTGACTGAATTCAATCTTTGTTTGGAAGGAAACAGCCAGGCTAATAAGCTTCACAGAATGTCTGGAATTTTATGGGAGTCGATGCTTTCTTTAACATGAATTACAATAAACATTTGAACAAACAAACAAACCTCTGGACACAAAGGGAGGGGGAGACCAAGAACGCAATTGATACACTCTTTCACATCCATTTTTCAAACATTTCAATCACCACGGGAGAGACCTTTTAATCAGAAGAAAGCTATGTCTCTTTTATTATTATTATTTTAATTCAGCCTCCTGCCTTCCTTGCGTCAGGCTGATTCGAGAGCCTTACAGCAGATAAGCAGGCAGCCAAATTTTTCTTTTTTCTTTTGGGAGGGAATAACTGCAGCAGTGGGAGCTTTTTGTTTCTGGCTTGGGCATAACTGGACAGATATAGGGAATAGCTCCTGGCACAGGGAAAGATTGCCTCACCGCAGTCTGGGAATATAGCTTTTGCCGAGTTGGAAAGCTGGCCAATTGCTCTCACAAAATCTCTGCAAGTCTGTAGCCAGAAGGGCTTCAGCATATTCAGACAACACAAGCTAACAACTAGGAAACACCACGGAAAAGGGACGAGGCCAACAGTAGCAAGTCTGCTGCCCTGAAACACAAGGTATCCTTATTCAATCATCTTTGGTTCCAACAACACACTATGCAACCGACAACAATTAGTTTCTCAAAAATACATTGTCATCAGAAACAACAGTTATCTTCATATTCACACACAACAACAATTCCCCCCCTTTCCCCGAGCAGAGCAGGACTCCTCTAGTCCTCTTTAGCTCTGCCAAAAAGTCTCCTGAGAGGAGGCTAGACTTTAGGTGATGCAGGCCCACTGCGCTGACATCTGTCTACCTCCTCTTTCCATGAAAGGAGGCCGGGCTTTAGGTGATGCAGGCCCACTGCACTGACATCTGTCCCCTACCTTTCCCTCGGAGGGGTGATCAAGTCCTCCCTTCTCTCACTCTGGAGAGGTATCCTCACCTATTCCATAAACCTCATATACTTGCTTGTTTCCTGTAGACTCCGGAGTTGTTGTAGCAGAAGGGTTTGTTCTCCTGGTCGGATTCTTCAGAGCGAGCAGCTCCCGGCAAGAGTCGCCGAGTCTCTTTGGAAACAGACCTCTCAAACTCGAGAGGGGGCCCCTGTCTGCTTGCTCAACGCAAGCCCGGCGGCTCTAGACGGAGCTGTGGCTCGAGAAGGTCTCCAAAAGCCCCCCTTAGGCTGAGAAACCTCTCTTTCCCGGTCAGGGAACCAAATGAAACACTATAAACCAAGAATAGAGATTTCCCAATGATCCTAAGGTCCGAACATCAGGTAGAGAAGAAAGCCTTTATTTTTATGACGTCAGTCTCGGCAATGGTAATCCATTAAAGCTACCGAGCCCCGATTTTACTGAGGCTTGGTGTTTTATACCGGGGGTGGGGACGCACAGAAAGGAAGGGGACAGTGTCATACAGCATCATATTTGTTAACAAATCATATGATATAACTCCGCCTAACTAGCTGCTCAAGTGTTAGGAATGTTTCTATCTAAATGTTGCTAATTGCTTGCTGTTCCCATGGTTCTTTAGCCCAGCCTAAGAGCAATAATGTTACCCACTAAACAATGTAAGACTGTTAGCTAGATGTTGTTAGTGTTCCATGTAACAGCAAAGAATCTTGTTTCATTGACCTTGTATTTCAAAGCTTCTAACTTACTAAGCAATATGCAGAGTTCTATTCAGCATAATTATTGATTAATTTTTCTTATTGCTTCAGAAGCAATAAAAATAAATGCCCACTGCCTCTGGAATCTGCTTCCAAAAGCAACTGTTTCACAAAACTGCATAGAATACCTAGCCTTGAAACTAAGAAAATAATGGGCTGGATCCCATCTAAATTTTGTGCACAGCTTTCCTACCTTCCCCCTACAGACGCAGCCCAGGATGAAACCATGGGCCTTTTCTCACTAGCTTTCCCCCGCAGTTTACACCGAAGCTAGCACCGGAGCTTCTGGTCAGTTCCCCACCATTTGCTCCCTGCTCACAATTTCCTCCAGAGTATCACTGCACTGCTCCGGAGCTTCCCTGGAGCAAGAAAATCCTGCTGGAACAGGATAGTGAGAAAAGGGCCCATCTTTATTTAACTTCACATGCATTCAGTAGATCATGTACTCATGACCTTAGCTGATAGCTGGGTAGAAAAGTTACATCTTTGTGATTCAAATCATCTATTGCTGTAGTGAGAAAGAGATGGGTTTCCCCTTCCCCTTGTGTTAAGGATAGACAAAGAAGACCAAAAAGAACAATAAAACTCCTATCTTCGCGCCTCTGAGCTCAGGGAATTACTCTTGATGAGCCAGTCAGAGGGATGCCTTTGGGATACCTAGCTCAGGACTACAATTCCCAGGGGCAATTGCACTTAAAGATACATAGCAGTTTTACTAAACTACGGCCGAGGACATACTTGTATTCTGCTGCGCCTCCGCGGCGCAGCAGAACAAGGTGGGGGGAATTGCCCCCGCCGCGCGGTGTTCACACGCCGCTGGAAGGAAGCCGCCCACAGCGTCCAGACTGCAGGCGGCTTCCTGCAGTGGAATGCGAACGCCACACGGCTCCCCCGGCCGGCGCGCGTTCACACCCGCCAGAAGTGGGTGGAACGCGCGCCGCAGCAGCCGGGACACCACTTTTAAGTGGTGCCCGGCTGCTGCAGGAGGAGTGCGGCACTGGACGCGTTGCGTCCGGCCCGCCTCCTCCAGGCAGATGTGGCAATCTGGACTGCCGCTCTTCCTCCGCTTTCAAAGCGGAGGCAGAGTGGGCCAGACTGCCAGTCTGCCCTCGGCCTACTATTACCTACAGTTAATGCTGACTGGGGCAGCACAATGCTGCTTCAGAGGGACAGAGGACCTCTTCCCTGGAGTGACATAAGGGGTAGTTGGAGAGCTGCCACAGGAAAGAGGAATCATTCCCCCTTCTTGTGCATGTGGATCTTCTAGATCCACCTAAGTTTATCCATATCATATACTTCCAGTAAAATAATAAAAATTCAGCGTAACTGCCTTAACATAGTCATATTCAATGGTTTTATGGAGCAAGCTTGAGCAAGACTGCTCAGAAATAAGTCTTGAGTGTATTCACAGGGGCTTACTTCATTAAGGAAAAAAGGAAGGTTGAATTAGAATAACAGAGGAATGTGATGTAAGAATAACCTAGAGAGGGAAAACATGCAGGAGTTGGTGACTGAGAAGTTAACCTTCCTTATTTTGATAGAATCGTTTTAACAAATGGTAAAATAAATGCTTTTTTCCCATCTTTGTTAAAGTGGGTAGGCATTTTTATATCAGTGTGACAAATTGGGACTGCCTTGAAACTGAGTTGAGTTGCACAACCATCCAGAAATAGTCCAAAGAAAATTGTTCAAAACCTGAATGTGTATATGGAAGACAAGTAGTGACTGTGCCATCATTTAGAACCAATATTTATTGTTTGACACTATGTATTCCCTTTCATGTATACAAAAGCATCTTTTTCACTTCTATGTAAAGCCCTGTATGGTGGTGCTAAGGCTGATTTTACATCTGACTTTCCCGCTGGAATCATTCTAGTTCCAAAAAAACCTGCCCACACCTCTGTGCGGTGTGAAACCGTGCTGCTATTGAAATGTCCATCTCTACTAATTGCCCTCCTGTGGTCAAGCTAGTATTATACCGCTTTATTCTGCTTTAAACAATTGTGGTTTCTTAGTGCACTTAGACCCCCTGGAGTGAAATTTCACACCACTGTGAAATCAGCACAGGAAAAGACAGCAGTCAAACTACTTTAGAGGGGAGGTGTAAAATCAGCCTAAGAGGAACACAGCTGAAAGATACAACTGAAGGACAGAGCTGAAGCCGTGTTTGTATATGCTGCCAATAAATTTTATAATCAAAGGAAACCTATTCAATGCTATGATTTTACAACACAAATAAAGCATAAGAAATAAAGAACTACAATTGCTGTCCAGTTATTGTGCTATTGATCAAAGTGCTAGTAACATTCAAGCTGATGGTGCCGGTGATGTTTGTTGACAAGATTCTCTGAAATATGGGTCCCGTTTCGAGATAAATATCTTCTTCTGAACCAATATCTAGCCAAAGAGTAGGTGGTATTCTACATCTGGCATGGAGCAATACTCGTGTGCCTTCAAATATTAAATACCCCTTCGGGAATATACATCTAATCCACAGTCTCACATTACAGTAGGCTACTTAAAATTGGCAGCATATACAAACACGGCTTCAACTCTGTCCTTCAGTTGTAAGCCCTGTATGGTGTCATATGCTAGAAATATTTCCTAGATCTCAACTAAATTTTTCTTAACGCTGGGTGTTTTAAATACAAAATGTTGAACTGCTTTTCTATGGAACATGTATATGGTTAATATAGTACAAAGAGAACGTCACAGCTGCTCCTTTTGGGGAGGCTAGTTTTAATAGTTATATCTTGGTGTTTTTATGAATGATGTACATTGCCCAGAGCCCTGCACTGCAGGGACTGGGTGATTGAATATATAAATAAATACATAAAATAAAAGCTATCCAGTTACCTTTGCTTGCCAACCTTATTCCACCAGAAAAGGGAGAGAATCCATAAATAGGATTATTCTCCTACAGAATAATAAAGAAGGCTCCAAAGCATTGCATCATTTAATTTTTTAAATTAAATATAACAAAATAAAAATGGCAGCATAACAATCAAGCATGGTTAAATCAGAAGAGTGTCTTTAGCATCACTTCAGGCTCTCGGTCTCCCTCCAATAAACAGGCTCTTTTTCTAAGAGCAAAATTTGTTGTTTCTTCAGAACTGGCAAAACAATTTCAAGCAACAAGGTAAATCCACACAAAAGGGCATCCTGACCCTTCACATTACACAGATATCTGTTCCTCAGAAATGTGAGCATAGTTCACTAGTCTGAATCAAGCTGAAGGCTGAACTGAGTCTGTCAGAGGTCAATCTGGAAATCTTTTGAGACCTAGAAAGGCTAAGGCAGCCTGTATCTGTTATAAGAGTGGCTTCAATGATGTCAGCATCTTGAGGATTTTTTTCATTAAATGTTCAGTTATTCTTGAAATTGATATAGTGTCCTGGAGACTGATGAACACATGCAGCTACCTCATACTGAATCAGACCTTTTGGTCCATCGAGGTCAGTATTGCCTATTCAGACTGGCAGCAGCTCTTCAGGGTTTCTTCAGGGTCTTTCATATCACCTTTTACCTGATCCTTTCAACTGGAGGTGCCAGGGATTGAACCTGATGGGTTCCTTATGACAAATACAAAAGAAGACATGGCTGTACAAAATTTCTCCCCAGCTGTCAAGGACACTCTGATTGTTATGATTGTTTAGAGATTAATCCCCATAAACTCTGCTGGTTTATCCTATGGTCTTTTTAGTGTATACCACCAGACATGTAGATTTCTTCTTACTGTCCTTGTTTGATTACAAGTGATGAGTAGGAAGGAACTCTGCCTCCCCATTAATCATCCACAGAATTAGGTCAGTGCTCCTATTTACAATGCAAAATCTGAAACTTCTTCTTTGATGTCTTTGCAGATATCCACTATGCAACTGTATACCTGGTGAAAGCTGAAAAGAAATTCCTTGTTAAAGATGTAATGGATAAGAATGGTGATGCTTATGGTTACTACAATGACACTGTACAGTCTACTGGGTGGGGAATTCTTGAGATCAAAGCAGGTTATGGTAGACAGTCCATAAGCAATGAAGACCTCATGTATGCTGCAGGTTTTTTGGAGGGCTATCTCACTGCTTCGTAAGTACTTCCATAAAAGTAATTTAGTAAATGAAAATGTATTGTTAAAACTTACCTACCAGTTTCCCTTTTCATAAATCTCAGCTCCAAGTCAAGGATTTGTAACAATATTAATTTTTGAGATTTTCAGTCCTTTCATCAAGTTTCCTTGTTGGGCAGTGGAATCTTGTAGATGTTAGGATCCAAAGACTACACAGTGGATGTTAGAAGATATCCTATATGACTGAACTTGTTCAATTTTATATTCTCCTGTCACTTAACTATTTAGTGGGTGAGAGACCATTCTAAAGGAATTTATTTGCGTTTTATTGATATTTATAGACATTACATTTTCAGTTCAGTATCTAAATAATGTCTGCAAGCCTGTCTTTAGTCCACCTTTTAAATTGAAATAATTGACATATCATCTGCATTTAATAATGTAGTAATAATAGTGTAGAAATTATTTCATTGCCCAGAAGAGGAGCATGTACATTCTCTGCCTGAAAAATATTAGCTACAGCACTTATTTATTTATTTATTTGTTCCATTTTTATCCCGCCTTGCCAGCGAACTGGCTCAAGGCGGCTAACAACCATAAAATACCACCAAAGTGGTTTACAAATCACTTTACTTAATCACTTTATCTACCCTTTCTGAATTCTGATTGCTCTTGATTTATTATTGATAGAGATTCAGCCCAGTTGGATAGAAGTCTGAATAGATACAATGCATAAAGCTTCCTTCATCAGTGACAACAGTTTTATCTATATACTAATAGCCAAGTGCCTCCTGTGCATACGGATATCTAAATCCGCACATCGGGGGCACTTGAGGGGCAGAGAGATTTTCCTGCACACTTGGGGGACTCCCCAGGTGTGCAGAAAAATCCAAAAACTTAAAAAAGCTATACGGGGGATATTTAAATCCCCCCAAAAGTAAGAGTGTTCCCTGCACATGCACAGAGAACGCTCTGGGAACTCCGTGGCGAGCCCGGCAGTTGGGAGGTGTCCAGGCCTTGCCGCTGGAGCCCAGGTGGGGGAGAAGATCGGTGGTGGGCCCGGTGGTTGGGAGGCGTTCCAGCCTCACCACCGGAACCTGGGGGGGAAGCTTACCGGTGGCTGCTTCCTCCTCAGCCATGAGGTCCCCCCCGCAAGTATCGCAGGTCCTTCTGCTTGCAGGTCTACAATTACTGGGATTATCCTTAGAACCTATTCTGTAGATAAGAATAGTTTTTTACCAAGCTATTGGCAGTGTTCCTGAAGAATATATCAAGTGAATAAATGGGCAAGTAAGGAAATCCATCTGTCTTTAAAAACCATTAACAATTCAGCAGGTATATAATCACCTCCCTGTGTTTTTTTTAAATTTTTATCTTAGTAACTAATTTCTCTGTGTGAGGTGTTGAGACTGGAGGCCAGTATGGAAATCTTATTGCAGTTGAAAATAAAGCAGCAAAGTGCTGTTCCCACTCTAAGGCTGTAATGTGATAATTTAATAAGGAGTAAGATGTAGCATATCCCTCATGAATAACGTCCTGAAAATGGTTGAATCATTTTGGCTGGCAGCATATAATAACATCCCAACTTGCTTTCATATCTCTGTTCTTATGACTTTTAGTTTCTGTCTTCAATTTACATTTAATTATATAATATTTCTTAGGGATTCCTCTCTAGCTCTCTTATATTTGTCAGAATCTGCTAATTCAGACATAGTATTTTTAGCTCTTACAGTTGTGCTTTTTACTTTTCTCCTATTATATCCTATCGCCATGTATGTATCTTCTGTTGCCATGTATGTATTACAAAGGTATGCTTGCAGATGCCATGTTGTAGTGCCCCTTTTTGCCCGCCGTTTTCCCCCTATAGTGATTGGCTACCTATGGGTAATTCAAACTCCTTGGAAAGGTATAATAGACCTGCCTGTATTATCTGTCTCATCTCTGACAATAATCCGAGAAGCTGTACTAATGTAGAGATTGGAAATAAAGAACTCTGGTTTACCAACCAAGATCTGATCCTTGACTACTTTGAGCAGAACTCTCACAGATTGTCAGAGATCTGTGACTGGGACTTAGCTGTTCCTGACCATGTCGGACGACGGCACCACTCCCATCCCTACTACCCCCGAAGATACACCGACCACCCCGGGGGACCAGGGGGCCGGTGGTGGAGGCGGCGGAGGGGAACCCGAAGTACCGGTGACTACGATTCAAGGGGCTCCCTACATCCCGCGCCTACCTCCTCTTCAGAGTGTGACCCCGAAGTACGCCTGGAGTCAGTTCGGTCGCGGGACCGTCGATTCCTGGGTGCACGATCGGAAGGGGGCACGGGTCTCGTTCCAGGGAGATCAACTCGACCGTGGGAGGCCGAGTTACCTGGGAGACGAGCGCGAGCAGATCTGTGGGGGAGATCCGCGTCGCCAGTCCATGGAAGGAGAGAGGACCGGACCGTATGGGCCCGATCCGTACCGAGAAGACCAGATGCAATCCCTCGACCGGATGATGGGAGATTTGCGGTTCCAACTTACCACCGAACTGCGAGAGTTGGCCCTCGATCTCCAGTACCAGTTCCGGGACGCCATGAGGGCTATGCAAGAGGCTCTACCAGCCCCCGCGACAGGAGTCCAGCAGCCGCCGGTGCCTCCAGGAGGAGTTCCGGCTCAAGTGCCGCCACCCGTGCAGCCGAGGCCGCCGCAACAGGCCCCGCCGGTTGTTCCTCAACCGGGGCCGGCCCCCATCCCCGCACCGGCCCCAGTGCCGGCAGGGCCGATCGTTCGCCCGGCCCCCGCCGACCCGTTGACGGCTACTTTCGATGGGGACCCCGAGAAGTTGCGGTTTTTCCTGTTGGAGATCGAGCGGTTCCTGGACAGCTGGGGGCATCTCTACCCCACCGAGAGGGAGTGGATTGGCTACATAGGGTCCAAACTGAAGGACACCGCCAGCGATTGGTATGTGAGCCTGCACGATGCCCCCGGCCCTGAGCTGCGTTCGCTGAACAACTTCATGTGGGCCCTCCGACACCAATACGAAGATCCCCTGGGGGAAGAAAAAGCCCGGAACCAACTGCGGAAGCTGACCCAGGGGAGGTCCACGGTGAGGGACTACACCGACAAGTTCTGGCGCATCGCCGCCAAGATCCGCGGCTGGCCCCAAGACCTCTTCATAGAGAAGTATCGTGAGGGTCTCAACCCCGAGGTGTACGAGGCCGTCTTATTAGGGGGCCAGCCAGGAACGCTGGCCACCTGGATGAGGGCAGCCGCAGATGTGAAAGAGCGCTTCACCCTCATCAAAATGGGAACGTCATCTGCAGCTACAAGCAAAGCGATGCCGAAAGCAAAACCTAAGCCCAACGTGCAAGATATCCGGGATGCCCGGTTTCGACAAGGGCTATGCATGAGATGCGGGGAGAGCGGCCACTTCGCCTCGGCGTGTCCCAGGGGAGGAGGGAAGGGCCCGAAGACCTCTACCCCAGTGGCCGGGAGCACCCCCAGTAGAGGGAAACCTCCGTTCAAACCCCGGGCGTTGCAGCTGGAAGGGGCAGTGAGCGAGCAAGGGGAGCTGGAACTGATGGAAGCGCAGATGTCGGGAAACTCCAACGGCCTGCAGTGAGCGGCGCAGAACTGCAGGTCCCCCGCCAAGACGCGCCATCTCTGGTGAGCATCCCTGGCCCCTTGTTATATATGGTAGTGACTGTCATGACCCCGGGGACGGGAACCCACGTCCGGGTCCGTGCCCTAATTGACTCTGGGTGTGCCCGAGACTTAATTAGCCCTTTAGTGGTGGAAGGGTTGGGGCCGAAAGTCACCCCGCTGGGCGAGCCACTCAAGTTCACGCAAATGGATGGCTCGGAAATGAAAGAAGCATGCGTGGCTGAGACTGAGGGTTTGATTGTGGGGACGGGGGAGCACTGGGAGAAACGAGCTTTTGTCATCACCCCAAACACCCAATTCCCCATGGTATTGGGGAGTCCCTGGCTGAGCTCGCACGATCCTTACATCAAGTGGAGTGAGGGGAAGATCTCCTGGGTGGACGACAAGTGCCAGACTCACAAGTGGGACCCAGAGTGGGGACCGGGACCACCGCTACCCCTCCGGGCGGCCGCCCTCACCCTTGCACCGTCCGCCGTTCCCAGGGAGTATAGAGACCTGCTGGAGGTTTTCAGCGAGACCAAGGCGGACGAGCTGCCCCCCCACAGACTGTCAGATTGTGCCATAGAGCTGATCCCAGGCGAAAAACTTCCCAAAGGAAAGCTTTACTCCATGAGCCCTCTAGAGCAGGAAGAGCTAAGGAAATTCCTAGACAAGAACTTGGAGCGCGGGTTCATCCGCCCTGCTAAATCCCCCTTCGCCGCCCCCGTTTTGTTCCGGAAAAAGAAAGACGGGGGATTACGGTTGTGCACAGACTACAGAGGATTGAACGCGGTCTCGGCTTCCAACGCCTACCCCCTCCCCCTAATAAAAGACTTACTAACCGAGGCGGCCAAGGGAAAAGTGTTTACTAAGCTGGATCTCCGAGACGCTTATTTCCGGGTGCGCATAAGGGAGGGGGACGAATTCAAGACCGCTTTTAACACACCGCCGGGACAGTTTGAATACCTGGTGATGCCGTTCGGTTTGAGTGGCGCTCCGGGGGTCTTTATGAGCTTAATCAATGAAGTGTTGCACAAGCATTTATTCAAGGGGGTGTTATGTTACTTAGATGATATCTTGATCTACTCTACTGATAAGAAGGAGCACGTGAAATTAGTCCGGGAAGTCCTTTCCACCCTGTTAAAAAACCAACTGTATGCCAAACTGTCTAAATGCGAGTTTCATCGCGAGTCCGTAGACTTCCTAGGCTACCGCATCTCGCAGAAGGGTTTAGAGATGGACCCAGCTAAAGTGGAGGCGGTGGTCCAGTGGGAAGCCCCCCGCACGAGGAAGCAGCTCCAAAGCCTATTAGGATTTTGTAACTTCTATCGGACCTTCATAAAAGACTTTGCCACGGTTACCCTTCCCCTAACAGACTTGCTAAAAACCAAGGGGAGGGGTTCGGAGGCAGGGAATCCCGGGGAGAGAATTGCCTGGAATGGGGACTGCCAGAAGGCCTTCGAAACTCTAAAAACCCTGTTTACCTCTGAGCCCATTTTGGCTCACCCTGATGAGACTAAGGAATTTATAGTTCATGTCGATGCGTCGGATGTGGCTATGGGGGGGGGCCGTTTTGCAGAGGGGCTCGGACGGAGAATTACACCCCCTTGCGTATATTTCCAAGAAATTTACTGAGACGGAGAGAAATTGGTCAGTGTGGGACAAAGAAGCCGCGGCTATCAGGCTAGCCCTCACTACGTGGCGGCATTGGCTGGAGGGGGCGCAAACCCCATTCGAAATTTGGACCGATCATAAAAACCTTGAAGCGTTGCGCACTCAGAGATCTCTGAATGCGAAACAGCTCCGCTGGGCTGATTTTTTCTCAAAATTTAACTTTGTGTTGAAACATTTTCCTGGAAAGGCCAACTCCTTAGCAGACGCATTCTCCCGATTGCCCCAACACGAAAGCATGAAAGAAGAGGTGTTTGACTCCATGTTTTCCCCCCAGCAGCTGGGAGGTGTGGTAACCACCAGAAGTCAAAGCAAACGAGCTAAAGTGGAAGTGGAGGCGTGTGATTGGGGAGGGGAATATTCACCCGAGGAAATCGAGGAATTAGAGACAGTGACTGAGTGGTCCCTGAGTGAGGATCAATGCTGGCACCATGGAGATAAATTGGTGGTGCCCCGAAATAAGCGAAAGGATATTTTATTGGCCTGTCACTCTTCCAAACTGGCTGGACATTTTGGGTTTCTGAAAACGCTCAACTTAATTCAACGTCAATTTTGGTGGCCGCGCATGCGCCGGGATGTCTCAGATTTCGTCTCTGCTTGCCAGACCTGCTTGATTTGTAAAAAGAGGGGGGGGAAAGTCCCGGGGCTCCTACACCCCTTACCTACCCCTTCTCGCCCCTGGGAAGCGATAGCTATGGACTTTATTACTAACCTACCACCCTCAAAAGGGAAAACTGTAATCTGGGTGGTGGTAGACACGTTTTCTAAGCAAGCCCATTTCACCCCTTTCAAACAATTACCAACGGCAAAGGGGATGGCCAAGGCTTTTTTCAACCAGGTGATTAAATTACATGCTTTTCCTAAGCGGGTGGTATCCGACAGGGGTAGCCAATTCGTTGCCAACTTCTGGCGGGAGCTTCTAAAGCTTATGGACATAGAGCCCGCCCTAAGTTCGGGTTACCACCCAGAAACCGATGGACAGTCCGAACGAACTAATCAGATCCTGGAACAATTCTTGAGGTGTTACACCAACTACCACCAAGACAATTGGGTGGACTTATTGCCGTTTGCAGAATATAGCTATAATAATGCAGTGCACTCCTCGACCGGCGTCTCCCCCTTCATGGCTGTGGGAGGCTTCGAGGGAAAGCCTTTTCCTACGATCGAAAATGCCTCCGATGCTTCCCCCACGGACTTTAAGCGTTGGTGGGCGACCTTACAGGAATCGTGGCCACTGATAGCCAAGACTTTAGACCAAGCGAAAGAGGACTACAAAAAGTATGCGGATCGTGGCCGAGCTGTGGGTTGGGATCTCCAACCTGGGGACTCTGTGTATCTCTCCACAAAAAATATACACGGCTTGCAACCAAGCAGAAAATTGGGATGGAAATATGTGGGCCCCTATAAGGTGTTGCATAAAATTTCGGATGTGTCTTTTGAACTAGAGTTGCCCAAATCACTGAGTTCTGTGCACCCTGTTTTTCATTTCAGCCTGCTGAAGAAGGATCCTGGGCCGAATGCGTGGCATCCAGTTCCTCCGGTACCTCCTCCACTGATGAAGGGGGAGGCACCCCATTTTGAAATATCTGATATTCTTGATTCTAAAATGCGTAGGGGCCGCTTATATTATTTAGTTAGATGGCTTGACTTTGGCCCAGAGCATAATGAGTGGGTCCGTTCTGAACATGTGCATGCTCCTAAATTGATTAGGGCTTTCCATAAAAAGTCTCCTGACAAGCCCGGGTGAAGGTGTTTATCGGGGGGCCAGTGTGTCAGAATCTGCTAATTCAGACATAGTATTTTTAGCTCTTACAGTTGTGCTTTTTACTTTTCTCCTATTATATCCTATTGCCATGTATGTATCTTCTGTTGCCATGTATGTATTACAAAGGTATGCTTGCAGATGCCATGTTGTAGTGCCCCTTTTTGCCCGCCGTTTTTCCCCTATAGTGATTGGCTACCTATGGGTAATTCAAACTCCTTGGAAAGGTATAATAGACCTGCCTGTATTATCTGTCTCATCTCTGACAATAATCCGAGAAGCTGTACTAATGTAGAGATTGGAAATAAAGAACTCTGGTTTACCAACCAAGATCTGATCCTTGACTACTTTGAGCAGAACTCTCACAATATTAAAGGTAGCTGTTTTTTAGATCCTTACAATTATCACAAAGGGTGCAGTCACACACACCAGATAAAATGGGGGGGAAGTGAGGCTATTTCCTCCGGAAGAATTTGACTCACAGTTACATGATCACACCTCCCTTTGAAGCTGTGGGCGCAGTCCATCAGTGTGTGATCAAACACAACTGTGAGTGAGTCATTTTTTTGTGCTGTTTGTTTTCCATGCGCTTAAACAAGGGATCGATGAATTGCACCTCTGCACTGAAGGCTCCTGATGGAGTTGCGATGATGCGCATACTGTGAAGGGGGAAAAAACAACGGCACAGAGTCGGGATGGCCTGATCAGACTATCCCAACGCCATGAGAGCGCACTGGAGCGATCAGACAAGGGAAAGTCCGTCCGTGGCCCATTGCAACCTGTTTACTACCAGATTTCCCCCAGTGTCTTTTAACTCTGCTTCTGCGGCGGAGCAGAACGGGTTGCTGACAGCTGCAGGGGGTGGTGGTTCCCAGTTGTTGTTGTCTGATCACGACCTTTAAATCTACCTGGCATTCACGGCTATGTCGGGTCTAATTGTGTGTATGATTACAGCCAAAGAGTTTTTTGTTTTATTTTGTATGTTCTTTTTTACCAATACCTGACAAGATAAATCTTTTTGAAAGGCCATAGTTAGCATCTCATAGTATTGTACACTTTATCTAGGATCTTCTGCCTTCAATATCTTACTCTTAAGGCTAATAAAAAAACCTCTGAAGAATACTGAGTTGATTTTTTTAAAACTTCAGTCCATCTAACTGTTCTGATGTGCCCAGAATCATGATTGTGTAAATCCTTCAATATTTGTAGAAGCTGGTAACAGTTCATCCTCATAATTAAAAAATGAAAAATATGGTCTGACAACAACAAATTTCCCACTGAAAACTAAAGTAATGACCTAATAAATTGATGAGATAAAATAAAATAATCACACTATTACATATCATAGAAATATAAGTATACGCTGCAATCTCATCTAAGTCGGTGTAACCATTAACTACCTGGGGACAAGGGTGGACCACTCACTGACTAGGCAAGTCTGCAGCCTAACTGAGGCTCACCTGGACTCCCTATGTAGGCCTCCAAACTGTGGGCATCCAGAGGGTTGGCATCTGCGTTACACTGCAAACCCACTTCCATGGTCCTGGCTGAGCCCTTGGGGTTAGCCAAAAGCCTGAGATGCTGAGAGGGAAGGGGGTTAATTCCGCCCTCCTCTTCCTCCTCCTCCTCCTCCTCTCTTTCTAGGCCTCTCCTCTGCAGCCAGGAGATAACCTGGTGCCTTCTCCCTGGCCTGCTGCTTGGCCCATTATACCCAAAACCAAAGGAGAAGTCACGGGCAAGACAGCAATAAAGAACCAAAGCCGTGAATGAACAGAAAAAAAAATTATTAACAATTGTTAAATGTATATTGCGTCACAGTGATTATTAGAAGCACAGGTATATTAATGCAAAAAGTCCCCATTATATGCAGAACCTTCTTAGAGGTCCAGAGAGCCACTTCCACCTATTGAGGCCCATAGCAAGACGTGCATAAAACAAGCTGCAAAACATATCAAATGCCAAAAAACGAACAAGCATCTAAATCCGAGCACCTGAGTCCTGGACTCCCCCCCCCCCCCCCATTGGTTCTGCTTTTATGGGCCATGTTTAATTTTGCAGAAGCTCAACAGCAAGCCTTGTCCTCCTGCACCTGTCCATCTTTTGCCTGATCTGGTCTGATCCAACTAAAGTTGGCTGCAGCAGCCTCTTAAAGGGGCTGCTTGGTGCTGCTGTTGTACCTTATGTAATCAGTTTGTTGCTGGCTGTGGGGAGCCAATGGCATGTTCACCTGATGCAGCCAGGGCAAGCCCAGAAGGATGGCAGGGGGGCCTGGAGAAAGTCCAGTCTTGGACACATCACATGTGTCCCTTTTGGGGAAATCTGACAACTGTTGACTTAGGGCAACTAAGCACTGTTAGCAGCCCAGCTACAAGAGCTAGGCAGTCTTTTGTCCATCAGAAGAGGGGAAGAATTCTTAACATGAATTACTGCTAAAAAAATATTTTAAAAGTGGCAGGATAAGAAACAAGCATCAGAGCCGTATCTTTGGCATCCTTTCAAGTTCTCTGTCTCACTCCACAATCAGTATCTTTTTCTGAGCAAAAGCAGTGGTGTTTTGGCTTCCAAACTGGCAAGCATTGCATAAACAATTTGAACACAGCATGGCCAATTCTTACACAGCAAGGTTGAAGTAAGTCTGTCAGAGGTCAATCTGGAAATCTCCTGAGGCCTAGAAAGGCTAAAGTAGCCGAGCTGTCAGACACAAACTTACGTTTTACAAAATGTTCAGACATTGCTGTAATGCAGGCAAAATAGCCAGAAGTAAAACTAGATGAGTGCTCCTGCTATGGAGTTATATACCAAAGGATGTCTGAGCTTTCAATTAATTTTGGGAAAATATGAATAATAAAATGCTACAAAATAGTGCAGGCATGTACAGTGAGCCAAATTGCACCACTTGTAAGTAAGTGAGGTCCTAGGCACTATCTAGTAATGGTGTGTGCTGAGAAAGTTATAACTTTGGAGGGGGGGGGGTTACTATGATTATTTATTTTCAGGTAGGACATTACTGGTTTGGAATTCAAATCTGTATTGTTCCAGAGTTTGGGCCCATTATTTTCAATGGGGAATTTATATAAGCATCTGGGGCAGATATTTATAAAGTTAATGGCACCAAATTTTCATAGAACATACTCCTCCCTATAATCTAAAGACTCCTCCCCCAAGTTTCAAGTGAACTGGACCAAGGGGGGCAGTTTTACATACCCCTGAAGTAGATGCCTCTCAGCACAGACTCTGTTTTCTTCACTGATTCCTAAAATGATGATCAAGCAACAGACTAGTAGGGGACCTTTGGCCAACCATGGCATTAACCTCCCCCAACAATGTTTGTATTTTCATACTGTGACATTAACATTTCTTATCTTTCCACTGAAAACTCTATATTTGCCATCCTTCCTTGTTCTAGCCTGTTAATTTCCTTTCACAGAATGAAAGAGGCCTCCTTTGCATACTTCCCCTTCCTTTCTCTCAGCCTGGCATTATGGCTGTGTACTAAAACAAATGACAGGAATGTCTATTGGGAACAATGGGAGAGGCCAGAAGGCCCATTGGATATAACAGGAGCCAGGAATCCCAATTGACCTGCATAGGATCCATTGACATATGTTACTGCAGACAAACATTTCAATGAAAATGCAGAATAGATTATGAGACATCTGCCCTGGGCCTTGAATGACAACCCCCAGAGGGGAATGAAAGCCTCTGGAACTGGAATCAGTGCTCTGGGGGTTGTCATTCCAGTCCCAGAGCAGTTTATATGGTCCTGCAGATCATCCTTCCACTCTGGGGTTGTCATTTCCAGTTCCTGAGCATAAGACTCCAGTTCCAGGGGCTGTCATTCCACTCTGGGGACTGTCATTCCAGTGCCAGAGCACTGATTCCACTCCTAGGAGACATCATTCCACTCTGAAGGCTGTCACTTCAGGCTTCTGGTAATCTGTTCCACATTTTCACTACAACTTCTGTGTGCTGTAATGTATTCCAGTGGAGCTTATGCAAGTTAGTTGACATTCCTGGCTCCCATAATGTTTAGTGGGCCTTCAGTCATCTCCCATTGTTTTCAGTGGGCATTCCTGTCATTCATTTTAGAACATCCTGCCATTACGCTCCATGGGGGACTTTTCAAGGGGGCTGGAGTGGCTGTTTTTCAACCAAATGTCACCAAAATTGCAGCAGAGTAAATGCTGCCTGTCTACTAAAGAAACAAATTTCAAGCAAGTTAGACCAAGGGGATGGATTCCATGGGCCCCTGAACAAGCTACCCCAGCTCTCTATTTAACCTAGCCATAAAAGAACAAAAGGGTTGTGCTCCTCACAAAGAAGGGAGGGAAAGAGAACTGTGATTGGCTGGCATTGCTCTGTGCTCCTCCCTTGCAAGGATCCAGTTGGAAGGGAGAAATTCCATTGTTGGAGAAATCAGTAGAATCAAGGAAGTACAGGGGCACATGCAGCCAGCTAGCAGCACCTGAACTTGAAAACAACATGAATTTCTTCTGGGAGGGCAGTTTCATTTCACTAAGAATCCCAGATTCCTAATACCATTCTGGAAACAATAATTTCCAGAAACAGCAATTTCCTCAGATAACTTTGGCTTAGGTATTTCATTTTGCACCTTACTATCCAATAAGTTCTGTAACAAAATCATAAGTACATTCCACTAAGAAATCTCAGTGTTAAAGAACGCACAGCTTGGGAGACAAATAGCATTTTCCAACAAAGAAAATATTATGTTGGAACGCTAGGGAAATATGATGTCCCTGTAACCAAGGACTTCCTTGAAGACAGACATCTAGATTATGAGTAACAAAATCAGTATAAATCATGCATTTATTGCATGAAAGAAAATGATGTTATGAAATGAGATCAAAGCAAAAGGAGCTATGTGTATAATATCACTCAGAAAGATAAGAAGCAATAGTCCTGCAAAAAGATGGAAGGTTATTTTTATCAATGTAACATACACAAAATGATCCAAGGGTGGGACAAACAGCTCCTTCATTGTGTTGATTGTGCAGATAACAGGGAGTTGGTGGTTTGCAACATGATTCAGTAAAGATGCACAATTGGAAGAGAGAGAAGCTGAAGCCTTCCCTGGCAGCCATCAGTACTGCCCCGGGGGGGGGCACCTCACACTGAGAGCCTGTTGAGCTAATTATAGGGAAAGCTCTTTGTGATAACTTTCAGATGACAGACTATATTTGTCATTCCACTCTTCTGTTATGGCAAGTTTTGTGCTCTGTTGGGGATACATGAAGTCAAATTGACACGTCAGTTCAGAGATTATGGGAAATTATGAACAGTATTATTTTAAAAGGTCCAGACCAGTGAGAAAGGATACAGCAGTTTCACTTTCTAAAAGCAGCTAGTCTCTCCCTCTAGCTGTTGGGCTGCAGCAGGCAGCATGCAGGGGGAGAAGGTTAGCAGTACGACTGATGTAGCATCAGTTCAGGAGGCACAGAGTCTGCATCTTCTCTTGCTTCCGACTTGGTACAGGCATCACTTTAGTGGGAAGCTGGTGTCTAGCTATGCACTACATTTAATTAGCTTATTCTCTCTTTTCATTTAAAGGTAATTTAAATAGGTTTAGAACAGAGTCATTTCACTTCACCATACAGTTTTGAGGACATAAGTGTACTTACATATCCTTAAGAGGGAACAACAATTTCTGCTAATTCCCCTGTTGATGCAGACCACTGAACCACCCAAAACGTTATCCTTGAGGGGTCAGTGAACCTTCAAGAATAGTACAGAAGGCAAAGTGGAGGGCTGCCTTGGGACAGAAGAATCAGTGGAAACTGCTGCCCCTCTTTTAAAAAGTGCTGTTATGTCTTTGGAACGTATGGCTGAATACAGGCCTTTATATCTTCCTTCTGTTAGAATTGTGGGATAATTTCTTTGATACGAAGAATATTTGAGGGACACAGATTATCGGTATGTATTTATTTGTGTTTCTAAGCGAAGGGAAAGTGAAAGAATGGTAATATTTCTCTCCTTCTTTCAGACATATCATTGACCATGTTGCAAACCTGTATCCCCAGCTGTTTAAGAATGTTATCATTAGGAAAAAAGTTGAAGATTTTATGGGGTAAGTACAGAGTTGTCAAAAATTGCATTGAGGAACTGAAATGCCACGATACGTTTCAGATATCCCCAGTGATATGTGCACTTGTAACTTAACTAGTTGATGCAGAAAGAGCTTATGCCATGATAAATCTATTAACCTTTAAGATGCAGGAGACTTTCTCTTGTTTTGGCTATAATAGACTAACATAGCTATCTCCCTGGAAGATCCTGCAAAAATCAGTGTCCACAAAGATACAGGGTGACTCCTGATTAGGACAGGAGTAACTACATTTAGTGGAGGAAACATGATTTGTGAACCATACTTGTATGAATTTATGAGGAAACGTGCTGAGAAAATCTGGTGTAATTACTTCTGAACACGAAGTATGTGTTAGTGCAGCAACAGTTTCATATTGCTTGGTAAACAGTACAGTGTTAAATGTGTTTACCCAGAAGTAAGTCTCACTCAGTTTAGTGGGATTTAGTCCCCAACCTGCAACGAAAGTTTATTTCTGTGAGATGATTCCCATTATGAAAAATGCTCTGTAAAGTCAAATGTATCCCCATACAGGAAACAAGATAAATGGACCAGAGAACAAATTAAAAACAACCCAGATGACCCCTTTTGGAGACACACAGGATACATCATTGCTCAGTTGGATGGGCTATACATGGGAACTGTAGAGTGGGCTAGACAGCAGCAAAAACCAGTAAGATTAATTAAATTGTCTTTAAATAACTTGGAGGTAGAAGAGAAAGTAGAACTGAGATAAACTTTTCATTATGTAAAGATGTAATTTTGGCTCTAAAAGAACCCTCCCACTCATGGGAAATATCCTGAGTGGAAGGGCACTTTAGAGTCCAACCCAGAGTGCTCTCTGCTCTACTAGACAATACAGAAAGCCTTCCTGTTAGCTCCAAGCTTCCTCTCAGTATCGTTTTCTAAAGAATTCAATTATACCACAGCAATCAGTTCTGTACAGGGCATGTGATATGAGTGTCAGAGTGGAGGATTGTTCTCAAAAACTCCCCGTTTGCAGCTCTAGCTTTTTTGGAAACTAGGTGGAATGGTGAAAGTCTGTATGCATCTGGTCTGTCCTACACAATGGAAAACAACGCTGCGTGGAGCTCCTGCAATCAGGGCCACCTACAGAGTGAGACTGGGGCCCCAAATTCAAGTGTCCTGGGTCTGCTGGAGGCATAGGCATCAACTACAGGGGGGCTCGAGGGCTCAGGCCACCCCTGAAATTTCTTGCTGTATCTGAAGAAGTGAGCAGTGACTCATGAAAGCTTATGCCCTGTCACATATTTTGTTAGTTAAGGAGCTGCTGGACTCTTGTTCCCTTCCACTAATAAAGAATGTAAGCTGTGCTGTTAGGTTTCTTTCCCCCCCATCTGTTAAGAACTAGCAAGGGGGATCTCTCCAAGTGTCATGGGACTCCATCTCTCTCTCTCTCTCTCTCACTCTGGCATACTCTCTCTGGCTCTTTCCCTCTCCTCTTCTCCCTCTCTCTGAAGAAGTGTGCTTGCACACAAAAGCTTATACCTGGAATAAAACGTTGTTGGTCTTCAGTTCAGTGCCATGGGACACACACTCTCTCTCTCTCCCCCCTCCTAAAGGAGCAACAGGGGGAGGAGCCTTCAGCCAGTCAAGAGAAAGGAGGCTTGGCTTTTTCTCTCTCTCCTGGAAGTAGGAGGCTGGAGAGGAGAGAGCTGGGCAAAAGCAAGTTGTGATGCAGAAAGCGGAACAGGAAGCAGGAGGGAGCCAATTGCTTGCATGCTGGATAGGAGTCCTGCAAGGACCAGATCCAGCCCACAAGTTGTATGTCTGACATCCCTGGACTAGGATCTGGGAAACCCAGGTTCATATCCTGACTTTGGTGTGGAAGCTTGCTGGGTGATTTTGGGCCAGTTACACACCTTCATCCTAGTCTACCTCATAGGGTTGTTGTGAGGATACATGGAGGAGAGGATAATGATGTAAGTTGCTTTGGGTCGCCATTGAAGATGAAGAATTGGTTTTATACCTCACTCTTCACTACCCAAAGGAGTCTTGGAGTGGCTTATAATCCCCTTTCCTTCCTCTCCTCACAACAGACACCCTGTGAGCAGTGCTCCCTCTAAGCTGTGGAGTCTTGTGAGCAAAAAAATCTACTTTGTGAGCTACCGACATTAAAGTGGTTAGTGAGCAATTTGGCTACTGCATAAATTAGTTTGCTCTGGAGCCATCCTTCCTGATCTAAGACAAAAATGTGTGAGTGAGAGGCTAAAACACTGTGAGTTGGCTCACACTAACTCAGCTTAGAGGGAACACTGCCTGTGGTGTAGGTGGGGCTGAGAGAGTTCTGAGAGAATTGTGACTGGCCCAAAGTCACCCAGCTGGCTTCATGTGGTGGAGTGAGGAATCAAACCCGGTTCTCCAGATTAGAGTCCACTGCTCTAGAGTCGCTGCTCTTAACTAGTATACCAAACTGGCTCTCCTGAGGAGAAAGGTAATATAAATAAAGTAAATAAATAAACAAACATGGACAGACAAGCTAATTATTTTATTACTATAGAGTCATGCTAACAGCAAGCCAAATGATTTGTTCATTTTGTTACACTGTTTGGTTAGAATCAGTGTCATATAAAGGGGGCAGATGCAGTCTTTTTCGGGGGAGCCATGGTGGCTCTTGGCAGCCCTGCCTGAAGTTGCAGCCCTAATTATGTGGGCTAGTGACCCTCTAGATTATCAAAAAGGCAGCAGCATTATGAATTAGCAAGTTGAGAATCAACTGAAGGAAAATAGCTTTTACCCTTGCTGCCAAGCTCAGCTATTTTATTTCACGCTGTGAGACTAAAGACGTGAATAACTTAGCTGACCTTTCCATCTTCATCTGAGCACTGCAAGGAAACATGGAACCTGGGGGCTGATGAAGTCAGGATCAACAGCATTCAAAACAAATTGCATTTATCCCCTGTGGATTTTACTTCCAGGTTCCACTGAAATTAAATCATAGCAACAAAAAAGAAAGAAAAAGAATTGTTTTACAACCAGCTCTGTGATCCTTCTAAGCACATGTACTTGGAAGTAAATATTCCACTGAAATCAATGGGTCTTACATTTGATTCAAAGTGATCTCAGTAGGTTTGCCAGACAGTTTTATCCTAGTCCCCAAATATTCTGCTTTTAGTCCTTGCCTATGTGGTGGATTCAGATGAACAACTAAGCTGGTGACAGAGGCTGTGAAGTCACCATAAGGTAGTTACCCTTCTTCCAAAAAACTTAGAACAACATACATGGTTCTCATTTTTTCCCTTCAGAGAAACCTTCTGAAGCCGATTAAGCTGATGCAGTCAATATGTATTGGAATCCAGGGGTGTTGATTCCCCAGGGGGGCAAGGGCTCCTACCAGTGTACTTGCACTTTGTGTGCATGCATGCCAGGACAATGTCCCCGCCGCCACCGCCAGAACCTCCATCCGCCCTCCCTCCTTCCAGGGGCCATCCGGCCAAGTGGCCAGCGTGATGGCGTCACTCGGAAGTGACGCCATCATGCTGGGCACGTTGCTGGGGCGATGCTCTAGCAATCGCATCAAAACTCTATGGTGCCATAGAGTTTCGGGGCGATTGCTAGAGCGTCACCCTGGCAACGTGCCCAGTGTGTTGGCGTCACTTCTGGGTGACGCCATCATGCTGGCCACTTGGCCGGATGGCCCCCGGAAGGAGGGAGGAGTGGATGGAGGCTCTGGTGGCGGCAGCAGCGGCGGGGACATCATGCTGGCCACTTGCCCGGATGGCCCCCAGAGTGAATGCAGGGGAGCTGGGCGGGGGGGGAGGGGCTCTGGCGGTGGCGGCAGGCCTGCAAGGTGGGGAGGCGCAGCGGCAGGCGCTCTATTTCGCCGGGGGGGCTTAGTCACCCCCAGGAAATTTCAGAGGTGTCCTGAGCCCCCCCATAGTTGACGCCTATGTTGGAACCTGGGACTTCCTGGTTGTAGTCTTATATTCCACCCATTATATGTACTGGCTTTCCAGGCACTGTGTGTGCGATGTAGATAAATATTGTACTCTTGCATGGAACCTATGATTTCTTTGCAAAAAATGTTGTGTCCTTTCCATCTTAGATCAAGATAGGTAGCCGTGTTAGTCTGTCTGTAGCAGTAGAAAAGAGTAAGAGTCCAGTAGCACTTTAAAGACTGACATTATTTGTGGTAGGGGTTTGAGCTTTTGTGAGTCACTGCTCCCTTCTTCAGCTAGAATGTATGCTATATATTGGGAAGTGGAGTTCCACTTTGTACATTGGACAAACAGGCCAGTACCTTCAACAAAGAATTAATGGACATAAATCTGATATCAGAATAAAACTTTCTTGGTCTAAAGGTGCCACTGGACTCAAACTTTGATCAGAAACGACAACATTCCAAAACCAGTGGGGAAACATTTTAACCTTCCAGAACACTCAGTTGCTGAGCTAAAAGTAGCAGTTATCTTACAAAGGAATTTCAAAGAGAGATTAGAAAGAGAGACTGCTGAATTGCAACTGATAATGACGCTCAAGACAATGCATCCATCTGGATTGAACTGAGACCTAGGTTTCCTGTCTCATTAACCAATATTGATTTCTCCACGCATACTACCTCTCTGCATATCTCACATAATCCAATCACATCTTCTATTGTCATTTGCCTGCTAATGTCATTCAGCATCTGAAATCACTCCACTTTCCAGTATATAGGACAGATGGACTCACATTCTGTCTGCATCTGAAGAAGTCAGCAGTGACTCACAAAAGCTCATACCTTACCACAAATTTTGTTAGTTTTTAAGGTGCTACTGGACTCTTTTCTGCTTTCCATCATCATCCTAAAGCTGGTGGCCAATTTTGAGATGCCTAGCTTTATTTCTGATTAGTTATGCCTGCCACTCAGAAATAACTTTAGCTTCTACTGCAGATAGTATTGGGAGGGGTTCTCAAGATAACATGAGCTGTGATATTCCGGTTACCTTCGTGGCTGGCACTGCAACTTCCACAATCATCCTGGACTTGGTGGCCAACTTTGAGTCTCCTAGCTTTATTTTCTAATGAGTTATGTCTGCCACGGTTGAATGGATAATCATACTTTTATCAGAGCCCCAGTTTTCTCCGCAGTGGAGATCCAAAATGGCTTAAATTGATCTTCTTTCCTCCGCTTTATCCTCACAACAATCCTGTGAGGTAGGTTAGGCTGAGAGTGTGTGACTTGCCCAAGGTCACCCAGCAGAGCGGAGATTCAAGATTTGATCTCCCAGGTACTAGTCCTAACCATTATACTACACTGTCTCTTAAACAATCCACCATAATGTGGTTCATTCGTAGGCATCTCTCACTCATCATATGTTAACTTGATAAACCTGAATTTAAAATAGTTATTTCTCTCTTTACTTTCAGCCTCTCACTGTCTTTGAGGCCCACTTCCTGAGTGCAGCTGGCGATCTGCTTGACCTAATTCCTTCCTTATTCTCACATTCAGCAGAGGTGGACTATAATGTTTTACTAGGAGACCGTGTAAGATACCGATGGGATATGGGTCATTGCTCAGCTCTGATCAAGGTGAGACAAACAATACTTGTTCTCTTTCTACTTCTAGAAAGAGTTGCCACTTCTTCACTGTGCAATTTCATTGCATCAAATGTAAGTCCTTGGGATGCACCCACTGAAATGAAAACATTTTTCTGATGTATTTTAGGTGCTTCAAACAAGTGCCTAAGATGTAATGGGGAAATTGTTGGTGTATATATGTGAGTGAGTGGGGGTCTGAAGGATGCCTTACAGCCTAACAACAGCTGAGAGGAGATGTTTTGACACCCCCCCCCCCCATGGGCCCAAGGGGGTTATGTTTGCATACCTGGGCCATAATGGAGCTGCCTGGCATCATGGGGGGTCCCACTCAGCTCCAATCATGAGCCCTTAGGATCGACCTAACTAAGCTGTGCAGCCCTGAATGTATGTATGTCAATTGGCTCTGGCTGTTCTCTCCTAGAGGGCCGTGGTGACTCAGAGGTTAAGATGCTGAACTGCAGACTGGAAGGCCAGTAGTTCAGCAGTTCAAGACCTGAGTGCTGCGTGATGGAGTGAGTTCCCATCTCTGGCCCCAGCTCCTGCCAACCTAGCAGTTCGAAAGCAAGAAATTGCAAGTAGATAAATAGGTACCACTTCAGTGGGAAGGTAACAGCGTTCTGTGTGCCTCGGCATCTAGTCATGCCGGCCACATGACCATGGAGATGTCTTCAGACAGCGCTGGCTCTTTCCGCTCCCTACAGTCAGATTCGACTGGCTTTCGAACAAGGGAAACCTTTACTATTCTCTCCTAGCCCTAATAATCCTGGAGTTAATGGCAGACATGTTGTAGCCACAGTTACTTCTGAATGATCTCCAAATGTTAGAGACTGGACAGTAATTTGAATCAAAGTTTGCCTAGGTAAAAAACTAACAGCAAATACCTGAAGGATATCTTTTGTTTAAAAGAATGTTCTAAGAAGCAGCAAAAAAATCCTAAAGAATGTCCTTGGACAGGGAAATTTGAATTTGTATACATGAATATTTATGTTGAAGCATGACAGCATACAGTGGGCATTCTGACATGTAATTTAAGCATGTGTGTTTGTAACTATATATACACACACATGAGAGAGAAAGAGAATTTATTTAAAATATTGGAGAGTTAGGATCCCACTACTAACTACTTTCAGACAAATAGTTGAAAATATTGGTGAACAAAATTTAACAGGAAAAAATTAACAAGAAAAAACAGACATTCAAGATTCTGACTGTTTTCATGTATACTCCCATTAGAGAGACAGAATTAATATGATTGATTGGCTTTATAATACCGTTTACCAAACAGGATGTTGATTGCAGCTGATAGGATTCTAGGTACAGCAGTTTTTTCCCCCTCTGTCTCCCTAGGTCCTTCCTGGATATGAGAACATCTACTTTGCTCATTCCAGCTGGTTCACATATGCAGCTACACTGAGAATATATAAGCATTGGGACTTCAGGATTGATAATTCAGAGACAAGATCAGGCCGTGCCTCTTTCAGCAGCTACCCAGGTAATTAGATGTGTGAATAGAGGTCCAAGTCCATTGTAGTAAAATACAACAGAAGTCCAGTGGCACCTTAAAAACTAACAGCATTTATTCCAGCATGAGCTTTCTAAGTTTCAAAAAAAGTAAGTCCTTAATAGCAAAAATAGCAATAGGTTTAGCTGCCTTGTGTATACTGTGTGTGGTCTGTACTTTTTTATGCTAGGCCTATGTTCTATGTGAATAAGCCCATTTTGCAAACAAAGCCACACAAACATCCAGTTTATTTAATTATTTCATAATGTTTCTATCGTGCCTTATTTCCTTGCATTATCAGTAAGGGTGTGCAAAATCCCCCCCCCCCCCCAATTTGGGTCTGTTGGACCCCCAAAATACTGATATTCACAAATACCAATATTGGTTTTGTATTGGGATTCGGGTAAATATTCGGGAAACCTTATACCCTATGGGGACTGTCCCCATCTCTCTATATTATAAAGCTGATTTGGGGTGGCCACGTACGATAGGCTCCCTCAGCCATAGGCTGAATGAACCGCCACTCAGCCCAGGGACACTGGCCACTGGCCGACGTGGTGCCGGCCCAAACATGCCTCACAATTTGTCCATGGTGTGCTGTAGCCCCGCCCACAGAACCGCCACCCAGCCTCAGTAGGCTGCGAGCCCACGGACAGGGCGCACACTCTGCAAGCGGCTGAAAGGGGTGGCCGCTGATGCCTGGACATCGCAGGACAATGAAGCCAGCTGGATGCCAAACCTCAGCCCACTCCTGCTGGCGCTGCAGCTGATGCCTGTGGGGACCCGCCGGTAAGCATAGGTGGCCGCATGCGAGGCCTCAGGCCACTCCTGACAGTGCCGCGACTGATGCCCACAGGTACCTGGGTGAGCGGCGGGCAGCCATGGGGCGGGGCCGCACAAGCCCCGACGGCTGCTAGAGCCCATTGTATTGCTCTGCAACGGGCCTTGCTTCTAGTAGGGTATAATGGAGAAGGGATTAAAACTTTAAATGCTTGCTGAGTTCACTTGCGCAGTAGCGCAACTCAGCAAGTGAACTTAGAAGGCACTTAAAGAGACTGCGGTCTCTTTAAATGCCTTCTGGCCACGCCCAAATAAATGCCAAATAATACTGGCTTTCATTTAGGTGTGGTTATTTTGGTAGCCACATACAGATTTCTGATCTGTATTCAGCTGAATAAATACCAAAAATCCCTGAAAAGGTATCTTTCAGGTATTTATTCAGTCCGGTATATACTGAGTTCACCCCCCTAATTATCAGCCAAACACTGCCCTTGCTGTCCCTCTTTCCTGTTCTTGCAGGAGCTGCTGACTTAGGTTTTAATGCCCAGCTAGAGAGAAATGGGCTCAAATCTGTGCTTAGGCCACCACACTCTATTTTTAGGAATCAATGGCAAAGTGAGAGTGCTCCAGAGTAAGTCTGAAGCAGTAAGACTGAGGTGAAAATATAATAGAATAACCATATATAATTTATTTGAGGAGAAATTAAGTAAAGGCCATGCAGTCTAAGTAATATTTGCCTGTTTCATAGCACTGGATTCTAAGAAGAACATGTAGCTATTCCCATAGTCCAAAATATACCTGTATTACGTAATGTACAACTCAGGAGGTAGAAATGGCAAACAGAAAAGACAGCAAGGAAAAGTAGTTTACCTATGCTAATAAGTGTGGCAAAGTCTCCTGGGAGAGCAGGCACCTCAGTATCCAATGATGCAAATGGACCTCAGACCTACACACAAGCCAAGGCTTTGGAGTTCTATGAGGGGGTGTTGGACAGGAGGACTAAGCAGGGATTCAAGCAGAAGGTGTGGATATTAATCTAAAGAAAATCTAGAGAAAACAGCTTGTGAAGCAGATGAATCAGAATCTGAGGGAATGCCGCAATTGAACACCTCAAGATCAGAAAGCTCAGAACACTTTGGGGGAGCTGGGCAGCTCAGCTATAGAAAAAAATAGTAGAAACAAGAGTTTGGGAAGAGGTGGGAAAAAATCAGATAAAGACAGGAGGTAAATCTTCTGATTGGTAAGTGGGGAGGGCAGGGCTTGGGGCAGAGAGCATAATAGGCAGGTATTTTGCAGCAGACAGCTTTCACAAGGAGAATAGGGAGGAGTGTTCAGAAGAGATTAGAAGGTTCATCTTCAGAATAATAGTCACTGTGCTGGTACTGCTTGACTGAGTAATTCTCCTTTATGCTGGACTGCATCTTTCTACAACCAAACTGGTTACCCATTGTAATTTTTGGCCAACATTCAGTAGTGTAAATTGGTCTGTTTCTGCCCAATCACACCTCCATTGCCCAGTAGATGCACTACTGAATAACTCCTTAACAAGAGCTGGCTAGAACATTCTGCGTTTGAGATAATTGGTGGGCTGGTTACAGGCTAAAGGGGAGAGACTAAAGCCAAAAAATGGATGCCAAAAGGGCATATTGAGAACAGTTGTATCTGTTTAATGTGGACTTTAAAAACAAACGAGATGGCCTATGACAATTACTCCAATTTTCCTGAGGGACCATCTCCTCCCATACTATCCAGCTTGCCAGCTAAGATCTGTCTTTCAAGCCCTGTTCTTGTGCCCCTGCAATGGATGGGCAAAGGTTCTGCTCCTTTCTGTCAATCTCCAACCCCCTTAATATTCCTGTTTGGTGTGTGTGTGCAGCAGTTAACAACCAATCAAGACTGATGGAATGCTGGAGGAGCCAGATGGGAGGGAGTAGAAAAATGGTAAAATTGTCAGTTCGAGTTAGGCAGGGTTTGTACCTCCAGGGACTGAGACTGAAGAAATCCTCTCTCAGGAGACATTATAGGTAGAACCTGAACTTCAGAAAAAGCAGACTAATATAGGGAATGTTTAAGGGAATAGTGTTTGAGCTTTTAGAGAGTAAGGCTGTGGTCGCACACACTAAATAATCCACTTTCAGTCCACTTTCAATCTACTTTCCAACTGGATTTTGCCAGTTCAGACAGTAAAAATCCAGTTGGTAAGTGCATTGAGAGTAGATTGACAGTGGATTGTTTAGTGTGTGTGACTGTAGCCGAAGACTGATCTTTTCTCAGGAGACTGTGTTGTCTCAGAGTGTGGCTTTAAGCAAAAGCAGGCTAATTTTAGTGAATACTTTAAAGAAGAGGCAGTGCCTGCCTCAGAACCTGGTTTCAGTGGAAAACTGACCAAGGAAGTGGAATTCCTAGAAGGAGCTCACAGATACACTGTGGAAAAGCCTAAGAGTCATCCCAAGTGCTTTAAAGGCTTGGCTGATAACTGTTCTTTACACGCAAGAATTGAAAACTGAAATGTTATACCAGAAGGAGCGCTTCAAATGCTGTGTGTTATACTTGTAAATAATTCCTACATCTTTTTAACATCATTCTCCTATCCAAGAAAGAAAATAAAATGGCAGTTTTTTTGTTTCCCTAATGTCTCATCTGAGGTAACTGCATTTAGAAGCCACTTGAGGTCAACCTGTCAGGTAGAGATTGGGGAAGAGACTACGGTGGTCCAGCTTCACAGTACTGCTACTCATATGTCATTTAAAATCCTGACCTTCTCAGTCTCTGCCTTTAGAAGGGAGGTGGGTGGCAACTAGAGGCAGGCCTTTTCTATGATGGCACCCCACCTTTGGAATGCCCTACCCCTTGTGGCATGCCAGGTGCCTACTTTCTTCTAGCCAGGCTTTAATTAGGGGGTTCACCAGCTTCTAAAAATGGTAGGTTTCTGGTAAGAGGGCTGTTTTATAGGTGTTTTTTATGTCCAATGGCGTGTTGTTTTATAACATATTAATTGTAAGCCGCCTTGAGCAGGACTCTGAAGAGGTGGCATAGAAATATTCTAAATAAATAAGTAAATAAATACATATAGTTTTAAAAATGAAATGTCATATTATTGACTATAATACTGGGACGCTAGTTTGAGGCTGAAATTCAAAACATAAAGGGGGACAAAATGATCCTAAAGCCTTTAACTTGAAGGACATGCAGACCAAAGAAGGCTACTAGTTCTTTTAAATCTGTAATTCTCACAAAGAGGCATTTGGATTTGGCCTACCAGAGAGGCTGTGTTTATTCAGCAAGCTGAATTTGCATTGTGCCTTCTGAACTACCAAGGAGTTCTGTGGTGCCCTCCTCTGGGGAGGGGATGTGCCCCCTTCTCCTTGGAGCAGTGGTACTCGGCTGCTCATGGAGAACCACATTCACAATTCCCTTCATTAAAAGAGACACATTACTGACCCCATTAAACACACAATGCAATAATATAAAATATAACTATTAATATTACATATGTAACTATAACTTTTTAAAGCACCAGACTACCTCTGAGCCTGTAGGGTTGTGTCTCCCCACTATTGTTAAGACTTAGCCAGCCCTTGTGTGTCTGGAATGAGGGGAAAGGCTTCCCACTCTGCCTTCTCCCTCTTTCCTCAGCATGAGGCCAGGCTGGTCAGGAAAGAGAATGAGGCTGCCCAGGTGTCTAGAGGAGAGCAAGCTGGCCATGGACAAAGGGGAATAAAGCCACCACGGCTCCACTGGGGCTGAGTCGCTCTTATCTTGTCTTGCTCTTATTCTCTTTTGTCTGTGGCCATCTTGCTCTCTTCTCAGTAGCCACCCTAGTAATGGGATGACAACAGGTAATACAGGAGATACACACAGTTCCCCCACCCAGCAACTGGAAGTATCTGTTTGCCGGCAACAAACGATAGCAGAGATCCAAACCCAGGACTAGCTGTGTAACAAACCTCAGTGCCAGCTCTGTCCACGTATCTCCTGTAGTGATATTATCACAGGACCCAATACCTGCCCTACCACCAAGAACTCATTCATTTGCTCATCTTCTAATGTAACAAATGCTATTAGGCCTTTCTGCATTTTACATTGGTAAAACTCAGACTGTCTCTACATAAGAAGCCACAGATGAGGCTGTCACAACCCCTGATCCAGATCTTTCACCTTTTTATATTTAAACAGCCTCAAACAAGTCCCTCAGGCTGGAGAGTCGTGGACCATCTCACCACCCACACCCTCCTTCTACTAAAAAGTCCACCTTCAGCTTTAGAAGTGTGAGGCAGAGTGCATTTTTAATATTTCTTTCCTTTTATACAGTCTCATTTAATCCTTAAGAGAGAGAACACAGATGATATCGATCAGGACCCTTTCTGCCTAGATCCCAGAGTCTGCTATAGACTTATATTTTTATATGGGTTGATGAGGAGATACGGGTCAAGGGTAACAAACATACTTTATTTAATTTGTAAGGATGACATTTAATGCCTTCCCCCTCTATTATGATAGATAACACAAGTTACCTGAGTTGGGAGGTGATCTGGTTATAAAGTACGTTCTCTAAGAAGCTCAGACTTGGAAACCTAACTGGACAAGCATTAACACTTTGCGATTTTTAAAGGAACAGCATCGAAACCCTACCTCTGTAAACAACAAAGTCTCTAGTGGACTCCTTGCCTCTTCCAGGGTACCTTCTATCCCCTCTTCCTCCAAAAACCCAGCTCCCCTTTCTTCAGTTGGTTGTTGGATATTAAACTGCTTCAGGTCCCCCCCCCCCCCCAGTCTCACATTCCATTCAGCCTTTAAAATGTGGTTGGTCTGGGTTGAATGGGGAAGAGAAGGAGGCAGAATCTCCTGACTGTTATAGAGACATTAAAACCAGAAACATTTGTAAACCATGTTGGCATCCCTGGACTTTCCATGACAAGACTTAACTATCATCATATTTCACTAATAAAAGTTGTCAGGAAGGTCTCCAGCATCTCTGCTGGATTGGAATCCATGTGCAGATTTAACACTATTAATGAAGGCCTAAAGGAGAGGTGTCAAACTCATTTGTTACAAGGGCTGGATCTGACATAAATATCACTTTGTTACGCTGGGCAATGTGTGCCATAAAATGTAACACGAGGTACTGGAGATATAACGTTTACAAAGATGATTTTAGATGCCAAATGGCAATAGCAGACTTGATTGGATTAGGTGTGATATGCAGCGGGTTAGTAGGCGTAGAGATATCAGCATTGGTAATGAGATAGGAAACCTAGGTCTCAATTTGGTCCAGGTGGATTCAATCCAGGAGGATAAAAAGAATAAATGGAAATAAGTCTGAAGAAGTGAGTAGTGACTCACGAAAGCACATTCCCTACCACAAATTTTGTTAGTCTTTATGGTGCTACTGGACTCTTACTCTTTCTACTGCTATTAGAAACCACAACATTCAAAAACCAGTGGGGGAACATTTTAACCTTCCAGGACATTCAGTTCTCTTACAAAGGAATTTTAAAGCAAGATTAGAAAGAAAGACTGATGAATTGCAACTGATAATGAAGCTCAAGACTGAATTGAGACCTAGGTTTCTTCCCTCATTACCATTGCCTGCTGTTGTCATTCAGCATCTGAAATAACTTCACTCTCCAAGATATAAGGAGAGATGGACTCACATTCTTGCTGTATCTGAAGAAGTGAGCAGTGACTCATGAAAACTCATGCCTTGCCACAGATGTATTAGTTGTTAAGGTGGTACTAGACTCTTGCTCCCGTCAACTAATAAAGATTGAAAGCTGTGCTGTTAGATTTCTCCCTCGCCTCGTCTGTTAGACCTGAAAAGGAATCTATTTCTCTCTCTCTCTCTCTGGCTCTTTCACTCCCCCTCCCTCTCTAAAGAAGTGTGCACACACACAAAAGCTTATACCTGGAATAAAACCTTGTTGGTCTTAAAGGTGCAATGGGACTCTTCCCCCCTCCCTCTCCTCTCTTCCCCCCCCCCCCCCGGACTCTTGCTCCCTTCCACCAATAAAGATTGCAAGCTATACTGTTAGGTTTCTTTTCCCCCTGTCAGTTAGAACTGGAAAGGGGGATCTCTCTCTCTCTCATGCTCTCTCTGGCTCTTTCACTTCTTCCTTCCCTCTCTTCCTTCCTCTGAAGAAGTGTGTTTGCATGCAAAAGCTTATACCTGGAATAAAACTTCGTTGGTCTTAAAGGTGCCATGGTACTCTGACTCTCTCCTTCTCTCTCTGGCGCTTTCCCTCCCTTCCTCCCCAACGAAGGGGGAGGAGCACTCAGCCAATCAAGGGAAGGGAGGCTTGGCTTTCTTTCTCTCCTCTGAGAACCAGGAAGCAGGAGAGGAGAGAGCTGGGCAAAAGCAAGCTGCAATGCAGGAAGCAGACAAGAGCCAGTTGCTTGCGACCGGATAGGAGCCCTGCAGGGGCTGGTTCTGGCCTGTGGGCTGTATATTTGTCACCCCTGGCCTAAAGGGACCGTGGTAATGGTCCCTCTCTAGAGATTAAAAAATTCTGTTTATTTTGTTTTGCCAAGCCATCATCACTTGGGAGTGGACTTTACCACTGGATCATTCACTGTTTGGATTGGCTCTGGTTTTTCATTTGTATTCTCCATAGTAACATGCACACAAGCACCACCCTTCTTTCTGTGTGATCATTTCTGGATTTTTCTGCCAACGAAGGGCACGGTATCTGAGGAATGGCTCTGGTTTATTAAAACTGCCACAGAAAATCTATTAGTCTTTAAGGTACCACGAGACTCTTGCTGTTATTTTTGTGCTGCAACAGATTAACAAGGCTACCATTGTAGAATTCAGAAGTAACATGTATTTATTTATTTATTATTTTATTTATATTTAAATTTATATCCTGCCCTCCCCGCCATTTGGCGGGCTCAGGGCGGCTAACAACATATATAAATATACATTAAAATTCCAATATTAAAACAGTCAAGTTCAACTTAAATAAAATTATAACTATACAATAACATAACTGATATTAAAAGATGGCAATCTTCTGTTATCACCAGAGTGCGGCCTCCAGACTCCTGTCTAGCTGTTAAGCCTCCAGCGCTGCTGGTGCTGTTGGTAGTAGGGCCAGGGCCATAATATTGAGGCGGCACCCTACTTGAAAGCCTGGCAGAAGAGCTCCATTTTACAGGCTCTGCGGAACTGTAAAAGGTCCCGCAGGGCCCTGATGTCTTCCGGGAGCTCATTCCCTCAGTGAGGGGCCACCACAGAAAAGGCCCTGGCCCTTGTTGTGGCTCACGTGGCCTCTTTATCGCCGGGAGAGGGGCCAGGTGGTTTTAGGAACCCGAACTTAGTGCTCTCTGGAGTACATGTGGGGAAAGGCGGTCCCTTAGGTAAGTAGGTCCCCAGCCATATAGGGCTTTAAAGGTAAGAACCAGCACCTTGAACCGTATCCAGTATGCTATAGGCAACCAGTGTTATGAGTGCTGCCTAGGATGAGCTCCTGGCTTCAGCAGAGCTCGCATCTGATCCCAATGAAACCACCTCAGAGCCCGTTAATGTCTTCATGCCGCCGATCCCAGCAACAGTGGCGGATGAGCAATGCTCAGCAGACAGTCCCCTTGATTCGCCTCCACCAGTGGTCCGCTTAAGGAACCAGCTCCGCCAAGACTTAACATCCCGGTGGAGGGAGGCGTGCCTGCACAGCCAGCGTTCCCTCAGCCCTGAGTTCTAACAGGAGCCAGGATGCTCATGCTGGGTCCTAATGACCAACGGCACCTGAGGGGTATTTAGCTTCCACCTCTGATGCTGGTTCTTCATGCCAGCAACTAGTCAACTTGACGATGCTCTGCACCTACCTCGCTCGTGTTCCTGAATCCTGCTACGTGCTTTGACTCTCGGCTCCCTGACCTCGGCTCTATATGACTACACCCCTGGTTTGTACTTGGACTCTGTTGCTACAGCTCCTGCTTGCTAACCTTCATTTCTGACCTCGGCCTGGACTTGGACTCTCACTCCCTCTCGCCCCACCAGCACCCAGCCCATGACAGCCAGTGCAGTGCTTTTAGGGTGGGCTGGATGTGTCCCTGCATGGGGAGACACAACAACCTCGCCACTGCATTCTGCACCAGCTGCAGCTTCTGGATTTGGGACAAGGGCAGCCCCATGTAGAGAGCATTGCAGTATTCCAATCTCGAGGTGACCAATGCGTGGATCACTGTTGCTAGGTCATTGTGTTCAAGGAAGGGAACCAACTGCCTAATCAGCTGTAAGTGGTAAAAGACTGACTTCACAGTGGCTATTACCTGGGCATCCATCGTTAAGGAGGTATCCAGGAGCACTTCCAAACTCCTAACCTCCGGCGCTGGCACCAACGGCGCCCCATCGAAGGTCAGGAGAGAGATCCCTAACCTTGGACTGCTCCAACTCAAGCACAGGACCTTTGTCTTCATCGGATTCAATTTCAGTTAACTCAGTCTAAGCCAACCAGCCATGGCTTTCAGCCCCAGGTCCAGATCTCCCAGACTAGAGTCTGAATGGCCATCCAACAACAGATGGAGCTGGGTACCGTCAGCATATTGATGACACCCCAGCCTATGTCTCCAGGCAATCTGGGCTAGGGGGTGCATATAGAAAATGTAATCAGTGCATGCCAGTGTGGTGTAATGGTTATGAGTGTTGGACTATGATCTGGGACAGCCATGTTCAAATCCCCGTTCTGCCATGCAGCCACAGAGTTAAGTTGCTCTGGTGGAGCTTTAAAGTGACATGGCTTGAATACTTTATGCAGGCTCTGTGGCCCTGGAGTTGTGGCCTCCCCACATTTTGCTTTACTGCTCTCCGTGCCCTATTGTCAGTCAGTCCATTTTATTGATACGATTCAAGATCAGAAAAGTGCTGTATAGTAAACAGAAATATGTATTCTTGGGGGTAGGTACGGTATTTTAATAGTTTGTGCTTGCATCATTTCCAGCTCAGACAGTTCAATTTCTGATGAAGTCTGGCCCACTGTTGCCTGTCTGAAATACTACCACCACTAATTAATAACACTGTGAGGAATGAGGTTGCAGGACCAGTGTGTTCGCTGCAGCAATTGCTGAGTGTCATGCTGGCTTGAGTTCAGAAGATGCAATCAGAAGCGTTTTTGTTAGCTTCGCTAGAATGATCAGGCTCATTCAAGATTGTGTGAGAGTTGCTGATAACCAAGGGAGAGAATGGCTTACAGATGAAGGAAATAAACTTACAAAGAGGCAATTTAAATTACATCAAATTATCCTAAAACCCATACATAGGGAACACAACACAAGGCTGATCAAGCAGAACGTCATACAGCTGCTGATGCCTGCAGGTTTTATTCCTGTTTGAATGCCTTTTCTTGTTGATGGCTAATTTTCCCCACTGTTTTCTGGAACTCATTTCTCTATCAGAAATATCTGTGATACAGAGACACACACCAGAGGGGGGAACCTAATTAGGCTGTAGAAGCCAAAACAAAGAGTCTTATGGCACCTTAAAGACTGACAAATTTATTGTAGTCAGTGTTCTTGTGAACCGGAGCCCAGTTCATCAGATGATCAGTGTAGTTGGACTAGCACAGAAGGATATGTGTGTTTGTGAGACAGGCACTGTGTTAAAATCAGTTGTGGAACTAGGAAATGGGCACACCTAGGAAACTGTAATGTGGATGCTTTCTGGTTTGGCACAGTTATTATGGGCTTACTATTTTTAGCAGAAGAAAAAAGCAAGAGTCCAGCAGCACCTTAAAGACTAACAAAATTTGTGGCAGGGTAGGAGCTTTCATGAGGCACTGCTCACTTCTTCAGAGATCATTGAGGTGCTACTGGACTCTTGCTCTGTTCTAGTGCTATAGACAGACTAACGCAGCTACCCATCATGATCTATCTTACTATTTTTAGATATCTCTGAAAGGTTACAGATTGTGTTTAAGGTCTCTTAGGAGGGCCGTGCTGATAGTGGTGCTCAGATTGGAGGTGAATTCAGGCTTCTGTGTTTAACCAAAATATAGCTCTTCATTAATCCTTTCTCTTTAACTCATATAATACTGTTCAGTGTTTCATGGGTGGACTGCAGAAGTTTAACTGTGCACATTAGCAAGGTGAAAGGCATATAATGCCACTAATTGTGGATGAATCGAACTGCAATGTCCGGTACTCTACACTGGAAGGGAGGCTACACTGCTGCTGAGAAGCGAAAATTTGGAATCCTGCTTATCTTTAGCAATGTGAATGAAATGCCATTGGCTTAAGTGAGTTGTCCTGATAAGGAGCCCACCCCCCTGTCATTCTCCCAGTGAAGATCAGAGAAATCGCTCTCTCATCTCAGATGCTGTCGTGGTCTGCTCGCCCGGCTGCCTCTCCTTCTGCCAGGCAACTCTTCTGCACTGCTGAGTTGCTCACAAATTATATTAATAAATTATATAATCACAGATTAAGAAGATAAAGCTGCCATTCTCTTTTAAGATGGAAATTGGAACTAAAAAGTTGGGAGGTGTCTACTCATGAATAACAAACGTTCTTTTATTTTGTATGCAGGGACTTTGGCATCCATGGATGACTTTTATATACTTGGCAATGGCTTGATAATGTTGCAGACCACAAACAGCGTATTCAACCAGTCTCTGTTTAAACAAGTGGTACCCGAGAGCCTATTTGCATGGCAGAGAGTCCGTCTTGCTAACATGATGGCAGACTCTGGGAAAACTTGGGCTCAAACGTTTGCAAAGCAAAATTCTGGTTGGTATTATTAAGGTGGAACCGGTTTACATAGTATTCTCTAAAAAGCAGTGCAGGTTTAATTTTGTCTTCCCTGCCCCCTAGGAACCTATAATAACCAGTATATGGTCTTGGATACAAACAAGATCACATTGCAAAAGTGTATTGATGACGGAGCTCTCTATGTCATTGAACAAATCCCCAAACATGTGGAATACTCTGATCAGACAAATATTCTCCGCAAAGGTAAAATACCTGTTGGTGTTTTCTTCAGCTTTTGCTTTTCAGTGAGAATTGGAAATGATGAAGGTGGCATGTTAGGAATTCCAGGCTGGTGCTTGTGTGAGACAAAGCTGGCTATTTCTGCTTGTCAAAAAAATCACCAAATATGAATCTAGTCCTTTGGGGAATTATAGAAGATGATAGATGTTGCTCAAAATGGGAAACAAGATTCTTGCTGCCTTTGGTTTTGTTCTGGGATTCTTTGTAGCTTCATCCAAGAGCCGTCAGGTGTTAGCATGGTTGGGTACAGACTGGCAGAGGGCCCCTGGAGATGCCCGGCCAATCTAGTGCCCAACAGCCATGGAGGGAGCAGAGTAAAATAGAACTGCGCATAGTGCTGCTTTCTCCAGGCACACTTCTCATGAGGAAATGGGGGGGGGGGGGTGTCACAGCATTTAGAAGACAAACCTGACGTCTTTCACACTCCCTTTAGAGCTGGTGGTGGTGGAGGAGGAGGGGAGTCTCAGAGCGGCTTTACAAACTCCTTTCCCTTCCCCTCCCCACAACAGACACCCTGTGAGGTAGGTGGGGCTGAGAGAGCTCTGACAGAAACTGCTCTTTTTCAAGAACAGTTGTGCCAGAACTACAGCTTGCCCAAGATCATCCAGCAGGTGCAAGTGGAGGATTGGGGAATCAAACCCGGTTCTCCCAGATTAGAGTCTGTGCACTTAACTCACTACACCAAAAGGACTGTGAAAAAGTCACACTCCAGACCTTCTAGCCTTGTGATGTGGGGGAGGGGGAAGCACAATGGAGGGGGCCACAGGCCAACTGCAGCTGGCTCTGCTTCAGCTTGTCCAAACAACCCGGGCTTTTGTGGCTGTTGATTTATGTTTTGCTCCCAAACTCTGCCACATTTCCTAGATTTTCATGAGAATGAGAGGGAGTTCTCTAGACAGTGTAGTGTCTCGTTGGAATTCAGACCTTTGAAGCAGTGTAAGTGGCATGCAAATCACTTAATCTACTCAATTTGCAGGATACTGGCCTTCTTACAACATTCCTTTCCATGAAACTATCTATAATATGAGTGGATATAGAGCATATGTTAAAAAATATGGCTTGGATTTTTCATATGACATGGCTCCCAGAGCAAAAATCTTCCGACGGGACCAGGGATCAGTGACAGATATGGCAACCATGAAACGCGTAATGAGATACAACAGTATGTTGATTTTTCTCTTTATCCCCCCCCCCAACAATCTCCTTGTCTCCCCTCCCCACAACATGATAAGTTTAGTTCTCTGCTATTATGTTGTTGAACACAATGGGAACAAGATCATTTTCTGAAGCTTAAATACCTTTAAATGGATACAATTTTTCAAATGCCTCCAAGAGAGATTGGAGCCAAAATCCTACTAAAAATTAGTTTCTCCCTAAGATTAGACCAAGAGCTCATCAAACCTTTCTGCTTCTGAGGAAATAACCTGTGTCATTCAGTTTATCTAGATCTTGCAATGATGAAAGTAAATCCCAGTGAATCTTGAGGACCCTCTTGCAATCATGTCTGTAAATATCCAGCTCAGTGACCAGCCAGGCCTATATGTATTCTGCATGTTCAATACAGCACTATATAACCCCATTATATTTAATACTTGCAACAGAACTCAGTACCCTGGGCTTCTTATTTCACATTACAGCCAGCAGAATAAAGTATGTATATTTTTGCATAATCTGATCTTTCTTGGAACATAGTTTGGATTCCTTTTCTTGCCTCTGTGCAGAAAACAGTGCCTAGCCCTAACTGTTCAGTGCCCCAAAGAAAAGAAGTTCGTCCCTGCACCTGTTGTTCTACTCTGTGAACTACATTAACTGGATGGGGGGGGGGAAGCCTTCCCCAAACCCCTTCCCTAGTTGATGTTGTTTTTAGGACAGGGTAACAGCATTGCTGAGGGGTTGTTGTTTTTTTAAAGTGCAAGTGGTAGTACATACTGTTATCTGCGACAAAGGCAAGGCAAGGGGTCCTTCTTTCTTCCTTTGCAGAAATGATTGTTACTTTTTCTTTTGAACTAAGGCTGGAACTTTCAAGGAAGACAAAAGGGTTCCCAAGCCTGTGTTTCCCTCATAACTTTAATGCAGGCGCTGGGAGCACTTACAGGGAAGAAACAGCAGGTGGGAAAGATACTCAGCCCTTCTCCTATCCAGATTATCCCCAACAAATGACCCCTTCCACCAGGCCACTTTTACATGTCTGTTTCCCCAGCTGAGTTCCAGAGCTGGAAGTAAGCCTGGCAAGTATTTTGGTCCTGTGTTGGGTTTTGTAACAAAGTCTGGTGAGAGAATGGGCATTCCATCCTAAGTATCAAAATTTTATGCCAGGGTAAAGTGTTGGTTCGCATTTCACCTGATATATGTGATTCTCCTGATTGTCTGTTTAAGGTACACCTTAAGGTGTAAAGCCCCCCCCCCCCCCCCCGCACACCCATTAAAGAAAGAAGGTAGTCCTTTGCTGTGGATGGCTATGTCTAAAATTACTTAACTACTTTGTTCCTTTCTTTGTAGACTACAAGAAAGATCCCTATGCAAGGCACAATCCCTGTAATACTATTTGCTGTCGGGAAGACTTGAATCTCAGATATCCAACTCCGGCTGGCTGCTATGACTCCAAGGTAAAGACTCCGAGAAGAACTAGCCTACTAGAGATGCTGCTTGAGACGAAGTGGGGGAAGCAAAAATGTGACCCTATTGGATTTCCCCCCTGACATTCACACACACACACCCCAGTCCACATACTACTACATGCATCCAGACTTAATGGGAACTCGGCAGCCCAGTAAATTCACAGTTGGGAAACTTTTTTAAAATTCTCAGAAATGGGTGAGAGATTAAGAGTAATTTGCCAGTCCACAAGCAAGGCACACTGTTTATTTATTTATTATTTGCATTTCTACCCCACCTTTCCAGACAAGCTGGCTCAAGGTGGCAAGCTGGCTTATTTCCAGCAAGAAATGCTATAAGAACTGGAAATCAGGCCTTGGTTTGTATTAGGTTGTGTAAGTCTGTCCACTTGTGAACTGGTACCATTTCCTACTACAACTGCTGCTGATTATTATAACATATTCATGCTTAATCTTTGCCCTAGGAATGTCAGTTCCAGCACAGTCACAACTGTTTAATGCCCAGTCTTCTGTCATGAGATTTCTCCTCCTCTGTCCTGTAAGATGAACTTTGTCCTGCCTAAGCCGCAAGGTCAAGAGAAGCTGTAAACAAATATCTTGGCTAGTTGCCCAGATGTGTCAGCTGATCCATCAGCTTTTGAAATAGGGTCATAAAACGTCAGGGGCCTTTGTAGGTATACACTATAGTCTGCTTGAGCCATCTCTGTTTGCCTTTATTTACACGATTCCTTCTTTTGCCTCTCGGAATCCCACTGCATCTTTTTACACATAGTCACACACTTTGTACAAGCAGGGCCTGTCCAAAACATTTATTCCCCAAGGGCATAACTAATCAGACCCTGGGAATTTCATATTTTCCCTATAAATTTCAGGGTCCTGATTTCCTCCAGGGGAACTGACTTCTGTGGTCTGAAAATCAGTTATAATTCTGGGACAATTCCAGGTCTTACCTGGAGGTTAGTAACCTACATAACAGTACTGTTTGCCCCTCTTGGGTAAGCATAGGTTCACCCCAGCAGGGCAACTTGTGACTCCATGGGGCTGCTTCAGGTTTGGAAAATAAGTGTATGAGTTTGGTCCCAAGCAGAGTTGGACTCCTGCATGTTGATTGTTACAGGAAAACAAAACTGGGTTCCTCTTACTGGTGGCCTGTAGAGATCCAAGACCCAGGCACTCTCCCATGGGTGACCTTGCTGGGTGTCCTTGGGCCAGGCACCACACTCTCCACCCAGCATACTTCACAGGATGGTTGGGAGGACAGGAGAATGCTGCAGGCCACTTCAGGACCTTTTGGGGGAGGGAAGCAGGGTACACATAATCCATTCAAGTAGATTTAAGTAAATTTTAAAAAAAATCTATTCCATATCAGAAGGCCCCACAGCTCTAGCATACTGTGTGCTAAAATCCAACATTCCTGGAAGACATGCCAATAGTCCAAAGGTGAGGACAGCTATGCATGTGTTGTTGTTTTGCACAATTTAAATCCTTTCCGTTGCATCTCCTTCCCTAGCATATTGATACGTGCACTAAACAGTTTTTAACAACCCAGTATTATTACAGTTGACAGAAAGAGAATGGGAGAAGGCACATGGCCCAAGGTAACTGAAGCAAGGGTCACTCTCTGGGTTACTGTTGATCTCCTCCCTGTTACAAGGCAAGCCTATTGTAAGAGACAAAAACTGTGTGTTCTTTTTTACTGCCTTAGAACCATTCCACACAGAATGACAACCCCATTTCTTTTCAGTCAAAAGAGTCTGTTGGGAGTGAGACAAGTATATACTTTGATAGCAAATTTTTTGTATCTGTTGAGTAGTGAATGGAGTAGTGAATGGAGAAGGAGAGAAAGAAATAGCAGGAGTTTGTGGGGGTGCATTGAAGCTGAACAAAAGGGAGGAGAGATTTGTTGTGTAAAATAGGAAAGGTTTTGCTTCATCCTGAGTTAGGGGTGACTGCTGTTTGGACAGAGTGGGTGGTTGCATTGCTGCCTGCTTGCTCAGTAAGGATGTCTCATTATGTGAGATGTGAGGTGCTGCAGTATCTCCGCTACCCCCAACAATGGGATGGGGTTTTCCCCAACAGCTACTCCTGCCATTAAGTCTGCTGAGAAGCCGAGGGGGCTCAGCTAGACCTCAGAAGGATGTTGGCAACCACCTTCCTCCTCCCCCCTTTTCCCCCAGGACATCTCCCACTTAGTGGGGGAGTTCCTGCTTCCTTCCTCTCTGGTTGCTGGAACAGACACCTTTTATTCCTCCCCACAAGGCAATGCTGGCCCAAACAAGGCTGTGCCTCCTCATGAGGACTGCAAGTCCCATAGGAGGGCGAGGAGGTCGTGGCTGCTCCCGTGGTTCTTGCCCAGCTCTGCCCCCTCCTTCAAGAACTGAGCAGGTGTCCATTACTGCAGCTGCTTCTGCCATGGCTTTTAAGGGGCCAGCTTCTCCTGAGTTGGCCGTGCTCACTGGCTGCCTCCTGCGGGCCCACCCTGCCTCTGTCTGGACTGCTTTGGCTCCAGCCAGTGAGGCTTTAAGGGAGAGGACACCACTGAAGGTGAGGGTCAGTCTGGGCTTGTGCTGTGACCCAGACCACAGAGGCAACAGAGTGGGAAATGGAGGGTTTTCAACCCATCAAAGGCCAGGTCTGGCTTGACATTCCATGGATTCCCTTCCTCAAGTCAGATCAGGCCAGAAGCCAGATGGGTTTGCAAAAGGAAACATTGACTGCCAGAGTGTCTGGTGAGGCAGACAATGGCAGGGCTAACCTAATCCAGACTCCCGCTGCTGCCACAGAGAGACAATTCTCTGAATATGTCACATTCCCACTGCGAGTGCAGAGGCCCTAATATAGTTCCTACAGTACTTCACCTTGTTTATTTTAGTTGTGCAAGCTTGAAAAGGTGATCTGTTTAAAAGCCTCTCATCAATTAGGAAAGTGCAGGACTCATGCTGTTTTGCTGGGTGTAGTTGGAAGCTGGGTTCTCCCCCCCCCCCCTACATATCTATAATGGGGGAGGAAGGATCCCATGCAGCAACTAGTAGAGCAGCAGCGATGCCCTTTTATGGGTATTTCCATTTTTGGCAAACCTTTTCCTCCAGGCCTGTTGGCAACCCTACTCTCGGGTGCCCTGAAGCCACTGAGCAATCCACAGCCTGTTTTCACACACACTTGAATTAAAAAGAAGGGGATGCCAGTCAGACAGCATGACTACTCCGCAGGACTGAGTCACGGTCTCTCTGTTTGCAGAAATTAAGCAGCAGGCGTGGTGGCATGCTCTGGGTTTCCTTCCTTGAAGGCAGAGGGATAACTCCACCTTGTGGTATAACCCCCCCAATGAAGTCCACATGCTCTCGAATCCATTTCTCTTCTGCTGACCTCCCCTTGTCTCTCACCCCTTTCTTATTCCTTCAGGCAGTCTCTATTATCCCCTCCGCTAGATTCCCTAAGATTGTCTTGTAATTTCTCTCCCTCATTTTTGTCAAGCATCTCTCATGTTCTGCAGAAGAACTTAATTTTTTAAAAAACTCACACATGGTGACAGATCAGTAAGTTCCTTCTAGCATTAATGTTTATTTATTTTTATTTATTTATGTATTGGATTTATACCCCGCCCTCCCCACCAAGGCAGGCTCAGGGGGGCTTATATAAAATTTAGAAAAATTTAAACAATTCAAAATTTAAAACCATATAAAAACTAAGGTATTATACATAAATTCTGACAGCAAATCATAGCCCAATATTTTCATGAACAGGAATCAGTTAGTACAACATGATTGATGGAAAAGGTCCCAGGGAGGGTCCGATGTAACAAGATGTCAAATGCCTGGCAGAAGAGCTCCGTCTTGCAGGCTCTGTAGAACTGAAGTAGGTTCCGCAGAGCCCTGGTGCCTTACTAGTAAGCTGTAACTATAGGAGGGCACATAGAACCATAGAATCACAGAGTTGGAAGGGGCCATACAGACCATCTAGTCCAACCCCCTGCTCAATGCAGGATCAGCCTACAGTATCCCTATACATGACTTGGTTGAGGCCCGGGTGAAGAGGAAATGCCACACAAGAAGTTGCACATGGTGTCCCATGCAGCTAGCTGATGCCTCCTATCTTGGAAGAGGTGTTCCTTCCTGCCCTTGTCCCTCCTGTATTGCTGCTGTCACCATGACCACAGACTCTGGCATTCAAATTCAAGGGAAAATTATGTATAGCCAAAAACTGCTGCCAGAGGGGACCACCTCATGCTGTGCAGTGAATAATTCAGTAGCACACATAAACAGACCTGAACTTTGGGACATACTTGATGTTTCTGAATGCTGTGATACCAAAAGCTGAATATGGCTCTTTGTAAAGCTTCTGTACATCCTCAGCAAAGTGACCAGTTTGTTTTAGGGAAAATTCATACTTTACCCCTGACACTTTTTACTCCTTCCTTCCGTTTCCTTCCTGAACCATGACATCTTCTCTTGTGATCCTTTACAGGTATCAGACATCTACATGGCTGCAAAGTTTTCAGCATATGCCATCAATGGCCCACCAGTGGAGGAGGGCCTGCCTGTCTTCAGCTGGTCACGTTTCAACCAGACAAAGCACCAGGGCTTGCCAGACTCCTATAACTTTGATTTTATCACCATGAAGCCAGTCCTATGAAACTGACACCAGAGTTTTAACATGTGGGAGAAAGGTTTTTTTCTATGTACAGTTTTACAAATATACCAAATAAACTGATCTGTGCACTCCTGAGAGTCTGCTTTCCTCGCTTGAGTTTGTGTATGTGTGTGTGTGTGTGTGAGAGAGAGAGAGAGAGAGAGAGATGAAATTAACAAAGGGATCCAGATGCAAGTCAGAAAGAAAAATGAAAAGTCTTGAGAATTCAAAAGCAACCAATGGAAGTCCAAGCTTGGCAGGGATAACTGACATAGAGAGCATCTTTGCCCTTTTTCTGTTCTACCACAAAACTGTTCAGGGATGAATGATTCCAATTATTGCTCCCCACAAAGAGGAGAATATTTCTATTTTCGGGGATATTTGGTCATCTTGCTATTCATAATCTGTTTGTACAGACCTAAAAGCAGAAGACCAGTTAGAAGCAGTCTCTGGTCAAAAACTGTCATGGCAAGAATCAATGTTGTAGTGAAAACCCTGTATATCTCTTGTGGATGAGAGAACTGAAAAACTGAATTGCTTGTGGCTCCATTGTTGTTGTTGTTGTTGTTGTTGAGGGGCACAACCCTGAGGAATGACAATCCTATAACAACTCATACAATATTTTAACAGGCTATTTCCCAAGTAATGAAATAGGGACAGTCATGAATACTTGTGGCTCCAGTTAGGGAGCAAGCAGTAAGACAGCACTTGTCATGCTGGATCAGACCAAAGGTCCTAATAGAATATCAATTATTTTCATATGTCAATGAGATGCACGAAGTATTTTCTCTAGTTAAATTAACTTATTGCTAGTCAGCTTCACTGGATAGAATGCTAAGAGAAATGGAGATTGATTTTCTGTACCAGTTATCATTGGGTCTCCCACTTCACCTATTTTTCCTAAATTAAATCATTCCTACTTCTGAAGTCTCAACACAATTAAGTTACACTTGGTTTAGAATTGTTTTTATAGTGCTCTCAGGGTTTTGTTTAGGGATTACTTGTCCTTGCAAAACACGAAGAATTCCTGCCAATACTGGGAAGACCTGACTGAGAAATCAATGATACTACTTTATATATCAGTGACATCAACAAAGCTCACTTTCATGGGGAGGTAAGCAAAAAGAGCTGCCACTTCACTCTCACCTAGAAGACTGGTTTCTCAGCAACGTACCAGAAAGAAAGGTGGTGGTAGCTGTCAAAATTTAGCGCCCACAGGAGCAGCATGCTTGTTCTGTGTGTTGGCCTCAAAGCACAGAGTAACTCCTGTAGCCTTTAGTACATAGTTGATTTGGGTAGTTTATCCAGAGCCTGACTGTAAAGCACACAATACAAGACACCCCTTTATACAACGTAACTTTTCAAGGATCCCACCTACAGTGATTATAAAAGCATATGATGGGGAAATAATTACCTGTATCCACCCTATGTTTTCTGTGCAGCTCTGCATTTTCAGGTGTGCTGAGCATCTTAATTTGTACATCATATTTGAAAGCCTGCCATTGGTTCTGTGCCTGAACAATATGCACACATGTTTTCTGTTGCAACTAGAAGGCTCCTTCAGGTACGCAGCTGGATGTCCCTACCTCTTGCCCTTCTGGTTTCATGTTGCATTCTTGACTACAGTAATCACTCCTTGACACAGAATGGGGATTATCTTTTTGGCTCTTGGCAATAGCGGCTCCTTAAATGACATGTGCACATTGTGAATGAGCCCCTGTGGCTCTCTGAATGGTTTTATTTGAAGTAAAGCAAAAATCATACCCTCACATATATTTTAAATGTTGCTATTGGAATAATCAGCAATATTATTCCAGCAAAGGTCCAGGTCTTTCAAAATCCCCTGCAGTTTGCAAACTAAGCAAACAGACCATATAGGACACAGACCACACTTGAACACTATCTGGCATTACTTGTCTCTTGCATTTTCTACAGCAGCCACCAGATGGCAGAAGAATCTCACTTATGTGCTGTGTATGCAGCGACTATCCAAGTAGCTCTTCCACACTTGCTGCATGAGTATCCTCTTGTACAGGGGTGTCAAACTCAATTGTTACGAGGGCTGGATATGATATAAATGGGACTTTGTGGGGCTGAGTCATGCATGTCATAAAATGTAATGCCATATACCAGAGATATACACTTTATAAAGAACACAAACACGATTAAAGACATTATTTTTTACTTTTTTACTTAAAACACAAACATGCCTAAAATAACAATTAACAATAGTGAAAACATTAACAATAATTAACATCTTGGCTGATGCCATTATTGCCTGATGCTATTATTGCCAGTGTCTTCCCAAAACACACACTTGCCAAGACAATGTTGTATATCCCAGTTTAACAGGGGATGCAACCGGATCCTGAGCACAAGCACACTCTAGGCCTCTCACACAAATAACCCATGTGCCAGTTTATAAAAAAGGGTAGTATTTTAAACACCCAGATATTAACAGGGCATATGCAACATAGTGTAGAACACAGGATTGGGTGACCTTTTTGGCCAGAGTGCGACTCCCCCCCCCCCCCCCCCCCCAATCTACTAATGAAAATGCTGGTGTGCTGTCAAACAATGGTCCAGGTGGGGAGAAAGGGTTGTGCTTGGCCAGAGACACCGCATGGGAATAAGGTTGATAACTCTTAGTATGCATACCACATGAAGCCATATCAGGCCAGTTTGCTGGGTATTGCAGCTCCCTTACTGTACCACAAAACCTGGGATTCAGTCAGAAATCTGTGCCTACTTCATAGCATGAGAAAACTGAGTGCCGAGCACTGAGGAGCTACAACTGAAGACATCCAACGAAGACGGAGGTCCTGTGCCTGAGTCAGAGTGGACTGGGGGTAGGGATCCCACTACTGGCCTTCGGGGGGGCACCATTGGTGCCAGCGCCGAAGATCCGGAGTTTGGGAGTGCTCCTGGATGCCTCCTTAACTATGGAGGCCCAGGTAGCAGCCACTGCCAAGGCAGCCTTTTACCACCTACAGCTGATTAGGCAGTTGGTTCCCTTCCTCGAACGCAATGACCTGGCGACAGTGATCCATGCAATGGTCACCTCGAGGTTAGACTACTGTAACACTCTCTTCATGGGGCTGCCCTTGACTCAGCTCCGGAGGCTGCAGCTAGTGTAGAATGCTGAAGCCAACCTGTTGATGGGCCTCTCGGTGAGGGACCACATCCAGCCTGTGCTGAGGGTGCTGCACTGGCTGCCTATAGCGTACTGGATCCAGTTCAAGGTGCTGGGTTTAACCTTTAAAGCCCTATATGGTCAGGGGCCTGCCTACGTAAGGGACCGCCTTTCCCTGTATACACCCCAGAGAGCACTGTGGTCAGGTACCCAACACCGCCTGACCCCCCTGGCCCAAGGGAGGCCAGGTTGGCAACCACCAGGAACAGGGCCTTCTCGGTAGCGGCTCCCCACTGGTGGAACAAGCTCCTGGAGAACATCAGGGCCCTGCAGGGCCTTTTGCGGTTCTGCAGGGCCTGCAAAGCGGAGCTCTTCCACCAGGCTTTTGGAGCCGCCACCGGGGGGAATGGCCTTTAGCAGGCGGCTGGTGAGCCACTTGTCTGGTACATCTGTGGTGGAAGCCCCCTGGCCGGAAATATGTAGGATGCTGTTCCTGGTGTTGGTTCTGTATTGCTGCCATCTGTTATGGTTTTACTGTTTAGCTCAGGGGTGGCCAACCTTGCTTAACGAAAGAGCCACATAGAATAAATGTAAGAGCCACATAGAGATGTCTGAGAGCCGCAAGACAGGAACAAATATCACACACACGTTTTTATTTTTTAAAATATGCAAATTTGCTTTTTATTAACGTTAAATGGGACTGCCAAAAATAAAAACAAACAAGGAAAACCGGTTATTGATAATGATATTACTTGTTTGCTAATGATATTGAGAGAGAGAGAGAAAAAGAGAGAGATGGAAAGAAAGAATTAAAGAAGTGGAAAGAAAGAGAGAGAGAGAAACTAGGAAAGCAAATAGATGGGAGGGAGGAGGGAAGGAAGGAAGGAAGGGAGAAAGAGAGAAAAAGCATGCCTCCCCTTTGCTTCCCCAGCCACCCTGCCAGGAGCCGCACAATATGTGTGAAAGAGCCTCATGTGGCTCCCGAGCCACAGGTTGGCCACCCCTGGTTTAGCTGTATCTTTCGATGTGATTTTAACCTTTGTATGTTGTTGATTTTATGCTGTTAGCCGCCTAGAGCCAGCCTATGCTGGCTAGGCGGGATACAAGTCCAAAAATAATTTTAAAACCTAATTAGATGGTGCTAAATTTCAGTTGTGCCACTGCCCCATGGGGAGGCAGAGGATAGGAATACCAGCCAGGCAAACAAGAGATGAAAGACAGTTGTGTCAGCAAGATGGAAACCGTCGCTGCCCTCACCAAATGCCTGGTGGAACATCTCCACCTGACAGGCCCTGCAGAACAGCACTAAGTCTCGCAGGGCATGGATGTTATTCGGCAGAGAGTTCCACCAGGTTGGAGTCAGGGCGGAAAAAGCCCTGGCTGTGGTCGAGGACGACGTATGTCTCTTGGGCCAGAGACCAACACTAAGTTCTTATCTGCTGAGTGCAGGGCTTTTGGGGGGGGGGGGGGGCGGGGTATACCAGGAGAGGCAGTCCCGAAAATACATGGGTCCCAGACTGTTTATGGCCTTAAAAGTTAACACCAGAACCTTGAACCTGATCCAGTACTCCACTGGAAGCCAGTGCAGCTCACGCAGCACAGGCTGAATGTGTGCTCTTTGTGGGGTCCCCATAAGGCTCTATGCCGCTGCATTCTGGACCAGCTGGAAAAAATAAACTCTGATAGAACAGAGGAGAGGGAGAGAGACTTAACTGATTAACTGTTGTGAGATACAGGAACGAAGGGGGAGGGCTCAGTTGGAGCAGGAAGTCTCCAAAGAGCCAATCAGGAGACAGGAAGAACATTGTTTGAAATTGTAGGAAGTCCCTAATGTAGCTATGCTAACTAGCAGTCGTTCAGCTGTCCCCTACAGTCTGTTCTTCTAATCTTCTTCAAGTAGGTGCACTATAGACCTTACATATTCCAACACCCGTTTCTCTATTGTGCAAGTCCTCACGATTCTTTTTTCTTCATAGAATCTCAGCCTTGCAAAACAGTGTTGGAGTTTAACAACTGTATGTTTAGGAAATTCATTTGTATTCTACCCTTCTTCCTGGAGGTGCTTCTGTGAATGTCCGTTTCTGATTCTTGGCTGGAGATTTAATTCCTTCCTTTGTGGCATTCCTCCATTTTTCTGCCTGATTAGCGGGCATTCTCCTTATGTCTTACCATATGGAAGGTTCCATTGCAGTCTCTATTTTGATCAGGTAAGAGTTTTCTTGGTGGTACTCCTTTTTTGGATCTAGCTGATCGCCATTCCCTTCTGGTTGCTGGGGCTCTCCCGGTGTGTCTTCTGTAGGTTCCAATATGGTTGACTGCATTGCTTCTGGCTGATGCACTTTATTTTCTTCCATCAGTTTGGATTCTATTGTGTCTATTTTTTCTGTAGTTTTAGATTTTTCCTTTTCATCTATGCAGATTACATTGCAAATTCATATAGTTTGTTTTTGGATCAAGGATTCTATATCCCTTACATCCCAGAGTGTATCCAACAAAAATAACCTTGCTCAGTCCTTAAATTCAACTTGGACCACTTTTGTTTGGGTATGTAGGTAAAGGCTTTTGACCCAAATACCCTTAGATGTTTCATGCTGGGTTTCTGCCCATACCACAGTTCATACAGTATGCTTTTGGCACCTTTTGTGGATAGCCTGTTTTGTAGATAACCTGGCTTGTGTTGATGGCTTCTTCCCAGAATTTCTCTGGTAGATTCGCTTCTAGTAATACACATATGCACATTTCTGTCAGGGAGCAGTTCTTCCTGTCAGCCATGCCATTTTGTACTGGTTTGTATTGGGCAGTGAGTTGATGTTCAGTACCTTGTTCTGTTAAATACCTTTTTGTCATGTCCCATGTATTCTCTTCCACTATCAGTTCAGATTGCCACCGGTTTTCTCTGGAACCTTTTGCTGACCACTGCAACATATGCCTTGAGCTTTTCAAATACTTCACGCTTCTCCCTGATCAAGTAGGTAACTGTATTTAGAGAAATTGTTAATGAAAGTCAAAATATATCTGTTCCCACTAGTGGTCTCTGTTTTAATTGGACCACAAACATCACTGTAGGTAGTTGTGCTGATCTGTGCAGGAAGCAGCCATTTTGCAGTTTCTTTTTGCCTACCAATCTATGTAAACTTTTTCCTTTTTTGCGGGGCCCAGAACTCTGTTGGCAGAGTTTAAACATACAGAGGAATGGAGCACCAACTGTTTAAAGAAAATAATTCAGTTTATTAAAGAAAAAATACTCTGATAGAACAGAGGAGGAGACAGAAACTTAACTAACTGCTGTGAGAGACAGGAACGAAATGGGAGGGCTCAGTTGGAGCAGGAAGTCTTCAAAGAGCCAATCAGGAGAAAGAAAGGGCATAGTTTGACTTGTGGGAAGTCCCTAACCTAGCTATGCAAGCAGTCCTTTAGCTGTCCCCTGTAGACAGCTCTTCTAATCTTCAAGTAGGTGCACTAGAGACCTTGTACATTCCCACAATTAGAACCTGGTGAAGTCCCTCACATCCCCAAACTCAGCCCTCTCCAAGATCCACCCCAAATACCTCCAGAAATTTTCTGCATCTGGAGTTGGCAACCCTGGGGAGGGGGGAAAGCTCTTTAACTCTGCAGACAACCAAAGACAAGGCAGAGATTGGCTTAGCTGACAGCCTGAGTTGGTGGGGCACTGTTCCATTTGCCCTCATGGACCAGCCTCCCCTGACTTCAGACTAGGGCTGTTGCCAGCAATGGGGCTTTAGGGGCAGTGCCCCTTATCTTCAAAGCCCCTACCCAAATTGCCCCTTTAATTCACCATATTTCAACTGTGCTGGCCTGAAGTGCACTGTACTGACCATCATGATCAGTTCCTTCCTTCCTCCTTGGATTGGCTAGCACTGCCTCCCTTCCTCCTCGGATTGGCCTGTGCTGACTCAGTTTTTAAAAAAGAGCCAGCCAATCTGAGGAGGAAGGAGACTGCGCTGGCCAATCCGAGGAGGAAGGTCAGTACACAGAGCAGCTGGTCTTGCCAGCTCTTCCTAGTGCTTCCTTCTCATTCCATCAGTTGGCGAGGGAAGGAGCCCGGGACATAGGTGCTCCTGTGCGGTACTGCCTTCCTCCCTGTGCTGTACTGCCTTCCTCCCTTCCCCTGGCCTTGTGGGGCTTCACTATCCCAAAGCGATTCCTGTAATCCTCCTCCTTTCCACTCACCGGCCTGGCAGCAGGAGCCAGCGAGGAGTGAGCCTGCGTTGCTAGTGTTATCATGTGACCCATCATGCACAGTGGGTAAGGAGATCCTGCTCTCCCTCCCTCTCCTGCTCCAGTAGTTCCCCAGTGCCCCCCCCCCATTTAATTTTGTTTGTGTCTTCCTTGAGTGGTATTCTCTTTGTACACTGCTAGGTGCAAATTTTAAAAAGTCAAGATGTTTTGCACATGACATCATTTCACCAAAGCAACAGGGTGTAATGTGTGCCTTTGCACAAAATAGCAAAGGGAAAAAGCAACAGAAGAGGAGGGATTCCTGTGAACCAGGCCATTTCCTGCCTTGCAAAACATCAGGGAGATGTGGCTTGTTTTTTAAAGCTCCAGATACTTCACAGTCTGAACAAAGCACACAAGACTCCAAAGGTTAAAAACCCAGTAGTTTATTTCAAAGTATAAATTTCAGGCTTGTCAGACAAAACCCCACTACAATTAACACGTATACAGACACTAATCTACAATGCATACAAAAACTGGGGAGAACTTGCCATTGCCCTGCTCCAACTGGACTTTTTGGTACGTCCTACGTTATCTTTATTTACATGTTCATCTGCAGGAGAAAAAATCAGAGTGCAAGTTTATATAAAGGGTTTTGTAGGAGTCTATTTGCCAATGGCTGATAAGTTACTGAAGTCCAACAAGTACCCCAAAATTCGGCTGTCCAGTTACTTTATTTACAGATAAAACTTTAACCTCAGGCAGCACTTAAAATATTTTCAGAGGAAAAGCCAGCACAATAAGATGAGAAATCTACCCATGTGCTTTAAAATATTGATGAGAGCCAATGATAAAACGAACAGAGATTTTAAGTTGTACTTATCTATTTGAGTTTTACCCTCGTCAACATAAGTTGGTTATAGAAAGAATGCAATAACTGGCTTATGGCAACGCTAGAAGGCCCCACCAAAACACTGGTACCCAGTTCTCACCTCCATCACCACAAAAATATGAGGGGAGAAATAAGGAAAAAGAAAAATAGCTTCCATATATTTAAGATACATAGCTATTGAAACAATATAATTTTAGTTTTAAAAATCTGGGTATTTTTGTGGTTGAGAACTTGAAAACACCAAAAGAGTTCTAAAAAGTCATCATCCCAACCTTGTTTTCTACTGCGTATGCAGTTTTCCTAGTTAATACTGTAATGTAGCTATTCAGGGAACAAGTTATAAAGCTACTTAATACCCATTCACACCCAAACTGATCCTACATGGGATATGGATTCTGGGTCACAGACCACTTAGACACAGAGCCTGAAGTGAAAAGGTGAATTGACAATTTATTGCAGTAGAACACTGTTTGAATCCCAGCATCTTTCCTCTTGACCCCACAGATGCCATTAGCTTGGCCACCATTTTCCTGGAATGTATAGACTTAAAGGACACCGCCATGCCTCCAATATACTAAAAATGCAGGTTAGAGCTACTTTTAGTGATTCAGCTATCATTGAGAAACACAGCATATTTACTAGTATGTTCAGAGCTCTTAGAACAGCCATCTTTTCCTAATTAGCTGCCACTGCAGAGTATATATTGTTCCTGGCCCCTTCCCCTCACATCCTGCTGAGATCTTGCCAGAAAAAGTTTACTTACTGTAATCTGAGGGACAAAGTAGGAAACATACAGTTTAAAGGATTTAGCAGTAATTGCCCCGCCACCTTCTCATGTTGAAAAGCTAAAGTATCTCACTTGCTCCTTCCCCGGTCCTCTAAAATGGAATGTTACTAACTACCAGATGGATTCTCAAGTATTCGGTACAAAGAACAGAATGTTGCTGAAATACAGATGAAAAAAAAAACACTACTTCAATGACTGTAGAAAACAGAATTTAAGCATGGGCCAGCCCATATACTGCAGTAAGGAAAGCACGATGGGAAAAATACTGACAAAGTGCAATGTTGAGACTAACATCCCTCTCTGCCCTCTTTCCTTGAAGATCTTTTTTTTTTTATCTTCTCTACTTCATCTGCAATGCAAACACCATGCCGAGAGGGCTCTGTTTTACAATAAGCAGTAGTGCAATAAAAACCCAGTTAACTGTGCACCTTTGCATTGTGTAATCCTGTTTAATTTCTAATACTTTGACAGGAAGGAAGTTAGTATTGTCCAGCATCAGTTTACAGGCAGATGCTCAAGTTGGGGAGGGAAAATACCTCTTTTCTTTGGAAATACGGCACCAAAGACAAAGCTACAAGCTCCCAAACTGTGAGCTCCTGCTGGCAGCACACTTGAGTCTCTTTCTGCCTTCCCCTCAGTGCTGCTTGCATAATTAACTCAAGATATCCGTTCTGCTTCATAAATAAGAGTGGTTTTTTTATCCGCCTCTTAGCCAGCTTCAGTTTACAAATGTGAAGGCAAAACTGTTTTGCCCTTAGTATTTGATCTACTTAAAGGCTGCGATCACACACACTAAATTATCCACTTTCAATCCACTTTCCAACTGGATTTTACGGCATGTGAACTGACCAAATCCAGTTGAAAAGTGGATTGAAAGTGAATTATTAAGTGTGTGTGATCGCAGCCTAACTGTGGCAATTGATATGTTACAAGTTTTGCTGTTGTTGAAAATAGAACAGTATCTGGCCCGGAATGCAGAAGAGAAGTAAAGCAATAGAAAATGTGTAGTTGCCAATATTCTCTCTCTGTCTATTATAAGGGCAGGATGTATTTTATCCAGACAAGGATTCTCATGTTTTCTGGGTTCATACATCTCTACTTCTTTTTGGCAGCAAGTTCAAGGAAGATCTCTGGCTGCAGGTTTCTTTCTCTTGTGTGAAAACACATGCCCGATGTACTACCCAACAGGTATTATAAACCCTACTTCATATATCCACACTCCTTTCAACTATAGTCAACTTTGTGTCTGTTGCCATCAGATAAGAAAAAGGCATGAGAGCGCCAGTGAGAAAGGGCCAAAATAGATTACATCTCTGGCTACAGATGACTGGGATTACTGTAGTCACACACAACTGTCCTAATTTTCTAGTTTAATTCTCCCCTCCTTTAAATCAATTTTTGTAATAAAATGCTTTCTTCATAGATTTTTGGTATTCTTCTAATGTCAGCTGATTTTTAAAGCATTACTACTGTTAATTTTGCAAGGAGGCCCAAACATGCCTCCAAACTGAGGGAAAAATTATTCTAAAAGTGGTTACTCCAGAAAGACCACTGATTGCTTCCAGATCAAGCTGCCAGCTAGCAAACAAGTAGACAAAAAAGTCTTGTTTCTGAAGATCGCACCATTTTAAACAAGCGAGGGAAATGGATCATCACCTTTGTGCTGAAGACTGAGGAACTCCTCACACAACAGCAAGAATAAATTTCACCCAAGTTCAAAGTTAGATTTGTGACTAGACCACTAGAGATAAGCAGAAGAGCCACCAAAAAGCTGGTTCCTCATCACTCAAAAGCAACTCCTGGGCTATAAAATGAAGATGAATGAAGGTATAAAGTGTATTAAAAGGTAAGGACTTTTACTGCACATATACGTTCTCACAGTTACAGAATTAAGACCCTGTCTTCCCAACATACATAAGATCAATGTTGTTCCAGCTCTAGGCTTTCTCCCTTTAGAATCTTGCATTTCATGGTTCAGCTCTACCAGCTTGAAAAATAAGACAAGAAGGGCTAGAGCCTTGGCCAGACAAAGAACCGAGAGGAGCTGCCCCCAACTAAAGCAGACAAACCAGGAAGACAACAGATGTGCTGCTTTCCACTGGAAGATGGTACGGTACAGCTCTCATTCACTGTCCATGGAAGATGCCGTTTACGCCTGTTTCACACATACTAGGTCCTGGTGGGGTGGAGGGAGATGGAGGCACTGTCCTGTTGTGCTGGCTCAGCACTTCAAAAGAATGGAAGGCTGCACGTGAAGATTCAGTTCTAGTGGCTTGAAAAAAGCAATTATCAGGATGTAAGTATGATGCAAATATGGTGCTATGCCCCCAGATCGCATGTGGCACGCCAACTTCCTCTGATGAAGGTGATGTAGTCTTCACCTACTAACCAGAACCAAGCATTTAAACATTGGTCTGAATTATCACAATTGAGAACTATTCTAGGAAGATCGGCTATGACATTTCTCAGGACACTGCAAGGGACAGTTATGATGTTCTGGGACTAGCAAGAAGAGCTGAAAAATGAAAATGGCAAAAGGAGGAGGAAAACATAGAAAAGGTGACTGCATTTATTTTTGAAATTACTGTTTAAGGCACAACTTAATTTTTTCCCAAAAAAGGACATTTAAGAGGAGGGTCAGGAAGGGACTGGAAATGCAAATGAAACAGCTTTCTGCAAACTTGTTTTCAGCCTGGGCTTGGAATGCTTCCTGAGGCTAGCAAGAGGACTGCCCCCACCCCACCTCGGCAGATACTCATACATTCCTCAAGAACTGGCCACTCCTTTGCCCTCTAGAAAACAGGCCATGTAAAGTAACACTGGTCACTCTTCCAAGTACCCAGGAAAGCAAGACCTCCAAATCCGGGTTTCCCTCCTGACCCACCATGCCTCTTGCCTTTGTGTCAGGGCTAATATTCCTCAGCAGCTGACTGAAATACATACTTGTATGAAGCGAAATCCCGAAGGTTCAAGGCCTCACACCTAAACAGCAACTTATGGGGGAAAGGGAGAAGAATTTCGTACTTCAAGATTTCAGTAGAAATACAGGCTCTCCCACAGTATGCTAGAAATTTATTTTGGTTATAAGTTTGTGTACTGTGCGAAAACTGTCCAAAATAATCCTGCAGAGAAGGTTTTACAGTGAGTTTCATGCATGAGAATAAACCCAAAACCAGAGTAAGCTGCACTGCGGGGCAAGATGGAAGCCTTCGAAGTCTCTAGTTTAACTGCTTTGGGAAGCGATCACATCTGTAGACTGGGGGTCACAGAAAGGTCCGAAGCGTCCATAAGTATCCTTAGCACGGACTGCAAAATAGTATTTGCTACCAGACACAAACTGAGTAAGTGTGCAAGCCATAGGCAGAGGAAGGGCTTTCACTTCCCCAATCTTCTTCCACTGGGAGGGCACAGTGGCACTAGGGTCCTCATGGTATGCATACAGGTGATAGCTGTCCACACTGGCACAACTCCGATCCACTTCCAAAACGCTCCAGGAGAGCACTATGCCATTCTGGCTTTGTACACGTGCTAGCTTCAGGTGTGGTTTCTGAGGCAGAGAGGTACTGGCTGCTTCAGGAGGCAAGCGGGATGGCTGCGGGGCATCGGGCAGCGGGGCCGGATGCACAGGTCGCGGTGGCTCCTGAAAGGCAAAAAAAGAAAAGAAAAAACCCATTAAGAGAAAAGGGGCTATGGGGGGAATTGGAAGCGAAGTTGTCTAATATTATTTTCAAAAGTGTTCCCTATCAGCAAATCAGTTTATATTCTCACCCAGCCAAAGTCAACCCCAGGTCCCAGCAAGCACTAGTTAAGATTAACACTACAAAAACCTAATGAACAGTATCATGCTCTCAAACTTTAGTGTGGAGAAGTCATAAAGAATAAGTAAGCTAGTTATTTTTACTGATGCTGCCAAATGTTTTAGTCCTTGGCCCAAAGTATAAACCTTGGCAGCATACAACGCATACCTTCAACATGAAGATGAGCATTATGTCACTAAGTTCTTCTCCAGCTTATAAATATGACTTCCAGAAGTCATATATGGACTACTTACCTGTGACCGCAAGTGGTCATCTGTGCAAGTCACACCAACAGGCTCCAAAGGCGCCGAGAGCTACATTCTACAGCTAGGCTTTTAGGCTCGATATCCTCCCCCTCACCAAATCCACATGGCCAATGCATACGGCTCAAGGAGGAAAGAGTTCTAGCTTCCTGCTCAGTTCTTCCAGAACAGCAAGTATCAAGCATTTGTTGTGGTGAAATAGGACAGGTTGTGTGACTGCACAGGTAACCACTCAGGAACACCAGTTACAAAAAAAGTAACTTGTTTTCCCTCTTTGTGGACTCTGTGCATTCACACAAACTGGAAGAGATCAGCATGCTCACCTACCTGGTGCTGAATATCAGCACAACTCATGAAAACACAGCATTGAGCACAGCCCTTCCAAAGGAGGCATCTACCCAAGCTCTGACATCCCGGGTATAAGGCCCTAGGAAGATGGGATGTTGTGGCCAAGTGGGTGGCTCTGGAAAAGGAGCACCTCTGCTAAGCATGGAAGATGCACTCAAAAAGGACCAGCTGCCAATTCATAGCACAGCTTTATGGTAGCTGAAACCCAACACCTAAAGAACCAAGACGTTTTCTGTCTTTTGTTGTGACCCTTACAGCACACAGACAGGCCAAGGTTCTCCTTAAAAGGATCAGTTCAGTCCAGATAGAAGCTGACATTGACTGCAATGCTATTTCTGTTATCTGATACTGAATTCAGGAGATAGGGAGGGAGGACAAGTTCCTTGAAACTATCTTTGCTCAAAAGATGACATCTGGACATTGCACCATTTGGTTTCTATGGAGTTATACGTGAGGAGGGACAGAATGCAGAGAGCAAAGTTCATTAGGTCTTCTTGCTAAACATACAGAGACACTGTTGGGAAGTGAAGGTTGCTGGAGGCAAAGGGTTCAAGTGGTTGCTTCATGAGTTACACAAGTACCAGTTGCATGTCCCAAGCAAGCATAGAATGTGTAACAGGAACATGAAGGTGATTAGACCCTTAAACAACTTCTTTACTGTGAACTTTACAAAGAGAACAATCATGTAGCAGAGGAGGTACAAAAGAGATGGCTGTTATGTAAATGTTTAAAGGAACATTGTTCCAGGTGTGGAAAATAAAGAAATACCCTAGTACAGCCGTCACCAAATAAGAGGGCCCAACAGTCGAGACACAGAGAAAAACATTTCAACTTCTGGTTGTAGGAACACTGAAGGTAAGTTTTCCTTACATTCAGGAGTACCTCTTGCAGAGCCCTGGAAGGATCCTCTATGCAACAAGATTCTAAATAGCAGTATCTTGGTAAGAACACTGTCATGATTTGAGACAAAAGATTATGTGCCTTGGGGGAGTTGCAGACAGTGGCTCTTTGCTAGATAATAATTAATATTTATCGCATGGTATTGTGTGTTAGAATAGCCAGGAGATCCTAAGACTGTCTGGTAGCCACAAGTTCTAACTCTTAGCATTATGCTAGTGGCGAGCTAGACTTGTTTTTAGGGCTGAGAGAGCTCTGAAAGAACTTTGACTGGCTCAAGGTCACCCAGCTGGCTTCATGTGGAAGAGCGAGGAATCAAACCCAATTAAAGTCCACTGCTCTTAACCACTACACCAAACTTTGCTAGATGAGGGACCTTGGTAAACCAAGGTTGTCATGGTCAAAAAAACCAACCAACCCTGTGATCAGTAAGCAAGCCATTTCCTTCTCAGCAATTTTGTTGCCTGTCTTGACAGATGGGGACAGGGGTGGATGGAAATGTACAAGAATGAGTGTCTCCAACTGAGCTGGAAAGCATCATCCAGAGAGGGTCATCCTACATCCACTCTGTTGCACTAGCAGAAGAAAACAAGGTCACTGTTGGTATGCCCCACTGTGAGAAGACTAGTTTCAGGTAAACTGCTTGCAAGGACCATTCATAAGCAATTATTACTTGTGGTCTAGGCAAGCAGCACCTCAATTCATTGTAGACTATCACTGTTCTTTGACTGAAGAACAGGACCAATCCTGCAGATGTTGAGGAGAGGTTGTCTCTGACACAGTCAGCTGCAGACCTCCAGGAACAGGAACTGGCAGAGGAGATTTTGGCTAGCAATGAAGTGGATGCAACTGCCCCCAGTAATTAAGCTAAAGCTATGCTGGCAACAGTGGTACAATCACGACTGAAGACAATGGAATGGTGGTCATTACAGGGCAAACTGGCACATCATGAGAAGCTTAGTAGTGAAGGTGAAGGATGAGATTCAATGGCAGAATGAACTGACAGTTTTGTGACTGGAACCATAAGGTAGGATTACCAGAGAACTAAGAGACTTGGGCTGTAGATGCCCCTCACAGATAGTTAAAGTGGTTGAGATCTGTACGTGTCTCAGTTTCTGTTATAAGGACTATTCTGGTCTCAGTAACAGTTATGTAGTTATGGCAGCACAGTAAAAGAGAGCAGAGAGCAATGTCAATCCTATGGGCCTGGATCACAGTCTCAGCACTGAGAAAGGCATTATTGATCCCAGGACCTAGATGACAAGTACCTGGTGGAGTAAGGAAACAGTGAATAATACAATGGTTAATGCTGAAATGAGAATGAACACAGACGGTCCTGTGGGGACTCAGCTAACTGATCCTCCAAGAATAGGCTATGAACTGGATATCTGGAGACTGATCCCACTCTACAAAAAGCATGTGGGGGGATGGAATACACTCTTCCACTCTGTCTGTCGCTGGTTCTGGTAGTTCAGATGTTCAGTATGGGAAAGCATGGAGAGAGGCATTTGCTTCTGTCAGAAATACAACAACAGGAAGAGAAACAGACCACCATCCCTGATCTGACACTTATGAAACTTCTTCCTTTTAGGCTCCAACAAAGGTTAAGGCCAGGGCTTCTGTTTTAACTGGCTTGAGGTGCTGAGATGAACCCAAAAAAGTTAGGACTGACAGGTCCAGTGTCAGGAGCTGGACTATGGATGGCAACAATGAACCAGTGGGCTTTGCCAAGTATGTTGACAGTGTGTCAGCTATCACACTGGAGACCAGAACAGCATACTCCCAAAGCATTGCTGGAGGTTGGGAAGACTGATTATGGGAAGACCTGTTTGGCAATAGGCATGGCTCTGCTGTGTGTTCTTCCTCAAAGTAGAAGTGATCATGCCCATCTCTGCAAGGTGATATGCAGCAACTCTGCTAGTACTTTTGGGAAATGATTCATTGTGCCATGTATGTGCAGACCAAGCACAGTGAAAAATCCCCATGTTGAAGGGATAGGAAAAGACAAAATACTGAAGAGAAAGGAAGTATTCACTAGCTCACAGAATGCTCAAGAGAACACACTCAAAAAAGGATGGAGCCACAGAGAAGGACAGAGCTGAGCTGGAAGCCGTTATCCCACCTCCTTGGGCATGCAGGAGTGGTGATGAGGAGTGTTTTGAGCGCCAAAGCCTTCCTGTAGAATATCTCCTACCAAGGCACTGTGAAGGGATGGAGCCCCCACTGGTGTAACTGCAAAGAGGCCATGAAGAAGGAAATATAATTCTAAGTTCATAAGAAAGTTAACATATTGCAAGTGATTTTATTTTTATCCAAATAATATTCTGGTGGCTGCATAGTAGAAGGTTATGTCATGAAATGGGATGCTGAGGAAGATGGGTAAAAAAGTCAGTTTCTCTTTATACTCTGAACTTTCCAATAAAGATACCTGTTCAAGTTCATTATCTACATATTTGATAGAAAATGTAGCTTAAGTCACATTACAGCACTAACACAACTTGATTCCAGTGAGTCACAGTGACTGCAGTTATTAATAAAAAGAATCAGTGTGATAAGTCTGTCAAGGAAAGCCCAAATTGGGTGAGGGAGAAACGAATAAAAAGAAACTAAGGAATTGGGGGAGGGGGGGGGAGAGAAGAGGAGTAAAAAGAAACAAAGGACTGGCCGAAGGGCAGCAGAGGGAGAGAGAATGGGAATAAAAGAAACAGAGAACCTGAAGGGGCAGAGAAAGGGAAGAGGAACAAAGCGAAACAAAGGAAAGCCTGTGGTGGGGAACAGGGCTAAGGAAAGTCCAGGCACTTCCCAGTTCTCCCAGGCTATTAGTCATCACAGCTGCTATTGCAACCTGTAGAAACCCCTTTCATTTCAAAGAAGGCAGCCAATCACAAGGCGTGCCTTGCAGTCAGGGCTGCCAGGTCTCCTGCTACAATGGGAGACCTCCTGCTCTTCCCCAGCCCTTCCTGCTGGGCAGTGGCAGAAAGTGGGAGGGAATGGGGAGTAATCAACAGTACCTTGGCATGATGACATCACTTCCAGCATGGCCAGAAGTGACATCACCACACTGCCAGCAACACTGTAGCATTTAATCAAAACTCTATGGTTAATCCACAGAGTATTGGCTGAATGCTAGAGTATCACCAACGACCCCCCCCCCCCCATCACATCAGTCAGTTTATTGCTGGCTGCTAGCCTTGTGTTGGAAACCCTACTCACAATGGCCTTGCCCATCTTCTGAATAGAACCACAGGTGACACGGTGTGCATGCATGCCGTTTTGGGAACACTGCCCTCAGTATGCTACAAGGGTATTTATTTTGGGCACTCTGGTTTCTTCTTTACCAATATTTGTAGCTGAGACAATAAAATCTTCCTTTTGTTTATTATGATGTTCATGGTGTCTATTTTCAGCTCCCTCCCTAATTTCCTATGTGACAAAAACTTATACTGTAGAACTACAGGACATAGTTCCTATCGAACATATGGATATATTATTTTAATAAAATACAGGCATTTAATGGCATGTTTGTGTTAACTTATACTGCATTTTATTTGTGTAGTAAAGCAACTGTATTTCATGATTAAGTATTGCATATATTTCAATTTTTTCTTTTAGCTTTGTCTGTAATGCAGAAAGAGAAATGAGTGCATTCTGTTGTATGCAAAAAGAAAAAGGGATTAATAGAGAACAGGCTAAACACCACAGAGCTAAATCTGTAAAAAAAAAAAAAAAAAAAGGTGTCTCGCTCTGAGGGGGGAGGGCATCTTGACATGCGTGATTCCCATCTGTCCATCAAGAAGGAAGGAAACAAGTTAGTTAATGCACCCTCTTTAGTAAAAAGGAACAGCTGTTATTTGAGATGGGCACCACTGCTTTATTGTCATGTATTGAGCTATGAAGACGATTAAAGGATTAGCTGCATAGTTAGATACTTTGATCACATTACATACTTCCCAGAACAATGTGCAGAGGCAAAGGACCATATCTGAAACAATTATTATGTACGGCATGGGTACATAAGAATCCCATAGGTGCCCAGTCATATTTACACACATGAAATTGCCTTAAACTGAATCAGACCATTGTCTACCCTGACTGGAAGTGGCTTTACCCATGGTCTGGACCTAAACTGGCATGAGCTTTCAAAGGCAGTTTTGTTTCTGATTTAGTAAGGTGGACACTATATCATATTTCTAAAAAGTGAAGTATGATAGCGAATATAGCAAATGATGCAAAAATGGAATTAGTGGGAAGATAATACTAATTGCTCCAATATAAATATCAGCCAGTTATAAACACAAACCCTAAATAATGATCAGAGCAATAACATGCAAACAGCGATTTTGAGCTTCTCCCCATTCAACATACAGAATTCCGGTCCTATAACCTTATAGGTCATGCTCTCTGGAATGTTTCTGTTTAAACAACACATGATTCCAAAGACCAAAACTACTACCTATAAAAGATAATAGTGTTTCCCTGCTACAGTCAGGATTTGCCAATTTTAAATGCCTGATTGCTACCAAGTGGGGACTTTCCAGTTTATTCAATCCAAAACCGCTAAAAGGCACTGTTGGTAAACAATAGTATACACAAACCCATGGGAAACTTTCCTCACTGTCCTCCTAACTTCTGACACTCTCCTCCAGCCGCCTTTCTATACCCTTTCTTCTCCTGCCACTTCCTCCTCCCACACCCTACTTCTCTCCCCTTCTTCCAACACTGTTCCCCACCTCTCTGCTGCCCTCATACTGCCCCCCTTTCCTCAGTCTGCCCTCCAGGCAACCCCTCTCCTCCACTCTGACAAGCCAACTATTCCCCCCGTTTACTGGTATGCCCATTTACCACTGTGTCACCTTTCTTGCCAGTGTTTGCTCGTTCATTCCCCCGCCCGCTTGGCAGGCTGGCCACTTGACAGCCAGCCCATCTGGCCACCACCTGCCAGTTTGGTGTAGTGGTTAAGTGTGTGTGTGTGGACTCTAATCTGGGAGAACCAGATTTGATTCCCCACTCCTCCACTTGCACCTGCTGGATGACCTTGGGCAAGCAATAGCTCTGTACCAGCTGTTCTCTCAAGGACAGTTGTCTCAGAGCTCTCTCAGCCCCACCTACCTCACAGGGTGTCTGTTGTGGGGAAGGGAAGGGAAGGGAAAGGAGTTTGTAAGCCACTCTGAGACTACAAGTGAAGGGCGGGGTATAAATCCGATCTCTCCTTCTCCTACTGCGGTGGCTCCCCTTCCTCCGCTGCCTCCAGTAGTGGGGAGAGGGACAGTAGCTCCTCCCTGCCAGCCACCCCTTCCCTTACTTACCTGTAGTGCTGCTGCCTCCCCCCATAAGACAGCCGCTCCAACAGAGGAGTGTTGTGGGCACATGTATACACAAATGCTCCTCTGTTTAGGGGGGATTTAACCCCCTTTTCTTTTCCCTCAGGTTTGTCTACATGGCTCCAATCTGAGGGTTTAAGTATCTGCACATGAGGCCATGATGACTACATTCTTCCCTGGATGTTCACCTCAGCGACTGGATGACAGTACTTACCGAATGCACTTGAGATGGCCGGTGGTGCACAGTGAGCTGAGGCCCGCCAGACCCCAAGGTCAGTCCATTGTTTACAACATATGCTGTTGTTTGAGGCATTCGCAGTGTCACACCTGCACAAAAACCAGTGGAAAGACAATATACAGATGATTCTAGCCTAGTGAATTTTCAGTTACTTAATTAATTTACTTTACTTGCTTAAAACCAGAAATGACAAATAATATTTTGTGGATACCATTATTTACGGCTGTTAAAGTTTTCCATCCTTTACTGCAAAGTATATAGATAGCAAGCTATAAAAACAAGTATTATACCAAACACATAATATCATACCAATACCATTTCAACTCTCTATCAAATCCAGTGGCACCTTTAGGACCAACAAAGTTTAATTTTGGGTTAGTGGTGTGCATTCTATTTACCCAAGCCAGAAAAATACCCCAAAATATACCTCACTGGTATTTTGGGGGGCAATTTTTAAGCCAACTGCAGATTTGGCTACTGGTATACCAGACCTCAAAAAAAGCCATTTTCTCCTGGCTTTTATTCGGGTGTATTCAGCTATACCGAGAAGACATTTAAAGAGATTGCAGTCTCTTTAAATGCTTTCTCCTCCAAGCCCCATGGCAGTGGCAGCAGCATGACTCAGCAAGTGAACCCAGAAGGCATAAGCCTTCTGAGTTCACTTGCTGAGATGCGCCACCACTGTGCTTGGAGAAGGAAATATGCATTTAAAGAGACAATAGTCTCTTTAAATGCCTACTCCTCTAAGCTCTACCACTATTGTGACTCAGCTGTAATCTGAGTTCATTTGCTGAGTCGCGCCACTGCCGCACTTGGAGAATGCAATAGACATTTAAAAAGACAGTGGTCTCTTTAAATGCCTACTCCTCCAAGCCCTGCTGCTGCTGTGACTCAGCTAGTGAACTCAGAAGGCATATGACAGTTCTACAATACACAAATAGGCTACTGGAATGCCTGAACTCTAGTGATATCTAATGCAAATCCAGAGGGCATTGCCTAATTTGTGCCATAACTTCTCTTTAGAATGGTAAGAGTTGGGACGCACAGAACCTGTTAATTATAGGACAATTAAAAGCTTCTGAAGAGCTTCCCCCTTCTCAGGGAGGAGATGTCAGGCTGGTGTTAGAGGTGACATCCACAGCCTGCAGGTAGTGATGGGCTACCATTGATAAGGCCATAGTCCTGGAGGAGATCTTCATCACATGTAGGCTTGAATCTGTTATGAAGTCAGCAACCCACTATGGAACACTTAAATATCCCAACTGTTTCTTCCTAATGGCTAGGCAGTCTCCAACAATTTTTCTGGCCCATAAAAGGGAAACCCTAAGCCATGAGTGAGGGTGCAGCAGCAGCAGTTTATTACAAAAGCATTTGCTTTGTGTAATCTGTGAAGCTATGTATGTAAAAGACACCAGGAGTTTCTAACTACACAAGCAGATCTACATCGTGTAAAAAGCTGCAAGTCCTGAAACAAAATTTAAGTGACACCTACAGCTGAATAGGCCAATCTACACAACTCCAGGTGAACTGCCTTCCTAAAAATACAGACAAGAGTGACATTTTTTTTAAAAAAAATCAAATTTTGTCCACACAGTACAGAACAAATCTGCAAAAAAAGGTTGCTTACCTGAACTTTGTGGGTTAACCTGCCTTAAAGTAGGGCTCTGCATAACGTTGGTTCGCACAGGATTCTGTCCTGACGGTGCAGGAAGAGTAGTATAGACCACCTGATGGTTAGCAGGAGCTCTTGGTACTGGGAGCCGGGCAGCAGCCTGAGTCACTGGACGATGGGTTACATTCACAGTTGTCTGGGCTAAAAGTCAGAATAACCACAATATTAGTGTGCTGTATGTAAAAATAAAACACTGCAGAAAACCAAAGCATTTGAATCAGGCCTTCTGAACACAATTTCTTATGTAACACTCAATTGCATTTGCTTTCAGTAACAAGATTTACTTAAGAGAATCAAGAGAACCAATTGATAGCTTTCAAAATTCTTCTATGTCTATAACAAAAGAACAATTCAATGAAACTTTACCACACAAATCAATATGAAAATAGCTATTCGTGAAACTTGCACCTCTGAAGTTATTCTCCAGAGGAGGGATTCAGAACATGGACCAGACTGGAACTAAGGGGTAGCTTTACAGAAGTGCATGACATCATCATGCCCCATTACCCAGATTTTGGGATCCTAGGGACTAAGCAACACGAACATGACCATTTTGTGTCATCACGGTGCAAGGAAGTAATTATCACAGTTGAGTACATCACAGCCAGTAGCAGAGTCAAACAGAAGGCAAGACCAACCACTCCCTCTAAGCCTCATAGGAGGAGCCAACTGCTACGGTCACCAACCAGCAAACTGGGCTCTGAACACAAGCAGAATGAGAATAAAATAGGTGCCCATTATGTCAGCGCGCCCCCTCCACAGAACCTAAACAACAGCTGAGCAGTCATCTTAGTCTTTGCAAGGCAGATGCTCTTTTCCTTGCCATGAAGCCGAGTCCTTTTCCTGAGCCCTTGCATGATCCAGTCCCTGAACATCCTCAGCAATGGGGTATTCCTCATCACAGTCCTACTTCTTCCTTTAAACAGTTACTGCTGCACTCGTTCCCTTTGGACAGAGTTCTTCCCCTTTTTCACTAAAGCAGAAAGGCTGAGGAACCACTGAGGGCAAGCATGTAGTGAAAGAGCGCAGCAGATGCCTTGTGCAAGTTGGGGAAAGTGACTGGAGGGTAAACAAGGTAAGAGGGGGTGCCCATCTTTTGCAGTGCCATTTCACTAGCAACCAAGTCTCCATTATACCGCTGAGGTGGCCTGGTTGAGACCTACAGATAACCAGGGTCATGGAGCCCAACCATACCTTCTGATCTGCTGGAATCAGCAGTGGGGCTGTGGGCTGCACCAAATGCATTGCAGACTGCATGCAACCACTAAACTGCATGTTGTGCCCCCCCCCCCCCAAAAAAGAATGCCTAGCAATTAGTCAGCCTCTAGTGGTAATTTTTAAAACAAACACACATTAGATCTGCACTTTCCATATAACCTTTCTGAATCCTTATCTATAAAAACGAGTTGAGGTGGCAAGATTCCATGGGGTGCCAAAATCAGTTGGCTGCAAGAGCTGCCACTCAAAAGGGGTCCCTGGCCACTGGCTGCATTCCCTCACTGTGTTGCCTCAGTCCCACCCACAGAGCCACCGGCCAGTGTCTTGGCCTCAAGTCTGGAGGGAGCTGGCAAAGGGGACAGACTGGATGCTGGGTCAACTCTTCTCCTCCGCCCACTGCCAGGTGGGTCTAACTGTCCCCTCAGTGGGCTGCTTCTGTCAGTAAAAAAAAAAAAGGACTTTCAGCATAACCCCCTCCCCTGCCCACTGCCAGCTTGCCCACTTTCCTGTCAGAATAAACTGTGAAAACGGCTCTCTCTCCTGCTTAGCTCCACCATGGCTGGCTGGTGGGCCAGCAAACATCAAACCATTCTCTTCAACCCCGAGGTGTAGCTGACTTCCCCCTAGGGTTGCCAATCTCCAGGTAGGACCTGGAGATCTCCCACTGTTACTATTGATCTCCAGTTGACAGAGATCAGTTCTCCTGGAGAAAATGGCTGCTTTGGAGGGTAGACCCTAAAGCATTATACCCTGCTGAGTCCTTCCATCTCCCCCTCAAATGCTGCCCTCCACACGATCCACCCCCCAAATCTCCAGGTATTTCCCTAATCAGAGCTGGCAACTGTACTTTCTCCTCAGTGTCTGTTGCTAGGCAACCAAGCCTGCTTCTCTCAGTAAAAGGCCCTTTCCACACCTATGTTGGCCTTTGGGAGAAAACTCATCGGGGCCAGTCCTGACTAGGGGAGAGGCCTCAGCTGAACAGAATGCCAAAGCAGTCATTTTCTTGGGGGGAGGGGGGAGATCTGTTGTCTGGAGTTCAGTTATGATACTTGGCGATCTTCAAGCTCCACCTGGAGGTTGGCTACCCTAGGCGTAGCAGTCAGTGCTTCAGAGCACAGTTTGCTAGACCCAAGTGCTTGCTGAGTGGGTGATTTTGGGCCAGTCAAAAGGGGGAGAGGAGAATGATGTAAGCTGCTTTGGTCTCCATTGCAGAGAAAGACTACTTTTCCTCCAGGGGAACTATGGTTGCCAATCTCCAGGTGAGGGCTGGAGATCACTCAGAACTACAAGTGCTCTCTAGATGGCAGAGATTCGTTCCCCTGGAGAAAATGGTGGACTCTGTGTCCTTATACCCTGCTGAGATGGCCCCCCTATGACATAGCAGTCAGGGCTTCAGGGGACAGTATAGGCTGCAGGTGGGGGGGGAGATGGAAAGCTGAAGAGTGAGGGGAAAACAAAGGTAGGTTGCTAACTGGCTGGGAAGGAGATAGGGTTGCCAACTCCAGGTGGACAATTCCTGGAGACTTGAGGGCTGGAGCCTGGAGCTGGTGAGGTTTGAGAAGGGGTGGGACCTCAGACAGATACAATGCCATAGATTCCACCCTCCAAGCCAGCCATTCCCTCATGTGGAACCATTGTTGCCAATCTCCAGGTGAGGGCTGGAGTCATTCAGAATTACAACTGCTCTCTAGGAGAGAGGGGGAGGAGATGGGAAGCTGAAGCCAGGGGACAGATAATGATACGTTGACGTTGGCTGGGAGGGATAGGGTTACCAACTCCAGGATGGGAAATTCCTGGAGATTTGAGGGGTGGACCCTGCAGAGGGTGAGGTTTTAGCAGGGGTGGGACCTCAGACAAGTTCAATGCCATAGGCTCCACCTTTCAAACCACCCGTTCCCTCATGGGGAACCATTGTTGCCAATCTCCAGGGGAGGGATGGAGATCACACAGAATTACAACTGCTCTTCAAATGGCAGAGATCTTCCCCTGGACAAAATGGTGGACTCTGTGTCATTATACCCTGCTGAGGTTGCCACAGCAAATTAACGCTGAGTGCTCAAGGCTGGGGCACTCTCCCAGAGCCTCCTTCTAGAGCCGGATGTATTTATTTCCACAACGGGCCTTATTCCTAGTAAACTATAAAGAAGAGAAATTGCTTTGGTAATGAATGGATGAAAATTCCTCAAAAATGGAGAAAACAGAGTAATTCCCCTACAGCTAAGCCAGTAATATTTTACTGTATTACCCCCTCTATTGGCCATTTAAATGATGTAAGACACAATATTGTGATCTGAAAAATCTTCCATTTCTTAATTTCTACAATAAATGCTTCCATGATGTACTACACTGTTCTTAAATCTCTTTACAGTGAATTATCAGCATTTCCTAACGTATGTATTGGCTGCTCCTGCTGCTAGATAAGGAAAAGTCTGAATAGCTTGAATACAAAAAACATGCATAGCTTTATAATTAGCAAAATTACCTGTGGGGAGAACATGTATAGTAGTCTGTGATAAGCTACTTGCTGGTGCACCTGCCTGTTGGACAGGAGTTGTCTGTACTGGCTGTAGTGGACGAGCTACAGACTGGGTGGGCAGGCTGATTCCAGAAGTGTTTGATTCGTTCTGATTCTGCTTCTTGCCCTCTGCTTTAAAAGTAAGTCAATATGTAAGTAAGACAAGAGAGAAAGACAACAGAAAAAAAGTAACTTCAAATATCTTCCATTCTACTTGATACGCCTTTTTTGAGAATTTATATTCACAAGGCATTCATCCCAACACAATCTATTTATACTCCATTTTTGCATAATACAAGAACGAAACTTTCATTGGAGAATTGTATATGCATGGTTCAGTATTATACAGGGCTCCATGGTACACCAGCACATACCCAATTCATAAAATATTATGCTAGCCTAAAACATGTTTTAAAGTTTTGGAAATCTTCAAGAAACTAAACTATAGCTTACTTAGAAGAAGCTAGCATGACATTTTAGCTGCAGACCTAAGCTTAACCTGGTTGACTTCAGTAATCACAGCACTGGTTTCAGGACAGCTATCCCCGTGTGGGTGCAACAACGTATGCTCCTCTAGTTTTAGCATCTCCTAAATAACAGTAAGCAGATATATTTGTTATAAATATATATAATCTAATACTGTGTAAATATTTACCTTCCACTATGTGTCTTGCATAATGCCAAAATCCTAAAATTATGCTGACTGGGGCATTTGCTGGAACTCTGGTTGCCTTCAAATAGTATTATAGGACAAACGAGAAAGTATCCTGTAACTGCTCTTGCAACAAATCATGCTGTCTCTTTTTGTGCTTCCAGTGTAATATCCAAAGTGTGAACATGTACTTTCTTCCATGCATGAAGATGACTTTACAAGATGTCTGCAGCAACAGCATTCAATATGGGTCCAATTTTTTAAACAAGATCTTAAATGTATTTCCTAAGTTAATACAATGACCTACCAAGTGATTTCTATGCTCTCTTCTCAAAAGGGAGTGAGCTTGGCTGATTTACAGAGATATTTGACACATTTTTTGGACCTGAGTTTTCCCAATAGTGTGCAACCAATATATTGCCTTTTGCTCAGAGAAAGACTAGGTGTATCTTGAAGCCAGCACCCGTTGAATCTGCTCTCCGTCCAACACACAATGCAGGCTTGAACAGGACTTAACCATGACCATGACCTTTATTGAGGAACCTAGGGACATGAAGCTGGTATCCAAGGAATGGTGCTTAAACAGTTCCAGTTGTTTCTGAGAGCAGAAAGTTGTTATTGTTGACTCAGCATTTCAGGAGCTTTCTTGTAGATTCCACAAAGGTCTGTATAACCCCTGTCATTCATCACTTAAGCAAGACTGTTGAAGGAGACAGTCTGAAGCTTTGGATTAGGTTGTCCTCAAAACATCACTTTAAGTAAGCCTCCCGAAGCAGCCATCTTTGTATTATGTCAGCAGCTGAAACCTGTTGTCAAGTGGCTAAGGAATCTTCATTAGTTGGAATAATTTTTTCATTAACAGCCTCATTTAAGAGCTCAGAGAGACTCAGCTCTTCTGCCTGAAGTAGCTGAATCAGGTGGCAGAAAGTGCCTTTGGCGTGGAAATTGTCCCCTTTTATGGACAAGCAGAACACGCCATACTGTCCTTGCTACAGTAAGTCTGAGATTGGACTACTCTGATGCACATTAGAGGCGTGTGCTTGGTAGGGAAGGCATTTAAACCAATCAGCTTAAAGGCAAGCCCACTGTGCTGGTCGGCTTAAATGGGTGGAAGCCGTTTCAGGGCTTCCTTTTGCTCCAGAGATTGGTGGTGGGGGAGCAAAACAGAGGGGTTTAATGACTTCTTACCATGTAAAGGGATCTTTGCCGAATAAATTCAGCAATACCAATTATTTCCCAAATCCCAATATCCAGAAATATCAGTATATACCAATAGTTTTCAAGTTTGATATAAAAATACTAATTTTCTTTTTGTGTGCACACCCCTAATGCACACTATATGAAACTACTCTTGAAAGCAGTGTGGAAGCTTCACTGCCTCAGAATCGGTGGTAGAATTTTGAACACATTATCCTAAGACTTAAATCTTTGTATTCGCTTCTGTATTAAATTCAAGGTGCTGGCTTTTACTTTTTTAGCTCTTCATGAGCTGGCACCCTCATACCTGAGGAACTGTTTCTGCTCAAAGGAACTCTCATAGCAATCAAAAGAGCCATTATGATGTAGTGGCTAAGAGCAGTGAACTGTAATCTGGAGAATCGGGTTTGATTCCCCAGTCCTTCACATGAAGTCTGCTGGGTGACCTTGGACTAGTCACAGTTCTCTCAGAACTCCCTCAGCCCCACCTACCTCAAAACATGCCTGTTGTCTGGAGAGGAAGGGAAGGCAATTCTAAGTCCCTTTGAGATTGCTTAGAGTACAGAAAAGAAGGGTATATAAACCTTCTCTTCTTATTCACAATGATCATTACAGGCAGTATTGTTATCTTGTATGGCAATCAGGACTGCCTTGGATGAGCCTGGACATTTTCTGTGGCTGCACCTGTTTTGTTGAATCATTTTCCTGAGACAGTGAGAAAGGCTCCTGCCCTCCAGAGGTTTATGAAGCTGTGCAAGACTGAACCACGTAGATGAGCTTCTGGAAGTCCATGAACAGTAGTTTTGCCTTTTAAGTGTTTGGCTGTAAGAATTTTGTGATGACAGAAGGGCTATTTTCTCTTTCACTGATGCACTACAATTTTAGAGTCATTTGTGACTGTAAGCTGCTGTGCATTCTTTGGTGCAGAAGAAAAGCTGGATAAAATACTTTAAAGAAATAACAATAAAAATATATTCATGCGGCAAGTACAAACAACAGGAATGTAAGCAGGCATACACACGCACACATTAATTTATTTAGCAGATCTCTCATTCATTTCTCTCTAGAAGTTACTATAATCTCCTTTTTGGAAGTTATTATTTAAAGCATTCATCTGCTTCAGCTACTTAATCATATCTTCTCAATTACCTTGAGAGGAGCGATCGTCTTCATCATCCATTGTAAGGTCAATGACTCCACTTGAAACACTACCTGTGGGCTTTCCACTCTGAAAGATGAACAACTTATTTATAAAATTTGTCACCTTAACAACACGGAATTAAAGTCACAAGCTATGATTTTAATAGCTTTATAAGAAAAATCACACAAAAGGTCAGTGATCATCACCAGAATACCAGCAAGCTCAACAGAGTCCCATCAAGCACCTTGACATTACTTGACAGTGGAAATGACCTTGAAGAGAAGCCAATCTCCACAGAGTGACAGAACATAAAAAACCCTATTTCATTTGATTCCAAAGGAATTGCCTAAGTTAACAGCAGAAGGGAAGTAACATGGACTGCAGCAGCATATTTAAGGGCAACGTAGATGTAAAGCTCTCAAACATGAAAAGTGATACAGTAAACAAAAAAGATCTGGAGAAGTAACAAACCATTGATAATGCTCTCTTATAAAATACTATTAAGTATAGAGAATGTGCACTACAAAGAAGCATTTAAAGACAAAACAGAAGAATATCCCCACTTTGGACTTTGACATACAATGGCACTGTTAAAAGAAACAAACATGTCAGAATAAAACACTAATAATTTTGAAATTAGCGGCTCAGACTGCATTCTTATAATGGTGGTGGTGGGGAGAACACCATTAGCTTTCAGTTTATTGAACATGTCACTCGCAACCTGAAAGTACAGTCTGTAGAGCACAAGGTCAAGTTGCTATTATATGATCTAACCTTGCTATTATATGATCTAACCATTTTAACCCTGAACCTAGGAATAGGCTTTTCTGAATGGTTCAACACTGTCATAATCTAAACCATTAAGTTACATGGAATAAAAGAGAAAAAAGTTGAACAGGGCTATACTGTCTCCCTCAGCCTGGCTTTTTCACATACAGTGGGACATTCCTCTACATTAAATATACACGACATATTATTATGAGGAACTTGGGAGGAGGTAGTTACAGAAAAGCAAAAACATGATTTAGTCAGGTTTGTCTCACTGCTCAGTAAAAAAACCTACAATGCAACCTCTTCCCCATATGCTTAATTAGCTCTGAAATTTTTGATTTAAACTGGAACAAAGTAAACAAAGTAAATCTGCTTCCTCTAAATTTCATTTATTTAATTCATTCAGCATCACAAGATCTTTCAATTTTATTTAGAACTCTGTTTTTCTTTTTCTAAGTCTTCATATGCTAAAAGTCGAGAAGCTGTTGCCAATTTCTGCAGCTGGCTATATTGCTGCTGCTGTGCTAGAAATCTATGCTCATTTATCCATCCCCAGTTCATGGGCAGTCAAATTAATGCTTTTGGCAGCCCTTCACTTGAAAATCTAAACATACAACCTTGTGACATTTTTTTCTTTTCAGGGTAAACAAAGAATGTATGAAAGGACAATTAAAACATTTAAATGTAGCCAGAGAAATGCAAATCCTTTTCAAGCATTACATCTAAGGCTATCCTACCTCAGGTACCAGGAAGGTATGGTACACCTGGCTGCCATTTTGTGTGAAAAGGGTGAAGCACATATTTTTCATCCATGTACATGCTACCCGAAACCTAGATTTTTGAAGGTATGCTTGATGCATACAGAAGCTGCAAAATATATGTAGTTCCCTCTTCACACAAAATGGCAATTGCACACAGAGGATAGTACATACTACGCTCTTGCAGTAAGCAAGTCAAAAGCACCAAGTAAGCAACGTAAAAAGGGCTTCCATCAAAGCAACATGGTAGTGATCAACCAAATTAGCACTAAAATGCAAAATGCAAGAAATAATGTTTGAATTTAAGTTTAAATTCTCTCAAAATCATCATGAATCTGAAACAAGATATAAAAAGGAACCCCATCTTGAAACACTTATCATTATTAGTAGTAAGTAACCTCCCTACTTAAGCAAATGCCTTCTCAGTACCCAATACAAAGAAATTGCTCATAGTTTTTTATGTTACAGTTCTTTATCATATTCAATGTTTCCCAGGTATTTTCTGGCTGCGATCACATGGACCTTTAGATCTGACATAGCTGTGAATGCCTGATGGATCTAAAGAAGATGATCAGATAGCAACATCTGCGAAAGGTCCTGCAGTCATCAGCAACCCATGCTGCTCCACCACAGAAGTGGAGTTAAAACACACTGGGGAAAGTCCATCTCTAACTGGCTGTGATGGGCCATGGACGGACTTGCCTGTCTGATCACTCAAACACACTCTCATGCTGTCGGGATGGTATGATCATTCCATCCTGACTCTGTGCTGTCCCCCTCCCTTCGCAGTATGCACATCATTGCAAACTCCATAGGGAGCCCCTAGTGCAGAGGTGCAATTCCTTGATTCCTCGTTTAAGTGCATGGGAAACAAATAGCAAAAAAGGAAAGATTCACCTGTTTGATCACAGTGACGGGCTGAGCCCGCAGCTTCAAAGGGATGTGTGATCTCGCAACGGCATGTCAAATTCCTCCAGAGGAAATGGCCTCATGCCCCCCCCCCGCTCCAACTGATGTGTGTGACTGCAGCCTCTGTCATCTAATTCTTGTCATTATTGTCCACTCAATTAACCTTATCAATATGCCTGTTAAAATGTATGCCTCTAACCTCCCCTGCAACTTGGATACAAGGATAAGTTCAATGAGATTCTCAGAGAGACAGGATGATTTTAGACAGTCAAGGTAAAACCAAAGCATCATTAAACTCCATTGTGTATGTCTATAATAAAAAAGTGGATGTGTATGTGTGATAGGTAAAGTTCATCAGAAAATAAATGAGGACTTTCAAAAAGCGGGGTGCTGTGCCCGGCTACTGCTACACAATAACCAGTCAGCTGTGCCTGAGAGGACAAACAGCACCAGCCACACACCTGCATCAGCTTTAAAAGCTACAGATCTGGTGAGCAAAATGAGCAGGGGCTGGCTTCTAGTATGTTAATTTTTAAAAGGTTTTGTAGTAACAGTGACTAGTTATTATACAAATTACCACTTTGGAGCCCACAAGGAGTAGAAAATACTTTGCGCTCATGCTATGGAGTTATCCAACATTCAAGCAAGGCAGATACTTACTAAAGAGCCAGTACTGTTATTACTCCTACACTATTGGTCTTTTGACAGTTAAATTTCCAAACCACCTAGAATATACTGGGCTGTATTTCTCTTCTATGAAGAACTTCAATCATTACTCGCTCTCTCCCAAAGTGTCTTCTTTTATCACCTCCCTAAGCACATGTCTCATTGGGATAAGAATGAATTAAGACAGGTGCTATTTAATCTGTTCATAAATTATCTGCAGCTATAGAAGAACAGTAAAAAAATAGTCAAGTTGGCATGTGGCAACAACAAATTATTCAGGATGGTGAAAACCAAAGTGGCTTGTGAAGCACCTCAAGAGTATACAAGTGCTGTGCACACTGGGGTGACAATCCTAATTTTAACTTCTTAAGGAAACAATGAAACACTGGATGGCATCAAAGAAAATGGCAAATTCTATGCTAGGGATAAAAGTAAATTGACCAATATCATGATGTCATTTTTCAGATCTGGAGTACAACTGCACCTGGAATAATGTGTACAGTTTTGATCACCCCATCTCAAAAAGGCTACTACAAAGTTGGAAATCATATAGAAAAGAGTAAGCAAAATGATGGTTAACACTTTACTTACAAAAGAGTTGGGTTTTTTCCACTTTAGGAGAAAAGATGAGATGGAGGAGGGCCATGGAAGGAACAATAGTGGTCAGACCAATATATTGGTCTGGCACAAATTCCTTGAAACAATGCAGAGGGCATTTTGGGCAAAAGTCAGTAAACCCCCATTTCTAAAACACCTGACTGTATATATCCACTGCAGATATATCCACTGCCTTGAACTGTAAATCCATGCGCCAATGCTTGATCTATAAATTGTGTTATGCTACTCTCTATAGTTTGGTATTGTCACTCTGTGAAGGCATTCATCTCAAACTCAGCTGCCCTGGTATGTTTGTTGAGAGCTCAGTTATTTGATACCCTCTTGATCCTCCAAGAGTAGACTGTGGGTAGGACTGATGATATTTCAAAGGCAATTGCAGTAAAAACCAGGATGGTCAAAGCAGCCACCTCTTAGGCCCACTATATCAAGGCTTTGCCTTTTCAGCACAATAGGTCCCACAGCATTTCCTCCTAATATGCCTGATGCAGAATAAATATCAGGACAGATTTACATTTCTTTTGCTCTATACAGAAAGAACACAAACAGTAATCTACCTGTGATGGATTCTCAGATGCTTTCTTTGATGAAATATCTGTTGGTGGCAGTAGAGGTGGCAGCAACCTGGATGTCTGGCTCTCTTGAGGGAGGAGCAAAAGATAATTTAACAGTACCGTCTAATTAAACAAGGTACAGTACAACAGTAATATACGTTATACAACAGCATCTTTGACAACTGAAACTTGGAAATACTGTCAATGTGTTTCAGATTCTCTCTTCAGAATGTAAGCATAAAGATAATTAAAATTACAGAAGCAAAAGAGACCTAGAATATACAATAATCATTTCAGAAGGCAGCCATAATATACCCAAACATACATATATTATTGGATTCCACTAGAAGGCTGCATTCAAGAAACTGGCTGCTTAGTTCAAACCAGTACTCAAACCATTTCCACACCCTGTGCATAACGGCAAGGTTTTTGTTCCAGCTTCCCTTTCTCCTTGTCCCCCTGCCTTCACCACCTACTGTTTCCTTCTGACCCTGGTTTTCAATCTCCCTAAATGTCTCATTTTAGCCACCCTGACTCTCAGCTGACCGACTTTGACACGTCTTCCTCCCTCAGAACACAGCTTTTCCTCATCTTAAACAAACCCAACTATGTTTTCCCACACCCATTCTCACCCATTAGTCCTTTCCCTAAAATCTGTCCTCCTTGCACTTCTTTCTCTCAGACATCTTATCTAGCTATTTTACACAAGAAGTTTACTTTTCTTTAGCTACTCTGCTTCTTGGTTAAATCTTGCCCTTTAATTTCCTATTCCTGCCCTTTAATTTCCCATGTGAGGTTTGAAATCATTAATCTTCTCTTCCACCACAGAAGCTAGACTACAAACACTGCAATGTAGACCATCACTTATTTGTAATTAAACAGGACATTAAACACTCTGAAGTCATACAAATATGGAAGATGAAGTCATACAAATATAGAAGATGAAGGAAGATTAATTTGGGTAGGCTGAAGGAAAAGAGGAGCTGGGACACTGAGTATACATTTAATATTGGAAGAAGGGCATACTTAGCTCCAGGCAACCGTTGCCATGGAACTAGAATGTTGGAAGGGAGGGCAGCAGCAATTTAACTGTAAAAAGAGGGAATGAAAGATACAGGAAGTCCTTCAGGGAACTAACTAGGGCTGCCAAGTCCCCCGGGGGGCGGGGATTCCCCCGCTAAATGGGTCCTCAATCCACCGGTCGGGAACCGGCCACCAGGGGGAACCCCAGCCTCAAAGTGGCCCAAACACGCTGATGTCACCTGGAAGTGACGTCATCATGCTGGGCATGTCGCTGAGCGACGCTCTAGCAATTGCCCTGAAAACTCTATGGCGATTACCAGAGCGTCGCCCTGGCAACGTGCCCAGCGTGATAACATCACTTCCGGGTGACGTCACTGCGGCCTGCGTGGGACTCCCGGAGAGGGACTGGGACTCCCCCGCTGTTCCTTATCTAGTTGCAAGTATTTGGCCTGGGTGTGGCTGGAGATGCAAGCCTCTGGCACTAGCCTGAAGGCAAGAGTATCATAATGCCCACGTATAAATCTATGGTGCGACCTCATTTGGATTACTGTGTACAATTCTGGTCACCACACCTCAAAAAAGGATATTATAGCATTGAAAAAAGTGCAGAAAAGACAGACTAGAATGATAAAAGGGTTGGAACACTTTCCCTATGAAGAAAGGTTAAAGCGCTTGAGGCTCTTTAGCTTGGAGAAACGACGGCTGAGGGGTGACATGATCGAGGTTTACAAGATTATGCATGGGATAGAGTAGGAAGAGAAAGAAGTACTTTTCTCCCTTTCTCACAATACAAGAACTCGTGGGTACTCAATGAAATTGCTGAGTGATTAATACATGGAATTCACTACCACAGGTGGTGGTGGTGGCTACAAGCATGGACTGCTTCAAGAGGGAACTGGATAAACATATGGAGCAGAGGTCCATCAGTGGCTATTAGCCACAAGGTATAGATAGACACTCGGTCTGGGGCAAGTGATGCTCTGAATTCTTAGTGCGGGGGGGGGGAGGCAAAGTGGGAGGGCTACTAGTGTCCTGGCCCCACTGGTGGACCTCCTGATGGCATCTGGTATTTTTGGCTACTGTGTGACAGTGTTGGACTGGATGGGCCATTGTCCTGATCCAACATCGGCTTCTCTTATGTTCTTATGTTTATGTTCTTAAGAGTCAAAATGCTTTTGGCCCTTAGCTTTTAACACCAATGGATCTAGGACTAGTCCAGGATATAGTTTACTGTATTGCTTGTTTTTTTTCATATTTCATAAGCAAATTTAGGTTCCAATTAGGGAAAAAGTGGAATAAAAATGCTGAAATAAATGGAGGTTGTTTGAGTTGTCCTTCAACTTAGTTGTTCTCATCCTCACCGCTATAATTTTTGCTCAAAGACTGGAGCAGAAGTACAAGGTTGTTTGCTTTCATCAATTCCCACATTATTCCTTAACTTTGAATAAAACCTTTGTGCAAAACAGGTTTCAGCTATGAAGGAACTCTCTTGGTTAGATCCTATGAACAATGAGCACCAGGGTACCTGCAGTCTGAGGACCCAAACTGCAAGGTCCAGGGAATGACCTCCACCAGTTTAGTAGGGCAGCTTTCTTTCTTTTTTTTAAAAAAAATGTCTGTCTAACATGTACTGCTTGAATAATTCATTGCCAGTACTAAATTTTATTATGGCTGCTATGACTGATGATTAAACGCTGTATCACAGCAGCAGCATCTTCTGCACTTACACATTTATTTTTGTACTTTGAGTTGAGAATATTAGCAAGAAAAGATGGTGGAATTAATGCTTGACCCATTCATTTCTTTGCTTCCCACAATTTAACTTTGTTAGTATTTCTTTCCTCAATATCTCTAGAATTTTTTTCCAAGTTTCTAGTAGTATCAGCAATGTAGAAGCAATCTTTCAAGTTTATCCCAAACTACAGAAATATAGCTTTCAGCTACTGAACATTTCTTCTATATTTCAAGACAACATTGAAAACATCTTTAGTTAAGATGTCATGACCTTGTTCAAACAGTTAACACCAATAATTTTTTCACAAATTGTACAAAACAGTTTGCAATTCACCTTCCTTTTTTGTGAGGGGACATTAGCTTAGCTCCTTCAAATGAAGTGGAAGCAAAACAGGGGTTACAGAATTATCCTGGTCTTTCAACACTTTCCTCTATGCCTGAATATTTAACTTTTTTGTTAACAGATGAATTACATAAATATTCAACTATGTTATATGATTTAGTCTTTCATTATTGTATCTTTTTCATTTCTTCAGTTTATACCCTTGCATTTTATTACAGTTGCAGCATTATCTGTGACAAAGCTAAGTATATCAGTTAATTGTCAAACATAAGAGGTGAACAAGTTGGATCACTGGATGACACCTGAGGTACCTTGACAGTCCGCAGTATTAAGTTGTAGCATAAGTCAATCATAGCGCTGCATGATGACTAAAGAAACAGTATTTCTTAGTTTTTCTTTACAAAGAAAATTAGCCTTTCAGAAGTTTATAAAAAGGTATTAAGTGGATCATAAATTCAGTCTTAAGACATTATATGTTGCGTTAAGTCCAGATTCCATTTTAAACCAGATTTTTAAAACAAGATTGTATCTGAAAGTATAAAATAAATTTTAAAACACAATTTAAATGTTATAAAATTCATTTTATCCACTTTTTGCCCAGTTTTCTGGTCTGGTAAGATAGAATATTACAAAAAGCCCTTCACTTTAGTCCTTGAACCCCCCTCCCCAATAGCTCTAGTATATCTGGACACTGTACATCCCTTTAAGAACTACCGGGTAGCAATCAGGGTTTTTTTCCAGGCCACCTTGAGCCAAGAGGTAAGGTGGTGGTGGAGGAAAGTGCTGTCAAGTCATAGTTGACTTATGGTGACCCTGTAGGTTTTTCAAGGCAAAAGACATCCAGAGGTGGTCTGCCATCGCTTGTTGCTGTGTCACACCCGATATTCCTTGGAGGTCTCCCACCCAAATACTAACTATGGCTGACCCTGTTTAGCTTCTGAGATCTGACAAATGGGGCATAAATGTTTTAATTAATAAATAAAAGGGCTTAAAATAGCTAGAAAAATGCTGTGGAGTTGTATTTTTTGCAGGGTTATTCACTAGGCTGGATTATCATAGCATTTTAATTCTTCCAATATTCACTAAATTCTGTTTGCTGGCAAACAGTAATCCTAAAGACAGAGACTGATGCTCATTTGTAAACAGAGCAAGTTAAAAGTGAAGTGTCTTTATTTTGCTACACTGACAAGTGAAAAGTCATGCATTACTTTGACAGTTATGTGTGGGGAAAAGCACTCCCGTATGAAGCATCCAAATTCCCTCCTTGTATACTGGTTTTCTAACATAGAAGGCATACAAAACTTACCAACTCTAGGTGCCACTGGGGTGCTTATTTCAGAAGGAGCAGTACTGCTGAAGGCCGTCAGAGGGATCTTCATTTGTATGGAATTCCTATTGCTGGTAGGGGGAGTATACACCCCTGATGTAGTCACAGTAGCCAAAGTAGTCCTTGTGGCTTGTGCAACTGGATGTGCTGTTGAGACAGCCTGTACTGCCAAAGTTGTCCCTATTGAGCAACCAGCACTGGCTGGAGAGTTCCTCTGAATGCTAGAGCTGGATACAGAAGGGCTGTTGTTTGGTTTTGCTGAATTAGCAGATGACAGTGATAATGGAGTCTTGCTTAGGTTGCCAACATTAGATTGACTTTGCACAGGTATAAATTCGACACTTCCAGACTGCTGGTTAGTAACCAAGGTATGGCTTTGCAGGATCTGAGGCTGAGAGGACATTGCAACAGGTACATGCAATATTACTGGCAAGGACTGTAGTGAAACAGACATAGGCCGTGTGCTGCCACCAGCCACTTGGCTAGTGCCAACTACTGTTGCTGTATTTGCTGTGGGAAGAACTGATGTTGTCAAGGAGCCAGAAGTCAAAGATGTGGAAGTGGCTGGAGTCTGTGGTTTGGGATGTCCACTAGCTGCTGTCTGTGGAGTTGTAAGATTAGGAGCAGGCACTACAAAGTAGAATAAACAATAAATAACTGTTAACATGCTATGCCAAGTAAGCTATTTTATTTAACACAGGGGCATGAAACTGAAACCAGCAGTATTAATTCATCATGGTAATCGGCACTTTGAGTACTATTTTATTTAATTTATTTATACCCCACCTTCCTCTAAAATGGGGACCCAAAGCCACTTACATAATTCTCCTCACCTCATTTTATCCTCGCAACAACTGTGTCAGATAGGTTAGGCTGAGAGAGTGCGGACTGGCCCAAGGTCACCCAGCAAGCTTACATGGCATAACCAAGGATTTGAACCTGAGTCTTCCAGATATTATTCCAACACTCTTAACCACTACACTACACAAAGAATGCTACAAAACTGAATTAAAATATGGTTTCCTTCTATGTTAAAAACAGAAAGTAAAATTCTGGTGGAAATGAAGAGACAGCAGCTTGGTTTCCAATGGTAGGCGGCTTTCTACTACTGGAAAAGAAGGATGTGATCTTCACTGATTCTCCCCCTCCCACTGCAAATCCTCATTTTGCAACTGTTGCTGTTCCTAGGGGTGCAACACCATATGGGGACATCATTTTGAGAGGCACGAGGTCAGAAAGGTTGCTTCCACAAATGCCACTCTCCTCATGCAAAACAGGATCCAAGCCAGCAATTTGGAATTCTCATGGTAACAATTATTTGTGCTTATTAATGCATTACTGGGAACAACAGGCCACTTGGAAGTTCAGCATTTACACTACAAATCCATAAATGAAATTTAGAGATACCATACTTAGGTCTTTACTGTAAATGAAAAAAGGGGGAAATAAGCTTAACACAAACCAAACTGAATTAAGTACTTGAAGGTTAAGAAAATAGGAATGTCTTTACTGTACTCTGCAGCAAACTGACCACTTACAGGTAGAACACTATTGCACTTTAAAAATATATTTTCAGCTCTATCTGTATTTTAAAAGTATAAGAGATTAAAAGACACGTTACCCTTCCATTTAAGGAACTGTTCTTGGAGTTCTTAATAAGCAGAAAAGTCTGTGTCCCAGAAGAGCCTACACTGATGTTACTGCAACTCCATTTTATCACCTATTATTACATGCAACTCTCTCTTGGATGCACACCTTAACATGGTGAGGGAGTTCCGAGTGTGCCAGTGAAGCTGCAAGCAATACCAACAGGATTTTAGACTCTGTCAAGAGCTCTAAACTCCTAGCAGAGTCTCTCAAGGAACTGGGAAAGCTGAGACACCAGGCTAAGATGTATTCACCCCATTCAGGGGTCACATCAGCAGAAGAGAACTGCCAGTTCTAATGATGATGGGGGCAGAGGACTCCTGGAAGAGTAGCTACTGGGCAGTAGTAGTAGTGGAAGGTGACACTGGCAGACGATCTTTCATAGACAATGGCAGCGACAATTAAGCAAACCCTGGTTAGTAGTCCACAGAAGAAAACTATGGTGAGCCACTTCTCATAGCTCGAAAACCCTATGATGAGACAAACCAAAATGAAAGAAGATACAGTACTAGACAACAGTACCCCAAAGTAGGAAAGGCACCCAGTTAGCTACTGGGGAAGAGCAGACAACAAGTACAAAAAGTGTTGTTCTTAGTGAATGGGATTAAAGTTGAAAGGATATTCAGTTGCCACTGACACACATAATAGGAAAACAGAATGCAAGAAGTATGAATCAAGGTAAGTTCAAAATTGCAAAACTAGAAATGGAATATTTAAACATTGCAATTCTGGGTATGAGTGAACTAGAGTAGCTTAGGACATTTTCAGTCAGAAAATTTCAAAGTGTTTTATTCTGAAAATGAAATACTCAGAAGCAACAGTGTTGCTCTAATAATGAGGTAAGATGTAGTACAAGCATTCAGGGGCTATAATGCTATGTCTGACTGAGTAATATCAATCAGACTTCATGGAAAGCCTATCAACATAACCATTTAAGTTTATGCCTGCCCCAACCTCAGATGTTGAAAAGGAAGAAACTGAAAGCTTTTGTGAAAATGTCGAAGAAGAAGAAATTGATTATATACTTAAACAAGCAGAACTGGAAATCATAGGTGAATGGAACACAAAAGCAGGAACCAAAGTAGAATTAAATGTAGTTCGAAAAATTGGACTAGGATTATGAAATGAAACAGGAGAGCAACTCAGGATTTTATGAACCCAACAATTTGTTTGCTGCAAACAAATGCTTCAGGCAACTGAACAGATGAATTGTATACACAAATGTCACCAGATGGCCAATAAAGAAATTAAATAGATTACATAATCAGAAGCAGAAGATGCAGAAGCTCTATTTTCTCTGTTAAAACAAGACAAAGAACTTATTTGTGGTACAGACTACGAATTGTTAATATCAAAAATTAGAATACAGATGAAAGAAAATACTTAAAAAACCATAGAGCCAAAATATAATCTCAACAACATTCTGAAAGATTCTAAAGACCATGTAATGAACAGATTTGCATTACTAAGTTCAGCTGAATGTGAACCAGAAGAACTATGGGTTGAAAACAGAGATATTTTAAGGAAGAATGAGCAAAGGCTATTCCTGTAGCCAAAAGAAATGAAAAGTCTTGCTGGATGACTGATGAAACTCTTAAAACTGTTAAGCACAGATGAAAAGCAAAAGTAAAAGGTGACAGAAATCGAATCAGAATTCTTAATGTAGCTTTTCAGTGACTTGTGCACAGAGACAAAGAGGACTATTATTATCAACTAAAAGGGAGATTGCAAACAAGAAATTGGGTAGGAAACTGAGACTTGGAAGGACAGCTATTAAGGAGCAAGAACAGGTCCTTAAATGTAAGGGTGTGTTGCTGGCAGCCAATATCAAGATATGGTATTCCCCATCAATACATATAAATGTGAAAGATGGGGAATGAAGAAAGCTGACAGAAAGAAAATTGAGTCATCTGAAATGTGGTGTTGAAGGAGAGTTTTACAGATACCATAGACTGCCAAAAAGATGTGGGTTCTATATCAATTCAACCCTGAATTCCACCTAGAAGCTAAAATGATGAAACTTATGCTACTGTACTTTGGTCACACATCATGAGAAAATTCACTGGAAAAGACAACAATGCTAGGAAAAGTTGAAGGCAGTAGGAAAGGAAGACCCAACATGAGATGGACTGACTCAATAAAGGAAGCCACAGGCTTCAGTTTGCAAGAACTGAGCAAGCTGTCAATGATAGGATGTGTTTGGAGGTCATGAATAGGGTCACCATAAATTGGAAGCAACCTGGCAGCACTTAACAAACATGCTGCACAAAGGGAGCATATGACATAATGAAATTAGCATGCCTATGTTAAGAAATAAGAGTACTAAGTGGATGTGTTATATTCATGGCTCTAATAGGTGCTGTGCGCCCTGGCAACGAAAGTAGGAAAGGATTAACATAGTGGAAGAGGGAAGTAAGATCGAGAAACAGAACTATAAGTCAGAGTAATGGATAAGAGGAAATCTGAGAGGGAAATGATGTAGTAGTAGTAATCAGTAGAAGGTGTCTGCATAAGAACACTCCCCTATACTCTTTGCTCTATTGGTGGTGGAAAGTGCCGTCAAATCACAGCTAACTTATGGTGACCCCTCAGGGTTTTCAGGGCAAGGGATTTCAGAAGTGGTTTGCCATTGCCTGCCTCTGCATTGTAACCCTGAACTTCTTTTGTGGTATCTCATCCAAGTACTAATCAGGGCCAACCCTGCTTATCTTCCAAGACCCAATGAGATTGGGCTAGCCTGGGCCATCCAGGTCAGGGCTTGCTCTATTAGCTCTTTTTATTCAGTGCCAGCCATGGGTTTCAAAAGGAGAGCAACAGCCTGGCCTCTTATGTGCATAAGGATACTACTTGGCAATAACAATATAATTTGCTTTTTAAACACATACACACACTCGTACAGGGAAAAGTTAAATACACTTATGAAGTGGAAAGGAGTCTTTACCTGTATTCACAGATGTCTGAAAAGTAGTTGGTGTGCTGTCACCCGTATTCCTCTTGGATTCTAGCATCTGTCTCACTGTGCCAGCATTTCTATGGAAGAAAGATTTGCATTAGCAGTACCAATCGAGGAGCTGCAGCAACCACAAAAAAACTTATTCTAGTCTTATGTCATCAGACTGCTGAGTTCTCCATATTTATGTGCAACAAGAGGTCTTGAGTTCCTAAAAAATATAGTACAGGAACTATTCCTGGCTTTGAAAATAACAGAACATCCGACTTAGTATGTCCGCACTGGAGGTATGGAAGGCATCTTTGACTGCTGGTGTTTCTCTCATCAACTTTGGAGGCAAGGACAAAGTTGCAACTCCCAGTCTCCATGCTCCCTCCTCCTCATCAGTTTGGAGGTTTCCACAGCTGGAACCTTCTATATTCTTAGGAACTATATTCCTTACTAAAAGCTTGTTCAAATTCTCTAAATTTACAGACAGCGCAAGTATGGAGAATGAAAAAGTGAGACCATAATCAAAGTAAGAAAGAAAAAAACAGGTTGCTCCTATAACTGACGATCTTTGAGTGGTCATCTGTGCAGTCTTACATTTGGGATTGGCGCCTGGGCCCAAACCCAACTTCAGAGAACTACAAGAGCTAGCCTCTGGCATTTTGGCATGCTTTTCTTCCACAGGCATCAACTGCGCATGCCTGGAGCGACGATAAAGCACCCTCCCAGCCAGTTCCTTCCAACAGCTGCTGGTAAGTCCCATAAACTAAAAGTAAGTGAAAGAGATGCCAGCAGAGGGGAAGATTGGGCAGATATGTGTGACTGCACAGATGGCCATTTGAAGATCATCAATTACAGGTAAGCAACCTGTTTATCTTCTTCATGGTCTCTGTGCAGTCCCACACTTGGGTGATTAGCGAGCTACAACAGATGGATGGCGGGTGCTGACAACCAAGGACAACAGATAAACGTGAGAGCATATGCAATTTTACCTGCAGGGGACTACCTGAATGGACAGATCGATACAGGCATAAATGGAAGATGGAACTCAGTACCAGCTGTCCAAAAGATGCATCTCACTGAGCTCTGATACTGAGGGCATAAAATATCACAAAAGTCGAATGAGAGGACCATGTGGCTGCAGCACAAATATCCTCTAAGAACACATTGTCAAGGAAAGCTGAGGATGTAGACATGGCTCTCGTGGAATAAGCTAGCAACTGCACAGGTAAGGGTTGCTTAGCCAGTTCATAACACACTGAAATAACAGATGTCACCCACTTTGCCAATCGCTGGAGGGAAATCCTGCAGTGCTTACAGGGATTGCCGTAAACCACAAACAAGTGAGGGTGCCATCGGAATGGCTGAGACCTGGAAAAGTAGAAGATAATGCCCTGAAAACAACTGGAGTACGCAGTGCTCATTAACTGTCATCAGTAGGTTCCAAAAAGTATGTGGGCAGAACCGTAGGTTGGGATAGGTGAAAAAATGAGATCACTTTTGGTAGAAACATGGGATTGGGCGGAGCACCATTATCTCCTTATGGAAGATAATATAAGGTGGGTCAGAGTTGAAAGTGCAGAGGTCACTTGCCCTTTTTGCCATTGTAATAGCGACCAAGAAGGCTGTCTTCCATGATAGAAGATGAAGAGATGTGGTCACTAGCAGCTCAAAGGGTTTACCCATGAGTTTTAAGATGACGAGAGACAGGCTTCAGGCAGGTACCAAGGGTTTCACCGGAGGGTGTAGCCTGAGCATCACCTTGAGGAAAGATTTGGTAACATGATGCAAGAAAACTATTCTCCCATCTATCACATTGTGGAAGGCAGATATTGTGGAGAGGTGTACCTTCAGGGACAAAAAGCCCAGTCCCAAATCCCAAAGAGACACCATGTAGGAGAGGATCTCAGAAAGAGGAGCTCAGGGGTCCATATGACAGCCTACAGCATGAATCGAGACATGCTTCCACTTTGCTTGGTAAGAGTGACGGGTGGCCACCTTCCACATATTCAGCAAGACACTTCAGGAGGAAAGCATAGGGTGTTATCTTCCATGCAGTCAACTGGAAAAGGTTCAGTCTGTGTGGCACTGGCGGAAGTGGAGGTAAGTATGGCAGGACAGTTGCAGTAGTCTCACAAACTAAGGCTGTCTCTTGCCACAAGAATACAGTCCATATGGTCGTTGACTATGTTCTGGATAGTGCAGTTTATCAGTGGGAATAGAGGAAACATGTAAAAGAGTGCCCCTGTACAGTGATGCAAAAAAACTGGAAGACCCTTGGTATGGTGGCCCTCTACTGTAAAATACTGTCCATTTCACATTGTCCTTGGTCACAAAAACATCCACCCGAGGGTAGCCGAAAGCACGGAAGACGGGAAGCAGGTATAAAAGATTCAGTGACCACTCGTGTTCCTTGGACCTGGTCTGGCTAAGGAGGTCTGCCAGGGAATTCAGAACACCTGGCACATGTGCCGCTGTTAGATGGGTATCATGGTCCCTGCACCAATGCCAGAGGATCAGAGCTCTCTTGCAGAATTTTGCCAACATTGTCCCATCCTGCTTGTTGACGTAATAGATGGTCACAGTATTGTCCATAGCGATCTGAACATGCAGATTTTGTAGGGATGGGAGAAAAGACTTCAAGGCCTGATGGACTGCCATGAGCCCCAGACAACTGATATGCAGTCGTCTGTCTGGGTACAACCACTGGCTCCCCAACCCACTGAGAGCCAGTTTGGTGTAGTGGTTAGGAGTGTGGACTCTAATCTGGGAGAACCGGGTTTGATTCCCCACTTCTCCACATTCAGCTGCTGGTGTGACCTTGGGTCAGTTACAAGTTCATTCAGAGCTGTTCTTGAAAAAGAGCAGTCCTCAAAAGAGCTCTCTCAGCCCCACCTACCTCACAGGGTGTCTGTTGTGGGGAGGGGAAGGAGATTGTAAGCCGCTCTGAGACTCCTTCAGGTAGTGAAGAGCGGGGTATAGATCTAATCTCCTCTTCTTCTTTGGTGAGGTGTTGGTTGTGAGAACAGCATCTGGCAATGGCAGTTGGAAAGGCATACCACAGAGCAGGTTGCTGTCTTGGGTCCACCATTCAAAAGTTGAGACTATGCTGGGGGAGCATAAGCAGGATCAGTTGGGACTGAAGATTGGGTTTGAAGCTGCAGATGAACCAGAGTTGAAGAGGTCGCATACGTAGCTTTGGTGAAAGGAACAAAAGGAAGTTGTGGCCAAGAGGCCCAGAAGGTGCTGAACAGTTACCGTGGGCTGTGTGGGAGTTGTGATGATAGTTTCCGCAAGTGAACTGAGATGGACAGCCCTGTCCCCCAGGAGGTATGCCCATCATTGGGTGGCGCAGAGTTGAGCCCCAATTAACTGTAGATACTGAGTGGGTTGTAGGTAGGATTTTGCAAGGTTCACACAAAGTCCTAATTGAGCCAGAAGCTGCAGTGTGATGGAGCTGTCCTGGTAAAGTTGCTGGGAGGAGTGGGAAACTAGCAGCCAGTTGTTGATCTACAGAAAACCCATGATTCCATTGCCTGAGGGCCGCAACCACCACCACCATGCACTTTATGCAAACCCTCAGGGCCATTGATAAACTGAATAGAAACACTTGATATTGGTAGTGGTAGGGTCCCACAGTGATTCGCAGGTAGTGGTGGTGCTATGACTGAATGGTGATGTGGAAGCAGGCATCCTGGAGATCCAGAGCTGCCGACCAGGCGTCCTCATGGAGCAGAGGGAATATGGATTGCAGTGTGACCATCCAGAACTTCTTGTGCAGAATGTACAGATTGAATTGCCGCAGGTCCATGATAGACCATCTGCCCCCGTCTCACTTCAGTACAATGAAGTATTGGGAATAGAATCACAGATGGTGTTGAGCCTGGGGAACGAGCTCTATGGCTCCCTTTGCAAGGAGAACGCAAACCTTGTCCTGCAGGAAACAGAATGGGGGTGGTGCCACAAAATGAGGGATATGAGGAATGGAATGAAATACTATGGTGTAACCCACATGATTATGGTGAGGACCCAGGTGTCTGAGGTGATGGACATCCAAGCTGGGAGGTATATCTGTAGCCTGGTGCCCAGGGGTGGGTGGAGGGGGAAAATCCAAAAAGGTGTTAAAGTCAAAGAGACTGTTTTGGCTGCAGTGTTTGTTTCTTGGTGGATTGGTTCTAAGGCCTTGCTTGGTAGTGCTGCTTGTTGGCAGAGGGCTTACATCTCCAGGTATCAGATTGGCATGGAGAGTGTTGGTGTTTATAAAAGCTAGGCTTCCATTGTCTAGATTTGGGATGTGTCGCAGGTTGAGAAACACCCAAGCTCTTTGCCCACTTCCTGCTATTGTCGACATTAGTGAGGATCTTGTCTGTGGTAGATCTTTTATCTTGGACTTTATATCAGGCTGCAAGTATGATGAGATCTCAGCCAAGCATGACACTGCGATGGAAGTTGCCAGCACCTTGGAAGACCAGGAAACTGCATGTCTTAAAGAGTTAATTTGTTGCTTGGAATGTCAAGACATCTGAGACCAAGGTAGCTGCAATTTTCAGAGAAGGTTCAGTGAGCTCAGGTATTAGAGCACTGAACTGACTAGCCAGATGGAAGGTATATGCTGAAATATAGGCTGAATAATCGTGCAGTTTAGACCAGTGGTATCAAACATGATTCTTCCCTTCCAAATGCCTAGCCCAGGATAGGGAAGAAAGTGGGGGGGGGGGGGGGGAGAGAAGCCTTAAGGAAGCCAAAGATAGAACTCACAGAGGGAATTTTTTTGTTAGGAAGTCCAAAGAAGTCAAAGAAAGGAACAGAGAAGATCGACAAAGAACTAAAGAGAGATGAGGCAGCTTGAGAGAGGGAATGCAGCAAGGTGTGAATGACATGGTGGTCAAGAAGGAACTGGGTGGAAGGGCTCTTTTTCCTCACTCCAGGCATGCACAATCAATTCCTGCTCCCCCGAGCATGGGAGAAAAATGCGTCAAAATGCCAGAAGCTAACTCTGAGGTTGGGTTCAAGCACAGGTGCCAAACCCAAGTGTGGGACTGCACAGAGATCATGAAGATCGTCAGCAGAAGGGGTACCTCCCACTTTCCTCTTAGGATCCAGGTAGGGTAAGGATGACTTCCTTATCTCCAAGTAGCAGGAACTATCATGGTAAGTCCAAGGTTCTGTTCTTTCTCATCGGAGGGGGGCGTCCTTGATTGCCATGACCTCAAAAAGCTATCTATGGAAGAATTCATTGCTGGAATATGATTAACAGGATCTTCCAAAATACCCTATGAAGTACCCTATACAGTTCAACCATGTCAGATCTCTATTTTGTATTGTCAGATGAATGAAGAAACTGATGCCCAAGTTACTGTTTCCACGTGTCTTCTACTGAAGCATTAGTGTCAAATGATGTGGCACTACAGGCAGAATATACTGTGATACCTTCTGCGACAGAGAGCCAGTATAGTGTAGTGGCTTGTGTCAGATTAGTATCTGAGAGACCCAGGTTCAAATCCCCACTCTGCCATGGAAGCTTGCTAGGGGACCATGGGTCAGTCACTCACACACTTACCTCCCAGGGTTGTTGTGAGGATAAAATGGAGGAAAATGATATGAGCTCTTTTGGGTCCTGATTGGGGAGAAGGGGTATAAATGAAGTAAATAAACTTTTTTGTTTTGAATCTTATGAATTTATTTATTTATATTTGTTCAACTTATATCCCACCCTCCCCACCAAGGCAGGCTCAGAGTGGCTTACATAAAACTATAAAATACATAACACATAAAACATCACCATTTGTTATACAATCATGATAGACATAAAGTGCTAGGGTGCTAAAACTAAACTAGATGGTAATAACAACATTATAAAATTGTGTACCGGTTGCAGCAGGATGTGTTGGTTAAACAAGAGGGGATGGTCAGTGTTGGAATTCAGCTTATCACTTCTAATTTTGCTGGCGGGCACAGGCTACTGATGGAACATCCAAGGGAGGGCCAGAGCACAGTGCAGTTGTTATGTGCGGTTCCTAGTTAAAAGCTCTGTCTTGCAGGCCCTGTGGAACTTTAAGAGGGCCTGCAGGGCCCTGATGTCTTCAAGGAGCTCATTCCACCAGTATGGAGCCGCCACTGAGAAAGCCCTGGCCATGGTTGAGGCAAGCCTGGCCTCTTTCAGACCAGGGAGGGCGCGGCGATTCTGGAGCCCTGAACGCAGTGCTCCTGTGGAACATGTGGGGAAAGGCGGTCCCTCAGGTACGCAGGTCCCTGACCATATAGGGCTTTAAAGGTAAGAACCAGCACCTTGAAGTGAATTTGGTATGCTATCGGCAGCCAGTGCAATGCTTTTAGCACAGGTTGGATGTGCTCCCACATGGGGAGACTCATCAAAACCTGGTTGCAGCATTTTGCACTAGCTGTAGCTTCTGGATTTGCACCAAGGGCAGCCCCATGTACAGAGTGTTACAGTAGTCCAGTCCTGAAGTGACCATTGTGTGGATCACTGTTGCTAGGTTACTGCATTTGAGGAAGGGAACCAATTGCTTAATCAGCCAAAGGTGGTAAAAGGCCAACTTGGTAGTGGCTGCTATCTGGGCCTCCATTGTTAAGGAGGCATCTAGGAGCACTCCCAAGCTCCTAACCTAACACTGGCACCAACGGAGCCCCATAGAAGGTCAGGAGTGGGATCCCTAACCCCAGACTGCTCCGACTCAAGCACAGGACCTCCATCTTTGTTGGATTAAATTTCAGTTGGCTCAGTCTAAGCCATCCAGCCACGACTTGCAATGGCAGGTTCAGATCTTCTGGGCTAGAGTCAGACTGGCCACCCAACATCAGATAGAGCTGGGTGTCATCCACATATTGGTGACATCCCAGCCCATGCCTCTGGGCAATCTGGGCAAGGGGGCGCATATAGATGTTAAATAACACTGTGGAAAGTACCACCTCTTGGGGCACTCCACAAACCAATGGGTGCCTTCAGGACATTTTTTTAACTGAGAGCCAGTTTGGTGTAGTGGTTAAGTGCACGGATTCTAATCTGGGAGAACCGGATTTGATTCCCCACTCCTCCACTTGCACCTGCTGGATGACCATGGGCAAGCCATAGCTCTGTCACAGCTGTTCTTGAAAAAGAGCAGTTTCTGGAAAGAGCTCTCTCAGCCCCACCTACCTCACAGGGTGTCTGTTGAGGGGAGGGGAAGGGAAAGGAGTTTGTAAGCTGCTCTGAGGCTCCAAGTGAGTGAAGGGCGGGATATAAATCCAATCTCTTCTTCTTCTTCTTCTTCTTCTTCTTCTAGACTAAGCGAATGCACTCACAGGGAAAACTCCCAAGTGACTCTTTTGATACTTTTTTCCCTTTGATGGTAGGATGAAAAGCCACAGATACAGATTCAGACTTGAATCCTTTTGTTCTCTAAATTTATGTGCTGTAGTGCTCAACAAAAATCCAGAGTATACCATGTTTTCTTCTTTGATGGTGTGATTTAGGACACAATATGGTACAGTTCTCTTGTGCACAGAGTTAATTTTGAGCATAAAGGTGGGTTAAGTTCTTAGTACCAGATTATCTTTATGAAAACTACATAAACTTGGCTGGATCAAGCTTGAAAGAACTTCCTCCTTTCATACTGTACAGCCATCCAGTTCATATTGCCTTCTAAGCCTATTCTGTGTTCTTCAGAGGTGAGGTGGGTGGTGAATAGAGACAAAACACTATCAATAAATATAGGTTGCTTACCTGTAACTGGGGATCTTCAAGCAGTCATCTGTGCATTCACACCTCTGGGATATAGAGCACCTGCGCCGACCCTGATCGGTATTTTCTAAAGCAAAAGGGATTTTTGCACCCTCTCCCCGGTCACGTGCAGGGCTCCAGTGTGCATGACTAAGGGAGGGCTACGACAATCCCACCAGTTCCTTCTGACCGCTGCCATCAGTCTCCAAGCAAGATAGGAAAGACCGACAGCAGAAGGGAAGGAGGGCGGGTGGTGTGAATGCACAGATGACCACTCGATCTCCAGTTACATGTAAGCAACCTGTATATCTTCTTCATGGTCTCTGTGCATCACACTTCTGGGAGATTAACAAGTGAAAAAAAATCCACACATATACCTGGAGGAGGGAACTGGAGGTCTTAAACTCACACTGCCTGAAACACAGCTTGCCCCACCGTGGAACATTGGCGAAGACAGACATCAAGGGCGTAGTGCCTCACAAACGTGTGAGGGGAGATCCAGGTAGCTGCATTACAGATGTCTCCCAAAGGTCTCCCTTTTAGGAAGGCTGTGGAAGTAGCTACTGCCCTGGTGGAGTGTGCATGAAACGGACCAGGCAATGGATTCTTTGCCAGTAAGTAGCACAGTTAGATCGTCTCCACAATCCATTTGGATAGGCGCTGAAACAACATGCTCCCGGCAGGGCATGGGAGACAAAGAGGGCTGGAGATCTTCGAAAAGACCGAGTCCTATTCAAGTAGAAAAGCAGTGCTCTTTTCACATTCAGCGCGTGAAGATGACGCTCTTCCTCATTCTGAGGGGTTGGGAAGAATACTGGAAGGGTGATATCCACCCTCATGTGAAAACTCCGAGACTATCTTGGATAAGAAGGAGATGTCTGGAGCCAGGGTAACCCTATCATGATGAAAAGTAAGGTAAGGTGGGTCGCAACAGAGCGCAGAGAGTTCACTCACCCATCTAGCGGATGTGATGGCCACCAAGAAAGCAGTTTGCCATGAAAGGAGTTAGAGACTACAGGTGGCCATCGGCTCAAAGGGCTTGCCCGTCAGTCTCGCCAGAACTAGAGGTAAGTCCCAAGCTGGTGTTGGGCCTCAGGTCGGGGGAAACAGGTAATTGAGGCCCTTCATGAATTGTTTTGTCCTTGGGTGGGAAAAAACCGAATGACCTTCTATTTCAGGGTGATTCGCAGAAATAACGGCCAGGCAGACCCATAGAGAGGCACAACTGAGGCCCATCTTGATATGGAAGAGCAGAAAACCGAAAACAGCATTCAGATCCGTAGGAGGCGGAGGCAACCCTTCCAAACTAAGGTAAGCCACAAACTTCCTCCAATTTCCGTCGTAGGACTGGCGTGTAGACGGCTTTCGGCAATTGAGGAGCACATGGGCCATTCTGCCACTTATTCTCAATACAGAATCTGACATGCAGTAACCCTGAGATGATGCATCTTGTGGTGTAACACTTGTCCCCCTTGTGAAAGGAGATCGGGCATCACTCGGAAGTGGATAAAGGAGCCCTTGGACAGGTGTAGGAGAGTGGGGAACCAATGCTGTCTGGGCCACCATGGGGTTACCAGAATGCAGCGAGGATGGTCCCTCATCACCTTGTTGGTCACCTTGGTAAGCAGAGGAATTGGTGGGAACAGAAATACGTGTCTGTGTGCCCATGGGTAAAGGAGTTCATCTCCCAGGGAGGCAGGATCCCTTCCTGCCCTGGAGCAAAACAGGTGACATTTTGCATTGTGCCGGGAAGCAAATACATCTATCTCTGGGTAACCCCAACGATTGAATATTGTCCAGAGATAGGTCCAGTTGAGTTCCCACTCATGCAGTGACGCTCCCCCCCTGCTCAGGAAGTCTGCCTGCATGTTCAAGGACCTGGGAAGGCGTGCTGCAATCAGGAACACGTCCCAGGAACGGCACTCGTCTCCAGGGCTAGCCAACACAGGCATAACACATAGTTGTGTTGTTTGTCAGGACTGCGACAGTGTTGTTGCACACTAGGTGCTGAAAGGATTGGAGAGCATAACGCACTGCTAGCATCTCCAGAAAGTTGATGTGATTGTGTATTACATGGGGTTCCCACTTGGCCCCAACACACAGTCCCATGAGATGGGCACCCCATCCCCAGAGAGAGGTGTCCGTAGTCAATCACGGATGGGGTGTGTGGGTGGAAAGGGGCTCCCATCAGTAGATTCTGTGGGTTCATCCACCAACTGAGGGAGGCTAGTATAGGAGCTGTGAGGTGAAACATCCTGGACTGGGAGTGAGACTGAGGACAAAAACGGCAAAGAAACCACAGCTGGAGCAGTCTCATGTGTAGTCTGGCAAAGACTATGACCGCTGTAGTTGCTGCCATCAGCCCCAGAAGTCGTTGGAGTTGCCTTGCTGTAGCCTCTTTCCGCTGATGTAAGAGGTGTATCAGGGTGATGATGTCATCTGCACTCTTGGGAAGGAGGAAGGCTTTGCATGCCCGGGAATCCAGGATGGCCCCAATGAACTGGGCCCGTCTTGAAGGGATGAGCACAGACTTTGCCAGGTTGACTGTGAGTCCCAAGTCTTCTAGGGTGCGCACTGTTAGTGCAGTGTGGTCGCACAAGGTGAGCTCCGAGTCTGACACGAGCAACCAGTCGTCGATGTACAGAAATATCTGTACACCTTGAAAGTGAAGGTAGGCCACAATGACAACCATGAGCTTCATAAACATGCAGGGGGCAGTTGAAAGACTGAATGGGAGGGCCTTGTATTGATAATGACCTTCCCCCATAGTGAACCGGAGAAAACGTCTGTGATCTGGATATATCATAATATGAAAGTAAGCATCTTTCAAGTCCAGGGTCACCATCCAAACCCCGTGCTCAAGGAGTGGAAGGATGTTCTGTAAGGTCGTCATCCAGAACTTTTTGTAAACGATGATGGTATTGAGGTTTCTGAGGTCCATAATGGGGCAGAGGCCTCCATCCTTCTTGGGGGCCATGAAATAATGGGAATAGAAACCTCCAAGGAGCTGCGACCGAGGGACGGGTTCTATTGCATCTTTTTGCAGAAGGTTCTGGATTTCGTCTAATAGTGTGAAGGAACTGGGTGTAGAGATGAAATGAGACCTCGAAGGAACCTGAAGAAATTCTATGCGCTAGCCCTCTGTCATGACAGAGAGAGCCCATCTGTCCGATGTTATTTTTCTCCAGGCAAACAAGAACGGGGACAGACAGGTGAAAGGTTTGGCCCCTTAGCTGAAGTCACTGTTGGGGGGGGGGGGCTTGGTAGTCTTGGTCCTCGACTGGGAGGCAGTAGGGAACTTCTGTTTGTTCCCGTAGGGCTGTGACTGAAAACCAGAAGATCTCTGCCACTGAGGTTCCGGGGAGGACTTCTGGGAGGGTCTGCATGACCACAACTTGTTCCAGGACTTTGGCTTGGATTGGTAGGTAATTTGGTAGGCTGTGTGACTCCCAAATTACGTGAAGTCTTGATGCTTTTATCTAGTTCTTGTAACACTGCATCTGTAGTGGAACTATACAAGCCCTCACCTTCAAAAGGTAGATCCTCGGTGAAGGCTTTAGTGACACTGGGTAGAGACGTGGAGCGCAGCCAAGCATGACATCTGAGCATGACTGCTGATGTGAGCATTTTGGCTGCTACATCTAGATTATGTTTAGTGGCATTAAGCTGGTGTTTCGCCAGCATCATACCCTCTTTCTGCAGCCTTCTGGCTTGACGGTTTATGTCCTTGGGGAGGGAAGCAATAAATTCAGTCATTTGTTCCCAGATGACATACTGGTATCCACCCATGCAGGCCGTATAGTTGGAAGTTTTAATTCCTAACACCCCTGCCAAACAGAATCTGCACCCAAAGGAGTCGAGTTTCTTTCCCTCCTTATCAGAAGGAGAAGAGTGACTGCATCTACCCTTAGAAGAGGGTGTGACGACAATGGAGTTGGGTTTAGGGTGAATAAACAAAAATTCAGCTCCCAATTCCTGCACCTTGTACATGTGGTCAATCCTTTTGCTAGAAATAAGGAGTGGAAGCCAGATGAGACTATGGTGCTTTAGCAGCCTCCAGCAAGACTGAGGTTAATGGCAACGCAATGGCTCTGGAAGTGTCCATCTGTACTACGTCAAACACTGAATCTGTCACCGTGGGTGGAGGCTGAACAGTGGAGAGAGTCAGCGTATTAGCCATCCTCTTGATGGTCCCCATACGATTTAAGATCCTCAGATGGAGAGATGGGGAGATCATCTGCCACCTGTTGCGGTGGGGAGGGTTCTTGGGTACGGGCTTCGTCCATGAATTGGATAGGATGCAGCAAAGACGAGGTGGAGTCACCTTGTAGCTGCTCAAGGCCTGCAGAGTCAAGCACTTTAGCCCCTGTAAGGGCTGTGTCCAATGAAGCAACTTTGGTAAGGGTACCCTTCTTGTGCTTGACCTGCCTATCATCCTTGCCCTCCTTTCTTAGCAGGAGTATGTGCTTCAGACTGGTAGGTCGACATCAGTTGTTTCAGCACCGATCGATTGACATCGATGAAGCTCAGCATCGGAGATAGCGCAGTCGTCGATCCCGAAGCTGGGGTCAACAGTGAGGCATGGCCAGACGTCTCTTGCAAAGATGCCATTGGTGAAACAGCCTGCTCTAGTAAAGCAACACAGAGTCTCGTGGCTCGATTCTTCCTTGTCTGCTTTGAGAACCTGGCACAGTGAGCACAGGAGTTCACCCAGTGTGCTTCCCCGAGGCACAAAAGGCAAAGTGAGTGTCTGTCGAGGGGGGGGGGGCGATCTTGCCACCGCACTTTAGGCACCGTTTGAAGAAGCCCCACCGTTTGGCCATAGGCTGGAGGTGGGGTGGGGGGATGTAACCTGCCGGACCAGAGTACTCAGAAATCAGTTCTGTCTGTAATTTAGTTAAAGTCTTTCACTTTCAGGAAAAATCTAACAAGAAAAAATGAAGAAAGAAGAAGAAATTTACCAACCAAAGTGTGGAGGGTCCTCCCAGCATGGTGGTCAGAAGAGAACTGGCGGGATTGTCGTGCCCCTCCCTTGGTCATGCGCACTGGAGCTCTGCACATGACCGGGGAGAGGGCGTGAAAATCCCTTTCGCTTTAGAAGATACCAATCAGGGTCGGCGCAGGCACACTGTATCAGAGAGGTGTGATGCACAGAGACCACGAAGAAGATTTGCACTTTGTCTTTGGAATGCCCCCTCCCTGGCTTGCCTGGCAGCATCAGTCCTGCCTTTTAGGTGCCAGGATACAAAAGTTTCTTTTACCCAGGATTTTAACTAAGAGTTATCATCTTGTTAGCTATTTTATGGCCTGCTTCTGGTCTAAGGTATTTTATGTATATTTTTTAAGGACTAACAATTGAACTGAACTGAACCAAAGCCTCCTGGGGCAGAGAAAAGTCACAGAAATGACTCCCTCAGATTACTGACAACTCTTGGCAGGAGATGAAGGTGAGAAAAAGCTTTACCCAACGGAATTATGAATGCATTTACCTATTCTGCTCCTGAGCATTCATACAGAGAGAAAAACTGTTCTACACAAAAGATTAGGAGTTCCAAAACAACATGCTGTCTCCATGAAGACCATTAGCTTCAATGACCACTCAACCGGGTTCAGTTAACAGCAGCTCAGTCCTCTCTCTTGGTTTGGGCATAACTTTACCTGAGATTATGACAGTGACTGCAGCATCCCCCAGCAGAATGTGCAAGAGACTAAGAACGATTAATGTTTTTGTCAAAAAATGGAGAGGCCCATTCTTCCACCTACTTATTTACAAAAACTTTCTCATCTACCCCTTGTTTAAGCCCAGTGTTGTTATCTGAAAGCTCCAGCACCAATTGGCTTGACTAGTGGATTAGCAGTCATTCTGAGACAAACAGCTCCTAACTTCCTTTTACCTCATCTTCATCTGAAATCTCCCCGTCTTCTATATCTAAAGGAAAAAAACTAGAATCCTCAGATTCCATCAAAATGATGCTCTGACCTCTGCACTCAGAAACTGCTCTGGCAAGTGCTGTAGTCCTATTCATCTGGGAGGATTTACTAGCCATTTTAGTGGGCCAGGCTTGCTTCTGAGAGGTTTGCCAGCTACTGACATGCTTGAATAGATTGCTCTCTGAATAGAGCAGAGGGAATGACTATTACTTGACATATGTCCTTTGGTCCTAGAAAAGGGCCCTCAGTGGTCACCTGTTGGGTGAATGAACACAGATGTTCCCTTCTGTTGTGACTTTTCCCTTTAGTATACAGTACTTCACTGGTACAGCAACTTTTAGCCAACTGCTCTACCACATAATTCTGAAGCCATTCCTTCAGTTCCTCAGACACTGGAAGGGAAGACTATCCTCATTCCAGAAGGGAATCTGTGAGGGATCAGGAAGTTTCCCCTATTTCATATCAAACCTCTGCTTGGGCTTTTCTAGCAATGTCTGAGGAACTGTCACCAAAACTGTAGCTCTGTGACACACTGTGCCTCTCCTCTGCCTCCAAATCCTCCGAGGGCACACTGCTGCTTGTGGCCCCTTTCTGGAACACTGGCCGCACCCCCAGACTTTGAGGAGGCAGTTTACTCTTGTTGTTCCTGTATTCAGATTTTAGCAGTATCAATTACCTTTCTGTCTATGTGAGCAACTGGCTTCCTCTGAGGCCTCATCCCTCCTTTACTGCCTGCTGCTTTGGCAGAGGAGTCCCTAAATCAATGTGGTTGAGATTAAAGAAGAATAAGCCCCAATGTCACACAGAAGGAAGAGTGGGGAAAAGGAACAGAAATGTAAAAGGAAACTGACTGCTAAATAAACCAAAATGGAAGCTAAGGAACAGTGGTTCCTAGAAGAACAGCAGTCTGCAACAAGGCAGGAAACACTGAAGAAGAGGGCAGCTGTCAGCACTGGATGGGAAGCTGCAACTTTGTCCCCATCTCTACCACTGATAAGAGAAACATCCACTAAAGATGCCTTCCTCTGAATGAGAATTCTTAAGAGAGGGGATAAAAATTATCTATTTTTTTAACAGCAGCATTAAGAAAAATGCACAGCAAACAAGCTTGCTTACAGGCAGTATTATATTCTCAAATCTTACCTATATGCCACACTGTTAATACCGCCTGTGTCACTCACTGCTTTTCCTGGGGATTGAGGTGAACTTTGCGGATTCTATAAAGTAACACAAGCCACTGTGAGACCTACAGCCTTAAAGTCATATTCATATATGTTTGTTCTATTCACCAAGCATGCTTGTCTTTCCCCCTTCAAAAACTTAACATACCTCTACTTGATGCATCTGGGATCCCAACATAAGCTATTGCTAAATCTGTCTGCACCACCACTACAGCTGTGATTTGTAATGCTGCACTAGTAATACTGCTCTCCTCCAAACTTTGCAGTAATTTGGAGGAGAAATAAACATTAAGAGGGCCACCTCTTCTGTCTATTTCAAACAGTAAGAAATCAATCCTCTTTTCTTAAATCAGTGTTACTCTTTGATGTAAATGAGGAACCTGTAGTTCACGGGTCACGTGCCATGAAGTTTTTAAAAATAAAACCTCTGCTCTCATAAGACACCTGCAGTGATTCAATGAAAAATCTGGAAATATATAGCATCAACATGTCCTGCATGCTTTAAATCAGCAGGCAAATCATACTTGGTGTTGCTGAAGTATGCAAATTATCGCAGATCACCTAGCTACAACTAAATTTTTAATGAGAATACCCTAAACCTCAATACAGTTACTCTAATCTGCTCTGAATTTCTAAAAGATATTCTCCCCTTGACACAGTTTACAAAATATTTCCTCCCTCCCATCTAATCCTAAAATATAATTAAATTATTTCCTACAGTTCTATGGATATTGTTTTAATCAAAGATGATCATTCCAGTGAGGTCCAAGATCGTCTTCATTGAGGTAATTATTTTGCTCTAAACAGTATATAGAAAAACAACATAAAGCTCTAGACTTACTTCAGATTTTTTTTTCAAATCTTCTCTAGCTGCTCCAACACGTTTTGTCAGTCTTGCAATTTTAGCCTTGAAAAGAGAGGAGAGGAGAATAAGATGTGATATCAATTTATCTTAACGTCAGAATTATTCACTCTATTGCTGCTTTGGTAGTTAGCTGTATCAACATAATAGTTTAAAAACCCTGTAATAAACACAGACCTCCCCCTTTACAACCAAGTACAGGAAACTGTATTTACAATAATATATATATCATATTTACAAACAGATAGTATGGGTTTACAAAACTGATTTATATACACACACACACACACACACACACACACACACACACACACACATATAAAGTAATAATATATATTTGTAAAGTTGTTTCATGATACGTGGCTTCTACAAAGCTATCACAGCCAAAAGCAAAAGTACAGTAGTATTTTAGGTAATATGGCAGTCTGCCACTGGCTAGGCTTTCAGTGGTTATTATTAGTCAGCAAAGAATTCTCATAGTGGGGAAAGAATGGCAATTATTCCTAGAGTCCTGAGAAGCAAGCAGCAACCTAAAATCTCCACAACTTTTCCATTGCATATAGTCTGACAAAGGGAGCTTTGACTCTTGAAAGCTTTTACCATGAAACTCCTGTTGGTCTCTAAGGTGCTGCTGGGACTTGAATTTACCTGTTCTACTGCAGACCAACACGGCTGCCCTCTGAAACTATCCACTACAGACTGTTTCTCTCCCCACCTATATACAACTTTTGCGCACCTCAGATTTTACTGCTTAGAAAAGAGATTTGTTGTTTTTTTAAATCCTGTGGTCAAATGGTTACCCAATAGATAGGTTTATAGGTGATTTATTAGATTTATAATATGTAAGCTATTGAGAAAACATGGAATTGCAAATTGTTTTCATATCCTACTGTTCCTTCCACTCATTTACCCTATTTTTGAGATTTATATTCTTACCCCAACTGGGCTAAGTACATTTCAGACAACCCACTGTGATCAATCGTGTTAATAACAATACAGTACCAACAGTCTTTCAAACATATTTTGGTTACACAGAGCAGCATCCAACAATATCAAAGAGCCCTTCACAGTTTAAGAGGACTTTGCCAATCCTTGAGACAGGATACTGGGATTCCCAAGGACATTTTAAAAACAGCCTTGAGAATTTTATTTTGGATGGTTTCTAAGGTCTTGGATATGCCCCAACTCTACATTTCAGCATTACACATAGGTAATACCTTAGCAAACACACACACACACACACTCAATTGCACTAGACAACATTTTCATTGTCATATTAAATAGAAGGCTTTCAAATTTACAAAAAGGACAGGCCATATTTTAAATAGGGACACAGTTTAACTATATCTGGGTTCTACTTTAAATAGCAGTGAGACCTAACTTCACTATATCTGGGTTCTACTTTAAACAGACCTAACTTCACTAAGAAAAGAACTACCTACAATTTTTATCTTTCATTTTTTCCATTGATCTACATGCACGACTAGCTGCTCTTCTCTTGCAGCTTTCCCATCATTGGTTATCCTGAAGTGAGATGACTCTCTTCTGCAGTACCCATGACGCTTCATGAATACCACTTAGCTTTAGTTTCTTTTTTTGCCTAAAGCTAGCACTCAGCCAGTTATAATTTCTCAGGGACAAAAAAGTACGTGCATGAAAGAAAAAGGGACACTCATATAATGAGAGAAAGTTAAAAGGAGACTTCAGTTTTTGAACACACATGCCCATATACCTGTAGTTCATTAATGACAGTTTTATGTCTCTTGTTACATTCGATCTTCTCTACTCTAGTTTTCAGATCTGCTAGCGTTTTATCAAAGACTGCACACTGCAGGGCATTGAATTTTTCTTCAAGAAACCTCTGGATAACCTGTATAAATATATAAATAAATGACAGTTACCATTTTATGCAAATTACAGTCAATATATTCAATATACAATCATTTAAAAAAATTATTATATACATCAGAACTGAACATGGCTACAGAAAACTCAAACTTCAATGTCTCCAAAGTAATAATGGCATTTATTACATTCTATTTTCAATCCATGTCCATAATAATTTAGGAAGCAGGTTTTAAAGAGATGGCTGGTATGTATCTTATAACACATACATGTACCCTGACGTACTCCTATGTCTATGTACTCCCTTTATTTTACTGCTTGTTCAGCTTGACCACTCAGACAGAACCAAGGAGAGGAAAGAAACTTAACTCAATAAAACTGAATCAAAAACCAAAAAGGTAAGAAAAAAACCCTGGTGGATGGCCAATAGTTAAAACATTATATAAACTTATTATAAGTAAAAATACATGTATTTATTTTGAGAAAAGTAAAAAAAAATATAAGAGCCCAATGAAAGCCTCATTAATACAAATGACATGCACACAAGGAACAATTATTGTGACCTAACACGTTTCAGCCCAATTGGGCCTTCTTCAGAGGTCAAACAATATGCGGTACATATAGGCACATGTTACAAAGAATATTTCAAATATTGGACCAAAAAAGGAATATTCCAAAACAAAATTAACAGACACAGGACAGGAATGTTTATGAGGCCTCTTAAGATTAAATCCTTTGTCCAGTGCATATGCACAGGTGGTAACTGGTGTTACACCATCTTCCAATTGTGGTCCAGAAAAGTAACGATGTAACCAATTAGTAAGAGCCAAAATGTCCTCAACAGAAAGCAGTTGTGGAAACTTTACAAAGAGGCTTGTGTCTCATGAAACAAGAGATTTAATACTGGGGATGAATGCAGTGTCTCCTCTTCAAACTATTCTGCCTAAAAAAAATGTACAGAATTGTTCCCTGAGCAACAGGACCCTAGCTCTCAGATACTACAGGCTGAAATGCCACCACAAGCAAATGTTTTCAGAGCCAATAGCTTTTAGGGATAGGTCTAAGAAGAGTTTGAAGGGTGGTCTTATTAGAATTTGGGAGGACCCATCTGAGGGACCATGATAGAAATGTGTATACCAAAGAGGGCTTGAAGGGGGAAAATTTCCTTAGAAGACTCGAGGGGCGGTTGACATTCCAAACGGAACTACCTGGTACTGGTAGTGATAGTGTCCCACTGTGAAGCATAGGAATTGACAGTGCTGGGGCCTGATGCTCACATGAAAATAAGCGTCCTGAAGGTCAATGGATGCTAGCCACACATCCACAGACAGAAATCGAAGAGAACACAAACAAACCAACCAGATGGTTGGCACACAGATTAAGGAAAAAGAGAGAAAAGGACTATAAAATTGTTCAGAAATGAAGCAAGAGAGGAAAAATGTATGATAAACAATATGAAGATCATTATAGAAAATTTTTACAAGAAATTATATCAACAAACCGACTAAAATAAGCTACAGATAACAGACTATCTACAAAAATGGAATACTAAGAAATTTAACGATAAACAGAAAGCAATATTAAATGAACCAATTATGATCTGTGAGATAACCAAATCTATCAAAAAGACAAAGAAAAAGAAAGCACTGGGACCAGATGGGCTTCCGGCAGAAGCCTACCAGGTTTTTGAGGAACAAACAACCCTCCCACTAAAATCTGTTATTCAAAATATAGCCCGAGAAGGCAAAATGCCTGAATCATGGAAACAAGCTTTGCTTACACTGATACCAAAACAAGAGACTGACAAAAAAGAAATAAGGAACTATAGACCTATATCCCTGCTGAATACTGATTACAAAATATTTGCTAGTATACTAGCTTCTAGACTTAAAAAAATATTGAATCAAGTTATTGATCAAAACCAAGCAGGTTTTTTTGCCAAGAAGACAAATTAAAAATAATCTTAGAACAATTATTAATATGCTAGAATACTATGAGATACACCCTGAAAAACAAATGGCGCTTGTCTTTCTTGACGTTGAGAAAGCTTTTGATAACATTAGTTGGGAAATGTTAATTCAAAAATTTAATTTGTGGGATTGTGGGGACAAGTTTCTTACGATGATCAGTGCCATATATAAAGAACAAACTGCAATGATTCAAGTAAATGGAGATTTTACTCAGAAAATTGAAATACAGAAAGAGACAAGGCAAGGATGACTTTTCCCCCCCTACTCTTTATCTTTATCTTAGAAACACTTAATGACCTGGTAAGAGAGGATAAGACGATTAGAGGACTAAGAATCGAAGGAGAAGAGTTCAAACTTCAAGTCTTTGCAGACGATCTGGTTTTTATCTTAGAAGAACCTTTAACATCTATTAACCAATTTATTAGTTTAATCTAAGATTATGGCCAAGCTGCAGGTTTGAAAATTAATTTTTAAAAGACTAGCTTATTGGTTAAATCAGAAACAATAGCTTCAGGAAATCTCCTCTATAGAAGTAAGTAAAAGAGTCAAGTACCTAGGAATAGTCTTAATGAACAGATGCAGTTCTGTTCCAGAAGATAATTACAATAAGTTGCTTATTAGTATAAAAAAAGATTTGGAAAAGTGGACGGGAATACAGCTATCACTTATGGGGAGAATTGCAGCAATTAAAATGAACATCTTGCCAAGGTTTTTATTCTTGCCGCAGAATATACCGATCCTTAAGAAGAAGCAATACTAAAAATTTAGATAAGATTGTAGGTCAGTTCATTTGGCAGTCAAAAAGGCCAAGGATTAAATTGAAAGCTCTTCAAGATAAAAAGGAAAGGGGAGGTTTTGGGCTACCCAATTGGGCTATATACTATAAAGCCTCATCCCTACTATGGATAAGAGACTGAGGCCCCGTCCACATGAGCAAGATAAGCCAGACGGGAAGTGACTCAAATTTGTGCCGGTGCAATTTGCGCTGCTTTTGCAGGATCACACAGGTCCATGGACCTGTGAGGGCGAACCGCTGCTGCGTGATCACACGCAGCCGCGGGCAAGTTGGTTTTTTTCCCCAGCCGTTTTCAGTGCGCTTATCTGCTTCTACAAGGGATCGATGACTTGCCTGTCCACCCTTAAGATCATCCGATGATGCGCATACCGGGATGGGAGGGGGGGGGAACAAAAAGCCCACTCCCCAACGCCACTTGTTTGCGCTGGCGCGATCACATCAGGAAAGGTCAGTTCTGGGCCGTCGGAAACCATTTGAGACTGCCTTTTCACTGGTAGCTAAATAAGTCGATTCCCCACCGGCTCAAAGTGGTTTGTGACACTTTGACACCAGTTGCAGGATGCTTCCCAGATGTGCTTGTGTGATCACGCCACTTTGAGCCGGCGGGGAATCGTCCTTCTTGTGTCGCAAATGGGTGCGTATGATCGCGCCCTGAATATCTCTAGAGAATTTAAAATGCTTAAAATTAAGTGGGCCCACTTAATTGTGGGCTGGCATGTGTATATATGGTACGATGGAGTTCATTCAAACTTCCACCAGCATAAGAGGGGCATTGATAAAATTTTTTGAAAAGAAATAAAATCAATGTATTATGAAAAAGTACCAAGGTGGGTTTTGCCTCTTGATGCCTTTATAAAACCAATTTTAATATCTAAGTATAATCTAAGTACATATGAGGAATTATTAGATCCAAATAATAGATTAAACCCAGATCAGATATTAAGCCAAAATTTAAAACTTACTTGGTGGGAAGGACTACAGTTAAAATCAAGATTTCTTAAAGACAATCGACTGAGTTTTTATAAGAAATTAATGGACTTAGATATGATTTGACTGAGTTCAGTTGAGAAACTGATCAAAAAACTATATAATTTCTTACTAGATGAGTATATGCATGATGAATGGATGCAGGACTTTGGTCATAATAGAGATTTAGATGATTGGTCAAAAACATGGAATACATTAAAACTTACGAGAGCAACAACTTATAAAGAAAACATTTACAAAATGTTTTATAGATGGCATTGGTCCCCTGAAAAATTAGCCAAATGCTATCGAAATCTAATGAATGCATGTTGGAAATGTAAGGAAAATGTTGGTCTTACTTCCATTTGTCGTGGATGTGTCAGAAAAGTCAAAAAAAAATTGGTTAAAAATACAGAAAGTGATATGTGAAATTTTAGATACTAATCTATTGTTGAAACCTGAGATTTACCTATTGAATATGATACCAGATGGATATAACAAATCAGATTTATGTATGATAATATATATCCTTACAACGGCCAGAATTCTGTTCGCCAAGCTCTGGAAAACAGAAGTTATTCCAATGAAAGAGGACTTAATACAAAGAATATTTCAGATGGCAGAAATTGATAGACTTACAATATTTATACAAGGGAAAGATGAAGAGACCCACTTGAGACTATGGTCTAGAGTGTATAACTGGATGTATAGAATAATGGAAGGTTGAAGGTCTCAACATTATATTTTTCAAAGTGAAAAATGTGTTAACTGGTAAAACTTTAAATAAATCAATTTTTTTTACAAAAGTAAGGTGACCATATAGAACTTGGGCCGTATGAGGTAGTGATTCAAGTCTGTTAAGTTCATGATGGACATCTGCCCCTGTCCCACTTCGGGACTACGAAGTACCAGGAATAAAACCCCTGATGTTGTGCAGACAGGAGTACCTCCTCAATGGCTCCCTTAGTGAGGAAGGTTTGTTCTTCATCCAGGAGGAAGTGGGATGGAGCCGTGGCCACAAAATGTGGAGTGTGAGGAAGAGATGCAAGTTCTATGGCATATTCCACCCAGATGATGGTCAGAACACAGGCATCAGTGGTGAACACTTTCCACGCTGACAGATGGGGTGCAGCCAGGTGCCCACAGATGGAGGGAGAGCGTCCATGAGGATGGCAAGAGTCAAAGAGGCTACTCTGATGGTTGGGCAGACCTTTTAGTAGAAGGCATCTTGGACTTGGCTTGGTAGACTTGTTTTTTGGGGGGAGAGGCTTCTTCCTCCAAGTGTCCTGTGCTTGAGGTGAGTGTTGGCATTTTGGGTAGGTTGGCTTCCAGTGCTTAGGCTTAACCTGGAGATTGCTCGATGTTGAGTGACCCTGAGGTTTCTCACCCGCTTCCTGCTGTCATCTATGGCAGTGAAAGTTTAGTCAGTGGTGTGGAAGAGACCTTCCTCATTGAAAGACAGATCCTCAATTTTGGCCTTAATATCTGTTTGGAGGGGTGTAGAGTTGAGCCATGCATGGCAATGCAAAGCAATAACCATAGCCATCGTTTTAGGACTCCATGCGCTTTATGGTGTTGATCTGCTGTTTGGGTACTTTACATATCTCAGGCACTAACGAGGATAATGTCTGTTGGGAGTACACTACTAACTCTGGAATTGCATGAAGAATCTGGCTAGCAAGGTGGTAGTTGTATGCAGCTATATATGAGGTAATTATGCATCCTAGAGATGGGTCTTTGTCAGCAAATAAACCAGGGGTGTCAGACTCATTTGTTATGAGGGCCGGATCTGACATAAATGAGACCCTGTTGGGCAGGGCCATATGTCAAAAAAAAAAATGGCAAGAAGCAGAGATATGAACCTTATAAAGGGCACAAGAAAATGAAAGGTTTTTTAAACTTTAAAACAAGCTTAAAACACCAGCACTCTTGCAATATTTTGTTTATTTAAGTCTCTGATAACTAACACCTCTTGCTCTGAATTACTGTATCAAAATGTCTGTGCTGTAGCAATCTTGAGTATGCTGTTCATGTGTATCTGTAAGCTGCAAACCTACTTTTGATTTACTGACATTCATTACAGAAATCTCATGCTCAATATTCTGAGCCTAGGACCCAGGGGAAAACATGAAATGGCTGGGCATTGTGAATTTTTGTACATAAATTGCTTCAAGTGCTGATCAAGAACATGAGAAGACATCCTGACACAGACTGAGGGCTATGTGTTTGTCTACAAAACTATAGTCTTCCACAGAGAAATAACTACAACACCTATGAGGCAGTGCAAGAATAGAGATACAACAAGATATAGTGGTCAGTATCAGCCTACTATCTGGGAAGTCTAGGTTCAAAAAACCCAGTCCACAAAGGAAATGTGCTGGATGAACTTGGTCTGGACACACACTCTCAGCCTAATCCACCTTATCTTATTCCTCATCTAAATAGTTCACACTGCTTTCCTACTGAGAAAGACTGGATCATGAGGGCATGAATACAATGAAAAAGAGGAGGGGAGCCCAGCTGCACCCAGGAGAGCTACAGCATAATGAACCCAACAAAATACGCACACACTCTCTCTCTGTGTAGAAAGGCAAAGAGCTCATACCTTGAAAAAAACTGTTTGTCTTAAAGATGCTTTATACTTCTCCCATGCAATTGAGGCACTGAGCTAAACAAGGCAGGAGGAAGGGGAGGACCTCAGCCAATGAAGGGGAAGAAAGGATTGCCTTTGTCTCCTGTGCAGCTGGGGCAGCCTGGACAGGAAGCAAGCTCTGGCTCATTCCATTCCTCTCCCAGGGAGGAGGAAGGGGAGGAGCCTCAGCCAGTTCAAAGAACAGAAGCTTGCCTATCTATCTTTCCTGTGCAATTGAGAGGGTCTGGTAAAGCAAGCTGCGACGGTGCAGCAGAAATGGACAAAGGAGCAGAAGACAGCCATTTCCTTGCAGGCTGGATAGGAGCCCTCCTGAGGGCTTGATCCAGCCCACGGATCATGTTTTGACACCCCTGCTTTACAGCCTTCAGTAGGAGAGAGAGATCCCTGACAAGGAACACTGGATGCAGGATTTGTGTGAACTGGCTCGTCCCTGCGGGAATCTGAATCATTGGTCCCAATTTCAGATGGTTCGGAAGAAGTCTGCAGATCTCCCAATAGCAGGTGAAGACTTTGCACAGCAATTGGGTCAATAGATGGGCTGACGGGTGCATGTGAGGCAGGTTTTGGTACCAAAGACGCAGTTGAAGTTGGATCACCACAGTGCAAAAGAGACAGCTAATCAACAGGACAGTCAGTATGTTGGGGAACTACTGAAACTGAGTGATGTGTAGTCCAGGTGGCTTTAGAAAAACGGCTTGGGAAGCCATAGTAAGCCAGCCCATAAGATGGGGAGCATCAGTGATGGTATCATCACCATTGCTTTATTATAGTTCATAACCAGCACAAAACAATCCAGATATATCAAAAACTGGATATCATTGGATGACATAATGCAGGACGAAAGACTAAAAACATCTATGATCTCATGGATGAAGGATATTGGACATACAATTGATACTGATGATTGGAATAAAATATGGAAATTGGTTAAATATATGAAAGCAGTGGCCTATAAAGAAAATATCTTTAAAATGTTTCATAGATGGCACTGGTCACCAGACAAGATCGCTAAATGTTTTTCCAATGTAGGTACCTACTTTCACCTATGGTGGAGATGTGAAATGACTCAAAGGTGTTGGTTGTTAGTCCAAAAACTAATTCTAGAGATATTTTAAGTGAACTTACCCTTAAATCCAGAAACATTATTGCTGAATATGTTACCAAAAAATATAGGCTCGGATAAATATGTCATTACTTATATTATTACATTAACTAGGATGTTGATAGCAAAAAATTGGAAAGGAGACAAGCTTTCATCCAAAGAAGAAATAAAAGCTAAAAATTTAGAGGTCGCAGAAATGGACAGATTAAGTATGAGAATATCAAACCAAAATGAAGAGGTTTACTATCAAAGATGGAATAGAGTATATAAATGGATAAATGTGGAAATGTAAGGATTGACTCACACTAGCAAAAATTATCGGCATAAATGAGAGATGGGTTTGTTATGTTCTGTATTTTGGTTATATATGTCGCTATAACTAATGTAAATACGAATGTGGGAAAATCTAATAAAATTTACTTTTAAAAAACTGGATATCAAAATATAACTATAATAATGTAAAATTTAGATACTAATGTAGAGACAAAACAAAGCATTTACAAGTAGTTAGAATGAAATATCATACAATCTATATATCACACCTTTATGAATTCTGTAGGCTACTGCTAAAAATCTCGCACACACCAGCGTGATCTCTGGGTTAGAATCTGATAGAAGCATATTGCTTATTACAGTATTCAAGAAACCTGAAAATCTTTCCTGTATAGGCTGAATAAATCTAGCTCGTATTTGATTGTAATATCCACAACTAAGCAGAATATGTGTGATCATATCCACTTCTTCAGTACCGTGCAGGCAGACACACTCAGCCACCAGTCTTTCTGCAGCAGCCCACTACCACCTCTGAGGGGAAAATATTACAACGGGCCATAGAAAAGGCCCTTCGATGAGATGGACTATCCAGATTTGACAAGTATGAAGCTGGGGAGACAATATATTTTGTTTGAGGTGAGGCTCAAAAATGTGAAACCCTGGCGATGTCATTCGGCCTCTCTACATCAAATATTCTCTGCTTAACTAGGGCCCTGGCTTGATTTACAGCCATTATCTGCAAGGACTCAGGAGAGAAGCCAAGCATGGACAGCTTCCAATGTATAGCTCTAATGCAGCAGGAACTGTGCCTGTCCTTCAAAATTAAGGAAGTAATATCTGCTGGACAATGATTTAGCTTGAGCCAGGCGATGACTGAATTGAGGCTTATCCTAGCCTCTATTCTTATCATTCCCAATTCCAAATGCATGATGGCATTAGAAACACTTTTAGGAAATTGAAATATAGCTCTCAAGAATTTTGATTGCATTTTCTCAAGAGAAGAAAAGCTTGATGATACTGGACCCAGTGTCATCCCATTCAATAGTTGGGGTATAGTTTTAGCAAGAAATAATTTGAGGGCCACTGGTATATACTGCCCCCCTTTTGCATTAAAAAATCTAATGATGCCTTATGGGGATTTACACCCTGAGTTTGAGACATACTGGTGGTGGGCCTTTTTTGTCTCCGAAGAATGGATCATAACCCCTAGATACTTACAAGTTGCTACTTGTTGTAGCTTATAGCTATTTAAGGTCCATTCCCTAACTTTAGGTTTTGTAACAAAGGCCATAATTTTTGTTTTATGGTAATTAATCTCTCTCACAATATAGGCCAAATTGTTTTAATGCCCTTTTTAGCCCTACAGGTGTCCTAGATAGCAAAGGTGTCAGGTGGCGATCTGCTAGGGCAGGGGGTGTCTACCAATTCCAAATTGCCAATCAGGTCATTAATATAGATGGCAAAAAGGGATGGTATGGAGACCCACGGCAAACAGCCCTATAAGAACAGAGAGAAGATCTTGAATGAGAGCAGCTCCGCGCACGGTGGAGGTGACCTGATCAGTACTGAGAGCAAGACCAATGAGGGAAGGGGATCTCAAACTCGACAAGTAGTGTCTTAGACTGCTTTTGTGATGTCCATGGTAGTAGGGAGATGAGGAGGGCTCAAGTGTAGTGATGGTGCATGCTGCGCAAGCGACTCTAAGAATGGCATTCTAACCAGGTATCAGTGAAGACTTCCCAAGCGTCAGAGGAGTGATGCAAGTCCACCAAGTTCGACCATCAGGAACAATGCCAACTCTCTTCAGGCAATGCCTCCCCCAACAGCGAACAACTGAGGGCCATGGGTGAACAGGAGGAAACTGTGATAGTCTGTTAGCCCAGTGGCGGGTGTTTGGTCCCTGGTGATGAATCAACTGGCGCCAAGATGGTAGAGGTGTTCGGGATTGAGGTCACCATAATAGAGGTACACTGGTCAGCCAAAGATGGGTGGCTGAGCAGGCAATGGGCGTCCAAGTCAAGATACCCGATATGATAACTGGCTCGACTGGTATCAATGACAAGGCCAGGGTTTACTTCAGCTTCTTCAGTTTCAGGTCTGAGGGGGTTGATCCCGAGGGCCGTTTGGAGGACTTGCTTTTTTTGTCCTTCGTGGCCAAAGACATCACAGAATCATAGAATCACAGAGTTGGAAGGGGCCATACAGGCCATCTAGTCCAACCCCCTGCTCACTGCAGGATCAGCCTAGAGCATCCCTCACAAGTGTTTGTCCAACTGCTGCTTAAAGACTGCCGGTGAGGGGGAGCTCACCACCTCCCTAGATCAGGGGTGGGCAATTGTTTTGGCTTGGGGGCCACTTTGTGGGAGCATATGTTAGCAGAGGGCCGCACCTTTTTAAATGATTGCATTCATTACTTAACTTTGCGTTTCAGAAAAGGTATAAATTGTATCATAAAAATCAATAAATATAAATTAAATAAAATAGTGGTAGTTTTATTTAATTTATTTATTGTGCTAATTTCATATCATCTATAGCTGCAAGCACATTTAATTTTAGAATCCGTTTAATGAGACAAATGTACCCTATCACACTTTTCTACAATTTTTTTTAAAATCAGGAGTGAGATTGCTTGTTGAGATTCTCATCACAGCCTGCAAGTTAATGTCTGTCAAAGAGCATCTATATTTACTCTTGTTAATCTTCATGTCTTGGCGGGCCGCAAAAAACTCTATGGCGGGCCGCATGTGGCCCACGGGCCGCCATTTGCCCACCCCTGCCCTAGATAGCTGATTCCACCGTTGAACAACTCTTACAGTAAAAAAGTTTTTCCTAACATCCAGGCAGTACCTTCTGGCCCTTAATTTAAACCAATTATTGCAAGTCCTATCCTCTACTGCCAACAGGAACAGCTCCCTGCCCTCCTCTAAGTGAGGGACCTTCCAATACTTAAAGAGAGCTTTAAGTCCCCACTCAACCTACTCTTCTCCAGACTGAACATTCCCAAGTCCCTCAGCCTTTCCTCATAGGGCTTGGTCTCCAGGCACTGATCATCCTTGTCGCTCATCCCCTTTGATTTCCAGGCCCCTGATTTCCCCAATACCACCTAATCTCCCCTTGGAGGTGGGAGGCGGTGTCACTCAAGTTTGAAGAGTCGAAGTCATTGCTGGACGAAGCGAAGCCACAAGCAGAAGGGTGTGATGACGAGCTGCCCTGTTTTTCTGGGCCTGCTTTGTAAACTCAGTGCAGTGGGGACAAGCGTCCACCTGATGTTCCTCCCCCAGGCAAACTAAGCAGAGGTTGTGGCCATCGGTAGATGAGAGTTTAGAGTGGCAATGAAGACAGTTCTTTAAAAACAGTCCCTTACATGTGCAGTAGTCCCAAGATAGAGGGGGGAAGGGCAAAACGGGAGAAGTAGAAACTCACAGTTAGAAGTTTTTTTAAAAACTAGATGATGAAGATGAAGACAAGTTAGCAAGGAGGTGGAAGTAAACAAAGGGTCAGTAGGAAAAACGTGGAGGAGCTCAACTGAAGAGAGAAGACGATGAAGTGTGGATGAGGCAGCAGTCAAAAAGGAACTGAGTGGGAGGGCGTTTTCTCCTCGGCTTCAGGCATGCTTAGTCGATAGAGGTTAGCTCTAGAATTTTCTAAGGTTGGATTTGGGCACAGGCAAACCCAAGTGTGGGACTGCACAGAGAGCACAAAGAAGATACTGAAGTGCCCCTCATAATCCCCTGCAAGTTCCCCACCATGCAACTGAGCCCAGCCCAGCTGGCACAGAGCAATCTAGCCCAGCTCACCAGGTGGCACTAAACAACTGGGCCAGACTTTTCCCAGGGAGAGGCTGCCAGGGGGAAGGGAAAGGCGAAAACAGAGGGGCTGATAAAGGTAGGTTGGCTGATGGATGAGAAGGAAAGAAGTAAGCAGGCAATGTGAACAGGCTATGAGAGCTTTCAGAAAAGAGAAAAAGGAAATAGTTGAGAAGATGAAAATAAGATGCCTTCTGCAAGTGTCCCCTGTTTTTCATATTTGATTACAAACTGTGCCACAGAGCTTGGATCAACAAGATCTGCAAAATGAAGAATAGAACAGATAAGACAAGATTTCTCTAAAAACCTGTTCAAGGTTTGCAAAAAAATCTGAGATCTCAAAATTAAAAAAAAAATACTTGAGAGATTAAAATTCCCCCAAAGTAATAAAACCTGTAGCTTTAGAGAAAAAAAATGTTGAACGGGCTCATAGAGGCCACTTCGGAGGTTGCTGGAAACCACAATATTGCTAAGCCTTCTGTGACTTAGAGACCAAAACATCCCGGGAAAACATCCCGACCCCTCTCCTGTCTTGTCAGCTGATGGAGGAGGGTTTGCTGGATCCCAAACTGGCTATTGTAAATCAGGCCCAGTCACCACTGCCAGCGAGAGAAGGAAGTGTACAGTACTGTCTTTCTGCTTTAACCTTCATTGCCCTGCCCAGCTTTCAGGTCTAGCCCAACTCCCATCCATCACTGCAAAGTTGTAGAACTGAATGTATTTTGCTTTCTTGTAAACTGCAAGCCACTGTATCATCTGTATCATCAGGTTAGTGGGAGGAACTAAATGCCTCACCAGCTCCCCTCCAGGAGAACAAGAGGGGAGGAAGTATGGGCCAGTGCAGGATATGGGGTTCTCTCTCTCTCTCTCTACTCTCCACAGATCTATGAGTTAAGATCTAAGCTGCCTCCTAGGTTAGAGAGCAGCACTCATGGGACTGTTCCAAATGATATTTAATTTTCAAGAATGGCTACAAAGGTAGGAGACTCATCTTTGTAGCCATCCTTCAACAAGCGGAAATGCTCAGCAACATTCTGTTGGTATCCCCATTTGTAGTATACAAGTTGTGGACAAAATCACTCACCATTTAAACTATGGACAGATTTTTGAAAACATGACATTATATATACACAGGGATTAGTGTTTGATACTGTTTTGCATAAAAATCTTCATAATACACACTGAGTCAGTAATCCTGTGCCTTAAAAACGTTTCACTCACTACAAAAGAAAAACATTTCAGAGCAGGTTTTTTGCCAGAACTCCACAAACCTTCCAATTTTTCCCTTGGAAAAAGTCCTCAGTTAAAAAAAGGAAAAGAAAAAACTCAAATGTTTATAAATGGAATTTCCCCAGTTTTTTCCCCCTGGACTTTCAAATCTCTAACTTTTGAAATAACTTTTAAAAACAAATAAGTTATTTTTTATGAGAAAACCAACAGCTTCTAGAGTTACTCATAATCCTTTCAGAAAGTACTTAATATAGAAGTGGCATTTCACAGGTCTCAAACTTAACAGATATAGTTTATTATTATTGTCCTAAAACAGCAAACCCTCATCCCACAATAAACCTTGTTTCACAGGAAAACATGGAAGAATTTATATGTTGCTACTTTACTACATGATGTAACCATGATAGATCATATACATTCAATTACTTTATGCCTTTTGTATCTTCTCTTCAGCCTTAGAATTTGATCCATTTCACCCTAATCAAGAAAACTTCTTTCTCTATGCAGGGATTGTCCAACCTAATCTGGTTTCTACGCTCTTTTTAACTCCCTGCTCTGTTTTGCAAGCGAAATTAAATCTTTCTCAAACTCAAATACTTTTATCTGTTTCTGAAAGCTATCTGAATGAAGTGATATCATTTCTGCTATCAGAATTAACACCACAAGTGATATCAGAAATGAAACATATATAAATTAAACTAATAGTGCTTTCCTTACTGTAAGCAACCTGGAAGTAACCTATTTGGATTCTGGCATGCTCATGACATGAGACAAGAAATGCTTCTTCTCCCTGGTGAAGCACAACTGAAGATACCTAAATGTCTAAGGTATTGGACTGTTAACTATCATATAAACTACTCTTTAGCCTTTAGTATACCACCTTGTTCGCATACTTTGTTTTTTAATATGCTTGACTTTGTATTCTATTCTGCTTAAGGATTCTCCTAAGTTTTATTATGGGGATGCAAAAGTTCTATACTAAACAGATGCCTTGATCTATTCACTACTACACTATTACTTTATCTATTCACTACTATTCAACTACCACGGATTAAAGAAAGGTGACACACATACTTCACATAATTTGAGTAAAGAAGCATCCTTAACTACATAGAGACAAATACATGAAAATACACCCTGAGGGCAATACCAATATGGTTAACCAAAATTCCTGATCTCATGTGTTACAAGTTATTTTATCAAGCATTAGGGATGCCAGGTCTGGGCTGGAAAATACCTGGAGACTTTGGGGGTGGATCCGGGAGAGGACAGGATTTGGGGAGGGGAGGGGCCTCAGCATGGTATAATGTCATAGAGTCCACCCTTCAAAGCAGCCATTTTCTCCAAGGGAGCTGATCTCTGTCAGCTGGAGATCAGTTGTAAAAGTGGGAGATCCCCAGGCCCCACTTGGAGGCTGACAACCCTATCAAGCATGTTGGTTCAACTATATCAGTCCCTGGATTAGAGAGCCAGTGCCTTACCACAACAGCAAGAAATCTGGCCGATAAAGCAGGGGCAGACCGACTTCAGTCTAACCTGGCTGGTTTCGTTTTGTTTTTGGTAACTGAGCCAACATGTTTTAACATGAAAAATGAAAATAATACTTTACATTAAAGGCAAAATCTCCAACAGAAGAGGGAATAAACTTTACCTTTTCTAACTTCTGATTAACATCCCCTCTCGTTGTAATTTTTACTTCAAATTCTGCTTCATATTCTTCTCCCATGTATCGACGACGTTTAGAATGGACAGTGTCCATATCCTCCGATTTGGAACGCTTCCTTCTTGATGCCTCACCTAGAAGCACGTGGCACAATCTTAAAAATGCAGCACTTAAAAAGCCCTATTGACCACCAGGATACTCTCCTTGTTTTGAGGCATGTATTTATTCAAGGGATACCAAATTTTTTTAGGAAGACCATTCACTTTTTCATTTAAATATTCATGAACATGAAAAACAAAGGCAAGCTTATCTCCCTAAGCATGCAGTAAGTTTTAAAAAATATTTTAATTACTGTTTTACGTGCCTTTAATATGTATTTTAGTTGTTTTTTTTAACTGTTTGCTGTATTGGTGGCCCTCACTGGACAGAAAAGCAGCAAATTTTGTAAATAAATCATAAGTGGTGGAGTAGAAACAGTTCTCAGAATCAGATACAGTAAAGTAACATATTCCTCAGGAAAATCATAGCATTAAGTAAGCCAGACCAGTAGTTTCTTGCACTGAGTCAGTCCACCTGGACACTGAGGCATCCACTGATGTGTTCTGCTCTCTGGATGCAGCCAACTCACTGACCCATCATATTGAGGTGATAGCCACCAAAAAGATCACTTTCATAGATGGTAACGGTAGCAACATGAAGCTTATGGTTTAAACAGTTTTCAGCTTAACTGAGAGAGAACAAGAGACAGTGACCACTGGGGAACTATTCTGGGTTGTGGTAGAGATGAACCAGTGAGAGGTCCTACGGAAGAAAACAGAAGAATTCTTCACTCACTCATAATAGGCAGATACCACCACCAGATTGGCCTTAACTGAAATGGAAGCTAGACCTGCCATACTTAGGGATACTAGATAATTCAGGATCTCAGAAAGTGGGCAGGAGACTGGAGACAGACCCCTAGAAACTGCTCATGAGGAAACTGCTTCTATTTCTTAGAATATGAGTATCATGTCAGTAGTTTCTTAAACTCAGTCAACACCTCCCTCACCACTACAGAGAAAACCAGACTAGTGGATAGATTCTCCACACCATCAGGCATAGTTGAAGTATATACCATGATGAAGGAGCGGGGCCCTGGTCAGAAGATTCTGAACATGCAGCAAATCCATATATTACCCTCTTGCCAGCTGGCACAATTCTAGAAATCAGATTTGGTAAGGCTAAAGACTGTTTCCAGTATATAATTCGAGTTGTCTGCTCAGATCTTGCCAAGCACCCCCTTGTTTGTTCACATAAAACACTGTGGTTGTATTGACTGTTTGTCTCAACACCCTTTTGTGCTGTAAAAAATCTGGGAAAGAGGTAAAAGCCTAACAGATAGCATGCAGTTCAAGAATATTAATGTGTAACAAAATATGACATTACAGACATTAATTTTATAGAAATACTTAGGTTATCACTGAAAGGAACATTCTGTCATTTCTGCCATACGTACTTCTTTCTGGAGGTCTCTCTTCCTCCTTCTCTTGCTCTTTTTCTTCTGCTTCACCCAATTCTTTTTCTTTTTCTGCCTCTCTATCTTCTGCGAGAAAGATCAAATTATTTTGTCATATTGACCAAAAGCTTCCCATTTATTCTGAAAGGTCTTGACAGTTACTTCTGAGAGCATATGAAACCACAGCATGTACATAGAGAAAAACCTAGAACGTTGGTTTTAAAATCCAAAGGCATTACATGGTTCTCTCTCTACATTACACTGTTCAAAAAGACACAGTGTCAAACATTTGTTCCTGCTACTTAGTTTCCCAACTGATCACATCAATATAATCTTTTCTACTATAACAATGTTTTTTATATTATACCCTGAAGTCCTCAGACCAGGGGTCTCAAACTCATTTGTTATGAGGGACGGATTTGACATAAATGAGACCTTGTTGGGCTGGGCCATGTGTGTCATAAAATATAATGCCAGGTAGTGGAGATATAAACTTTATAAAGGATACAAGCACAACAGGGTTTTTTTAACTTAAAATAAAAACATGCTTAAAACATTAGCACTCTTGCAATATTTGCAGAGAGCCAGTTTTGGTGTAGTGGTTAAGTGTGCAGACTCTAATCTGGGAGAACTGGGTTTGATTCCCCACTCCTCCACTTGCACCTGGCTGGATGACCTTGGGCAAGCCATAGCTCTGTACCAGCTGTTCTCTCAAGAACAGCTTGGGAAAGAGCTCTCTCAGCCCCATCTGTTGTGGGTGCCTGTTGTGGGGAGGGGAGGGGAAGGGAAAGGAGTTTGTAAGCCGCTCTGAGACTCCAAGTGAGTGAAGGGCGGGGTATAAATCCAATCTCTTCTTCTTCTATTTTGTTTATTTAACAGTGTCTGATAACTGACACCTCTTGCTCTGAATTATTACATCAAAATGTCTGTGCTGTTGCAATCTTGAGTATGCTGTTCAGGTGTGTATCTGTAAGCTGCAAACTGGAAGAAGAAGACATAGAAGACAGCCAGTTCCACTGTGGGCCTGATAGAAGCCCTCTGGGGGCCTGATCTGGCCCCCGGGCCACATGTTTCACACCCTGCCTCAGACAATGCAAGCCCTTCAGGGGCCTATAAAACATAAGGGTACAAAGTACTGCAACTGAAACTTCATCCACAGAACTTCCTCCAGTAGTCCAAAGCACTTGCCCTGAAGTTCAGAGAACTCCCAAGAACAGGGTTATCATTAGCAGAAAGGAACCACAGAAAATCACTCTCCTTTCACCATGGACAAATAAAAGTTATCTGGAGCCATTAGTTTTCACTTCACACTTTCCCCCGTTTTTTGTGGTTCTTTTGGAACCACTTTTACCTAAATCTTTTTCTAGCAACTGAACTGGAGTTGTATTTGTTCATGTGTGAAATGTTTCCTGTGCATTTACAAGTTCTTCCCACTTCCTACGCACTTTCCGCTGACTGGACCATGACCATAGAAAACCCTGCCTGTGCTCTCTTTCCTCTGCCTCAGTAATGAGAAAATTTTATCTCATGTTAGCAAATTTTCAAGTACTAATTTCAAAAACTCAACAGAGAGCAATATATTTAGATATCTGTACAAGGCAGCTCAGGAGTTATGATTGCTCTCCCTGTGTGCTTGCATCTTTTCTTTCTCTACTCCATTTTTTTGTTTTGCTGAGGCCATTTGCTTCCTTACACTTTCAGAAGGCACAAGAACCCTCATTGCCCTTTCCAGCCACTCAGTCTTCACTCTCTGCCGATGGGCTTGGCTCTCTTGTTATGTCCCACCCACCGCCTTCTCCCATGGAAAGCAGGAGGTCTTTTCCTTGCATAGGCTTAACAAACATCCGGGGTATGCCGCACAATCTCTTTAGGGTGTTTGGGCTGCGGACAGAAAGTGGGCAGATAGATCTCCTGAGCCCAGGGAAAACGTGAAGAAGCCTTTGGGAGGAATGTGGGGTCCATCCTAAGAACCACCTTATCCTTATGGAACATGCAAAGGCTGCTCTTAATGGAGAACGCGTCAAGTTCAGAGACCCTGCATGCCAACGTTATAGCCACCAAAAACAGAAGTATTCATGCATAGCCACCTGACACCGACCTCCCTCAATGGTTCAAATGGTGCTTTCGTTAGGGCAACTAGCACTGTGTGTAGTCTCCAGGTGGGAAACCGATGTACTTGAGGAGGTGCCTTAATGGCTGCCCCCTGAAGAAATAACTGTACATGCTTGGTCAACTTGTAGCCACCTATCGCAGGAAGAACCATCAAGAGTGCCACTGTCTGTCTGTGTAATGTTGCCGACTTGAGGCCTGCGTGTAACCCCTCCTGGAGGAACTCCAACACTGATGCTACGGAAGGCTTTAATGGGTTTACCTTCTTCCTTCTACACCACCTGAAGAACGCTTTCCACATTGCGTTGTATAAGCGAATGGTTGACTGTCAGTATGGGGTTCGTCACCTCCGAAGAGTAACCAAGTCGTTTCAACTGGTTCCTTTCAATTTCCAAACAGTTAAGCACAGCCAGTCCGGGTGGGGGTTCCAGATCAGGCCCTGGTGTAGCATGTCTGGAGTTATCGGTAGTTTTAGTGGGGGATGTATCAACATCTCCGACAGAGTTGAAAACCACAGACGCTGTGCCCAGGCTGGAGTAACTAGAATAACCTCTGCTCTCACACTTTCTGGATGGTCTTGGGAATGAAAGGGAAAGGCAGGAAGGTGAACAGGAGACCTTGAGGCCATGGTGACGTCAACACATCTGTTGCTTCCGACGCTGGGTGGTGATATCTCGTGAAGAATCTGGGGAGCTGATGGTTATGTGGGGAAGCAAATAGATCCACCAGGGGCATGCCCAGTTTGTAACAGATGATCTGAAATATTCTGGGATGTAGAGACCATTCCCCTTTGGAAATAGTTTCCCTGCTGAGCCAATCCACTTGTGTGTTCCAGATGCCTTTGATGTGCTCCGCCCGTATCGAGGTGATGTTCTTCTCGGCCCATTGTCAGAATCTTTACAGCTTCCCAGTGGAGTCAAAACATACTAGAGCCTCCCTGTCTGTTTAGGTAAGCTTTGGCTGTTAAGTTGTCCATCCTTACCAGCACGTGATGGTGATGGATCTGTTAACGAAAATGACTCCAAGGGAGCCTGATAGCTCTGAGATCCAGCAGGTTAATTGGGAGGACCTATTCGTCCGGGGGCCATCAACCTTGTAATGGTACATTGTTCAGGACAGCTCCCCAGCCTAAGAGACTGGCATCCGTGATCAGTTCCATGGCCAATGAAGTGTGGAAAACTTTGCCCTGGCCCAGATTGCTGAGCTCTGTCCACCACATAAGACTCTTCTTGACTGTAAGGGGAACCCGAAGGTTGCAATCCCTCTTCTCCATGATGGGTCGCTGATACGGGCAAAAGAAACGCTGCAGCTCCCTGGCATGGAAGTGACCCCGTTGAACCATATCTATGGATGACATCAGCAGGCCCAGAAGATGAGCCAGATTCAGCAGTGAGAAATGGTCACTATGGATTACCAGAGATGCCGCTTTCTGGATTTTTTTGGCTTTGGGGAGGAACAGAGTGTTGCAAACTGAGTCTATCACCGCTCCCAGGTGTTCTATCCTCTGGACTGGGTGTAGCGAGCTCTTGGAAATGTTCACGACAAACCTGTGATCCTGCAGACAGCGGAGAGTGATTTCTGTGTCCTGCAGGCCCTTGGCTAGGGAGTTGGTCCTAATCAGAATGTCATCTAAATAAGGATGATCGTGTATACCTAGTTTCCGGAGGTGGACGATAGGACATAACAGGATCTTAGAGAACACCCTCGGTGTTGTGGAAATTTCAAACGGAAGAATCTTCTGTGGGACAGATGGATGGGCACATGTAGATAAACATCTGTGAAGTCTATCAATTTTAGGAAGTCGCCCTGCTGTATGTTCTCCATTATGGACCTCAAGGTCTCAATGCAGAAGCATCTGAGCTTGATGAATCTGTTGAGGAATTTGAGATCTCTCCATTCCCATTTTTCTTTGGGACCATAAACAGAGTAGAGTATATGCCAGATCCCACCTCTGGTGGTGGAACTGGTTCTATAGCTTGGATATTGAGTAAGCACTGGATCGCTCACTGTACTAGAAACATTTTGTTGGACCTGATGGAGAATGGGGACTGGATGAACCTCTCTGGTGAAATGCTGTGAAATTCTATTGTGTATCCCATAGAAATTACACCTAGAGTCCAAGAGTCTGCTTGAGAGGCTTCCCATCATGGAAGGAAATGGAGAAGACGTGCTCCCATTGGGCTGGATCCGCAGTCATGCCTTGGTATCTCAGTCCGGGCAATTGTTCCTGTTGAAGTTGTGCTTGTTGAATTTGGTATTGGTGGGGTCTTTCCTGAAGGAAGGTCTGGAGCCTTCCCAGTTACTTTTCTTTGTCTCATGGCGGAATCATGGCAGGGCGTGCTAGGTATGAAAGGAGTGGATTCCATGCCTGTTGGAGTGACACAAGGACCTGGGCATGGCCTTCTTGTCACGGGTCTCTATCAAGATCTTATCCAGTGATTCCCCAAATATGTTGTCACCTTGAAATGGATAGGTGGAAACCATACACTTGGGATAGGAAATTGGCCTGTCAAGCTCTGAGCCAGAACAATCATCTGGTGACTGTGGTAGATGCCAAGGCCTTGGACGCGAATGTCAAAATGTCCAAAGACGTGTCTGCTGCAAACGATGTAGTTTTAAGATTGCAATATTTCCCTGTAGCTTGGCACTGAACGATTTAAATGACTTCTTTTTCTGAGGGATTAGGCTTCTAAATTTTTTCCTGAAGTAATCAGCACATAATCTGAATCTGTCATATACTGCCTCTTTAAACTCAGCATAGACAACAGGCTTATCTGAGGGAAATGTATTAGCCAGTTCCCCTATAATTAAACTGGGCAAATACTTCATATATTGAGTCTCTGGTATTCCCCAATTTTGAGCAGATTTTTCAAAAGTAGACACAAAGATTTGTGGATCTCCTCCTGTCACATACATTATGAAATCCTTTGGTGTAACTCGAGGAAACTCATATCTGAAATCAGGGTTTCCCTCCTTTTTCTCCTCAGTTTTAAATCTCTCTCTAATTGTAATCTCTCTGCTTCTAATTGTATTACTTTATTTCTAATTGCTATTTCCTGTTCTATTTCTTTAGCTTTAAGCTCCATTTCTTTAAATTTAAATTCTGCTTCCTTTTCCATCTCTTTATTTCTAAGCACTGTTGCCTGTTCTAATTCTTTATTTTTAAATTCTGCTTCAAGTTTCAGTTTTTCTGCTTTCTTTTCCATCTCTTTAGCTTTAAACTCCATTTCTTTGTTTTTGAAATCTGTTGCCTGTTCTAATTCTTTATTTTTAAATTCTGCTTTGACTTTCCACTTTTCCATTTCTTTCATTTTAAATTCTGCTTCAACCTTCCACTTTTTTCTCAGAAACTCTAAATATTCTGGACTGGGATTAAACCTTCCTTCAGGGCTTTTCTCAGCTGTGGTCTTTCCAGCTTCCACAGTGCTTTGAATAAGAATAACCCTCAGTTCTTCTACACTTTTACTTTCATTAGGTAAATTTAAGTCTTTACACTTTTGGATCAGAGCATCTTTCTTCAATCCTAGAAACTCTGCCATTTTTATCTCTGAATTTTTTTTTATCCCACTTAAGATATGTTTTGTTCCTCAGGATGTTCCAATCCCACTGCAAGTGCCAACACTCTGTGATGTTCTTGCTACTGGGGAAAATGGTTTTACTTTTAAACTCTCCCTTTGTATATAAACTTGGTAGTTTCTTGCTGCCACCAGGAATTTAAAATTCCAAATCTCTCTCTTTTGGTAGCATGACCTAGGGTCTGGGCACTTCAGAGGTCTATGTGGCCCTGAGAAAGTACTGTACTGATTTCTGGGATATGTTTAAACAAAAAATTGATTTATTTAATAAAGAACAAAAACGGTTTCTGGTTATTTTGGACAGTTGCTGAAGAAAGGAACTTGTAAATATAACTGGTAATGCTTGGTGCTACAAACAGTCTCTTAAACATCAGTTTCCACTCTGACAGGCTTATCTCTCTCTCTTTCATATATATTGCCACACAGGCTAGTCTCTTTGTTTTATTCCCACAAAACTGAATCAGTCACACAGACTAAACTTCACAAAGACTCTCTTCAAACTTCTTCCACAATTGTCTTTCTCTCAACACACCCACAGAATCCTTCATAGACATCTCACTCACTCTGATTCCTCTCAGAACATCTCCTCCCATACTCTCAGTCATCAGCCAATTAAAATCACACTTGTTTCCCCCATCACCCCCCACAGTACTGCAAACACACTAACCATTTAAAGGAACATACATACCAAAACATGAAATCATTACACCTTGTCATGAGGAAAGCACCCGTCTATGGGTATCATACCTCACCGAAGCACAATAATTTTGTTCTGACTTACTCAGACAGAACAAAGGGCATATCTTTATCAGCCCAACATATTGTACACTGGATACACCAAACTACAGAAATCTGCTACCAGCTGGCATGTAAAACTGTACATTCCCATATTAAAGCACATCTCACAAGAACAATGGTTACCACCTTTGTCTTTGAAAGAGAGATACCCTTGCCTGAACTGTGTTGTGCTGCAACCTAGGCTCAGCTGTTTATCAAACATAACGCCCTGGCACCAGGGCACATCAGGTTTCCTTCAGCTGAGTCATCCTACATTCTCTCTTCTCCTGAATGCTTCTGCATCCCCCTCCAGGCAGGTTAGCTTGGTAGACTTCACCTATCAGTGAAATTTTCACAGACCATGAAGTAGTAAAAATAGGTTTCTGAAATCAAACTCTGAGGTGGCACAAAGCTCATCACTGAGAATTGACAAAAGACCATCCAGAGAACAAGTTATAAGTAAGCAACCTGTGTTTTCTGAGTTCTGAAACAAACTGAATCAGGGTACGATAGGGATGTTACTGGATATTCCTCTTAATCTAGGGGAGGCAAAATGGGTTCACATTTCCTGGCAAAACAGGTTTGCAGCCTGGGTGGCAGTTGCCTTTTCTGACAGGTGAGTGGAAAAAGAAAACATCTGCATTCTCTGGACTGACAATTTCTTCAAAGAATGATTTAAGATAGTGGCAATGATTGATAAAGTCCAACTGATATACTCAATCCCTACCCTCAACATGATGGAAAGGCAAGAATACATACAGATGCATTGCAGAGGTCAAAATGGGGTAAACAGGGTAAGATCTGACATTCAAATTTTTCCATTTTTTCCCAAATTTTTCAAAGATTTTCATTACACTGTTGCAATTTAAATAAATACGTTCATTATTTCACCCTAAAGGATTTAACTTGTGTTTCATAAACCATTGCCTTTTTTGCACTAGAGAATATAGTTGTTTGTTCTCCTAAAGCCAGCTACATCATCCAATGTATATTTCGTATTTCAAAGAATTAGCAGAATTTGTCTCTTACCAGTGCGGAAATAGGGATTTGGTCTTTCTGACCTTTACAGTTAGCCAGTAAGTTAACAGACCACACTTACATGTTACACAAGATTAAGAATGGCCTTGTTGCTAAGCAGCAAGCTTCTCCTCCTGTTCTTGTGCAGTAGTTTAGATTCTCATTTTGAAAGAGAACAATAAATGTAGGGACCGCAAAGTAGTTACTGGTAGCACTGGTCCTATATTAAGACACTCTATAGACTCTGTGTGATGTGGCAATTTGCCCTGTAAAGCTTCTGGAAGGAACAAGACTCTGGAGACTACCAGATCACCTTGTGTTTTCTGAGCATGCACTGATGCTATGCTCATATTTGTTTTAACACCATTTTAAACTGTACAATATTGACTGATATTGCTTTCTCAACATAAAAATTTGGGCAACATTCACATTTATACTAACTTTGCATTCTAAATTCCATTTCTTTCACTGTAACCATGAGCTTGTGTTTGTAATTGGTGTGCAGAGAATACTGGAAAACATCCTAATAAATTAATACTTCAGAAGGATCTGACCACTAACTAATCAGACTATTTCTAACTAATGAAATACCAAACACAGCAGCATTCCCAAACATGTATCCGAATATTGTTACAAAGATTACTTCATGTCTGTTTATTTACTAAACGCATGCACTATATGCAAAGCAAAATGGGGGGGGGGAGTAATCACCATTAAAAAATCACATTCACTAACCTGAAGGACTTGCTTGGTTTGACATTACCCCTTCAGGTTCTTTCTCATAACAAAGTTCCTCTTCATCAGAAAGCACCAAGAATGCTTCTTTGGGCAAATTTTCACTACTTTCATGTTTGGATGGAGAATTTAATGAACTTTCCACTTTATCTTCTACATCTAAGTTAGGATTATCCACTGGAAGCAAAACAGATTTGGAGAAACAGCTTAATTCATCTTCTGCTGGAGCCAGCTTTTCTAATATTGGAATAATCTCCTCTGTTTCCATGGTGGTTGACTTTCCCAAGATGCTTTCTGCAGGTTCTTCTTCCACTGTTTTTTGCATACTAGTCTCCAGAAGATCTGCAGATTCGACATCCCCATCCTTTGGATCCTGATCTGCATCCATACTGCTAGATATCGCTTGCTCACCAATGCTGTGTTTCAGATCAATCTCCTCACTGCTTTTTTCTTCCTCCATAGGCAGATCAGGAGTACAAGTCTGATCATTTGTTTCTACTAGTTCTTGTGAGGAGTCATTATTGCAGCTTACGTTACTTTCAACTTCAGCCCACTTTGGTATGCCTTTCTCATCCGATTCATCTTTCACACCAGTATCTTCATGGTCTAAATTATCTTTTACAGTTACCTGTTCCTGGGAATCATTATCTTTATTACAGTCAAACACTGAACTTTCAGGTTCAGGGGCAGAAGTACTAGCATCCACACGATCTTGCTCAGAAGCAATCTTCTCAGGAGACATATTTTCAAGTTTGGGAGCCAGGTCAGTTACCTGGTCCTCTCCAGTATCTGGACTTTTGGCATCAGTGATTTCGTCACAGTTCATTTTTCCTTCTTCAGAATCAAGGCATAAATCCTCTATGCCATTAATCTCTTTGTCCTCTGCACACTCTGGATTTATTAAGGGGGAATTAAGATCTGAATCCCCATTTTCATGTTTCCCATTTAACAACTTGACATCAGTCTTCAAAAGCTCTTCCTTCACCTTATACACACTCTCAAGCTGTTGTCGATCACTCACTTTCATTGTTTTCCGGGCCTTAAATACTCTTTTTTGAGGCTCTTCATTACTTTCCATCTTTATCCTGAAAAAGTGAATATATATTATTTAAAATTGAAGTGAATAGGAAAAACTAATCACACATTATTTACACGGATGACCCAACAGTTATTAACATCATATAACTAATTCTAAACTAGGACAGACTGGGGGATGAGGCCCTACACATTTGATGAAAGTTCCAAATTTGCAGAAAATTCTGAATCTTAAAAAAAAATTGAGGGATTAAAACTCCCCCAAGTAACAGAAGCAATTCCTGTAGCTTGAAGAAAAGAATATCCACTAAGAGCTGTCTGTTGCCATTTTGGAGCTTACTAGACAACCTCAACAATGTGGCTGAGCCTTCCAAGCCTTGGTTTCTATAAACCAAAGCCCAGGATGGACCTGAAGACCAAAACAACCCTGGCAAGGGTCCTGTCTCCTCCCCTGCTGTGTCCCCTGATGGAGGACCTGCCTGAGACAAGCTGAACAGCACACAATTCAGTAGCAGCCACCACCCTGCAACTGGGTCAGACTTTTCCCAGGGAGTGACTGCTGGAGGAGAAGAAGAAGAAAAGCTGAAGACAGGTTGTAGATAACTGGTGGGTGGGAAGAAATCAGGAAAAGGGGAGAAGCTACAGAAACTGCCTTGGAAGGGAAAGAGAAAATAGTGTATTCATTCACTCTTTGTAATCTGCATTGAGTCTAAGTGAAAAAGGTGGACAATAAATAACAAACAAATAAAAATAAGTAAACAGTAGAGGGATACAGGGGGAAATGAATGCCCCCCATAAGTTTTCATGAGTCCCCTGCTTGTACTTCTTTTAAGCAAACATTTAGAAATTAGCTTGTAAAGTTGGTTGCACAGAAATGTCTTCCTTTAATAAAAGAGACAACAAAGAAATACAAATCGTTAGGAATATACAAGTTCAAAGTCTGTAAACAAGCTGCCTGCCAGATCTTTCTCCTCTATCCATGACAGTTTATCCTTGCTGTCTCAAAAGGTGCGGGGTGGGGGGAGAGTTTGGTGTCCCCTTAATAGGGGACAGGCCTCCTATTACTCATTTTTATGTTTAATGAAAAAGGGTCCCTCTACTCCCTTGCTTCAAAACCCTCAAAATAATATTGCTTTACTACAGAATTGTCTAACAACTTCAACCCCTTGAGATTATAAAATACACTTCATATTTATAACCACAGTAATTAAAGCTTGATAGGCATTTTTAATAAGTGCATAAAAATCTGACTTTTGGAATAACATTCCTTACTAGTTTTTATTGCATTTTCTAATTAAAGAAACATAAAACTGAGAAGTGCTTATGTTCCACTGTCTTTCAACCCTCACCCTGCACTCAGGATATGGTCTAAACGCAACCTGACTGAAGTTAAGCAATAACCTGGAACTTCCCAATTGCCTGAAGGGTGATGACTTATGTACACCACCTTCCATGGAAGTAAGCTGAAACAGAGTATGTAAACCATACGTTCAGGTGACACACTAATTCACACACACACTTTTCATTGTAAAATTGAATATAAACTCAAATTGCTAACCAAGCTCTACAATCTTAGATGAATTTTAGAAGAGACTGCTAATTAGGATTGTACAACAAAAATATTGCTTGGTAAAGAAAGAGCATTGCAAGAGAGACCCAAAAGACAAATGCCCCACTGGGTTATGAGCGCAGCTGCTCAAATATAATGTAGCGCGGGAATCAGAGGCCTATGCCCAAGGCAGAAATCACCAGACAGCGGAAGGAGAAGGTAAGTTTATTGACGTCAGGTTCAGCAGTGAAAAACGCTAAAAAATGACTGAACCCCGATGCTTAACATTAACAGGCTTATATACGTTAGGGTGGATTCTTTCGACTAACCATACAGTTCCTTTTCCCCTCCCTTTTGCATCCAGCCTACTGCCTTTTGCACACGGCCTTGCAGTCTGCACACCTCCCTCTAGGCCTTTAGTCTGTACACTGGTCATGATGCAAACATTCTATAAATAAACAACAATCTTTAACCAACAGATTAACATAACAATAAAACCAGTAACATAAACAAACAACAGCCCTTTGCTTCAATATCGCAGTACTTTCATTGCTTGCCCTACCTCAAAATAGCCACAACATCAAAGAGATCTAGAGGTGGATGCTCAGGATCATGTTAATCCAAAATACACTCACAATCAAGGTGATTAAGTAATAGGTAATTGTTGGTTTTTCAAAAATTTTAGAATATGCTCATGGGTGCTCAAGGATTCTAATCCATATTATTGAACAGGAGTGCAAGTTATAAATCAATGGATCCTAGATATTCTGGAGTAATTAACGCAGAGTACCAATTTTGAAATGTGGTACCAGGTGCCAAAATTCTCAGTTCTAAGTAAAGTTCTGAATTTTTTGCAAGACAGCTTGGTGAAGGCAAACAGGTTAGCTTTGACAAGAATTGTTGTATTAAAAGAATCACAAATGAACCATACTAATGGCTATTTCCCTTCAGCAAATGTTTGGACAGTTTTATAAGTAAATTCTATAGCAGTTTTCATGCTTCTACAAGTTGTCATGCAGGCACTTGTGTAAACAAAAGAATTTCAAAAGAAAATCTGAAATTTCTTGTGAAGAACAGTAGAAGAGAGTCAGTGCAATATAATGATTAGTTAGATCTGAGTCCAACAGAATGGACCACTGGATATTTACCATGAAGTATCTTCTGAGAAAAGGAGGATATTTTGTTGGGTGATTCCCACCATCCATTCAGGGAGAAAGCAACTACTTTTTCTCTCTTCCTGTATGCGATGTGGGAGTCATCCGCCTTCAATTCCAGTAACTTCAAAAAGCAAAGGAAACTATTTACACTTCACTCTAAAAGTAATAAAGATTTAAAGTATAGAAACAGGCAGTCAAAAAGAATCAGACAAGTGACAGCACTGTAAAGATATGCAGTAGGAACTTGATATGTTGGCAATGACTTTGGGAGGGGCAAGATGTCTTCTTTTCCTCAAAGAAGGACCCTTCACAGTAAGTATCTGATGGTCTGTTCCCCCTCTGAGGAGGTGGACATCTTGATGGGACCGCCGAAAGCAGTGTCCGTACAATCTGGGTGGGTCACCATCTTCATTAGATAGGATGTAGTGTAATACTCTTCTGCCAAAGGCAGTGTTAGCTGAGTTGTATGTATCCAATTATAATGCTTGATGAAGGTGGATATAGATGACCATGTTGCCGCCTTACATATTTCTTCTACTGATGCATGTTTGCAAAAACTGTGCTTGTAGAAGCACTCCTCACCAAGTGGGCTGCAATGCCAAATGGAACTTCCAATTTGTGTGCCTTGTAAGCTTTGATGATGCAAGCTTTTAAGGTCTTAAGTGCCCTTCTCACATCTAGTGTGTGTGTTTTATTAGAAGCTAAACACACATGTGTCTGTGATCCATTATTTCCACTGCATTTTATGCACTCTAAGTATCCTACAACATAAGGTTATGGCCCAAGAATTCTCAAAGACACAGCCGAGTGCGTATTAGCTTGCAAGCAAAAGGGAGCAGAAGATTTTCTAGAAGAATCAACTTTTTGTTTTTCTTGGATACAACTTTTCCAAACCTACTGGATTTACAAACAGAAGGATCTTCCCCTAGAGCCCATTTTTGAAGCAGGACAGCAGGAAAATTTCCCTTTTGTTTGAAGTCTGCCAAGGAGAGTGAAATGTGGGCATCAGCTGAGAAAGGACGGTTTAAACAGCACACTCACAACAAGAGAAAATATCTCTACTCATGGAAGCAAAGCAACTCAACAGACCATAAGCGAAAATGCAAATCCTCCCTCCCTCCTTCAAGTTCCAAAAATAAATGAACAGAACTACCTAATATGGGAATCCAAAGCTCAATGAGCACTGGAGATTCAGGAAGTTTTGCATGCCATTAAAAATGATCCTCCTCAGGACAAGAGAGAAATAGAAGAATTTAAGAAAGCTAATGCAAAGGCATGCTTTTTAATACTAACTTCCATACATGATAAACAGAGCCCTCTAGTGGATAGCTGCAATACTGCTAAAGAGATTTGGCTGAAACTGGAGGTAAAATATGCAAAAAGATCCAATAAGCATACACAGTTTTTAAGACAGAAATTTGTATACTTTTAAGCTGTATGAGGGAGGGGAAGTTTCTGCACATTTGGATGCAATAATGGTGCAAGTAACAGAGCTCCAAGCAGCAGGAGTGGAGATCATGCCAGGAGAAATAAATGCTTCAATTCTGAATAGTTTTCTTAGCTCCTATGCTAATCAGATTGCAGTCTTGGAGTCAAGAGATCAAATAGATATTAACTATACTTTGAATGATCTTAAGATGAAGGTATAAAGAGATCAGTCACAGAGGCAACAGGAACAATGACTGTTTTAAGTTTGAAGCGTGGAAATGAAAGTGTTGTATTTTATAATTGCCAGCAGAAGGAGCATATAAAAACATTTTCTAGAAAGAAAACCACGCTGAAGCAATGTGAAAGGAATGCATGTGTTTCTGCACACAATGCAGCTCCAAGCAGGAGGAGAGAGCAGAGTAAACAAAAAAGGAAGGCTTCCCATCAGTTTACATATGTTGTTTCTGATAAAGACTCAAATTTAAAGAACTTTTGGCTGTTAGATTCTGGATCTTTCTCTCACATTTGCCATGATAAGAATTGCTTTGTGGAACAGAATGAATAGCATGAACAGAATTTGATTCAAGCAGGGGGAGTCCATGGGTTGTACAAGGTACTAGAAGTTAAAGTGAGAGTCTTAGGTGCTGCTGGAGAGATTGCCAAAATTCTGCTAAAGGACTGGGTTTTTACTTCATGAGCTGATCAGAATTTGTTATCTTTTGAGAGGACTGTTGAAACAGGGAAACAAGTTTCTGATCAAAGAGGATGTGTGTAGCATTTTCATCCTGAGTTCAATGTTGGGAGTACTAGGGGAAAAGATTGATGGCTATTACTATTTGAAGCATGTTGGTGAACCAGTATATCATGCAAGGCAAAAGAAATGTTGCAGTTCTAATTGCATCCTACCCTGGCTGAGACTGAGACACAAATCTTCAATCTGTGCAGAAGCTGTTGCTGGAGTATAATACTGAAATGACTGAATGTGATCAAATGCAAGTTTGCTGTGAAATCTGCTTAAAGGCTAAAAAAAACTACCCCCAGTTGCAAGAGCCAGCAAGTTGTGTACAATGAGAGGCTGCTACAGAAAATCTACTAGTTGAGTTATGGTTCCGCCCACCCTCGCAGCAGACACAGGAGAGAGAGCTCCTGTGAGGCTGCGAGAAAACTCTTCAGCTTCCTAGGCAAAAAGACTGCCTTTCTCCTCACCTGAAAGGAGAGGAGAAGTAAAGAGCTTTTGGGTTCACCCTAAGGGAATAGGCAAATTTCCTGGGGTGCCACCGTGCTTTAAACAGGACCTGAAGAGAAGTACGGCCACTGATGAAATTGGACGGGAGAATGGAGGGAAAGGAACCTTGAGGAACCAAAACAAGATATGGACCAATCCAAGGAAAAACGGAGAAGCTGAGTATTTTATTTGTTATTCATTCTATAGTGCCCAGGAGGGGAGGCTTGCCCAACAAGTTACTATACTTTGCTGGCTTTGCGGTGTTGGCACTGAACCCCCGTGAATAAGCAGCCAGTTCTGGGAATTTAAATAGGGGGGGAGCAATTTGAGAACGGTAACGGTGCTGCAGTAACCTTTTTTCTTTTTGTCTTTCTCTGTATTTTCTTCATTTTGCTGTGCTCTCTTTGGGTTTGCCCGGGGGCCATAAGCTGAAGCCGAGTGTGGTTGCTTGAGAGTAGGAACTCGACTGCCTGAAGGAACTTGGCGTTGGGTGTAGCTGAAGCAAGTGCGCAAGTGCAAGGAAGAGGTTTGACGAAGGACGCCTCAGAGTGACAACGGGCTACGCTGAATTAGCAAATAGGAGGCATTCATAGTGTTAGAAGCGCAAGGAGCACTAAGAAGAGATCCTGGGAGGCAGCGGCTACACAAAGGGCGGCGGCTACGTTAAAGGTGGAAGACAAGGAAAGAAGGGCCAAGGAGAGACGGAAATAGTCCTTTGCTAGGAGTGTTTAAAGGGACAGTGCTTTGAATACAATGTTGATTGTGATTAGTTAGTTGGACCTGGATTTTTAGGTTACAGTGTCTATTGGGTGACCAATGAGCGATAGTGATATCATAAGATAAATAAGATAAATAAAATAAATATTAGGTTAATTTTGTAATTTATAATTTGGAAAAACCTGATAATCAGATAAGGCTTACTGGAGGGTAAGGAATAAAATCTCCTATCAGGTAGTTGATATTGTAGTTTTAAAGGCATAGTTGGGGCTGAAACTAATTATAATAAGCTATAATAAAACTATAAGAAATTTATAATAAATTAGAGGACTATAATAATCCAAAATAAATTAGCCAATTAATTAATTATTGACTAATTGTTGATCAGGTATTATTGTATTTAACAAATAAATAAATTAAATTAATAATTTTAAATTTTCTAGAATTAATTAGGGTTGTAATTCTGATGTAATAAATTAGTCAGACCTGATTAGCGGGGACACCAGATATAATTAAGTATTTAACAAAAGTAATAATTGACAACTAGGTGGGTGCTAGAGGTAAAACATAAGTTAAAACATTTTTTTCTACAGATATCAAGGAGGAAAGTAGAAACTTGGTAAGTATTACAATATAGTTCTGATCTATGGCTACTGGAAACCCAGGAACTCTAAGGAAAGGTTCGCTTCCATCGCCATCTCTGTTGAAAACAACAAGTCAGCCGAAATCACCCGTAAGCAACCCAAGTCAATCACCGCAGGATATAAAGACGATGATCGACGATTCAGTAGTGGCGGCTGTAAAAGCAGTGGTAGAAAATACCCTGCCAGCCTTGATGGAAAAGGTGGAGAAGAGATTCCCAGTGCTTATCCAGAGAGAAATAGCACCAATCTATAATAAAATCGACAAGCTGGCTACACAAATGAAGATGGAAATGGAGGAGATCAAAATGCAGGTTGTGGCAAACAAACATGACATACAATCTTTAATGATGGGAGGAAGACAAACACGTGAAAAAGTAAAAGATTTGGACTTAGACCTGCAAGAACTAAGAGCTAAAAATGAAAGCCTTGAAGAGTCGATAATAGGTTTGGAAATGGATAAAGCTGCTCTGATTCTAAGATGTCAAAACATTCCTGAGAAAATAGGCTCCAGTTTAAAGGAAGAAGTAGTGACTGGCTTGGTGGAGCAATTAGGAGTAGGCACCAAACAAGATCTGATGGTGGAAATAGACACGTTATACAGGAGAAATATGGCTTATGCGAAGAAATTCAACGTGCCAAGAGAAGTGCATATTAAATTTAACGAAAGAGAGACAAGAGGTAAGATATTAAGAGCCTCCCAAGAAAAAAAAGTGGTAATGCAAGGAGAAGAAGTAAGATTTTTGAAAGAGACACCCTGGCGGGTGAGAGAAAAAAGGCATACATATCAACAGTTAGCGGCGTTACTACGGGAGAAAGGCATTGAATATAGGTGGAATATCCCAGAAGGCCTGATATTTGAATACAGGGGAAGAAGATTTAAATTAGACTCGGTATTTAAACTAGAGAATTTTCTTGAAAATTTTGGTGCAGATTTTGGAGTTGAAAAAGAGAAAGAAGAAGAGGAACACCAAACGGAGCGTGAAGAAGAGGAAACGGAAGAAAATAAGGAAAGATACCACAAGAAAGGTGGTAAAAAAGGAAGTTCTTTGATCCGACGCCAAATCCAAACCAGAAACTAATCAAATAGGCCTAAAGAACTAAAGAATAAGAATGGAGCCGAACATTAAAGAAGCTAAAATCTTCTCAGTGAATGTTAATGGTTTGAATGGCCCGCAAAAGAGAAGGCATATTTTACACCAAGCTGCCAAACTGAAAGCAGATTTAGTATGCCTACAAGAGACACATGTTAAAAAAGAACATTTAAACCACCTATAGTGCAAGAAATTAGGAATGTTATTCGCGGCTGTGGATGAAAAGGAAAAAAAGAGGGGAGTAGCAATATATGCGAAAAATTATTTACACCCACAATATGTTTATTCCTCAAAAGATGGAAGAATAGTGGCCATTACCATAATAAGGCAAGGGAGGGAATATCTAATAGTGAATATTTATGCACCTAATGCAAATCAAAATCCCTTTTATATAGAACTAGCAGAAGTATTGAAAATAAAAAAATGTGACAATATATGCCTTTTGGGAGATTTTAATGCAGTAATGGATAGAGATATGGATAGGAAAAGTCAAAAAAGTCTAAAGAAAAATAGAAGTGGCATGGTACTACCTAATAGCTTCCTCTGCTTAGCAGAAGAATATGATCTACTAGATGCTTGGAGAATAAAACATGAGAAAGAGAAGAACTTTACTTACTACTCGGCGAGGCACAAATCTTGATCAAGGATTGATATGGCATGGGTATCTAGATCATTTTTAATGGAAATGTTAGATGTGGATATATTGCCTCTGACCTTTGCAGATCACAATTCAATGATGTTAAACATGAGGGAGGTAAGGAAGAATAAAAGGTGGATTATGAATAGGTATATATTAAAAGATCAGGCCTTTGTAGAAAAAATGAAGGAGGACACTAAGGACTTCTTTAAGAGGAATATACAAGCAGACATCTCAATCAACATTGTATGGGATGCATTTAAGGCATATGTAAGGGGAAAAATAATTAGTCATTCGTAGTGGTTAAAGAAACAAGAAAATAGAGAGTATGAGCATTTAGTTAGATTCAAAAGGAGGAGGTAAGTTGTTTAAGAAATGAGGGCGAAACAAATAGCAGACAAAGATTACTGTTAGATCAACATAAAATGAATCTGCTGTTAAGTAAGGAAGTTGCAAAAAAAAATAGAATATAATAAACTATATTTTTTTGAGAATGCTAATAAACCTTCAAGGTGGTTGGCTTATAGATTGGAAAAAGAAGAAGTTAAGAGGTCTATAATCACATTAAAAGACGATAAGGGAGAAAATAAATATTTGTTGGAGGATTTAAAAGAGACAGCCGCGGATTACTTTAACAACTTGTACAAACAAGGAGAAGAGAAAGAGGACAAAATTAGGTTTTATTTCAGTGAGAAGGTAAAAGTAAGAAACTTTACAGAAGAACAGAGGAAAATCTTAAATGAACCTATTACCATGTGTGATGTGGACAAAGCTATCAATAGGCAAAAAAGGAATAAAGCTCCAAGTCCAGATGGCCTATCAGGTGAGTTTTATCAGATTTTTGAAGGCCAGATCTCCATAGTGTTTAAAGATCTTGTAAAAGAGGTAGGGAGGACAGGCATCGTTCCAGAATCTTGGAATGATGCACTTATTACATTAATTCCAAAAGATCAGGATAAATTAGATGCAATCAGTAACTATAGACCGATCTCAATGTTGAACGTAGATTATAAAATCTATGCAAATATTTTAGCAGAGAGACTTTAAAAAGTACTAAAACAGATAATTAACAGAGACCAAGTGGGATTCCTTCCCAGGAGACAATTGAGGGAAAATCTGAGAACGCTAATTGATGTTTTGGAATATTATGAAGCTCACCCAGAAAAATCTTCTTTTTTGATGTTTATGGATGCAGAAAAAGCATTTGATAATATCTCCTGGAAATTTTTACTATTTAAACTAAGAGAGTTCAATCCAGAACCATGATAGAAGCAATATATAAGAAACAACAAACTAGAATAATGATAAATGGTGATATGGCCCAAGAGATAAAAATAGAAAAGGGTACAAGGCAGGGTTGTCCACTTTCCCCTTTAGTTTTTATTTTTGCCTTGGAAACTTAATGAGCAAATTAGAGAAGATTCAAGAATTAGAGGGCTTAAATGTAAAGGTCAAGAGTATAAGCTTTGTGCCTATGCTGATGATCTAATGTTTATAATGGAAGATCCGGAGGAATCTTTAGGTAGGCTGCTAGAGGTAATTAATGAGTATGGAAAGGTGGCAGGATTAAAGATCAATTTGCAGAAAACTAAATTACTTACTAAAAATTGTTCAAAAAAATTAGAAAATAAAATTCAGACCGCCTTTAATATTTTAGAGGTGAAGAAAGTGAAATACTTAGGTGTCACTTGTACAAATAAAGTTAGTTTCCTAATTGAAGATAACTATAAAAATTATTAAATGAAGTTAAAGAAGATTTAAATAAGTGGAAGAACCTAAATTTATCATGGCTTGGCAGATTAGCAGCTATCAAAATGAATATTCTTCCTAAATTCTTATTTCTAGCATGAACAATTCCCTTGTTAAATGAAAAGGCAGAGTTCTATAAGGAGATCAATAACTTAACGAGAAACTTTATTTGGTTTCCAAGAAGACCAAGGGTCAAATGGAAATTACTGCAAGATAGGAAGGAGAGGGGAGGAATAGGAGCACCTAACTGGGAGATATGTGGCAAGGTAGAAGCCTTGGTTTGGATAAAAGATTGGATAAAGTTAGAAAATCAAAGAGTGTTAGCTTTAGAAAGACATGACTTATACATGGGCTGGCATGCCTATGTATGGTATGAGAAACATAAAATACATTCAAATTTTTCTACGCATGTCCTTAGAGCAGCTCTTATGAAAAACTGGGTAAAAACTAAAGAAAAATTTTATACAAGCATACCTAAATGGGTGTCTCTGACGGAGGCTTTTATTAAGCCCTCCTTATTAAATCAAAACAACTTGGTTAAATATGGAGAATTATTAGATAAAGATGGGAACATTAAACCGGAAAGTCAACTGAGAGAAGAACTGGGAATTCAACTGTCTTGGTGGGAAAACATTCAATTACAAACTAGGTATAAAGAAGACAAAAAGACCGGGTTTTGTGGGAAGCCAAATGAATTAGATTCTATTTGGCTAAATAGTGAGGATAAACTAATCAAAAAATTGTACAATTTAATGATTAATTATGAGTTGCAAGAAGAGGAAATAAAATCAGTTATGATAAAGTGGATGAAGGATTCTGGACATAGTGTAGATACAGATAGATGGTCCAAAACCTGGAAATCACTTAAATACTTGAAAGTGATAAACTACAAAGAAAATATCTATAAAATCTTTTATCGTTGGTATTGGTCCCCTAATAGGCTAAGCAAATGTTATAAAAATGTCTCTAATTTATGTTGGATGTGTGGGAAAAATACGGGAACTAACTTTCACATGTGGTTGACGTGTAAGTTTATACAAAAATTTTGGAAAATGATTAATAAGTTGATCTGTGAAATTCTGGTTTTTTGCTTAATATGTTACCAGACGGCCTGAAGAAATCAGACCAAAAACTGTTGGCTTACATACTAACTGCAGCACGTATACTTCGGGCAAAATACTGGAAATCCTCTACGTTACCAGGAAGAGAAGAACTAATTAACAAATTACTGGACTGGGCTGAGATGGACAAATTAACCTATCTAATGAATACGGATAATAAGTTGGATCCAACCTTTATATGGTTCAAATTGTATGCTTGGTTGGAATAATATGTGTGCTCTTAATATATCAGAATATTATGATTGTTAAAGAAAGTCTACTAGTTCATCTCTAAAGTCTTTCAGCTGGAGGAAATAAGTGCGTATTGATTTTTATGGATGCAGTAAGTTGTTTTGTATATGTGTATCTGATAATAACTAAAGATCAGGTGCTGGAGAAATTCAAGAATTATGTGAAAAATAAGTTGAATAAAACTCCAGAGGTCCCGTTTACAAATAATGGGATAGAGTTATGTGGCAGTGAATTCCAAAGATTCCTGGAAGATGAAGGAATAGAGCATAATACAAGTACAGCCTATTCTCCTCAGCAAATGGCTTGGCTGAACACCTTAATAGAAGCCTCCAGGAGATGACACGTTGCCTGATCTTACAGGCTGGGCTGCCTGACCCCTGCTGGACAGAACCGGTAAATACAGTTTACCTCCACATCAGAATTCTTTCTAAAGTCACAGGGAAAACACCATTTGAATTGTGGTTTGGAAGAAAACCAGCCCTAAAGCATTTGAAGGCATTTGGTGTTAAAGCATATGCCCATATACTCAAGGAAAGAAAGGGAAAGTTGGATCCCAAAGCTGAAGTGGGAATCCTTATGCAATATGCTCAAGGTGGGAAAGGATATAATTATGAATCATAAGACATTTTTGGTTGAAGTGTGCAGTGTGGTGCATATTGAGGAAAACAATGTACTCCAAGCTTCTAAACAAATTAAGAGTCCACACTGCAAACCAGCCAAGAAGCTGAAGAATTTTCTTTTACTGATATGGCCAGATTGCTACCTGCGAGGACTGCCAACCAACAGGAAGGCCAACAAGAGTCCCAAAATCAGAAGGGGAGGCAGGAGAAGCTGGGCCAGAGAAGAGAGTCTACTGTGAGACGGTTACAAAGAAACAATAAAGGAGTACCACCAAAGAGGTTTATCTTTTGTGCAAATATGCAAACAAAGACCTGAAACTGACCTTTCTGAAACCTTTGTATCAGTTATCTAGTACACCTCCATCAAGACACTTTTAAGTACAAAAGCATCAAGAATGCATGTTGAACACCGGGACATTAAAACAACAAGTTGTCTGAAAAGATCTACACTTAACAACTGGATGTTTTTCAAGAAAAAGGAAAAGAGAATCTTGAATGCAAACTTATAAAGAGCATTTATGGACTTAAAACAAGCTGCCAGAGCATGGAGTGAGAAATTAACTATGCTGCTTACAAAGTCAAAATTTTCAACATGGAAAAGCAAAGCCCTGCCTATTTTCCCGATTGAAAAATAGACAGTATCAGTATGTGCTGGTATGCGTGGATGATTTGATATTGTGCTGTCAAAGCAAAGAGGATGCACAAAAAGTTGAGAACCTGAACAAAGAGGTAAAAGTGAAACAGCTGGGAGACGTGAGTTATTACCTTGAGATACAAATTGAGAGGACTAAGGATCTCAGGTTCTGACAACCCAAGACTGGTTGGATACATGGACTTTGACTGGGGTGAAGACTACAAGTCAACCCAGTGGCTACATGTTTTTCTATGGAGACAGCCCAATCAGCTAGACTAGCCAAAACACTAGTTGCCAAATCAACAACTGAGGCCAAATGCATATCTGCTTCAAATGCATGCAGTGAACTTGAGTGGATCATCCATCTACTGAAAGATTTTGGTGTGGATGAGCCTAAACCAATAATCTTGTTTAAAGACAATCATGCATGCATAACCCTACCCAATAGTGAAAGCATCAAAGCAAGAAACAAGCATATTGTTGTCAAATATTCTATGAGAAAGATGCAGCAACAAGGGCTGATTGAACTCAAATATTGTCCTTTAGAAGAGATGGTTGCTGACATACTCACCAAACCACTTGCCAGAGGGAAGTTTGACTACCTGCGCAAGAAACTGAACCGTCATGACTCCAGTATGACCTGAGAATGGGTGTCATATACTGATGGGATTTAGACTAGAAAGATGTTTATTATTATTTTTATTTATTATTTCGATTTATATCCCGCCTAGCCAGCCGTAGCCGGCTCAAGACGGGTTACAGAAAATAAAACATCACAGTATAATTTATATTAAGTTAACTTAAAATAGACATAAAACAGCAGAAGAACCCACAGGAGTTGGCGGCCCACATTACTCCCAACACCCAGTACAGCAATACCAAACCCAAGGTCAGGCAGTTTTACCAGTTGAATGTCCAGCCAGGGACTTAACCCAGCACATCATCGGTCCCTTCCCCCAGTGGCGGCTCCTAATTAAAAGCCTGGTGGAAGAGCTCCGCTTTGCAGGCCCTGCAGAACTGCAAAAGGTCCCGAAGGACCCTGATGTCATCTGGGAGCTCGTTCCACCAGGAAGGAGCTGCCACTGAGAAGGCCCTGGCTCTGGTGGTCGACAGCCTGGCCTCTCTAGGGCCAGGCGATGTTGAGTGCCTGACTGCAGTGCTCTCTGGGGTATATACGGGGAAAGGTGGTCCCTTAGGTAGGCAGGCCCCAGACCATATAGGGCTTTAAAGGTTAAAACCAGCACCTTGAACCAGATCCGGTACGCTATAGGCAGCCAGTGCAGTGTCCTCAGCACAGGCTGGATGTGGTCCCGTGCCAAGAGACCCATCGACAGCCTGGCTGCGGCATTCTGTTAGACTTATTGTTTTTCTTCCCATGTAATGCTGTAAGCCAGCAAGGCATTTTATATGCTCTTATCAACTTTAATAACATAAGTTTGACCTTTGGGGTTGGTTCTCTGCCTAAGGCAAAAGCACTCTCTACAGCCATGAGAGGCTCCAGCCCACAGCGGGAGACTTCCTTCAGAGTTCACACTTGCATGAGAAACTGAAATACATCTCAAAGAACTCTCTCATGAGAAACAGAAATACATCTCAAAGAACTCTCTCATGAAGAACACGAAATACATTTCAAAGAACTCTCTCTCATGAAGTCTCATGAAGAACACGAAATACATTTCAAAGAGCTCTCACATCTACTTCACATGCAACCACCATTCGGGAGACCAAGACTCCATTTCAAAGAGTTCTTTTCTCCTCTACGCTGGACCTCTTTACACCTGCCCCCAACAATTCCAGTAAGAGATTAGGTTTCCCGGCAACTAATCATCGTCCATCAAGTGACCTGGCCGAAACCATCATGAGACCAGAGATTGGCGCCAAGAAGACCGACCAGATGGCCCAGGTGTTAGTTCCTGATTAGCACCTAGTTTTGCAATATTGCCCACCCTTCCTGCCCCCCCTAACTATGACACTGACCAATAGAAAGACTAGAAAGGATGGAAAACCTAGTGGGTGTAACAATGGGATGTGGTCAGCGCAAGCCGCCCAAATGCCACCTGAAAAAAGATCTTGCACAGCAGAGATAGATAGCCTTCTGCCCTCCTCGACCTCTATCTGCTTTACCAACCTCTCATGTCCAGCTTCCTGTACCCAGTACCTAGCCTCCATCTTTAATCCCTGGTTAGCGCAGCCAGGACTGGAGCGTGTATCTGCAGGTTCAGATCTCGTTCCCCCTATTTTTCTACTCATCCCTCCTCAATCTTCTCGTGGAAGTGACTCAACCTCTATCAAGCCAGGTAACGTGACTCCCTCTCAACGATACTCCTGCTCATGCAAACGTGCTATTTTCTAACTAATTTCCCCTAGACCTTGTATGTATGTGGTTTTATTATTATTCCTTGTATGCTTGAACTATATTTTATAGTAAACATCATTTATAGAAACCGCTTTGCTTCAATGCCTATTTACTGAGAACTTCCAGGTAAGTGGGACCTTGGTATAGTTGGCAAGAACCCGTTATAGTGCTGATTGCTGAGCGTAAATTAAAGCGATCAGGCTAACAATGCTTCACTAATTCTTTCAGCAAACATTCATTAGAAGCTAAACACACACGTGTCTGTGATCTATTATTTCTGCTGCACTTTATGCACTCTGCTAAGTATCCTACAAAAGGATGACTGGAACAGGTGGAAATGCAGAGGAGACATGTTGGCCATTGTGAAGTCAGGGCATTCGTTGCTTTGGCCTTGGGATGGAAAAACCTGGAGAAGAACTGAGGGAGTTGATGGTTGGATAGAGATGCAAACAGGTCCACTAGAGGATGACCAAAGTCAGATGTGATCAGCTGGAATATGTCCTTCTTGAGGGCCCATTCCCCTTCCTGAATGGTTTTCCATGCTGAGCCAATCTGCCTGTACATTTATGGAGCCCTTGATGGGTTCCGCTTTGACACCAGTTCTTCTCTGACTATGACAGAATATTGAGTGCCTCCTTATGTAGAAGTGATTATCTTGATCCCCGTTGCTTGTTGAGATAAGCTTTGGCCAAGATATTATCTGTTCTTATTAAGACATGCTGTCCCACTATCTCTCTGTTGAAGTGGATAAGGCATGGTGGATTGCTTGGAGCTTCAAAAGTTTGATAGGTAAGCTCATCTCAGTCCTGGACCATCGGCCTTGAACTGGCATCTCATTTAGCATGACGCACTATCCCAACAATCTAGTACCCATGAAAATTTGTTTCACTTCTGGGATGTAGTATTCTTTCCCTTGCAACAGATTGGACAATTTTGTCCACCAAACCAGACTGGATTTTACCGACAGCGGGATGTGGATGGGAACATCATGTTTCCTCATGATCTGGAGTTTGAAGGGTCTGAGAAATAGCTGCAAGAGTCTTGTATTAAAACGACCCCACTAGATTGTGTCGATACTTGAAATTAGTAGACCTATTAATTTGGCAAGTGTCATCAGTGAGGATTATTTGCTTCTGATGGCGAATTATGCTATCTTTTGATATTTCTTGCTTTCTCTGGTGAGAGAAAGATGCAATTGGTCCTAGAGTCTATTGTGACCCCTAGAAGGCTGATAACAAATCCACGAGATTGTAGACAACTGATGAGAGCCGGTTTGGTGTAGTGAGAGCCAGTTTGGTGTAGTGGTTAAGTGCGCGGACTCTAATCTGGGAGAACCAGGTTTGGTTCCCCACTCCTCCACTCGCACCTGGCTGGATGACCTTGGGCAAGCCATAGCTCTGTACCAGCTGTTCCTTCAAGAGCAGCTTGGGAAAGAGCTCTCTCAGCCCCACCTGTTGTGGGTGCCTGTTGTGGGGAGGGGAAGGGAAAGGAGTTTGTAAGCTGCTCTGAGACTCCCTTGGGGAGTGGAGGGCGGGGTATAAATCCAATCTCTTCTTCTTCTTCTTCTTCCATATCCTGTAATGCTTTGGTCCTGGAACTCGATCTGATCAACAAATCATCCAAGTAAGATTAAGATCTTTGAGAAGACTCTTGGGGCAGCGGAGAATCCAAATGGGAGTGCTCGGAACTGTAGGCATACAAAACCTTACAAATCTCCTATGTAACAGAAAGATCGGGATATGGAGGTATGACTCTGTCAAATCTATTGAAGTGACGTATTCCTCTAGTTGTAAGGCTTTGGTTATTGATCTGAGACTACATTCTGAAATGTCTCAACTTGATGAACCTGTTGAGAACTCTGAAGTCTAGAATCGCTCTCCAATATCCAGTCTTTTTCAGGACTGTTAGGAAAATGGAATATACTCCACACCCCTTCTCCACTTCAGGTACCAACTCTACTGCTTGGATGTTGAATAGGGGTTGTGTAGCCAAGTTATGTGTTGTTTTGTTTCTGTGAGTTGGAGACATCATGAACTGTTCTGGTGGGATCCTGGCATACTCTATAGTATAGCCTTGTGAGACTACCTCTACGGCCCAGGAAACTGCCTGGGATGTGATCCAGGAGTCTCGAAAGTGAAGGAGTTGTTCTCTCACCAGAAGAAGCAAGCAGTGATGCCTTCAGGAATTTGCAATCAGTGGACACAATCACTTCTGTTGGTTAACTGCTTGTTAAACTTGGTGTTGAATTGTCCTCTTCTAAATGTTCGTCTAGAGGACCCCCAATTTGACCTTTTGGTCTCCTGTTTCTACCTGGGTAGCGTATGTTGCAAACAAAAGGAATGATTCCCAAAGCTTCTTCTATCAGTGCATCTGAGAGTTCTGGGCACTGCTTTTTTCTAATCTCTGGTCTCCACTAATATTTTATCACGCATGTCACCAAAAAGCCTATCAACCTGGAATGGGCATCTGCTATACAGAAGTTTGCTTTGAGGATCCTGTTGACCCCTTTTAACAGTCAACAATTGCTCTCTGGAAGCAGTTGTATCATCTTCCTGATCCAAACTATCGCAGCCCTGGAGATGATGGATGCTGTGGCTAACTCCCTAATTACCATAGCAGTGGCTTCATGTGCCTTCTTTAATGCAAACTCTGTTTTCTTGTATAAGTTGTTATGGACAGAGCCCTGCCCATCTTTGGATAAAAGGATAAAAGGCTGAATGACTGTAAAGCTGCAACAGGTGTGTCGACCAAGGGTATTTGTAAAAGCTCATTCATAAAAAATGGTAATACATATAATTTTTTGACAAAACCTGGGAATTGAAGATTAGCCATTGGTTTTGTCCATTCTACTTTAAGTTGCCTTTTGAAAAACTTATGGAAAGGAAAAACCCTCTCAGCAATATTAAATCTAGGGAAGAACTCCTTAATCCCTCGAGGTCTGGTCTTTACATCTGAGTTAGAAGCTGAGGGTTCCTCGCCTACGAGGGCTTCCTGGAGCTCTAAGGCCAACAAGGTTCTGGCTAAGAGATACTGATAATCATCCACCTTGAAAAAACAAATAGACTGTCCAGGAACATTATCTCTTCCTCTTCAGATAAAAATACCCCTTCCACCCTGTCTTCCTGGTTACTATCTGAAGAAGGATCACCATCCCAGTGTGTTTGTCTACTTCTCTTTCTATTGATAGGTTCTTTTTGGGCTGCTTTTGTTGGCCATTGATTACCTTTAACTAAGGATTTAGAATTCTGTCTGGGAGGGGAGGGAGGTGGGGAAGAGTCAGAGGGAGCCCTGCTTGATCTGATCCCTTCAGAGCAGCCACCAGAAGGCTGTAGGCTGTCTCTGCGTTCACTACTGGAGCACTCAAAATGGCTGCTGCTGGTATAGACAGGGCTGCAGGAGGCAGCCATGCTCGTGGTGAGCTTCAAAACATGACATTCTTTTCTGTGTCCTTTTGAGCTGATGCTATAGTTTCACCCGAGGTAGCTCGAGCAAGCCAGTCTTTTGGCAAGTGGGCTCCCTCAGTGTCCTGCTCCACAGCAACAGCTGTGAGCGGAGCTTCCATCTCATCCTCCGAAAGGAAACGGTCTGAGTATTCCTTCTCCTTGGAAACCATGAAGGAACTGAACCGCCGGCTCTGGAGGCTGACAAAATGGCTGCTGCAAGTTTCAAAGTTCCAAGACTAGTTGATAGGTTTGGAGTGAGCAGAAATGATTAAGGATGTTTCAGAAAACTGGAGTAAGGATAGTAGAGGAAGTGTAAGGAAAATACAGCAAGTGACAGAAGGAAGAGGCATACAAGGGTAGTTAAGCGTGAGAAGAGAAGGCTAAGTCTACAAAAGAACTGCTCTCCCTGATGAGGCAGGAACAGAACTGAAGACGGACAACTCCCACGTCACGTACAGGACGAGGAAAAAAGTAGTTCCAGTTTGGTGCAGTGGTTAAGAGCAGCGGACTCTAATGTGGAGAACTGGGTTTGATTCCCCACTCTTCCACATGCAGCTGCTGAGTGACCTTGCGTCAGTCATAGTTCAGCTGTTCTCTCAAGAGCAGTTCTCTCACAGCTTTCACAGCCCAACCTACCTCACAGGGTGTCTGTTGTGAGCCTGCTTCGGCAGGGAGGGCAGGGTATAAATAAAATCAGATAAAGGTTATTGTAAGCTGCTCTGAGACTCTGAGCGAAGGGCGGGGTAGAAATCCAATCTCTTCTTTTTCTTCCCTGAACAGACAGTGGGAATCACTCACCAAGACATCCTCCGCCTCAGAGAGAGAACCTTAGAGACCAACAAGAATTTCAGGGTGTAAGCTTCCGAGAGTCCAAACTCCTTTAAGTAGGATTCTACTGTGTCCAACAAAGGAAGCTTTGACTCTCAAAAACTTACACCACTTTTGTTGGTCTCCAAGTTGCAGCTGAACTCAACTTTAACTGTTCTGCTGCAGACCAACACAGCTACCCTCCGAAAATATCTTTATAGAGGTTAGTGGGGCAGACTAGAATCTGGGAGATGCAGGTTTGAATTCTCACTCTGTCATGGAAGCTTGCTGGACGACCCTGGGCCAGTCACACACACTCAGCCTAACTTACCTCACAAGATTGCTGTGAGGATAAAATGAAAGACAGGAAAATGATATAAACTACTCTGGATCCCTACTGAGGAAATGGCTGGGCATAAACGTAAATAAAATCTGCTGGATTATTTTTAATTCTCATTCAGCACCAATACTCTACAATGGGGTCTTAAAACAGTCCTTTTGTGAACAGAATATACTTCCATATGCAAAAAAGTATTTTTGCAACTAGTCCATTAAACTATAAACAAATTATTTTGTTAACACCCACCAGTTTACTAGAATTTACTGCACTGGAAAGTTTGATATTATTGGGTATTGGTAAAATTTAAAAATACCTTATACAAATGTGTACCCAAATACTCATTTAAATTTATAATTATTCCATACAAATAACCTGGTTTAAAACAAATGTAATCGGTCTCAACACTAAAACAAACCATAGCCCTTTTTAAATTAAAAAAATGAATTTTTTATCCTGCCTAAGTTAATAAAGCACAAGCAAAAATGCAGCTTTAAACATTAATAGCGCCATTTAACAGAAAGAATGTGGGAAATGCTGCATTTGCATTATTCAGGAAGAAGTACCACAATTTTAGATACATATAAGGTAATATTTTTGAGTAAAGTGTTATCTAATAAGCTCCCTCAACCATGTCTAAGATTTTATATTTAACATTAAATAATACTTTTGACTGATAACAAGCAAATATCTAACGCTTCCTTATTTCAAATACACTATGAAAGTATATTACTAACATGAAAACAAAGGTAAAAGAACTTAAGCTGATCTCTGTTTTTTCCACTTAGTTAATTTCTGCAAATGCAAATGCTTTCTAAGAAACCAGAGTTTTGCAGCGTATGGAGCTTTTTTAAAGAATACAGACATACGTGTACAATATGCATAAGTTTAAGTATTCAGACATAAAACAAAATAGATGTTTTGTTTTACTATCTAAATATTTCATACGCAGTATAGTTTCATTCCACATCCACCAGGGTGCATACTATAGCCACTTAGAAGATCTTTGTGGATGCTATAAAGAAGAAACAAAACAGTACAAATCAGATCACAACCGATCACTTTAGATAATTTGATCTCATTTGTGCAAGCCAATCAGCAGTCTTATGTCTTCTAGCTAGAGCAAGAAGCTGAAAATTATTTGCTTACTTTCAAATAATCTTGCATTCATTTGGTTTAAGAAGGCCACATGTGAGATACTTAACAGTTATTAATGTCCATACTTTAAAGCTCCTCAAATGGTGCTCCAATATATTTCTGGTTCTTAAGAATCTCATGGCTGAGTTCACAAAGGCCATCTCTGCATGTCTGATTCCTCAGACAACGTACAGGCAGCAGTATTTGAAAGATACTGTATTATGTAGGGTCTTATTATATTTCATCCACAGTGACCTATCCTATTCTGAATCCACAGATTACTGGAGTTCAATACAAATTGTGTTTGTATGCACTGAATTAAATCCAACTTGTGTGCAAGTGTTTTAAAGGACATTACAAACTAAGAAATAATATTTGTCAGAATTCAACAGCCTTCTTTCAAGAAAATGAAAAGGTACTGCTTTAGAGAAAAAATAAGATTTCTTCATATAAACTTGCACATAAAGCAAATAATTCTATGATTACAATTCACTCTCTCCTGGGAATGTTTCATATTAAGCCCCAATGAAACAGTAAACCACTTTATATTAGTGTATGAGATCACTGCCACCAAAGGCAATTCTTCAGATCACTGCTGATTTTTTTAGAATTTAGAATGCTGTTATCACTGGTGCTTATTTGCTCAAAAGTATTACCAGCTGATTTTTTTAATGATACCCCACGGGATCCTAATCCTACAAATAAGGTAGGATTCCTTCCCCTCCCCCATATTCTTCCCAAGGGCGATCACTGCTGCGTGGCAACAAAGAAAGATTTTACCATCACTGCTATGGATTAGCCTATAATCAGAAACTCATGGGAACAGCTACTGCGCTGCTGAAAGGCACAGCCAATCAGCTGCCAGTTCGTTGAATTCTGCCCAGCAACAGGGAAGAGACAGACAGACAGACAAAGGATACACAAAGAAAGTGAGAAAACTAGAGCCCAAAATGGATGTGTGTGGTGGTTTTCTGAATAATACTTTAGAACAGCATTGCTAAAAGTAATATTTGACATGAAAAAATTATGTGAAAGAAAAAAATTATGTAGTGATCAGTGCAATCCAGATAATTATTAGCCAATGTAAGCTAGGCAAATACAACTAGCGTGCAGCATTGCCTGAAGTCATTAAGGGGAGTCACTGGACAGGACATTTTGTTCTAGATGAAAATTAACACATTAAAATTTTAAGATGAAGGGTCCCACATTTCAGTCCTGTAATGTAGAGAGTAAAGCACCAATGACAACTCTTTTTCTAGAACCTGTCTGGAATGTTTCCCAGTTAACACATTAAATTTCAATTGCACGCTCAAGGAACATAATTGTGTTAAGCTTCACATGGAATCATTTGCATTGTATCTTTGTGCGTTAACAGAAGCATTCTGAGCCAATATGCAATTTTCATATTGCTATTTGATTTTGCCTTTCCTTAACCAAGTCTGATCTCATCAGACGCTAAGCAGGGCCGACTCTGGCAAGTAGCTGGATGAGAGACCTCCAAAGGATACTAGGGCCGGGAGGCTATCAAGCCACTTCTCTGAATGTCCTCCATCCCCCAGTAGGAGTCACCAGAGGTCACCATGACTTCCAGGCACAGGCGCACACATATGCACACAAAAAATGCAAAAATTCAAAAAAGAAGCACATGCTATATAATTAAGTTATCTATATATTGTACATACAGTTATAGGAAACACTTAAATTTAAACTATAAGCTAAAAGAAATGCAGAATCTTATCTTGAAGAAAAAAAGATATACAATATGCATGTTACCTAGACAGGATGAATTAAACTTGCACCACAAAATTAGCGCTAAATCAGGAAATTAAGCTTCTATACTTTTATATCAAGCACCATTTTGATATTTTATAAATGTTCAGCTTTCTGGATGAGCATGAAGAGGAAGTGAATAACCACAGCACTCCACCACCCCAATTCCTTGTAATATCCAAGATACACACAAGAGGGAGCCAGCTACAGCCACACTCTTAGTTTATGAGAATTTCACACAGGAAAAATACCACAGCCGTCTGCTTCACTGTCACCAAATTCTCTCCTTATATGATCACCTTAACTGATTGGCTAACAGAAGCTCTTATGCAACAGCCAATCAGGAGCATGAACTCTAAATTCTGCCCAGCAACTAGAAAAGGATATAAAATTACTACTGAGCATTTAAGATTAACTCCTGAATACTTAAAAATTAAAGATATAAGCCTTCAAAAATTTGCTTAAGAGTTTGAGAACAACTGCCATATTGGGTTAAGCATAAAGCTTAAATTGTTGCTAAAAAGCGCAAAACAAGTACAGGGTATATATTATACAGAACATAGAACGGGAAGTTTTCCCTTAAACAGAAGCAGAAAAACTAAAAAAAAAAAAGTGGTATAGGATAAAACAGTACTTGCATATTATTTCCTCCATCAGTGAGATGCATACAGAATCTGCTCCAAGCATTACAAAAAGCACAAAAAGGACAAGCATGCCTCTCATATTCCTTCATATTCAGCAACTTCCAAAGCCACTTTAAGCTTGAATCTATAGGCACCTGTAGAAAGCTGTTGCAGCACCAGATGCTACCTAAACACGAGCTGATCCTAATACAAACCACCTGTGACAAACAAACCTATGTGAAGCAAAGGCTTATTATTCACTGGGAGTCCTTCATTTAATGTGTGTTTAATAGTCTGCCTGTCCATTCCCCGTATCCTAATTTCTGCAATTCCGAAAAAAATAGTGTGTGTATGCATGTTCATTTTGTGGGGCAGGGCCTGTAGCACCAACTGAGTCAGAATGCACCTGCCTATATTCCAGTGAGGGCTCTGAACCATGGGCCCTGGACTGTGATAACTGTTGTTAACAGTGTAAACAAGAAAGAGAATCTGGTCCTGTCAAGACTGCATCTGGAGTTTACTCTCTGGATTTGGCCCCCTTACCCCATGCAGTCTTCTCTGCTCACATCCCACCCCCACAAGTCAGGAAATGGAAACAGCAATGGCTGTTGTTAGTACAGCTGCTTGCTTCAGTGGAATTAAGAGTTAAACAGTAAAAAAGTCACACGGACTCATCTCAGCTATTCAGCACAATACAAAACAGCAAGTGAAAGAGTAGTTATTGGTTTACAAATTATTTTTGTGTTAACAGACTTCAGTTCCTACAGGAGGGAAATGTGTGGAAATCCATGACTCTCATTAGTATGAAATAATTTTCTTTGATTTGGTTTTTGATCACCTGATGGAAGGTATCTGTTTTGAAAAAGCAACTAAGAATTGTTCAGGGAATGGTCAATGCTATACGAGATTACCATGTTTTGTCAAGGATGGTCCTGTGCCAAAAGGACTATTACATTTGCAATTGCTTTCTTTGAAATAAGCACATGCCACATAAGCAGCAGTGATGCAAGTATGACCTCTATGCCTTTGTAATTTTATCCTGTCCCTCATATCACAATGTTATCAATAGCAGCCTTCTGAGCTACTAATAAAAAGTGACGAAATACACCACAACCGCATGAACTTTCAAGTACAGAAATTTGGTATTAAGAAACTCACATTTATAAAGTACCATAAAACATTTAAAATGTTAATTTATATAGACACTTCCATGTTCAGTATCCAAAAGGGCAATCTGAAAACCTACCTAAGTTGTATCCAACTGATTTCTCAGAAACATATTGTTTGCCTATTTCTTCTTTCCTCTTAAATTTCCTTTCTTCAGAGAAATGAAGTGCACCAACTTGCACATGCACAGCCACAGAGGTCACTGCCAGCTTTAAGTCATGTATGTGGATCAAAGTAAGCAGGACCACAAGAAGATTGGGATGCATGGTTAAAGCCTGAATTACCTTCAATACCTAGGTTCACTTTACATTTATAACAATTGTAATTTTTGTGCGTGTAAAAACTACCCTAACAAGACCTCCTCAACATATCAGCAAGCTGAGCAACAAAAACTATACTTGACTAGTCTGATGTCAGATGACTGACTGAAGATCTGCATAGTCACGCTGGTTGGTTGCTGAAGACCCATTTGTATAAGCCCTTCAATACGGCTGAGAATCAGCAGGAAGCACGGAAAGATCTGCCTGGCAACAAGGCTAAAAATAGAATCAGTATGAAGCCGTGGAACGGGTGTGAAAATAAGAGCAGAGCATGAACCAAGTCAACCTTCCTCTGTATGCAAAGTTATACAAATACAAGGGTAATATTCTTCACCAAAGATTCCCTTTCTAGTGCTCTCTGCTTTCCCTTTCTAGTGCTTTTGGGGGGCAAGTTTCAAATAATGCAGTGGAAGTATTATTTTATCCAAGAAATATTTTGATTAAAAACCTGAAATTACTTAACAGTTATTAAATTCACATTTATAATTTTATAAAGTTGTGACTATTATTTTTATTAATGGAGAGCTAGTATCAAGAAATTGCTATACACAAGCAAATACAGTTATCTCTCATGTTTATTTACATTTCCCAGCCTTTCTTCGAAAAGCACTGAGTTGCATACAAGAAGCTTCCTCTAGATCATTGAAGGTTCATACATTTTCGCAGAAGGATCTTCAAAAGGGTAAAATGAGCCTTTGCCTTCCCTTAGGTTAAGTACAGTCTAGAGTGGAACATCCATGCTGGTATATAACTGGTGGTGAAGGGGAGAGGGTAGATTTATATGGTCCTATTTGTGCTTGTGGTGGACTGATTGAGCCCACAGAGTCTTTCTACTTATCCTCATTATCAGCCCTATGAAGAAGTTAGGCTAAGGGACAACACAGTTACTCAGTAAACATCATAACCAAACAGATTTGAATGCAGATCTCTTTCTGATGGGTCTAATCAATCAAGTTATTTCAACAGAAACTTCATTCCTACCTTTCCGTTTTCATTCTAATAAACTGACAGTTTATGTAACTGAAATTATGTCCAGATGTTGCATAGATAATAAAATAAGAAAAAATACACAAATTTTATATGGATGTTTACTGTCATAATTGGGCCAGGCAGAAATTTGGTTTACTAAACAACTTTCACAGATGCCAGTGAGCACCAAAATGGTTTTATCTGATGAGTAAGGGAAGTACAGACAAGGTATGGTTTTCAAAACTTGGATTTATGCCCTGTTCTCCAAATCAATAACTAAGGTGGAATGCAGCCCCCCCACCTGACTCACAGATGGGTGTGTGGAGGGTGAGAAGTATCAGAATCACATTTCAAAAGAGGATGACTTCAGAGATGCCTTCAGGAAGGCAAGGGTAGACACTGCTTTGCCTGAATTTCTTGAGTGCAGCCTTACCTGCCACATTCCAGGCACTGGTTTAGCACAGAGACTGCTGCTTCTGTTGGCTTAACAGAAGAGATGTATACATTTGATGTCATTCTTTGCCAACCAATGTATACAAATGTTAAAGGGCATCAGTGAAAGTATCAGTCCTGTGGGGACACCATACTCCACTAAGATGATTGCCTATCACTGGATTTAACCTGTTACCTTCTGTGTCTCAAGCAGATGCTTTACCAGTGAGCCACAGCCCCTCCCCTGGAGCTGCTCTGCTACCACTTTTTCTATTCATTTGCATAAGCACTGGAGGTTGGAAATAGGTCGATAACTGTTATCCACAGGCATGAATGTTTCTTCACAGGCAATGAAGGCCTACTTTAATAGTGAAGAAAAACTCCCACCAAAAATGAGCTGTTAATTCTTTCCAACAAAGAGTTTACAAAAGTAAGGCAAGGTTTGATTAGCCATGATAAGCACATATTCAGTTTCCCCAAGATTTTGTCCCCACCCATCAGTAAAAGAGATGGTCTGAAACTATCCACCAAACATGGGTAAGTCCACACTCCTGAAACACTAGGCTTGTTATTTAAGTACATGGAGTCCAGATCAGAGAGATTTTATAAGTAAAGAATCTACCAAACATGACTGTGCCCTTCTAGTACTTTCTCCACCCAGAACTAGGGCCTTCTGTTAGTAGATGCCAGGCCAGGCCGCTTAAATCTGTTTCTTGATTCTGGAAATTCTGCAGGGTGGAGAGCGTGCATGGCCGCTCTAGAGTTATGAAATGTTTGAATTCGATATAAATTAACATGGTATGGTGGCATACACACATTTATGCAGGGTCCTCTGAATTTAAAACAAATTAAAAGAACGACACTTTTCCTTTACACTAGCACTGGGCATCAATGGCCATGTTCTGCAATACTTTTTAAACATATAAGCTTGCTTGAATGAGTCACATGTCTTTCCAATAAGGAGAAATGACACTGAAAACCTATGCTAAAAAGCTTCTATCTTCAAATAAACAGAAGAGATGATACCAGAATGACCAGACTTCTGTCATAAATCTTTAATAAGTAACCTGAGAAGCAACTTCAATAGTGCAGTGCAATAGTTAGCAAAACAGAATTCTGATTCCAGAACTGACAGTTATAACTTCAGATAAAATATTTAATTCCACCAAATAAAAAGACAGGAAGTTAAACAGAAAAAGAGATCATGGACATAACATCTCCTACTATCCTGCAGGGCAGAAAGTAAGAGGGTTTAAAACAATTATTTCTTCAGTAAAGACAATTGCATCAGGCAGAACACTCATCTATTTGTAATTATGACACTGTTGCAAAAAGAAAGGCCATTTATTACCCTCCTTTTAACCAACCCCGATGTTCCTCTAATAATGCCACAGAAACAAGAGATACCAAATGACAGAAAAGGATGTACCTAAAACAAGTGCATAACCTTAATGAAACTGTAATCATAGCTTATTTGGAATCCTAATTTTTATGGGGAACCTCTCACTTTATTATGGAGACCATGACTATGTCTTCAGTCACTCATATTTTGAGATAGCTGAGCACTTAGAGAACAACCAGTGGATTTACCGTGAGGGGTCCTTCTCCTCTGAGGTCTGGAGGACATCTTGTGTGGGTGATTCCCACCAATCATCAGGGAGGCAGGACTAAGTTAAACTTCTTCTTGTTTCCTTTGTGGGAGTCACCCTAGGCTCAGTTCAGGTACTCCAAAAGCACATATGAGATAACATGTTAATACTGAGGAAATTTGAACTAGTAAGTTAACATGAACCAGAACTGGAAGAACAATAAAAATACAAATAACAAACTCTCTATAATGAAACCAAATCTCCGAAGGTCTCTCTCCTCTCATTCTGTTTCTCTCTTTCTCTCGTCTCCTTCCAGTTGTGTATGTGCTAGCAGTAGGTCTGCGTCAGGGATGATGACCCGGGAGGGCCAAGATGTCCTCCAGACCTCAGAGGAGAAGGACCCCTCACGGTAAGTCCACTGGTCATTCTCCCTCTGAGGTGGAGGCCATCTTGTGTGGAATCTCCCAGAGCAATGTCCCTAAGTACTGGGCGGGGGGTCGTCAACCATAGAGAGGACAGACTGCAGCACTCGACGACCAAAGGCCACATCTGCTGAATCAAACACATTAATTTTATAGTGCCTGATAAATGTGGACAATGATGACCATTTAGCAGCTTTACAGATTCTTCCATTGAAGCTCTGTTCTTGAAGGCTGCGCTAGTAGCTGCACTGCGGAGAGGATGGGCTGTGATGCCCTCAGGAACTTTCATCTTCGAACTTCCATATGCCTCGGCAATGCAAGTTCTTAGGGCTGAACTTATGGCTGATGTGGACATCTTTTTACCAGTATGTGGAGGAGAGATATTAATGAACAGAGCCTCCTTATGTCTGATGGCCACTGTTCTCAAAATGTAGCATTTTAGTGCTCACCTCGCATCCAGGGTATGCCATGTCTTCTCTGTAGAAGGACTGGGATTAGGAGAAAAGGAAGGCAAACATATCTCCTGAGATCTATGGAACCTAGTGTTCACCTTCACACAGAAGGAAGGGTCCGTTCATAGCACCCTTTTGTTTTTTATGAAAAACGCAAAGTTCCTTCTGTATAGACAGATCTCCCAGCTCTGAAATCCTTCGAGCCGAAGTGATTGCCACCAGAAATAGAGTCTTCATTCTCAGATATTTTAGATAAATGGTTTTCAAAGGCTCAAACGGTTGTTTTGTTAAGGCTGAGAGGACTGTATTAAGTCTCCACATGGGAAACCTGTGCTGTTGTGGAGGACCTATGGACATGGCTCCTTTTAAGAAATGACAAACATGGGGATGCTGAGATATGGAGAAACCACCATAACATGGGAGGACTGTGGTCAGCGCTGCCCTCTGTCTCTTAAGGGTGGCGGCCCAAAGTCTGCTGGAACGGCCATTCTGTAGGAATTCAAAGACATGATAAATCTTGGGATGCAGCGGATCGACCTTTTTCCTCCGCCACCATCATACAAAGGCTTTCCATGTAATGTTGTATGTGTGTGAGGTGGAAGGTTTTCGAGAGGCCACCATTGTTTCAATGACTGAGGAGCTGTAGCAGAGACTCAGGAGTTTATTCCTTCCAAACCCAGGCGGTCAAACGGAACCACCCTGGATAGGAGTGGTGGAATGGACCTTGGAGCAGCATATCGTGTGACACCGGAAGAACTAATGGGGCAGTCACCTTCATTTCTTGAAGAGATGTGAACCAAGGTCAATGAGGCCAATATGGTGCTACTACAATGACTTCGGCCTCTAACTCTCTTATCCTTCGAAGTAGTCTGGGAAATACCAGCAATGGAGGGAATGCATAAAGAAGACATGCAGGCCAGGGAGCCAGAAGAGCATCTGTCCCCGTCGCTAAAGGATGACAGGACCTTGTAAAATATCTGTCCAGTTTATTGTTGTTCGGAGAGGCAAAGCGGTCCACCAGTGGAACTCTCAACTTGGACTGGATTAGTCGGAAGAGGTCCCTGTGCAGCGACCATGCGCCTTCTTGAATCGTCCGGCAACTCAACCAATCAGCCTGTCTGTTGACAGTGCTCTTCATATGTTCCACTCTGAATGAGGCTATGTGGTTTTCTGCCCAAGACAATAAGAGAGTCGCTTCCCAATGAAGTGCAAGGGACCGAAATCCCCCGTTTGTTTAGATAGGTCCTTGGCCAAGATGTTGTCAGTGCGTATAAGGACATGATGTTCCTGAACTTGACTCATAAAGTTGCTGAAGTGCTAGCCGAATGGGCCGAAGCTCCAGCAGGTTGATTGGAAGCGTCGTCTCTCCTGTTGACCATTTGCCTTGGACTGCTCGATGGTCTAGCATGGCTCCCCACCTGGATAAGCTGGCACCTGTGAATATCTGCAGGTGGTCTTGAATCCAGAAGGTCTTGCCTTGAGATAGATAGTTCAGCCTGGTCCACCAGCGGAGGCTTGACTTCACTAGCAGTGGTAGTTTTAATGAGAATTCCAGCTTCAGGGCAATGGAATTCTGGTATGGGTGAAGAAGCTTTTGTAATTGTCTGGAATGAAATCTTCCCCATTGGAAAGTATCAAAGGCTGCAACCATGAGTCCCATCATCTTGGTGAGAATGGATAAGGATGATGTCCTTGCTTGGATGATCTGTGTTGCCAGGTCCTTGATCTTCTTTGCCTTTGCAACAGGAAGGGAATAGTTTCTTTGCATTGGTGTCTATTATTACTCCCAAGTGTAACCTCTGGCATGGTTTCAGGGAGCTCTTTTGCAGGTTGACGGGGAACCCGAAGGCCTGTAAGCATTGTATGGCTGTGTGTGTGTCCCTTTGTGCCTGGTCCCGTGATGGTGATTGGATCAAAATGTTGTCCCAGTACAGATGGACATATATGCCCTTTTCCCGGAGACAAACATAGAGTGAATCAGTATCTTCGTGAATATGCATAGAGCAGATGAAAGACTGAAGGGCAGGGCCCGAAACTGTAGGTGTTCCTCCCCCACACAGAAACGTAGGAATCTCTGGTGTTGATGGAATATCGGGATGTGTAGATAGGCTTCTGTAAGATCTATGGAAGACAGGAACTCCCCAGGTAAGAGGGACTCTGCTATGGATCTTAAGGATTCAATTCGGAAATGTTTGAGATCTACATACCGGTTTAAGTATTTCAGATCTAGAACTGCACTCCAATCTCTGTTTTTCTTGGGAACCATGAAGAAAATGGAATAAACCCTGTTCCGACAGTCTTCTATGGGAATGGGTTCTATGGCCTGAATGCTCAATAGGTGATCTATTGCAGACCTGGTTCTTGCCACCTTCACTGGATTTCTGTGAACCGGAGAAACAACAAAACGTTGAGGTGGGGTGGAAAGAAACTCTATTTTGTAACCTTGTGTGACAATGTCTATGGTCCACGCATCTGGATGTGAGGAAAACCACTCCTGTTTGAATAGGCGTAGGTGTCCCCCACTGGAGGGATCAAGTAGTCATGCTTTAGGGGTTTGGGGGTCTCCTCCTCTGCCAAATCTACCTCTAGAGGATCTGGGAAACCTGCTGTTGGTGTTGAAGCCACCACGGTGAAAGGATTGCTTGTTATTCCCCCAGGAAGGTCATCTGGAATCTTGTCTAAACCTGGGGATGTAAGTATAGGGACGAAAGGAGGGGGAAGGGCTTGCTGTACTCTTATCTTCCAGACGCACATACTTGGGCAAGGCTTTTTTCTTATCACGGGTCTCCACTAGTATTTTCTCTAGGGAGTCTCCAAACAACTTGGTCCCTTGGAAGGGGTATGCAGAGACAATAGCTTTAGATTGATAGTCAGCTGGCCAGCCTTCAGCCAGACTATGCGCCAAGCCACCAAAGCTGAAGCAAGGAGCCTAGATGCAAGGACCATGGAGTCTAAGGTTGCATCAGCAGTGTAAAAAATTGCTTTGAGGATCCTATTTGCTCCTTCAAGTGATCTTTGACTGTTTTCTGGTAGCATTTGAATTAATCACCCACACAAGATGGCCTCCACCTCAGAGGAAGAAATAAGACATTTTTACCCCTGTAAATCTTGGAAACATTTAGGAAGCATACAGTATCCTGTCTGAACCCGTGGGCTAGAGAAAAAGATGGAAGAAGTGTCAGACAAATGAGTGAAGCGAAGGCACACTTAATATTGTGATATAACTTACAAATCTGTGTTCCACCTCTCTGCCCTGAAAAGTGCCATCAAGGCAGCTAACGAATTCAAATATACATAAAAGAAGCACATTTTGAAACCAATCAAAAAAAGAACAGTAACATCTTTAAAACAATTAAAACACACACAAAGTCATAAAAAGAACAATTAAAACACTGGGCAGGAAGGAGGGATCACTAAGGGAATGCCAAATGAAACAATAAAGTCTTCTCCAACCGGCAGAATATGGCAACAGAAGGCAACCGACCAATATTCCTGGGGAGAGAGTTCCACAGCTTTTGTGCTACAACTGAGGAGATCCATTTCTGGGTTGCCATCGGCTTAATACCAAAAGGTGCTGCAAATAGACAACATTGTTGTTACCAAGAACACTTCCCCATGAGGGATGCAGGGCCTGAGAGTTACTTTTGAGGGTGCTGTGACTGACTCCCTTCCCTAAGGGCTCCTTCCTCAGAGTTGGGGCAACACCCTGCTGGGCACATTTGCTGCTGCATCATCATGCCAAACCCTGCACTTTCAGTGGCAAGGGTGTCACCACAGGGCCTGCTGTGCTGGGGTTACGCAACACCATACACCAACCCTTAACCCTCTGAGTGCAGAGAAAGGAAGGCAGCGAAAGGTGGGTACAAAGCACTCCTAAGTTTCAGCAACAGAACACACTGGAACAGTGGAGCTTGTACAGGAGGGCCACTGCCATCACTCTCCCACCAGGTGATAGCCCATGGTGTGGGGTAACCAGCACAGCCCCACTCTCAGCAGCTGAGACATGCACAGCCCTACTCTGGTACCTTCCTGCCATACTGCTAGACAGCAGCCTGCACAGAGGTCGCCTAGTGCTCATGCCTTGAGCAGCAGACATAGAGGCATTTGCCTATCCTGAGCATGCAAGGGGAGGGAGGACCAACATCCACAACTAGATAGCTATGAACTACCAACCACTCAGTCACCTGGTTGGCATGCCCTGGAGTACAGCAACACCTAGACTTATTACTCTTATATTTTTGGCACACGTATGTACTCAGAAAGAGACTATACTCCAACACAAAAGCCAGGCTGTTGGAAGAAAGAAATATAATGCAATAGCTAGGAAATGGCCATCACCAAAGGAACATCCTCCCTCACTTTCTCCAAATTGGCCCAGGTGGCTAGTATTTTTATTTTCCCGAAGAGATGAATGCTACTGTTTACAGAAACAACCATCCTTCTGAGCAAGACTTTCAGGGATAGAAATGCACAGGGCTGAGTTAAGCCTAACAATAATCATGAATCACAAGAAAGAATTTTAACCCAATCAAGTGCTAATAAAATGTTCTGGTAATTATTAATTTCATTTTCTGAAAGATACCTTGAGAAAATGCGCTTCCTGAAGAACCAACATTTGATGTACGAAAGTATATTACTATAGTGCTTCCATATGAATCAATGTTGAAGAATGAAACAAAAATTCTAGATTTTTTTTTTAAAAAAAAATAATATTATGCCTTTAACTCAGCTTCATAACTCAAGTATTGCTACAGTAACTTGGATGGGCACAAAGGCAGATGCTCAGAATACACATCAATAATTTAACATAAATTGCTAAAAACTAAAATATTTAAAAAACTAAACATTAAAAGCTAAAATATTTCCTATTTTACAAAGCAGTGAACGATTTTATTTTACTTTGTCACATTCAAGTGTGAAAAAACTGTAGACTCTTGAAAGAAATAACAGAACAGAAATTCTGAGCACCATTGTTTGTTTTCTGATGCGCCAGAATTTTGCACTCACATTTGGCAAAACATACTTGTGCAAGGAACTTTAACTTAACCAGGTAATCTCAGACTCTAAGAGCCTGAAGGTCAATTGCTTTGAGAAAGGGTGTCTACAAGAGAAGATGTGTATCAAAGCCTGAATATCAGCGTAGATCCATACCCTTAAAACTCTCTTTATCATTTTGAAATCATTTTTCTATTATTTACTTTGAGGGACATTTCAGATTTTCCCAAATGGATGTGCAGTAATAGGAATGAATAAAATTTGAGCACACACCTTTTATTGTGGGACCATCACATTTGCTTGTCAAGATTGTCATCTCAGAATTGTTACCATTAAAAAATACAGTTTCTCCCTCCAATATGCCCAGGAGCCCATAGATCTCCATATATCTTCTGCACCAGTACCCTATCTTACAGTACAACAAAATACACTGCTTTAAGAAACATTATGAAATCAGACTCTGACAACAAGATCTTGTCAAGGTCTGCCAAAGGAACCAGATGTCTTACCTGGAGGCAGTTCAACACGTATAAAGTCAACTTTCTCCTTGATGCAAATCATACTGACTCTGTTCAGTTGCTTAAATATTAAATAGCAGACTATCACTTCTAAGTCAGCCATCTTGAAAACAAACCATATTTCCCTTCACATAAACAAGGTATGTCACATGTTTTTAAAAAGCAAACTACTGTCACCCACATTTGTAGATTAGGACATGATGAAAATTTTTATTCACACCACAAACGTTTATAAGGATTCACATCAGCTCTTACAAGATTATAGTCTGCAACTGCCGGCTGCAATACCAAGCTTTTAGAATGAGGCAATTCGTACCGCTTGCTGCAGTGCCAGCAGTTTCCTGCATAGAAAATGTGTACTGTGCAGCAAGAGATCTACCTCATACCATGCAGTAGATGACACATAGTGGACCCAGAAGAAAGCAGCATATAAAACAAGGCAACAGTATTCCCAACTGCATACAGTTCTTACATTTACCCTCCCACAATCCTAAAATCCACTGCAATTTTTTCCTCCTTTCAAAAAAGCTAAAGTCCATGACAAAAGCTAAAGCTAACCCAGAAGCTGGATGGTACGAGTAAAAAGTACATAAATAATATCGCTAAGTAAAGTCATACCTGTCTTCCAAGTTTGAAGACCAGGGGTTCTGATTGTATACGGTTATGTTGATAAATAACCCAGCTAGCAAGAGTTAAGCAAATATGGTATTTTCAACACACTTTTTGCCAAAACAATAGTATTTGACCAAAAAAAATGTAAGACTTTTTGTTTGGCAGGAGAGCAAATAGTATTCTAACCAAAACACTTTTTGAGGGGAAGCAGGGTTTAAATCTCTACTATGCCAACTGACACTACTGTTATACAATCATATATGGCAAAGTGGAAGAGCCCCCAGCTTCCACAGGAAATAGTGGTTTTCTTTCTCATGGAGCAATAAAAGCTCCATGTGCTCCATGAGAAAGAAAACCACTATTTTCATTCATGAGCACATTAAAAGCTAAACATTAATGGGGAAAGACTTAGCTGCACCCCCCCCAACCCCTCTCTCCCAGAGGGGTCTCCTGACCTTCAAGAGCAGTTTCCTGGGTGACCCATAAGACAAGGGGAAATTGTGCTCTTTCCACAAACCAACTCATGGAAACTCGGAACACCTATAAGAGTGGGGGCCAATTAGGATGGCCTGCTCCAGGATTCTAATGGACCCCGAACATTTTCTATCATCTTGGAGATTATCTGGTCAGTAAATCTGGTATTGAGAAATGCAATGAGCCCCAGGTGGTACACACTTTTGTCCCCTAGTGTTGTCTCCCCTTGTACTTACTTTACAGCTACTTGATCTACTGAGGCACTTTGGCAAAAGGTTACAGAACAAATGGAGAACAGCTTGAAGCAAATGTGACAGAACATGAATAAGTCACATATTACTGAGTTTACACTGTAGTGGTGATAATGGCAAACTGCACTCTGGAAAATGGACTGGCCCACTGCAACTCTTTTATAATGCATTTTGTGGATAAAACTGCTTTCATCTGCTACAACTTAGATGACATTGCTGGTTCAATTCAATCTTAGGATGCTATTGGAGTGCAGTCAAGTTCTAGCTATAAGGAGGGGCGTGGCTTAGCATCGGTGCATGGAGGACGCATAACGAACTGACTCCTCCACCCCTCTCTTTCTTTACCTCGAGAAAACCTCCATTAACAATCCTCAACTACTTCTTTTATTATGGGAAAATCCGGGAACCTGAAGGCAAAAAAGGACCCACAAACACCTCAAAAAACTATTCAATTCTCATAGATAACCAAGAAATAGTTAAAAAATTACATGAAGAGACAGATTTATATTTCCAAGCGAACATACAAAAGGAAGTAAAAATTCAAACTGTGTGGGATGCGTACAAAGCAATGATGAGAGGATTATTGATATCACTGAATGCTAAAGACAATAAAAAGAAAAGAGAACAATATGAAAACATTGTACAAGCCATTAAAAGAAAAGAAAAGGAACTGAAGAACAGACCAGGAAAAAAGAGACTACAAAAGGAAATTTGGATGTTACAAGACCAAGCAAAAGCTATTTTGAATCAAGAGACTTACTGGAACCTGAAGAAACTGCAACAAAAAGCATTTGAAGGTGCAAACAAACCCGGAAAATATTTAGCATGGCAATTAAAGAAAAAACATGAAAATAAATTTATTACTAAAGTGATACGGGACAATGTTGAGATAATAGACAATAAGGGAATAAAAAGAGAATTTTTTAAATACTATGCAAAGCTTTTTAAGCAGGAAAATAAAGACAGAAGAAGGATTAAAGAATACCTACAGTCATTAAAATTACCAAAACCAACAGAGAAAATTAAAGAACTATTTAACAGCCCAATATCACTACAAGAGATTAAAAATGCAATAAATGACTCAAAACTAGGGAAAGCACCTGGATCAGATGGATTTACAGCTAAGTTTTATAAATCACTACAGGAATCGATCTCACCAGTGTTATTGCTATTAATGAATGACATAGGAGTGACGGGTGAGGTCCCGGAGACTTGGAAAGAAGCAACCATCTCACTCATTCCGAAAGAAAGTCTAGATTTAACCAATGTTAAAAATTATAGACCAATTTCTTTGTTAAACAATGACTATAAGATTTTTGCCAAGATTATAGCTGATAGGCTTAAGGAACATCTTAAAGAGACTATACAGACAGAACAAGCAGGATTTTTACCTAATCACCAAATAAGAGACAATTTAAGAGTAGTGGTGGATGCTATAGAGTACTATGATAAACATCCAGAGAAGGAAGTGGGCTTTCTTTTTTTAGATGCGGAGAAAGCGTTTGACAATTTAAATTGGGATTTTATGTTTGAAGTGCTGGAACATCTTGAAATTGGAGACTATATGTTTAATCTTATTAAGTCAATATATAGAGAACAGAAATCCTCTTTAATAATTAATACTGAAAAAACAGATTACTTTAAAGTGGAAAAAGGAACATGACAAGGATGCCCACTTTCACCGTTGCTATTTATTTGGATTTTGGAAGTCTTGCTACTAAATTTGAAAGAAGATAAAGAAATTAAAGGCTTAACAATAAAAGGTTTTTCTTTTAAATACAGAGCCTTTGCAGACGATGTGATGTTTATAGCCGAAGACCCTATGACTACACTACCATATTTGTTGCAGAAAGTAAGAGAGTTTGGTGATTTGGCTGGGTTTTATGTAAATAAGAACAAATCGAAAGTGATGTGTAAAAATATGTCAAATAATAAGCAAATTGAATTACAAAATCTTATAGAATGTGAAGTGGTGAAAAAGACAAAATATCTAGGTGTAAACCTAACAATGAAAAACATTGATTTGTATAAGAATAATTATGAGAAATTATGGCAGCAAATTATGCAAGATATTAAAAGGTGGAATGTATTAAATTTGTCACTGTTGGGTAGAATTGCAGTGGTTAAAATGAATGTGCTACCAAGAATAATGTTTCTGTTTCAAACTATTCCGATTGTGAAAGATGTAAAAACATTCAAATGCTGGCAGAAGGAATTGACCAAGTTTGTGTGGGGAGGGAAAAAACCAAGAATTAAGATGAAAATAATGTGTGATGCTAAAGAGAGAGGTGGGTTCCAGTTACCAAACTTAAGGCTATATCATGATGCAGTATGTTTGACTTGGGTAGGGACATGGACTATGTTACAAGATAGAAAGTTATTGTACCTGGAAGGTCATGACTGTAGGTTTGGGTGGCACGCATATTTGTATTATGGTAAAACAAAAATGGACAATATGTTTAAGCATCATTATTTGAGAAGAACACTAATCGATACGTGGACAAGATATAAAAACTTTTTTCCAGAAGAAATACCGATGTGGATTGTACCTGCAGAAGTTTTAAATCCATCATCTCACTACAAAGGACAAGACTGGTTGAAATATAGAGACCTGTTAACAAGACATGGTAAAGACTTTAAATTGAAGGAGCAGCAGCAGTTGGACTTTGATTATGGCTGGTTAAGGTACAGACAAATATATGATATGTACAGAAGTGATAAAAAATCTGGTTTTAGAGAAAAAAATAATGAAATAGAACAAATTTGGGAGGAAGATGGGAAAAAATGATTTCTAAAACGTATAAAGTATTGTTAAAATGGTTTAATGCTGATGAAATGGTAAAGGAACAAATGGTAAAATGGGCGATAAACTTAAACAAAGACACTGAAATGGAATCTTGGGAATTTTTATGGAAAAATGCTATGAGTATTTCTACATGTTATAATCTAAAAGAGAACTGTTTTAAAATGATGTATAGATGGTATATGACACCCCAAAAAATTGCAAATATTAATCAAACTATGTCTAACAAATGTTGGAAATGTAAAAAGAAAGAAGGTTCTTTTTATCATATGTGGTGGACTTGTGATAAAACGAAGACTTATTGGTCTATAATACATGCAGAAATGGAAAAAAAATTGAAATGTACATTTAAGAAGTTGCCTGAAATGTTATTGCTTGGACTTAAACTAGAAGAGATAAATGTAAAGAAAAGGACAATAATATGGTATATGATAACAACAGCAAGAATGGTGTATGCACAAAATTGGAAAAATGAAAAAATACCAGAAGTGTGGGAATGGTTGAAAAAATTGTTATATATGGCTGAAATGGATAAGTGGACTAGAAAATTGAATAATCTGTACTCAGAGACCTTTTTAGAGGATTGGAAGGATTTGAAAGAATATGTTGAAAAATATTGGGATATGAAAAATTACATTTATACATGGATATAATAGCATAAATGAATAGAAATAGAGTATATGGATGTATTAATGAAAATTAGAAAATGAATATGTTTTTTAGAATTATATAAGAGTATAGAGAATAAGAATTGGTGTTTAAATATTTTAAGATATATAACCGTTACCAGAAATGTAAACATAGATATAAGTATTACTATTTTGGATAAAATGGAAAATGTGTTATGCTTCAGATGCGGTGGGAAACCACCAACACAAGATAAGAACAAAAATGTACAAATAGAACAAAATGTTATATAATATAGAAAAAGGGATTTGTATAATACAAATGTATCAATTTTGATGTTTTGAAAAATAAAAAATTTTTATACAAAAAAAAAAAAACTATTCAATTCTTTACTAAAGAAGAAGCTCGGAAATCTGCGGCCTCCTCTCAACATCTCAACAAAATGGCCGAGAGGACTCCGGTTCCTGAAGACGATGGCTCCGCTCTCTCCCGGTATGAGTTCCTCACAACGATAAATCACCTGGAGGAAACCACTGCCGAGCAGATCCATAAAGCCATTAAGCCCCTTATGGACAAACTAAAATTTATTACGGAGACCCTGGCCAAAGTATCAAAAGTGGCCGAATCCGCCATGGAGAGCGCCATAGCGACACAAGAAAGTACCTAACAACTTCAACGGTCGGAAGAGTGGGCCCGCTCCAAGATCCTTACCTTAGAAAACCGCTAAACGAAAGAAATTTGAAATTCCGGGGAATTCCCAAGTCCTCTGAAGGTGAGACTGAAATTAAATATTTTTTGGCTAATTGGCTAGCGAAATCCCTGGAACTGGAGGACAATGTGGCTCCTTTAATAGATAAGGCGTATCATCTCGGCCCTAGTCAATGCCGACCTGACTCCTTCGTGCGAGATATTTTATCCACCTTTCCTGATAGCCGCACACGTGACACTATATTATGTAAATCTCGACTGGAGGGCGGCTTAGTGTTTCAAAATAAAAAGGTGTTGGTACTGCTTGATCTTTAACCTGAGACCCTTCAGCATCGACGGTCTCTTAAGCCTATTATTCAGCTGTTGAATGAGAATAAAGTCCGTTTTAGATGGTCATCGCCTTGCAAACTCCTTGTGATACACCAGGGACAAAGACTTTGTGCTTCTGACTTAACAAGCGGCCATAAGCTTCTCACCACTTTAGGGATTGACTTTCATCTTCCCCCTTCACCCACCCCAGAGGAATCTTCCACGGCTGAAGCTGAGACCTCATTCCAGTGGATCAGAGTGCAACGCAAACCGGTTCCATAAGTGACCTTACTATCTGCAAGCAGCCTAGTGTTTACTTTCTTTTATTCAGAGTCTTAATTTGAGGAAAAGATTCCTTATTTGAAAGCCTGTATTTTTATGGTTAACCTGCTTTGAGTTTAAGAAAACTATTTTGTGATTAATTGAAATATTATGGTGAAGATAACCTTGCTATATTTTATATTATATTTTTATTTTATGTTTTTTACTTTTGTTGTTATACGGTGAAGTTAACCTTATATAACTATTTGGGTTTTTTTCTTAATTTAAATGTAATTTTAGATTAGACAGGTCCTTATTATGGCATATATTTATTTTATATTAAAAACATATATTAAGAACATATCTTAAAACCTTTAGGAAGATATAATAATGACCTATAACTTATTTGTATCGGAATTTATAAGGTGAAGTCAACCTACCTTGGGTTTTTTTATGATAACTTGGATCTTATTTTTGTTTTGTTTGTTTTTTATAACAGGCTCTTTTAGTTCTACAATTTTGGCAGCGGATACTTTGGAACAAATTATTTACAATATTTTAAATACTTCTATAATACCAAAAAGGTTTTATTTTGACATCCATTTTGAAGGAGGTCATTATTTCATTATTAATAATTTACTAAGAGGGGTGGGGGAAACCATTTTCTACCCCCCACACACACACACCATTGTTTTCTTTTTGTAGAATCACTTGAGTTTGATGTTATGAGTGTGTGCCTTGCATTGACAGGGCCAGCTGACTTAAAGTACCCTCATTTAGAGGGAACGTTTTCAACTCAATTGAATACAATGTTGTGTTTAATGTTGTTATTGTTTTTTAAAACTAGTTTCCTCTCACAGTTAATATATTGTCATGACCCAATTACTGATTTTATAAGGTTTGGTATTTCTTTTTTGAAGGTTGAGATTAATCCTTATTTTCGACTGAATATTGGACATTTCCCACAGAGTACTTTTTCCACTATCCACCATGAATAACACACTCAAAATTTTTGTCATTAAACTGTAGAGGTCTAAATGACAGAATCAAATCTTTTAAAATGGCCTCGGCACTTTCTAAAATGCGTCCTGACATAGTACTTCTGCAGGAGACACATCTTTAAAAAATAGACAAACCTACACTTCGCTCAAAATGGTTTCTTTTGCAATACCAATGTGCTGGCACTTCCAAATCTAGAGGTATGTCAATTCTTTTATCCAAAAATGTTCAATTCAATTTATATTCTAAGCAAATAGACCCAATGGGAAGATTTCTTTTTATAAAAGGTCTGCTAAACAATTTACCTTTTACTATAGCGTCTATATATGCTCCCAATTCAGGACAGGAAATATTTTTAACGGACACTATGGCCAAATTAGATGATTTTTATGATGGTCAAATCATAATAGGCGGTGACTTCAATTGTATTGCTGATCCACAGTGGGATAGATCTTATAAACCCTACACCTCACTTTCACAACTACTCAAAAAACGCAAACAAAACCAAACTGTACTGCAATCTCTTTTTGACAAATATGCCCTACAAGACGTGTGGCATGCAAAGCACCCCGGCATGATTATTCCCCCAGATTTGATATTTATACGTGCATTGATTATGTTTTAATTTTGAATTCATTGATATCACAGGTTCAGTGCGCGGATATAGGTCTTAGAACTTTATCTGACCATGCATGGACGGAATGTACTTTAATTTTTGATAGCACTCCCCGAAAACCTTTTTCTTAGTCACTTAATAGAAGTATTTTATTTCATCCTCAAATTAGTTCAAATATAGATGATACCATTAAAGAATATTTTAGAAACAATGAATCTTGAGGAGTCCCTGTACATATTGTCTGGGATGCGTTAAAAGTGCTTTTACGGGGGGGAAATTATTTCTTTGACAGCTTATTATAATAAAACCAAGAATTAGCTAAACAAGAACTGTTGTCTCATATAAAACAACTTGAGGATTCTCATAAGAAAACAGGTTCCAGTTGTACTTACAAACAATTGATTGCAGAACGGAAAAAAATGGAGATTATGGAAACCACTCAAATTCAGAATAATCTATTACATTTAAAACATAAATACTGGTTTAAACACCCGAGATCTCTCAAATTATTAAAATGGAGACTAAATAAACAACAGGCTAGCAGACACATCAATGTTCTTCGCAATATGCAAGGTAATTTGACCTCATCTATCAAAGAAATATCTGAACTATTTGTACAATATTATAGTAAACTATATCGTTCAGAAGATCCTTCTCAAAGTAATATTGAATCTTTTTGATCCTCTAATGCAATATTTAAGAAATTAAGTTTAGAGCATCGCCAAATTATGGAAGCCCCTATTACTACGGCAGAAGGTCTTGAGGTCATAAAACAACAAAAACCAAACAAAGCTCCTGGAAGGTATGGCCCCCCTCCGAATTTTACAGTTTGCCCAGCAATTAATTCCTTATATGCAAACTACTTGTAATTCTATTCTTCAAACAGTACTTTTGCTGGAATCGTGGCTTCAAGCCAAAATTATTGTAATCCCCCCAAAAGGAAGAGACAATTTGACACCTCAATCATATCACCCAATTTCGCTATTAAACAATGACTATAAAATCTTTACTACTATCCTTACTTCTAGACTTAATACGTTAATAGGAAATTATATACACCATAATCAATCTGGCTTTATTCCCAGACGTGATATAACAGATAACATTAGGAAAACCATTGGAATCATTCATTACTCCAAAACTAAATTGAAAAACATTGGCCTACTAGCTTTAGATATAGAAAAAGCCTTTGAAAAGGTTGAACCTCAATTTTTACTTACAGTACTAAAAGAAATGGGTTTTGGTACAACCTTTCAGAGAGTTATTAAATCTCTTTATTCGGCACCAACCGCTCAAATTTCGCTAAACAATATAATTTCTAATGGACTTACCTCTTACACGTGGCACTAGACAGGGGTGTCCTTTGTCACCCCTGCTTTTTGCCACTGCAATTGAACCATTAGGGGATAAAATTAGATCCTCATCAGGTATTTCAGGTTTGTCTTTTCAACACATTGATTTTAAAATTAATCTGTTTGCGGACAACTTTGTTTTGTATTTGTCCAACCTTGAATCTTCTTTACCGCAACTGGAATCTTTACTTTCTGAATTTGCCACAGTCTCAGGATTAGCAGTTAACCAATCTAAAACCACCTTGTATCCTATTAATCTTTTAGACCAGACTAAACATTTTATAGAACGCAACTATCGTTATCAATGGATCCAAATTTACTGGTCTTATTTGGGTGCTAAAATTCCTCTTCATATTAAAAATCTTTTCCGTATAAACTACATAGATATGATTGATAAGACTAAATCTTTACTTGAACAATGGCATAAAGAAAGGTTGTCTTGGTTAGAACGGACCTAGGTTCTTAAAACTTTTGTTTTCCCTAAATTTTTATACTTATTTTGAGCCCTTCCCCTCTTTATTCCAACCTCCTTTTTCAAACAATGGCAACTTCTCTGGTCACAGTTTATATGGGGCTATAGAAAACCACGAATTCAATTTTCAACTTTGAGACGATTGCCACAACTGGGAGGAGTGTCCTTGCGAGACCTCAAACTTTATTATGATGTCTCCATATTATCTACCTTAATTAAAATTTTAAAATCTGATCCCCAATCAGATTGGGTTTCCTTAGACGAATATTTTATGGAACACATTATATAGCTCTATGATTTGGGAAACCAAAATTAACCTTTGTTGTACCCAATCTTCTCACCCTTTGTACACGCTTTATTTAAAATATGGAAAGTCCTGAGCCCCAGATGGGCACCGGGCATTTCCTTGGCGTCCAAATATTTCAGACAATCTTGGTTTTCCCCAGCCCTATCCCCTACAGCTTTCCAGAAATGGAATGTTCCCTAATTATCTATTTTATATAATTTGACTCGAAGACAACAACTTTTGGATAACTCTAGTTTAGATACACTCGCCCCTGTTACTTTACCGTGGATGGAATATTTCCAAATTTGCCACCTTTTTGATTCTCCACGATTAAAACAGTCACTCCAACGACCTTGTACTGAAATAGAAAAGCTAATAATAGCCTCTCAGGGTAATCTAAAAGGACTTATTTCGAGAGTTTACAAAATACTCATTGATCCCAACCTGGATGTTTTACCCTCTTATGTGCACTCTTGGGCCAAGGATCTTGGTAACAACCTCCCTGACTTGCTTTGGGAAACCATTTGGTCCTCTTATGCTTTTAAATCTAAATCATTAAATATTCAACAACTTAATTTTAAAATCCTTACACAGTGGTATTTAACTCTGTTATGATTACACAAAATTAATAAGCAGTTTTCACCTTTATGTTGGAGGGACTGCAGTAATATTGGTTCTTATTTACATAGTTGGTGGGACTGCCCCACAGTCCATACTTTTTGGAAAACTGTCTTAAGCCAGATACATTACTTAATGGGTTACATTATACCAGAATGACCTGAAATTATCCTTTTAAATTATTGGGAAGACGTACACATTCCCCGCCATAGCAAAGAACTGATTATAATTTTATTGTCTGCCGCAAAATCCATTATAGCCCAAAACTGGAAAAATGCTACCTTTTTATCAATCAACCGGTGGTATTCTAGGGTTTGGAACAATTTTTTAATGGATAAGATTTCGGATCGCCTTAAGAATCAGGACCCATCTTCTGACAAGTTAGCTTCTTATTGTAGATGGCACCCTATTATAAATAATTTAGAATATGTTATAGACAAAACCACAACCGCTCAGAAATCTCAATATTATTACTTTATTCGTAAATATTGGTCTTTATGTTAAATTGGTTTCCTTATATAAGTGGTCATGAGTAAATTTCATAGTTTGGTTGTATGTTCTTGTTCTTGTTCATGGTTCTATTTTTGATAGATTGTAAATTCAAGAGTTCAATTGTTATTTTCATTGTTCTCCTTTACTATTTTGTATCTGTAAAAACAAAAAATAATAAAAATTGTATTGTCAAAAAAAAAAGTTCTAGCTATAAGAATCAGTTGGTGAGGCCAGATGAACTGAAAAAGGTGCTTAGAAGTGAGCAGCTCAAGTTCGACCCTTGCCCACAGTAGTTGACATTACTAAGCTAGAGGTTTTTTAAATAAATGCCGCTCTGGGGAAAAGTGTATGTCTCAACTGTTTTGAAACAGTCAGTCCAGTTGGTTGTTGGCTGAAGAGGTGAAAAGATCCACCTGAGGTGATCCTAGAATTGATGTTATGAGGCGAAAAACCTTCTTCTGTAGGGATCATTTGCCCTCCTGGACTGTCTGGTGACTCAACCAGTCTCCTTGGATGCTGGCTGTCCCATTCACATGCTCCGCCCTGATCAATGCTAGGTTGGATTCTGCCCATGTCAGAAACTGAGTCGCTTCCCTGTGTAAGGGTAAGGATCAGGAACCTCCCTGCTTGTAGATGTAGGCCTTTGCCACTATGTTGTCCGTCTGGAAGGTACCTGTTTCCCTCTGATCTGAGGGGCAGTGTTGAAAAGCCAGTCTGATGACACAAAGCTCCAGCAGGTTGGATCCGCAGCCTCTGTTTTGGCCATGGACCACCAGCCCTGAGCTGATTGATATAGTAGGGCAGCTCCCCAACCTGATAGGCTGGCATTGGTGAATATCTGGATCCTGTCCCTGATCCAAAAGGACTTGCAGAGGCTGATCTTCACCTGGAGTGGAACATTCAAGGAGAATTCCATCCTCAATGCAATAGAGTTGCATTAAGAAATCCAAATTATGCAAATTATGCAATTATCCAAATTATTAAAATTATGCAGTAGAGTTTCCCGCATTTGGAGTTGTCTGGAGTAAAACCTTCCCCATTGTAATGTGCTGAAGGCCACGACCATGAGCCCTATCATCTTGGTTAGGGTAGATAAGGATAATGTCCTTGCTGACATAATTTGGTTGGCCAGTTCCTTGATCTTTCTTTGACAGGAAGGAACAACTTTGTAGCGTGAGTGTCTATCACCACTCCCAAGGGTTACAGGCACTTAGTGGGCATCAGAGAACTCTTCTGCAAGTTCACCAGAAACCCGAAGCTCTGCAGGCACTGTAGCGCTTTGGCCATATCCTCCTGGGACTGTTTCCATGATCGTGAACGGAGCAAGATGTCATCTACATATGGATGAACATGTATTCCTTGCTCCCAAAGAATTACAACTGGGTGAATCAGAATTTTTGTGAACACCCGAGAAGCTGATGAGAGGCCGAAGGGAAAGGCTTGGAACTGGAGGTGGGATTCCCCCATGCAAAAACGTAGGAATCTCCAATGATGTACAATGACTGGGACATACATGTAAGACTCTGTCAAGTCTACAGAGGTGAGAAATTCCCCAGGCTGCAAGGATTCCGCAATGGATCTAAGGGTCCCCATGCCATAGTGTCTGAGTTCGACATATCTGTTTAAGAATTTTAAATCCAGAATGGCCCTCCAGTCCTGATTCTTTTTGGGGACCGTGAAAAAGTTGGAGTAAATACCTGTCCCTTGTTCATTTACAGGTATAGGTTCTATGGCTTAAATGTCCAATAAGTGATACACTGTGGACCTGGTTCTGTCTCTCTTCACAGGGTTCTTGTGTGTCGGAGAGATGATGAAGTGTTGAGGTGGAATCGAGCAAAACTCTATTTTGTATCCTTCTTTGACAATATCTGTTGCCCAGATATCTGGTTGGGAGGCAAACCATGTGTGATCGAAGATCATCAGGTGTCCTACCACCGGTGAAGTCGAGTAGTCATGCTCTTGAGGCTTTGGGGTCCATATCCCCTTTGTCTTGTCTATTAGCACTGGGTCTTAAGAATCTGTTGTTGAAACCTCCACAATGAAAGAGCTGTTTGTTGCTGCCCCATGAAGGTCTTCTGTTGTCTTGGCGAAACCTGGGTAGCATGTGGTATGTGCGAAAGGAGAAGGAGCCTGCTGTCCTCTTGTCTCCAAGATGTACCATCTTGGGAAGAGCCTTCTTCTTATCCGTTGTCTCCACCACTATTTTTTTCCAGTGGTTCACTGAAAAGTTTGTCTCCCTGAAAGGGGTATGCGGTAACGATGGCTTTGGATTGATAATCCGCAGGCCAAACTGAGCCAAATGATATGGCAGGCAGCAGCAACTGATGGCATAGCCTTGGATGCAAAGACCATAGTGTCTAGAGTAGCATCAGCTGTGTAAGAGATGACCTTCAAAACCCTATTGGCCCCCTCCAGTAGTCTGTGGTTGCTGTCTGGCAAAATCTGAATCAGCTTCCTCCCTCACACAATGGTTGCCCTGGATACTGTAGATGCCGCAGCAGATGCCTTAATTGCCATGGCGTTGGCCTCGTGAGATTTTCTCAGGGCAAATTCTGTCCTTTAATCAAGATTGTTTCTTAGATTGCCATGTCTATCCTCAGAAAGCAATCCAGAAGATTGTAGAGCTGTTACTGGAGCATCAACCGCTGGTATCTGCAAGAAACTTGAAGCAGATGATGTCAAAGGGTACAGTTTTTTAAATAAACCTTGGAAATGGCTTGTTAGTCATAGGCTTCACCCATTCTACCTCTAATTTTCTCAAGTAAAAGTCAGGGAAGGGAAAAGCCTTTTCTAAGTAATTAACTGGTGGGAAGAATTCATCAGTGATCTCTGCACCCTCTTTTTGTCTCTGGGCATCTGTACCCTTGCTCCATAGGGGTTTGGAGCCCTGAATGTTGAGCACTGATAAGGTCGTCGATAATAAATACTGAAATCCCTCTCCTTTAAAAAATCAGAAGGATTGCTCTGTGGCCATCGTTTTCCGTTCCTCATCTTCATCAGAAGAAAATTCCCCCTCCTCCTTCTCACTAGAAATGTGTGAGAGAGTATCACTCTCACGAGACAGTGAATCATACAGGTATCTTTCCCTGGGAAACCTAGGCAGGCTTTGTGGACCAAGTGCATCTGTCTGTGTGTCCTCGAGGGGAGAGGGGGAGGAGGATCTGGAGCAGGAGCCCCTGCCTGCCCCCTGATCTGCAGAAGTGGGCTATTTCCTCCCTCATAGCCTTCCTAAAAAAGACGGGAAGAGACCCAGGTTTGGAGACGGGAAGAGACCCAGGTTCGCCAACATTACTGCTGTGCAATGCTTCACATTCTTCATCTCCTTGGGCTATATTGTGAAGATTTTGCCCAGTTCAAGGAGCTCCACCATGCCCATAAATCTCGGGGCGTTCTGTTTGTGGGATTAGGCTCTGCTTGCCGTTCCCGTCTAAATTTGTAGCCTAGCCAGAAGATTTTAAAATAGCTGCTGTGAACTGTGCGGGCCCCGTCTGTGCACGAAGCAGTGAGTTTCTGGCACACTTTGCAGCACCGCCCTGGCCTTGCTCGGAGGACTCACCTGCCACCGCAGCTCTCTTTCTCACCAAGCAGACTTTTTCTCCCTTAGGCATTTTGGCAGTGTCTCTCTCCAGAGTGGAGAGGAAACCGTCACTATTCTCCCTCGGTGCCACTGAAGCTGGTCGCTGGCTGGAATATTTTCTCCTAGCCCAGAGGTTGACTGTGCCAGTCGATCCCTCCAGACCCCAGAAAGGGGGGGAGAGAGGGGAGGATGAAGGAGGAAGAAAAGGATTTTTTTAAAGGACAGAGAATAATAGCCAAGAGGAGAAGGGGAGAATAGTGACAAGTTATAGCTAACTGACAAGTTATAGCTAGACCTCAGCTGAGAAAATGACAAAAACTCCTCACTGTATATCAATTAGTCCAAAGTAAAAATCCCACTATCAGTCAATGCTTTCCATATAAAGATTTCTTCCTAATTTTTAGGTCTGGATTAGCCTATAATGTTACTGTGGTATGTGATAATGGATCAAATTGATATTGTCATAATATTATGCACCACTGTTCTCTAGCTGCAGAAACTGCAGGAGGAGTAAGATCCACTCATAAGTACACCCTAATGTATTTCACTTAGAGAGGGGCACCAGACAAGAAACTGCCAAAAGAGCCCAAGATGGATAGTCCAGCAGCAAGGAGCGATTCCAGTAATTAGTACAAGGTAACAAGTATGCTTGATGATATAAACAAAGATAAGGGAGACCCAAGTTACCGAAGTTTTGACACGGGGTGAACTGAGAGTTGGATCTGAAGGAAGACTTTAGGGAAAACACAAGAAATATTTGGAATCACGGAAGGGTTCTACAGCACACATCTGCTGGCCTGGTGTGGTTAGAGAAGTGCACACCCCAGCACCCACCTTGCAAAAAGGCTATTACACATAGTTGAAGCCCAGCTGGAGATGGGACCAATATACAGGCAAGAAGCACGCTTTCCTTCGTCTGACCTGCAGAAGGCTGCATGAGGTATGAACTTCAGAACTCATTGACAATGATGGACTATGAAATGGACACTGTTGTTCAGGGGTCATTTCATAGAAAAAGAGGTGCAGGAGCTCATTAGCATAACTTATTAGCATAACTTATTTGCATATGCTGCACCGCCTGACATCAAGGAAGGAAGGAAGGAGCTGGCAGAGAGGGGACAGCTACTAATCCAAGCCTCAGAAATATCACTATTCTGGGAGGATAGCTTCAGTGGTGGCTGAAGCCTTCAGAAGGCTGGTCAGAGGAACAAGGACCTTTCCAGGGGACGGGGTCATTTTGCTGCAGCCATGACATAAGCAGACATTCCCCCGTGGGGGGGGGGGGGCTGGCACCAACTCCCGGAGCTGCGCTCCTGCTGGAAATGACCCCTGCTGTTGGTACTCCAGCAGCCACAAAAACACCCAAGGAGTCAAGGGATCCCTGCTCTTATAGGTGGATAGGGGGTTCTCTCAGAAGAATGGATACTCCCCCCCCAAAAAAACCCTTCTTAATGAGTCTATCCAAAGCCTGACAAAGCCTATCTTTCAGATGTACAGATCTTCTTCATGTACTGCAGGAAGAGAATGGTAAAACAGACACCTAAAACTCCCTTGTTGTTCAAATAGAGCCAGGGTTCTTCTCCTCTGAGGAAAGGAGGACATCTTGATGGGTGATCCCCACTCTCCTATCAGGGAGGCAAGAACAAAAACTTCTTCACTTCCTGTCTCCTTGGTGGGAGTCACCCATTCACTCAGTTCTGGTAACTCCGAAAGCAATTAATAAACCTCCTAGACTAAAACACAGTGAAAATATAACAAGGAGAAACAGATAACAGTAAGATGAATAACAATAGGATAGGAAGTGGTCCTGCTGTACAGTAGAGAATGATGATGACTTGGGAGGGACAAGATGTCCTCCTTTCCTCAGAGGAGAAAGAAACTACATGGTAAGTACTCAATGGTCCGGTCTCCCTCTGAGGTGGAGGACACCTTGATGGGACCTCCAAAAACAATGTCCTCATTTTCCGGGTGGGTCATTGTCAGGGTGGCTCAAGAATGTGTTATAACACTCTTCTTGCAAACTCTGTGTCAGCTGAGTTATAGATGTTCATTTTGTAGGGTCTTACAAAGGAAGATATTGTTGACGATATGGCTGCCTTACAGACCTCTTCACTGTAGCATGTCTGGCAAATGATGCATATGACTAACTTTTGAACTATATAGATTTCAATAATACAGGCCTTGAGAGTACTGCCAATGGACAATTTTGACATCCTAATTATTTTATTTGTTGGAAAAATGGAAATGAATAAGGAACCAGCTTTTCTTAAATCCTGTGTTCTATGAATGAAGACTTTAAGTGTACACCTGACATCCAACTTATGCCAAATTTTCTCCTTCAAATGGGTAAGATACCAGCAGAACAAAGGAAGGCAAATCTTCTGTGACCTACGAATGATGGAATTCACCTTCAGCTTAAAGGTAGGATCCATCCCCATGACCCCTTTGTCTTTATGGAAGACTCACAGTTCAGGCTTGATCAACAGAGCACCTAGTTCAGACACTATAAGGAAAAACAGGTTGCTCACCTGTAACTGATGATCTTCGAGTGGTCATCTGTGCATTCACACCAATGGGTTTCTGCGCCTGCGCTGAAATTCATCAGTATATGGAAAGCAAAAATATTTTTGCGCCCAGGGCCCTCCGGGCATGCGCGCGACCCCGTCGCGCATGCCCAGAGGGACCCGGGCTTGAGGATCCCGCCAGTTCCTTCTGGCCGCTGCAACTGGAACTCAAGAGAGTAATCGCCTGGCTGCAGAGGGGAAGGTAGGGCGGGAGGTGTGAATGCACAGATGACCACTCAAAGATCATCAGTTACAGGTGAGCAACCTGTTTATCTTCGACGTGGTCTCTGTGCTTCACACCAATGGGAGATTGATTAGCAGTGTCCTACCTGGAGGTGGGTGCCAGCAGGCGTTTACTGCGAAGAGGTTGATAGGACCATTCTCCCAACTGTTGCACGAGCAGCAGCTCTTGTGTCTAGGGCATAGTGCCGTATAAAAGTATTTGGGGTAGCCCACGTGGCTGCCCTGCAGATGTCTGTTAGCGTTGCTCTGTTGAGAAACGCTGTAGACGTAGAGATAGCTCTTGTCGAGTGCACCCTCAGGGGTCCCGGCAAGGGTGTGAGTGCTATATGGTAACATAAGGAGATTAGCTGAACAATCCAGCGGGAGAGTCTTTGAGACGTGATTTGCATGCCCATACGTCTCGGGGCATAAGAGACAAAGAGCCTAGGTGAACGTCTCGTTGCTCTTGTTCGTTGAAGATAGAAAAGGAGTGCACGCTTGACATCGAGAGAGTGGAGCAGACGCTCAGATTCCGAAGTATAATTAGGGAAGAAGTCAGGTAAAAATACTTCTGCCTGGAGATGGAATTCAGACAACACCTTTGGGAGGAATGAGATGTCAGGAATCAATCTTACTCCATCAGGTAAGAAGGACAAGTAAGGTGGGTCGTGCCTGAATGCCATGATTTCTCCTACTCTTCTCGCAGAGGTGATCGCCACTAGGAATGCTGTTTTCCAGGCGAGGAGATTGATGTCACACGATGCCAGTGGTTCGAATGGTTTTCTAGTAAGCTGTCTGAGGACCAGAGGGAGATCCCAGATAGCTACAGGGCGTTTTACTGGGGGATAAAGGTGAACTATTCCTTTAAGAAAACGCTTGGTAAGAGGGTGAGCAAAGACCGAAAAAGCATCCACTCTGTTGTGGAATGCCGATATGGCGGCTAAATAAACTCTGGCTGAGGAGTATGAAAGGCCCGAGTCCATCAAGGTGAGAATGAATTCAAAGATGCGACCCAGTCCTGCCGAGGTGGGCGTCGCAGTGGATGATGGCAGAAAGGCGATAAATTTGGCCCATTTATAGGTGTAAGACCTACGGGTGGAGGCCTTGCGGGAGTTCAGTAGGACGTTGACTACCTTGGTGGAGAATGTGGAGGGAAAATTCTCCAGGCTGTCAACTTCAAGTGGGGTACGTCGTGATGGAGGAGTGGAGAGTCGGACAGGCTGAGGAGGTCCGGGCAAGGCGGAAGGTGAATGAAGTGTCCCCTTGCTAGGGATAGTAGGACCGAGAACCATGGTTGCCTGGGCCACCATGGGGCGATGAGTATGCAGTTGGCATTGTCTTGTATCAATTTCCTTGCCACTCTGGTAAGTAGAGGTAGAGGGGGGAAGAGATACAGGAAATCTGTGGTCCAGGGGTAGAGCAGTCCGTCTCCTAGAGATTTGGGGTCTGCTCCCCCTTGAGAGCAGAAGCGGGTGCATTTCGAGTTGCGACGAGTCGCGAATACATCCACATCTGGTGTGCCCCATTGTTCGAAAATTTGAAGGAGATAAGTGCTGGTAGGCTCCCACTCGTGCGGATGTGCTTGGCCTCTGCTCAGTGAGTCTGCTATGGAGTTGAGTGATCCCGGAATGTGGGTGGCTCTGACGTATATGCCGTGTTGGATGCACCACTCCCATAGTTGAAGGGCAAGAGCGCATACTGCTCGTGACACTGTTCCTCCTTGGCGATTGATATACGCCACTGCTGTAGTATTGTCCGATAGGACTGCTACGCATCTGTTTGTCACCCAGGGCAGGTATGCATGGAGAGCATAAAGGATCGCCAGGAGTTCCAAGTAGTTTATGTGTTGTGAACGTACTTGAGCGCTCCAAGGGCCTCCCATGGAGTGGGTTCCAAGGTGTGCTCCCCATCCCCAGTGGGAGGCGTCCGAGGTCAGTGTCATCATGGGCGTTGGAAGGTGAAAGGGGGCTCCTTGCTCTAGGTTGTCGGGGGAGGTCCACCATAGCAGAGTGTCTCGGACTTCTTGCGGAGGGCAGAGCAGTTTGGTCTGCACGTCGCGATTTGGTCGAAATGCTCTGATGAACCATAGTTATAGCGGTCTCATTCGTAGTTTTGCATATGGGATGACCGCCGTGGTGGCTGCCATGAATCCCAAGAGTCTTTGGATCGATACTGCTGAAGACGCGGGTTGAGCCATGATCTGCTGAGCTAAGGCGATTATAGGGGTTTTCCTGTCCTCCGGCAGGAAGACTTTGAGGATGGTGGAGTCGAGGATAGCGCCTATAAACTGGACACGCTGTGCTGGAACTAGGGAGGATTTTTCCTCGTTGATCCGGAGGCCCAATTCCTCCAGGAGCGTGCGGGTGAGGTGGATATGTTGCAATAAGCGCTCCCTTGAGTGAGCAACTAGAAGCCAGTCGTCTATATAAGGGAAAGTTGTAATCCCTTGTAGACGGAGGTAAGCGACTATAACCACCATGGTTTTGGTGAAGACCCTCGGCGCGGTGGAGAGGCCGAATGGAAGCACCTTGTATTGGTATTGTCTGGAGCCGACCTGGAATCGCAGGAATTTCCTGTGCGCTGGGGCTATAGTCAGGTGGAAATATGCGTCTTGCAAATCCAAAGTCGCCATCCAGGCGTTCCTTCGAAGGAGAGGAAGGATGGAACTCAGGGTTACCATGCGGAAGTGCCTGTTCCTGATGTAGAGGTTGAGGCCTCGGAGATCCAGGATTGGTCGTATTCCTCCATCCCGCTTGGGGATGGTAAAGTAGCGGGAAAAGAATCCTGTTCCCAGATGTTCTGTGAGAACTGGTTCTATGGCTTCTTTGTTCAATAGCATCTCTACCTCGGCCTGTAATATTGGGGAAGGAGGAGTGATGACACGGTATGTCTTGGGCGGGTTGTGATTGAATTCTATGAAATATCCGCTGGTTATGATGGATAAAACCCATGCGTCTGATGTCACTCTGCACCAAGTGCGGATGAATGGGGCTAGGCGGGTGTGCGGAGATAGGGAGTCAAAGGCCCTGTTTAGTTGGGCGGACCTGTTTCTGACGACCTTGTTGTGGGTTAGAGGAAAATCTTTGTTTAGTATAGGATTGTCTGTGCTGGCTAGGCGACGGGCGAGGGCGCCATGTGTGCTCCGGAGATGTTCTACTGGACGGTCTTCTGGACCAAGGCCTCGACCATGTGCGAGGCTTGTATTGCTTGAAGGAAGGGCCAGAGACGCCTTTCCGAAGTTCAATCTTAACCGACGAAAAAAGGCTGTTAACAGCGCGGCGGTCAGAAGAGAACTGGCGGGATCCTCGAGCCCGGGTCCCTCTGGGCATGCGCGACGGAGTTGCGCGCATGCCCAGAGGGCCCTGGGCGCGAAAATATTTTTGCTTTCCATATACCGATGAATTTCAGCGCAGGCGCAGAAACCCATTGGTGAGAAGCACAGAGACCACGTCGAAGATCAAGGTTTTCATCCTCAACCATCTAAGCAGACTCAACTGGGTGTCTGGTAAGGACCAAAATCTGTGTCGCTGTGGTAGATCATTTAGGGCAGAGCCTCTGACAAAGCGATGAACATGGGTGCTTCTGGATAGATTCATAACCTGGAATAAACAAAACACTGTTGTCAAGGCTGCTACCTGGTGCTTTAAAGTGGAGGCCTTGAGTCCACTGTCATGCCCATCCTGCAGAAAGGACAGAATCGATTTAATCTTAGAATTCATAGAGTTGATATCTTTCTTCTACTCCACCTTACGAATACCTTTCAGGAAGTGCTGTATATTCTATTGGCTGATTACTTTCTATAGGCTAGTAAGGTATCCGTCACTTTCGCTGAATATCTTAGACTCAGAAAGTAATAGTGGTGGTTGTGTCTCCATCTCCTGGAGGGTAGAGAGCCATGGTCATTGAGGCCACTATGGTGCGACTACGATGATTTCTGCCTTCTGCTCTTTGATCTTCCTGATTAATTCTGGAAGAACCGGAGTGGGGAGACAGGCAAAAAGAAAACTGCTTAGCAATTGAGACATGATTATTTGGAACACACTTTCTTCAGTGTGTTCCCCCTCCTCCTCCTGAGCCAATCCACCTGGCTATTCATTGATCCCTTTATGTGTTCGGCCCTTATCAATGCCAGGTTCTTCTCTGCCCATGTTAGTATCTTGAATGCCTCCTTGTGGAGTGATGAAGATCTGAACCCTCCTTGTTTGTTGAGGTAAGTTTGGGTAGACACACTGTCTGTTCTGATTAGGACATGCTGACCAACTAAACATGGACTGGAGAAGGGCCAGATATAGTGCTGGTAATTCCAGAAGGCTGATGGAAGACTCATCTTGCTTCTGGACCACTGAACCTGAACTGATGAGCCTTCTAATGTTGCCCCCCAATTGAACAGGCTGGCATCTGTGAAAATCTGCTTCACCTCCAGAATCCAGTATTTCTTCCCCTGAAGAAGACTGGGCATTCTGGTCCACCAGACAAGATTTGCTTTTACTACAAGGGGGACCTTAATAGAAAGATCCTCTTTGTTCATAATTTGCAGCTGGAACAGTCTCAAAAGCTGTTGAAGTAGTCTTGTGTGTAGTCTACCCCACTGGATAGTGTTGATGCTCAAAATTAGTAGACCCATAGTTTTCCAAAAATCATCAGAAACGAAGACCTGCTCTTGATCATTGTTTGTGACATCTCCTTAATTTTCTTTGCCTTGGTTTCGCTGAGAAAAAGGCTATTGTTGGTTGTATCCAATATGACCCCCAGATGCTCTAGTCTCTGGGAAGGATGTAGGGAGTTTTTCTGAAGATTGATCAGGAATCTGTAATGCTGTAGTTGACTCTGTGTCTTGATGTGACTTGTGACTTGATCCCGGAACTTGACCTGATCAACAGGTCGTACAGGTAAGGGTGGTTGTGAATCCCTTGCTCCCTTAACTTTACAACTGGGTTGATCACGATCTTCTTGAAGACCCTCAGTGCCATGGGGGGTCTGAATGGACTGGCCCTGAATTGTAGGTGAGACCCTCTGACACAGAATTGAAGAAATCTCCCGTGTTCTGAAAAGATCGGACTGTGGAGGTGAAGAAGGTCCATTAAATCTATTGATGTCAGGTACTCCTCCAAGTACAACGACTCTGATGGATCTCAGCTTCCATCCTGAAATGTCTCAGTTTGATGAACTTGTTGAGATATTTCAAGTCTAGGATTGTCCTCCAATCTCCATTATTTTTTGGCACTGTGAGGAAAATGGAGTAACCCCTTGTCCCTTTTCCAATGGAGACATGTTCTATGGCCCACATGGCAAGAAGATATTGGATAGCAACCGGAGCCCTGAGTAGTTTTTCTGGATTCTTGTGTAGTGGGAGACCAGAAAATGTTCCAGTGGGGGGTCTGATGAATTCTATGGAATAGCCTCTGGTGACTATTTCCAGGGCCCATCTGTCAGTTATCGAGTTCATTCACTTGTCCTAATAGTGTAGAAGGAGTCCCCCCACTGGAAGTTACTTGTAGTGCTTTGGCTAGCTTATTGTCATGGGTTGGTTTGTCAGAGCCAGCTGTGAACTGTTTGTTAAAATGGTTGTGGAATGATCCTCTTCTGAAGGATTGTCTAGAATACCTCCAGGTCATCCTTCTGTAGTCCTTGTTGATCCTTGGAAGAACTCTTTGGGAATGAAAGGAATAGTTCCCAAAACATTTCCTATCAGTGTGATTTAGTGTTCTGGGCATCATATTTTTCTTGTCTCTGGTCTCAGTTAAGACTTTGTCTAGAGCATCTCCATCTGGTTTGTCTCCTTGAAATGGATAGGCCATAACTACTGTTTTTTGCATGTTTTTTGATAGGCCATAACTACTGTTTTTTGCATCAGTTTGCCAGGCCCAAAGCCACAAGGTTCTTCTGGCAGCTGCTACTGATGCCACAGACCTAGATGAAAAGATTAAAGAATCTAATGTAGCATCTGCTGTGAATTATGTGGCTTTGAGAACTGTTAGCTCCCTCCACCAGGCATCTGTTGCTGGTCAGAATGAGTTGGAGAAGTTTCCTGGCCCAGACAATAGCTGCCCTGGAGACTACTGAGGCAGTTGCAGAAGACTTGATGGCCATTGTGATGGCGTCATGGGCCTTTCTAAGCGAAAATCGGCAAGAGCCCAGAGGACCACAGTGCTGCTGCTATTATTGGAGTACCCACTTAGAGGAACCTGGAAAAACCATTTAGTGAAAGATGGTAATGCATATATAATTTCTTGATAAAACTAGGAAATTACCTGTTGGTCATGGGTTTTGCCCATTCTGCCTTTAGCTGTTTCTCAGAGAATTCTGGTAACGGAAACACCTTTTCCGCCACACTGGATCTAGAGAAGAATCTGGTTTCCTCCCCAAAGGATCCTCTTGCAACACTATAATCTTGGATAAAAGGTAATAGTAGTCCACTGATTTTAAAAATCTTATGGACTGTTCTGCCCTTTCTTCCACTTCACTATCTGAAACTATATATTCATATTTCATTGGGAGTTATCTGTCTCTCTCTTTCTGCTGTGGACCAGCTAGGTCTCCTGCCACTAAAAGGTGTTCCTTCTGTATCCTTTAGTCTGGGAGGGAGAGGGTTAGAGGACGGACTACGCTGCTTTCCCTGCAGAGGCAGGAATACAACTGAAGGAATGGGTGACTCCCACCAAGGAGATGGGAAGTGGAGAAAATTTTGTTCTTCCTTCCCTGATAAGAGGGTGGGAATCACCCATTAAGATGTCCTCCGCCTCAGAGGAAGAACTGGGAAGGTTTTTTTCTCCAGAGCAGGAGAAGGTTAAGTTGGTCATACCACTTGAGTGAAAAGAGTATGTAACCCCTTCCTTCCTGCTGCCCTGGCACTAAATGATAATAAAAGGATTCTTCAATAATTGTTCCACCTTATAGATTTATGTAGAGATTTATCCTATTCTCTTTTTCCCTTCCTGTTCTTTTGTTTGCAGCCCTTGGTATAAATCCTTCTGCCAAATGAAAGTAATACTTCATGCATCTGGCAAAGATGCCTCTGGCTCACCAAAGCATATGCCATAACAACTTGGTAGACTTTAAAGTCTACCACAAGATTCTTTTGTATTTCAACAATATAGTTGCAACAAATACTGAAACATCCTCATGCTTTTCAGAAGTATCTAAAACACAATTAGTTTCTTAACAATCCCTGGGCATTTTTCAACCAGTCTTGAAAAGTAATTAGATTTATTGGTAAGTGATAGAACTGTACTTGAAATCTGGTTATTAAGCTAATGTGCTCTGACACTTCCCACAGGCTTCCCTGACAGGTAGAGATGGAAGAAAACAACCAAGCAACAGATGAGCCAATGAGAATTGTGCTTTGAACAGCCAATAGGAATTGTGTGCTTGGAACAGCATTAAGAACTGATAGTTGGTTTTGTCAGTAGGGAGTTCAGTTTGTCAGTTAGGGGCGGGGAGTTGAAAGATCAACACGACAGCAATGTTCCCTCTAAGCTGTGGAGCTTTATGAGCATAAATTCTACTTTATGAGCTACCGGCATTAAAGCTGTGAGCGAGCGATTTGGCTACTGCATAAATTTGTTTGCTCTGGAGCCATCCTTCGTGAGCTAAGACAAAAATGTGTGAGCCGGAGGCTAAAAAACTGTGAGCTAGCTCAGCTTAGAGGGAACACTGAACGACAATTATTTAAACACGCTATAGGAACCAGATTTTTCATTTTGTTTCCTTACACTGTTCTGGAACTTAGAGATTGTTACTGAATTTACAATTAACCCACAGCACCCAGCTGTAACATTTTACCAAATTATAATAAAAGCTTGTAGAATGTACGGTTTAATTAGTATTTTCAGTTTGTTTTATTAAATAAGCTTAATTTTCATTCCTCATCTAAAAGAAAACTATCATGTCTATATCAGTTTCCCTCATGGCTATCAGCCACAAGATTGAATAAGGGGGTTTATACCGAAGCCAGAGTTTCTCCCTTAGGACCTTTATTTCCACTGGGATTGGATTCCCCAGTGCAATAGGAAAGCGATTATCCATATTTATTAAGCTTCCAGCACTTACCAAAATGCATCAGGTCCAACTAAATGCTATTAATTTAATTGCAGATACACATTACCTCAGCTCTGATGCATATCACTTGCCCAGCAGGAGGTGCCATAGTAGGATGTTTTAGAGAGAGAGGGCCTAGGATTTTGGCAGAAACTGCTCCAGACCATTCACGTTGTCAATGTAATCACCGATTTTGCGACATGCACTGAAGAATTTTAAAAGAAGTAACTCTGTAGTCTTACTTGGTGACCCCAATTTAGCAAGGCAATAAAAAAAGGTGTCCATTTTGCTACTTTCCATGTTATTTTTGCCTACTTATTCTCAATAATAAACTGTTATTTTACTGTATTCTGGCTGAGAAGGCATCAGTTTTGCACTCCAAGTTAGCTACTGAACAGAAAGCTACAGCTTTATTTACTAAAACCCTTATACCCCATCTCACCTTTTGGCTCGATGGCGAACAAAAAATCTTAACATAGTACAAATTGAAACCAAACAAAATTTTAAAAACCATTTACATGGTTTCTTTCATGCCTAAATTAGCAGGCGGAAGTAGAAACCTGGATGAAACAGGTAGGATTTTCTCATGTTCTTCTAATGGCAAGATCAAGCCACTTTCCTGAAGACTTGAAATTTTCATAAATAACTGATTATCACTGTGCAAAAATAGAAATATATCTCCATGTAAAATGTATGTTGTTCAGTTTCCACTCTAAAGATACTTAATCAGTATGATGATCTAATATGACCTATACTGCCATGTATAATGGTTGACATAACAAGTTGCATATCTGTTGATTATTTTACATTAAAAGAAGCAGGTTTTAGCTCAACATGTTAAATAGCAGGCAAGTATTTGATTCTAAGAGTTTAATGACTGTATCACATTCAGACATCATTTTAGACCAGTTTATTAGAAGGGACACTTAATGTACAATTTTAAACATTTTTATTTTAGACTATTCCTATTATCTCCAAATTTAACAATGCAATATTGGCACATGACTACTTTCAGTGTTAACTAAGTAATCAGTTTGCAGAGGACATCAAGCTGAAAGAATTTACTTTAAATCCTGTCTTCAGGATGGACCCAGCAAGGAAAATTATGCATGAATACATGAAAAAAAAGTTTAAAAAATTAAGAAATCCAAGTAGATCCTGCAAAATCAATCCAGAAAAGGTAGATTCCTCCATTTACTTGTTTGCAACAATCCACAGAGATATCAAAATATCTGAGGAGAGCAAAAAGATAACTACTGAAAGGGAATACAACATCACAAATATGCTTGAACAATCCTAGATGGGTATGATTTTAAAACTGATATTCCAGATGGCTATTCAATTCAAACTCAGTCATGCAATGGTCAGGTTCTCAGTGCTAAGACTGAATATATATATTGGGGGGGGCGGGGGTGTTAGAACAATGCCAACACCAGAACCAGACAATACACAGCAAACTGATCCTCCACTACTATTAACAATGAAACAATTATTTCAGAGAAAAATATATCATCAATAAAACCATTTATTTTTATTGGCAAGTCAGATAATTAGCAGAGATCCCATCAGCTAGACCACTGGTAGGCAAACTCATTAGTCAAGAGAGCCAAATATTAACAGTACAATGATTGAAATTTCTTTTGAGAGCCAATTTTTTTAATAATAAAGCCACCAACTTTATAAATCTAATCTCTTCTTCTTCCAGCACAACTGACTTATTTCCCCCCATGACTTACTTGAGAGCAACCCTGCTCAGAATCCGGCTGAAAAGCTTTTTTTCTCCTGTTGCAGAACTGAAACCCTCCCTAGTTTCTTTGGCCATTCAAATAGCAAAGCCACCTCCCCCCAGCCCCGGAAGGGACTTTTCCTCCCTCCCCCCCTCCCACCTCTCTAGGAAGCAGCTTGCATAATTTAACCCTTACAATGCTGCAGTTCCCCTGGCAGCAGTCACCCCATGCAAAGTTACTGGCAGGAAGCCTTGTGGAACCTACATGGAACAGACATTTGCTATTGCATTTCAAAACTATGTAATACAAACTTCCCATTAAAAAAAAAAGCACACAACAGCCTGCATTTCTCTCCCCAGCAGGGAGGGACTGAAGGCTTATCTCCCCCCCCCCCCCCCCCCGCTTTACTTACTTGCCAGTAAACCTGCCAAGGATCCAGCTGAAGGGCTTTCCCCCCTCCAGTTGCAGTCTGCAACTTCAACTGAGGATTCTCTCAGAACTCTTTCCACCTTTGGGATGGTGTCAGGGGCCTCGGGGTATGTCCCTGCTGCCTCCCCCCCACCCCCTGCCTCCATTCCTCCCTCCCCCCTCCGTCCAGGGGCCAGCTGCATTTGCCCAGCTGGCCCCTGAACAGGGGAGGGAGGAACAGAGGCAGGAGTGGCCAGGCCAGGAGGGAGGGGAGAGATGGCAGGGACCGTGCACGCAAGAGCCCCCCCCCCCCGGATTTCAAAACTTGACGCCCCTGCCCAGAATTAAACTTTGCTGGTCTTAAAGGAGCCACTGGACTCAAATGTTATTTATTCAGACACCTGACAGTGCGGGATGCACAGAGTGCGCCGGAGAGCTCTGTGGCTGGCAAAGCGGGCCAAGCCGCTACCAAGGCCAAGCAGCACCTGCCTGTGAGCAACCTTGTGCACATTTGTCTCGGTTCTGCAAGGCCGGCTCCCCGCTGGGGCAATGTCATGCCTGAGATGCCCGACAGCAGAGCCTCCTTGCAGGCAGCGCCCCTTGCCCAGTGCTGGTGGGCTGACTCCCGCCCACCGTTCTCAGCAGGGGCTCCCTCTCTGGCGGCGGCCGCCTCCACACCTCCTGTGCGCATGGGGCTGCCAGAAGAGGAGGAGCCCAAGGGCAGCCCGCGGAGCCCAGAGCTTCCCCAGGCAGCTCACATGGCGAGCGAGGACACGGCCACAGGAGAGTGGCCTCCTGGGCACCAGACAGCCCCGACAGAAGCCCCTTGTCTCCTCTCCTGCCTCCACCACTAGCCCCTCCATCCCCTGCTGCCGTGCTCCTCCATGGCGCAGGGAAGGAGCCTGGAGGGCACCCGGCAGCAGTCCCTCCCTCACTCGCTCACTCACCTGGCCAGAGAGGGAGTTGCTTCTGCTGCGAGAGAGACGGAGGAGGATGCAGCGGTGGCAGATATGCTGGGCACCAGCCAGAGCCTGACGCTAGTCTAGGGCTGGCCATGAGGGTGCTGCAGACTTGGCAAAGGGCGTTTGGGAGGGGGGGCGCTGGAGCAGGGGTGGGGCAGCAGGCCAGGGGGCGTCCCTCCCTCCCTAATCCCACTTTATGGCGCTCCTGCTTCGGCATCTCCTCTGCCCCGGCCTGTGACTCTTTCCAGAGGGGAGGGGTGGGGTGGGGAGGGGCGGGCGCCACACTCAAGAGCCACACTCAAGGGCCTGAAGAGCCGCATGTGGCTCGCGAGATGTGGTTTGCTGACCACTGCGCTAGACTACAAAACATGATACCAGACTGAAGTGTTGTAATGTTTGTGTTCTGTTTAGCACTGAAGCTTGGAGCTGTTTTTTAAAAAATCTCACAAACACAGTCAATGAAAATAATGTTAAAATAAAGTGGAATAAGGTTAGGAAAGGAAGCACTGAGGCTTAGTCAATACATTTGGTAAAGAGGCATCCAGTGACAAAGATCTAGGTGAACACAGGTACCTATGCTTCAACTATTTATAATGGATGCTGACAAAATTAAACACCGAGCTCCAATGATTTGAATAAGATAAACACATTTTTGCTCGTTAACAAAAATATCAGTGAATCTCAATTCAGTGTTTATCTTTGGCTGAATACACACAAACAAAAATCAGTAAAATAGGTGTAACATACACCAAATATTTCTTATATTTACAACAATCCCCCAGTGACATTTTGCTGTAGAAAGGTGACAGAGCAAGTTTAGGAAAAACAGCACTACTTACCTGTATGATACAGAGAATATACTTGACACAGAACCATAATGTGATGGTTTACAAAGCAAAACCACTCTAGCTTGTTCCTTGATCATTACTTCCTTGGTGCTATCCACTGGTAAATGTTATAGAATGTTCTAGATTTATGCATCAGCAAAAGTTAAAATATTAAATCCTTCTGACATCTTTGTAAATAAATTTATCTAGATGTTCTATTTCTAACATTGTCAATCTCATTATGAATGCTAGCTAACTGCTTAAAAAATTTCACAGAGGAGTCCAAATGACACACTGGCAGAGTTCACTGAACATCTACTTTATTGAGTTGGAGGAAAAGATTCTCTCTTGTTTATAGAACAAACAGCAATTCTGGATTTCACTCCAAAGATACTATTAGGAGGAAAAATACTGTCAACTTGCACAAAATATTCTAGACAACTGGAACTATCTATAACAGATCTTAACAATAGTATTTAACTATTTCAGTTCTGCTACAGCACAATTTTTCTACTGTGCATTTAATTTATTACAAAAATATGCACTCAGTCACAAAGCACAAATTATGCACATTACACCAGTATTAGTTTAAAAAAATACCCATTTTTGCAAAGACTAATTAGGCATATTTAATTCCCTGTAAATCAGTCTATTGAATGACGTGTTATTTGTAACCTACTGAAGAGTGGCTTTTAGTAAAAATTAGCTTTTTATTATCAGTCATGTACAAATTGGAAAATATTAAGAGGACCATCTATGAGTTCATGGATATGGAGAAATAGAAAGTCAATTACCCAAACAAAACAGCCTCAAGACCCTGAAAATTAAGTGACACATGCTAATATATCCATTCCCCCCACAAGTCCAGAGGTGCCTTTAGAAAAGGACACACTTGCTTCCTACCCACCTACCACCAGAAGAAAAGATTTTGCCAAGTGCATCACTTTCCTTTTCATCAAAAGAATGGTAACTATTTTAAGTTAAAAAAATGCATCCAGAGACACCACTAGGGTGGGAACTAAGCATATTTCCTGCTCCTTTGACTTCAGCCATTAAGAAACCTGCTCCTACTTAGGTTCTTTTTGTTGGTCCTCCTAGAGTGTAACATCGGAAACTAGCTTTTAAATGAACTGATGTAAATTGTGTATTGTTCAGTAACATGGAACATACATTTTATTTGTTAGCAGTGATGTGTTTCTGGATAAAGATAGCCAGTCCATACAATAATAAACCATGTCTCTTAGTTAGGGACCTTACTTACAAGACAGGCCTTGTACTATCTATCTCTCTTAGGTTCAAAGACACCTTCACTCAAAGTCTATTTTTGTTGCTATCTTATTCAATAATCTACTTGTGTGTTTTGAGATCAGTGAGCCTAAGTTGCTGCCCATGTGAATTCAGAAAGGAAAGTACAACATATCCTTTTGAAACAACTACAAATATTTCTATCTAGTTCACTTTTATTCCAGCTTCCTCTGAGGAATTCAGGTTCACATGGGACTTTCTCCCCTTAACCTTATTGACTCACAACTATTTTATGAGGCAGGTTAGGCTGACAGCATGTAACTGGCACAATATCACCCAGCAAGCTTCACAGAAGAATGGGAATCTCAACCCAAATACCAGAGTAACATACAAACCACTGCACAATACTGGCAAAATACTGCCTTCATGAGCTTGTGCAGTTGCTTCCTTCTTTCTTTACTCCATACCCTAAGGTGATGAAAAACTTCAAAATGGTGCTATACCAAACTAAAAATCATATGTCATCATTCTTTGTGTAGTGGGTAACTGTGCGGACTCTAATCTGGGAGAACCGGGTTTGATTCCCCACTCCTCCACTTGCAGCTGCTGGATGACCTTGGGCAAGCCGTAGTTCTGGCACAGCTGTTCTTGAAAAAGAGCAGCTTCTGTCAGATATCTCTCAGCCCCACCTATCTCACAGGGTGTCTGCTGTGGGGAGGGGAAGGGAAAGGAGTTTGTAAGCCTGAGACTCACTTGGGTAGTGAAGGGTGGGGTATAAATCAAATCTCTTCTTCTTCTTCTACTCAGCTGAATTCATATCTAAATGTCAACGGCCAAAAACCAACCAGGATTTTTTCTAATACTGCTTGCAATACAACAAATTCCCCAAAAATTAATGGATTATTTCTAACCAGCAGTATACTGTATGAATGCATCCTGTTATCACGACTCCTAAAAACTATGCTAGTCTGTATTTTTGAGACTATAATTTGTCTTCAAAATTCAAGTGAGAAAAAAATACTGAATATTGTTTCATCCTTTATATTTCATTTTTGCATATAGTCAAAAATCAGCGAGTTTAGTATATAAAATGAAGCAGCAAGTTTAATACAAAGACCAGCTGACCCCAACAACTCAAAATGGTGGTTACACACAATTATAGCACTTTTACAAAAATGTGACCTTTGACCCCATCAGAATTACTTCTACAGCCCTTATAAAATCGAATATGTACTTACCGAAATGCTAAATGCATAAAACTCCTCTTCCCCTAAAGCTGCAAACTAAAATACTATTTTGCCAAGATTCAGGGTTTTACTATCTCGCATTTGTATATACATCAAGAATTGTTTATCAAAAAATAAAGAATTGTTTCTTACCTCTGAAACTGCAACATGTGACTCCACCAGATCTGCTCATTAGCATACAGCTAGGCTAAACTGCTGCTCAAAATAACATTTCATCAGCCATTTTGAGACTGCACTGTTTCAGCAGCACTGAAAGTGTGATTAAAATGGCTGCACTGTGCACTGAACATCAGCCAGTAACAACGTAGCAGTGTGTAAAGCATTTGTCAGAAAGCACCTCCCTCCTTCCTTCTGGAGCAGAATACACAGTTTTTAGTATACATACAGCTGAGTTATTGCAGTTTCTCAGAGCACAAGGGCTACAAACAGAAAACTCAGAAGGCATAACGCTTGTCTCTGATCCAGTCGTTCAAATATAACAGTCCAATCCTGTTCCGAATCCTGCAACTGCAACTCCATGTCGCATATTATTGACTACTGGAACACAGCCAAATATTACTGCCAGACCTGGAATGCTGCTCAGAAGAGCCTGGCTTCAGGTTTTTTAAGAACAAAACTTTAGAAAACCTGTACAAGACCATTCTGCATTATAAAATGCTATAGAATCTTGGTTTAAAATGCTGATTATGGAAATAGGTAACCAACTTTTCAAACTACAAAGTAATTACAGACCATTCTCTATAATTGTATTGATTTAAAAAATCCACATAAGACACAAGTTCACAAAGGTGGAAAACTATTATACCAGATACAAGCACAGGAATGGTTTACATATTTGTAATAGTAATAGATTTCCCAGCCACATAAGGCAGAATACTCCTTCTGTACCCCACAATCTTATTTGTAAGGACATTTTTAAAGCATTAAGTTCGGGGGGGGGGGGGATTCCAAACTTTAAGTTACTAACAATTATTTAAAGTCTTACCATAAAATACATTAGGGAGGCTCACACTAAGTAGTTATTTAAGAATGTTTTTTGTAGTCAGGGGAGGCAGATTTTACCTATTTTTAGCATACTTTTATTGTGTATTCCTCTGCCACAAGGTTGAAGGATGAGACAAGGTAGATATTCAAATAAACAATTATTCCAGAAGTTAAAAAGACTTGACCCAGCATGAATTAATACCACAGTAATTTATATAGTGCTTTGAACACTCAAGGCATACCCTTGCACTGCACATTGGATATGAAGGCCGAAATACAACAGCATGCTTGAGGTCCCAAAGTGTATTCATGGCGTTGGTAGAATCTGAACAAGGAACATCCAACTTACTCTTAATCACTTTGCTACCCCAGCTTTGAAATACTACAGCTACATCCACACATCATCCCCCGGTTGTCTATTTTCTAGGCTTTCCCTGTCTTTAATATATTATCTTTCAATCCTGATGTCATATGATCTTTCCAGAAAGAATGCTTAGGGCTTACCAATAACCTGGAGAAAAAAGTTCTATCCCCCATGTCACAAAAAGCTTCAGCCACCCATTTCTGCATACTGCACCACTGTTAAGGGGGCAGGATATTTTTTTCACCAGGTATTTGGCAAGCTTAAATACAGTTCAAGTGTGTTAGTAAAATATGTGGATGGGAAAAGTTATGTTTTTGAAAGTCCTATTCACACTGGCGCCATCCGTCTTCCATCTCCCCCTGGTGGCCACCAGTCCCCCCCCCCCACCACTGGAGGGCTTTTTAATGGCTGTTTTTTTACAAGACTACAGGCTTGCTTTAAAAAAAAATCCAGAGAAAATAGCAGATTGTGGCAAGCAATCATTATCTTATTGTGCTATAGCACAATAGCAGTTCCTTTTTTTTAAGCTGTGAAAAAGCCCAGCAGGAAAAAAACGCAAAATACAGAGACGTGCATAAAAAACTCCTGTGTATCCACAGCAGAATCCTTGATCTGGATGCAGCCTAAAATACTTCACAGCACCACAACTAATAACTGATGAGTCTCAGCACTGTGCATGTAAACAGAAACTCATTAATGTCAGATTAGGCAACTTAAATCTTATTATTTTTAGTAATTATATTCTGAAATAAAATGGCTGAACAACAAGAACCTGAGGTGTGCCTTCAGGGCTGTTAGATCTATTTAAAAATGGCTTAAACGGTTTAACACAAAGTGGTAAAAATGGAATACTTTCAGCAAGGTACTTGAACTACCTTTAACACTGTAAAAATCCTCTAAGAGACTATCCAGAATTGAAGCAGACTTAACTGGAGAATGACTACAGTGATACACAAAGATCAATCTTCCAACTTCCAGCCCTGTATTTCTCTCCCAATCCTAGTGTAGGACCAGAGACACACCACAGGGGAGGATCAGAGGCTGAAGGAATGTATAAGTCAGTGACACTCAGTGGCTCACGAGCCACCAGTGGCTCTTCTGAGCACCATTCCACAATGTGGCACCTGCCCAATGTTCCAGGAAAGTGGAGGCCACTGCCCACTAGGGCTTTTAGTTGGCAGGTGGTTCTCACATTAAAAGAGCTACCATCAGAGAGAATGAAGAATGGGTAACCTTCAGGCCTCCCTGAGCTGATGGCCTCATGACAAGGTTGAAAGGGCACGCCTGTCCTCTCCAACAGCTCCCCAAAGTATTCTGCCGCCTGTTTGCTCATCCCAGCACCGAGGGAGCTGACAGGAGGAAAGCAAGCTGACCACAACAATCTAGCCACCATGGCAGCCACCTGGGAAAAGAACAAGCCAGCAAAAGTGTGACAGGTGAAGAGGTTACTCCCCTTTCTCTGTGCCCAGCTTGCACTCCCCCCTCTGGGCACCTTGCCAGTCTCAGTCTCTTCCCTGAGCTGCCATGCCTCATGCAAGGGAGAGAGTGAGAATGCAGACGCTCTTCCCCCCACTGCAGATACAAAACGGCTGGCTTACATTCAGCAGTGATGGGGATAAGCAACCCAACACACACAGAGGCACTCTGGCAATTCCAAAAATTTGTTGTTACCTGATACTCCGGCACTGTGTGTTTTATGGGATGGTGCACAGATGAAGAAGAGTTGGTTTTTATACACCACTTTTCACTATCTGAAGGAATCTCAGAGAAGCTAACAATCACCTTCCCTTCCTCTCCCCACAATAGACACCCTGTGAGGCAGGTGGGGCTGAGAGAGCTCTGAGAGAACTGTGCCTGACCCAAGGTCACCCAGCTGGCTGCATGTGGAAGAGTGGGGAATAAAACCCAATTCTCCAGGTTAGAGTCCACCGCTCTTAAACTCTATATGAAACTGGCTCCCACAGGACAGACAGTAGTCTTTTTGGTGGCTGTTGATTGCAAATACGGCTCTCCACAAGGTGTGGAGAGATGACCACTAGCATAACCTTTCCTTCCTGGCAATGCTGCCCCAGTTTTTTCTCCCCCTGTCAACTGGGATTCAAAACTGTGAGTTCAGATGGTGGGGGCAGTAATCTTAGAGGTACAAGCAGGATTAAAAACCCTTTTCCTACCTTAAAAAACTTCCCCTGCAAATTCCACCTTGGTCTCAAGCAGAACATAGGTTTTGAATCAGAGTTCTCAAGGCAACATCTAGTTCTGCCTTTACTGATATATGATGCTGGTCAAACTATGTGTACGCAGACACTTGAGCAAACTCAAATATTCAGAAGCACTGTGCAGTAAAAATGTTCATGAATTCTATTTTTTCAGCAGTGGGACATTTGAATGTTCTCTCTTTAAAAAAAAAAAAGTCTCCCTGGTGTGCTAATGCTCATTAGTAGCAAGAAGGGTCCTACACAGAGCTGCACCCTTCTAAATCCACTGAAGTCAATAAGCTTTGAAAGGAACAAGTAGAGCAAGTTTTTAATTTTAGAAATTCAACTAGGGTGATAAATTTGGGCAAAACCTGTTTTAGCTGGAGAAACAGTGAAGGTGGAACATACAGACAGCCCTCATATTGGATCCACAACGTTTTTGTCCTGAAAGTGTGGTGTGGGTGGAGGCAAGGGAAACGAGTGTAACACCGGGCTATCCCCATGCTGCTTATGACATTTTTATGCAGATGCACACTGCTGCTTGCACATTACAGAAGCCCAAGATCAGCAGTGGTTTGTGGTGAGCATGTACTGCAGACATGCCCATAAAAGGAAATTCTAAAGCAGACTGCAGATAATCCAAGAGGCTTAACATAAACTTGGGGGAGGGGGAGCCCCGCTCCTCCAATCAGCAAGCTGCAAAAACAGTTACCCAAAGGCTCAGTGGGCTTTAAATACATGCTCTCAGCAGTATAGAGCACAAGCGATAAAATGTCACTTAAAAACACAAGCAGCATTTTTTCTGCTATTAGCAATGTGCTTGCTGACCTGAGCCACAATTTTAAAAATATATTTGTAAATAAATCATATTTACTTGGTTTTATTTACTTTATTTATAGTCTGCCTCTCTCACAGAGTCAAGGTGGGTAAGATTGTTTAAATCCGATTACGGTTTATTTCCCAGCTAAGACTACATATCAAGACTTGCTCTCCAACACCAAATAGAATTTGTTCATATTTAAATTTCCCCAAAATCTATAGCTTTAACATTTTATGTTTTTGTGTACAACCTTAGTCTACTGTTTCCAAACTACAGTGTCCAACATTACCCAAAGAACAAGGCTGTTCAACCTGAGTTCAAAACGAGTTGAGAAAAATGTAGGTAATATTTCTGAGAAGCTCTTTTCACAACATGTTAATAAAATACTTGTTATGGGAGTGCAGCCTGTTAGTTGTTTCTGTGCATCAGATGAAAAGACGCTACAACCATCATGCCATTTGTTCACAGCATAACAATCGGAATATAATAAAATGTCCATATAGGCAGAAAAGTGGATTTTCAAAGAACAAAAATTTATATATGCTTACTTTAGTTCTTGGTTTAAAACATGGCAATTTCTCACATATATAATTTCTTCAGTTTTCCGGAATGAAAAGATTTTATACACCACCCAAAATGGCTACCTTATCTCCAAAACGGAAGATATTTTTGTAGAGTACAAGATTCTGCACAATGCTTGCAGGTAAATTGCACTTGAACCAAAATTTGACCGTACACAAGACGCTCCCTCTTAGCCTATCTCACAGGATAGCAGTATGTGTAAAATGCAATAATCCAATGTATGACTGAATGCCTTGGGAAGGAGACAAGATACATATGTGAAAGAGTTCAATATGAGAAAAGCACTGGTCAAAGGGAACTGAAAACAGTACTTGCAGGAATCCAAGTAAAACTGGGAAGATGATTGTACTTTGTGGCAAAATCAAACTACAGTTTGCTGATTCTAGTATTACAGCAAATTATGGTTTGCTGCACAAATAATTAGTTAGCTTCCAGCTTATGATGGGAAGTCAACCTGTCCAGCCTAAATAGTAACTTTATGCAATAACTTTTTTAATTTAGCAGATAACTGAGCATCTGGTATGCAATCTACCTGGACATAACTTGTCTAATGGCTGGTCAATTCTTCTTTCCTATAGGGAAAAAAGGAGATACTTCAAACTTTATAGTTTATATCAAGATTTCCCAGTATGGCACCCACTAATACTTCCCCTGGCATTCACTGAGCTTTACCGAAAGTGGACAGAGCTTGTTATTGGCTGCCCACATTCAAATGAAAGGGTTTTCCACAGCTGCAATAACAGCCAGTCACTGGAAGATCATGAGGAGTGGTAAGCGCCAGGGCTTTCCTTACTCAGTGTGTGGTTCTATTTTCCCTGCAGGCTTCCCTGGAGGTGAAAGAATGGAGATATTCTATTAAACTCTGCCTCTTGAAGCAGCCATTTTTGGTTTCATTCTGTCTCATGTGGTAGCATTTTGGGTTCTGCTCGCCACCACCTCTCAAAATTCCAAAGGTGCCAAGGTTTTGGGAATCCTAGTTTATATACTTAGTAAAGAGTCCCAGCTGCATCCAACTGTTTGGATAGAAAGAACAGTATGTAGATTGAGATTAGGTTTCTGAAATGTATCCAATATATCTAATGGTTCACTTGAATTATGGACTTTGTTAGATCACCAGCAAATACAGGTGCTCAGTATTCTGAGCTTCAGTTTAATCCACTCGGAACAGCAAAAAATTAATCAGTTTAGAAAGGGTATCCGGAGATCTGGTAGGACCTTCAGATCCTCTGGTTGTTACGAAAATTTAAGCTTACATGAATCTTTAAATACAAGTGAGACCCTACAATCATTCAGGAACACACCTGAGTTTTCACTTACATTACTGTGATGCATGTTAATTATTACTTTTTAATATTAAAAGCCCATTGGCTTACATTGCAAACCAATCCACAGAACAATGTTGTATCAGATAAAAATATATAGCCTTTGGAACTACGGCCCTACTTAAAAATTTAAATCAGTTGTACGGCTACATAAAATTAACACAAAACATTTTTCTCTCAGAATAATATTAAGAAAGCTTTGCTTTACAAACGTTTCAAAAAAATTGCATCAATATATATAACAAAGGTATCTATATACCCAAAGCACAGCACAGGTTCTAAAGCTAAATTCAACCTGCAAATTATTCAATAACTTTTCTGAGGTTTAACAGACATTTATTTAGGGAAGGGGTCCCCAACATGGTGCCCGTGAGCACCATGGTGCCCACCAATGCCTTTCCTGGTGTCCACCAAGTGTTTTTAGAAAGTGGGTGGGGCCAGATGGTGCTTCTGCTCAGAAAGGTTTCCGCTTGGCCACTGGAGATCTGCTTGGCTTAGATTTCTAAAAAGGTTACTGTGGGAGCAGCGCCACCACAGCACAAGGGTCTTCACTGAGTGCCTGATGGTAGGCTGTGTGTATATGCAAAAAAATATTTTAAAACCGTAAGTTCATTTTAAAAAGCATTCCACTAAACAGAGCTTCTGTCTGAAATGGTGAAAAGTTGCTATTACAGTTATGCATAACCTAATTCCTTGACATTTTGTAACTGGCTCCACATCCTGCAGCAGCCATTTTGTGGCTGTGCTCACCACCCTGTATCAGATTTTCAAAGGTGCCCACAGGCTCAAGAACGTTGGGGACCCGATTTAGGGTATATTTATCAAAATCGTACTCAGATAAAGTTACTCAAATGAGTACTGAATTGAACAGCTGCAGGTTATTGGACCTAGAATCCGTTTCACACAGGTGAAATGAAACACATCAGATATAATGGAGACCCCTACCACAGAATATGCTAGTTGTGGCCTTAATAAAGGAGATGTATGAGCAAAAGAACAAGGATGCTTTGTTGATAATTTAATCTTAATTACTGATAGATTTTAATAATGTATAGATTTGTATTTTTTTATATATTGTGTGTCACCTTGGCTTTGAGATAAGAGAGCTTTTAATTAATACATGTTATGAAACAATGCATTGTCAGTCAGCCGGTGGGTGTAGTGGCCAGTGCATTTGACTAGGACCTGGGAAAGCCATGTTTGAATCCTCACTCAGCCACTGAAGGTTGCTGGGTGAACTTGGGCTAGTTATATACTCTCAAACCTAACTTATCTCACAGGGTTGTAAGAATAAAATAGGAGAGAGAACATCACAAACTGCTTTATGCCCCACTGGGGAGAAAAAAAAGGTGTTAAGTAAAAAAAAATTCAAAATAGAGATTTTTCATTGGAAGTATAGTAACAGAAACATTTCCATTAAACGTATTTTTTAACAATTAAAGTTATATTACAAAAGGTAAATGTAAGTGTCTTTGAGGGGGTATCTAAGAAAAAAGCAGAGATCCACAAACACCACTCCTGATCATAACCATCTTTTCCAAAAGTTCAGCTAAAGGAAGAGAGCTTCTTGAAAGAGAAGAGTCTTCTCTAATTTTTGCTGGGATTTAAAGAGAGATAGCAGTAATGCATTGCATGGTTCAGAAGACACTACCCAGTGTCTCTTACCTTTCTTCAGAATCCAACAAAAAGGACAGAAATCCCTGATATTCACACCAAGTTCCATGTAAAATTGAAAGCTTAGGGGAAGAGTAGGAAGGGCAACTCATATTTAGTGACAAGCAAGCCAAACCAAAGTTTGCAGACTCCTGAAGAGCATAGGTTAAGTGTCTGATTAAATTAATTTAAAAATCAACAAAAGCTGACATACACTCTAAAAAATTAATATTTTATTCCACAAATCCAGGAATCCGGAACAGACCTACAGTACCACTCAAGAGCCAAAATAGATTGTAAAAAAGGAAAAAGGTCAAAATCCTCCCAGCACTGCACAAATGTAGGTTTTAAAAAAGTAACCAACAGCAACTCAACTGAGCAATGTCAGCTTCACTAGGGCATGTGCCATTGAGAGAAAGAATGTCATTGCAGTTTTCCACTCCAAAATGCAATACATCTGTACTTTTAGGTTTAAATGGGAAGAAAGTTGTGTTTTAAAAGAATTTTTCCTTCAACATGTTTAGCAAGTAGAAGAGAAAATTGGTAGGCCTGATGCTGAAGCCTCAAATAAAATCTAGGTGATTAATCTACAATTCATATCAGTTGAATTTTGCAGTTCTTGTAAATAAAAGACAATTTAAAATGTAACATAGCACAGAAAATAGAACAGAGAGATGACCTCATTCAGTCACTGGGTTAGTTTGGGCCTATTACTGTCTCTGAACCTAGCCTCCCTTGTAGAGTTGAAAAGACTAAATGGGAAATAAACATGTACTGGCTTGAGCTCCTTAGAGAAAAAGAGGAATGAAAATATAACATCATAAATAAATCTGCTTACATGAGACCATACAAATTAGTAGCCTCCTATTTTCAACATAATTTCTTGTATTTTTATATTACATTTTGCTATGTATGAAATATACTGAGGCAATGTTTATAGTGTACATATACTGTTAGCTTGTACTCTTCTGTAAGTGATAGCATAAAGCAACATCCTCAAACACTTTCAACTACTTTGCTTTATATGTATTTAGATTATCTGTACCCTTGCCATGCTCTACAGAACACCCCGGGCATATTACAATACAAACATCAAAATATTACCAACTAAAAATGTTAATTTCAAATACTAAAAGCAGTAGATATGAAATTAATTGCTACAAGTACTGCAAACTAGGAGAAAACAGCACAAAACTCACCAACAATAACAGAGCAGAAATCCAAGATCTTCTTGTTATATTAATGCAACCAAGTTTAACTGCATTATTTAGTTGAAACTAGATTACTAGGTGTCATTTGGGAACCTAGCCACAGAAACATATGCACCCATCGCGGTTGCAGTGTCCACACATCAAGCAATCCCCAAAGGCACAGCACAGACCTGTTCTCTCCCCTCTCTACAAACACGAATGGCTGTCACACCAAGCCATTATGTGAAATGGGAGGTGTCTGTGCACACTTCCTGTATCCCCCACCTAGCCTTCCCCTCCCCCATTCCTGAACCACACAGATCTCCCTTCTCAGGTAACTATTTGGTGGCCACATATGCACTTCAATGGATGACAGTCTGAAGCCCTGCTTAAGCCCTATGAGAATCTTTCTGTACATGGGCAGTATACCCACATGGGTACATATGGAAGCAAGTTAATGCAAGTTCCCTGCACATATGGGTATAGTATCCATAAAGCAAGGATCATGTCTGCAGTTTGAAGCTTTACATACGTAACTGCTTTAAACTTTGCAGTGGGCAGCAATATCTACCCCATTTCACTTGGTACAAGCTAGTATGCTGTAAAATTCATGAACACACAAAATTTTGTCCAGAATTCAGAGTAGTTAAAGCATGGCATATATTATATGTGCATATGTATTATTTCTCCATATCAGATAAAACTCATCAAATAAAAAACAACGGGAAAATGAAATGGAAAAAAAAAGTTATTACCTAGCTTTAAAAAAAAAAAAAACCTTCAAAATACTCACAAAATATAACAATATTTATAACAGCTAAAGATACTGGGTTGTAAGTTATTTTCAGATTTAACCGATTTTGTTCTACTCTTTCCACTGATTCCAGTTCTGTGATGAGTTATATTAGGACAGCTCTGAGAGGGCCCACCTGAGAAACCAACAACAAAACTAACACGCAACATTTATATAGCGCTTTAAAATATTTGAAGCACTTCATATTTATTATCTCAATAGTCTGTAGTGCAATCATAAACAGATTGTCTTCTCTCCTTACTTTTACTTACTGATAAAACATGTCATATTGTAAACATGGTAGCCAGACCTCCATTAAACACTCTCTCACACACACACACACACACAAATTAAAACATGCTCTTAATATGATATTAAGAACTTGCCTTCAAGCAATAGCATTTGAGGTATCAAATGCTTTCAGTTACCCCCCACCTCCAAATTGTGGTACAATATTTCAGTCAACAGTGTAACTATTGGCATTTTTCCTTCAGAAATCAGAACAGCCCAAACATATTCCAAATGACTACATATACACAGTTCTAGTGCGACTTTAAATCAAGGCAACAGGTTTTCACAACTACTGCACAAACATGGGTAATACAGAAATGGCCTGTGCAAAAAGCCATACAACCCAAAAAAAGAAGCCCCTCCCCAACACCTGCCCCACAGGAAGAAGTTCACAGTTCAGCACTTGACAGAGCCCATACATAGTAACTGGGAGAACAGAAAGACCAGTATGACACTGTTATTCAAAGATACCAAGGTAACAATGTTGGGGAAAGCTGGAAATACCAGAAAGATGCATAGTTGAAGTGTTTCGTTTTGTTTTTACTTTATATATATTAGAATCAGAGGTAGTTTTTAATTATATAAATAATCCTTAATTATAGTGGTCAATCTTTACAGAAACATTCAAATATCCTTTCATTAGGTATGTGCGTACAATATAAACAGACTTTGACCAAGTGTTTCTGAAGTGTTTGCAGTGCTTTTTGAATGAGATTTATAACTGCATTAATTACTATCAAATCCCACACAGGGAAAAAATGGTTAATTTTATGCATATACTAAACACAATGAAAAAATATTCAAGTATTTCTATAAAGATTAACCATCATAACTGAAGATTACCTACAACAACTGTCTTCCACAGAGTACAACTCCAGTAGCATAACCATAAATCCGAATGGAGAACTACTAACCGATCGTTCCAAAAGTCAGCTTATTTCTTCACGTCCTGTGCTCTAGAACCAGGCAAAACCTTTTGATCTTTCGCCAGGTGAACAACTCCTCGTGGTTAAACCCAACGACACCTCTCCACTACATGGAAAATAGAAATGGGGACTCCAGGTGCTCTTATGCACTGCGCATGCCTACACACATATTTCCTGCGATTACAGAGGAGTCCTCCAGCTGGCCAGAGCGGCGTTCAAGATGGGAGGAGGAAAGGAGCGAGAACAAACTACCGCTTGAGCGCAGCACTGATCCGGCAGGAAGGCTCCAGCTCAACTAACAGTCGGAAAAGGCAGGTTAGAGAGATTCGAAAATAACAAAAAAAAAGAAACGCCTTTCAATGTAAAGAGGTGCCCGAAGTGAGTCGCACCAGTTATTTCATGGACAAGTAGCTGTCGGCTGCTACCTTTCCCGAAACAAAACAAGAGCAGTACGATGCCCCCACATCCTCCCCTCTCGGGTCTGAAGAGTACCTGAGTATGTGAGTCTCTCCGTCGCCAGTGCTTCACTGCACTACCCGCAAGCGCTCCAGTCTGCCTCCTCTGCCGTTGCTGATTCAAAAAACACAACCCACAGCACGCGTTTGGCTGTTATGCAAATGAGCTCCGATCTCCTCCCACTCCTTTTTGGCCACACCTCCTTCGGAAAAGCGGGGCGCTGGACACGGGAGTGGCGTTTTTTCAGCAGCCGATCCGCACATAAGCCATTTCGACAGTTATGCAAATAAACTACAATTATTTAGCATATTGTGTGTGGCTCCTCCCCCTCAGGACACGAGGGTTGATAAGGGATTTAAGGGCAGTTGTCACGTCGTCTTGCTTGGTAGGGCTGAAAGAGTGTGTTGCTGTCAGTAGGGGGATGTAGTGCAGCTGTTTGAAGAACGGGAAAGCCTTATTTTAAGTGATCTTTGATAGAGCAGGCGTTACTCATTTGTTACTGTCTACAAAAGCTGTTGTGAAAGCTCCATGTTGGTTTTGGTACTGGCTGAGGCACTAGTCCTCAGCGTCAATTTCCTGGCTGGAGTTGCCAGACCAAATTTAAACATTAACACAAACGGGACTGGTGTTCTGTAGAGGTAATAATATACTAAAATTCTTGCCTATTGCATAGTTTTACCATAACTGACATTATTTTAGGTAATTTGGGCGGAGCCTGCTTTGTTTCTGGCTTGGCTATGCTGTGATATAACAATTTTATGACTACATTTTGTGTTCTTACAATCAGTAAAACTAAATATAACCAAGAGTAAATAAGACGTGGCAGTTTCTGAATCATTTGGGAATTAGAACATTCAGCTGAACCTAGGAGGAATGGGTTGCAAGAGAGATAAATTATTAGTCTGCTTATCTCCACACCCATACATTCATCTCCTAGGATACTAAAGTTTAAAGTGGTTTAACTGCACAATTTTTTTTATTGGTTTTGCTTTTTATTGCCTTTTCTGTTTTAGCTGCTCTCAGTATTATAATGGTATTAAAGTGTGCAGTCCTGTTCAGGGTGAGGTTTTCTTTGGGGGGGGGGGGAATTTACAAACTTGACATTTTTCTGTATGTTGTCTGCCCATTTGTTTCCCGGAGCAATTCAAAGTGCTGGTTCTCACCTTTAAAGATCTAAATGGCATGGGGACGGGGTTCTGGAAGAACTGCCTCATCTCATACTGTCCAGCTCATCAGTTAAGATCTCTGCCCCCTCCCCCTTCAACCAGAGACCTACACTGCTTTCTGTTAGGTACCAGGCCAAAAATTTTCTGTTCACTCAGGCTTTAAATTGCAGGGTTGATTTTTTAATAAAACCAGTTAAGGGATCCAGTTTTTTTAAACAGTTTCCCCCCTGTAAACTATTACTTTAAGCTGTCAGTGGTGAATTTTTATGGCCTATATTTTGATGCTGGTTGGGTTTTTTAATGCTGGATTTATTTGTATTTGTAAGCCACCTCAGACAGATTCCTGGATAGGTAGCACAGGTTTTTTTTTCTAATTAAATAAATAAATACATAGGGGATCCCTCAATATGCAGAAACTTAAATCTTGTTCCTAGCCTGACCCCTCTTGTTACCTTAATAACTAGGCCATGTAAATTTGCTATTAGAAGGAACAGAAAGAGAACCCATGCGGAAGTGGGTGGGGACGGGCATTTTGAAATCCTTTCCAAGAACTTTCCCCTTGGTGGATTCTATAAACCCTCAGAGGATTCAGCAAGATAATTTTTATTCAGTACAGTTTTATTCCACCCTTCTTCCAAGGAGACCAGAAAGATGTACTCCCTTTATCCATATCTTCACAACAACTCTGTGAGGTAGCTTAGATGGAGACTAAAGGACTGGTCCAAGATCACCTTAGTGAAGTTTTGTGGTGAGTGGAAATTTGAACCTGGGTCTTCACCGACCTCATTCAGCATTCCAGCCACAGTGGTTCTTTAACTGATGCAGCTGTTGTTGATATTCTGTGTCTCCTGTGTTCCAGGCAGTTTGGGGCAGTTTTTTTCTCCTTTATACATTTGCACTGTGCAGCTGACTTCTGGATGTGGGGCCAGTATGCTCATACCCACTGCTCCTCCGCACACATTCAGTCAATATGCAGAGTGGTCATGAGTTGGACAATGCTTAGTCTGAAACCCCAGAATATTTTGTGATTAGTGCCACCCCCAGACAGACATTTTGTGATTGCTCCCCTGGTGGCAGCCATTTTGTGGTGCCATCTAGTACTCTTTCTCAAAATTCCAGAAGTGCCCGCAGCCATGAGTTTAGAGCTCTTCGCTTACCTTATCTGTGTGGATGGCCTGACTTTATTGTTTCTCTGATTGGCAATAGCCACATATTTATTATTTGATGTAGTAGGAAAAGAAAGATCGAGAGGGATGAACTTGGCAGATAATTTGGAAATTCCACTGCTTCAAAAAACTGTGCCCCCCCCCCCCCCCGGCAAGCCCGATTTTGTCAGAGCTTGGAAGCTAAGCAGGGTAGACTCTGGCAAATACTTAGATGGGAGACCTCCTTGAAATTACCAGAGGTGGGGGCAGGCTTTATTAGGCCACCGCTCTGAATACCCTCCAGGCCACTGTAGGAGTCAGTCAGTAGAGGTCGCCATGACTTCCAGGCATACACACAGTCAGTCAGTAGAAGATACCATGACTTCCCGGTGCACATGCACTCACACACATACATGCACATATTTAAAAAAAACTGTCCCCTGCAAAATTTAAATAAAATACCATATGCACTAGCCCAGTGGTAGGCAAACTCATTAGTCAAGAGAGCCAAATATCAACAGTACAACGATTGAAATTTCTTTTGAGAGCCAAATTTTTTAATAATAAAGCCACCAACGCAAAATAATTACAATTCTTAAATTGATGAATATTTCACCATTTACCACCATGTGGAATAATAAAACCCAGTTTTTTGGGTGGCAGGTGAGGGCCTGACTATGTTATCCTGTTCATAGGGCTGCCCCATGTCTTGTCAAACCCAGTGTGGGCAATGAATTCCATAGCTAGAAACAGTTTTTGAAACGTAATTCTCAAGAGCATGGGCCCCCAATTCAGACCAGCTCTGTGGTGCACAGGAAGAGAGTCCTTATTTTGTCTCACTGTTTCCTTGATTGAAACTGTCCCAGGGAGCTGCTGATTGCCCACTGGGAAAACTGACATGTAGCCCATCAGTACAGCTGTGTTTCCCCAGCTAGGAATATAGTTGCTCCCAAGGGCCATTTCAGTTTAAGAAAGTGCGGTGTGTGTGTCCACTCCCTATGTACTTACATGGCGGCCTTGGGCATGATGCTTTCCCTCAACCTCACAAACTCCTTTTCCCTTCCCTTCCCTACCACAACAGACACCCTGTGAGGTAGGTGGGGCTGAGAGAGCTCTGACAGAAACTGCTCTTTTTTCAAGAACAGCTGTGCCAGAATTACGGCTTTGCCCAATGTCACCCAGCAGGTGCAAGTGGAGGAGTGGGGAATCAAACCCGGTTCTCCCTGATTAGAGTTTGTGCATTTAACCACTACACCAAACTGACTCTGGCTTTCTTAGTTCTTAAGAAACAGTAAAGAGAAGCACTAAAGGAGTTCATTCCAAAGGCAGGGTGTCACTACTGCAAAAGTGCTGCACCACCTGCTTCACCTTTGCAAGTGGGAGGCACAGAGAGCAGGGCTTGGGAAGAGGGTCTTCACTGGTGGACTGGCCAAAGTACCCTAGTGCCACAACATTTACAGATATTCAGTATCTGAAGAAGCTTGTCTGCACACGAAAGCTTATACCCAGAATCAAACTTTGTTGGTCTTAAAGGTGCCACTGGACTCAAAACATTTACAGCGTGATGCAATGCAGAGTTACTCCAGTTTTAGGACACTGGAATAACTTTGCACTGTATTATCCTCTTAGATGGGAACTTGGAAAGTGAATTTTGCCCAGAGGCAAAAGAGTCGCCAGTATTTTAAACATCAAGACAGGGTATAATAAAACACACAAATGCATATTAAGCTTCATTGGTCCACCAAGGTCAGTATTGTCTACCCAGACTGGCAGCAGCTCTCCAGGGTCTTAGGTGGAGGTCTTTGACAGCTACCTGACCCTTTTAGCCAGAGATGACAGGGATTGAACCTGAGATCTTCCGCATGCCAAGCTGAGAGGTAATAATAATAATAATAATAATTTTATTATTTAATTGGATTTCTAGCCCTCCTTCCCCTGCACAGCAGGGCTCAGGGCAGGCTACAGGAACAAATATATACAACTAACTCAAACCAGAGAAAGATTTACCAGCTTTACCTAATTTAAGATTTACATAATTAACCTGTTGCATTTCTCCTTGTGAACAGGCATTTTTTTTCCAATGCACAGAAAACTTCCAGAGAGCGAGTTTAGCACAGGTACCTCTGGGGAGGTAGCACCCTAACCTGGATAGCCCAGGCTAGCCTGATCTCGTCAGATCTTGGAAGGTATGCATGGTCAGCCCTGGCTAATATTTGGATGGGTGACCTCCAAGGAATACCAGAATCATGATGCAGAGGCAGGCAAAAGCAAAACCGCCTCTGAATGTCTCTTGCATTGAAAACCCTAGCTGTAACTTGACAGCAACAACAGCAAATACACATTAATATTGACCCCAGACCCAGATAATTTCTCCAAGGGACTTTGTGAATCTTTCTGTACAGTACCTACCCTATTGCGGAAAGCTGGGAGCCTTCCTAACCTCAACCATGCTGTTGCACAAGGTGGGGGCCGCCAAGAAGGCACCCCTGGATGGGGAGTTGTTGATTCTGCCCATTGGGGGGGGGGCTGAAAGTTCCTGCTGCTCAGATGAGCAAAGTTGTCATGGTGGAGTGTAAGGGAAGAAAAGAGCAGGAGTCCAGCAGCACCTGAAAGACTCACAAAATTTGTGGCAGGGGAGGAGCTTTCCTGACTCAGTCACAGCTCAGGAGTTTGTAAGCTGCTCTGAGATTCCAAGTGAAGGGTGGAGTATAAATCCAATCTCTTCTTCTTCCAGCACAACTGATTTATTTCCCCCCATGACTTACTTGAGAGTAACCCTGCTCAGAATCCGTCTGAAAAGCTTTTTTTCTCCTGTTGCAGAACTGAAACCCTTCCTAGTCTCTTTGGCCATTCAAATAGCAAAGCCACCTCCCCCCAGCCCCGGAAGGGACTTTTCCTCCCTCCCCCCCCCCCACCTCTCTAGGAAGCAGCTCGGATCATTTAACCCTTACAATGCTGCAGTTCTCCTAGCAGCGTCACCCCATGCAAAGTTACTGGCAGGCAGCCTTGTGGAACCTACATGGAACAGACATTTGCTATTGCATTTCAAAACTCTGTAATACGAACTTCCCATTAAAAAAAAAAGCACACAACAGCCTGCATTTCTCTCTCCAGCAAGGAGGGACTGAAGGCTTATCTCCCCCCCCCCCCTTTACTTACTTGCCAGTAAACCTGCCAGGGATCCAGCTGAAGGGCTTTCCCCCCTCCAGTTACAGTCTGCAACTTCAGCTGAGGATTTTCTCAGAACTCTTTCCGCCTTTGAGATGGTGTCAGGGGCCTCGAGTTTTGAAATCCCCCGCCGCCTCCCCTCCCCCCTGGCCACTCCTGCCTCCGTTCCTCCCTCCCCCGATAGGGGCCAGCTGGGCAAATACCGGACAGGACAGCCCGACAGAAGCCCTTTGTCTCCTCTCCTGCCTCCACCACTGGCCTCTCCATCCCCTGCCGCCTTAGTCCCTCCCTCGCTCCCTCCCTCGCTCGCTCACTCACTCACTCACCCGGCCAGAGAGGGAGTTGCTTCAGCTGCGAGAGAGACGGAGGAGGATGCAGCGGCGCGGCAGATATGCTGGGCACCAGCCAGAGCCTGACGCTAGTCTAGGGCTGGCCACGAGAGTGCTGCAGACTCCGCAAAGAGCGTTTGGGAGGGAGGGGCGCCGGAGTGGGGGTGGGGCAGCAGGCCAGGGGGCGCCCCTCCCTCCCTAACCCCACCTTTTGGAGCTCCTGCTTCAGCGCCTCCTCTGCCCCGGCCTGTGACTCTTTCCGGAGGGGAGGGGAGGGGTGGGGTAGGGAGGGGAGGGGCGGGCACCACTCAGGGCCCAAATATTGTCTGAGATCCATAAGGCCAGTAAGGTTGTTGGGAATCCCAGGACCCCCACTGGGGGGCACATCATGGGAAAAGAAAACCATGACCCTTCTTTTATTTATGTATTTATTTTATTAAATTTCTACCCCACCCTACCCTGCATGGCAGGGCTCAGGGCAGGTTACAACAATCCAATAATCACAATATAGCAATATAATACAATATAATAAATTAGGATAAACAATCAACAATATCAGAAATTAATTAAAATCCATATTGTAAAATCAGTTTGGTGAAGTGGTTAAGAGCATGGACTCTAATCTGGGAGAACTGGGTTTGATTCCCCACTCCTCCACATGCAGCTGCTGGTACAACCTTGGATCAGTCACAAGTTCTCTCAGAGTTGTTCTTTCAAGAGCAGTCTTTGAAAGAGCTCTCTCAGCCCCACCTACCTCACAGGGTAGGTTGTGGGGAGGAGAAGAGAACAGAGATTGTAAGCTGCTCTGAGACTCCTTTGGGTAGTGAAGGGTGGGGTATAAATTCAACCTCCTCCTCCTCCTCCTCTTCATAAAATAATTCCATTTGTGGCACCATATTTTTGAGGCCAATCCACATATGTTCTTGAGGATACTATGAGTATGATGCTGGAGGTGATCCCATCTGTTAGAGTTGAGGTTGATTAGTATTAGGTGGAGGTGCTGGAACCTCAAACACATCATCCTCAGAGGACCTGGAAGAACCCTTTGCATGACTGGAAGAGGATGTAGTCTGAGGACATGAAAGCATCTGGATTGCGATATCTCTTGGCAGGGGCTTCGATGCTGATCTTCGCACCACCTGCAGTTTTTACATTGCTCCCAAGGCCCAGGGCTCCGTTGGGGCCGGGGCGCCGCGCCGGGAGAAAGGGGGCGGGGACTTAACAAAGCCCCGCCCCCTGCTCTTCCTGGCAGCGGCAGGCCACCGCTGGCCCGGAAAAAAGCCCCTCCCCTCCCCCCCTTCACTCTTCCCGGGCCGCGGCAGGCCGCCGCCGGCCCGGGGAGAACCCCCTTCCCCCCTCCCCCCCCACTCACACTCCCGGGGCCACGGCAAGCGCCGCCGGCCCCGGGAAGAAGCCCCCTCCTTCCCTCCCCCCCGCTCACACTCCCGGGGCCACGGCAAGCGCCGCTGGCACCAGGAGAAGCCCCCTCCTTTCCTCCCCCCCCCCGCTCACACTCCCGGGGCCACGGCAAGCGCCGCCGGCCCCGGGAGAAGCCCCCTCCTTCCCTCCCCCCCTCGCTCACAGTCCGGGGCCGCGGCAAGCGCCCCAGCCCCGGGAAGAAGCCCCCTCCTTCCCTCCCTCCCCCACTCACTGCTCCCGGCCCGAGGGGGGCGCAAGGAGGGAGAAGCCGGGCCCCAGAGGCGTGAAGCCCCTGGGGCCCAAGCAAGAGGGGGGAGGGAGGGAAACACTGGCCCCAGTGGGGGGGAGAAGCGCCCCTTCCTTCCTTCCTCTCTCCCTTCCTTTCTTCTCTCTCTCTCCCCCACCTACCTACCTTCCTGTTCCTTCCTTTCCCTTTTCCTTCCTTCCTTCTCTCTCCCCCCACCTACCTACCTACTTTCCTGTTCCTTCCTTTCCCCCTTCCTTCCTTCCTTCTCTCTCCCCCCACCTACCTTCCTGTTCCTTCCTTTCCCCCTTCCTTCCTTCCTTCTCTCTCCCCCCACCTACCTACCTACCTTCGTGTTCCTTCCTTTCCCCCTTCCTTCCTTTCTTCCTTCCTTCTCTCTCTCTCTCTCCCACCTACCTACCTTCCTTCCTGTTCCTTCCTTCCTTCTCTCTCTCTCTCCCCCACCTACCTACCTACCTTCCTGTTCCTTCCTTCCTTCCTTCCTTCCTTCTCTCTCTCTCTCCCCCCACCTACCTACCTACCTTCCTGTTCCTTCCTTTCCCCCTTCCTTCCCCTCTCCCTTCCTTCCTTCCTCTCTCCCCCCTTCCTTCCTTCCTGCCTTCTCTCTGTCTCCTTCCCCCACCTACCTACCTACTTTACTGTTCCTTTCTTTCTTCCTTCCTTCCTTCCTTCTCTCTCTCTCCCCCACGTACCTACCTACCTTCCTTCCTGTTCCTTTCCTTCCTTCCCCCTCCCTCCCTCCCTTCTTGCCTTCTGACACACTGCCCATGACATCAGGGATGTGTGGCCTTTTGACACTTCTGGTGACATCAGGGGGTGTGGCATATGCAAATAAGTTATGCTAATGAGCTCCTGCACCTCTTTTTTTAGGAAAGGACCCCTGCCAAGGCCCATGGCGTTGGAACTGAGGCCATGGAGGAACCCCTCCGGTTTTTTTCTCAATGCCACTTCCTACCAGGTCTCAGCTGAAGAAAAGGCAGAAATTTTCCTTAGAAACACAATAAAGAAAAGAATGCTCTGAATCACATCTTCTCATGGCAGCAAGAAGAGAACTGAGAGAAGAGCGTTCCTCTATCACGTGACCATTTGGGTCAGGAAAAGCAGGGCCTGGAACTGTGCAGAGAGGAAGCTGAGCATCAATCTTCCCAAGATCAGGACTTTTTCCAGTGTTGATCAGGCCACCACCTTGTTTGTTCTCCCTTGCCACAACTCTGGCTTCCTGCCTTTGGGTTGCCTGAGAGTTTCCTTGCTGATCAGTGGCGGCTAGCTACCAGCAGGCAAGTAAGCATTCCCAGCATCTTTCCTGTCTTCCAGCCTGCGTGCTCTTGGGATGGAGTCAGGCTGGGCCGGGGTGGGCTTGCTTGCTTTGGCTGAGTCCAGGCCTACAGCTGGGCTTCGACAAGGGTAATCAGACTGGCTCTAGTCAGGTTCTGGACTGTGATCAGGAACAATCATCTTAATAAGAACAGACAATTTCTCAATAACAGCCTACATAAACAGAAACCACAAGATGAATACTGTGTATAAGTCATTCACCTCAACTAATATATAGTAAAGTTCAATTTTTACATTAAAAGTACATTATTGTATTTCTTATTATGACACCATAATCTTGCAACAGCTTCCATATATTCCATAAATTCACATAAATCCACAAGTGGCAAGCAAAATACTCTGCATTTAATGATGCTTCCACCGTTTATCAATGTTGCTACATACAAAGAAGTGAATCAAGTATCCAGGACCAATACTGTCCTTTCCACAAAATTTCATTCCATACAATCACAGAATAGTTGGCCTTCACTCATAGATTATAATGTGCCAAAAAGACCACTGACGAGATTCCTAGGTTTCTTTCTCGTTGCAGACTGTCTTCTTCAGAGTTTAGCACATCTTCATATCACTGGAACCATAAATATTAATCCAGAACCTTTAGCCAACTGCATCAGGAGGAAAGACACTGTTATATCTTGATAAAGCATAGAATTGGCTGAATTAATATTTATGGTTCCAGTGATATGGAGATGTGCTACTGATTTTGATGCACTCTGATGATAAGTGAGGGACCTCTGCTTGCCAGTTATAGCATATGCTCTAATAAATTGCATCACACATCCCATAATAACTAATTAAACAAGTCAAACCTTTATTTAAATCTCAGGTAAAAATAAAAGATGAGAATAACCTGTCAGTGACATTTTCAACCAAGGTTACCACTTTCTTCCAGCCTACCATGTTTGGTGTGAAATGCACAGTTTAAAAACACTTGTGAGAGAAAATCACTGCACTGAATACAAAGTAGCAACCCTGTCTTCTTAGATAAGAAATGTGATTAGGGATCAGGCTTGTATGGCTGCTGATATAGCACAATGGTAACAGTCTTCCACACTGGGGGCTTCCCAGCATTTTCTCTACTCCCCAATTTCCTGGCAGCAACACCACCCCTGCATCACAGGAGCTTTTTCAGGTTTTTAAATAATTGGCAATTGAATATCATTTTAACAATGCATGATTCAGGTTACCTGAATTCCCGACTTTTTTTTTTTTCAAAAGCATCTAACCCCATCATTGAGGAGATAAGAGGGGTAAGGCATATCTGTGTAACAAAAAGGACTAGTGACTTACTTAAAAAGAAAGAAAGATGAAATTCAGAAAACCTGTTAGCTATCTTAATAATCTATATCTCTAATAGCCAAGTCGCCCCCTGCGTGCGGATATCTAAATCCGCGCCGGGGGGGGGCACTTGGGGGGCAGGGAGATTTTCCTGCACACTTGGGGGACTCCCCCCATATGCCGAAAAATCTGAAAAGTTTAAAAAACTTTTGGGGGGATATTTAAATCCCCCCAAAAGTTAAAGAGCATTCCCTGTGCATGCGCAGGGAATGCTCTGAGAACTGTGGCAGCCAGGCAGTTGGGAGGCGTCCAACCCTCACCGCCGGTGCCGGTGGTGGGTGGGAGGGAGATTGGCCGGCCCGCCAAGAGCCACTCAGGCCTCACCGGTGCCTGCAGGGGGGGGGGGGAGAAAAGCAGTGGTGGTGATGGAGTGGGGGAGACGACTCACCTGTGGGCTGGCTCTGGTGAAGCTCCTTATCCCCCTGCGAGTATCAAGGAGCGAACTAGGCGCCCTAGCAATTGCTGGGGAATGGGTCCAAGGAACAGCACACAGGAAGCAGCGGCGCCCTCCCCTCTCGCTTTCCATCCAAAGCAAACCTACCTCCTCTCCTGCCACAAAAGATCTCATTCTCAGAGACACAGCAATAAGTCCATGTCCCACCATAGCCTACGGGGAGAGAAGGTTACTAGGAACCCGCCTCTGAGCCGTGGCAACTGGGGGCGGGGGAGGGGAGATCGGCGGGCCCTGCAGCTCTGAGCCGCGCGGGCCTCTCCAGGGCAAGCGGGGGGGGAGGTCAGCGGGCCCAGGTCATTGCCCAGGAAGGGAAGGAAGCCTTACCTTCGGCTGCTGCTCCACATGGAGCTCCTTCTCTTCCCCCCTGCAGGTCCGGTGGGTCCTGCCTCTTGTCTATATACTAATAACCACATGTGCCCCCCCTGCAGATATCTAAATCTGTGGATTGGGGCTACACATAAAGAAAACATACTTCTGCAATGTTGGGGGACCCTCCCAGATTTGCAGAAAAATCTGAAATTCTTAAAAAATTACATTGGAGGGTATAAATCCCCCCCCCAACAAAATGTCTGTGTATGTTCAGACAACATAAAATCCCCTCTTCAGCAGTGGTGAATGGGAACCTGGCAATGCCTGGGATCATCAGCGACAGCAGTGGGAAAGAAGGAAGCTGCAGCAGGTCTGGCAGCAGAGGTTGGGGGCCTCGCCAGTCCCAGAATCAGCAACTGCAGCCCAGTGACAGGCATAGGGGGTGCCTGGGAGCTGCAGTGAGCAGCAACGGGGTGGGGGAGAATAATGATACGGAAGGGATCTTGTGTGAGTATTGTGGGACCCCACTCTTATAACCTAATAGCAAAGTGTGGCCCAATCTGCTCATATTTAAAGCCATAGACTGGGACCACGCTGACAGAAAACAGATAGTTCTGCAAACTTGGATGAATACTCAGGTTCGCAGAAATTCTGAAAATGTTTTTACAAAGTACATTGAGGGTTTTAAATCTGACCCAAAAGAAGAGCATTGTCTGTACTGGCAGATTGCCTATCGCCTCCTCTGATGGCCGTGGAGGCCGGGAGCCATTGTGGGGGGCTGGGAGCTGCCTCTTGAGTAGGCTCAGATCAGTACACGAGTACATAGCTGGGATCCCTGCACCAATTATCCAGAAGAGCTATACATCCTTTTTATTTTATTTCTTAATATGGCCTCTACCACAGTTTGGAATAATAGATGGGAGTGTTCCCTCTAAGCTGAGTTAGTGTGAGCTAGCTCACAGTTTTTTAGCCTCCGGCTCACACATTTTTGTCTTAGCTCAGGAAGGATGGCTCCAGAGCAAACTAATTTATGCAGTAGCCAAATCACTCACAGTTTTAATGCTAGGAGCTCACAAAGTAGAATTTTTGCTCACAAGACTCCACAGTTTACAGGAAGCATTGGATGGGAGTGTATTTCTCTAACCTGGGGGCAGAGGAGACCCAGCATGGCAAAGCACACCATTTCAAAGAGAGGATGTAAATCCCTTATCCGCATGCTTGGGAAAAGCCCTAGGCAGGACAGTCCCAATACTATTTTCTTTGAGAACATGCATGTATAGGTGTCTGATACTTTAAAAGGAGGATACTCCTATTGTCAGAATATATACACTTTTGAGCCATTTTGGTAACACAGCAGTGGAACCAAAAGCTGGGAGCCATGATGGGGGGGGGGGCAGGATTAGCTAAGAGGGGAATGGGATCACCCCATGAGTCTCATGGGTCCCCACTTTTTTAATGTTCTAATAGCCAAGTATGGCCCCCTCTGCAGATACTTAAAATGGCAAATTTGGTCCATTTACTCAGGAGTAAGATTTTCCTCTGAACTTGGATGACCCACTAAGTTTGTAGAAAAATCTGAAACCTTAAAATTGGGGGGTCTCCAAAAAAAACCCCTCAACACTCAGAGCCTTCTTTTCCCCTGCTGAGGCAACCTCAGTGCAAGCATGTAGGCCAGATGGATGAAAACTGAAGTTGGGTGGGTGGGTGAAAAGGTGGATGCCTATAACACCCCCCTCCTCCTTGTGCCACTGAAACTGCCATGGTTGGAACTAGCCTGGCCAATGTTAGAGTCAGGATGTTCCCCACCCCCACGGTTGGAGCAGGCCTGACGAGCACCGAGGCCAAGTGAAAAGGCTGAGACACTATGACCTTACCTGCTGGCCCAGGTAACTCTGCCACCAAGAGTACGTGGGTAGGGCCCAGCTTTGGGGAAGCCTTCAGCAGTACTGGAAAAGGGGGGAATGTCACAGAAGGGAGAGTGCCACTGGCCAGAGGTGTTGACTTTTAGAAATCCCGGGGGGGCAGGGGCTCTTAAGTGCGCACGCACACCGGGACCATGTCCCCACCGCCTCTCCCCCCCCCCCCCCGGGCCTGGTCTGGCCTGGCCTGGCTACTCCTGCATCCTTGGGGCCAGCTGGGCATGTTGCCAGGACGACGCTCTGGCAATCGCCCTGAAACTCTATGGTGCCATAGAGTTTCGGGGCAATTGCTAGAGAGTCGCCCCAGCAACATGCCCAGCGTGCTGGGGTCATTTCCGGGTGATGCCAGCACACTGGGCATTTGCCCAGCTGGCTCCACGGAGGTAGGAGTGGCCAGGCCAGGCCAGGCCCGGGGGGGAGAGGCGGCGGCTGCCGGCTGGTGGGCCGGCGGGTGGGCGAGCGGGCAGGCAGGCAGGCAAGCGAGCAGGCCTGGTGGATGCTCCGTTTTGCCAGTGGAGGCTGAGCCCCCCCGTAGTTGACGCCTATGCCACTGGCAGACTCAGGATGACCACCACCACCATGGTTGGAGCTGGCCAGGCCAGCACCAGGGACAAGCAGTAGGGCCAAGACACTTGGCTGGGGAGAAGGTTGGGCAGAGTGGGGTGGGAGAAGGTTGGGCAGAGTGGGGTGGGAGAAGGCCAGACAGAGCATGGAGTGGGGAGAAGGCCAGACATAACAGGTAGTGGTGGGGAGCAGTAGCATTCTGCCAGCCAGTGGGCTACTTGACAAGTGACTGGCTCACCTGGCAAGTGGAGGGGAGGATGAGATCCACCTACAAGTCTTGCCGGTCTCCACCTGTAACAGTATAATGTATTCAGTTTGCCAATTCCAAAAACAAAGAAGTACCCCTGGGGGGAAGAATGGCTGCTATGAGGGGTGGGATGTAAAAATCTAAACTTTCCTATCCACATGGCAGCCATCCAGGCTTTACTGTGATTTTTTCTGAAACTTCACAGCAAAACATGCTTTGGCATGGTTGAAGAAATGCTAGGAGTTCACAATGCATCATAATGCTCTGTGGAAGTAGGGAAAAACTACGCCTCCCAAATTCCATCAGTTTTATTTGTGAATATTGTGTGCTTGCATGGCTATTCCTCTACTTATTTCCTAGTTGTGCTTATGTCCTGTTGCTATCTTACGAGTATTTTAGTGGTGATGGGTGTTTTGTAAAACTGTATCAAAGAATGTTGGCGTATGAGTCTCTTACTCTGTGTGTGCATTTGCATAATAAAACATAGTACACATGTACTTTTCATATATACACACACAGTAATATTTCTCACATTGGTGGTCTCCTTTCCAGCCACACTCCAGAAGTGGTTGCAACACAGTTCCCATGCAGTATCTTTGCACAGTTACAGCATGCAGCGATTTGCTGGTGCTGTGGACTTATTTCTCAGTGATCAGGGGTAATGATTTTTTGCATTCATTATATGCTTTTTGTCTGTGATGGATTCCTGTAATGCAAGTATCACAATTTATTAGGTGTTTTTTTAAGTGTGCTTTGATAATGGTGCACGTATGTGGACATATGGAAACATGCAGGGGTCGTTTCGTAGAAAAAGAGGTGCAGGAGCTCATTAGCATACCTGCTACTAGCATAACTCATTAGCATATGTCACACCCCCTGACATCACTGGAACTGTGTCAGAAGGGGAAGCAAAAACGAGGGAAGGCATCTTCAAAAACCTCCCCTTCCCTTCCCCAGCCAGCCTGCCAAGTCGGGGGGGGGGGGGGGAAGCGAAGAGAGAGAAGGGGTTTAAAGTTTAAACCCCTTCTCACTTCGCTTTCCCCCCCTGCTGCTGTCAAGGCTGCTGGGGGGGAAGTGAAGAGAGAAGGGCTTTTAAACCCCTTCTCTCAAGAGTCGTGCTGCAGCAGGCGGGCAGAGGAAGCCAGGAGGAAGCATTTAAATGCCTCTCTGCATCCCCCCCCCCCGGGCCCTTCCTCGCTCGCACGCCTTGGCAAGCGAGCGAGGAATGGCATGGGGTGGCCTCTGTGGGGCTTCTTGGGCAGAGGAAGCCAGGAGAAGGCATTTAAATGCCTCTCTGCATCCCTCAGGCCCTTCCTCACTCGCCCACCTTGGCAAGCAAGCGAGGAACAGTGTGGGGGGCCTCTGTGGGGCTTCTTCTGCCTGCCTGCTTCAGCGAGTGAAGAAGAGAAGAAAAAGAAGATATTGGATTTATACCCCACCCTCCACTCCCCAAGGGAGTCTCAGAGCGGCTTACAAACTCCTTTTCCCTTCCCCTCCCCACAACAGACACCTTGAGTGGGCAGAGGAAGCCAGGAGGAGGCATTTAAATGAGGTCTGGGAAGGGTGCCAGCCATGATGTAAGCGGTCACTGTACTCAACCAAAAGCCTGGTGGAAAATCTCCCGCAGGGCTCTGATGTTATTTGGCGGAGACTTCCACCAGGTTGGGACCAGGGCCAAGAATGCCCTGGCCCTGGTTGAAGATAGCCGGATGTCTCTGGGCTGGGGACCACCAGCAAGTTGTTCTGTGCAGAGCATAATGGTCTCCTGGGGGTCTACTGGAGGAGGCAGTCCCACAGATACATTGGTCCCTGACTGCTGAAGGCCTTAAAGATCAAAACCAAAACCTTAAACTTGACTTAGTGCTTCACTAAAAGCCAGTCCAGCTGGCGCAGCATTGGTCAAATATATGCAGTCCTGTCAGGACTCATGCCACTGTATTCTGGATCAGTTGGACCTTACGGGTCAGTCTCAAGGGCAGGCCAACGTAAAGCAAGTTACAGTAGTCTAGCCTGGAGGTGACCGTCACATGGGTTACTGTGGCTAAGTCAGAGCGCAACAGGAAAGAGGCCAGCTGCCGGGCCTGGCGTAGATGGAAAAATGCCAGCCTGGCTGTATGTGTGACCTGGGCCTCCATACTTAGAGATCACACTCAAGCTCTTGACCGACTGCGCTGGTACCAGTAGTACCCCATCAAGAGCAGATAAGCTGAGCCTGAGCCCTGAAACCCCCCTCCCGAACCACAGAACCTCCATCTTTATTGGATTCAGTTTTAACCTGCTCTTTTTTAACCATCCAACCATGGCCTCCAAACCCATAGTCAGATTTTGTGGGGCGGTATCTGGGTGGCCATCCAAAACCAGATATAGCTGGGCAGGAACGCTGGCTTCCAAGTTGGCCACACCTACAGCCTCCCCCCCCCCCCGGTTCCCCAGGTACCTCGCAAGCTGCAGGGTGCCTGGGGAAGCCAAGCTGATCCAGGGAGGGAAGGCAATGTAAACTGCCTCCCCCCGCCGGGTTCTCCAGGTGCCTTGCAAGCCATGGGGCACCTAGGGAAGCCAAGCCAATCCAGGGAGGGAAGGCAGTTTAAACTGCCTCCCCTCCTTGGGTTCCCCAGGTGCCCTGCAGCTACGGGGCACTTGGGGAAGCTGATCCAGAAACTGCCTTCCTTCCCTAGGGTTCCCCAGGCACCCCACAAGCCAGGGGGGCACCTGGGGAAGCCGATCCTGGGAGGGAGCTGCACTGTCAGGGGTGTGGCCTAATATGCTAATGAGTTTCTGCTGTTGGGTGTGGCCTTTTATGCTAATGAGTTCCTGCTGGGCTTTTTCTACAAAAAAAACCCTGTAGCTGGGTGTCATCAGCACAGTGGTGACACCTAAGCCCAAACTCTGCCAGCTGGGGAAGGGGGCGCATATAGATGTTAAATAACAGGGGTGTTGGGGGGGGGAGACTAAATAGAGATTTAATTCCCTAAAGACTGCCCTCTGAAGCTGCCGTTTCCTCCAGGGGAACTGATCTGTGTAATCTGGAGATCTGTTCTAATTTCTGAAGAACTCCACACCTCACCAGGAACATGGCAACCCCAAGAGTATTGGTCTTTGGTTTGGAGGCCTACATTAAAGCCTGGGTCCTCCATGAACTCATAGAATGTCCTTGGAACATTTGTTAATCTGCAAAATGGGTATAAACATTACATACCTCATAGAATTGATTTCAGGATGAATAAAAAGAAATAGTTAAATACTTGGCATATTTATGTCAGAAGCTAATTAGAATAATCAGCTATGATTGGAGAGCAGCCAAAATTATACTATCATTAGGGAGCACAAGAAATGAGAACATGTCCCTGTTTGATAGTGGCAGAGGCCAAACTTTAGAAATACTTTATTTCAAAACATTCAAGAAAGCTGAAAATTGAATTAATTCATGGTAGGTTTTGGCTGTTCCTTGCCACAGATGGTTGCATTGACAGGAGTACTATGGTAGCAAACAGCTGAAAGAAAGGAAATGGGGAGATGTTGCCATGGAAGCTAGCCACATGGAGAAGTGAGAGATGTTGCCTAGCAACTGTGAGGGCTTCAAGGCATGAGCATTCCACAGAGAGCTAGGAAACCAACAACTGGAATGATTTCTGGGAGGGGAGAGAATAGATGAAGTTGAAGGACACAGAAATAGTAGCCTAGTATGGAGGGAAGGAAAAACAGAAACAATGGTGAAGGAAAAATAGTGAAGGACAAATTAGGCTCCCATGGAACAGCTAAGCACCACAAAGAACAGTCTTACACTAAAAGTGGTGGCAACATTTTATGAAAGATAATCTTGATAATGGCCTGTGTAAGGAATTACAGTTACTGTAAACAGAATGTGACTAGTATTTTCCCCAAGAAGTAATCAGGCAATAAGGGACATTACAACACAATAAGCACTGTATAAGGATCGGTCTACACAAATAATGAAAAGTGTTCAGGATTCACCATAAACTGCCGCTTACAGCCTTCTCATATCATGAAGCCCAAAACCACATTTTCCTTTTATAAGATTCTGCTATATGCCTAAGGACAGTACATCATAGCAACCCAAACAAATGTGTGCAGTGGCAATATTAGGGGTGCCAAATGAGCATAGCAAGCAGTAAAAAAGGAGATTGTTGGTACAAAGCAAGTTATTATATGGTTGTCCAAATGACCATAACGAGCAGTGAGAGATACCCTAGTAAAGTTGATTCATATTTTATGAGGTGCTAAATTTTAGTGCTTAAAAACAAAGAGATGGAGCATAAATGGGTGGACGGTGCAAAATTTAATCAGGACTATGCAAACTACTAGGGCTGTTTGCCCGTACAAATCAAAATTTGGGGTAGAGGCATCAACATCTACATTGAGGCATTTTTTTTGTTCACAATCTTTAATTCATTCATATATGGTTGTTCAATTTCCAGGCCTTCGGGCTTTATTTATGACAGCCAGTTTGGTGTAGTGGTTAAGTGCACGGACTCTAATCTGGGAGAACCGGGTTTGATTCCCCACTCCTCCACTTGCACCTGGCTGGATGACCTTGGACAAGCCATAGCTCTGTACCAGCTGTTCCCTCAAGGACAGCTTGGGAAAGAGCTCTCTCAGCCCCACCTACCTCACAGGGTGTCTGTTGTGGGGAAAGGAAGGGAAAGGAGTTTGTAAGCCGCTCTGAGACTCCCTTGGGGAGTGGAGGGCGGGGTATAAATCCAATCTCTTCTTCTTCTTCTTCTATTTTAATAACAAGCTTGCATAAGAATCTAAAAGTCTGAGTGGAATTCATATGTCCCCCCCAATAAAAAAATTCTCAAAGGTGCTTCAACTTTACCTCCATTTTAAAGAGGGGTTTTTTTTCCATTCAGGATTTGTACTGTGTTTCATTCAAAATTCATTTACTAAATGTTAGCTTTCAGACACACTATAAGGAAGAAAAAAGGCTCTATGAGTAGACAAAAACATTATCGTCCCACTGCTTGATATGATTTTATAGTAATAAACAAGAGGCAGGACCTGCAATACTCGTAGGGGAGGAGAGAAGGAGCTCCACATGGAGGAGGAGGAGGAGGAAGCCTCCACAGGTGAGCCTTCTCCCCTTCCCCCCCCCCCCCCCGCACTAATGCCAAGCCTTCTCCCTCCCCCCCCCCTGCAGCACCAGTGGCAAGGCCTGAGCTCGGCCCACCAAGACTTCTCCCTCCCCTCTCCCCTTGCAGCAGCGGCAGTGAGGCCTGGCCGGTCTGCCAAGACTTCTCCCTCCTCCCCCCCCTGGCAGCAGTGGCGAGGGCTGAGTGGCTCACAGCTGCTGGCCCACCAAGACTTCTCCCTCCCCCCCCCCCCCACGGCAGCAGCAGCAGCAAAGCAGTTCTCAGCACATTCTCTGCACACACACAGGGAACACTCTTTAACTTTGGGGGGATTTAAGTATCCCCCCTATAGTTTTTTATAGGTTTCAGATTTTTCTGCACATCTGGGGATTGCCCCAAATGTGCAGGAAAATGTTTTTGCCTTGGCTATTAGTATATAGATATTGAAGACTGAATGGACATTTACAACCAGATTATGCTCCTCACCAGAATTCACTAATGGCAAACTATCACTGGGCTATCACAGCATTTATTATCACATGGATAGTATAGTCCTAGCTTTCTGTGTTTACTCAAACTCTTGCAGAAATTATATGATTTCCACACTCACACAATAAAGCACTTTTGTTCCCTGCTCTGACTCATCATCCAAAAATGCAGTGATTCTCCAGTTTCTGCTACTGATGTGAGGGGGGAAAGAGATTCTGTATTCAACAAGTTGTAGCCTGCCTAAGAGAGATTGTCCCTCTTATTAAAATAACACCTGGATTACTAGTGATTTATGTTTGTGAAGAAGAAAATACCACACAGGGCTTAGGAACAGAAATCCTATGTTGTTCACTGTGGGAAACAAGGGGATACGATCCCATCCCAATCGATATTGCCATTTTCATACTAAAAATTAACTGGATTTTCACTGTAACTGCCAATGTACCAGTACAGAAGCTTCCCACCCCATAATCCAATCAAAAAGATCTGCACATGAAATGCATGAGAGGGGGCAATTCCCAGCTTCTGTGACAGCCCTTCAACTCCCACCTCATGCTGCTCCTAGTGGCCCTCCATTCCTAAGGAGCCACATTCCAGGGGGTGTTCTGGGCGGCTTTTGAAGAGGGAAGGGACAGCATTGTGGAATGTAGACAGGATCCAAACCAATATCTATAAATCACAGCCAAGTATGGTTGTAAATTTTTAGCAACCCTTGGATGTTTCTGACACTTTTTTTCTGTGTGATGAGAAAGAATACAAAAGATGTAGGTTGCTAAACTTCCTGCATGCCCTTGGTTTCCTCAGCATTGTTCACAGGGGTAACTGGTAACCTTTTTAAGGTGGTGGGGCTGCAATTTTTAAACCCCACCACCTTCATACTTAGTATTAAACCTCTTATCAGTGTTGTGGCTCAGTCCTGCTATTGTGAAATTACCATATGCCGAGTACCCTTTGCTACAGACTCTATGATCACTCTGAGTATCCTCAGAATAATCACAACCAGTTTCCATATTTCTAAGATTTGGGAGAACCTCTTCTTAAGACAGCATTGGGACTAAGGAGAGGTGTTGTCAATACAATAGCTTGGATGACAGCCTGTCTCTGATTTCTCCTATGGTCTCTTTCATAACTCCCAAGAAATACCTAAGAGGTAGGTCAACAGTTGAATCAAGAACTCAAGTGGTGGGTGGTAGAATGGCATCTCTACAAAGATAACTCCTTCTAGGTCACAATGCCTGAGAGTCTCTGTGATTGGGGTGTGGGACTTGCACTACTCTGTAGGGCAGGCCATGTGCAGGGGACCTGAAATTAACAGGAAGCCTCTGACAGCATTAATTTCCTAAAGCTTGAACCATCTGGTTCAATCTGATTCTCTTCCAGAACAGGATCCAGGTCCTGGACATCTACATCAAAACCCACAGTACTATAGTGATGTTCACACAACCTAGTAGGGAGGCACCAACTCCAGCAGTCTGCAAAGGGAAACAGCAGTTTTCCTAAACTGGGCAGAAAGACACCTTTCATCACTGAGAGCAGAGAACATCTGTGAGTCCATGAACATTCAAGTGGATTGGTTCAGTCAGAGATGTCTTTGCCCAGGGTAACAGTCCCTCAGCCTAGAGCTATTCCATAACCTGGCAGTGTTTTGGCCTACCTCAAGTGAATCGCTTCTCATCCAAGGAGAATGCAAGGCTAGCAAGCTTCTGTTCATGTACTCTCTGCCCCAGGCAGAAGAAATTGATGTGTTGATGTCCCTGTGGCCACATGGATTTCTTTATGCTTTCCCACCAATAACAGTGTTGTGCAATGATAAACAAGTGGGAGAACACAGAATTGATCTTTACTGCCTTGTGGTGGCCCAGAAGGCCATGGTTTTCAAGTCTCATGGCTTTTTGGTTCAACCTCCATGGGAATTACTGGCAATTCCCAGTCCCCAGGGACCTATCTCACACCCGGATCCAGAATGACTTCAACTACCACTGAGACGAAGTGATGAACTTTGCTGACAAAAGGTTCCTCTGAACCAGAAACTCAAGCTAAGTTATCATCACACAGATTGTCGACAACCAGACTGTATGACTGTATTTGGAAGCTTTACATAATATGGTATAAGAGGAAAGCCTTCATCCTCTTATGTAAAGTCTTCTGTAAACTGTGTTCCTTCAAGACAGATTACGGGTTCTTCAGCATTCTCATTTTTGTCACTCATTTGTCCCTAGTGCTTTGCCCCCCCCCCTTTTTCCACATGTGTTTTGCTCCCTCTGGGACTACTAGAAGGAGCAAAACACATTGTGGGGGGGGGGGGGACGTGAAGCAATAGGAACACACAAGTGATGAAAATCAGAATGTGGAAGAGCCCTCCCTCAAGATGTGAGACCAAATACCCTTTAGAGGCAAGTACCTGCATTAGCCTCTGTTCTGTTCACTCATCAGGAAAGTTCCTATTTTCAGACATTCATTAGTAAAGCCTCCGTTTTTTAGAGGAGCTTCTCTTATGCACCCTACAGTAGACCACCGGCTCCCATCCTGGACACTGCATGTAGTCCTTCAGGTTGTGATACACTCACCATCTGAACTATTACAAGAGGTCTCTCTTAAATTCCTCCTGTTGTCAGTGACTGTGACATCCGCTAGAAGAGTCTTGAAGTTAGGCATGCTTTCACTCAGGAAAAATAAGGTGATTCTCTGCCCAGACCATACCTTCATATTTAAAGTCAATTAATTATTTCACAGATATGCTAATTTTCTTTGTTTTAAACAACAAAAAAAGAATTGATATTCCTTGGATTTGTGTGTGTGTGTGTGAGAGAGAGAGAGAGAGAGAAACCAAATCTTTCTAGTGACTGTGCTCTCCATTCCTTACCATCCAGTAGTCAAAGAGAAGACGCTCTCCATGGCTGTACTCAGTAAATGGCTCAAAGAACACATCTCCTTAGTATATTCCTGTTATGTATTGACCATGCGGTCGCCATGTGCTCTCTTCATTGTGACCGCATGGCCAGAGCACATGGCCAGAGCATGGCCAGAGCACATGGCCAGGAAACTACCTGAGCTTCAGCCAGGTAGAACAAAGGCCAGGTGGATTCAAACCGGCCACCAATCCTGTACCTAGGTTTCTCCCAGGGAACCTATGAAATGTAAATAGACTTCTAATAGCCTATCAGGCCAGTTGGGTGAGGTCAGGGGATTGTCCCTGACCAGCATAAAAGGAGGGCTTGGAGCCCTGGGTTGTATGCTTCATCCGGACCAGCAATAAAGATCTAGCTGTTTCACTATTCCATGGACTCCCGACTCCAATACTTATCAGTGGCGACGAGGATGGGATCCCGATGAGCGACTCTCCAGCAGACCACAGCAGCACAGCGAGCTCCGTCCTGCCGGCCGCAGGCATCTCCGAGCTCCAGCGCTCCAACGCCTCGCCGCAAGCCGCTCTGAGCCCAATCCTCCGGCACTAGCCAGCGCCAAGCCTCAGCGCTCCCCGGCACCGCCGCAAGACACGAGGACATCGCTCAAACAGCCGCCGCCGCTCCTGCTCTGGTAAATATGGCAAACGCTCCGGGACCAATTACCCCTTTCAATACGTCTCGCCCCGAGACGTGGGAGTCCTGGCTCAAGACGCTGGGTTGTGCCTTTAAGGTCCGCGGAATCACAGATGCGGACCTGAAGAGTGCCTGGCTCTTGAGTTCCGGAGGGGTGGAGGTCATGCGGGTGGCCCAGAACCTACTAGCCCCGCAAGACCCCACCGAGGTGTCTTACGACGTGCTCACCAAGACCCTCGGCGATTACTTCGCCCCGAAGCCATCAAAACTGGCCAGGCGCTGGGAGTTCATACAGCGCCAGCAGCAGCCGGGGGAGTCAGCCGCCACTTTCCTGGCTGAACTCCGTCGACTAGCCGTGGGCTGCGAATTCCGCCACATGGATGACCATGTGGAGACCGCCTTCATGGGAGGGGTCCGGGAAGCCAAGCTCCGCCGGCGCCTCATTGCAATGCCGGAGCCAACCTTGGAGAAGATGCTCGAAACTGCGGCAGCCTTCGAGACAATGCAAAAGGACAAGGCAGCCACCAAAGTCCACCAGGCGGCTCCTCCCGAACCTGACTCAAGCGAAGAAGAGGACGTCCACCGGATGCAACCACGCTCGAAGAAGGGTGAGCCCGGCGTCCCCAGGCCCAAGGGCCGGCGCCCAGCATCTGTCTCTGTTCCCTCTCCTGCTTCCCTCAACAGGCAGGCCCCAACGTGCGCCAGCTGTGGGGACCCCCACGACAGACGGACATGCCGCTTCCGTGATGCCATCTGCCGCGCCTGCGGGAAAGCAGGACATCTCGCCCGGGCCTGCCGCCTGAGGAACAGCCATCGTGCCCCAGCAGCGAACTTCGAAGAAGTGGGTAGTGTCGTTCCCACGGCCACGGTAATGAACTTGCCTCAGCCCATCCCGGGCGCAATTTCTGTGTCTCTCCGAATAGAGGGAGTTCCTTGCTCCATGGAACTGGACTCAGGGTCAGCATATTCAATTGTGTCCGCAGCTACGTTCCGCCGCCTCTGCTCGAAGGGGGCACGCTGGCTGCGGCTGCCGGCTGGGTTGGTCCTCCGGGACTTCCAGAAAAACCCAGTGGCTATTAAGGGGCTAGCCAGGGTCCGGGTCCAGTACCATGCCTTTAATGGCCAGCTGGACCTTCTCGTGGTGGAGCGCAATCTAACCAGTCTCCTAGGTCGCGCCTGGTTCAAGCCGCTCGGAGTGCAGTGGACCGGAATACACCGCATGGGCTCTACTGACTTCTCATCCATCTGCGAGGAATTTCCCGCCGTTTTCGATGGCTCATTGGGCTGCTACAAAGGACCCCCGGTTTCCTTCGACCTGGACCCGGCAGTCCGGCCCATCCGCGTGGCCGTCCGCCGGCCACCACTCGCCTTCCAGCCCAAAGTGGAGGCAGAGTTGGAAAAGCTCGTGGCACAAGGGGTGCTCGAGCCAGTCTCCCACGCCAAGTGGGAGACTCCCATTGTGACCCCCCTCAAAGCTAACGGGGAAGTCCGCATCTGCGCGGATTACAAATGTACAATTAATAAGGCATTACAGGACCACGCGTACCCGGTACCGGTGGTCAGCCATGTTCTGGCCTCCCTCGCGGGTGCCAAAATATTTGGAAAATTAGACTTGGCCCAAGCCTATCAGCAGCTTCCCGTAGACGAAGCAACGGCCGAGGCACAAACGATTGTGACTCACAAGGGAGCGTTCAAGGTAAAACGCCTCCAATTTGGGGTCAGCGTAGCACCCGGAATCTTTCAAAATCTAATGGATTCTCTCCTAAAAGATGTTCCAGGAGTGAAGCCGTTCTTCGACGACGTCCTCATCGCCGCCCCGGACGCCGACACGTTCGCAGCTCGCCTCCGGATGGTGCTGCAAAGGTTCCAGGACGCGGGTCTCAAGGTTCGAAAAGACAAGTGCACCCTGGGAGTCTCCTCGGTGACCTTCTTGGGGTTCCAAGTCACCGCAGACGGCATTCACCCTACAAAGGAGAAGGTAGTGGCAATTACAGGTGCACCCCGCCCGTCCTCAAAGGCAGAACTCCAGGCATTCTTGGGACTTGTGAACTTCTACCACGCCTTCCTTCCGCACAAGGCGGCGGTCGCTGAACCCCTGCATCGTCTCCTGGACAAGGGAGCGGCTTGGGCCTGGGGTCCCAAGCATGATGCAGCCTTCCGGGCCGTCAAAGACTTATTAATTTCAAATGCGGTCTTAGCGCATTTCGATGAGAGGCTCCCTGTCATCCTGGCCTGCGACGCATCCCCCTACGGCGTTGGGGCGGTCTTGGGACACCGGCTACCCAACGGAAAGGAGGTACCGGTTGCCTACTACTCCAGGACCCTGTCGTCGGCAGAACGGAACTACGCCCAGATCGACAAGGAGGCCCTAGCAATCGTAGCTGGCGTCAGGAAATTTCACGACTATCTCTACGGACGGTCGTTCACCGTGGCCACAGATCACAAGCCGCTGCTGGGTCTCCTTGCCCCCCACAGGCAGACCCCTCACATGCTGTCCCCGCGGGTCCTGCGGTGGTCAATTTTTTTGTCAGGCTACTCCTACGAATTGGTACATCGCCCGGGGAAGGCGATGGGTCATGCAGACGCCCTCAGCCGTCTTCCCCTCCCGTCCTGCGACCCTGATCCGGCTCCCGCTTTCCACGTCGCGCTCCTAGAGGATCTACCGGAGCGCCCCGTACAGGTATCAGATGTGGCCCGTCGCACGCGGCGGGACCGCATCCTTTCCCGTGTCTCGGACTGGGTGGGAAGGGGGTGGCCGGAAAAACCGGGACCAGATTTTGCCGCTTTCACGGCACGCAGGCACGAACTATCGGCCCACAAGGGATGCCTGCTATGGGGATCTCGAGTGGTGATCCCCGGGCCCCTGCGGCCCCGAGTGCTAGAGGCCCTCCACGAGGCTCACCCGGGAATTGTGCGCATGAAAGCTCTGGCCCGGAGTTACGTATGGTGGCCAGGCCTGGACAAAGACATTGAGGGGCGGGTCCAGAAGTGTACCAAATGCCAGGAGTCACGGCCAGATCCGCCACACACTCCTGTCCGATCCTGGGAATCTACTAACAAGCCCTGGTCCCGCCTGCACCTAGACTTCGCGGGACCGGTCCAGGGCCGGTTGTTTCTTATCGTTGTTGACAGCTACAGCAAGTGGCTTGAGGTAGTGCCGGTAGCTTCGACCTCCACCAACGCTGCCTTAAGAAGTCTCTGGCCGATCTTCGCGACACACGGAATGCCAGAAACTCTCGTGACCGACAACGGGACCGCCTTCACCTCCGGCGAGTTTCAACGTTTTGTGGAAGCCTGCGGTCTGCGCCACATCCGCTCCGCTCCGTTCCACCCCGCAACCAATGGCCAGGCCGAGCGCATGGTGAGGACAACGAAGGACGCGTTAAAGAAGATGGAGCATGGCGACTGGGAAGAGCAGCTGTACAAGTTCCTGTTCTGCCAACGGAACACACCCCACTCAGGGACCGGGCGCCGGCCAGCCGAACTTCTGATGGGAAGACGACTGGGAACCGTCTTGGACCGCCTACATCCCGACCGAGCAATCGAGGGGAACCCGACAACGGAGGACCGGCCAGCTGCCCGAGGATTTGCTCCCGAAGACCCCGTATATGCAAAGAACTTCGCGCGGGGTCCAACATGGCTCCCCGCGAGGATCGTCCGAGTCACAGGGCCTTATTCCTATGAGGTCCTTACGGAAGATGGCGTAGTCTGGAAACGGCACATTGACCAGATTCGACGCCGTATCCAGAACCACGATGATACCCAGGCCCCCGAACTCCCTGCACCAACAGACCGTGACATCGACATGACTCCAGAAGCAGCGCCAGACCCTGATCCGGAGACTGCGGAGATGCCGCTCCTGCCCGCGGACGAAGCAGTCGCACCATCCACACCTGAACAACCCCCGAGCAGACAGGCCCCGCCAGCAGAACAACTACCCACACCGCAACCTGCCGACACTAGCAACACGCCCCGCCTTACAACCCCCCGGCGCTCTGGACGTGAGCGCAGACGCCCGGACTATCTCAAAGACTATGTGTGCAGAGGGGTTCTGGACTATGGGGGGAGGGGTGTTATGTATTGACCATGCGGTCGCCATGTGCTCTCTTCATTGTGACCGCATGGCCAGAGCACATGGCCAGAGCATGGCCAGAGCACATGGCCAGGAAACTACCTGAGCTTCAGCCAGGTAGAACAAAGGCCAGGTGGATTCAAACCGGCCACCAATCCTGTACCTAGGTTTCTCCCAGGGAACCTATGAAATGTAAATAGACTTCTAATAGCCTATCAGGCCAGTTGGGTGAGGTCAGGGGATTGTCCCTGACCAGCATAAAAGGAGGGCTTGGAGCCCTGGGTTGTATGCTTCATCCGGACCAGCAATAAAGATCTAGCTGTTTCACTATTCCATGGACTCCCGACTCCAATACTTATCAATTCCTCTCAAGATCTGAAGCCACTGGAAGGATTTATGTTGACTCAATCAAAAGTTGGACTGTTTTTGTATGAAGAAAAATTCAGGTGGGTAGCAGTGTTGATCTGAAGCGGCAGTACAAAGTTTGAGTCCAGTGACACTTTTAAGACGAACAAAGTCTTATTCAAAGTGTAAGCTTTCATGAGCAAAGAAGAAGTGTGCTTTGCACACAAAAGCTTACATTCTGAATAAAATTTGTTGGTCTTAACAGTGCCTCTGGACTCAAACTTTGTTCTATTTTTGCAATAGCAGCCTTTAATACTAATACATCAGTTACGGATATTTGCAAGGCAGCAACCTGGGCTTCAAAGTCCATGCACATAAAATATAACATTAATTACGTACATTGCTTCAGTTGACACAGCATTTGCGAAGTGAGTCCAGCAACAAGTAGAATAATTGTCATCACTGTAGGGATATATAGCTTTGTGACATCCCAAGCATATTAGGATGTCCTTCTCCCCTCAAGTGAGAACAGAACAATGGACTCACTGTAAAGGTTTCTTCTATTTGAGAATGAGAAGAGCATAGGACTAGCAGGCCCCTAATGAGGGTGGGGGATCCCCCATCCCCTGGTACTGCTGTCTGCCACCACTGGAAATGGCAGCAGGAGAAAAAGTAATAGAAAAATAAAGCCTTGTCCACTTACAGGAAGTTTTTACCATTGAATTTCTGGCAATTCCTAGAGCTATCCAGAAGTGACAAAGGGTAGCTCTAGGAATTGCCAGAAACTCTGGGAGAAACTTCCTGTAAGTAGAGGAAGCCTTATTTTTCTTTTTAATTTTTTCTCCTGGGACACTGCCACCCTACAAATGTCCCACCAGTTGCCTGGCAACCCTAGGAGAACATCCTGGATCCACCCACTTTTCCCCCAAGGAGGTCTTGTCTCTTATTCCAGCCTTCACTTCTATCTGGGGATCTTCTGTCAACCCCTCTAAATTATCTATTCAGTGTTTTTTCTACAATTCTGGCTATATTGTTATTGTTTATCATTATTTTTTGTCTTTTTACTGTCTTCTTATCAGTTATAATTTTGTCAGTCAGTTCTAGTTTGTTTTTTTCTAGTTGTAAAGCTAAGTAGGCTTCTCAAGGCACACATCAGAGCCAAACCATTGTTGCAGTTTCGTTCTTTGCATACTGTCAGTCAAGAGAGAATGGAAAAGTAAAAGATGAGAGAGAGGGAAACAGGAAATGGGGAGAGAAAAAGGGGGCAGAGGTGAAGTTGGAGGAGGGGAGGAGCAGAAAAAGATAAGTATAGGGAAAAGAGAGGATGCTAGGGATACCAGTGGAGGGGTGAGGGAAGCAAAGTGGTGAGAGGGAGAGAGAGACTGAACACGGGAAAGGGGAGAGGGTGGCAAGGGGAGGAAGAGAGGAGATAGTATTAGGAGGGAGAATGAGATCCCCCCCCCCCAGGTCCTCCTGGGACCTCTACTTGTATGCTAAAGTTGAGATACTTGTTCCCCTTCAAAAATCATCAGTTAGTAGTAATAGTGAATGGGCGATACTTACTAGATATGGCCATGTGAGGGAAGATGGAAGCTGGAAAAAAAATTAAATGCTTAACTTTGTGGCCTTTTAAATATTTGGTTATGCCTAAATATGATAAATTTATTATCTGAGGACAAGAGTTGATGGAAACATGTTATACATTTGTTTGGGGTCTCATTAATATGGCTCTTCGCCAATGCTCCCTCTAAGCTCTGGAGTCTTGTGAGCAAAAATTCTACTTTGTCAGCTACTGGCATTAAAGTGTTGAGTAAGTGACTTGGCTACTGCAAAAATTAGTTTGTTCTGGAGCCATCCTCCCTGAGCTAAGACAAATGTGTGAGCTGGAGACTAAAAAACTGTGAGCTAGCTCACACTAACTCAGCTTAGATGGAACACTTGTATCAAGAAGAAGACGAAGTAGGGTTGCATGCACCGTTCTTCTCAATCCTTAAACATTGATTTGAATGTTTGATTAGAATTTACATTGTGGGTAGCCTGCCTGATCAGTGGCATACCTTTGCTCAGTATTCAGGGCTGGTTCTCTACCCAGTTGATAGAGGCAAGTTCCTGAGGTATTGGCAGTGTTGTGGAGGCTCAGTTTGTTTCCAGTATGTCTGGCCTTATAACACTAATTTCCCACCTTGCCTTTTGTTGCTACACACCAGTGTCATTACAGGTAAATGAACAAAGGTTGAGTCCTGTGGCACCTTTAAGACCAACAAAGCTTTATTCAAAGTGTAAGCTTTCGTGTGCAAAGCACACTTTTGCAGATAAACTGGAATAAAATCTCCTCAAGGGCTACTTACAGGAAAAAAAGAGGGTGGGGCAACTATTCAGAGGGGCCACTCAGAGCCAATATGCATATGTACTGCTGAAATTGGATCAGGTGGCCGTAAGATCAATGGATGCCAGCAAATTAGCACATAAATGGAAGAGTTAACAAAAAGTTGTGAGAATGAGGCTTGAGTCCAGCAGTACAGACAAAGACAGTTGCCTACTCCATTGTGCATTGTCCCAATCCTTCTTCCTTATGTTAAAAAGATCTACAGTCAAACTGTGTATTCAATAGTTATAATCTCAGAATCATTCTTTTCTGTGAAATAATTCAGAGGATAAAATCAGTGTGTTCACTCCTCCTTGAACTAAACTGTCAGGGTTTGAATACTCACTGGAACCTGCAAAGCTAGGATCTGGGAGGTTCAAGTTCAAATCCCCACTCTACCATGGAAGCTTGGTTGCCTGGGTGACCTCGGGCAGTCATAAATGCTCAGCCTAACCTACCTCAGAGAGCTGTTGTGAGGGTAAAATGGAGAGGAAAGCAATGTGAACTGCATTGGGTCCCCATTAAATAAACTAATGTTTTCTGCCATTCCCAGAATGAAACTAATAGCAAGACTGATGGAAAATCCAGGATGCAGGCCAGAAATCAAAACCAGAGTCAGTTACTGTAATGTACCCTGCTACATGTCTGGACATGTTCTCCAGGCGCTCCTGTAATGGTAATTGATACTAGCCAGCAGCCCATGGCTGAGACAGGAACCTGAGCTTCAGTCCCAGAAGAACAATAGACCCTAGGATCCTGATTGTCCCCCTATCAGAGGCCTAGAATATTCAAATGGTCCTATGACAGCCTCTGGTGTGAACCTAATCCCTGTTTACCAAATCCCCCGTGGGGGCGAGGTCGGGGGTGTGGCTTACCTGTAAATATAAACAGCCCCCCCAACCACTGTCTCTCATGCTTCCACTGACCACCTAATTTTCTTTACTCTGCTAGCCCAAATCTTGTATTTGCTGTATTTCCCTGTCCTTTCTTTACTTCAGTCATGCAGGAATAGCAGCAAGAAGAGCTGTGGGGAGAGGGGAGAAAAGGAGGAATGCAAAAGAAGCTGGTTTCATAACAGTATATACCCTGTGCAGGGTGCTATTTCACGCCAGCACTTCTGTGCTCTATCTGACCATACTGACAACCATTAACAAGCCACTCATGTTGTACACACCTGGGAATATACCAGTATATGTGTTCTAAGGCAGGCAGGTATCATGGGGGAAATGGAGCCAGACAGTCTGGAGCCTACGAGGGATGTGTGACCTAGCCCTGAGCTATCTGTGTGGGAGACTGGCTGGGAGAATACTGAAAGAATTTAAGGCTCCTATAGGAAGCCATGGGCTGGGATTTAGAATGCTGTTTAGGTTGTGGATTATTTTGGTTCTGAACACATTTCAGCCTAAAACCAAGTACTAATAAAATGTGGCTTTTCTGGACAATAAAAAGAACTAAGTGCAAAATTAAGTTAAATAGAAAATCTGAATCCTATTTGGGAAAAGTCTTCAGGAGGCTTTTGTCAGATACACTCATTAAGCATCCCATTCCTTACAAGGCCAGGGGAGGGGCTGTTTTGGCCTTGAAAGGGTATGTGAGGGTTGGGGAGACAAGATTACCTGGTCTTGAGCCACAGGCCCAATCAGGATCAACCTTTGCAGCATTTTTAAATGGCCAAATTCTTCTCTAAAATGGCATCAGTAGCCACCGGTTGGACCAGTGATCACAACGTCCAGTTTGGCTCATTGTGTGTGTGGCAGAAGAGTAAGTATGGGCAAAAGGCAACCTTTATCAAGATAGTCCATAAAACTGGCCATGGAATATACTTTGGCTATTGGTTTTGAAAGGATAGGATGAAGTAAACTCCTCCCTGTTACCTACAGACACTCCTTGACATGAGAAAGATTTGCAAAATTATACCTGTGATAGAGAAGGTAGAGAAAGAATTACTTTTCTCCCTTTCTCACAATACAAGAACTCATGGGCATTCAATGAAATTAATGAATAATTAACACTTGGGATTCACTTAGGGTTGCCAGGTCTTACCTGGCCACCAGTGGGGGGTCCATCTCTTAGTCTGGGAGTTTTCAGTGCACGCACAAAGTGTGCGTGCCACGATGATGACATCATTGCACAGGGCATGTTGCGGGGGGACACTATAGCATTTGAGGAAAAAACTCTACGTTAACCATAGAGGTTTTTCTCAAACACTAGAGCGTCCCCCTGCACAACTTGCCCTGTGTGATCTCCAGGTGACATCATTGCACTCAGCATGTTGGCGCAGACGGGCCAGGCATGTTGGCGCAGACGGCTTCCCCCGCCGTCTGGCTGGGCGGCAGCAGATTGGGGCCCCCAAAAGCAGGTAAACCCCCACCCCCGTCGGGGGTGGTGGTGGTGGCAGCCCTAGATTCACTGCCACAAGAAGTGGTGGAGGCTACAAGCATAGACAGCTTTGAGAGGGGACTGGATAAACATATGGAGCAGAGGAACACTATGTCTGGGCAGTGGTGTTCTGTATTCTTGGTGCTTGGGGAGCAACAGTGGGAAGGCTTGTGGAGTTCTGGCCCCACTGGTAGTCCTCCTGATGACACCTGGTTTTTGGTCACTGTGTGTTGGACTGAATGTTGGACTGAATGTTGGACTGAATGGGCCATTGGCCTGATCCAACATGGCTTCTCTTATGTTCTTATGTTCCTGTTCTAGGAGCCAGGATGCTCAGAGCTTCCTTTGATCCCAGGGCCTTATGCATCCAGATGTTCAGGGAGCCTTAATCTAGTATCAAACCAGTTAATTATAACCAGCACTCCATGCAATTAATTAATCGCATAATGAGACAGCCAGGCTCCCAAGGGAAAGCTATCATGCACTCCAAGGATTCATTCTGTGACTCTCTGGCATCCCTCACACCCAGGCCAAAATGAACTAGTGGGGTTTGCAGGCTAATAATAACCCTTATATTCCTTCTCCATCATGACCATGCTTTGCAATACAGATTTCCCTGGCAACCTAACCAGGCCATTCGTCAATAAAATAACTTCACCCTTTGTCTTGTTAGCACTCCCTCCAAGTAGGAATGCTTAATATTTAATAATCTGCTAAAGGCTAGTATATTTAGGTCTGGTCACACCCCAAGGCTTCTATGACAGGAAGATCTGCATCAACTATTCTTTCACCACTTTGGAACTCTGAGACCACACTTATGCTTCAGAAATCAGGGAAAGTATGAATCTTTCTCCCTCACTTCTTTGACCTTCCTCTACTTGTCTCAGATACCTTCCCCTTTCCATACCCAGCTTTCTGTGAACTACGCCCAGATTCCCATGTCCCTGTTTGAGCAGGCCCCTCTTTCAAGCCTAGCTCACTAGGACCCCAAATGACACTGCAACAGGGCCACATGGAGAATGACTGTGCCAGCTACCCCAGCCCATGCAGAAAATTGATCATTTGCCAGACCTTGCTCTCACAGCCACCTCACCTCCATCCTCATCCATTGCTGCAGCTACCCCTTTGCTGACCACCATGGTTGGCTTGCAACCATGGTACTGGTAGTGAGGACACAGCTGGCCAGGGGACCTTGGAGAAGTCACTCAAAGGGGTCAGTGGACCCGAACAGCAATGACGTCTTCCTTCCTTGGGTCCATGATCATCGAACCAGCATACAATCCAGCCTCCTCACAAGTCCAGACACCTGACAGCCCAGCACTAGCCTCCCTGGTAAGTGAGCTGTCTACAGGAGAAAAGGCAGGAGTGAACAGGCAGCATGAAGAGCAAGCCCTGCCAGGCCCCTGGGGGTGCACCACGGTCATGAGGCCACGTATTCACTAGGCAGGAACTTGACACCACAGCCACCCACCACGACACCCACTCACAGGTGAAAGTACTGCATGCAGCATGGCATTAGCACTGGGCAGACCCTCCACAGCCATCCAGTCACAGGGAATTCCCTGAGAGCATGCACATGCTTCCAAGAAAGCCCAAAGATGTCATTCCATCACTTCAGAGTGAACAGTGTGGGCCAGGGCAGAGATATTCTCTGTCACCATGCACCAGAAAGCATGGTAGCGAACAGTCATAAAGCTGCCCCTGGTGGTGGCGAGGGCCACACTGGCATGCTCCACTTCCAGCCCATACAAGAGCCTCAGCATAGTTAGGTTGGTGAGGGGCATTGCTGCCCAGTGGCCATGCCAGCACACCACAGGGGAATGCAGTGATGGGGCCAGGGGCTGTGGGAACCTGTGGACTGTGGAATACATCCCCCTCCCCACTGGCCACAGGATGAATGCAGGGCAAACAGCAAAGCGTCACCAGGGCACAGACCCCACCCCCTAGGGACAGCAGTAGGCGATGAGGCCAGGACAACAGGTGGGAGCATGGGGGCAGCCAATGGATGCAGGGAAGCACCCCACAAGTGGTCCATGTGTCTAATGAGCCCTGTTTCCCCCCAGCTACCAGACATCACTTACCAGGATGGTGGCCCTTCCACCTGCTACCCCTGCCGGGGATCCCGATGATCTACCTCCTGTCTGGGTGGCACAGCAACACTGCGAAAGGCTGTGAGACAGCCACCACCATGAGTGCATCAGCACTCTGCAACTCCCCAACAACAGTTGCCTGGAGCAGTTTCACCTGGGCTGCGATCACACACACTAAATAATCCACTTTCAATCCACTTTCAAACTGGATTTTTACTGTGTGAACTGGAAAAACCCAGTTTAAAAGAGCATTGAAAGTGGATTATTTAGTGTGTGTGATCATGTGTCAATCCTCTAGCATTTTGGCCAAAACTGCATGGTAACCAAAATGCTAGAGTGTTGAGGTGTGACATCCCTGGTGTAATGACATCACTTCCATGTGCTGTCATCATGCCAACCACATCAACGTGTGATGGGCCTCTTTGAGAGTGGGGCTTCCTCCACTGGCCAGGTGACTGGTGGTGGATTGGAGCCCCGAAGACCAGGGGATCCCCTACCCACTGAGATTCCAACTGGATTATAGAGTACTGAGAGAAAAGAAAGCAAAAAAAGTAATCATACAGTATAAGACATCAAATGAATTTGTTTATTTCATTTATTTATTTTCCAAATTTATATTCTGCCTTCCCCACAATGAACAATGCAGTTGGACAAGGGTACAAAACTGAATGACAGTGTGAGCAGCATTGTAATTACACAGCATAACAATGCAAAAGGACTAGGAATACAAAAATTGAATGACAGAGTGAACAACAAACTGCCCAGTGTGGGCAATCCAGAATGTGGGATTAGAAATGTTCAAGGCAATGGAGTTCTCGCTGCCTGCTCTCATAAGAAGGCACCCTTCTGGAGTGTTCTGTCCACTACAGAGATAATTCCAGTACAAGAATGCCCCCCTGAAAATTTTTGTTTTGAACATTTTGTGGAATGTTAGCTAGCTTATTTTTCTTGATTCAATTTGAATTTAGCATAATGACATTTCACCCTTTACTTTCTGCCCTGCTGCTTGTTGTTCATATCCCCTATATTAAATGACTACATAGTGAAGATCCATTCATTGTATGTGAAGACGTTGCCTCTAGCCCATGAAAGCTTGTGCTGGAATAAAATGTTGTTAGTGTTTTAACATACTATAAGATTTCTGTGTATCTTTGCTTCAACAGACTAACATGGCTATCCCTCTGGAATTACCCATTTGAAGGTATTTTCAGACATTTAAAGTAGCTCATACGTCATTCATTTTTGTAATGTAAATGCAGAACCTGCATTTGCCAAAGTGCTCATTTGCATTACAGAACACTCATTTGCAACATTTCCATGCTTTGCTGTCACATTAGTGATTTACACTGTCAATCTTTTATTATATCAGTGATCCCATAGACATAATCAAGAAATAAATATTGGTGGCAGCTAGTATGCTGGCTACTTCCAGGGCGGTCTGACTGGCACTTTGTTTCTAACTGAACCTGACCATTTGAGTGGTGAACAATTACAGGCGAATCAGACTTCTCTAAAGAAATGCAAAGATAAAGCATCCCTCTCTCTCTATTGCCATGTCCATTATAGTTCTGCCATCCAAACCGTGATTTTCAAATGGAAAATGGAAGTTGGGGTTGTGCTGTCGCAGTTTTTTTCTTAGATCTATGGTGGCAATAGGTTGGTAACCACTATCAAAATTCCTTCTTCAAGAACTAAGACAAAACCTCTACTAGGATGCTTCCATACACAAGTTTTATTCCAGTTTGGCATCCAAAGAGGAGTGGGTAGTTTTGCAGCATTCACACAACATTGCCCACTAATTATCTACTTTTCATGTTTTCCTCCCACGTTGCTGCAGTCTTTTCCAAACCTGGCTTGGTATGCTCGCTTTTGAAAGACTGCCATCAAAGTGCATTTATATGGTGTTTGATTGGGAAGGTAAGCATTTTTGTAGGTCCTGCACGTATCAGCACCAGTTTATTTCCTCATCTAGTTCACAAAATTCATTGTTCTGATCCATTCATGCTCATGCCATCCCACTTCTGTCTCATTGTTTTAGAGAAAGAGTGCATGGGGGGGGGGGGAACATAGTTGGGAGTCATGTAAAGCAACACAGGTGACAACTACCAGAATGAAGGTAAGGGTACCATGAATGTGAACAAAACAGGAATATGTCTTAAAATCTGCAGAAAGTACAGGTGTGAGCTATTCTGTCACTGAAGATTTGACTTTTCTGGCCAGTGATAAATATCAAGTGCTCAACAAGAGGATTGGAAAAGATGAGTTATATGGGAGACATAAGCAGTTGCTGTACTGAAGCACTACTTGTTATTATTTTTGCTGCCTACTTCCCTCAATCAATGATGCAGCCATAAACTTGATAAAACCTATAGTACAAACAACCTCTATTCAAGGGGAGAAAAGTTAAAATAGTTTAACAGAATTTAGAAAATGAATTCAGTCGCACTGTGGATATCCACACAATTGGTTATGAATAACTGCTTGGAAGGCATTTTGCTGATTTGTGACTATGAACGGTCGTGGCTAATTTATCTTAGGAGTGGTGCTTTAACTATAATGTTGTATTATGCCTGCTCCAAGGTTATCACTCACTATTGTTAGTTTTAACCAGAGCTGACAAACACGCTTTGAACTTGGCTTCGAATTTTGGCTTAAAGCTAACAGTGGCTGGTAGTATTAACCTTAATGCAGATGTAAAGCTTTACACCATCATTAACCCTGAAAAGGGAATGGAGGGGTGTGAAGACTGCATCATGAACAGAAGAAAGGACATCAGAGCACTCAAAGTGTTCCTGACATTGTAACCAACATTTGTTTTGTTTCTTTGTATAGTCTTAACTACAAAAGTTATTCTTAATATCTGGTTATAATGTTAGTGCTTGCTTCACGGGTACCTGTATTAAAACATAAAGAGACTGGCAAGACCTCTGCATAAGGACAACATGCAGATGTGTGCAATAGGCCCTGTTTGGGGGTGGGACCATGCCTCAGTGGTAGACCATTTGCTTTGCATGCAGAAGGTCTCCTGTTCAATCACAAGCATCTCAAGTTAAAAGGATCAGGCAGAAGATAATGTAAAATACCTCAGTCTGAGACCCTGCTAACACACATAGGGTTGCAGGAGGCCAGGGGGAGATGGGGGGATGTCTGTCATGGCATAATGTCATGTACAAGAGCCAGTTTGGTGTACTGATTAAGAGCGCAGACTCTAATCTGGGAGAACCAGGTTTGATTCCCTACTCTTCTACATGCAGCTGCTGGTGTGACCTTGGGTCAGTCATAAGTTCTTTTAGAGCTGTTCTCTCAAGACCAGCTCTAGAAAGAGTTCTCTCAGCCCTACCTATCTCACAGGGTGTCTGTTGTGGGGAGGGAAAGGGAAAGGGATTGTAAACTGCTCTTAGACTCTTTCGGGTAGTGAAGGGTGGGGTGTAAATCCAATTTCAAAACAAAAAAAGCAAATAGATGAGGGAGCGAGGGGGAGGAAGGGAGAGAGAAAGAAAGAGAGAGAGAGAGAAAAAAGAAAAAACCAAGAAAGCAAATAGATGGGAAGGGAGGGAGGGAGGGAGGACGGAAGGAAGGAAGAAAGGAAAGAGGGAAGGAAAAGAAAAATGGAAGGAATGAAAGGTCGAAAGAAAGAAGGAGAGAGAGAAACAGAAACAAAGATGGGGAGGGAGGGGGAGGAAGGAAGGATGAGTGAGAAAAAGAAAGAAAGAAAGAAAGAAAGAAAGAAAGAAAGAAAGAAAGAAAGAAAGAAAGAAGAGAAAAGATTGGATTTATACCCTGCCCTTCATTACCCAAAGGAGTCTCAGAGTGGCTTACAAACTCCTTTCCCTTCCCCTCCCCACAACAGACACCCTGTGAGGTAGGTGGGGCTGAGAGAGCTCTGACCGAAACTGCTCTTTTTCAAGAACAGCTGTGCCAGAACTATGGCTTGCCCAAGGTCATCCAGCAGGTGCAAGTGGAGGAGTGTGGAATCAAACCCAGTTCTCCCAGATTAGAGTCCGGTGCACTTAACCACTACACCAAACAGATGAGGGCAGGGGAGGAAGGAGGGAAGAGAGAGAGGAAGGAAGGGAGAAAGAGAGAGAGAGAAAGCTGAAAACAAAGAGGTGGGAAAAAGCAAATGGGGAGGGAGGGAGGAAGGGGGGGAGAGAGAGAGAGAGGTGGAAAGAAAGCAAATAAATGGGGGATGGGGAGAGGTGGAAAGAAAGCAATTTTAAATGTGTTCTCCAACCCCCCCCCCCCACCAGCTGCCTTGGCTTGAAGAAGGGATTTAAAAAAAACAAATTCCTTTTCTAAGCCAGCAGGGCCACAGGGCAGGGGCTTGGAGAATGCCTTTAACTTTAAATGTGTTCTCCAAGCCCCCCCCCCCTCCCCGGCACCAGCTTAGCTTAGAGAAGAGATTTAAAGAGGCAAATGCCTTCCCCAAGCCAAGCCAGCCAGTGTGGCAGGGCCTGGAGAACACATTTAACTTTAGATGGGGAGGGAGGGGAGAAAGAGAGAGAAAAAGAAAGATGGAAAGAAAGAAAGTGGAAAGAAAGCAAATAAATGGGGGAAGAGAGAGGTGAAAAGAAATCAACTTTAAATGCATCCTTCAAGCCCCCCATGCTAGCTGGCTTGGCTTGGAGAAGGGATTTAAGCCAGCCGGCAAAGGGGGGGCTTTCAGAACGCATTTAAAGTTAAAGCTGCTTTCTTCCTCTGCTCCCCCCCCCCTCAAGCCTACCCAGGGAGGGGAACACTGGCTAGGGAAGGGAAGACTGATCAGGGAGGCATGCCTCCTCTTCACTTCCCCTGCCAGGAGCCACACAATAGGTATGAAAGAGCCATATGTGGCTCCTGAGCCACAGTTTGGCCACTCCTGCTGTAGCCACTGTTTAGTTTTGCTTTTTAATTCTCCTGCCAGCCACTGGAATGCCAGCAGGCGTACAACAACCCCTATCTGATACAGTAGATGATAACTTGATGATCCTACAGTCGCACTCAGCATGTGTTCCATGCCTGATTTCTGAAAAAGAGATTTGATTTAGCAGAGTAAGCAGAATACACAAAGAAAATTAAGTGATTTCTGTGGTGTTGTGCTGTTCCCTGGTCCTTTCAGTGAGGTTTCAGATTGCCCACAAGAGCACAAATGAGGGAATAACTCACCAGGGAGAAGATACATTGCCAATGCAGCTGCAGCAAGAGCTTTTGCACTCAGCCCTAAAGCCTAGTTTTGCACAGGGCTCTAGCAGTTCTGTTGAGTGACAAAAAGAAACAGGGAAAAGGCTCCTAACGACTGTTGCTGTGATACCTTTGAAGGCAGATTACTTGTTACTGGGAGTGGTTGATAGGTCTGCGCATTCAAATGTATAGTATGTCAGTTTGGACAGCAGTTCCAGAGAGGTGTGGCCAGAAGTTATTTTAGCTGTTTTTAGTAGGCGCTGGAGTTAAACTGAGGTTTGTTGCAATAGGGGAAGAGCAGAGAGGCAGCTGTTGCACGTTATATAGGTCAGCTGCTGATTTCCAGAATTAAGATTTTCACCTTATTTTGGTACTTTCCCCATAAAAGTAATTGATTGAATTACATGGTATGTAAGTTGACTTAGGAAATGCTTTTTAGCATACCTATTCAAAATGAGATATCCAGTTGGAATTCTATATTTTCTGTGTCCCCCACCTCTCCCCGGTCACCATTCCAAGTGCAGAATGAGGATTGTTCGCACACTGATGCCTAGGACTGATGCCTGTACATAAGCAGAGGAATACTATAAGCAGATGCATTTTCCCAGAAGCAATTGTGGCACATTGGGGGGGGGGGGGTCTAATTTTCTGCACACGTGCTGTAGGGATGGGATTTGTTCTATCAGATTATGTTTAGACAGTGCTCACTTAAGGCCCAGCCGCGTAATCATTTCCCCAGCAAATAGGTAGGCTGGATGTATTGCAACAACCAACTGCTTATTAATGCCATCATGTCAGTCATCTTATTGGCAGCAGGAACAAAATGTGAACATTATTGCAGCTCAGCAGCATAAATAAAAGCTACCACCATAGTATAAACAAGAGTAACTTTTTCCATATGTGATATTGTGCAAATTTGTTTTGCAGAACAGAAATGAGCAGTCAGGTGATAATGAGGCACCTAGTGCCTTATGCTTTCTAACCACTGCTAAGTTAATTCACTGCACAGTTATGCAGCTGGCCCTGCATGAGCTGTATTTGCAGGGGCATTTGGGTCTGCAGAGGGAGATGGGCAACAAGAAAGTCACGCTTCACAGGTGAGAATGGTTACATCTATGGAAACACTGGTGGATCCAAGCCATAATGTACACATAGGGAATAGATCATAGAGAAACAACTGTTAATTTAAAAAAAACCTGTTTGCAATCATTACATTACAGATGGAGGACTCTCAAGGATTTGCAGAGGGCGCTTCATTTCTATCTCTACCCCCACCACACACACTATTTCTTCTTTCTTTTCCGTGGCAACCCCCATAGCCTTTTCATAGCTTTCGTCCCTTCTTCCTATGCACCAGCCAACCTAAATTTGTCTGCTCCCGTCTTCAGATTTCCCTCATCCCCTCCACTTTTGACAGCTTTCCCACCCACCCCCGAGAACTGGGCAAGGTGTGCAGTGGCTGCTGGCATCCGGCCAGATGCACAGTGGCCAGTGCTGAACCAGGTCTAGTTGTATGGCAGCTGCTGCAGGCACTGGGCCAGGTTTAGCAGTGGCTGCTGCTGGGCCTGGCCCAATTGTCTTATGGTTGGGTGTGAGGCAGGGCCTACATGCACAGTAGCACCAGACTTGCCTGGCCTGAGGGTTGCCAACTTAGGGATGCCAGTCCCTGGATGAGGGATCCCCAATTTCAGGGCTCCTGATCACCGCTGGCCAGCAGGGGAAACCCCACCCCTAAGAGTGACCACTGGCAGCCACCCTTCTCCCTCCCCTCCTGCAAGATTTAAAGGGCCCTCCAGCTAATCAGCTGGAGCACATGCCCTCCCCACCAGCTGGAGGGCTCTTTAAAACTTGCAGGAGAGGAGGGAGAGGAGCAGCCACTGGCTGCATGCCTGAACTATAAGTGGCCAATTCGCCGCACGGAGGTCAGGCGTGGGTGGCCCCCGCTTGTAAAAAGCATTTAAAGGGACCCTTTAAATGCTTTTTACAAGTGTAGGCCTCCAGCACTTGAACTCCAGGTGGCGAATTCGCCACTTGCTGATCAGGCTGCCTCCCTAACACGATGACATCACTTTTGTGTGACGTTATCATGTTGGGGACGTCCCCTCCACCTCCAGGAACACCTCCCAAAGTCCCCTGCTGGCGAGTGGACCTGGCAACCCTATGCCAACTCCAGGTTCAGAAATGGCTGGAGATTTGAGGGTGGAGCCTGGGAGAGTGCGGTTTAGGGAGGGGAGAAATCTTGGAAGGGTATAACGCCATGCACTCCACCTTCCAAAACAGCCATTTTCTTCAGGAGAAGTGGTATAAATGTTACAAATAAATAAGTAATAAATAAATAAGAGATTTATGTCATCTGGGGATCAATTGTAATTCTGAAGAAGAAGAGATTGGATTTATACCCCGCCGTTCACTCGGAGTCTCAGAGTGGCTTCCAATCTCCTTTCCCTTCCCCTCCCCTCAACAGACACCCCGTGAGGTAGGTGGGTCTGAGAGAGCTCTTTCGAGAACTGCTCCTGAGAGAACGGCTTTGAGAGAACTTGTGGCTGACCGAAGGTCACACCAGCAGGCTACGCCAAACTAGGATGTCTCCAGGAGGTTGGCAACCCTACTTGGCTCTCTTGTGCAAAGGGTGCCCTGGTGCTGGGCTGGACCTGGCCCAGTTGTGTAACGGCCACCACCAGACCTGGGCTGGTCTCAGTTACCCAATGACTGGTACCTAGGGTTGCTGATTGCAGATTCGGAAATACCTGGAAATTTGAGGGTGGCGCCTGAGTTTAGGGACAGTAGAGTTTAGGGACAGTAGGGATCTGGGTAGGGTATAATGCCTTGCAGTCCACCTTCCAAAGCAGCCATTTTCTCCAGGAGAAACGGAATAAATGTTTTAAACAAACAAACAAATAAGCAATTTACATATTCTGGGGATCAGTTCTAATTCCAGGAGATTTCCATCCCCACCCGGATGTTGGCAACCTTACTGGCACAGACTAAACCCACTTGTGTGATAGCTGCTGCTGGTGCCAAGCCAGGCCCAGTTGCATTGTGACCACTGCCAACACAAGGCATGGTTGTACAGTGGCTGCTGCTGATAGGCTGGGCCAATCGGTGCACATAGTGAATCTCCAGCAGTTGCACTGAACTTGTCCCCAGCAAGTCCTTCTCCTTCAAGAGCCATGACACAGTTTATTTATTTATTTAGTTTATACCCTGCCCTCCCCGCGAACGGGCTCAGGGCAGCTTACATGGGTACACAGCCAAAAATAATACACTAAAATAGCTAAAACAGTTAAAAATTCCTATGACAAATAACATTACTAACGGCTTCCTGTAACATATTATCAGTGGCGACCCAGTGGTAGGTCTCCATATCCCCCTTGCCACCAGCCAGGGCCATTTCGGACCGGTTACATCATAGATGGTAAACCTGATGGGTGGAATCCCCGGTGGTGTGTCCTATTCAAAGGCCTGGTGGAAGAGCTCCGTCTTGCAGGCCCTGCGGAACTGCACAAGGTCCCGCAGGGCCCTGATCTCTTCTGGGAGCTCATTCCACCAGACAGGAGCCGCCACTGAAAAAGCCCTGGCCCTTGTTCTGGTGAGCCTGGCAGCCCTAAGGCCCGGAATCTCTAGTCGGTGGGTTGACCCCGACCTCAGTGCCCGCTGGGGTATATATGGAGAAAGGTGGTCCCTAAGGTATGTTGGACCCTGGCCATATAGGGCTTTATAGGTAAGAACCAGCACCTTGAAGCGAACTCGGTATACTATAGGCAGCCAGTGCAGCGCCGTCAGCACAGGCTTGATGTGCTCTCGCATTGCGAGGCCCATCAGCGGCCTGGCCGCAGCATTCTGCACCAGCTGCAGCTTCCGGGTTAGCCCCAGGGGCAGCCCCATGTAAAGAGTGTTACAGTAGTCCAGCCTCGAGGTGACCGTCGCATGGATCACTGTGGCTAGGTCATCCCGATCGAGGTAGGGAACCAACTGCCGCGCCAGCCGAAGATGATAAAAGGCCGACTTGGCAGTGGCTGCTACCTGGGCCTCCATTGTCAGGGAGGAATCCAGGAGCACTCCCAAACTCCTAACCCGCGACACAGGCACCAATGGTGCCCCGTCAAAGCTTGGGAGTGGGAGCCCCCGCCCCAAACCGTAATTCCCCAGACACAGGACCTCCTTCTTCGCCGGGTTCAATTTCAACCTGCTCAACCTGAGCCAATCAGCCACGGCGTGCAATGCCCGGTCTAGATCTTCTGGACCAGAGTCTGATTGGCCGCCCAACATCAGATAGAGCTGGGTGTCATCCGCATACTGGTGACAACCCAGCCCAAACCTCCGGGCAATCTGGGCAAGGGGGCGCATATAGATGTTGAACAGCATCGGGGAGAGCACTGCCCCTTGGGGCACACCACATTCAAGTGGGTGCCTCATGGACTGCTGCTCCCCTAGCACCACCCTTTGTCCCCGACCTTGGAGAAATGAGACGAGCCATTGAAGGGCCCGCCCCCCTATCCCCACGTCGGCAAGGCGGTGGGACAGCAGCCAATGATCCACCATGTCGAACGCGGCCGACAGGTCGAGCAGCAGCAACACCGTCCCCCCCCCCCCCGCCCTGATCCAGTTGGGGATGGGATCCTTTCCAAAGCTGTTTTGGCCTCCAAGTCTACCCCCCTCCCTCTCCTCACAGCTTTAATTTACAGAAACCAAGTCTTGGAAGGCTTAGCAACATTGTAGTTGCTGCCTAGCAACCTCCAAAATGACAACTGAGACCTCAGTAGGAATTATTTTCTTAAAGCTACAGGCATTGTTTTTTATTATTTTGGGGAGTTTTAATCCCCAATTTATTATTATTATTTATCATCATTATCTAGATTTCAGATTCCCCCCCCCCCCCCCCACAAACCTGGGACTTCCTAGAGGTTTTGTCTCTATTTCCATTTTGCTGATGTATTAATCTGTCTCTATTTCCATTTTGCTGATGTATTAATCCACACTCAGTGGCCCAATTCAAAATTAGATATATGTATTTAATATTAATTTTTTTAACATACTATTTATTTGTATTTCATAATCAGACTGTAATTTTAATAAAAATAAAACTTAAAAAACATAAAATAGTCGAAGCAATCTTTTTTGCATTGAGAATTAATCTCTTTCACAACCCACTAAAATCAAGGCAAATGGTGCAAGAACACAATGTAAATGTGCAAATCTCATTTACTTTGATGTGGATTTGTGCAGAGGTCCCTAGTGTATTGTGCCTAAAATATATTAACTACTGCAGAAATGCGTAATAGTGGTTAGAGCGCATGTTCTCCTGATTGGTCAAAATCTAGCTTGATCACCTCACAACAGTACTGTAGTTGAGGAAAACAAGCAACCTTTGTCTCAGAGGCTAGGTCACGTGGTGGAAAAATAAAGTGGATCGAGTGCTCTCTGACCTATTTATATAATCTCTCTTGCTGAAGCAGCATAGCAACCAGACTCTAAAGAGAACACTAGTGCATATTTCTCAAAGTAGGTTCCTCTAACAGTAAGAGAACTTGTAAAATATGGGAATGCGCGTGTGTTGAATGTTCTGTTTTATAAAACTAGATTTCTCATGGGAATAGCACATGTCTCAGTTTGAAGCTGCTGTACAGACAGCCTCTCCCTGTTGAGCTTTCCCTTCAGCTAATTGTGCATGGCGGATTAGATAGAGGCAGTGAATGACTCAACGTTTAAATATGCACTGTAGGGGGAGGGGTGGAGAGCCAGTGCTGTAATTGTGCATGCGGAAGGTTTTCACATGCTTGAGCAGTGCACTGTTTGAGCACTATTATTATTAAATGGGGGCGGAATCTAATAGCAGAAAACAACACATTTTTAAACTAAATGTAAATGTGTATTTCTTTTCCTTAATGAAATATACTTTTGTCTCCAAACTCCATTTGATCCTTCTTCCATTTTATATTTTCGTGTGAGGCATGAGTTTATTTGTAAAGGTGTGAACACCTTATTAGACTTCTTTTTCCTTGATAATATCACAAAGTCAGACACATTATAGTTACGTTCTTGTTCTGTAAAAGATATTTTCGGAAGAAAAGAACCTATTGCATACCAAAAATATAAAACAATCTCATCACAGATAAAAACATAGTTTCCTTTTGTATTCAACATATGTACCTACATGCATGTTATATCTTGGTAAGAAATGGGAACCAACTCAAATATCGGTTTTTTAAATATTGTATAAAGTTTTTATTAATCTACGTCAATATGATTTCAGAAATAATCATGGGAATGGTAAACACTTGAAAGGTATAAAGCAAATCAAAATGCAAAACAAGATCTTTGATTGAGGCACAGATGTTTCAACCAAAATTTGTTTTAGCATAGGAGATATCACCGGAACAAACAGTGAGGGGGAGAATATAACATGCCATCTCCACCTCCTCCTCCTCCTCCTCCTCCTTGGCATTTCCTTTTGCAGCAGGGCTTCTTCTCCTCCCCCCATCCTCCTGCTGCCAGTCAAGCAGAGTGCTGCAGCAGGAGGCACAGATGATTCGCTCGGCAAGCCTGCCAGCAGTCACGATGGAAGCAGCAGCAACAGCTTGGTTCCTTCCCCTCCCCCCTCACTCCACAACAGGAGAGATCTACAACCTCACTACAAATTCTGCTGTCAGGCCAGGCTTTTGCACATTAGAAGAAATAATTAGGCGGGAAAAAATGTGGATTAAATCCAGTTTATATACCTTCTGTTAGATATGTAGGCAGCCATTTTAGGTAAGTGTCATCCATATTGTGATAGTGGATTATTACCTTGTGCTTTTTTTCTAGAAGGAGCCAATGTATTTATTTATCTATCAAATTCAGGGCTCATTTCGTAGCAGGAGCTCCTTTGCATATTAGGCCACATATTAGGCCCTAATGTAGCCAATCCTCCAAGAGCTTACAGAGCACTTCTTACAGGGGCTACTGTAAGCTCTTGGAGGATTGGCTACATCGAGGGTGTGTGGCCTAATATGCAAAGGAGCTCCTGCTATGAAATGAGCCCTGATCAAATTTATATCCTGCCCTCCTTTGTAATCAAAGATGCATCAATTAATATTTAAAGCACCCTGCTATAGGACTAGGTAGCTGCTGATCCAGAGACTAAATCTATTACCGTCCAAATGCAGCCAAAACACAATCTATCCTCTTGCTAAATTAGAGCCAAACATGATTTTATTTATTTTATTTATCTTTGTTTTTATACCCCGTCCTCCCCGCAAGCGGGCTCAGGGCGGCTTACACGGGCACAATGCCAGTTAAAACATCATAGACAGATTTAAAATCAACAATAACAATAAATGACAATAAAAATTCCAAGGTTACAATACATTACAGTGAATTCCGAATAAAGTGCATATCAATTTCCAATAAGGTGTTTCCAATCTTACTGATCCGATGGCGTCCTATCAGGTTAGGGACCTACCAACCATGCCCCTCAGGTCCGGACTGTGTTCAGGGCCAGCTCACTCTATAGATGTTACAACAGCAGATATTACTGGTGTTGTTATTGGTGGCGGCTCCTAGTTAAAAGCCTGGCGGAAGAGCTCCGTCTTGCAGGCCCTGCGGAACTGCATCAAGTCCCGCAGGGCCCTGATCTCCTCCGGGAGCTCATTCCACCAGGTTGGAGCCGCCACCGAAAAGGCCCTGGCCCTAGTCCCAGTAAGCTTGGCCTCCCTGAGGCCTGGGACACGGAGTCAATGACGTGACCCCGACCGAAGTGCTTGCTGGGGTATATGCGGGGAGAGGCGGTCCCTCAGGTATGATATCCTCGTGGCCAAACGAGGACACCGTGACCATTTAAAAGTCATTTAAAAATACTGTGAGGTACCAACTGGGCTTGCAGCACAGCAGGCTCGGGTGCTCTTGTCCCCCTTAACAAGTGCCCAAATGGCTGCACCCCCTACCCCGTGGCTATTTAGACACTTGAAAAGGAATGGGAGAAGAAAGAGCACCACATCCTCTCAGAATTTTAAAATGACTTTAAAGTGGTGGTGTCGTCTAGTTTGGCCTGTAGACACATTCGCTCCCGTGCTGCCAAATTTCCCGTCTCCATTCTCTAAAAAGGTTTCCCTTGCTCGAAAGCTAGTAGAATCTGACTCTAGCGGGCGGTGCTCACCTCTGTTTCCAAGCCGAAGAGCCAGCACTGTCTGAAGACATTTCCATGGACATGTGGTCGGCATGACTAGACGCCGAGGCACATGGAATGCTGTTACCTTCCCACTGAAGTGGTACCTATTTATCTACTTGCAATTTCTTGCTTTCAAACTACTAGGATGGCAGGAGCTGGGACCAGAGATGGGAGCTCAATCTGTCACATGGCACTCAGGTCTTGAACTGCCAAACTACCGATCTTCTGGTCTGCAGTTCAGCATCTTAACCACTGAGCCAGTGTGGCCCCCTCTCCATTCTCTAGGAGCTACTTACCTCAGTTCTTGGAAAACAGCTGCACTCTATTATTTCTACAACTCTGCAGTCCTAAACACCAATGCTCCCTCTAAGCTGTGGATTCTTGTGAGCAAAGATTCTTCTTTGTGAGCTACTGGCATTAAAGTTGTGAGCAAGCGATTTGGCTACTGCATAAATTAGTTTGCTCCGGAGCCATCTTTCCTGAGCTAAGACAAAAATGTGTGAGCCAGAGGCTTAAAAACTGTGAGCCAGTTCATACTAACTCAGCTTAGAGGGAACACTGGACTCAACCTGTCTTTAAATAACTTTTAAATAAATAACTACACAGAGTACCTTTAAGGTTAGAGTAGTTGTTGTTCAAAAACAATTTTCACCAGTACATAGACTGCAGCATTGAGGAACATGCAAAATGGCTGTTCTTGTCTTCACTCTAATGCAGGGGTGGCCAAACTTGCTCAGCATAAGAGCCACAAAGAATAATGTCAGATGTCTGAGAGCCGCAAAACATGAACAAATATTACATGCACATTTTTATTTAAAAATATGCAAATGTGTTTTATTAACATTAAATGAGACTGCCAAAAATAAAAACAAAAGGGATAAAAACAGATATTGATAATGATATTTATTTGTTCAATGATACTTGTTTGCTAATGATATTTATTTGTCTAAGAGAGAAAGAAAAAAAGAGAGGTGGAAAGAAAGGGGGAGAGGGAGAAAGAAACAAAGAAAGCAAATAGATGGGAGGAAAGGAGGGAGGGAGAAAAAGTATGCTTCCCCTTCACTTCCCCAGCTGCCCTGCCGGGTGCCGCACAATATGTGTGAAAGAGCCACATGTGGCTCCCGAGCCACAGTTTGGCCACCCCTGCTCTAATGTATTTGTTTGCAATCTGCTAGAATGGCTTACAGGTTTAAAGCCACGGGCCTTCTTTTCCATACTTGTTGGTCGCTAGCCTAGATGGCTTTAAAAGGGATTATACAGATTCATGGAGGATTGGTCCATAGGTGGCTGCTAGCCATGATGACTAAAAGGGATTTCACATCCAGTGGCAGTAAACTTCTGTATACATCTGTTAGGAAGCAAATTCAGAGGAATCCCTTGGCCTCTGTGTTAGGCTTGCCAGGCCTCCCACCATAGATAGCCTTGTTGCTTGGTGGTAATGGGAGGGGAAAATAATTTTTTAAAAAATCGTCTGCATTGCTACATCACTTCCAGGTAAAACCTGGATGTGACATATGGTTACTGTAGGAATTGCCAGAAACTCTTATAGTTTCTCTAAACTGTAAAAGTACAGAGTTTCCATTGATTCTTAGTGCTTCCCTATGTAACTTCTAGTTTCATCTGGAAGTGATATAATAATGTTAGTGTGTCACTCACACAAACACTCCTCCAAGTCCCTGTTCCAGCCCTCCTGCGTCCTATTAGTTGGGTTTCCAGTGCAGCTTGTTCACCATTATGTGAAACAGGACACTGAATTAGATGGGCCATTGGTGTGATGCAAGAGGGTTCTTCTCAGGGCTCCGTTGGGGCCGGGGCGCGCCGGAGCGTCGCTCCAGGAGAGAGGAGGGTGGAGGGCGGGGACTTAACAAAACCCCGCCCCCCGCTCACTCCTCCCGGCAGCGGCAGGGCGCCGCAGACCGGGACAAGCCTCCTCCTTCCCTCCCCCCGCCCTCAAACTCCTGTTTAGACACTTGAAAAGGAGCAGCCTCCCCTCGCCCTCCCCCCGCCCTCCAAAGCCCGGGGCTGCAGCGAGCGCCGCCAGCCCCAGCAGCAGCCTCCCCTCGCCCTCCCCGCCCTCCCCCCACCCTCCAAAGCCCGGGGCCGCGGCGAGCGCCGCCGGCCCCAGCAGCAGCCTCCCCTCACCCTCCCCACGCCCTTAAAAGCCTGGGGCCGCGGTGAGCGCCGCCGGCCCCAGCAGCAGCCTCCCCTCGCCCTCCCCCCGCCCTCCAAAGCCCGGGGCCGCGGCGAGCGCCGCCGGCCCCAGCAGCAGCCTCCCCTCGCCCTCAAATGCCCAGAGCCGCGGCGAGTGCCGCTGGTCCCAGGACCAGCCTCCCCCCGCCCTCAAACTCCCGGGGCCGCGGCGAGCGCCCCCAGCACCAGCCCCCTCCCCCCCCTCACTGCTCCCGGAGAAGCCTCCTCCCGGCTCCCTCTCCCCGGCACCAGCCCCCTCCTCCCCCCCCTCACAGCTCCCGGAGAAGCTCCTGGAGAAGCCGCCTCCTTCCCTCCCTCCCCCACTCACTGCTCCCGGGCCCCAGGGGGGCGCAAGGGAGGGAGAAGCCGGGCCCCAGAGGCGTAAGGCCCCTGGGGCCCAAGCAAGAAGGGGGAGGAAGGGAAACTCTGGCTCCAGTGTGGGGGGGGAGAAGCGCCCCCCCTTCCTTCCTTTCTTCTCTCTCTCTCCCCACCTACCTACCTTCATGTTCCTTCCTTTCCCCCTTCTTTCCTTCCTTCCTTCCTTCTCTCTCTCTCCCCCCACCTACCTACCTTTCTGTCCCTTCCTTCCTCTCTCCCTTCCTTTCTTCTCTCTCTCTCCCCCACCTACCTACCTTTCTGTTCCTTCCTTCCTTCCTTCTCTCTCTCCCCCAACTACCTACCTACCTTCCTGTCCCTTCCTTCCTTCTCTCTCTCTCCCCCACCTACCTACCTACCTTACTGTTCCTTTCTTCCTTCCTTCCTTCCCCCTCCCTCCCTCCTTCCTTCCTTTCTTCTCTCTCTCTCCCCCACCTACCTACCTACCTTCCTTCCTGTTCCTTTCCTTCCTTCCCCCTCCCTCCCTCCCTCCCTTCTTGCCTTCTGACACATTGCCGATGACGTCAGGGATGTGTGGCCTTCTGACACTTCCGGTGACGTCAGGGGGTGTGGCATATGCAAATAAGTTATGCTAATGAGCTCCTGCACCTCTTTTTTTACAAAAGGACCCCTGGTTCTTCTTATGTTTTTATGCTAAATGGTACAATCCATTTTACTGCTTTAGGTGTCTACTGAATAATTCCCACCTAATTCTGGTGCCTATTCCACTCCAGACAGGATTCCAGGCTGAGATTGGCAACCAGCTGGAGAGCTGGGTGCAGGGATATGGAGGGTGGGCATGACATCGCTGACATCACTGTTAAAACTATAGCCACCGATTCCTAGAGCTACCCTTTGTCACTTCCTGGAAGCAACATAGCTGTGTTTTAAAAATATTTTCTGCCACCACTCAGAGCAGCAGGCAAGCCTAGTTCCAGTATATATGTTTTCTAATACTGGAGAATGTAATTTGATATCATTTAATCTTGGTAAATTGAATGCCTTCTGAATATGGTTCCTTAAAAATTAAATTATATTTTATTTTGGAATTTTATGCAAGGAATACAACTTCTGTGTATTTTAAGAGGCATTTGTATTTGATTTCAAAAATCACCCTCAGGATAATAGTTGAAAAGCACTAGGGATTTCTTTTACAAGCTTTTGACCGGGCAAGAATTTTGATGTTAACAATTCATCTCACCATTTTTTTCTTTGTCTTTAGTACAACCACCTTTCCTTGTATCTATTGCTGCAGGGCAAGGTATGGAAATAAATAAATTTCTTTTCTAGTCTACCATGCATTGTGAAGCTAGAGTGTATCTAAATTAAAGGCATTTTCACAGTTAACATGGTTTTTTAAACTTCTTGTATCTGTAAATGAAATGGAACTGTTACCTTGACTGGATTATACATTCAGTTTTAAAATGGCTCTCTTGTGCTTTCTGCTTGTATTAGCAAGATTCACACAGTCACAATCCAGAATACAAGTCAATGTATTACATGTTAAAATGTTCTAAGGCGGGTGCTTGGAGCAGCAGTGGTTGTCTGTGTACAACACTTACTCAAAAAGTTGGAATTCCACAGACCAGCTCCATAGGAAAGGAGGATCAGAAGGTTAATCCATCACTGTCCTGTCCCTTTTGAACAGCTAGCAGGATTACTACCTTACCCATACAAAACTCATGTGCTTCCTTGAATTCTTTTCCAGCCAACGATATACAGAAGAATACAAGGATGTACAGACACATACCTTTACAATATGTATGGCTTCTATAATTTTATATATTTGCTGTGAAAATATTAAATCCTGAACCATTACCTTCATAGTGAATAAAGAATAATTATTTGCAAATAAAACTGGATTGTACTGTTAATGCAGCTGTATTCCCTGTTAATTACAAGACAATTCTTTCATTTTAAACTGTTTATATATTGTTGTAACCCTCCTTGGGTGCCAGTATTGGCATAAAGGTATGGTACGAATGCTTCAAATAAATGAAATACTGATTTGTTCCTGATACACAGCTATGTAGCATGAATACTTTACCTCTTAAGAGTATAACAAGATGTTACAAATTCACCACAGATGTCATCACAGGTACTTGTTGCTGCACTGTGCCTGGTAGTTCACAGTGGCATGTGAGTAAACATTCAGCAGGGCCTGCTTCGAATTGAGACTGTTGCCCAGGAATAAGAGGAATTCTCACCTTATTATCCTCCTTGTCCCTTGCAGCAGTCCTCTGAATTGGGTCCTGCTGCAGGTTTATTTATGAGTTGCCCCCAAGGAACTAGCAGCTACAGTATAGCTGCTGCAATTCCTTGTGGTAAACTATGCAGTTTGTAACATCCAGTTAGGCTGTCAGTCCCACACCATCAGGAACAAATGCCTTTCTCTTTGTGGTATCTAAGACAATTTTTATTTCACAGTTTGCAGAATTTCTCTGAGGTGTTTTTCGCTGAGTCAGAAAACTGAAATAATGTTTAAAAATGTAATTATGCAAATATCTGGTGCCACTTTCCCAAAAATCAATTATTTGTATCTTTCTTAAAAAGCCTAATGCATTCATCTGTTTGACAGATGTAAGTAAGACTCCACCAATAATAGGCAATAGCTTTATTTTTTTTAAATAGTTTCTTTTTTCATAACAAATTAATACATTTCCTTTCACACTGTACAGGTAAGACAAGCACGTCCAAGCAATGAACACAATATAAAGTAATCCAGATTTTATGGCAAATTATCCAGATATTTTCTTTGCCAGGTACAAACACTTCTTTTTAAAATTAAGAGCAATCTCTTCATCTTGCAGCAAAATGTCATGTGTTTACATACAACAAAGATTTCTTATGCAAACTGATCCTTTACATACTTATGCTTAAATAGGTTCCACTGACTGCCGTGGGATCTACTAAAGAAAATGTGCATTCTGAGATTTTATAACACAACCAAGCATCACTTATGGCACCTGTAATTATCCCCTTTTCAACTGAAGACTTTTATTAGTCTAGCTTTCTGGCTTTGGTGGCAATCCACACAGAGGCATAAAAATGAATAGCAGCAGCAGCGAGCTAGGAGGAAATGGCATCCATACACCCCCATTCTTGAGCTGCTTATTGTTGTCTCCACCCTACGCCCTACTCCTCCCCCTTCTCCCCTTTTTTCCTACTGCATACATGCAAAAGTGTAGATGCAGTGGTGAGTTTGCCGGGCTCCTACCCCAGAAACTCTTGCTCTCTCCTCATTTTCTCTATCCCTGCAAAGCTGTGTTGTAGCATAACAGTGCAGCTTGAAAGATGAAGGTTAAAAATAGACATTTAAATGGCTGAAAAGGGAGGGGGAATGGCACGTGGCAGCCATTTTGAAGATGAAGCTTGGCTCCATCCCTTCTCCATAGTGAATACATGCGGAACATCCATTTGGACACTCCACCCCACAGTTTCTCTTCTAATTTGGAGAAAATTTAAGTTATTTTCTCCATATTAAAAAGGAAACAGGGAGGCAAGTCATACCTGAACTGAGCACAACATCCTCTGGACAACATCCTTTATTGTGGGAGCTTTGTGTTGTCCTTGGAGTGAGGAATCCCCGTATGGAAGCAACCAGGGGTCCGATGGAGTGGGAGCGCACAGGAGCGCAGCTCCGGGAGTGAGGAGCCCAGGGGGCGGGCACATGACCAAGGCCCGCCCCCTCCTCAGCTTCCCTGAACAATGCAGAGGCGCAGCGCCCCGGGGAAAGCCCTGCTAGGGTCTTTATTGTTTTTAATGTTTTGTTTTAATATTGATAATTTTATCATTGTTCCTTTTATGACTGTGTGCTGCTTTTCCAGAGACTTGCTCAAGGTGGCATATAAATTTTCTAAGTATACCATTTTTTATCTGGGCACATGGCACATAAGTACTGGAGAAATTTCACCAACCCTTCAGCAGCTTCCACCCCATCAGTTTGGTGTAGTGGTCAGGAGTTGTACTCTAATCTGGGAGAACCGGGTTTGATTCCCCACTCCTTCACATGCAGCTGCTGTTGTGACCTTGGACCAGTCACAAGTTCTCTCAGAGCTGTTCTCTCATGAGCAGTTCTCAAAATACCTCTCTCAGCCCCACCTACCTCACAGGGTGTCTTGTTGTGGGGAGGGGAAGGGGAAGGGATGGGTGGTACACATGTCCTGGGTATCTCAAGTCTACTTGAAACCTGGTGGTTTCGAGGGAGCAGGAAGAGAATGAGGGTGTGTTCTTTACACTTATTTTTATTGCACAAAGTATTGGATGGGGAAGGGAATGGAGGAAGAGCAGGTCAGTTTCACTCACCTGTGGAGTGGAGCCTGAGGGGGGGGTGTTGCCTTCTGACACAGTTCCGGTATGTTAGGGGGTGTGGCATATGCAAATGAGTTATGCCAATGAGTTATGCTAATGAGTTATGCTAATGAGCTCCTGCACCTCTTTTTCTACTAAATGACCCCTGGAAGCAACCTATCATCCTTTAACCTTGCCCTTTCTCCAAGGATGTCAGGGCTGTGTACTGTTCTCCCCGCCTCCATTTTGAACTCAAAATAATCAGTGAGGAGAGTAGGCTGACAGTGTGTGACTAGCTTAAGGTCACCCAGTAAGCCTTGTGTCAGAATGAGGATTTGAACCTGGGTTGCCCCAGTCTTGGTCTGATACTTTAATAGCTACATTATACTGGCTCCTGTGAACTGAGAAAGTCTGTACTTAACTTTCCATGCTACTGTTGTGTAGCACAAAGACTGAATAACCTTTACTAAGTTGTTACTAGGGAATGAAGGCTTTATTCTAGTTAACATTTGCATTGTACATAAATCATACTTTCCATTACTCAAACATTGCTGGGAAAATATGATTTTTTCTCCAGTTAATGCATGTCAGATTACTGTATTCACTTCATCGTTCCAATTTTAGTGTATGTGCTGCCGAAGCAAGCACACTGTATTCACTTCATGAGTGGCATTTATTACCAGTACTTGTGATATCTCTAGCAATGAGCAACGCACTTCTCTCTTCTGATACCATTATGAAATTTTTTTTAAAAATTAAGTTTTTTATATTTGTTTTTTATGCTTTAAAGGCTGAGAACTCCCTACTGAACTATTTCAATAGAATGGAATAGCTGGTGCAGCCTTTTAAACTATGTGAGGAAATCTGGAAATGACCTACAATATTGTTTTTCCCTCTCACTTCCCTATTGTAAACATTTGCTGCTCCCCCTATTTCAGTATTATTGCAATTACCTCTGCTCCTTGTCTTCCAAAGAGCTTAGGTAAGTATATGTGCCTTAAAATGTTTCCATTATATCTAATTGTAAACAATGACCCCATAATGTGGATCAGTACATCCACAGAACAGGGCCATGTAATAAGCAGGGGTGTTTTGTTTTGTTTTGCAAACCCCAGGTTTGCTGAAAATTCCAATTTAAAAAAAAGGGGGGGGGGTTATGAGAAGCCCCAAAGCAGAGAACTGCAAGTGGCAGCAGTGACCACCAGTGGCAAACGAACTGATGAGGAAGAGCAAGAATGAGTCTGGGGCTAAGCAACTGGTAGGAGGTGGGCAGAAGATAGTGGATGGCAGAGGAGGCCTGTGCCTGCCACAGAAGGAGCTGAGCAGGCAACTAGGTGGCCAGGACTAGTGCTGCTACATCCTCCTCCCTTCTCCAACCAGCACATTCTTTCCTGCCCTCCACCAGGGAGAGAAGACAAATGGTGGGTGCTGGGAGCAGAAGAAAGCAGTGGTACCACTGCTGTGGTGCTGCTTCTTTTTCCTCTCCTGTGTTGGGGAAGTAAAAAAAGCAGGAAAATGGTAGTTGGGCTGGTGAGGAGGAGGAGGAGGAGGCATCTTTGCAAAAACAGCACTGTGAAGATGCTGGGGAAAAGACTGTTCCTGTTGTGAGTTATGGTAAAACAAAACAGCCATTGGGAAACAGCCCTACTTGAAGTTTCCAAACTATTTCAAGGGCAGCCACCTGTACAAAATGTTGCACTAGTCTACTTGGGAAGTTACTAGGGCATGTGTAATTGTATTTGTTTGTTTATTAAATATCTATCCTGCCCTCCCTGCGTTCCGGCAGGCTCAGGGCAGCTAACAACAAAATGTCTATAACATTCTATAAAACAACCATAGTATAAAAACATGCCATACAGCCTTTAAAATACAATACAAGATGGCGGAAGCGTCAGCATCTTTGCCCGAGTGGTATCAGCAGACTTCTTCTGGACCTGGTGCTGATGGTCCATTGGCAGTCTCCAGTGGTCAGGCCAGGGCTATAGAGTCGAGGCGGCCCCTACTTGAAAGCCTGGCAGAAGAGCTCCATCTTACAGGCCCTGTGGAACTGTAGAAGGTCCTGCAGGGCCCTGATGTTATCTGGGAGCTCATTCCACCAGTGCGGAGCCGCCACCGAAAAGGCCCTGGCCCTCGTTGCCGCCAATCGGGTCTCCTTAGGCCCTGGGAGGACCAGGTGGTTTTGGGAACCCGATCATCGTGCTCACTGGGGTACATACAGGGAGACATGGTCCCTTAGGTACATAGGTCCCTGGCCATATAGCGCTTTATAGGTAAGCACCAGCACCTTGAACCATATCCGGTATGCTATAGGCAGCCAGTGCAGTGCTTCTAGGGCAGGCTGGATGTGCTCCCGCATGGGCAGACATAGCATCAGCTTCGCTGCTGCATTCTGCACCAGCTGCAGCTTCCAGATTTGGACAAGGGCAGCCCCATGTACAGAGCATTACAGTAATCCAGTCTTGAGGTAACCAACGCATGGATCACCGTAGCCAGGTCATTGCGTTCAAGGAAGGGAACCAACTGCTTAATCAGCTGCAGATGATAAAAGGTCGATTTTGCCGTGGCTACCACCTGGGCCTCCATCGTTAACAAGGTGTCCAGGAGCACTCCCAGACTCCTAATCTCCGGCGCTGGTACCAACGGTGCCCCATCGAAGGTCAGGAGAGGGATCCCTAACCTTGGGCCACTCTGACTCAGGCATAGGACCTCTGTCTTTGTCGGATTCAATTTCAATTGACTCTGCCTAAGCCAACCAGCCACGGCTTTCAATGCCAGGTCTAGATCTCCCGGACTAGAGTCTGACTGGCCGCCCAACAACAAATAGAGCTGGGTATCGTCAGCATATCGATGACAACCCAGCCCATGCCTCCAGGCAATCTGGGCGAGAGGGCGCATGTAGACATTAAACAGCATTGGGGAGAGTACTGCACCCTGCAGCACACCGCATACTAGTGGGTGTCTTTGGGACAGTTGCTCCCCAACCACCACCCTCTGTCCCCAGTCTTGGCGAAATGAGGAAAGCCACTGTAAGGCTAACCCCTGGATCCCAATGTCGGCAAGGCAATGGGCCAGTAGTTGATGGTCGACCATGTTGAACGCCGCCAACAGGTCTAACAACATCAACACCGCTGTATCGCCTCGATCCAGGTGCCTCCAGAGGTCGTCTGTGAGGGCGACCAGGACCATCTCTGTCCCATGGCCTGGTCGGAAGCCGGACTGGTAGGGATCTAGTATGGAGGCGTCATCCAAATTCTGACCAAATGGGCTTTTTGTAGTAACAGTGACAGTTGGTAAACCGCTCTGGTAGTGGGAAAGTGCTTGGTTGGATGCAACAATCCTTCAGTGGGAAGGCGCTGAGCATCCTGGATCATCCCATCTCCCTGCCCCAGTAGTCCTTTTGGACCCCAGGAAAGTTTATTCCTGGGGTCAAAAGACCTGAATGGACTAGTAGCCATGTGGTTCAGGAGGCTACGCTGGGGAGAGGAAGGGGATAAACTTGCACTTTTTGCCTCTTGCATCAGTAGCGCTCTGTTGACAGGCTAAAGGGAGTGATTTTTCCTCTAATTGTTCTCCATTGTGACTTCCAACTCAAGTTCCCATGACTACGGGAATAAATTTTCAAAGTGTTGGAAAGAACTGCTGTGGGGAGAACATATGATGCTTGCTTCTGCTGATCATTGAATCTATTATTATTATTATTATTATTATTATTATTATTATTATTATATCTCTGGACGATGTACATAAGGGTAAAATATAATAAAAACATATAAAACATTAAAATTCTACAAGACAATTTAAAAAACTAAAGACCCAAATAAAGTCTATAATGATGGTGTCCTGGAAATTTTTATCCCAATTCTGGACTACCAGGCCAGTTTCTGGGCAGGGGGAGAGGGAACTCATAACAGCAGTTCAGAAAGGGGGAAGGGAAGGTGACAACCAAGGAAAAACTGTTGCTGCCCTCAACCAAAAGCATGGTGGAACATCTCTGCCTTACAGGCCCTGCAGAATTTCATAAGATCCCACAGGGCCTTGACGTCATTTGGCAGAGAGTTCCACCAGGTCGGGACCAGGACCAAGAAGGCCCTGGCCCTGGTTGAGGACAGCCGGACATCCCTAGGGCTGGGGATCACCAGCAGATTGTTGTCAGTAGAGTGCAAGGCTCTCCTGGAGACATAATAGTGGAGACGGACCCGGATACGTTTGACGCAGAGTAGGCTCTAAAACAGGCTTTATCTAGTTTTGCTAGGCATAATCTGACAAACAGCAGGAGATGGAGCGAGGAGGGTGTGATCATCACCACAGCGTGATGACATTACTTCCTGGTGCTTCCAAGTCACACCAGAAGTTATGTCATCACACAGTGAGGACAATCATCTCCCCCCCCCCTCCCCAATTTGGCCAGCCTGCTTCTGCCCACCAACCAGCTGGGAGCTTGCTCTCCTGGCAAGCCTAGCTGTATCCCATATTTGATTGTCCTCGACTGACTCTCTGGCTGTTCCCCTGGTCATTTCACGTCCCCTAGTTCTTCTGAGTACCACGGGGCTAAATTAGAAGTGGCATGTGAAAGAGGATGTTTAGGAGCAATTATAACTATCTCATATGAGGTCTCTTGGTACAATTTATTTAACACAGCTGCCGAGGATATCAGCAGGAAAATCCCCATAAACTGTCAGGAAGGGGGGTTATGAGGAAATCATTTGAATTGATCATTTGGATCCATCATTCTCCTGGAGTGGATCATTTTAATAGGATACCTACCTCCATAGGGACTATGAGCCTCCATAATTATAAATTTTGGTCCAAATCTTCACTTTATCATTACAGTTTGGTGTAGTGGTTAAGAGCGGCAGCCTCTAATATGGAGAATCAGGTTTGATTCCTCACTCCTCCACATACAGCCAGCTGGGTGACCTTGCGTCAGTCACAGCTCTTTCAGAGTTCTCTCAGCCCCACTTACCTCACAGGGTGTCTGTTGTGGGAAGAGGAAGGGAAGGTGATTGTAAGCCGATCTGAGATTCCTTCGGGTAGTGAAGGGTGGGATATAAAACCAACTCTTCTTCTTCACTCACTATATGACCTTGGGCTAGTCGCTATTACTTAGTCTAGCCTACCTCACAAGGTTGTTGTGAACACAAGAACCGGCCCGAGCTCCTTGGAGGAGGGATAGAATAAATCAGTAATAAAATCAGTGTTAGTCATACGGAATATATAAAGGATATTTTACAAAAGATTTTTTTCAACGCTTGATTTAAACCTGATTTTTTTACATTAAGGCACAAATCTACACTTAAAGGTCGAAAAGTATGGCGCCTTCTTACAAAAGAACAAACATTTATTTTTCATTTTTTTAAAAATATGTAAGCTTCAGCTGAACTGAGGTATGTGCAGCACACTGATTTTTTGTTGCCTCTGTAACAATGTGAATGGTGCTTTATATACATGTTTCTGTACCTAGTATTGCACTCATCTTGTGCATTATGCAAGGTGACCTTTGTTCTGCACGTGGGCATTCTGTGTGACTCAGTGCTGAAAAATCCCTCCCAGTCACCTTTAGTCTCATTACTTGGCTTCTATGTTAAGAAGGGGGATCTGTGCTCCCTTCCTGTTCACACAATGTCTACATGCATATTGTGTTTCCCAGCTGCCTATGGAGTCTCCTGTGAACTGTTTGTGGCATGCTCTCTATTTTTGGGGTTGCTACAGCATATTTCTATTGTGAATGCGTGTGAGACAAAAAGGAAGCTGTTCCCCTCCCCCATGATCTTTCCCACATTCACTCTGAGCTCACAGACAAGCTGGCACCCCTCCCCCACACTTGGTTCTACACCAGCTGCTCTCAACTGAAAACGATACTCGAGAGGCCTCTTTTCCCCCTAAACCAGTTCTAGCAGGAAGATGGAGAGAAAGAAAACCCAGATGGGATTTCTAGCTGGAGCAGCTCCGGCTTGCTCTTCCTGCCAGTTAAAGCTCCAGCTCCAGCCAGAAGCCCCATCCACAGATTCCACTCAGCTCTGCTTGCTATTGGCACTTGCTCTGAGCTCTGGCTCCAGTAATACTTTTTAGCAGAGGCTTCGCCTTCTGAACGTTCTGGGAGTGATCCAGGCCAGAGATTTCAGTCAGCCCTGGTGCGGCAGAACCTCAGCCTAAACAACAGTTGATGTCTCATTCCAGCTCAGTAACCAGTCTCAACCGGCTCAAACCGGCTCTGGCCAGATACCTTGGCAGCTGAGTCTTCTCTCCCTCCCATGTATTTTCCCTGCCCCACCCATAGAGAAACAACACTGAGAGGACGCTTATTTCTGTTTTGATGTGGGGATTATCTGCCAGCCTTGTACTATTTATGCCCACAGCACCCCAGTAACAGGCAGGGATGCAGAATCCTCCTCTGTTGCCCTGAACAAGAGGAATAAAGTCAAATTTCCCCCCATGCACTAGTCTTATGACAGGGGCACGCTCTGTCTCCTGGCTTTTCCCTCCAATTTTTTTGGAGGAGGAATATGAAAGTATTTACCCCTTTAAAAACATAGTGTTCCCCTCCTCCATTTCCTCGCCATGGTGTCCTTCCACCTCTGGTGACACTGATACAGGGGTTAGGATGTGCTTGCCAGCCCATACATAATTTTAAATGAAAACATGATTTGTCCTACAGTGGCCCTGTTAAGGATAAGTGTCGTATTCTCCCCATGACCCACTCTGCTACCTCTAACTCCCCCCCCTCCCCGCTAATTTGTTATGCAAGATGATACAGCATGTCACCTTCCACAAAGATACAATTGTGGCTGTCTGCTAAATCATGGGAGCAGAAGGGATACGATGCCCTCCTATATAATAACTCAGCAACTGCAATGCTGTATAACTGCTGCTGCCAAGAGGCTAAATTCGTGGTTCCTTGCACAGTATTTAATAATTAGGAGGATTAGAACACATTCCCTTTCTTCCATAACAAGTTTTTTGTTGGATGCAGGAAATTAAGTGCCATCTCAAAGAACCCAACAAGGTAATCTCATTCATCACCGATTCAGTGAGACAGTTTTCAATCTCTTTCCCCCCCAAAGATAAACATTGCAATCCTGTGACGACCTCGTATACAGATTTCAGTGGGTTTACACTGGACTAACTTTGTTAAGGATTTCAGTGCTATTTCACAATAAGGTTATTTACAGGATCTCTTATCCTCAGATAAATAACCTTTTGATTTTTCTCAGTCTTTTATTGTTTTGTGTCAAAGGGTTAAGGTGGTTTAGAAAACAAATCCCTGGGTTTCTCACCTTGCATCCCCATGGCAAAAAATCGCTCTGTACTTGTTTGGATGTGCGGAAATGGGAAGCTGGCGAGAAGTTTCATCTATTAGAGGCAGTCTGTAGTATGTTGTATTCTCTAGGACTGTTACATCGATGATGTTTGAGACAGAAATCCTGCTGCGTGTTGTAAATACCTGAGGTAAATTTGTTGAGGGGGGGAATTAAAGTTAGCAATATTTTAACAATCTTGCGATACACAATCAAATAAGACCCAAACTATAACTGAAAGGCTCTCTCAGATCCAGTGGATGGGGAAATATTATTTACCTTTCACTAGTATCATGAGAGGGCCTCCCCACCCTTTCAAACAATCTATACTTACAGCACCCCTCTGAGGTAGGACTTGGTTATGACATGTTTATACTGTAGCAATGCTAAGGCATGGGGTGTTATAAGCCTGCAAGGGGATGAATGTACAGCAACATATAGCCCTTTGCATACATTTGCAACTAATTTGCATATTAAATTTAATTCCTTTGGACAACCTTTATAGAGTTTTGGTACATGTGTTATAGAATTAACCCAGATTTAGGAGCCAGTTAAAGCTAAGAACAAGATTTGACTTGCCCAAGGACATACAGAGAAGCTGTGGCAGAACAAAACACTTGGTGCATATCTTCCAAATTCTTTCTTACAGTCTTGTGTCTCCACCACTGCCTTTCTCTGGGGAAAACTACATCAAGTTGAGGGGGGAAAGTATGATAGTACAATAAGCTGTAAGACATGATTCCTGAGATCCAAACTAGCTGAATGTTCACGTTATGTCTTCACTAACTCAGGGAACTGTGGCAGATGTCGGAGTTACTGAGGCTCTGTATATATGATTAAAATAAAAACAATATAATTGAATGCCACACTTACATACATATCTAAATACTCTAATAGCATTTACTGTTGTTGGAATACCAGTCATAATAGCTCTGAATAGTGGGAGTCAACATCTTAATGACATTTATTCATCTGCTTCTGCAGCTGTTTAGACCTGTGTGTGTACTCTGCACTGTGATCTGTTCAGAAAGGCACCTGATTTTATCTTCCAATCCCACATTCCCCAGTACTGTTTCTGAAATTTCCACCAGGTATTAAAACTTATCAGGCCAATGGCCCATCCAGTCACACGGTGGCAAAAAAAAAGAAAGAAAAGAACACCATGTGCCATCAGGAGGTCCATCAGCATGGCCAGAACCTCAGAAGCCCACTCACTGTTGTACCCCAAGCACCAAAAATATAGAGCATCACTGTGCCAGACAGAATGTTCCATCTACACCTTGTGGCTAGTAGCCATTGATGGACCTCTGCTCCATATCTATATATCTAATAGCCAAGGCGCCCCCTGCGTGCGGATATTTAAATCCGCGCGGGGGATACCTGGGGGGCAGGGAGATTGTTCTCCACACTTGAGGGGCTCCCCTCGTGTGCAGAAAAATCCTAAAAGTTAGAAAACTTTTCGGGGGATATTTAAATCCCCCCAAAAGTAAAAGCATTCCGTGCGCACAAGCAGAGAATGCTTTGGCCGTTGGGGGGGGGGGCTTGGCGGGCGGCAGGCCTTGTCGCTGCTGTTGGGGAGGGGAGGGGGGAAGGGGCTCGGCCTGCGGCGGGACTTGCTGCCTCCGTTGTTGGGGAGGGAGGAGAAGAGGCTCGGCGTGCTGCAGGGGAGGGAGGGGAGAAAGGCTCCTTCTCTCCCCCCTGCAAGTATTGCAGGTCCTCCTGCTTGTGTTTATCTAATCCCCGCTTGAAGCTGTCTACGCTTGTAGCCGCCACCACTTCCTGTGGCAGTGAATTCCACGTGTTAATTACTCTTTGGGTGAAGAAGTACTTCATTCTGTTTGTTCTAAACCTAGAGCTCATTAATTTCATTGAGTGCCCACAAGTTCTGATATTGTGACAAAGGGAGAAAAGATGTCATAGTCCTGCTGTACACTGCATTGGTCAGGACGCACCTGGAGTATTGTGTACAGTTCTGGAGGCCTCACTTCAGAAAGGATGTGGACGGAATGGAGTGGGTGCAGAGGAGAGTGACGATGATTAGGGGCCTGGAGACCAAGCCCTATGAGGAGAGGCTGAGGGACTTGGAAATGTTTAGTTTGGAGAAGAGGAGGCTGAGGGGGGACATCATGATTGCTCTTTTTAAGTATTTGAAGGGCTGTCATTTAGAGGAGGGCAGGGAGTTGTTTCTGTTGACAGGTGAGGATTAGGGCTTGCAATAATGGGTTTAAATTAAGGGCAGGAAGGTACCAGCTAGATCAGGGGTGGGCAATTGTTTTGCCTCGGGGGCCACTTTGTGGGAGCGGAGGTTAGCGGAGGGCCGCACCTTTTAAAATGATTGCATTCATTACTTAACTTTGCATTTCAGAAAAGGTATAAATTGTATCATAAAAATCAATAAATATAAATTAAATTAAATAGTGGTAGTTTTATTCAATTTATTTATTGTGCTAATTTCATATCATCTATAGCTGCAAGCATGTTTAATTTTAGAATCAGTTTAATGAGACAAATGTACCCTATCACACTTTTCTACAATTTTTTTGAAATCAGGAGATTGCTTGTTGAGATTCTCATCACAGCCTGCAAGTTAATGTCTGTCAAAGAGCATCTATATTTACTCTTGTTAATCTTCATGTCTTGGTGGGCCGCAAAAAACTCTGTGGCGGGCCGCATGTGGCCTGCGGGCCGCCATTTGCCCACCCCTGAGCTAGATAATAGGAATTTTTTTTTTTTTGCAGTAAGAGCTGTTCAGCAGTGGAAATCAGCTAGCTAGGGAGGTGGTGAGTTCCCTCTCATTGGCAGTCTTTAAGCAGCGGCTGGACAAACACTTGTTAGGGATGCTCTAGGCTGATCCTGCAATGAGCAGGGGGTTGGAATAGATGGCCTGTATGGCTCCTTCCAGCTCTTGTGATTCTATGATTCTACTTCTTTCTCTACCTTCTCTGTCCCATGCATAATTTTGTAGACCTCTATCATGTCACCCCACAGTTGTTTCTCTAAGCTAAAGAGCCCTAACCGCTTTAACCTCTCTTTATAGGGAAGGTGTTCCATCCCCTTAATAATTTTAGTTGCCCTTTTTTGCACTTTTCCCAATGCTATAATGTTTTCTTTGAGATGCAGTGATCAGAACTGTACACAGTATTCCAAATGAAGCTGCACCATTGATTTATACAGGGGTATTATTATTGTGGCTGATTTGTTTTCAATTCCCTTCTTAATAATCCCCAGCATAGCATTGGCCTTTTTTATTGCCGTTGCACACTGTCTTGACATTTTCAGTGAGTTATCTACTACAACTCCAAGATCTCTCTCCTGATCAGTCTCTGCCAGTTCGGACCCCATCAATGTGTATTTATAGTTAGGATTTTTGGCTCCAGTGTATATTACTTTTGCACTTGTCCACATGAAACCTCATTTGCCAATTATTTGACAATAGCTTTGCAGCCAACTTTTTAACATTCTGTCCCATGCTGAACGATTCTTGTAAAACTACACTATCGTGATCAAATTCTAGAACAGCATTTGATTTAGGAGGAGAGGAAAAGCATGCCCTTTTGTAACTTGATACTGGGGCACATATAGCCCAGCTGGTTTTATTTGAGAATCCCTTCTCACCAAAATATTTTCTCCTCTCTGCCTTTGATTAATGTTTTTTGTAAAACTTTATGTAGTGTTTTTTTATGTAGTGTTGAAAGATGTGTGTGTTTAAAAGAATGTTTCTCTTCGTCTCTTTTGTCTGAAGTATGAAAATTAACTGGAACAGAGAACTATCTTTTATAAACATTTTTAATTATATGGGAATTTCCAAAATGTTTTTATCTAGCCCAATTTTCCCCTGTGCTCCCCCATCTTATGTTGCCTTTCAACATTAAATGTACTAAGCTCCATTTCTATTTTTGCTGACTTGCACCACAGCCTTCACTATATTTACAAAGACACGCAATGGCTTATGCACGTGCAGTCAAAAACTTAATCCCCCCCTTGTGTCACCATATGCACTACTAACTGCACCAACTCATCATCTTTTTGCCTCTTCACAGCACCTTTGTTAGTAATTTCCAGAGTACTATGCTCAGAGTTTTTGAAAGCGTTGACTGTGCCTAAACTAGGGGAGGCCATGAAACTACGCCATATTCCTTCCTGTTTGGTAGCTTTTTAAAACAGGCCCTTCTGTTGAGGAGGAAATGCCTATTCCACAAGAACAATTTTATTCTGCCTCAGCCACTTCCTGTCATCTAATTTCATTCCACCCTGGCAGTGTCAGGAAGCTGCAATGTGTTGTGATCTGACTGTAACCCTGCACTTCGTAGGCTTGATGAGCCCTGTTGCCAGAAAGGTTAATATCTGGGAGAAGTCTTTAGGAATCATAATAACAGTAACTTAGCATTCATATAGTACTTTCTGTGATCAAAATACTTCACTTACAGTTATCCTTGCACCATCCATTTAAGGTGGACCAGTATTATTATCCTGGTGCTGTAGAAAAGAGCAAGAGTCCAGTAGCACCTCAAAGACTAACAAAATTTGTGGCAGAGGCTGCAGTCACACAGCCCTTTAATGTGGGAGGAAGGGCTGTTTCCTCCCACATTTAAAGGGACCGAAGCGGGCTCAAATGCGGGTTCCTCCCGCATTTTCCAACCCTGGGAAAATCAAGTGTTTTCCCAGGAGTCGCGTGAGGAACCCGCATTTGAGCCACCTGGGCAGCCCTCTCTCACAATCAATGCGAGAGAGGGCTGTCCAGATGGTCCCGCCCTCCATCCCCCCCCTTTTATACTTGGGCGCTTGGGCACTCAAACACCCAAGTGTAAAGGGGGGGGGGACCCAAACTTACCAGGCGGCCGGCGGGGCTCGGGGAAGGGTGCCTCCCCCCTGCCGCCATTGCTGCCGTCGCTCGCCTCCTCCGCCACCATCGTTGCTACTCGCCTCCTCCTCCGCTGTTGCCACTGCTTGCCGCTGCCACCATTGCCACTGCCGCCCACCTCCTCCTCCGCCTCCTCCTCCGTTGCCGCACGCCTCCTCCAACACTGGCGTTACCACCACCACCTTTGCCTACCGCGGCCCCTTTAAGTCCAGGAGTGTGAGCCTTTGTGATGACTCTTGAAAGATCATACCCTGATGCAATTTTTGTTAGTCTTTAAGGTTCTACTGGACTCTTACTCTTTTCTACTGCTACAGACAGACTAACACGGCTACCCATCTTGATCTATATTGTGGTGCTGCAGATGGAAGGATGAGAATGGTTCGTGTAAAGCCAGCTAGGGAATTGGTGATTGAGATGACCTTTGAACTGGTAACCTCTGAGATGTTAACTCATTCTCTTCCAGTGCATTCTTAAAGAGTAACAACCTTCTAAGTCAATTGAAGTAGGTTTAGAATGGAGAGAATCAGCTTAGGTTCCATGTCAGTAATCATTTCAAATAAGAATTTAGTGTAGACTACTTTGTATCTGGCATTTTGTGCCTGAGCTTTGGGAGAGCTAAAGAATGCCTGTGCTTATCCTAGTACACCCTGCAGTTCTCAATTTGAGATACCTTTGGAAGTTTTCATATGTCTCCCTCTGCTGGTCAAAGCTACCCTTTCTTTTATGCCCATGCCAGTGTTGTAAATATGCAAGGTACATGAGTCTTTCCATTTATTCATTGATGTGTATGATTGCATAGCTCTTTATAGCTTAGTTCCTATTCAAACATGTTTAAATTTGCCCTCCTGTACAATACAGGTATTTGTGTTTTTATATGGATATGTGTTTTGTCTCTGCATAAGGCTGTGTATTTAAAAGCAAATTAAAAATTAAATATTCTGAAGCTGACTATTAAATTTAAAATTTGCTCTGTGTCAGGACATAAGCTAGAGGGAAATCACTAACCTGAGTGTTAAATTTCAGTTATGCATGAAACACTGGGGAAATGCTAAATATAGCACAGGGGAATGGTGAAAATATGCACTTCACTACCTTGAAGGCTAAAAGAAAGGTTAGTCCATGGAAAATAAAGGAAATTTGCCAGCTTCTATAACATAAAGCTTGGGGAGAGTGAAGAGGGAAGCAGTGGATTCAGGACAACTCATGCCTTAGGGATGATGATGTAAATAGTTCAGAGGTCATTACAGCACAAATAGGGCAGAACTTGCCAGTGAGCATACACAGAAGAAATGACAGTGTTTAAAAAGAACACCAGGTTGCAGGAGACTTTGCACACGAAAAGGGCAGTCCAAGAAGGATGTAATGCAGGGATCTCCAGCCTTTTTGAGTGTGTGGTCACTTTTGGAATGTTGACACAAGATGCTGGGTGCAACCACAGAATGGCTACCACAAGAGGCAGAGCCAACCACAAAATGCCAGGGAGCGAAGTCATTCAGAACTCTAATAGTACCTCCTCATCATTTCAGGCAGAAGCTCTGTTTAACGGGGTGCATTTTAAAATGCTCATACTGTTTAAAAATATTTTTGTGCGTATGCATTCAGTCACACAGTAAAGATGATTGTTCCATGGTGGCAGCTGCTGCCCAAGCAATTTAAAAAAAAAACTCTGCACAGCCAGTTAGATCTCCAGTGGCCAATCAAGAAGCCCTATGGGGCAGAAGCTCCCCCCTGGCCCTACTTTCTAAAAATGCTTGGTGAGCACTAGGAAAGGTGTCAGTAGGCACTGTGGTGCCCACGGGCACCACGTTGGGGACTCCGATATAATGTATAGATGGTTATAGAGTTGTAGCTGGGGACCCTGAGCCAAGATGGGATGCTTGGTAGTAAATGAATATATATAGTGAGCACATCAGAAAACTGGTGGAATAGTAAGAGAGTCAGGGATATATAGTTTTCCTTTGGAAGCCTATCTGTACAAACAACAGGGAACTGTGGGAGGTGTTCCTGTTATAGAGGGTGTGGAGTCCAATAAACTAGAAAATGTAACAGTCTTAATCCCGAATAGCTTACTGGATCTAATGCAGTATGTAAGTGTTGTCAAACCAGTCAGGAATAGTGACCATGTTGTTGCCAAATGCAACGTAGGTGTAATTTGAAAGTTGCCTGTAAAATCCAGCATGGTCACATTTAATTTCAGAACAGACACATTTTTAGAAAGGAGAGGAAAATAAATTGAAAGGGCAAGACAAGAATGTGTGTGCTGTGTCAATTGTCTTCAGAATGTTTGGAAGGTATATTTAAAACCACTACAACAGAGGCTCAGATAAAATGTATATCACAGATGAGGAAAAGTGCAAGCAAGTCCAAAGAGATTGTCACCATGGTTAACAAACAGTTACGGAAATTATAAAAGGCAAGAAGGTTTTCCTTTAAAAAATTAAATCCTTTCTAAAATCAGGAGAATAAAAACACAAATGAAAGGTGGTAATAAGGCAGATCAAAAAGTTGAGAACCATACTGGTAGAATCGAGAAATAAAAATCTCTTAAAATACATCACAACTAGGAAACTGGCTAGTAACACTGTTAGACTGTCAGGTAACAAATATGTTAAAAGCATTACTGAAGAATAGGGCTGGCTGGCACCTAGCAGGAAACTGGGAGATTGGGATATGGACAAGCACCATTGTGTCAACAATCTGATGTGATTTCCAGGGCAAACCTGGAAGTGATGTCACACTGCTCTAGGATTTAGTAGAAATGAGGATAGTAGGCAAAAAGAGGGTGTAGAATGTTTTTCCTGTTACTATTTGCTAAGAATGTTTTATACAAAGAAGCATTCAAACTTGTGCTGGTGAGAAAGTGAATGGATGTATAATAACTGCCTCATGAGACTTATACAACTAGTGCACAATTTTCCCCACTGTTAATCTATACAGACAGTTGGCTTTCAATCATCCCTTTTATAGCAGCCATTTAAAAAACAACTGTAAGGAAGAAGAGAAAGAGAAGCATGCAAGACAAAAGGTCACCATTGCTGTCTGCCTCTTTTGGGACAGGGTTAGGGTTGCCAGCCCCCAGGTGGGAGTGGAGGATCCCCTGATTCCATGGGCTCCTGCCTGCTGCTGGCCAACTGGCCAGCAGGGGGAAACCCCACCCCAAACAGCCACCACCTGGTGCCATGTCCCCAGCATGATGACATCACGTGGAAGTGACATCATCAGGCTGGGGATGTCATGCAGCGGTGCTCTGGTATTTGGGGCAAAGCTCTATGTTAACCATTGGGTTTTACCCAAAATACCAGAACGTCACTGCATGAAGTCCCTGGTGTGATGACATCACTTCCACATGCCAATCAATGCACTAGGGATGTTGTGCGTGGCGACATCACCTCACCCACCATGCTCCTGAAGAGCTCCCTCCCACACCTTGCAGGCAAGTGAAGAGGACCTGGCAACCCCAGACATTTCCTCTCACAGTAACCCTTTAAAGCCAACATAGGCCAACTCCAGAGGCTGGAATGACTGGCTGTTTCCTGAGGACCATAGATCTGCAAAAGACGCACCAATCACAACAGCACCAAAAAAGATCAGAGGCAGTATGAAAGACATTTTGGTTTGCATGCTCTGCTTCTTGCTAATTAAAAATGGCCATTAAGGATGCTTATTTGGAGGGCCCAGAAAATTTTGAAACTGGCACTGACCAAACTCTCTGCCAGTAGGAAAAGGAGACAGGCAAGTAACTTTCACCAAATTCAACTTCTGCTATTCCATGACCTCGACTTGGCATTGTACTCAAGCTGTCTAAGGTCTAGATATGCCTTTCTGAATGAGTGTGGATCTCTACAGTGCCCTTCCCCTTTTAGTTATATATTTATCTAAGAGTGGGAGGAAAGAGATGTATTTGGGGACAAAGAGAAAATGTATGTTATGAGAGAGATGTATTTGGGGACGAAGAGAGTAAGAGGTGGAAGAAAATTTTGGTAAGTTGAAAGAAATGTGTTGTTTTTAGTTTAGTTTGTCATCATTTCTTTAAGTTACACAAATTCAATATTTGTTCATTTATTTACTTATTTTATGCCCCTCTTCCTCACCAATGGGGACCCAAAAATAGCTTACTTCATTCTCTGCTCCTCCTATGAAGTAGGTTAGATTGAGAATGTGTGACTGGCCCAAGGTCATCCAGCAAATGTCCATGGTAGAATGGGGATTTGAACCTGGGTCTCCTAGATCTGAGTCTGATACTAATTACTACAGTGCAGAGTACTTCAGGGGGCAAGTTTGGCGGGGAGGGCGGGATATAAATCTCAGGAAATAAATAAATAAATAAACAAACATTTTTGGAGACAGGGGTAGATATTTATAAAATTGCCTTGATCCTACGAGATAGTGCTGTATATCAATAAAGTTTTGGACTATACAATAAATATTGATATCAATTTAGGGCATGGTTTCATGCCATCTGAGCTTCAAGACCCTTTTGGGGTATTTTTTGTATTTTTCATATGTGTATGTGTGTGCACATGCATGTGTGTGAGTGTGTGTGCACTTGGAAGTCATGGCAACTTCTGGTGGTTGACCCCTACCGGGGGCCTGGAAGATACTTAAAGAGGTGGCTGAATAAAGCCTGCCCCTGCCTTCTAACTGCTGATATTCCAAGGAGGTCTCCCATCCAAGTACTTGCCAGAGTCAACCCTGCTTAGCTTCCAAGATCTGACAAGATTGGGCTTTCCTGGGCTATCCAGGTCAGGGCAGCTTCAAGACCCTTTGAAAGGTAATAACAAATCAATAAATACTGGGAATCACCATATAGCCAGTATAATTAATTACAGAGTCTATAATTATTGTTATACTCTGTATGCCATTTCTCTGTGGCATGGTCAAAATTTTACCCACTCCACACAATCAAAAGCCTTTTCTTACTATACAGAGAGTATTGCATTAGGATTGAGACAAAATGGCCCCCAGCTTCACTGTCATGATCACAAGAAAGGCCTCGGGTTTCGGTGATTTACTCAACTTATGGGTGACAGTGATAACACTCCCTATTGCTGCTTGGCATTTTTGTCTTCTTCCTCCTACTCATAGCAGCAGCATAAGGGCAGAAAGCATAGCCGTAAACCTTGGCTTTCTGATAACACCACATCATCGATCACATTTGGCTATATGATGACACTCAAAACCAAATAAACTATACTTCCTGCCCTTATTTTGGCCATGCCATATGGAAAAGAAAACCCTGAGAAATAATGAGGAGTATGATTGTTACCTATGCCAGGATAATAAACAGATGGGAAAGATTCACTGAACAAGGTATGCAAAAGGGAATGTCAAGAAACCTCACACTCCAAACTCCCCTTTGCATTATCCAAAAGAGGAAGAAAATTAGTAGCTTTACAAAAAGAATGCTGAGAACAAACCCTATCAGAATTGAAAGAATTGTTTATATAGAACAGATTTTGGGGAACTAATTAAAATTAATGTTTGATTTTAGATCTGTACAAGAGGCGGGACCCATGGGGGGGGAGGAGAAGGAGCTCCATGGGGAGGAGCAGCCACAGGTAAGGCTTCCTCCCCTCCCCCGGGCAACAGCGAGCCCCGGCCCGCCAATCTCCCCCTTGGCCCTGGTTGCCACAGCAAGGCCCACGCAGCTCAGAGCCACTGGGCCTGCCACAGTACCCAGAGCGTTCCCTGCGCATGTGCAGGGAACGCTCTTTAACTTTTGGGCGGATTTAAATATCCCCCCAAAAGTTCTTTTTTACTTTTAAGATTTTTCTGCACACATGGGGAGTCTCCCACATGTGCAGGAAAATCTCCCTGCCCACCAAGTGCCCCCTTCGTGCGGATTTAGATATCCGCATGGAGGGGGCAACTTGGCTATTAGTATATAGATTTGTCAGTGACAATTTATACCATGTCCTTCCCTATAAATGAAGTCCAAGCAACTAGGGTGCAGTTCTAAAATGCATTTTGGAACACTTTCCCTATGAAGAAAGGTTGAAGCGCTTGTAGCTCTTTAGCTTGGAGAAACGACGGCTGAGGGGTGACATGATCGAGATTTATAAGATTATGCATGGGATAAAGTGGAGTCTCCCACATGTGCAGGAAAATCTCCCTGCCCACCAAGTGCCCCCTTCGTGCAGATTTAGATATCCGCATGGAGGGGGCAACTTGGCTATTAGTATATAGATTTGTCAGTGACAATTTATACCATGTCCTTCCCTATAAATGAAGTCCAAGCAACTAGGGTGCAGTTCTAAAATGCATTTTGGAACACTTTCCCTATGAAGAAAGGTTGAAGCGCTTGTGGCTCTTTAGCTTGGAGAAACGACGGCTGAGGGGTGACATGATCGAGATTTATAAGATTATGCAAGGGATAAAGTGGGTAGAGAAAGAAGTCCTTTTCTACCTTTCTCACAATACAAGAACTCGTGGGCACTCGATGAAATTGCTGAGCAGTCGGGTTAGAACAGATAAAAGGAAGTACTTCTTCACCCAAAGAGTGGTTAACACATGGAATTCACTGCCACAGGAGGTGGTGGCAGCTACAAGCATGGACGGCTTCAAGAGGGAATTAGATAAACATATGGAGCAGAAGGTATAGATAGGAACTCTCAGTCTGGGGGCAAGTGATGCTCTGTATTCTTGGTGTTTGGGGGGAGGCAACAGTGGGAGGGCTTCCTGCCCCCACTGCTGTACCTTCTGAAGGCACCTGGTGTTTTTGGCCACTGTGTGACAGAGTGTTGGACTGGATGGGCCACTGGCCTGATCCAACATTGGCTTCTCTTATGTTCTTATGTTCATTTGTTGACAGTAGTCCAGTACTGAAATTTTTTAAAAGTGATTGTAATTTCCCTGGAAAAGGCATAATGTAAATTTTATATAACTTATTTATTTAATTAATTTAATGTTTATTTCCTTTATAGAGACTCAAGGCAGGTTGTAAAATAAAAACAGTACAATCAGACAGCAAAAGACAACCAATGAACAATGTACTAGGGCTAGAATTACAGAATTAGAGAACAATGCAAACACAAAACTATGTAAGACAAGGTATTCATAAACAGTACAGAATGTGAGTTACAAGGTAAAGACACTGCAGTAAAAGCAGGTGATACCTTCAGTAATCAATGCAGTGGACTACAATTGTATTCCTTTATAAAGTTGCCCTCCTAGGCTGTTCATTCTACTGCAGTTCTAATCTCCTTTAAAAGATGTCCTCTTGAACATTACTGTTTTGCATATTCTGTGGAATGGCAGAAGTGTGGGAACATCCCTGACCTCCTTAAGCAGGTTGTATCACATGGTAGGAACTACCACTGAGGATGCGCGTGAACAGGTGGTTGCTGATCTTACCTGTTTGTAGGATAGCACTTTTAGAAGGCTTTTCTCAGATGAGTGAAGCTGTTGCAGTGGAGCAAAGCCCCACAGGCAATTTTGCATGTATGTGGTCCATGACCATTCAGGGCTTTGTAGTTGATAACCAAAACTTTGAATTGAACTTGGTAACTGACTTGTAACCAATGGAGTATTTGTAGAATGGGTGTGACATATACGGTCCCCCTGCTGCCTGATACTAATTGAGCCGCAGCCTTCCACACTGACTGGAGTTTCCAAGTTGTCTTTAACAGTAGACCCATGTACAGTGCATTACAGTGGTCTAGCCTCAAGGTACCCATAGCATGCATCCACATGTCCAGGTCTGCTGTCGGGAGGTGGGTGGGTGGTCTTCTGGGCTAAAAGAAGGTGATAGAATGACTTTTTTGCAGCTGCACTAACTTGCTTCTCCAGTAATAGTGCACGATCCAGTATTACCCTCTAGGCTCTTAACTCTTGAGTCAGCAAGCGACATCTGTACCCCATCAGTTCTGGGGAGCACAATGTTCCTCAAGACTTTGGTTTTCCCAGCCAGCATTACCTCCATCTTGTCAGGGTGCAGCTTCTGCTTGTTTATCCGTAACTATGTAACTACAGCCGTAAGGCACTGATTCACTGATTCGACTGGTTTAAATAATTCCTTATGGGCAAGTCTAAGGGGGTTGCTGTTGGAAACCAACAGTCATCAGTGTGGGACTTGTCAGGGCTAAATTTTATTCCCCATGTAACTTTATTTCTATGTAAAGCCCCTAGGAGAAATCAGTCATGGATTTGGAGTAGGCTGTCATCAATATGCTGATGACACCTACCTCTAGATTTTTTTTAATGCAAATTTCCTGGTGATATTGTTAAATATGCTGTATTTAGAATTTGGAGTAAGCTCAGGTTATCAGTTAAGTACTGCATGAATGGGGTTGGGTGAGAGGGGAGGGAGACCAGAACCACCAGCAAGGGTAGGACCTCTCCTCTCGTGGCACTCACATCTCCATGTCTTCCTCCAGCTTTGGTGTCATCTGGCAGGCTTCTAAATTTTGCGAAAATGTTACAGTGACAAATAAAAAAGAAGCATGCCATTGAGTGGCAACCAACTCATGGTGACCCCATGGAGTCCCACCCCATGGGGTTTTCAGGGCAGGAGATGAGCAGAGGTGGTTTGTCATTGCTTCCTTTGCACCATGACTAAATCACTATATAAATGCTGAGTTATAATTATCCATCATTAATAAGGAATTCTTACACCATATTGTTCTTTGTTCAACTAAATTGTACTTTACAAAATAATTTTAGGGTGCCAATTGTTTCGTGATGAAAAGTTCAGAAAATAGTCTGATTTAATGCTCTTTTAAGGAGACAATAAATGGGGCATGGCTACAACCTGACATTAATTCCTTTTGCTTGCACAAATAAAATTTATTTAGTATAGGAATTTAAAATATTTTATATCTGGACAGTATTACTAGTAAGGTTAAAATAAGCAATTATGACCCAATGAAGAACCAAAATATGAAAAGGAAATACAGTTTGAGGTATTTTTTTAAACACTTTTGTGCAAATGCTGCCATCTCCTGGACATTTGCTGGCACTACACTTTCACAAAAATTTCTAGAGAAAAACAACAACTTTAAAACATGAATGGATGTGAAGTTGTCCTTCCACAGGCATAAAGTAACTTCTCACCAAACGGCTGTTTTATATTTTGAACAAGAGCATTGTGTAGACATGTGAAACCAAATCCAAACATATTTTTCCCCTTGCACAAGAGGCTACATGACCTCTTGCATGAACCAAAGCAATGAGGAGTACTGTAGAAGTTACTTGTTATAGCACTGTGTGAACTTTTCCACCCAGCCAGGAGCTCAGACATTTTAAGAATAATGCTAGCTGCTATTTTCTCTTTGCTCATGGTTTTTCGGATCCAGTGCATTGAATAATAATATTTAGGGTACAATCTAGCCAAAATAAAGCAATCCATGAGTTTAGACTCAACTAACTGCATAGGGTTGCACTGTTAGGTTCTTTCATTTCCCTGGGAGAGTGAAGAGGTTCCTATGACTTAAATTCGGGCTGGATTGTGCCCTTAGTATTTGTATAGTGCTTTTCCTAAGTGCCAAAAGTAATTCATGGACAGGGTCTCAGTACTTCTTTGAAAGGTAAACCAGAATTATTACCTTCTTATCTACAGATTGAGCTAAGAGACAGCGACTTGCCTAAAAGGCTGACATGAGGTTTCAGCATGGGGTGACCTGGTCCACAGCTCACTCTGCTGTGTCTACTACATTACACTAGGCCTTATGTAATAGTTGGTCCTGGAATCTTTCAGATTTAATTTCCACAGTAATGTAACATATATTTCAATTTTTCTTAGTACTTGTCTGGTTCTTTATTACCTATGTGATTATTTAAAAAAAAACATTATTGAGGAGCCAGTTCATAAAACTGTGGGGATTTTTTAACCGGAACATAGTGTAACAACCCCTGTCTTTACTTGTCAAAGCCAGGGCAGAGCTGGGCTAGAACAAAGCTGATTAGGAGTGATTATGTATGCAGTATGACTACACATACAGTATGACTACACATACATGACTACACATACCGTTTACAATACTGGTAACTTTTTACATTTGCACAGCAATCTTCCATAAAGACGTTTTTTCAGGTTCTTTCACCTGAAAGCGATTCAGTCATATTTTCACCATCTGTAGGGGTGATCTGTCCATGCAGGAGGTATATCAAAGTTGAAATTCCCACTCCCACCTGCTTGTCTACATCATCCAGATCATGTCTCCTGGATTAATTCTCCAACTGCACATTTTCTTCTGCATTCTATCCATGGTGATTTCTCTCTGGTTTGGAGAGCAGGCCTGCATAAGGGGAGATAGTTTTCACCTGAGGTACATGACTGGGTCTTCCACCCTGCTACTTCTTGTGAGAAGGCTGCTTCAGGTTCAGTCCTGGACATGTCTGTATGGAGGATAATTGACCTGTTGGTCTGTGGATATAGTCTGCATATAGTCCACTATAATGAAGAAGTAATGATGACCTCTGGGGGTGCAGGGCAACAGCCCTACAATGTCCATGATGATGTGGTCAGTGTGTTGATTATTGACAAGGGCTTCAACGGTGTCCTCAGGCCCCCTTGATGTTGTTAACTACTGACATTCTGAGCACAGTCAGTAATACTCTCATACAACACAAAGCCAGCCAGGAGGACCACTTAATGCCTTGGGTTTGTGTCTTTTGAGGACCCTAGTAATCAGCCCAGGGATAGCCATAGGTGGCACAAAGCACCCACTCCTTTGCTTTGTTTTAGCCCTCTGCATGGCTCCTGCTGAAAGGGTGTGTCCCAGGAGGACATCATTCGTAGGGTTCATATTTTACCAACCAAGGTCTTCCTGTGGTAATATGGGGTGAAGAAATCTGTAAATAATCTTTCTTCACCTGTAACTCCTGGATGTAGCTGATCTTCCTCTGACTCACATACTTCCAGCTTTTTCTTCTGCACTTTCTTTTCCATGGGTACATATAGGGTGAAGAAATCTATACAAAGTTCTTCCTCTATCCAAGGCCCTCACTTCCACTGTTGGCTGCCCCCCCTCCCCCCCCTCTTGAAAGTCCACTATTATAGCATGGGCCTGGATTCCCCCCCCCCCCCCGTTTCTGACCTGGTGTTATGGAAGAGACTCCTCAGTGCGGTGAGAAGGTGTCTGCCCTTGGGGCCTTCTGGTGAGACTGTAAGGAAACACTAGTTAAAAGAATTTATGGGACAGATTGAACAGGCTCTGGTTTATTTGTTTTAATGATGTATTTTAGCAGCCTGACTTTCCCAGTTTAGCCCAGGCTCATCAGCGCTTGGGAGCTAAGCTGCATTGGCCATGGTCAGTACTTGGATGGGAGACAACCAAGGAAGACTAGTCCCTGTAAAGGCTTCTAAGCTCCATCACAGGGAAGGTATCTTAGAAGGCAGGTGATTTTGCGGTGGTAGTCCCAGATTTGGGGGGAAAGTTTCCATATCTGCTAGTGTGTCATAGTCAGCTTCTCTGCAAATTTGGTCTCTCCATCTGTTGTGGGGCAAAGCTATTACAGAAGTAAATCCCATAGTTTGTGGGTCATTGACAATCTTCCTTTTGGAGAACCAGGTCCTGGAAGCATTGCCAATGCATCTTCCTATTGACCTCAAATCTACTTCAGAACATAAGATGAGCCCTGCTGGAATGGGCCACTAGTCCATCTATTCCAGCATCCTGTCTCACACAGTGGCCAACCAATTACTCCAGAGGACCAACAGCAGAGTATAGAGGCTGAAACCTTTCCCTGATGTTGCCTCCAGGTGCTAGGGCTGTAAAACCCCAGTGGATGTAGGGGATCGCCTGCCCCCAGGTCCATTGTTTAGTACCAATAGAAGCAGCAGGAGGAGAATTCTTACCATAGATTTCCTGGTGATTCCTAGAGCTACCTGAAAGTGACAAAGGGTAACCCTAGGAATCTAGGTAGCTCTAAGAATTGCCAGAAACTCTATAGTAGGAGCTTCCAGTTTTACCGTAGATTTCCCAGTGATTCCTAGAACTACACATTGCCACTTCTGTGTAGCTCTAGGAATCACCAGGAACTCTATGGTAAGAACTTACTGTAAGTAGATGAGACCTCTCTTTCCTTTTTAATTTTTCTCCCAGGACCCTGGGAAACCTCCCTCTGGTTGCCAAGCACTGCCTGGCAATCCTAACCAGCACTGGTATTAAGAGGTTTACTGCCTCGGAATGTGGAGTTCCCTGTAGTCACAATGGCTAGTAGCCACTGACAGACCCATCTGCCTATGGTCAACAACACTATACTCTCTGGCAATGAATTCCGCATTTTAATAACTCATTGAGTAAAGAAATATTTCCTTTTGTCCATCCTGAATCTGCTGCCCATCAACTTTATTGACTGACCCCAAGTTCTACTATTTGGGGAGAGGGAAGAAGTTCTCACTGTCACTGTCTCTGTCCTGTGCATAATTTTATAAATCTCTGTCATGTCCCCCACTTAATCATCTCTTCTGTAAACTGAAAAGTCCCATGCTTTTCATCCTTTCCTCATAGGAAATGTGCTCCTATGCCTCAACCAGCTGTCCTCTTCTGTACTTGTTCCAACTCTGCAATGTCCTTTTGAAGATGCAGTGACCAGAACTGCACACAGTATTCCAAATAAAGCCACACCATAGGCCTACTATTATATTGGTTGTCTTATTTTTAGTCCCTTTCCTGATAATCCCAAGCATAGAATTTGCCTTTTTTTTTTTTAACACAGAGGCACACCGAGTCAACATTTTCACTGAGCTATCCACTACGACTCCAAGATTTATCTTGCACTAGGTCTTGGACTCTAGCCCAAGATCAGAGACCAGAGAGTGGCTCTGTGACCAGCTTTTCCAATGCACAGTCATTTATGATGTTTAGAAGCCTAATTTCTACAGCACAATTGGAGTACATGTTTACCTATTCAATGCTAAGGTAGTGTCACATTATCTGCTTGGTCACCTCTCTTATTTCCTTCTCCAGCTTGAGATCAGCCTCAAGGGTGTGATGTGATCAGGCAGGCAATGGTACAGCCTCACTTTTACGTAACCCTTAAGCAACACCTCCCCCAACATGTTCCTCCCTGTCCTTTCTATGTAGAATGGCCTTCTTCAAGGCACTGTAATTGTTCAGGTCCCAGAATGTCAGGTACTAGAACACAGCCTATGAAGCCCCTGACAAGAACAGGGCTGGAGGCTCACTGGGGTGAGGCCATCGAGCTACTTCTGCTGCTTTTTCTCCCCCTCCTCCAATATAGAACTAGTCCTTAATACTGACACTAGCTATCAAACTGATCATTTGACAGGAATTGTGCACAGTCCTGCCACTCCCAGATGGAATCTGCCATGAGCCTCACTGGCCAAGACGTAACCTTTTGTTTTCATAAGTCCAGCGCCATTCCATCTGCAATACATGCTGTTCCTTCTCTAGCTCATCCAGCAGCTGATACTATTATTTGACCAGCTGCTATCCAACCTGGATAAGATCTGTGTGGTTAGTCATGGCTCTGCTCACATAACTGTCAGACACCAACAGGTCTTTCATCTTAGGTCACACCAGTGCCCATAGTCTGTACCCTATGCAGCAGTCCAGGGGTTCCCAGGTATGTGTGTACTCTGAACGTTCAGGGGTGAACCAATATTCATGTGTGCAAGCCTGTCCCATACTGGGCCTCAGCAGAGAAAGAGGGGTTCACATACCCATTCCCTCCTCCTCCTCTCTCTACAAGCTGCCTGCTAACTTCCTCTGAGGCTACTGGGAGAGACAGCAGGATGGGAGTCATTGGCGTGGCCCCAAGTAAGCTTGACAACCTCTCCCTCCTCCTTTTGGTGCATTATCAGGTGACAGGACTTCTGGCTTCACCCTCTGTAGCCTTGCCAACCAAATTGCTTCCCCAGAGCCTTCTCCAGAAGGGTGACAACCACTGGCCTGCGTATTATCAGGGTAGGTATATTTCACCTCCTATTGTCATATCCCATTGGCTCCTCTCTCTCTTTTTGCCTTTAGAAGCTTTAACTTTGTTCTGTTTGCCATACAGGGGAATGAAAGATGTTTTCTCTGTTATAGAAAAACTCAACCTATCAAATAATTCCTTCTTTGTATTTGCTAATTTGTTTATATGAATAAATAGAAGAGATAATCATATATTTATTTTGACAAAACTGTTCAATATGAAAATCAAAGATTCTGCATACTTAGACAAGTCCTGTGTAAAGCTATAGTATCTACCTATATTCATAAATATGCCCAAGCCACTTTTATGACAGGCAAAACCACTTTCTTCTCCACAAAACTCCTAAGAGTTTTGCCTTGTCATGAAAGTGGCTCACGCATACACATGAATATAGGTAGATATTATATCTTTACATAGAACTAGTTGGTAAGTTTGTAGAATCTTTGGTTTTCATACTGATTTTTTTTGGTCAGAATTGCTTTCTGAAATTGCTTAGTTATCAAAACAGTGCATATTTCCATAGCAATACTGATTATAGTGTATGTCTTGTAGTTACGTATGACCTTGTAGTTATAGGTGACTTCATCTTCCCTGACATGTGCTGGGAGACAAACTCTGCTAAGTGCCCAGAGTCATGCAACTTTCTGACCCCTGACCTGCCTGGCCAACAACTTCCTTTTTCAAATGCTGGAGGAAGCTACGGGGGGCTCAGCCATACTCGACTTAATGTTAACCAACAGGCAAAGAATTGGTACATGGAGTGAATGTGATGAGGACTTTAGGGGGAAGGGACCACGTCCTCCTTGAATTCCTTTTGCTCGGGGGGGGGGGCAAAGAAGTTCTTAGCCAGATATGTATGTTAGATTTTAGTAGGACAGATTTTATTGAACTCAGAGGCATGATGACAGTCATTCCATGGGCAAGAATGCTAGAAGGGAAACGAACAGAGGTCATTTTGAGCAGGAGCTCGGCGGAGCGCAGCTTCGGGAGTTGGTGCCACAGGGGAATGCCTGCTTGTGTCATGGCTGCAACAAAATGACCCCATCCTCCAACCAGCCTTCTGAAGGCTTCAGCCATCACTGAAGCTGTCTTCCCAGAATAGTGGTATTTCTGAGGCTTAGATTAGTAGCTGTCCCCTCTATGCCAGCTTTCTCTTTCTTTCTTTCTTCCTTTCTTCCTTCCTTCCTTCCTTCCGACATACTTCCGGTGATGTCAGGTGGTATGGCGTATGCAAATAAGTTATGCTAATGAGTTATGCTAATGAGCTCCTGCACCTCTTTTTCTATGAAATGACCCCTGTGAACAAGCGAAGGGTAGACCCTCCTAAAACAGGGACTCTTGCAAGCTCAAGCCATCACTATTCCAACGAGATGGAAACATGGCAGGGGATCCAAGAAACCAGTATCAATGAACAGAGAACTGCGTGATGAGCTAAGGAAGAAAAAGGAAATGTTCAAGAAATGGAGGGAAGGACATACCTCTCCCTCCCTCCTCTCTCCCCTGCTGCCCCGCAGAATTTCCCCATGCCCCACCAGTCCCAAATTTCTGACTATGGGGCTGTGAGGAGGGGAAGGGATGGTGTATAATGCCATAAGGTCCACCTCCTAATGTGGCCATTTTCTCCTGGTGAACTGATCTCTGTCACCTGGAGATCAGTTGTAATCCCAGGAATGGAATGGGCGGAGCAGGAGGAGGCAATCAAGAAGAAGAAGGAGAGGAAGGCAGTGATGAGATGGTGGGTCATCAGAGAAGAGGAGATGGTCGTGGAATGGTGGGGGAAAGAAGGAAGAGGAAGTGGGGGCTGGCTAGGGTTGGAAAATACCTGGAGACTTGCGGGGGGGGGGGTGGATCTGGAAGAGGGTGGGGTTTGGGGAGGGGAGGGGCCTCAGCATGGTACAGTGCCCTTCAAAACAGCCATTTTCTCCAGGGGAGCTGATCTCTGTCAGCTGGAGATCAGTTGTAAAAGCAGAAGATCCCCAGGCCCCACCTGGAGGCTGGCAACCCTAGGGCCGGCAGAAGGATGGACTTTCTCCTCCCCCATAAATTCCTTGTAGGCCTTCTGCTCGTATACATATAAACTATAATATTCTGGCAAGTGTATATTTTATAGTAAAGTGATAAACCTGATTGTAGAAAGGTTCATTTTGAGCTTCATATGAAAATGACCTTAATGTAGCCGTAGCAGTAGCCCCCCAATGAATAACATCATAACTGTACCTTCTAATCCTAAAAGTTAATATCTCTTAGATTCTGTTGCAGATTTATTTTAACAATGCACTGAGGCCAGTCTAAAACAGTATTATTGTAACAGAGACAATGCAGTTGAACAGCTTAATAGTATTAGGTATGGTGCTGGGAATTATGTAGTTATCATATAATAATGGTGATAAATGTGTTGCTGTGCTGGTATGTGGGGTTGGAGAGAGAGAGAGAGTGAGAGTAAGAACTTTCCCCCTTGCCATCCTGGCCTCCTGACATGCTGAGACAAAGCAGGCAGTGATGGCTTTGCTTGCTCTATAATTTTATGAACAACAGGGAGTTGGCGGTGGTATTTCCCCTTTTGTATCCCCATGTAAGTGTGGTGTTTGAAATGTGGATTATCCTCCCACCCAGGGGCTTATCCTTGCTTCACCCTCCAGGCTGCTGAAGCCTGGCCATGTTGTGGAAACAGACACCACTGCTGCCTCTGTGGCAGTGAGTGCAGTTTAAAATGAGAGAGAGAGAGATGCAAAATGCTACGTGAGACTGAGTAGGAGATGCTGGCGGGGACGACAAAATCCTAGGCTACACAAATTCAGTCTGTTCAAATTAATTTTCAGTGTAGCTATGTTAATCTACAGCAGCTGCAGAATTTATTTGTAATGTGTCCCTTTACACCTGTTGGGGATTGAGCCCTCTGTGCCCATGCTACTGCTTAATGTGCTGTACCTTATGTGACTATGAAGCTGTTTGCAGGCTCAGCTGTGCTTCTTTTTGGTGATTAAGTGGAATTTGTGCTGTGGGAGGACTCCATGTGGAGCTTTTCTGATGTGGGATTCAGATTGCAAAATGGGTAAGAAAGCACTAGTTTAATCCATCATGATTACCTGTGAACCCCCATGGGGCTGGGGGCAAGGCTGGAAGGGCTTGCTCTGAAGTCTTTCATTAGCTAACCTACAATTTGAGCCCTGGTATTCAGTTACAAGTTCTGCTAAGTATATTAAAAGTTGAAGTTCTCAATTAAAGGTAAAGTAAAGGTATAGGTTTCCCTTGCTTGAAAGCCAGTCAAATTTGACTCTAGGGGGCGGTGCTCATCTCAGTTTCCCAGCCAAAGAGCCACCACTGTTCGAAGACGTTTCCGTGGTCATGTGGCTGGCATGACTAGATGCTGAGGCACACGGAATGCTGTTACCTTCCCACTGAAGTGGTACCTATTTATCAACTTGCAATTTCTTGCTTTTAAACTGCTAGATTGGCAGGAGCTGGGGCTAGAGACAGGAGCTCACTTCCTCATGTGGCACTCAGGTCTTGAACTGCCGAGCTACTGATCTTCCGGTCTGCAACTCAGTGTCTTAACCACTGAGCTACCGTGGTCCCTTAGATCTCAATTACCCTATCTTAAATGGTTTAAGATCCTGGCCCTCAGATTATAGTCAAGTCTCAGATTCAATCTATGTTTTCAGTGACAGAAATACTAACAATTCCAATATGCATAATGTTGTAGATTTGAATCCACGTGCAAACTCCACATATTACTCTTAATTAATAGAGTTACCCAAGAAAATTGAGTATTTGGTTGAACAGAACTCAGTCATAGGGAAAGAACTGTGCTGATCAGGTAGATTTGGTTAAGGGGATAGTAAACTGCTATGTTGGGGTTAACGTTTGTTATATTTCTTCAAAACTGGCTTTCCACAGAGAACAGTTCTCTCATACCCAAAGCAGAAATGTGTAACCATGGAAACCCATCAGGATTTGTGGGTGCTCAGTGGCTGCTGCATGCAGAATTATCCCTTCAATATTGTTTGCTTATTTATTTATTTTAAATGACAAACTACAGACAGAAGGTGATAAGTAAGTCTGAGTGCAGCCTCAGAAAATAACTTTTGATAAATATACTCGAAATAAGCCATGGCTCAGTGTCACCAACTTGATCATGCAAGCTTATGAAAACCTTTTCAAGCTCCTAAGCAAGATCTCAACTTTTTCATGCAATCTGATGTCGCCACTTTTTGACCCTGGTTTGAATGACTACAAGTTTGAACTCCTACCAGTCTGTAGTAGAAGCAGGGTGCTTGGAGTTACCAGTTAAGATCTGCCTCTCAAGCTGAGGAGTTTCCTTTCTGGGCAGCAGAAAGATCTGCAGGCTCTCACCCCCTTTTCACCCTTCTCTTCCTCCTGCCCTTGTTAGCTTTAGAGCAAATTAGATCCTGTAGTCCACTGCCAGTACTCCAGCTGTGGAGCTCTTACTTGAGGGTGTACCACCACTGGCAGTGCTTCCTTTATTGCAAGGTGAGCACTGCCTGGATGAGTGAGTGGGTTTGAGACAACAAATATTCGGCAGAGGTTTTAATTTTTATTAAAAGGTCGTGCTCACAACAGAAAAACAAAAGGTGCAAAAAAAGTTGATAACTTGCATAAAAGAAAAACTGTTCAAAAGTGATGGCATGCTTGCAAAATCAAATCAGGGGAGCCAGTGGAGTCTTTCCTGAATGTCATTGCCACGTACTCTGCTGTACCATGTAGGAGCAAAGGGGTGGAGCTAGGCATGGACTGGGAAGTGAAAATGGCCCTAAAGCAAGTTCAGTTGAGTGGCCCCAGGCAGGAGCAAGACAACAAGCCCATAGGATTGCTCAGCTCAGTAGGGTCAAAAATGGGCATGAGCTCACTCAGTGGTTCTTAATGTTTAACTCCCACTGCCCTCCAAAGCAGGCAGCATTATCAGCGAATGCCCCCCTGCCACCAGTAAAAAACTGAAACATCAAAATGGCAATCCAGACAAGGAAAAATCTGAAATCTTTAAAAAATAAATTAGGAGGCCATTGAGAGCTGCCCCAGGACAGTGTTCTGGACCTGGCAATGGTGGACTTTGGGGGCCACTCCGGGCTTGCCTCCCAAACACTGCCACTGCTGCGGCCAGCCTCAGAGGTGGTGGGGCCTGGAACCACACCAGACTCGGCAATGGTGTGTGTGTGTGTGCGTGTGGATTTTCCCCCAGGGGGTCTTGTGGGCTCCCCACTTGTATTGGCCTATTTCTGGTACATGCATATGGTATATAGATCTCATATATATATTCTGAAGAAGAAGAAGATTATTATTATTATTATATCCCATTCTCACCGCCATTTGGCAGGCTGAGGCTGGCTAACAGCATATATAAATATACATTAAAACTCCAATATTAAAACAATATTAAAACACATTTAAATTACAATATAAAATCATAAATATACAATGCATAACTGTACTAAAAGATGGTGATCTTCTGTTATTATTTGAATGGTGCCTCCAGGCTCCTGCCAAACTGTTAATCATCCGGTTGGTGAGGATGTTGATAGTAGGGCCAGGGCCATGATGTTGGGGTGGCAGCCTACTTGAAAGCCTGGCGGAACAGCTCCGTTTTGCAGGCCCCGTGGAACTGCAAAAGGCCCCACAGGGCCCTGATGTCATCTGAGAGCTCATTCTACCAGAGGGGGGCTGCCACAGAGAAGGCCCTGTTCCTCGTTGTGGCCAACCTGGCCTCTTTAGGGCCCAGAAGAACCAGGTGATTTTGGGAACCCAGTCCCTTAGGTAAGTACCTGATGGCCATCTGCTGACTCCTTTGTGTTAGGTTTGATTCCTAAGTGCTGTGTGCCACTTTTAAAAGGTCTCAGGGAAGAAATCTGGGGTTTTTTTAACATCTTTAGAGCTGGGTGAACAGTATAAAATAGATTTGTTGGATATCAGCAATCATTACATGTGGGAAGAAGGGGCTACTTAGATTCTGAATGCTGCCCTCATTTGCCTGTAAAAGTTCTAGATGCTTCTCAAAATTTGCAATTGCCCCTTGGGAGAATGTGTGGCCTTCTTTAAGAATCACAAGGTTATTGTTAGTTTAGGCATCATCGTTACTATTGTATGTGATAGTTTTATTGCACTTGTTTATTCATGTACATTGCCTTGAGTATTCTTGGAATAGAAAGGCAGGATACAAGTTCCTTAAATAAATAAAAAAACCTGCCCTGTTCGCAGTTCATCAAACATTAGAAAGGGTTTTGTTTTGTTTTTAAATGGGAATGATGTATTCTGTCAGGAGAAAAGAGGGCTATTTATCTAGCCTTTTATATGGTTTGATTTTTTGCTCCATGACCTTGATGATTTGAACCTAATAGCTGGAGAATATGTATCATCAATTGAGGTGAAGGCTGGTAGCAACTTGCAGAAAAAAATGTAGGCAACTGGCTGCCAAGAAGGAGCCCTCAAGATTTGCCAAATGCCTGGAGCAAAAATGTCCTGTTCCTTAGGTAAAGGCTTGGTGGGATGTGATTTACCTCCATGCCATAAAAAAAAACCCCTTAGCTGCACATTTCTGCACATTAAACCTCTGTTAGAGGAAGACACTGGCAAACCACCTCTGTTAGTCTCTTGCATTGGAAGCTCTTCGGGGTTGCTGTAAGTAAGTTGTGGCTTGATGGCAGTTCTCACACACATACACACACACACACACACACACACACCTCTCTATCAAAGGGACAGGACATTTCCCCCCAAGCCTGTTGGCAACCATAGGGGTGACTCTGAAGGGTAGACTTTAAAGAAACTGCTGCAGTTTATAGTGCTTTAAACCAGAATCTGCTCTAATCCACCCTAGAGACAGAAGAGAACAGGAGCTGCAGTAGAAGACTGGAGCAGAGGATCTGAGTCATCATTGCCCTCCAGAAACCTCCTTGCTGCTGTCAAGAAAGAAAAGAGAAACAGAGCTGCCAGTCAACTGCTTGGCCCAAGCTACGAAGCCCCATCTCTCCTGCTAACTGTTAACATCCAGGAATGTTTCCCTTGGCACTATTGTAGAGATAGGAAAGAAGAGCAACAATAGTTGCTGGAAGCACTTCTACAGGCACACGAAAAGGGCTAGGGAGAGGGAATGAGGGTGAGAGTCCCATCCTTTATTCACCCATTCCTCATTTCCCACAAATCAGTCACTGAACCCTCTCTCCAGCAATGGCTGCCTTGTCTCCCTGAGTATAAATCTATCATTCCTTCAGTCAGAGTCCTGCAAGGCTTTTTCTTTATATGTACCATGTATTGTCAACCCACCTCTTCTTCTTCCTTGCCTTGAAAGCCCCTTGCTGGGGTCACCATAAACCGGCTGCAACTTGATGGCACTTTACAGACCCCCCCCCCGAGATTTCACGTGTGTTAAAATGCCACAAAAAACTCACAGACAACGTGCATACTCACATGTTTCACTACCAAGTGAAAGGTGTTCCAGTTTGTACATTTGCTTGTGGAAGGCTTGGTATAGTACTGTGAAATGGGTAGTAGTATGTTTATTATGGCATCGAGCCAAGCATAACCATAACTCACTGGGATACAAAGTTATAAAAAAATCTGGGTAAAATGCAGTAAATATATATAAAACCATAAAAGTGTTTGACAAATCCAGTAAGAAATATAAAAGACAAAAACAGTTTTATAAATTTAGCCGTACATTTCTGATGTGGTAGCATGCCACCTGTGAAATGGGTAGCATGTAACCCGTTTTGAGGTCTTGTGCTCTCACATCAATGTGATATTTCTCTTGTGCCGAACTACCCCTGGAATATTCTAGAGCTTTTAGCCAAGAAAAGGCACTCTCCCCTCAAAGAGATGGAGTCTGTTGTCTTACACATTATTCCTACACTCTGGGCACACAGGCGACACACAGGAAAATGAAGAGTAGTGTCAGGCCTGAGTGACATCTCTGAAACAACCAAGGACTGTGGCTGTGTCAGAAATCAGGCTTGGACATAGTCTAGGCTGTACTGAGAGCCATGGTGCAATGTAGATTATTACTCATTTTTCACAATTTTATCCTACCCTTCATCGGAAGAGGTCAAGAGGGTGAACATGGGGTTTTGTTTCCCCCCATTTCCCCCCACTACAACCCTTTGAGACCTGTAAATCCGCAAGACCCAAGGTGACTCCCTGAGCTGCACTGAGTATTTGTACCCTCCTCTCCCCAGGGCCATTAGGAAATATCTGTCCACTTCACTGGATTGCGCAGGGTGGCAGTGCGGGGGCCCCTGCTGAAGCTGGAAGGTGATTCTCACAGCTAATGTGTTTAACACATCAACTGTAATGCATCAAAACTACTTTCAAAGACAATTTGGTACACAGTTCCCAAGTACAAATGGTTTTAAAATTGCTTTTCACATGTAAGGAAGAAAGACGTTCATTTTTCATTTTTATCACACGGATTTTTCATTTTTATCACACCAACTCAGTTATCAAGGTGTACTACATTATTTTTGGTGTTTGATCATGCTTCATATTTCATCACACTGTTTTTATATCTCTGTCTTTAGACTGAGAGATGGGCTAACTTCCACTGATGAGGGAATCCAAGCTGTGAGTTTATTGTAATCACTCATTGCAATTTGTTGGTGCTTACTTGCCAAGTATGCAATGCACTGAAATGCAAGGTGCTGTTGTGTGAAGAGTTCAGTGCCTAGGGCTTGGGCCTATAACTAGACATAATGTCATTACTGTTAGGGTACTGGGGCTCAGCAAGGGGGTGCAAGTGGCCAGAAGCAAGGCCAAAAGCAGGCACTGGTCCGTTCTTGTAGGAGTGAGGTCAAGAGATGACCGGTGTAATCACAGGTTGGAAACACCCAGTATCTGGGGAGGGACTCAGTAGAGTGGATCTGGCAAGCAAATTTAAGCTCAGTCTGGGACAGGTCTGTTCACAACTAACAAGTTCTTCAGGCTGAAGAGGCAGCTTCCAGGCCAGGGCCTGAGGTATATTAGTTGATCCCTGGTGTCATGTACTGAAGCCTAGCCAGGTGAAGCAGGAAGCCAGAGTGCAGATCACAGCCCCCATGGCATCGTGAAACTGCACAAGCACCTGCTCTTCAGTGCCTTCTGAATTTCGGCTGGCCTTGTGGTAAAAGCTAGCGAATATTGGGGCCTGGCCGATAGAAGGCTCAGTTTCAAGTCTTTCCCAGGCACCTTCCAACAATTTGTCACATTTGTATCTTGTCATTCCTCTAAGGAGGTACAAGGGTGATTATCCCATTTGATTCTTATAATAGCCCCGTAAGGTGGGTAACAACGATTTCCCCAAAGCTGCCATATAACCTTTGTGGTTAAAGAGGGTCTTTTGAGCACAATCCTTCCTGGTCAAAGTCCAACGTTTCTGTTATACCTGGTATAACACTACAAGTTCTGTGGAGTAGCAAATTGTCTGATATTGAAATTTTATTGAAATCTGAAACCAGTGGAGGTGATTTAGGCTAGAATGCTCTAATGAATTGCCAGGAAATTCAGTAGATACTCAACAGAAAGATGAAGGGCAGATAAGAAACTGTATGTAACCAATAGGGAACTTCACATGGAAAGAGCCACAGTTCTTTGAATCTGAACATCAGGAGAAGTGTAGCTATAGTGAGCAGATTCTTTAGAATTTTTCTTTCAGAAGCCAATGAAGAGGTTTCTTTGGTACCCAAAGGGGAAAACAAACAGTTTCTGCCATGTCCAGGGATGAACGGCAAGGAATTAATTTATTTAGTACACTTTTATTGTGCTATTCCTCCAAAGAGGTACATTGTTCTTCCCTTAAAACAGTAATGTGAGATGGATTAGGCTGAGAAAGAAGGACTGGTCCAAGGTCATCTGGTATGTTTTATGGTAAACTGGGGATTTTAAACCTGGGTCTCTGCAGGCAGTGCTTAAAACCCTAACTACTGTATCACACTGGTCTAGTCTGCGAAGGTGTGGGCAGATTATCCAGAGTACAAGCTGAGTTGCTAGAAATTATGAGCTGCATGAAAACTTTGTAGGCTGCATGCAGTTGTGTTAGAAATGTAATTTTGGTTTCTTTATTCTAGTCTGTTTTTTAAGCCTTAGTTGTCCTTAACCGTTACCTGGTTTGCACTAGTTTTTGGCATTAATTACTTCTAATTAACTTGGTTATTGAATTAATGTGTTTTCTCTTAGGCTAATTTAGGATTTTGCAATGCGAGTATTTGGTTGCCAATGGATATAGAGAAAAATAACCACTGAATAGAGGTGGAAACCACTTAATATGTGGAAATGGGGAACGGAAGCATTTCATGGCACAGAGTCAACTTGCATCACCTGATAAAAGGACTCAGTTAACAACCCTACTTTTCTGCAGCTCAGTTAACAACCCTACTTTTGTATGAAATATTTTGCAGGAAATCAATGTTTTGCTGCATCTGATCCTTGCAAACCAGATTGCACCTGAATTTATCCTTCATCTGTATTTTCCTTTTCATTCCCATTAGCTGATAGTCACAATTCTTGTGTTTATTTAGAGTGCAGACAAACAGGCAAGTTTCTTTTTAAATTGGCTTGAATTGCTGTACAGTACTTATTAAACGTTTGGTGCTGATGCAGTATAGGCAGGTACGCTGTGTGGCCAGTAGGGGGGGTATGCAGCTGTTTGTTTAGCCATCTTTTCCCCACACCTCTGACTTAGCAATAAGGAGCTCAAGCTGGAGCCTAGGAAACTCCCATTCACATGTGAGCTTATCTGTTTCCTCAGGAGGCATGAGAGGTAAAACCCTTTGAAATGACTTGTCCGTTGGCATATGACCTTTAAAACGTAAAAAGAATGAACTGGAAATTTAATATGAAGTGCCAGGGTTCACGCAAGACTAGGATTATGCTAAATCTTCATGGCAAACATTTCTGACATGGAAAAAAAATACATATTTTGTGGGACCAAAGTATTTTCTGAAAGACTCCCTCCACTTAAGTTTTCTACACTGTGCCCCCCCCCCCATGCTTTTCACTGCTTTGAGAACATTTTGGGCTGCACAGGTAGCAGGGAGGTGAGAGAGTCAGGTTTTATGGGTGGAAATCTTTCTGTTTGTGCAAAGCTCCAGTGGCTCCAAGTTATAGTTTCCCCTAAAAGAAGCCTCTGCTCTGTCCACATGAGGGGCTTCTCCTGACCCAAGACACAGTCTTCAAAATAGCCTCAACTTGGGTTACTGACAGGCCTGGAGAAAAATGTCCAGCCCCATTAATAATGGCTTAATGTGTGGAAATGGGCAGTTGAGTTTTTCCTGGCATGGAGGGAAATAACATCCTATTAAGCCTCTAGATAGGACATTTTGTTCAGGCCTGTTGCCAACCCTAGCTGATAACCTGGTTGTGTGGAAATACATTTTGGCACTAATGCTGCAATGCTAACACAACCTTCCTGGGAGTAAGCCCCACTGAATAAAAGAGCAGACCTGCTCAGGATTGCTCCCTAAGACATTGGAGAATCTTAGACTTTTAGAGGACTAAGGAGATTGGATTTTCATCCCACAGCTTTCTAGAAGCTGAGTAGTATGAAGGCTGTTCTGCTTTTCCTCCGGGTTAGCAGGAAACAGAACTGAACTGAGGTCCCACATGGCACGTAGCATTGTATCCCTATTAAATCCATTCATGTGCACACAAATGAAATCCAAATTATATTTATTCAGTTGTAAGCCCATTTAGTATAATGAAACTGAACTGTTTCCCAGCCAACAGCAGTATTGCAGTTGATGTCTTAATTACTTATTTCCTTGTTTTAAATCCCAGTATTCACTCTTTTTAGAAAACTGATCAGTCTCTCTCCTGTAGTGAACTGGCAGAACAATCTCAAGAAACAGGATAACTCTTAGATTGGGAAACTCTCTGAGTGTATGGAGCCTTAAAGGCAGGCAAGAAAAGAGACAAAAAACAACCCTCCAGAATCTTGGAATTCCAAGGCAGAGAAATAAAGGGTCATTCTGCATTGGCTTTTCCCTCCGTTGTTTTACGAAACCCACGTTGGAACAGAAATTCCCCTCTGCATTGCATACTGCTTTCGCTTCCTTTGATCATTGGGTTTTATGGTAGCCTCCACACTTTATGCCACTTTCGCTTCCTTTGATCATTGGGTTTTATGGTACCTTCTGCATAGATTTATGGCCGTTTTATGGCTATTCAGGGGTGACTTTGCAGTCAGTAAGTATTTGAATGTAGTTTTGAGCTGAACTTTTCCCTCTCAGTTGAGAAAATGTGGAACAAATGCTAGATACAGAATCGCCCAAAGTCTTTGAAATTCCTTCCTTTGCATTGGAAAGAAGCAGGAGGAACAGCATGGAGTTGGGAATCCTGTAATCAGTTTCAAAGGCAGCTTCTTCAGCAGTTTGTAGCTCCTGTTACAATTGTTTATTTCTTCCCAGTGATGAGAAGTTCCAGGAGCTAGCATTGACCTGCATCAATTCTCCTTGGAGGAGAGAGAGCACACAGAAGGTTTTTGGTGTCTTTGTAGTATTTTCTTTGTCTACAAAGATACAGGTAGAAGCAAGAGGAGGCACTGAGGCATTCCCATAGGGCAACAGTTCTGCTGCCTTTCATCAGATCCCAGAGAAAACCTTGCACACACCCCCACCCCCAAGTGATTCACAGCTCACTCCTCATCTATAGCTGGCTGGCTGGCTGATTCTGATTCTCTCTCAAACACAAACACACACAACACTTTCCCCACAGTCTTACATACTTCTTCTCACCCAGCTCCATACACCCCTGCCTCCCAAACTAGGAGGGAATTTCTCCTCCTTCACTACAAGGAAAAGGGCTTAACTTTCCTCCTCACCGGGTTCGACTTCCTCAGTGGCTGCAATTCTACCCCCTTCACAGCTCTTTTTGAATGAATTAAAGGCAAATGACTCAGTCTTGAATTTTATTAACTTGGGGATTTATTTAAGTCTGTTATCTGTTCTGGTTGAGTTGTAAATGTAGACTACCTTGGTATTCTTCCTCTCCTCAATATCTCCACTTTCTTCCAATATAGATCTAAACAATGTATTTCATGCCACTGAATCCAGCAGATTCTGGAGGGCTGTTCTAGTCCTTCTGTTGGGATATTTACAAGGTCACTTCCTGATGTCATGAAAGAGTTAACCTGTTTGTTTGTGTATGCTAATTGTTAGTTAGCTTAGAACCTATGAGATGCTGAGTAGAAGTTCCCACACTAGAAGGGGAAGTCTTATTCCTAATGAAGTGGTCATTGGTCATTTCATAGTTGTGTGATATTCTGCACGTAGGCATTTTGGGGGTTCTTCCTGTTCCCTTTGTTCTAAGATCAGATGTTTGAATCCATCTCGGAGTAAACAGTAACTAGAAAGATGTAGCTAGCTAGCTAGACCGTTTATTGTTTTTATCATCTCACGTAACCCTTCCTAATTTTCTCAGTAAACTTTCCTTTATCTAACTTACATGTGTGTGCTGTGTGGCTCCCTTTTACTCTGCTGAAATATCCAACACCTTCCCTTCCTTTTAATGCTTAAATGTTTTCCTCCGATTTCTTGTGTTTCATTCTGCATTGTTTTTAGTTCCATAGTTGCATTACAGTGTAACAGGAAAATGGCCCAATTGATTTTTAAAAATATATATATTTGCAGATCATTTTAAAATGGCAGTAAAATCACAACTTGGCAGTGCAATACCGGCTCAGTGACTCTTTGACAGGCACATTAATACGTACATTAAGTGCCATCAAGATAAAACTGACTTATGGTGACCTCAGCAAGTGGCTTTCAAGGCAAGTGAGAAGCAGAACTGGTTTGCCATTGCCTTCCTCTGCAGAATTTTCCCCGGTGGTCTCCCATCTTCCCATTGCTTCTGAAATATGATTAGGCTATACCATGCTGCCCTCCTGGTGCATCAACAGCATGTTGTCATTTCAGACTAAATAGGCTACTGCTGCAATTCTATTCAGCATTATAAAAAAACTACCCAAAGAAGTTTTGGAAAAGATGGAAGAACAACAAGGAAAGCACTGGTCTCCAATAGGTTACCACTGGTATTGTCTGGCTTTCCATTAAAATTAGGAATCTAACTATGATTTGACCAACAATCACACCACTAACAGGGCCACTACAGAATAAGCCCAGATGATATGTTGGGAGCACTGTGTATGGAGATCCTAGCCTTTTTAAAAAACTCACCAGGTGTCTGAGAGCCTGATTCAGATTGTGGTGTAAGGGGTGGCGGGTCAGCTTTTCCTCCATACCATTTTCACTCTCTAAAATGGCTCCAGGGAGCTATCCTCTATTCGGGGCAAATGGCAGCTCCCAGGGGCCATTTTACACCAGAAAAATGGCTCCCAGGGGGAAAGATTTAACCTCCTATGACAATCTTGCCCTTCCTTCCCTCAAACACAGGATTCTGTCTTTTTTCTTGCTGAGCAGCCCCTTTACCTATTTTCTTCTTATTTGTCTATGGTTGTCTCACCCAGCTGCTACACACACACACACACACACAGGCCCAGCCCAAGAAACTGAATGAACAGACAAAATCACCTTATATTCTTCTTTCGAAATGGCACATGAGAGGCTTTTGAAAGTTCAAATTAAATAAAATGTTTTATTTAACTTGGAGGAGAAAAGGCCAGGTGGAATCTGGTGTAGGATGTATGAAGTGAACAGATAATAAAACTGAGGGAACTTTGTATTCACACAAGCACCAGATAATTTGTTGCCAACAAGTAAGTGGTTCTGCTATTCAACAAGGTCTTGAAAACTTCAAGGAGAGAGGCTTCCTTTTCAGTTTCTGCTTAAACAGTCAAGCACAGGTTTTTGAGTTTCACTGAAACATAAAGTTTAGAAGGCAGGAACATACAACCAAGTTCCCCAAATCCTTCTTTACACAAAGACCAGGGCTCATTCCTCTTTTCTAGAAGCTATTTCCCTTCTCAGTTGGGCAGGGCTCACTTTCAAACTCATTTGTTATGAGGGCTGGATCTGATATAAATGAGACCTTGTTAGGCCGGGCCATGTGTGTTATAACATGTAATTCCAGGTAGCGGAAATATAAACTTTATAAAGGACACAAAATTTTTTTTAACTTAAAATAAAAACGTGCTTAAAACATTAGCACTCTTGCAATATTTTGTTTATTTAAAAGTATCTGATAACTGACACCTCTTGCTCTGAATTATTGCATCAAAATGTCGGTGCTGTTGCAATCTTGAGTGTGCTGTTCAAGTGTGTATCTGTAAGCTGCAAACCTACTTTTGATTTATTGATATTCACCACAGAAATCTCATGCTCAGAGTTCTGAGTCTAGGACCCAGGTTAAAACATGAAATGGCTGAGCGAGTGAGAAAGTCTAGCGAAGCAAGTTATGATGCAGCAACAGCAGCAGAACTGGAAGCAGGAGATGGCCAGTTCCACTGTGGGCCTGATAGAAGCCCTCAGGGGGCCTGATCCAGTCCCTGGGCTGCATGTTTGACACCCCTGATCTAGTTAGTTAGAATAGGTAACCTATCTCTGTCTCGTAACTGCACCCTCTACTATGTATTTCCTTTAATAAAAGTTACTTATTAGTTTTAGATCTGATTACTGACTGTGTAACTTTGTAAGTCTGCTGCCACACCTAGTCCCAACTTTGCTGCTTTAAAGCCTTTGAGTACTCTGCTGCTTTTCTCGTGGTTCCCTGGCAGCACCAAGTCCAGAGAATCCAACGCTTCCCAGTCAACAGTTAGTGCTTAACTGTCTCTTCTTCAACTATCAGTTCCCAACTGCAATTCCTTAACTAACTCTCTCAACAGAATCTATATACTAATTCCCAAGGCCCCCCCTCTGTGCAGATATCTAAATCTGTGCAGAGGGGGCACTTGGGGGGCAGGGAGATTTTTCTGCACACTTGGGGGACTCCCCAGATGTGCCGAAAAATCTAAAAAGGAAAAAAAAACTTTTTGGGGGGATATTTAAATCCCCCGGAAAGTTAAGGAGCGTTCCCTGTGCATGTGCTGGGAACGCTCTTGGAACTCTGCAATGGCCCAGCAGTTGGGAGGCATTCAAGCCTCGCCGCCAGAGCCAGGGGGTGGGGGGAATTGAGCAGTTCTCAGCCGCTTGGGTCTTGCCAGCAGAGCCAGGGGATGGGGGGGGGGGAATTGGCGGCCCGAGCGGCTCTCAGCTGCTCGGGCCTTGCCAGCAGAGCCGGAGTGTGTGTGTGAGGGGAAATCGGCGGCCAAGCAGCTCTCAGCCACTCAGGCCTCACCAGCAGAGCCGGGGGTGGGGGGGAAATCGGCGGCCAAGCAGCTCTCAGCCGCTTGGGCCTCACCAGCAGAGCTGGGAGTGGGGGGAAATCGGCGGCCCAAGCAGCTCTCAGCTTCTCAGGCCTCGCCAGCAGAGCCGGGGGGGGGGGGGGGATTGACAGCCTAAGCAGCTCTCAGCTGCTCAGGCCTCATTGCCAGGGCCAGGATGTGCAGGGGGGGGAATCGGCGGGCCTCGTGGGAGCCACTCAGGCCTCGCTGGTTCCTGGGGGGGAAGAAGCGGAGGGCCTGGCGGCTAGAAGCCTTAAGCCTCACCATTGGTACAGTTAGGGAAAAGGATTGGCGGGCCCAGGCCTCACCGTGGGTGCCAGGTTGGGGTGGGGTGGGGGAGAAGACTCTCCGCGGCTGCTTCCTCCACTCGGTGGAGCTCCTTCTCTCCCTCCCGTGAGTATCCTGGGTCCCCCCCTTCTTGCTCCGTTTTAACAGCCTGTCTCAGACTTTGTTAGGCATTAACCCTTGATGATTCATCACACCTCCCTCCCATCATGCCATAGTCCCCATCTGAGTTAGGCCTGAATGCAATGCACATATTGTGAGTTTTTTTTTTTTTTAAATGCAAGGTCTATCCTGCATATCACATGGCTAGACTCTGAGTGAACAAATCATGGCCAATAGCTAGTCTGAACAAGACCCTTGTTCTCAGTCTGCTACAAGCTCACTTTATATACGTTTTATTCACATACTCACACATTCCGAATGTGTATACTGTTTTTCTCTATTATTCACAAAGTGTTTTACAACTGAGAACAATAATCAATAACCAATAATCAATCCTGACTAAAAATAAACCAATCAAATGAATGGGGGTGGGGGTGGGGAGTTCAGGATAGCAGCAGGAGCAGTCCTTACCTCGGATTATCAGTGCTGACCATCAGAGGAATCATAGACCTGACGGAACAAGGACACTTTTGTCTGCTTCAGAAAGGATGAAATCGAAAGGGCTAAGGTGAGCTCTGTTAGGGAGGGCATTCTGCAGAATCTGAGCCAGGACTGCCAGTTCCTAATAGATGCTAATCTTGTATCCACAATGTGTGGTATGCTGGCCATGCCTTTAGTTCACTGGCAGATCCTAAACATGTGCCATATGTTTCCAGGTAAGGCTGAGAAGTGAAGGTACTTACATGGATACAAGCAATGTTTGAAAAACACTTCTTTATAACACCCAAACAGAACAGCTAAAGCCTGTAATGGTTTTCTGATGCATTCAAACTAACTAGTCCTTTTCCGTCTCTTTTATGCAGTTGCCCTGACTGTTTTCAGTAGATTGCATACTTGTGTTTCTCCCCCAACCCCGCTGGCTCATTAGTGATATTTCTGGAGGTCTAGTTTCCACAGTAACAAGCAATTACCATTGTTCCATGGACTGCCAAAGTTACCACAAGCAACACAGAGGGAGATGCATTACTTTTCTATATTGGGATAAAATGCTTGCACACTTCTTCCTAGTCAGTGCGTGCCAGTTCTGACGCATGTCCCTTGCTGTTGGTACATCTCCTTCTGCATCCATCATACTAAGATGCAGTAAAACTATCAATCTAAATGTCAATTACTTTGTTGAGGAAAAGTCATTATTCCTCAAAGAAACTGGGAATCCTTTAAGAAATTTGGTGATTTCCTTGGGTATGAACTACAATTTATTCTAATTCTGAAAGCTCCTTGCATATTGTGGAGGCTGGTGATGAATCAATCCGAAGTAGCACCTGTGGGCATTCCTTCATAATGTCTACTTTTTATTATGAGTGTTACAACAATATCAACATCTGCAGTGGTAATGTGTAGATTCTATACTGTGCAGTCAAACCCATCATTCTCTGACTGAAACATTTCTGGAGTAGGTAAATGATGATATGAACAAGTTGCCTACTACCAGTGTAACCAGAGATCCAGAAGAATATAATCAATGAAAATCTGTTGTATTTTATGAGTGCATGTAGATGGGTGCTACCAACAGCTCTCTCTCTTAAAAGTGTCCCTCCATCAACTTCCTTACAATCCTTTACCATTTATGGTTGCTTTTTGCAATTCCCTCTAGTATGCTAGGGCTTCAATTTAAAAATGCTTTCCTGGGAGTAAGCTCCGCTAATCAATGGGAGTTATGGATTCTTCTCCCTGTCTATTTTCCATGTGATTTTTTATGTAGGGCTCCAAGACTCTAGAAAACAAACCAAATCACCCTTTGAAACCTATTTGCTGTTCTATGAAGGTACTTGGTTGTCCACATTATGACTGGAAGGAGGACAGTCAGAAGGGAAGCATGAATATCCCAGTTTGGTGTAGTGATTAAAAGCGTGGACTCTAATCTGAAAGAACTGGGTTTGATTCCCCACTCTCCACATGTAGCTGCTGGAGTGACCTTGGGTCAGTCACAGTTCTCTCAGAGCTCTCTCAGCCACATGTACCTCACAGGTGTCTGTTGTGGGGAGAGGAAGGGAAAGGAGATTGTAAGCCGCTTTGAGACTCCAAGTGAAAGGCAGGGTATAAATTCAATCTCCCCCCCACCTCCCCTTCCCCCTCCTCCTCCTCCTTCTTCCCTGATTAAAAAATTAATAATTCAGGAATTTCTACCTGAGAATTTTAGAAGGTCATGGGTGTCTTTTAAAAAACACAGTATCAGTTTTAAAATGTATACATCCTTCTAGTTTCAGAGCTGGTAGGGAACACTGGTCTCAATTATTTCTGCAATTAAAAGCACCGGAGAGCTACTAGGTATACTTAGGTGATTGCCTTGGCCCTTCATCTTGGGCATAGACTGGACTGAGACAGAGGTGCGCCCAAGATACAGGGCAGTGTTGTAGGACTGACTGTCACCTGCAGGGTCCCCAGGCTGCACATGAGTAATGCACCAAGCCACAGGTGTCCAGAGACTTCCTTTGTCATTGGGTCCAGGAGCAGTAGTGACATGGTGCATGGCAAGCAACAGCTCCAGAAGCCATCACATTGCACCCATGATGCAACTGGGCAGTGGGTGACCGGGGACTTCTCCCATCACCTGCCCAGCCCTGAGGGTGATGGCAGAATAATGTGCAGCAAGGGGCTCCTGCAATGCTCAGGCACCCAGGCGGCAGGCAGGGCCTTTCCCTGTCGCCCTCCTGGGCCTAGGAACTGTTGTGGCATGATGGGTAGCAAGAGGCAACACCAGGTGCCACCATGCCACCCCCAGCCTTTCCCTTGTCACTGGGGCCAGGATCAGTGGTGGAGATGCAGTGGCAAACTGCAGGCCTGGTGAGAATAGATCAAGTGGGGGGTGGCTTCCCTGCAGCCTGGGGAAGGGTGAAGTAAAATCACCAGTCTTTGGGCTGGCACTGAGCACTCGACTTTATAAGGTTCTGAATGTTTATCACAATGGTCACAAAAATCACATGATTTGATAACAGTTAAAGTGTTCATATCTAGTTTTCCTGGCACTGAGACAATCTTTGACCTGTGCTTCTCTAAGACAAGAGGCAGTCCTTTTGCTCTGGCTGTTCAAATCATACTGCTCAACACACTGATTTTTTTTTTTTTTGGCCATCAGGCTGCAGCCAACTTACAGCAACCCCACAGGGTTTTCAAGGCAAGAGACATTCAGAGGTGGTTTGCTGTTGCTTGCCTCTGCAGAGGGACCTTGGACTTCTTAGATGGTCTCCCATCCAAATACTAACCAGGCCCAACCCTGCTTAGCTTCTGACCTCTGGTGAGTTCAAACCACACTGATTACTGAGCATAAAAAGATTCTCTCTGTCCTGTATTTTAAAGGTATATTACTTAATCTAGAACATGTTAGAATGTGATTGGTACCATCTGTGTCGGCATTTAATCATTACATTAAACATAGTAGATGGCCCTTATTTCACACAGTGAGTCTTTAACTGGCATCCTCTACCCTAGGAGCTGGCCAATCAAGCCACCAAGTTTGGAGGTTTCCCCTATCAGAGGACTTATTTTTCCATTCCACTTGCCTAGTCAGCTTCACTGATGACACTTCGGATAAGATTCTGCTGAGCCTGCTAGAAATAAATGCTTTCTGCACAAACCCAAGAAGCAATAACCTGGTAGATCCTGTCCTGAAGCAAGTGAGCAGTACTTCCTGGCTTGTGCCCCCACCCCCAGTGTTGTGTTACTTCCAGCCCTTGTCCCTGATTCTCGCTGGTTGCAACAAGTTTCCTGGGTGTGACCTCAGCACCACTGACTATCATTCTCTTTGGCATCAGTTGTTCTGACTGGACTCTTCCTAATCCTGACCTTCACACCCCAAACTTCCATTTGCCAGCCTTCTTCCATGCTTTGCTTTGGAGTCTCTGAGCTTGCTAAGATGTATGTCACCTTACAAGGGGAGTCCTGCAAAGGCGCTCTGGAGCTGGCACGTGACAGCCATGCGACTCCAAATGAACCCCTTACTTTTGAAAGTCAGCCCTAGGTCAGGATGTGGGCATGGAAATGAACAGAGCCTTTTGTCTGTCATTCTTGGAATCTTTTGATGATTTAAATCCATTTCCCTGCCTTACATATTTGCTTCCCACACATTGCTTCAGCAACCTTTTGGGAAACTGAAGGCAAGGAGCAGTACAATCTTCCCCTCCCTCTATCCTTACAGAAGAAATAGCAAAATTGTGTGGGAAAGCAGCATGAAATGACACGATACCCTTCAGTATTCTGACAAATGAGGAGTACAGAGTCAAGCCTTGCCTTGTGAGCACAGTTTTTAACATTACCTTGCTGTTAGACAACTGATTCCTATCAGGAATATATATATGCTTATGTGCGACAGTAGTTATGGATTTAAAACTACTCTGGCAGTTATGAGAAGACATTTCTATAACTGAGTAGTGTCCGCACATCACTGAGATAGTATCTTATACATCACCAATTACCACTGGCTACAGTGGGTGTCACTGATTATCATCACTTCTTACTATTGTATGTTTTATGAAAAGTCTGGCTGAACCAAGAAAAAGACAATCAGAACATATATCAAAGCATACAGAAGACCAACAGTTCAACGCAGCAAAAACCACTAAAGAAGGACTCAAGTCTGTGTAAATATATATACAATGGCTGAATGAATCAGCCATTTGCAGATTAACCACTGTTTAAAACCCTCTGTCTCGCTCACAGTAACTTGCTGTTCTGAAGTGGTTTACAGGCTGTGAAGTTACATGGTACATCAAAGCACACAGAATTCTAGAGGCCGTGTGGGTCAAGTAGAGACCTGTGAAATGTAATTGAAAGGATGTTTCAGCTCTTCACATACGCAGTTTCCCCCCTACTCAGTATCTTCCCTCCGAACTCTCACTCATTCTTCTGTTAGCTTCCCCTCCCTGTACAGTCATCTCTTTTGCTCACAGGGCAGGCAGGTGGTAACTTAACCTCTGTCTTTTGGGCTGAGCTAAGACAACCAGAGCCAATTTCCTCACAGCAGTTGTATTTTTGTAAATGAGAGCAATACTCTCTTTCTGTAAGTGTTCTGTGGTTTCCAGGGTTATGATAGCCATTCCCAAAGTTCATGATTTCTGAAACAAGTGCTGATGTCACAGTACTGGCAGATTGGTTTCTTTTTTTAAAGCATTCCCCCCGCCCCAATGATTTTCCCTCCTAAATACTTTTGTTTATTCGCTTGAGGCATCCCCTCTAACTTTCCAATAAAAATGTCCAGGGTAGCTTTAATCAAAAAATAAAAACACACCAAAACATTATAGATATCAAGTCCTATTAAACATTAAAAATTGCTGTTTGACAATTAAAACCATATTAAAAGAACACATAATAATCTGCAATAGAATACCATAATAAAACATAAAGAAGAATTATGAGACTTAATAAAATATCAAATATCAGAACACCGTCATAGCAGTAAATATTTTATTAACCAAGAGTCTTCCAGCTGAATCCATTGGGGGGAGGGGGGGAACTAACCAAAAATAAAATGAAATAAAAATTACCAGGTGCCACAAAGACATCAGAGATGGCACCAGGGAAACTTCCAGGGGAAGGCTGTTCCACAGTCATGGCACCACTATGAAGAAGACCCTGTCCTGGGTAGCAATTCGCCTCCATTCAGTTGCTTGGGGTAACCCAGAGCACAGCCTTTAATGAAAATCTTGTTTCTGGTCAGTTTGTGAGAGCAGAGCCATGTATGAAGCCTTGGATCAACTGCTTTCACTCAGAAAAAGCACTTCATTCAACTGTCATCTAGTACTGGCAGATTGGAAATTGATCCATAGTTATTACTTTTTTAGCTGAGCATATGAAGGCAAAAAAATAAAAGTCAGAGTCACTTAAATTTTCTAGGCATTCAGTAGCCCTCAGTGTCCCCCCCCCAGAAATTCACTGCTTTTAAACTGTAGGGGTTTGGTGCTGGAAAAGCTAGTAGCCACTAGGTGGAACTATTGGGCTACAGTTTTCCACATATTGAAAGAGCAGATTTTGCAAGGGAAAGCAAACCATGCATTATTGGGGGTGGGGGACTGATGAGTACTTACCACAGTAGAGAAATAGGCTTCATAGATATGAGGTGAACAAGAAAATAATCTATATGCCTTTTTCATGCATGACATACATTTTTCCTTCTGTATGTTTGGTAATCTAACACAATGGTTCAGTGAAAGGAAGCCGTTTTGGCTTTATTAGTTATCCGCCAATACTCCATTTCACGGGAGAATAACAATGGAAATGCTGGGCTTTAGTTCCAGGGCCTTAGACATTTATCTAATAAAGAACTGGAGAGTTAGGTGGAGTGTCTTCTCAGAAAGGAGGATATATTCAAGCAATAGCAAAAATACAACTAAAAGATGAACATAGTATTAGCGCTATGGAGGTTCGACCTGCAAACCAAAGCTGCCCTATGAAATTTTCATGGGAAATCAAAATGGCTTCTGCAAAGCTGTGATAACTATCTAGTACATATGTGGCAAACAGTGCTTTTTTGGGGAGGGGAACATGCCGGAATGGAATTCCAGAAACTCTTTGACAAAATTCTTTTAAAAATGTTTTAAAGTTCATAAGCTTTCAGTAAACAGATTGAAAACTTCATTTCCACCTTGAGAGTTCTGGCACCTCTTTAAAAAACAAAAACAATAAAGCCCTGGTGGTAAATATCTAGTAAGTATTATTTATTTATTTATTTATTATTATTCGGATTTCTATCCCACTCTCCCTGCCATTTGGCAGGCTCAGGGCAGCTAACAACATAATAAATATACAATAAAATTCCCATAAAAAGTAACATAGGTTGCGGTCACACACACCAGATACAGCGGTGGGGGGGGAACGAGGCTATTTCCTCGGAGGAATTTGACCCGCAGTTGTAAGATCACACCTCCCTTTGAAGCTGAGGGCACAGCCTGTCAGTGTGTGATCAAACACAACTACAGGTGAGTCAATTTTTTTTTGCAGTTTCCCATGCACTTAAACGAGGAATCAATGAATCGCACCTCTGCACTGAGGGCTCCCTATGGAGTTTGCGATGATGTGCATACTGAGAAGGGGGGGGGGAAACAATGGCACGGAGTTGGGTTGGCCTGATCAAACCATCCCAACTACATGAGAGCGCAGTGGAGCAGTCAGACAGGGGAAAGTCTGTCTGTGGCCTGTCGCAACCCGTTTACTATCGGATTTTCCCTAGTGTCTTTTAACTCCGCTGCTGTGGCGTGGCAGAACGGGTTGCCAATGGCTGCAGGACACTTCCCAGATGTTGCTGTCTGATCGCTCCCTTTAAATCCACCCTGCATTTGTGCCTATGTCGGGTCTAATTGTGCATATGATCGCAGCCCTAGGCTGCCAACTCCTGGATGGGAAATTCCTGGAGATCTGGGGGTGGAGCCTGGGGAGGGGAGAGACCACAGTGGGGTATAATACCATAGTGTCCACCCTCCAAAGCAGCTGTTTTCTCCAGAGGAACTGAAGGCTTTAGTGTAGAGATTGGTTGCATTTCTGGGAGATCTACAGCCCCACCTGGAGGTTGGCAACCGTAAAGAAACTAGACAGTAACAAGTAACTTCTATCCATTCAATGGCACCCAAATCTGCTGCTTGAGGTGGCCTGCCTAGTGCTTGGGGTGGCCCAACTTCTGGGAAACTAGATGGGTGAAAGTGAGAGAAACAGTGAGCCACAAAACTGCTGTGGCTTCTGTGATTGAAACAGCATGTGTAGTAATTATCACTATAGCAGACAGTGTAGAAACTGCCATAAGTTAGGTTTGCCAGGCAAATGGTAGGAGATGGAGAAGGCAGGAATTTCGGTTTTGTGCGGTGGGGCGGTGGGGTGAGACTGATGTCCCTGGTACTATGCTTTTATGTTTGTTATAACGAGGAAGTGATGTCCTCAGGCCAGGGGTAATGCCTATAAAGTTTTGGGTGGATGCTAGAGCATCACCAAATGTGATGAAATCACTTCTGGATCATGCCAGAAGGAACATAATTACACCAAGGACACAGATTGCACACCCCTATTTTGCCTGGGCATTTCCTTCTGCTACAACTTGAGCCGTGGCAGGCAAAGGTAGCTGGGAGTAGGAGCTGGGAGTTACCTAGCCAAAGGGAGGCAAAGGGAGCTGGGAGTTACCTAGTGGGTAACTGTCAACACTACCAGAAGTACTGTTTATTGTTTAGGATAGCAGATTTACAAGTGTCACATCAAAAAGGCTGTTACAACATGCAAAACAGTAAAAGCAACAAAACCAAATACTAACTAAATTTACTGTAAAATAAAATGACTTATACCCAGTTATGTAGTCTAAAGAGACTCTTTTAAAGGCTGCAGTTCTATCTAACTATGGAAGCTGAAAAAAATCACCACTTTCAAGTTCTGAATTTTTTAAAAAAGGGGGGAAAGCCATTAGGAATATGTGGTTAAAACTACAAAACAAATTATTTTTGTTAATTTTTAAAAAAAATGTTGTCAGGGGATTCCAAGGGCCAAATCAAGAAAGAGGTAGTAGTTTAAGGTTTCAGATATAATAATTATGGCCAAATTAACCAGTATTCTGAAGTTAAGTGAGACACTGTGTAGATTTTTTGTTAGAGCTAGTTTAGTCCCATTTATTTAGGACTAAATAAGTTGGCATGATTTATAAATCTAACAGAAGTAGTGTTTATTCATGCTGTAATGGTTATATTCTCATGTTATATTTATAAAGTATTTCAGTGTGTGCAGTGTTTTCTTTTTTTATTTACCCTTTTTCATAGTCCTTTGACTGTAATTAAAATGTGACTAAATTTAAAAGGTTGGTTTTGAGATGCTCACAGTTGTGCAACAGGAGGAGGGCACGGATGTTAGAAAGGTGATTGGATCTTTAGGTCTTGAATAACTTAAATGCTTGTCCTCAAGGGGATGCTGGAAATAGTTTTGGCCGTGTGCATTGCTTCTGAAAGTCCAATTTGTGTTGAACAACATGCCATGCTCTATTTCCAGTGTTGTTCTAGTGGTGCTTTTTCCCAGCAGAAAATGTGCTGAACCTTGAAACCAGCAAATCAGCATCCACATCCTCGTTTAGCTGTGAGCAACCATTGCGAGAACTGGGGAGTCTTTGGCAAATCATTATCTTATATCCCCCCCCCCCCCCTCTTCATCTGGCTGCCTTGAAAGGAGACAGACTTTTGCAAACACTGCCAGGGCAGGCTGAAATCCACATTTGATCTATCAATCTGTAAATTAAGAGGGATGGGCAAGATAAGGCAAAGCATGGCAGAGACAGTTAAAACAAGGAACAGATGTGTCGCATGTGACCAAATGTAGATAGCAAGTGGAGAAATACAAAAAGCACCACAGAGCATTTGGGTTTGGTGAGTGACGTTGCCCAGATTGAAGAGCAGAAGCATGCTGTGGAAGATTTGTATTGGAGATTATTTCACCACCTCTATTGTCTGCTAGCTTGCAACCGACTCAATTATTCAGATTGGTTTGACAGACTCCTGATACTGATTTGGCCCTCAGCTGTGATTCATTTGCGACCTTGAGATAAAGTCTCTAAGGTCCATTTAGAGGTGGCCTCCAAACTCGATAACCGTAGTGGGATGGGGGCTCTTTCGGTGTTATGTCCGCTAACTGCCACTGGGCGCCAGCGGCATACAGTCAGAGCTAGGCTTCTTGGAACAATAGGAGTCAAGGATCCTAGACCACCACTAGTCCTTGAATAAGAACTCTGGCGGGAAATTCAAACCCACCAATAGGACTTTTGGGTGTGTCCTAGAAGTTGTATATAGTTGGCCACCCCGGCCGGTTGTTGTTCATTGTGTACTCAATAAACCATGCTGATCACTACGTCGTAGTCTGGACTTTCCATGCGTCAAACCCAGCACACAATATTTGGCCTGCTCAGCCTTGCAGATGTTGACAGGATCCTGACAGCTGTGAAGCCAACTACCTGCTCCTTGGATCTTTGTCTTTCGTGACTTGTAAAATCATGCCACGAAGTGGTAATTGGCTCTTTGAGACAGATTATTAATTTGTTTCTCTCACAGGGTTGTTACCTCAGCTCCCTTAAGGAGGTGATTGTTAGACGTTTTTAAAGAAATCCTCCTTAGATAAAAAGGAGCTGGTCAATGACTGCCCAGTGTCTAATCTGCCTTTCCTGGGGAAGGTAATTGAGCAAGCAGTGGCCATGCAGCTCCAGGTCTTCCTGGGTGAGAGATTTGCCTTTGACCCTTTTCAGTCAGGCTCCAGGAGCTGAGACAGCACTGGTCACTTTGGCTGATCTCTGTTTACATCTGGATAAAGGCACACAGGTGCTGTTGATCCTTCTGGATCTATCAGTGACCCCTAATACAGTTGATCATTTGGTCCTGCCTTGCCTCCCGGGTGACACTGCCCTTAGTTGGTTCTCCTCGTTCCTCCAGGGATGCACTCAGAGGGTTGCTATTGCGGAAGAGAGGTCTTCCTGATGAGCACTGAATTGTGGGGTTCCACAGGGTTTAATCCTCTCTTTGATGTTATTTAATATATATATTTTTGTGGATCGAGAGGCAGGAGATGATGTTCACATAACAAAGCTTTTATTCAGGACATTACTCAGCTCAATCAGAGTCTGCTAAGAGTGGCACCCAATTTTATACTGTTCCATAACTGAACTATAACTGAGCCCGCTTGCGGGGAGGGCGGGATATAAATGTGAACAAACAAACAAACAAACAAATAAATAAATAAATATACAGTGTAACTATTTACATTAGGTCTCATTGGACCTAAGTGGAGCTTTGTGATAGGATACTCTGTATGGCTTTAGGAGCAATAGAAGGTCTTTATTAGTCAGCCAATCATAATACAGGGAGCTAGGATACCTTAGCTAACTCATAACCAAATAGCTTAGAAATAACTCAGAACATAACATATATGCCTTTTGCTGAGATTGTCAGGAGGTTTGGAGTTTGGTGCCATCAGTATGCTGATGATACTCGGCTTTTCCTCCTGCTGGGTAAGCAGCTGGCAGCAGGGCTCTCAGCACAATCCCAGGGCCTGGATGCAGTAGTTCACTGGTTAAGGGGGAGTTGGCTGAAACTGAATCCATCCAAGATAGAGGTCATGTGGCCGGGAAAGACTGAGATGCAAAATGGAGGGTCACCCCCAATGGTGTCCAGCTGACAGCTGTATACCCTGTAATGAATCTCGGGGTGTGGTTGTATTGAATAAACAAGTGTCCATGGTAGCATAGCTGGCATTTTGTCACCTATGCCAGGGCCACCAGCTAGTTCCTTATTTCTCTGGGTTGGATCTTACAACATTGATCCATGCAATGGTTACCTCTGGATTGGACTACTGCAATTTGCTCTACATAGGGCTACCCTTGAAAATCTTCAGAGACTTCAGGTGGTCCAGAATGCAGCTGCCAGATTGCTAATTGGAACACAGTCAGCTTGTATTACTCCCATTCTGCGGCAGCTGCACTGGCTACTCATTAGTCTCTGGATCCAATTCAAGGTGCGGTGTTAACCTTTAAAGCCCTTAATAGTCTGGGACTCTCATACCTATAGGACCACCTCTCCCATTACAACCCTTTGAGCTCCCTTTGGTCATCTTCTAGTGACCTCTTGGCAGTCTGCTGCCCCAGGATGGCTTAGTTAGCTGTCACCAGGGAAAGGGCCTTCTCAGTTGTGGCTCCTGCCCCGTGGAATGCACTTTTGGATGACACCTCTGTTCCTCTAGACTTGTTTAGTTTCCACAGGGCATGCAAGGTCGAATTGTTTAGGTTGGCCTTTGAAGTGTAATCCACATTTTTGTGTTGTTTTTATTAGTGGCATTGTGCTAGCCACAATTTTTTAATAATTTAGCATTTTAATGATAATATTTTGTATTATCTGCTTTTATGTTGTTTTTAACTTATTTATGTGGTTTGAATATAGTAAGTTGCCGCAAGACCCTTTGAGTGAACTAAAAAAACCTTTTAAAAATCTAATAGATAAATAATAGGAATTGGCGGATGACTGGTTTCCCCAGATCACCTGACTCCTGAACTCAAAAGGATTCTGACTGGAAATTCTTACCTGCTGGTAGAGGCAGATTGGCCATTAATGCCACCAGGGATAGTCCCAGTAGGCTTCCCTTCCACTGTGGCCACCCAAACCCAGGGGCCATTCCCTGCCAATGTTACTGTTGGATATACTTAATAAAGGCAGAAAGCAATGCAGCACACATGTGTAACTAGCTTTAAGAAAGAACTGTACTATAAAATAGGGAAGGGTTACAGGGAGGAAAAAACAATAACTATCTAACTAACTGGTCTACATCTTGTGGTCTTAACTAACTCTGAGACTGAGAGTGGGAACATAGGAGAGAGAATTTACCCCAAAGCCCCCTCTTTTGTGTACGTGACAAACAGCATGCACCCCAACCAATTATTGATCAGCCAATAGTAGTTTCCAAACTTAACTCACTAGGAATGATATCTCCCTTTCTCTGATGGGAACTACATGCCTAACTCCAAATTGGTACTAAGCTAGATAGTTAAGATTTAGCATGCATAAACAAACAGGTTAAATCTTTCATGACGGAAGGGACTGACATCTGCAAACTCCAACACCTCAGATGTTATATACTGAAGTCATGAAGGTTTAGTTTCTTGTGCAGGTACTTGAACTTTCCCTTTGCAAGGGGTTTGGTGCATATGTCAGCAACCATCTCTTCTGAAGGAAGAGTTCAATCATTCCTTCTTGCTGCATCTCTCTCACAGAAGGATGCTTGACAGTAATATGCTTGCCTCTGGCTTTGATGCTTTCACTCTTGGATAAGGCTATGAATTCTTGTCTCCAAACAAGGCTATCGGTTTACGTTTATCAACACCAAAGTATTTCAGCAGAGATATGATCCATTCAAGTTCACTGCAGGAACTTGAAGCAGATATGTATTCAGCCTCAGCTGCAGACTTGGCAACTAGTGGTTGTTTTTGGCTAATTCAGTTGATCAGGCTGTCGCCATAGAAGAACAGGTAACCACTGGTTGACTTCACCCCAGTCAGCATCCATGTATCCAACCAGTCTTGGGCTGTCACTAGCTGAGATCTTTAGTTTCAGGTCAGCTGTGCTTATAAGGTATCTAGCTAGCCTCTTTACAGCCTTACAATCATAGTGATTTGGTGATTCAGTCTTTCTGCATAGAATTCCAACAGCTGCTGATATATCAGGTCTTGACACTGTGCTCAGGTAAATAAGTTTGCTAGTTGCCTCTTTGTATTATTGATTGCATTCTAGCAACACTCCATCCTTAAGGTAAAGGTAAACTGGTGGTATGCTCATCCCTTTAGTATCTTTTAGGCCCAGGAACTCAATAAGGTCCAAAATTTTGTGTCTTTGGTCCAGGAGAAAACTTCCATTTTCAGTTTTCTGAATTTATATTCACGTCTCCCAGCTGTTTCACTTCCACCTTTTGTTCAGGTTATCAGCAATTTCTTGCACATCCTCTTTGGTTTGGCAACATAATATCAGTCCATCCATGCATGTTAGCACATATTTCAGCCTTGTAAATAGGCAGGGTTCTGCTTTTCCTTGTTGAAAGCCTTGGCTTTGTAGCACTTCAGATAATTCTCTATTGAAGAATGCAGTTTTAAAGTCCACGTGTTCAACATGCATTCTTCTTGATGCTGTAATATTTAGAAGTGTCCTGATACTGGCATACTTGATACCAGGTTCAGGCTGCTCAGTCATTTCTTCGCAACTTGAAGGTTCACTCTCAGGTTGTACCTTTGCACAACAGGGAAATCTCTGTGGTGGTAGTCCCTTATTGTTTCTCTGTAATTGTCTCACGGGGTCTCTTTCTTCTCTGGCCTAGCTTGCCCTGCCTCCCCTTCTGATTGTGAGGTCTCTTGTGGCCCATCCTGTTTATTGGCACTTTTGGCAGGTAGCCATTTGGCCATTTTACTAAAAGAGACTCCATTATCAGCCTTCTGGCTGATTTGCAGTGTGGACTCTACTGGCTTAGATGCTTGGAGTACATTAGATTCATCAATATGAGCCAATTGTCTTTAAATGCTTTAGGCCTGGTTTCTTTCCTTGCCATGGTTCAGATGGTGTTTTCCCTATAACTTTTCTGGGAATCTGTTGTGCAAATAAATTAATGTATTTACTGCTTCTGCCCAGCAGGGGTCAGGCAGACCAGCTTGCAATAGTTGGCAGCTCACCATTTCTGGAAGGCTCCAGTTAAGCTGTTCAGCTGAGCTATTTTGCTGTGGAGAATAAGGCACAGTTCTATTGTGCTCTATCCCTTCCTCTTCCAGGAACCTTTGGTGCAATACTGTGTCCCATTGTCTATAAACAGGACCTCTGGAGCCTTATTGAACTTATTCTCACAAGAGCAACATAATTTTTAAATTTCTCCAGCACTTGATTGTTTGACCTTATCAGATACTCATATACAAAATGACTTGCTGCATCCATAAAAAGTCAAGCTATACTTATTTCCTCCAGTTGAAAGACTTAAGAGATGAACTAGGTCTGAGTAGACTTTCTCCAATGGCCTCTCATTATGCACACTCTGATGTTTGCTGTAGTTAGGTGCTGTCTCTTTTTCTTTAAGGCAGATATCACCATGACCCTGCATTTGGTCACATTCCATTACTTCAGTTTTGCATTCCTGCAACAGTTTCTCTGTAGATTTAACACTGTTGTAGGCCAGCCTCCTGTGCCACACTAACATGCAGTCAGAATGAAGACATGCCTGTCACTTAGTAAGATACAATGATACAAAAGGTTTTAAATAATAAGGTTTACCAACTTTCTCTGCCAGTATTTCAACATTGCCTTCAGGATGAAAAATTCCTCACACATTGTCTTCAATGAGGAAATGGTTTCCCTGTTTCATAATTATATCACCAAACAGCAAATTCTGATCAGCGTACAGTCGTTCAAAAGAATCTCAACCAATTCTCCTTCAGTACTGAAAATACTGAGTTTTCAAACAAAATTCCTTGAGTTGGCAATGGGCTGCCTTCAGCCTGAATTAAAGTTTGCCTTCTGCCTTTATCCAATTCCACAAAACAACTTTTATAATAATAGACATGTGCATAGGATCCAGACTCTAGCAACCAAGAATCCTTTACATTTAAATCCTTTCCAGCAACAACATATGTAGAATACTTGCAAGGCTCTTTGGCCTTTTTACTTTCAGCAATCTGCCTGTTTGTAGCTGTCTTGAGTGCAGGAGCATGCTTCCCCCTCTCTCTTTCTCAGCATTTTTCTTTTCTCTGCAAAATTTTACCACATGTCCTTTTTTTGGCAGTTAAAACACACAACACTTTCTCTCTCATGCTTTCGTTCAAAAGCAGCCATTCCTCCTGCAGTTTCTGAAATGGATCATTTTACAGCCTTGTCTTTGAGAAAGTTCAGGGTAAAAGAAACATCAATTTTTTTCTCTTGACTCCAGAACAGCTATTTGATTTGCATAACTGCTTGGAAAACTATTCAGAATTGTGGCATTTATTTCTGATGGTCTTATATCAATTCCTGCAGCTTGAAGCTCTGCATCAAGGTGCATAATTCCATTCAAATGTGTGCACACATCATCACCTTCATGTAGCCTTATGTTAGACAATTTCCTTTTTAAAAACTGAACATTTGTATCTGTGTTGGGCACATTTCTGACCCAATTTTTCCCAAATCTCTTTTTGCAGTTTTACAGCTGACCATCAGAGGTGCCTCATAATCAGATATTGAATTTAAAATTATAAAACATCCTTTCAAAATATCATTCATAACTTTTTCTTGCTCTCCCGCATTTGAGGGAGGATCGTTTTCAATAGCATGCATAACCTTGAATTCCCAAAGCACATTCCACTCTCAGCTTCCACATTGGGTAATTCTTGCTATTTAGTTTTGGAACTTGCACAAGGGCGGGGATGCTGACTGGGGAGCTGGATTTGGAGCTGCAGCATTGTTTCTGTCAGAAGACATGGCTGGCACACAGATTAAATTCTCCTCTGCTGAAGTGCAAATTTCTCTCCTTCCTCATCAGATTGCAGCTGAAAGGGTACATCTCTTCTCTGTCACATGTCTTTGTGGCTCTAGAATGAGTTCCCTTTGTTTGTAATCCAAGAGGGTTTGGAAATATAATATCCATGAAAAAACAAAAAAAGTGATTCTTCTCAAAAATCTTTTTTGCTCTGTGATGCTACCAGGCTAATACATATAGCTATGTTGCAGCAGAAGCGTGCTGGGCTACTATAACCTTTGTTGGATATACTTAGCAGATTGAGAAAGCAATGCAACACGCATTGTAATTTAGCTTTAAGAAAAAAACTTTACTATAAAATAGGGAAGGGTTACAAGTAGAAGAAAACAATAACAGTTTAACATACTGGTTAACATCTTGTGGTCTGAACTCTAACTCTGAGACAGAGTGGGAACAGAGGAGAGAAAGTTTACCACAAAGTCCCCACCTTTGTGTATGTGACAAACAGCATGCACCCCAACCAAATTATTGATCAACCAATAATAGTTTCCAAACTTATCTCATTAGGAATGATACCTCCTTTTTTCTGGCAGGAAATATGTCCCTAACACCAAATTGGTACTAAGCTAAATAGCTAAAAATTAGCATGCATAAACAAACAGGTTAACTCTTTCATGACTGAAGGGAATGACATTTGCAAACTCCAAGGCCGATTTTGCACAGGCGCTGTCCCGGCATTCTTCCTCCGTTTGCCCCGGTGCTGTGCTTGAAGGATAACTGGAAAAAAAACCGGATAACTGAAACCGCGGGGAAGATTGGGTGGAGCCATGGGTCAAAATGTGCCCCATGGCAAGTAGTGTGAAATTCAAGCACAGCACCGGGGCAAATGGAGGAAGAACACCGGCACAGCGCTAGTGGGAAATCGGTCCAAGAGTTACCCCAACATCAAGAAAGGGGCAGGTACAAGATGGAGGAGCAGAAAAGAAGGACTCACCATGGTGAGGGACATGCCATTCTGGCCCACCCTTGCCTGGTCCGGCTTTACTGTGGCAAGGGACAGGTTGTGCCCACCCATCCCTGCCTTGCCCAGCCTTGCTGTGCCCAGTGAGGGACATGTTTGGCCAGGCACCTTCTGCTTGGCACTGGCTGGGCAGGAGCACCTCCTTCCTGAGGGGATCAAGGTGGTCTGGCGATTGGTCTTTTTCTAGGGCCACTTCTCACCCCCATCTGCCCCTGCCTGCTGGTTTGAAGTATCTGTATATCCTTTTTTCTAACCAGTTGTCCTACTCGTGGTACCGAGCACAGGGAACTAGTGTTATTCTCCAAATTGTGGTACCTGTTGCCTAGTATATTTAGTTTGTAGTTTTTTTTAAAGATTTTTTTTTAAAAAATGCTTTTTATATGAAAGATGCTCAAGAAAAGCGCTGTGAGTCATTTCAAGCTGTATAAGAAAGTATAATAGAGGAATCAATTGAGTGCTTGTGTGATGGAAGAAACAAGCATGACAAAAGCCAAGGGATCCCTTCCCTTCTATTTCATGTGTGACTTTTCTTGTGTGTGATTGTAACGAATCTGAAAACTGCATATATTCTAAAATGATCCTTTCGAACTTTCCTGTTGGAATTCAATCCCTTGTGTTATTTTTCTGAAATTCTGACTGCTTGGCTCTCAGATTTTGCCCTAACAGTATGGGAGCCACTGTAGCTTGTCTGCTTCTCATGCTGACCTTTTCTAAATGAGACGGTCGCTCTGGACTGGATGCTTCCGGGATGTGGTTTTTTTCCTGCTTCTCCACAGCATCATGGTACATTTGTACATCTCCTGTGTTTTTCCCAGCATTTCTCCCATCCCAAACTTGCTTTGCTGCAAGTTTTGGGAAAGATGGGACAAAAGCCTGGATGGAAGAGATTGCAGCAAAGCCATCCCTTGACTGCCTTAGTTCGGCTCCACCATAACCTGCCTTCTTTCCTATGAATAAGCTTTATAAAAACACTCAGAAGCCAGGAATTTTGCAATCATTCCCTTGTAGTGCTCAAAACACCTGGAAAAGAGGCGCCTTAGCTGGAATGGAGCTTTCATAAGCAGACTGCTGCATGTGCTCCTGAACAATCTGGAGTGGGGTTGCCAACATCCTGGAGAAGAAATGTCTTACCCCTTTAACAGAAGCCTATTGGATGGGAAGGAGCATTTGAACCTTTTCATGGCACAGAGGTGTATGATATCACCAGATAAATAACACCCCACTAAGGCTCAGTTAAAAGGGTAGAACATTTTTTCTCTCCAGATCATTGGCAACCCTAATCTAGGGGCCTGATGGTTTGATTTTCATACTATATTTTTTATTGTTTGTGTTTGTAATTAAACATGTAGTAATTTATTTTTCCTCAACTGCGTAGTTGTTTTTTCTAGTAGCGATAGGACTAGCTTAATTGTCAGATTTTGTGTTGGCTTTTTAATTTTTCTTTTTGGTATTTTATATGAATGGATTGTTTGTTGTTTAATATGAGATTCCAAGGGAAGGATTTTGGTAGATTGGCTACAGTGGTGGTTAATAGAGTGGCTCGCTGAGAGAAGTCAGGGTAATAGACTGAGCAGCATGATGGGCTATTAAATAACTGGCTGTGCATACTGATGGGTTTAAGTTAACAATAGGATTGTGGCTGGATGTTCGTTGTGACAATCTGTTTATATTTTTATCCAATTAGTATATTTAATTGCATTTTACAATTCTGTGTAGTAAAAGGAAAAGAGACAGTGCTGATCATTGTTTGGCAGATGTTTCATTTAAAGACCGGGAGTATTTGATCATATAATAGCTTTGTACTGTGAGCATTAGGGAAAGAACAAGGCTTTATTGATTTAAGATGGGGGCATGATTAGGGTTATAGAGTTGCCTTTGAATTAAACCCTGGAAGATCTTGAAGCTGTCCTATAGTCCATTAGAATGGGGCAAAGAAAGAAAGAGCATGATTCAGGATAAAAGTAAAAGCCTGACGAAGACACAACACAGCTCACAAAACACAACAGATTGGATGACATGTTAAATGGCTGTGGGTATGTATTTGTGTCTTACTTCTAAACTCATAAGCCCAATGGTCAAAGGGGATTCGCTGCAAGAAAAAGGAAGGAATCTTCCATCACTAGCTGTGCAGCCTTCTCCTAAGAGTTCTTGTGAATTGGACATAGTGGAGTCCTTTGGAATCTGAGTGCCAACTGTTTTCCCCACATTCTGGCTAAGTTAAATTGTACAAATCTACAAAATAATTGATGGGATAATTGTTGCCTCTACAGCTATAGTAAGATCCATTTTATCATTGAAAGGTATTTGATGGCCCCATGTTCAGAAGAAGCAGATTTGGGTCTGGATACATCACATTCTGTTCTATGGGCAATGACTTCTAATACATTAATATCCAGCAGCTTCTTTTTAAGCTTATTTTATAAAGGATATATTTCCGAGATGTCCAAGAGCACATGTATCTCTTGCTCTTTCTAGGTAATTATTAACATTAACAAACATTAATTGCTGCAACAATACAGAAAAAGCAAAATTAGATGCTGAAATCTGTTCTAGTTATACATGCATTCATGAGAATTATACATGCAAATATATTTAAATAGAGGGGCTTCATGATTCTCTTTGATTAAAGAAAATAGCAGAGAAAAGAGAGTGAATGTATTATGAGCATTGTTTGGAATGGAGGCAGCCATCAGTGGAATGTGGGGTGGAACGGCCACCTGGCAGCAGGGTGCATAGCCCAGGATGGTACAGATCAAAACAAAACAGGAAGGGCCTGTGCCGAAACTGGCTTGGGAATAGAAATCAGGTTTATTTAGGGTACTCAAAAGTGACAGAAAGGACAAGAGGTTTTTTTAAAAAACACACACACACACTGAGATCAAAGAGCCACAGAAAACACTGCTACATAGAGCATAAGCCATCATTCTTAACTGTATAACTGGGTTGTTGAACCTCGTGTGCAACAATACTGGTCCCACTTCACAAAGTTACCATCTTACTCCATTCATAGTAAACACATCTCTGTTCGAGAGGCAAAGAGCGGCTTCTGTTTCAGTTGTTCTCATTTGTTAGCATGAAAGCAGTTATTGATCTGTGTAACTGTTTAATAATTCAGGTTTCCCATTCTGGAACTGTGAGCTTCTTTGGTTACAAGTACAAGGAACAGGTCAATGAAATCCATTCATAATTGGTCATGAGAGAGGAAACAGATATGAGAGGCATTTCAACTTGAACGATTACGTTTGCATTCTCTGAAACTATATGTATGAATTCTTTATAAGGCTACCCTGGGCAGCAGTTCTTGCACAGGATATAATTTGTGTTTAATTTAGACTGTTTTAAAGAGGTCAGAACTTTAATTAATTTAAAATGTTTATTAGCTTACTTTTCTTCCCTGATAACTGGGACCCAAGGCAGTTAACAATAAAACAGTACAAAAACCTAATTTTTAAAAACAACATAATTAGAACAACCATCATAAAAAGCCTTTTAGAAATAAAATTAAAGGATTCTGCAGTTCCTGTCTTAAACATCATTTTGTGAACAGCCTTTTATCCTTTTAGTTGTCTAGTGCTGGTCACGATGGAGAGCTCACTGCAGGGCCTTTTATAAACAGAGACTCTTTCAGGACTCTTTTATTACACTCAACTGTTTTTCTCAGTCTGGTGTCAGAAATGGAACTTCAGAAGAGAACAGCGCAATAAGGCCTACAATCACCCACCAGACATGTGAATCATACATCTTTCTCCACATAAGGGAGAATGCTCCTTGAAAACACTGCAATCAAGTTTCATCCTCCTCTCATCCTGACAATCTGGTCTAGTCTAGTATCTGCTTAATTCTTTCTATTACTGCTCCCTCTGAGGGGCAATCATGTAATCAAATTGGCATGGTGAGCTGATCATACTTTTGCTTTGTTTGGCATGTGGTGAAGTGATTGTCATGCGATTGCTTCATTGTACCTTCAGTGTCTTGTTCAGTCCACATGAACAGCAGGGCACACAGCTGCCCAAAGTCCTGTGGTGACAGGAAAGTAAATTGTTGAATCATAAGCTAGGAACGTGGTAAAGCAACTCTGTGTCTGTTTCCCATGATTCGGCACCTTCAAATGTAACCCAAATCCACTCTACCTGCAAACATGCCCGCTATGCTAGGAATTCTGAATTTGCCCTTATCTGACAAAGTACTGACCTAGGAAGAAGGAAATTTTCCTTAAATGTTGCTTCAATGATTTCTGCACCATTGGAAGTTTTTGAGTATTTTTCAAAGGCATTGTTGGGGACTTGTGCAATCCCCTGGATCCTTGACCCTGAGGGAACAACCCTCAGCTTCCACGAGCCAAAGCAGCAACATGTTGTGGCACCTTTAAGGCAAAGCCTGCTGCTCCACTGCTTGATGATCAGTTGGGATACAGCCTTGAGCAGAGGTGGAGAAACAAGGGGATGAGTCACAGTTGGGGTGTGAGGGCAGCAACAGCTTTCCACAGGAATTGCTCAGTTCCACTGGGAGTTCCAAAGAGACTGGCCCCAGGACAAGTCAGGTCCTTTAGAAGGCAAAGTGAAACAGATCAGAGAGGAAACAGGACAGGGAGGGCCCATTGGCTCTTGCTTCTAAGCTTGAGAGAAGCAGGGTCAGGAAAAAGGGAGACAAAAACCTTCTTCCTCTCAGTTTTAGGCCTGTGGGAGGGTATACCAGTGCCCCCTGCTGACAAGGATCTTACAGACACAGACAGGTCTTCTACAGGCAGCCCCACGTAAAGTGAAGCTTCATCCACATGTCATTGGCTATTGAACTGTTGCTGCACTATGGCAATCATTTATCTCCTGGATTGTCTTGTTCATACAGGACAACCCAGTTGCAGATAGTTGTCATGGTTCAATAGTAGCACAGTATCCAATGATGTGTGGATGTTGCTTTCATAATGATAGTCTAATCGGGAAGGGCATAGTCTAATCTCACCAGGGCATGAGAAAGTATGGCTGGATTCATGAACAACATTTATGCATAGCACATGGCATAGATGGTCATACCTTTAAAAGGAGAAATTTAGAATGTGGTTCTTCTTCCATCCGTGAGACACTATAGTAGAACAAGTTACACATGTTGAACTTCTCATTGCCAGACAGTTATTAAAGACATGTGAGTCTCCATTTGAATAGGAGCTGGGAATCCCAACATAAATTTGAGGGAGAATTTTCTGAATGTAATTCAGAAATTCCAGAAAACCCAGAAATTCCAGAAAATAAAAACTGTGTTAAATCAGTGATAATAAATCTGGGGAAGCAAGGAATTGGTTGCCACCTGTTCTGCCTCTTCCCCCCCCCCCCAGCTCCTAGAAGCTGCCTCCTAGAAGGAAGTGCCTGTCTGCCTGTGTGTGTGTGTGTGTGTGAGAATGTTTTCATCTAGGGCAGGGATAGCCAAACTGTGGCTCAGGAGCCACGTGCGGCTCTTTCACACATATCGTGCTGCTCCCGACAGGACAGCTGGGGAAGCAAAGGGGAGGCATACTTTTTCGCTCTCCCTCCCTTCCTCCCCACCTCCCATCTATTTGCTTTCTTGGTTCTTTCTCTCTCTCTTTCTCTCTTTCTACCTTTCATTCTTTCTTTCCACCTCTCTCTCTCTTTCTCTCTCTCTTAGACAAAGAAATATCATTAGCAAACAAATATCATTGGACAAATAAATATCATTATCAATATCTGTTTTTACCCCTTCTGTTTTTATTTTTGGCAGTCTAATTTAATGTTAATAAAAAGCAAATTTGCATATTTTAAAATAAAAACACGTGAAATATTTGTTCATGTCTTGCAGCTCTCAAACTTCTAATGTTTATTCTATGTGGCTCTTACGTTGAGCAAGTTGGCCACCCCTGATCTAGGGCAAAGCTGTTGCCACCTGCTCTGCCTTTTAAATTAGTTTATTGATGGCAAGTAATACTTGTGAAATTCTATTGTTTTCTGTGTGGTTGTTTGGACACTGTACCCCACTTTGGCTCCACATTGAATGGAGAAAAGTGGGTTTAAAGGGCCATGAATAAATTCTCCTCAGCTCTTGGCAACATGGTACAGAAGGCTGGCTTATCAAATTGTTTTATAGCCATTGTTGTAATTTTGCTTTTGATAAGTGATGGCTTATATTGACAAAGTCATGCCACAGCCTTCTTAAGACTGTAGCACTTTCTAGTGCAGGTGGACTCTTAAGGAGTGCTTTCACACAAACTGAAGAATGCACTTTCAATTCATTTTCATTGCATTTTGCAACTGGATTCTACTTGCAACTGATGGCTAAAGTGCATTGAAATCTACTTGCAGCTGATGGCTAAAGTACAGTAAAAGTGGATTGAAAGTGTATTCTTCAGCATGTGTGAAGGCTCCTGGACTTATCTTGGATGAACTAGCGTTCTGAGTTCAGATAGTTCAAAGGAACACTCAGTCATGGATCCTGCGCCCGAATACTGAACCAGGACAGTCCCAGGAGGGCTGCACCATGTCCTTTATCTGAATGTGTGGATAGATTCTAAGCAAAATAGTAACTTCTGTTGGACCTTGATGTTTAAAAATCTGTGCGTCCAGTCACACCAGTAAAAAGAATTTTCCCAATTCTGTGTCTCCTAAATCTTCAAGAAATGGTTCCCTTCAAAGGCCTGAAAGCACTACTCAGACTTACCATGCTTGCCACTTGGAGGACTAGTGGCTCACTCATTCCACTTCAAGCGTCACCAGCGAAGCACAAGACGTGTCTTTGTTCTAGATTAGAGGCATCCCAGCAATGGCCTCACCTCAGATCCTTAATTTGTCTTCTAAAAAGTAAGATTACGTGCATCTTTTTAAAAAGTCCAATTCTTTCATTTCCTGCTAAAAATAGGGTGACAGAGGGACCGTGGGATAAGCAGCTGGAGCGGAGCGAGTCGGTTGCTATAGTAACCAATGAGCCATTTAGCAGCGCTTGCCTTGGTTGTATCGTTGCTAGGCTTATTTTCTTCTCTGTAGCTGTGAGGGGAGAGGGGAAGAGAGGGGGCTGCAAAGCACCATACATGTCCAGGTTCCTCCTCCAAGCCCACTTCACCACCACCGCTATCTGCCAGTGATGTTCTTCTTTCTTTGGTTGGGTTGAGAGCTCCAAGCAAGACGGGGAATGAAAGAATACGTGCGTGCGTGCACCCGTGTGTACCGTGTAACTAGCATCCCTTCTGCATTTATTTTGCAAAAAAGTTAGCTGTTTTACTGAAACTTAAGGTTTTATTTTATTTAACTATGAAGACATACTATAGTTACCGCTTGGAAATGTCTTACACAAAATTTACCAGTGATTTGAAGCTTGGCTATTCAGGTCTCTTCATTATCCTGCTTCAGTGTGTCATCCCTGTATCGAAGCAGAACCACTTGTCAAGTAGTGCTCCCATTGATCTGAATGCCTGGTTATATGGATATTGTGGATACCCAACCAGGTTATTAATATTCTGCTGTATTTCACATAATTCTTTACCCAGCCATCTTTTCAAGAAACAGCAGCACAACACTGATGCAAAAATAGGAGAAGTGGCATCTTTCCTCTTTTCCTGTTCTTGCTACATTCATATAGTAGAAACTTTTTTTTGAGGTATCCTTCAATGAAACTGAAGTCTCTCTAATCGGGTAGTTTGAACTTTAAACTTTATTTATACAGCTTTTTGTTGGGGATGGCTGTGTGTGTGTGTGTGTGTGTGTGTGTGTGTGTGTGTGTAAAGTGCTGTCAAGTTGCAGCTGACTTACAGCGACCCCAGCAAGGGACTTTCAAGGCAAGGGAGAAGCAGAGGTGGTTTCCCATTGCCTTCCTCTGCAGTCTTCCTTAGAGGTCTCCCTTCCAAGTACTGCTGGGCTTCTGCAATCTGATGAGATTGAGCTATACTGTGCTGCCTTCCCTCCCAAAGAGCATCACTTCTGTGAAAAATATGAGGCTCCAGAGTCCCACAAGCAGTTTGTGGAATAGTCTGTTTCATTAGTGTAATAGAAATACTTTTTCATAACCTCATACTGGTTCATCAGACTTTGATGCTAAACTTGTTTTATATATAAAGAGAACCAATATATTCTTCAACAGGACAAAAATCCAAAATGTTATCACTTATGAAAGGAATAAAGAGCCAGTGAAGTTAGGAAACCCTGAACCAGTATCTGGTGGCAGTTTTGGAACTGATGTGGGATAGTAAGCTGAAGCCTAATCTCAACAAGACTGAAGTGTCACTGGTAGGTGGAAGGTCTGACACAAGATTTAAGGTGTCACATGTTCTGAATGGGGTTGCACTCCCCTTGGAGGAACAGGTCTGTAGTCTGGGGGTGCTCTTGGATCCAGGCCTTCTGCTGGATAAGCAGGTGGCAGCTGTGGCCAGGGGTGTCTTTTACCAGCTTCTACTGGTTAGCCAGCTGTGGCCTTTCTTGGACCAAAAATAGCTGGCCACTGTGGTGCATGCCCTGGTTACATCTAGACTACTACAATGTTCTCTACATGGGGTTGCCCTTGAGAAGTATTCAGAAACTGCAATTGGTACAGAACGCTGCAGCCAGAATGTTGACTGGAGTGGGTTGTAGGGACCATATTACTCCAGTCTTTGCCCACCGACACTGGATTCCAGTTTGCTTCCAGGCACAATTTAAGATAATGGTCTTGATCTTCAAAGCCCTATTTATTTCTGGGGACAATTCTAGGTGTTGGTCTTGACCTTCAAAGCCTTATATGTTTTGTTTGGCATTCCCTCAATGATCCCTCCTTCCTAATCAATGTTTTATGATTTGTATGTACTTCAACTGTTTTATATGTATTTTAACTATATTTTTAACTCTTTTAAAAGTTGTTTTAATGAGGCATGTTTGAGAGAGGGGTTTATTTTAATGGTTTTATAATGAATTTTGTCATGTATGTTTTAAATTGTTAGCCTTTGTAAGGGCCCTTGTAAGGGCAAAAAGGCAGGATATAAATTCTGTAAATAATAAATAAACAGTGATTACACGGTTAGCGTAGGAGAAGGAAGACTTGGGTTCAGATTCTAACTCTGCAGGGAAAGTCATTGGATGAACTTGGCCCAGTCACTCTCACAGGACTGAGAAGATAAATGAAGGTGGAGAGAACCATGTGTCCTACCCTGAACTCTCTGGAGGGAGAACAGGATAAAAACGTGATAGATATAGTGACGCCCACATGGAAACTTGAAACATTTTGTTAATTGGCAGAGCGGATGGCAGCAGCTTCTGTGTTCAGCTAGCACAGTCTCTCACCATCATGATCAGCATGAAAAACACTCAAACCGTTCTTACATTTTTTTTTTTTTGTGGCTGGTTTTCCACATGCTCACTTTCCAACATTTTCATATTAAACTGCGAGGTCATTGGTTTGTCTAGCTCAGTATTATCCATTTTAACCTACAGCAGCTCTTTAAGGACACAGAGCTTTCCCCCAGTCATGCTACTGGAGATCCTTTCCACTGGAGATAACAAACATTTAATCTGGGATGGTTGATACATAAAGTGCCTGCACTACCAATGAGCTACAGTACTTCCCTGAAAGTTTTGAGAGACAGAATGCATTTCTTTCCAGTTCTTGGACTCCTGTCAGGGTTCAAGCCCACAACAAGTCTTATCTTGTGTTGAGCAGGTTATAGGATGGGGATTCAGTCTGTACACCACAATTACTTGCGCATGCCACCATGCAGAGAACATATTATATTCATGATCAGGACATGGATTATTTCAGCATGCCATTTCAGTGTTCAAAAATGTGTTTGACACATTTGTAAAAAATCACTACCAATATTTCTGTGCATCTTTGCTGCATACAGTATTTTTCTGTATGTGATAAGACAAGTGTTTTGAAAATCTTCATAACAGGTTAAGAAAATTTCCTATGCAGTAGCCTAGAAACTTCGGTATTTTAAAGTCTCATTTGAGAAATTCTTTTATTTTTTGCAGATGAAGATATGGATGAATTTTCATGAATATGTACTGAATATGATGAAGTCTTCATGCTGCACAATAGCCACTGATGAAGATTGGAGTCGATAGACACCCAGCAATTTTCATTGGACAAAGATGACTTCTAAGATTGATTGAACTTGGGGTTGTGGATAGTTTATAATTATTGCCTCAAAGATTTATCATGTTTAGAATTTTTATTGAATGTATAAGTTTTGGTTTCAACTTTATATGATATTGTATGTATTATTAGATCAATTACTTGTGATCATAGTGTTGAGTTTTTGGACTGTATTTTCAGTTTTTAAGAGGTTTGTTAGGATATATACCCAGTGATTGCCAGAAGTAAGCCCACCAGCAGAATATATGAATTGCCTCTCAATTTCTATGTTCCAAAGTAGCAAGTTGACTCTGAGGATAGTTATTAATGTTGCTGCCATAGTACTTCACAGAGTAGTCCCATCAAAGTCATCAAGAAAACTTCAGATTAAGTGGTAGAGGATCACTGGCTGGAAAGCAGCCTCTTAGCTTGATGCTTTTATGCTAAATTGGGTATAGGGTACATGTCAAAAGGGTAAGAACAGGGTTGTGCAACGGTAATCCCTGTTTGGCTTATGCTGCTTTTACACCTGCCATAATTTGTGGTATGGATAAGAGAGGCAGACATGGGACCACATTGGATGGAGGGCTACAGATGTGTGCTTAATGGACATTATCCCTCTTCAAAACTGCTGCCTGTAATGGCTTCATACATTTTGTCCTGTATGAAAAGCAATGACCTGCCTGTTCACTTAAGAATGCCGATTACTAGGTGGACCTTGGCGCCAGTCAAGAACAACCTTCAGTTGCTGATAACTTGAGCCTGACTGACCTTGAGGTTTATCTCTCTGTCCCATCCTCCAGTGGCCCTGATTGATTCCACCAGGATGCAAGTTCTTCATCAGCCTTATTAACAGCAACTGCTTAAACCAGATGAATAATTACAAAGCAACTGAAATGCGCTCTTTGGCAGTGCTTTATGACCTTGGTTTTGTCAGGTAATTGAATGATATACACAGACCAGATGGGATAAAGTAAGAGCAAAACCAAAGTGTGTCTCAAAGTACAAATATGTCTTGATTATTGTTTTTTTCTTGGCACAATTGGTTAACAGTTCAACTGACCTTCAAACAAATTAATTTACATCTGGGCTACTGAATAGTGTTTTGTTGTTGTTGTTGTTGAGTGACTCGAAGATGCAAATGTCCACCATTTCCAGAACTGTTGTACGGAAAGGCTTTGGGTTGGATGCATTTCTCAAGTAGGATCTTTTCAAATTTGATGAAGGAAATCAGTTCGTAAAACATGTCTTGAAAATTTGTTGCATTCCTCATCCTAAACATACTTACTCAGAAGGAAATCTTATTGGGCTTAATGTGTTACTTCTTGGGAAGTATGCTCAGGACTGGAGCCCTAGAACAACTTTTGGTAATGCATTCTGCCCAGCCTCCCATATGTGGGACTGTAAAGGACCCTTCAAAGAACAGCAGCTACATTAAGCACAATCCTTTCCCCTTAGATTATCTGGGAATATTCATGACGGCAGCACCAACTGCGCTACATAAAATATCTGAACTTCCATCTGCATGGCAAATGGGCTTATCAAGGGACTCAAGGCATTTATGAAACTATCGCTGGTATTGTCCTGGGAGTGTGTGCAAGTTTTCTGTGAATACAACCCCTGATTAAATCTGGATGCTTCTTTTTCTCAAAGTCTGGGGAAACTGCATCAGATCTGTGTTGGGAGCTTCAGTACATGATACTATGATAACGTTTAATCATTATTTCTTGATCTTTTCGTTAAGAGGCTTTTTATGCATGTGGGTGCCTTGCATTGAGGACAGATTGCTGCTTGACTCTACAGTAATTATCATTGCGACGACTGTTGAAGAGGGACAAGCGGTAAGTGGCAAGCAAAGTGGACATAGAACTGCCTGTGGCATATTATCTCAGTTGAAACAGCAGAATGTCAATTGGACTGTTATATTCACCATGTGGTCTGATGTAGGACTGAGTGGTGGTGCTGAATCTGGTACTGTCGACCAGGGTTATTTGCTGTCCCCACCTCTTTGCTCCAATAGGGCTTGTCGTTTTTCTGTAGCAATGTTGATGTAAACTATCACAACAATCTGTGCAGGGAGAAATACAGGCTTAAAAGATCAGGGCCCCAGGAACAGAGGAAGAACACGTGTGCTTCTCATTGCCTTCCAGCCTGTGCACATCTCATGGAAGGAAATAATCTTTAGGATGGGAAAACAGAATCTTACATCACCAGCTTGTGGCTATGAGGAAGAGATGCTGAACACATTGAATGTCAACAACAGATGGATGTTCTGCAGTGATGGTACAAGAAAATTGATGGTTCTCTGTATAAATCACCCCTCCAATGTGAGGGATAAAGTTTGTTAAAAATTATTTACTCCTTCTTTCCCACCAGTAGTAACCCTGCTTCTCCTGCTTCTTTTTAGTGGGTATCTTTTCCACTTTTCCAGCTTCCCAGTAGCCTGACAACTACTCCTGTGAACAACTCTGCTGCCCCTGCAGCAAAGAAACAGGCTGGCAGACTGTCCCCTGGTGACTTCCCTTCTTTTCATGCTGTTGCTTTGGTTTAGTTTTGGTCCTAACCTAATAATCTGACATGAGCCTGTTCATCCATGGTACTTGCTGTTTGGAACCAGTGGTCAAGAATAGCCTTCAGGATAAAGAGGACATGTTAAAAGGGCATATTAATAGGATGGATGTACTTTGCAAACTTGAAATTCAACATCAAAAAAACTAAGATCATGGCATCCAGCCCCACCACTTCTTGGCAAATGGAAGGGGAATTCATGGAAGCAGTGACAGACTTCATGTTCCTGCGATCCAAGATCACTGCAGATGGTGACTGCAGCCATGAAATTAAAAAATGCCTGCTCCTTGGGAAGAAAGCTATGACAAATGTAGACAGCATAATAAAAAGTAGAGACATCACCCTGCCAACAAAAGTCTGTATAGTCAAAACGATGGTATTTGCAGTAGTAATGTATGGCTGTGAGAGTTGGCCTCTAAGGAAGGCTGAGCGTCGAAGAATAGATGCATTTGAATTATGGTGCTGGAGAAGGCTCTTGAGAGTCCCTTGGACTGCAAGGAGATCAAATCAGTCAGTCCTAAAGGAAATCAACCCTGACTTGTTCCCTGGAAGGCCAGATACTGTAGCTGAAGCTCAAATACTTTGGCCACCAAATGAGAAGGGAGCATCACTGGAGAAGACCCTGATGCTGGGGAAGATTGAAGGTAAAAGAAAAAGGGGACAGCAAAGGATGAGATGGTTAGACAGTGTTATTGATGCAACAAACATGAAATTGACTAACTGCTGCTAAATCTGTTGTGGCCCCCAACAGATTAACTGGTAGCTGGTTCTAAGGACACAGGAAAAGCCCTGCTGGACTAGACCAAGGGTCTACCTAGTCTAGCAGCCTGTGTCCCACCACAACCACTCAGGTGCTCCCAGGAAGTCAAGAAGAAAGACATGAAGGCAACTGTCCTCCCACATTGCTTGCTCGCATAACCAATATTTATTTATTTATTTATTTCGTGAGATTTATATCCCGCCCTCCTCGCCAATGGCGGGCTCAGTGTATTTGCAGATACACTGCCTCTGAACAGAAGTTCATTAATTCTAATGACCAATAGCCAGTAATGGGGCCTCAGCAGTCATCATCACTACATCTTGCTGCAGAAAATTTTGTATGTGATTTGTGAAGAACTTCTGTCTGTCCTGAAACTACCACCCACTGACATAATTTTAGGTAACTTTTTTCCTAATCTAAAGAGCCCCAAACACTTCAGCCTTACTGCATATGGAAGGTACATTGATCTCTTCTTGATAATTTTGGCTGTCCTTTTCTACTCTTTTCCACAGCATGGGTTCATATGGAAATATTATTATACTGGTTGTTTTTATTTTCCATCCACTAATCTATAATCAAATCTCCCAACCTGTATTTTGGTCTTTTTTTAAAAAAACCACCCAGTGTGTGTTGGGGGGAGTGTCTGGATTTGGGGCCATGGTGTTGGGGCACGGAGGGGTCTATCTTCCCCCCCACCAAGCTGTGATGTGCCTTAACAAAAATCTCCCCCCTCATTAACTATGAGTAGTAGAAGAGTTGATTTTTATACCCTGCTTTTCTCTATCCTAAGGAGTCTCACAGCAGCTTACAATCACTTTCCCTTCCTCTCCCCACAACATGGACCTTATGAGGTAGTTGGGGCTGAGAGAGAGTTCTGAGAGAGCTGTGACTGACCCAAGATTACCCAGCAGGCTTCATGTGGAAGAGGAATGGGAAATCAAACCCAGTTCTCCAGATTAGAGTCCTCCACTCTTAGCCACCACACCACGCTGGCTCACACTAGTAGCCCCATTAGGAGAAAAAGACAGACATATTATACATGTTACCCTCCCCAAAATAGCTGATAACAGCCCAGGGCAGGGGGGAAAGTGATTTCTGCTGGGAAAATTGCATAGGGAAAAAAATTAATCCCCTCTGCCCCTGCACAACAGCAACAATCTAAATAGCTTCCCACTGATGGCTCTTTAAGAATAAACTATATGATGGGATATCTGATCATGGATCCCTGACGTGAAAAGAGTAAGGCCGAAGACAGACTCGGCTTCTGCCGCGCCTCTGCGGCGCGGCAGAATGGGGCGGGGGGAATTTCCCCCGTGGCGCGGCATCCGCACTCCGCCGGAAGGAAGCTGCCCGCAGCGTTCAGACTGCGGGCGGCTTCCTGAAGCGGCGGGCGGATGCCGCATGGCTGCCCCTGCCCCCGCGCGTTTACAACCGCTCTGGTGGGTGGAACGCGCGCGCGGGGCACACTGCAGCAGCCGAGCACCCCTTTAAAGTGGTGCTCGGCTGTTGCGGAAGGAGCGCGGCGCCGGACGTGATGTGTCCGGGCCGCCTCCTGGGTGCAGATACGGCCGTCTGAACGGCCGCTCTGCTTCCGCTTCTGAAGCAGAGGCAGAGCGGCCAAGACGGCCAATCTGTCTTCGGCCTAAATTGACACTAACTTACGTTGCCAGATATCCTCCCACTCCAGTGGAAAAGCCATTTGAGTTGGTGAAAGGCTTCTTAGGCTGGAGGAAGGCTTCACAATTTGTTGAGAAGTGTAGTAGGACACATTCTCTTGAATTACAATTGCCACTTTTGTTACCCAAGTACCCATTTTCGAAAGACCTTTTTGTCACTCTTCATGGGTCCACTTGAGTTCTAGTGTCTAGAATAAACTGGGGTGTCATCTACAAATTTAGATGATGCACTGTTCCATGCTGACTTTAGATCATTTAGGAATAAGTGAAATCACACAGGCAGATCCCTAGTACAGATCCCTTGCTTACTTCTTCTCACTGTTACAACTTTCCATATATTCCTTACCTCTGGCTCCAGCTTTTAGCCATGATCCATTAATGGGCCTGTTCACTGTGACTGCTAAACTGACTAAGCAGCCTTTATTGAGTGACTTTGTCGAACAGTTATTTGTTGGACGCTCTTGTTGATTTTTTCCTTTCCCCTTCCTCATTGCTAGAGCCACCTTCTGTATTGCTGTACCTTGGTTTTAGGATGCTGCTACTGGTCTCTTCAAATATTCAAATGCTGCTGTATGTCTTGCTGGTTTTAAAATTGTTGCTAATTGATATATTTTATTGTTTCAACAGTTTTGGAAGCTGCCCCAGGAAATGACTTAGGGTTTAAATTCATCCGTTAAAAAAAAATCTGACAGGGGAATCTAATCAGATTCAGGGACTCCTGAAGCACGATGAACATCCTGCGGGGTTAACCAGTCCTGTGCAGGAGAAGACCTGATAAAAATGTTTTGAATCATTATGTGTGATATTAATGCACAAACCTTTTGCACTGCCTGTATAGGAGATTCATCACAGTTGAAGAAGTCCTTAGGCTCTTGCAAACTTCATGAAAGGAAAATTAAAGATTCTCATCATACCTAAGAACAAGATGTATTTACTGAACTATAAAATCTTCGACGTGGTCTCTGTGCTTCACACTCATGGGTTACTGCACCTGCGCTGGAATCCATCGGTATGTAGAAAGCTCTAACGGATTTTCGCGCCCAGCAACACCGGGCATGCGCAGGAGCCCGACCGCGCATGCCCAGAGGAGCGGGCGCGGGAATCCCACCAGTTCTCTTCTGACCGCCGCGCTGTTCACAGCTTCGTCCGTCAGCTCCGTGTGGAAAGTTCTTCTTCGTTCTTCTTCGTATTCGCCTTCCTTTCCTTCCTTCTAGCTCTATCTAAAACAAAACAACAAAACAAACAAAAAAAAGTGTTATATCTTTGGTTGTTTTTTTTTCTGGGTGCGGGCTTTGCTTTCTCTGCCTTCGGGCCCCCCCTACCCCCCCTACCCCCCCTCCTCTTCTCCTTCCCGCTTTTGGGCTCCTGTATGGCTCAAAAGTGGGGTTGCTTTAAGAGGTGCGTGAAGTGTGGGAGCAAACTCGCTGCCCCTGACGGCCATTCGCTGTGCATCCTCTGCTTGGGTGAAACACACCGTCCTGACTCGTGCCCCCATTGCGCGAGGTTCAGCAACCAGACCCGCAAAAACAGAGCTGCCAGATTGAAGGTCGCCTTGTTAGAGTCAGCGCTCCTCCCATCCCCATCAAAAGACAAGCAGTCAATAAGCACCTCAGCTCCAATAGACCTGCCATCGACTTCGACATCGATGATTCCATCCCGGCCCGTCACCGATAGGTCATCGGCATCGAGACCGGCGTCGGACACCACCCCTTCGGGATCTAAGCGCCCGGCTCTTTCGCAGTCTGCGGCGTCGACCCTGTTAAAGAAAAAGAAAAAGGACAAGTCCCTTAAAAAGCACAAGGATGCTTCTGGGCCTGCACGGAAACCACCTAAGAAGGCATCCGTGCCTCCGGTTTCGCTGCCCTTGGAGCCCTTGACAACTGTTCATGCTCCACCGGCCGTGCCGTCTACGTCAATGGAGATACCGACGATCCATCTCCTCGACTCACCTATCCATCAGGTTGGAACAGAGTTACCAGACGCCATCCTGGAAACGCAAAGATTTACCGAGACGGAGCGCCGTAGCTTAGATCGACGTTGATCACGCTCCATTTCGAGATCCCCCTTGTCTGCTCGGTCCTTCTCTCCCGAACCTAGCGACCCCGAGTGCCCGACCAACCAGTCAGTCAACCCCGAGCGTCCTCCTTTTTGTCATTGTTACCAACGAGACTACAGATCCCGGTCTCCACGATACAGGTCGCCGCATCGTCATCAACCTTCTCGGCACCGATCCCCTGCTCCATCTCGATGGGATCTCCCTCCACAACCTGCCCCTTGGGATCGACATCACTCCTACTATATCGATACCCATGCCGGCGCATCGAGACCATGGTCTCCACCGCCGTCTCAGGATTGGGACCGGTACGTCGCCAGATCGAGATTGCACCACGACTTGCCGCCGCCCACCTGGACCAGGCCATGTTCATACCGGCCTGCTGACCCTCCTCAATCGTCCCATCAGCTACTGCCGCCTCAGATCCCGCCGCAACCTCTACCCTCTCAGGCACCGATACCGACTCCGGCTCCTACTACGTCGATACCGATCTCGGTACCGCCGCCACCACCTCCGACACCGGTTCATCCTCTGGACCCGCCTGCATCTTCCTTGTCCCAGGAGGACAGTGACGATGATGACTCTGATCAGGGCTCACCTTCTTGTCCTTCCCCTAACCCAGATGTCTCCGACAACCTCCCCATCTCACCTTCCGAGGACATGTCCTCCTACGGGGAGCTGGTGAAGCGCATGGCTCTTTCTCTCGGCTTGTCCATCCTTCAACCCAAGCCTGCCATTGACGACCCTGTCTATGACATCGTGCAGGCTGACACCTCCACCGCGGTCGCCCTTCCGATGTCAGCGGTCCTGCTACAAGCTGCCAAAGCGCCTTGGGATAAACCCGCGTCTAACCAAGTGTCGTCCAGGCGGCTCGACCACATGTACCGCATTCAGGAAGCGGGAGCGGAGTTCCTTACCTCCCACCCAAAACCAAACTCACTGGTCGTTAACTCCTCGACCAAGGCTAGACGGTCCCTTTCTACCCCCTCCGACAAGGAAGGCAGAAAGCTTGATTCATTCGGCCGTCGCTTCTACTCTGTGGGTGCGCTTAGTGTTAAAACGGCCAACTACCTAGCGTGTATGGACCGTTACAATTATGCGCTATGGGAACAACTCTCCGCAGCTTTGGCCCACCTCCCGGAGGAACATAGACTCGCAGCCTGTCGTATTCAGAAGGAGGGATTACTCCTGTCTAAGCAGCAGCTTAATACCTCTAAGCACGCGTTAGACACCTTTTCTAAAACTATGACATCAGGCATTGCATTACGATGTCACTCCTGGCTCAGGTCCACCTCCCTCCAGCAAGACACCAGGTCATATATTGAAGACCTACCCTTTGATGGCCTCGGTCTCTTTCACTCCTCCACTGACACTGCTCTTCAAGAATTAGACAAGAGCATTAAAGCCTCCAGAACTCTGGGTGTTTCTTCAGCTTCTAGACCATACAAGCCAAGGTCATGGACCAGACCATGGTCCTGTCGCTCTTCCTCAAGGAGCTCTCCTGACCGTACCTGGCGACCGCACTCCTCACCGGCTCAACAGCGCACTCCCTACACTCAGAAGCAGCGTTTCCCTGCACAACAGTCTAACCGCCCTAAACAACCCCGCCAGCAGAAGCAGGGTCTTTGACTGGGTACCTTCCAACCAACCGCGCCTGGCGCCCCACCTTCCGGCCTGGCGCCTGATCACAACAGACTCTTGGGTCCTCGCCATTGTCACCAGAGGATACCTCATCGAGTTTATCCAGATACCCTCAGCACCAGTGTTCGTCTCCACTCCCCCTTCCGCCCCTCTTCTCCAGGAGGTCGACACCCTCCTCCGCAAAGATGCCATAGAACCCGTTCCTCTGCAGTTCCATCGCACAGGTTTTTACTCAAGGTATTTTGCGGTACCAAAACAAGATGGCGGAACCAGACCTATTCTGGATCTCCGGGACTTAAACCGTTTCATAGAATATCGTCGTTTTCGGATGGTGACCCTGCCTTCTATCCTACCGCTCATCCGCAGGAATGCCTGGATGGCCACGCTCGACCTCCAGGATGCATACTTTCACGTCTCCATCTGCCCTCCCCACCGCAGGTTTCTCCGATTTGCGATAGGGCCCCATCACTTCCAGTACAAGGCCCTTCCATTCGGCCTTTCTACCGCCCCCAGGGTCTTCTCGAAGATCATGATTGTCGTAGTCGCTTTCCTTCGCCTCCAAGGCTTCTCCCTTTTCCTGTACATTGACGACTGGCTTCTGGTTGCCAACTCCAGGCCAGCCCTCCTCGACGCCATATCCGCAACGCAATCTCTTCTCTTGGATTTAGGGCTCCGCATCAATCTAGAGAAGTCACACCTCACACCATCCCAGCGAGTCCGCTACATCGGAGCAGAACTCGACTCCAAACTGCTTACGGCCTTCCTCCCTTGGGACAGAGCCCGACCAATAATAGCCCTGGCCGCTCAGGTCCGCTCCCAGCAGCACTCTACGGCTCTCACCATCCAAAGACTGCTGGGCTTCATGGCCGCTACAACATCCGTCATTCCATTCGCCAGACTGCGCATGAGAACCCTCCAGCTCTGGTTCCTGCGCTATTTTCGGCCATCGCGTCACCCACAGGACTGGCTGATGTCACCCACTGCCGAAGTCAGGGACTCCCTCGGATGGTGGACAGCCCCCGCCCAGCTACTGCAAGGGGCTCCATTCCATATCCCAGCACCCAGGCTAACTCTCACGACCGATGCTTCCAACTGGGGCTGGGGAGCCCACCTCCAAGACATGACAACAGGTGCCCCTTGGGACACATCCCTGTCGTCCAACCATATAAATTACCTAGAACTGCTGGCCATAGTCTACGCGCTCCGTGCCTTCCTACCCACCGTGAGAGGCACTTGCATTGCAGTCCTGTCGGACAATACTACAGCCGTCAGCTACATCAACAGACAGGGTGGCAACGTGTCCCATCATCTCTGTCAGCTGGCAGTCAACCTCTGGGAGTGGTGCATAGCCAACGCCATCTACCTGCGGGCAACGCACATCCCAGGAACCCTCAACACACAAGCAGACCTGCTCAGCCGGGGCCAAGCACGGATGCACGACTGGGAACTTCGCGATGTTTACCTACAACCAGTCTTCCAAACATGGGGTGCCCCTCAAGTGGATGTTTTTGCCACCAGGCACAACTCCAAGTGCGACAGATTCTGTGCCATAGGAGGACGAGACCCTCTCTCTCTCGCAGACGGTCTCCTTCATCCCTGGGACAAGGAATTCCTGTACCTCTTCCCACCCTTTCCGCTCCTGATGTGCATTGTCCACAAGATCCTACAAGATCGGGCGAACTGCATTCTCGTTTCCCCTTGGTGGCCTCGCCAATCCTGGTTCCCCATACTTCTATCCCTGTCTCACAGACAGTTCCATCACTTCCCAGCCCAACCAGACCTGCTGAGTGTCGGCGATCCTCCCCTGCTTCACCACGACATCCCGCGACTGAAGCTCACGGCTTGGCGGATCTTCCCTCCAGCTTCTCTCAACGAGTAGCCAACGTGCTCTTAAACTCCCGCAAGGAGGCCACTAGGAGATCATACGCCTACAAATGGTCGCGTTTTGCTCCTTCGTGGCAGTAAACTCCATCTCTCCATCTTCAGCAGGATTACCCAGAATCTTTGAATTCTTACATACTCTAGCTGACGCCGGCCTGACCCACTCCTCCCTCAGGGTGTACCTTGCTGCCATTTCAGCATTCCATAACCGTATTGACAACTGCTCGGTTTTCGCACACCCGTTATCGAAGCGCTTCCTGAAGGGCCTTCTACACCTTTACCCCCCATGCAGAACGCCGGCACAGCCATGGGACCTTCCCCTCGTCTTACGCGCACTCACGCGGAAACCCTTTGAGCCACTCGCCACCTGTGCCCCGCATCTTCTGGCCTGGAAGATGGCATTTCTCGTTGCCATCACGTCCGCCAGATGAGTAGGTGAAATCCTGGCCTTCCAGCATGACTCACCTTACCTCTCATTTTTACCGGACGCCGTTAGGCTGTTACCAGACGTCTCATTCCTGCCCAAGGTAATTTCAGCCTTCCACCTACATGCCGAAACTATCTTGCCTGACTTTTATCCGAACTATACCTCTCCGGAGGAAAGGCTTCTCCATACGCTAGATGTTAAAAGAGCCCTCCTCTTTTACCTAGCCCGGACCAAATCGTCTCGCAAGACCCCGAGACTTTTCGTGGCATACGCACATAGCAGATTGGGCTCCCCTATCACAGCTCAGAGACTTTCAAAGTGGATAGTAGCCCTCATTTCTCTCTGCTATCAGTTGTCACATACTCCTCTCCCGGCCCAGGTCCATGCCCACTCTACCAGGGCCATCGCGACCTCCACCGCGTTTCTCAAGGGTGCTTCCCTCACTGACATTTGCAACGCGGCTTCATGGGCCACACCGACTACTTTCATGAGGCACTACGCCCTGGACACCCGGGCTGCTGATCGTTCCTCCCTGGGTCGCCTGGTTCTCTCCTCTGCCTCCAAGTGACAGCCTGCCTGCACCCACCTCCAGGTAGGACACTGCTCGCTACTCTCCCATGAGTGTGAAGCACAGAGACCACGTCGAAGACAAACAGGTTTCCTACCTGTAACTGATGATCTTCGAGTGGTCATCTGTGCATTCACACTACCCACCCGCCTTCCCCTCTGCTGCCAGGCTTTCTCTCTCCTGCTTGGTCGCAGCGGTCAGAAGGAACTGGTGGGATTCCCGCGCCCGCTCCTCTGGGCATGCGCGGTCGGGCTCCCGTGCATGCCCGGTGTTGCTGGGCGCGAAAATCCATTAGAGCTTTCTACATACCGATGGATTCCAGCACAGGCGCAGTAACCCATGAGTGTGAATGCACAGATGACCACTCGAAGATCATCAGTTACAGGTAGGAAACCTGTTTTTTTCATGGATTTGAGTCCACTTCAACAGATGCATGAAGAGAGTTGACAGTCAGCGTGATTTTTATACACAGAGGAGGGATAAGGTTGCCAAAGGGCTAGGGGGAAAATGTTCTGTCACTTAGAGGCTTTTAATATGCAGAAATGCACAGTTAAAGCTTTTCATAGCATGGTATATATCAAGTGATCAAAGGGACACTAAAGGGACCAGCTTAAAAGGTGGTAGCCTAAGCAGGGGTGGAATTCAAGGTGAACCTGGGCAGGTCCTGGCATACCCAGTGAGTTCAAGGGTCAGCCCATCCTGCCTAATAATCATTATCTTGGAATATTATTTAACCTCTTAGTTGTGTTAGGTTAACAGAAGACAATACAAATATTTAAAAAATTAAATATCTTTTTTTTTTCATTTTATTTTGATAGATTAAAATACCATTGCACACACCATTAGTCAACTAAGTTATTGGCTCTACACATGTCTCTAGTTCTTTTTTGTATTTGTAGAGCTTAGTGCTAGACTAGATTACCATAGTTATGTCAATAGCAGTGGCTTCATCTGCAGGGGTCTACTTTCTTCTTTTTAGAATTCCACCCCTGGCACACAGAGAGGAAAGAAAAACATTGTCAACAATGGTTTAAAATGCCAGGCTTGTGGCATGTCTATGCTAAACTGAAAAGTATATGGATAAGCACAGTAATCATTCATAGCAACTGCAACTAGTGATAAGATAGATAAAGGTTTCCCTTGCTCGAAAGCCAGTTGAATCCAACTCTTGGGGATGGTGCTCATCTCCGTTTCCAAGCCGAAGAGCCAGCATTGTCCAAAGACTTTTTCCATGGCCATGTGGTTGGCATGACTATTTATTTATTTATTTATTTCTGGGATTTATATCCCGCCCTCCCCGTCAAACGGCGGCTCGTACGGAATGCTGTTACCTCCCCACCAAAGTGGTACCTATTTATCTGCTTGCAATTTCTTGCTTTCAGACTGCTAGGGTGGCAGGAGCTGGGGCCAGAGACGGGAGCTCACTCCATCACGCTGCACTCTGGTCTCGAACTACTGAGCTACCAACTTTCTGGTCTGCATCGCAGCATCTTAACCTCTGAGTCACCACAGCCCCCAACTAGTGATACAGGCTCCTTAATTATGATAAGCAGTAAATGTGTACTGAGAAACTATTCAGACCTGTTCCGCTCCTGGCTAATACTGTCAAACCTATTGAATTCGAATTCAACCATTTCCCATTAGATTCTCTGCTCTCTGAAGTGTCTTTATTGAAGAATGCTCACTTTCAGGCCTGCAACAGAGTTTTCTGGGTCACTGAAAGGTTCTCCTGTCAGTTTTTGAGTGTTACTACTGTTTATTCCTTTGTGTCGTGACTGTCTTATGTACACTACAAAAAGGACACTGTTTATAGATGATAGCATGTATCACATTGGACCAGTAGGTGAATAAACTCCTGATGGTATAGCTACTATTGTGATCTGTTCAATGGGACATGACTGTAATAGAATTCAACTACAGGTTTGATAGTATTAGCCAGAATCTGAACATATCTGAACATTTTCTTGGTAGCTGTGTATTGCTTAGCGTGATTAAGGAATCTGTGTCATCAACATCTACAGTTACTGTGCTCATCCATATACCTTTGAGTTTTACATAGAAATGTCACGAGCAAGATCTTTTAATCCCACTTTTCACTATGCTCACATTCCCCCCCCCCCACTGTGCATATCGAAAGGTTTCTGACTGAGAAGTCATTTCATGTACACTGACAAGGAGGGCTCAGCCCATCAAAGCTAATGCTGCACTGCATGTGCTCTAGTCTAGTCTTTAAGGTGTTCCTAGTTTTTTCTTGTTGCATCAGACGAACATAGTTCTGCCCCACTGGAACGTAGCAATTTATGTGTTTATGGTGCCATAAGATTCCTTTTTTGGTTTTTACTGGAACAAAGTAACATGATAAGCCTTCTGGAATTCCTAGAAGGAGTTTGACGATTTTTGAAAATCCTCAAAAATTAACTCTTTGCATCCCTCTATTGTGCACACTTGGGGTTTTTGAATATAAATGCCACGGCTACCAGGAGTGGGAGATGTGGGTGTTGCAACACCACAGAGAATCCTCAGCAAGCTTTTCCATGGTGGAAGAAATGCTCAAGTTTTATTTTTATTTTTCTAGAAATAAGTTTCAGCTCACAGTTTTGGTGAAATTTAGTTTTGAACTGTCTCAGCACCTAAGGAAATCCTTGTGAGAAATGAAGGGCCATTTCTGGTATGACTTTTCTCTCTATCCCCTTTTCAGGAAAAGTAATTTATTGGGGACTTTATGTCCAGGTCATTCATCTTCAGCTGTCTCCTCCTCCTGCAACAGTGTGATTGACCTCACTGATAAATATAAAAACTGGAAAAGGGTACACGTACATGTAATAAACGGGAGGGACACATATGCATGCAACAGGAAGCACAGACGAAAATGTTGGTAGGTAAGCAGATGTACAGTATTTTACTATTTAATATGATAAATGCTCAGCTGTCAGCCATTTTTTATTATGTGCAGTCCAGATGTCTTCCCCTAAGGTTGCAGGGATATCGCATTTTCCCTGCAGTGACTGCTCTATATGTTTGTTTTTGTGACAGTGCTACTTACTGGAAGACTTTCTTCCTTCAACTGTTGCATTTATTGCTCTTGTGACTGCAGTGTGGAAGGTGGGCTGTGGAAGTGCCGGGGCACCTGTTGACTGTTTTGATTGGGCTAGTAACAGACACCACCTTCCCAATGACCAGGCTGGTTTGTGAACATGATTACCACAATTACTTTCTTAGTTTACATTCTTTAAAATGTCCTCAACAGTTATGAGCTCCCCTGCTGTGCTACTGTGATCTTCCATTGTTTTTTTTTTTAACTGTCTGGTCATAGCTTGAAAGATCTCTCCCCCCCCCCCCCCCCCAATATTGCATCTGAATAGTTCTGGATAACTTGAAAGCTTTCTTGCTCTACTGAGTTATTTTCATTGGTCTTGATAAAAGGTGTAACATTGCTTTTGTTTTATTTTTAATTTATTTTTAAGTTCACAAAGCAGGAGGTATAGCCTCCCCCTCCTGAGTTTCAGGAACTTTTCATCATTGCTTTAAAATTGCTGCAAATAAAATTTCTTTGCCCCTGCAAAGCCCACAGCCTTGTTGAAAAAAAAATCACAGACATTCTCCCTGGATTGGGGCTCCCCCCCATCCACTACATGGGGACAAGGTGTCTCAGTGCTGTTCCTGGAATGCTTGATTTGGGAATGGTGTGAATGGAATAGAAGCAATTGTCACCAACCCTCTGGAAAAATCCTAAAAGGCAGTTCTTCACCATTTTTTGTGTTTTCCTTTTGTTGCATACTGGGTTCGATGCATGGAGAAGCAGGACAACAGCGTGATGATCAGCACATAGTTTATTCATACACAACAACACAAACTATGGGCCGAAGTGGCCAACTATATACAGCCCCCTGAGTCACACGCACAGTCCTATTGGAGGGTTTGAATTTCCTACCAAAGTCCCTATTGGTGCATACTAGGAGGTCCAGGATCCTTGGCCCCTATTGTTTCCTGGAGCCAAGCTAGGACTGCATGTTGCTGGCGCCTGGTGGGGGTCAGCGGACATAGCACCTTTTCTTGCCGAATAACTCTTTTTTGGTACTAGCATTTGTTTTCAATGTTGGAGTGAGTGACTCAGTATGCCTGGACATTTGGGGGTGCTACGTCACTCTAAGTGTGCATAGGTGGGATGCCTCTTTGTCTTAACCTGGGAACTGCCCTCTGACTGCTCCTCTCTCCCCCTCGCTCCTCCCCCTCTCTGTTCGCATAGCCTTCCACGGAGACATATGTCTCTGCAGGTCTCGCCTGTAGATACAGTGCCCTCATACTCACGTACATGAGATGCCGGATTAGTTGGCCATTTGTGATAGAGAAAGTACTCTTTGGATTAGGCATCTCTCTCTCCTTTCGACTGCAACCTGAATGTGAACTGGATCTAATTGAATAAACGTAAGTTTACCTTTTTTGCAATATACTTCTTGGGAGATCTGTTTACTGTGCTCAGTATCATGCTCCGATCACTGTGCAAACTCTACTGTATTAACCAAATGTCCCAAAAGTCAACTAAATAGTCAGCTGGAAACTTTTGTTTAGGACTCGACAAATATTTGAGAGAAGTTAGAGGTGGCTGAAGACACTGCAGTGCCTGTGGAGGAAGCCCCAAATGGCACCAACCTTCTTGTTCATTGACAGGGGTTCTCCTGCACAGACCCCTCTGACCTGAGCAGAAGCTCTGTGAGTAGTTCTGTTGAGCTGCTCTTGTCCAGTCCAGCGGCACCTGTGCAGGAGAGCCAGCAGTCATCACACTAGGACCTGGGAGACCCCAGTCTGTCTCCCCCCCGCATTCTGCCACAGAAGCTCCCCTGGGTGACCTTTGGCCACCAGTCACACCCTCTTGGCCTAACCTGGGGCAGAGGTTTGTTGTTGGGAAGATAAAATGGAGGCAAGGAGAATGATGTTGTAAGTTAAAAGCATTCCCACTGGGGGGAGCAGGATGTGAAGATTTAAATAAATAAATAAGAACTTCCTGATGGAGACTGCCCATGGTTCAGAGCTGTGTGTTTCCTGTTCTGCCACCCTTAACGGTGTGCAAAACCCACTTCTGAGACGGCCACTCTGCCTTAAGATGAGGCCTCCTCTTAACTGAGATAAATGGTCTGTGATTCTCCTCTGCTGCTTACGGAGATGGCTGGCATAGAGCTTCTGGTGCTGCATAGAAAGGAACTGAATCGGAGAACAGTCGTCAGCCCAGTAATTGTGAGCTGTGCTGTCCAGGAGTCTGGTGAGAGAGCGAGAGTGCCAGCTTCCTCTCCCTCGCACTGGAAATATGTGTGCGTGTGTGTATCTATAAATGTATACATGAGAGATCCCTCCAGCTTGTCGCCAGCACAAAAGAGGGAGGGGGAGCGCTTATCTTATTGTCATTGCCAATGGGAGAGGAGTCCATTACTAAAGGGTGTCGGTGCACATGAGTTACTGAGTCAATTTGCAGCCTTGTAGAAGGACAGGAGATTTAATGCCAACTCTCTCTCCCCTCGCTTCTCAGGAACTCCCTCCCTTTAGTTTCTTTCCAGTTTTCTCTTCAGATGTTAGCGGGTGAACTCAGATGCCTGAATCCCACCGTGCCGCCTTACAAACGGGAACTGCATCGCCTCCGTCCTTCTTGTCCCCCTCCTCTTCTTCCTCCCTGCCATCCGACAGCTTGCAGCCAAGTGGACAGACGACGGGGCTGGAGAAGAGAGAGAGCAATGCCAGCCCCTGGGATTGTTTCACCACTTTCATTGCAATAATATTTTAACTTTGCTGGCATTGGGGTGATCCGATCTCAAAGAAACCCAAAGTACATCAAAGAAAATGGACGGAATGCTGCATTCCCCACATTTCTGTCTTCACGGTGTTATCATCAGAGAGGTAAAAAGGAATGTCATGGGGTGTGACTAGGTAGCCACTTGGAGGGGTGAGCAGAGGCCCACACAACTGTCACTGAAACGCAGCTGCCACACAAGCACCGCACAGCAGGCGTTTCATGCCAGCACCCACCGCTAATCAACAGTTGCCAAGACGATATTTCCAAGAGAAACTGTAGAGGAAATGCTAGGGAAGCAGACCGAATTCAAGCAGAAAACTGGTTAAGACAGCATCATCTTTCATTTTGCAAAAAGGAGCGTTGGTTTGGAAAGGGCAGGGGGTGGGGTGGGGGAAGCGAGAGTAAATAGTCTTGCGAACTCCAAGCATTCAAAGATCAGGAGTGTTTGTACTCTTGGATCCTGACGTAGCTACTCGCCTGTATTCTTTTTAAGGCACTGCTCTGCATGCTCAGTCTGTGTGTGATGATCTTCAAACTGTGCTGTTGGGGCCAGCTCAGAAGACCCAACTGGCGTGCTGCAAATAGGGGTTGAATGGATCCATTGAGCACTGACGCAAGCTGAAGTAATCATGCACTTACTTCAGCACATGTTTGCTTGGAGCTAGCGCAAGTGGCGTAATAAATGTGGCTTGAGCTGCAAGCTGGACATAAGTAATCACACACAACTATTTCAGCTGGCTCCATCAGTAAACTGCATCCACAGTCTGCATTTCTCTGTCTGGGGCTCTTACTTCACATCTTTCAGGAATTTATCCCAAACATCCCAGCTGAGACATACAGTTTGCCTCGAATAGGATGCAACCATTTTTATTGGCTGCACCCATTTTCACATGCAAGACTTAATTCAGTTTGTGCTTAAATTGTTTTACAATGTAATGTAAAATCTGCATTGCCTGAATGTTCATTTCTAAATCCTAGTCATATTATTTTGAACCGGCGAAAACGTAATTCTTCCTCCGATGCCACATTCTTTGCTTTTCAAAGTGCTGTCCCCCTCACGTGCTGTCCCCCCCACGTGTGTCCCCAGGCAGGGTCACAGATCTCAAGCTCTGTCCTTCCCGGGTCCTTGTGGGCCCATTTTGGATCAGGGCTACAGCATGCCAGGGAGGGGGCTTAGATGCCCATTCCATTTTCCTGACCTGGAATGGCAGCTCCTATTCACCCCAGTGGGCAATCTGACTTATAACAACATCAGTAGATGTGCTTAACTGTCACAGGTTCCGATTGGATATATAGTACATGACATCATAAGTGACAAAGTTTGCCATCCAGTCCTACACATTCTTCTTCCATTTTGTGAACTTTCTCTAGTGTATTTTTATTTTAATTCTTTGGAGGCTTTTTGTTCATTTGCTATACAAAAGCCCACCCTTTCTGAACCCTTGTTTTTCTTTTATATTCTTCAGACACTGCATGTGTCTCATTTCCTGGGCTTGTATCTGTACTAAAAACAAAAACATATGCCTCGTTGTTCCTGAGCCAAATCAGTCATACAAGCTCTGCTTCAGGTGCCTTTCTGAGGCTAGACAGATAGGAACCCAAGAAAAGGCATCCTCCGTCATGGCACCAAAACTTTGGAACTCCCTCCCCAGGGAGAGTCATCTGTCTCCCCATATCTCTGTCTTCCACCAGCCGGTGAAGACTTGGCATTATTCTTATTGATCCTCGTCCCTGTTTGTGTGTTTTTATGCATTTGTGCTTATATTTTTATGTTTTTATATTATGTTTCATTTGCTTTAAATATTTTATATGTATTTTAAATGCTTTTAAATGTTTAGAAGTTTGTTGCCTCGGGAACCCTGAATTGGTTAGAAAGGTAGTACAGAAATGTTTTATATAAATAAACCCACAGAGTTGCTTCTGGTAGCAATATGATGGCACCCGGGTTTTGGTCACTGTGTGACACCGACTGTTGGACTGGATGGGTCATTGGCCTGATCCAACATAGCTTCTCTTATGTTCGTAACATTGCTAAGGATCCTTGGAAACACCTCTTAGATCATCCTGTGCAACAGGATCAGAGAGGGAAATGTCTCTGGTTTGCTTATTGAAGTCCAGCATGAAAACACAATACTTAACAGTGGGTTGAATGAAGGCTTGATTAATGGCAGATCTGCAACAGTAACCAAGTTACAATCAGGACTTCTTTCTTCTTCTTTTTTTGGAAAAAGAGGTGCCAGAACTCTCAAGAGAGAAAGGAAATTTCCAATCTGTATACTGAAAACTCATGAACTTTTACACATTTTTAAAAGAATATTGTCAAAGAGGTACCGGAACTCCATTCCAGTGCGTTCCCCCAGAAAAAAAGCCCTGGTTACCATTATGTACCCCATTGTGAGAGCCAGTTTGGTGTAGTGGTTAAGAATGGTGGACTCTAATCTGGAGAACCAGGTTTGATTCCCCACTCCTCCAAATGCAGCTGCTGGTGTGACCTTGGGTCAGTTACAAGTTCTTTCAGAGCTGTTTCCTCAAGAGCAGTCTTCTCAGAGCTCTCTCAGCCCCACCTACCTCATAGGGTGCCTGTTGTGGGGAGAGGAAGGGGAGGAGATTGTAAGCCACTTCAAGACTCCGAGTGAAGGGCAGGATTTAAATAATCCTCCTCCTCCTCCTCCTTCTGAGAGCCAGTTTGGTGTAGTGGTTAAGTGTGTGGACACTAATTTGGGAGAACCGGGTTTGATTCCCCACTCCTCCACTTGCACCTGCTGGATGACCTTGGGCAAGCTGTAGTTCTGGCACAGCTGTTCTTGAAAAAGAGCAGTTTCTGTCAGAGCTCTCTCAGCCCCACCTACCTCACAGGGTGTTTGTTGTGGGGAGGGGAAGGGAAAGGAGTTTGTAAGCCACTCTGAGACTCTCTTGGGTAGTGAAGGGTGGGATATAAATCCAATCTCCTCCTCCTTCTCTTCTTCTTCCAGATTATTCTGAGTGCAGCATTTTGGGAAACGACTTTTGGGGCAAATCTACTCTGGGTTAAATTTCAGCACAACCATATTCCTATGCCACATCCATACAGGTGGCATACCCAAACTATGTTCTGAAAATGGCCAGGTCTTGTTGCCTTGTCTCTGCTGGCTGTTATTGGAGTTTAAGGATGCTAAAAACCTCAAGAAAATCCCCTCCTCAATTCTGTCACGCCAGCCAGTGATGTGAAGTTGGCTTGAGTCAATTTCCCTTCATTATCGGATGCTTGAGGTACTCACCAGTTTCCTTAAGCCTTGGGCCAAGGACTAGTTCTTTCAGAATTGAAACTGATCTCTAGAGCTGCCAACCTCCAGGAGATCTCCTGCTGGAGATCTCCTGCTATTACAACTAATCTCCAGACAACCAAAATCAGTTCCCCTGGAGAAAATGGCTGCTTTGGAGGGTGGGCTCTATGGCATTATACCCTGCTGAGGTCCCTCCCCTCCTCAAACCCCACCCTCCCCAGGTTCCTCCACCCCCAGAATCTCCAGGTATTTCCCAACCCAGAGCTGGCAACCCTTCTGATCTCCAGACTACAAAGACTAATTCTCCTGGCACAAATGGCACCTTTGGAGGGTGGACTGTATGGCAACATATCCCTACTGAGTTCCCTCCCCTCACCAAGTTCTGTCCCCCAAATTCCAGAAATCTCTTGCTGCTGACCCTGCTTAGGCCATGAATGGCCAGTGTCATACCTGGGCCTAAATATGACCTTTCCTCCCTCCTAAGACAATCTGAAGCAGGTGGCTTCTCATGGGAAGTGGAGATTGTGTAAATGACCTCCTCCTGGGCATCTTCCCTGGGTGACTCCAGCCTCCCTCCCACCCTATGGAGCCTTCTGCTCTATGACTAACATGGCAGTGGGGGGCCCCAAAGACCCCCTGCAAGAGGATCTGCAAAAGGGAAACTGAACAATTCCTAACCAGACATTTGGGTAAACATTTGGGAGGGAAAGTGAGAGGCTTTCATTTTTTTTACAATTTTTATTGTGTTAAGAACTGCATTGTGTTTTTAAAAGTTAACATTGCCTTGGGAGGCTTTTGGCAAGGAGTGCAATTTATAAATATTATAAATAAATAAGTATGCAAGCTAGCGATGAGAAAACAGCTCTCCACATTTTTAGTAGACTTAAGTGGAATCAGATTGCAAAGTGTGTTTCAGGAAGCTTTACATGGATGTAGCTTGAGAGGATTTCCTTAGCACAGAGTAGCTCCGTAAGTACAAATTGTGTGTTGCAAGCAAGTGTGTGAACTGACGGCTCATGCTTCTGGTGAAAACAAGCAGGAACTGCCTCCAGTGGGGGAAACAGAGATGCCAGGTCTGGGTTGGGAAATACCTGGAGATTTTGAGGGTGGAGCCTGGGGAGGGCATGGTATACTGGTATATAATGCCATGGTATAATGCCATCGAGTCCACTCTCCAAAGCAGCCATTTTCTCCAGGAGATCTTGATTATCTGGAGCAACTGTAATAGTGGGAGATCTCCAGGTTATACCTGAAAGTTGGCAACCCTAGCATGGGGAGGGGAACCTAGGTGTCTACCTGCCTACTGTTTTCTTCCTCCCAATTGGTTAGGAGTGCAGACTTTAATCTGGGAGAACCGGGTTTGTTTCCCCACTCCTCCACAGGCAGCTGCTGGTGTGACTTTGGGTCAGTTACAAGTTCTTTCAGAGCTGTTCTCTCATGAGCAGTTCTCGAAAGAGCTCTTTCAGCTCCACCTACTTCACAGGGTGTCTGTTGTGGGGAAGAGAGGAGAAAAGTGATTGTAAACTGCTCTGAGACTCCTTCAAATAGTGAAGGGCGGGGTATAAATCCAATCTCCTCCTCCTCCTCCTTCGAAGATACTGGGGCAGGGCAACTTGAACCTAGGAATCTGGAGACCAGAAAATGGTTAAGTACCCTCTCCCCTTTGCTGCTTCTCCATTTCCAGTTTCCCCCACCAAAACCATTTTTTTCTGTTCTAGGCATGCTTGTCGGGCTCTTGTTAGGCACATCTGCATTAGATTAGAAATTAGATGAATTAAACTCAAAAAGATTAGGGTTAGATTAGTTTACTAATAAAAAAAGTTTTGAGAATAAATGAGTAAGTTAATGGGTATATTTGCATATTGTTTTTTGTAATCTCATTCTTATTCTGGAGCTTCATTGACATCCACTTGCACGTAGGCGGTCTCATCTGGTGACTTTTAGTCTGCACTCCTATGATCCGGGCCATGCAAGTGATCTCTACGAATGGCACTCTTTCTCCAGGCAAATACTCAAGTCAGGGAGCAGGCAGGGAGGGGGGAAATGGCCCTGTAGAAGCCACCCCCCCTCCCAAAGTAGGGATGAAGAGAGGAAGAGGCAATCTGCCTGCCCAGCCTCCAACCCAGCCTGGCCTTGTCCACCGAAGGTAGGGAAGAAGAAGGAGGCAGCTTGCCTGCCCAGCTGGATGGGTGCCGCCTCCCACTTGCCAGGCAAGTTGTGTGAATGCCGTGGGAGTGGGCAAGGGGTGGTCAGACACTGCTTTTCCCTTGCTGCGCAGCATTTACCTTGTCCATCTCTGCCTCACAGTGCAAGTATTGGTTGGACGCAGCCTCCCCCTTGCTGTACAAGCACCATGTGAGAGCCATGCAAGGGCAAGGCGGGCACACAACTTCCCCTTGCCGTGTGGGTGCTCATGATCCCAAGGCATGCATCACTTCCCCCTCATCATGTGAGTGCCATGTAAACCTCACAGGGCCAGGCAGGCACCCTCTCGCTGGGTGAATGCTGCACAAGGGCTAGGTGGCTGCCACCTCCCCCTATTCATGCTATTGCTGGGGGGAGCCCTTTTCCCAACAGGTTGGCCCAAACCATGTCAGGGGAGGGAGGCCATGAGGTCACAGGGCAATACCCTGGTAGATGTAATGGCCAGTCCACTCTGACTCTAGAGCAGGGATACTCAGTGCCTTCAGAGCCACCTGTGGTTCCTTGCCATGTCTCCTGTTCCCCAATGGGGCACCTGGCCCATGTTTCAGGAAAGTACACAAGGTCCTTCTCCAGTGGGGCTTGTGGTTGACAGGTAGTTCCTACCTTGAAACAGCTGCTGCCAGAGGAACAGGTAAGCTGTGAGTATACCTGAGGTGTCAGGGATTGATGTAAATGTGGCTCTTTTGGTTGATAGCAATTGTGAATGTGGCTGTACCTGATCCAAGTGAGTACCACTGCTCTAGTGCTTAGATTTTCTGCTTCATATGTATACATTCTCATGAAATGGTCAGATGTATTTTGTTTAATTGTGTTTCTGACAGGAAGGGGGAATGACGAAAGTAACTAGGGATGCCAGCCTCCAGGTGGGACTTGGGGATCCCCCGGGATTACAGCTATCTCCAGACAACAGAGATCAGTTTCCTTGGAGAAAATGGATGGTTTGGAGTTTGTACTCTATGGCATTGTACCCCACTGGAGGTCCCTGTCCTCCCCAGGCTCCCTCCTCAAATGTCCAGGAGCTTCCCAGCCTGGATCTGGCAAAACTAAAAGTAACTTTCCTTTATCCTAGAAGCAACCACAATGACAACTACTCACAAGTTTCCTAAGGAACTATCAATAGATCTCCCAGTAACAGTTAAATAACTGTGAACGGTAAACTACTATTCTGAATGTCCCCAATGTGAAACCCAGGATTTGTTTCTTTCTGGACTTCCTTTTGGAAATCATTTGCCCTCACTGTTCAAGGACTTAGAGGGGACTATTCTTGTATGTGACACAGTCCATTTAGCCACAGGGACTAGTAGGTAAGCAGGAACTGAAGCTTAGTGTGGGGCACGTTTAGTTAGGTATATTCCAAATTAATTAAACAGAACAGAGAAGAACAAGTCTGTTATAGGCAGTAATATATTCTGTGTGTATTGCTTTGCTCCTAGTCATTGAACCACCCGCATGTGACTGTATATGCAATTCCATACAGGACATTGTGTGAGCTCTGATTCTTATCTACTCTGCTCTGGCCTTCTGTGTGCTCTGATTCTTATCTCCAATTTGTTATGCACTGTGAGGGAGCCTGACAGGGCTAATTCCCCCCCCCCCCCCCCCTTCTAAATGCTTATATAGCACAAAGAGGACTAATCCAGACCCTGACTCTTGGCCTCCTCAGTAGGTGGCTGCAGACAACATGATCATGTTCCACAGCCCCCTTTCTCCATAGAAGGTAGGCTAAAAAGCTTCTCTAGGATTGTTCTCGCGTAGCTAAGCAACCCAGGAAGTCTCTGCCTGGTAAAATATAAATAAAGCTATATTTGTATTATAGAAAGAAAACTGACAGCTATACTTAGCACTTCTCTGACATCTGCCATTTGCGATCCTGAAGAGCTTCTCAGTATCCAGTGGATTTAACACACATAGGGGAGGGTGGGTACTATCACACAGTGGGATTGCACGGGTGCCCCTGACCACTGAGAATCTGAGGTTTTAATCAGCCATTCCTTACATACTTTCAGGCTTTTCTCCATAAGGGCTAGAGGCTTGTTTTGTTTTTCTAAAATGAAAAGCAGCTCAGGTTCTTGGGATGCTGAAATCCATGCCCAATACAAAATTTAATGCTTATTTTTATACTTGCGCAGACTCACATAACTAGGGTTGCCAGCCTCCAGGTGGGGCCTGGGGATCTTCCACTTTTACAACTGATCTCCAGCTGACAAAGATAACCTCCCCTGGAGAAAATGGCTGCTTTGAAGGGTGGACTCTGTGGCATTGTACTATGCTGAGGCCCCTCCCCTCCCCAAACCCTGCCCTCTCCTGGCTCCATCCCCAAAGTCTCCAGGTATTTCACAACCCAGACTTGGCAACCCTATGACATAACACATGCAGAGCCCTGAATAAAGGTGTGCATGCATTGTGCTTATTTCAGTGGCCAGATGCACTCATTCAGTGTCTGTAATCCTCATAGTCCATCCAAGCCAGTATTTTTGGCTGCCTGTCCACAGGGCTCATGGAGACAACACTGGACAAGTGAGGACCATGGAGATTAAATAGGTCTGCTTGCAATATTAGCAGGTGGTTACACGAAAGTGCTTTAAAGACAGTCCTTCATGCACATTTGATTGCACGTATGCTCAAGTGCAAAGCCAGAGCCCAGGAATCTGCGAGTGCAGGCTTTTCCCTTAACTAGCTATAATCGGAAAACAATTTTGTGTCACACTCAGCAAATGCAATCTGTAGCCTGTTCAATTGACCGCTGGGCCTAGACTCTTATAGAACAGGCTCAGAAGAAGCCTTTGCCTGGTGGCCCCCAGCTCGTGTATGTGCATGATTTGGTTTTTAGCATGTATTGGGAAGCACAACCATTTCTGCCTTTGCACAGCATCTGCCATAAGCTGAATCCTGCACATGGTGTTTGGTGAACATCTAGGGTTGCCAACCTCCAGGTGGGGCCTGGGGTTCTCTCAGAAATATAACGGATCTCCAGACTACAGAGATCGGTTCCCCTGGAGCAAATGGCAGCTTTGGAGGACAAGCTCTAAACTTTATTCTAGGCGAAACCCCTCCCCAAATACTCTCCTCCATAGGCGCCTCAAATCTCCAGCAATTTTCCAGGCCGGAGTTCGGTCACCCTGATAAGTACCCCACTGGCTCATAATGTTCCAGGGTCCACTATGAGTAGGCTTTTCTTGAAGTCATCCCACACCTCAATATTTATTTGAATGAGCTTTCCGCAAACTCTTTCTTGCTGCCCCTATAACTGGCTTTCGATCATCACTTTTGGCATGCCCTCAGCTTGCCTTTTGTTTCTTCTCCCCCTTAGATTCCTGGTGGGAAAAATCTTCCACTCTTGCTCTCCCCTTTCCTTTCCTATTCTCTGCCTCCCACTTTTCTATTTTCCATCCTTTTCCTTTCTCTGCCCACCACCTTTTGCCTTCTCTTCTGTTCCTCCTCCTATAACCAGCACATACAGAACCTGGCAGAATTGCAAAAACCGGATAATTCCAAATGGAACAGCTGGTGTGTCCTCCGAGTTGGGAGTGAATACAGGAGAACATGAAAAGCACTTATTAAAAATGAGGTGAAGAGCGGGGGTGGGAACAAACCAGAAGAGAAATGCAAGGAATGCTTTTAGAAAAGTATAGAGAAAAGAAAGCTGCTGGCATCAAGTGCTTTCAAAGCCCCTTTCTCTCCAAGCTGTGGGAGACCCAAAGTCATGCTCTAGGCCCATGGGGTTCAGTGCAAAAGGCATCCCCATCACCAGATTCAGGAGAGGCAGCTGATACAAGTTATTCCTGTGGCTTCTCTATAGAGCAGAGATGTCAAACTCATTTGTTACAAGGGCCGGATCTGACATAAATGTCACTTTGTTGGGCCAGGCCATGTGTGCCATAAAATATAACATGAGGTACTGGAGATATAAATTTTATAAAGATTATTTCAGATGCTGAATGGCAATAGCAGGCTTGATTGGATTAGGTGTGATATGCAGAGGGGTAGTAGCAGTGGAGATATCAGCACTGGTAATGAGACAGGAAACCTAGGTCTCAATTTGGTCCAGGAGGATTCAGTCCAGGAGGATGCAAATAATAAATGGAAATAAGTCTGAAGAAGTGAGCAGTGATTAACAAAAGCACATACTCTACCACAAATTTTGTTAGTCTTTAAGGTGCTACTGGACTCTTATTTCTACTGCTATTAGAAACCACAACATTCAAAATCAGTGGGGGAACATTTTAACCTTCCAGGACATTCAGTTGCTGGCCTAAGAGTAGCAGTTCTCTTACAAAGGAATTTCAAAGGGAGATCAGAAAGAGAGACTGATGAATTGCAACTGATAATGGAGCTCAAGACAATGCCTTGGGATGAATTGAGACGTGGGTTTCTTCTCTCATTACTAATGGTTGCTATTGACATTTGGCGTCTGAAATCACTTCACTCTACAAGATATAAGGAGAGATGGACTCACAGTCTAGCTGTATCTGAAGAAGTGAGCAGTGACTCATAAAAGCTCATGCCCTGCCACAAATTTTGTTAGTCATTAAGGTGCTACTGGACTCTTGCTCCTTTCCACTAACAAAGAATGCAAGCTGTGCTCTTACGTTTCCTATCCCCCATCTGTTTGAATTGGAAAGGGGGATCTCTCCAAGTGCCATGGGACCATCTCTCTCTCTCTTCCCCTCCCTCTCTCTGAAGAAGTGTGCTTGCACACAAAAGCTGTTTATACCTGGAATAAAATGTTGTTGGTCTTCTTAAAAGTGCCATGGGCCTGCCCCCCTGGTTCTTACACTCCCCCTCCCTCTCCAGAGGGGGAGGGGGTGGAGCCTTCAGTCAATCAAGGGAAGGGAGGTTTGGCTTTCTTTCTCTCCTCTGCGAAGCAGGAAATAGAAGAGACTGGGCAAAAGGAGCTGTGATGCAGGAAACAGGAAGGAGGAGGGAGGCAGTTGCTCATGGGCTGGATAGGAGCCCTGCAGGGGCTGGATCTGGCTTGTGGGCCATATGTTTGACACCCTTGCCCTAGAGGGGATCAGGGCCTGCCCTGACCATGAATCCTGCCAACAAGGTTGGGGAACAGAATTCAGTAGAGCAGGGATTGGAACAGTAATCTTTGCTTCATTCTCATGTTCCCTTCTGAGGATGAGGAAGATGGGCTAATAATCTCAGAAACACCTGCAGTCATTGCAGCCTGGACCTTGGTAGCAGGTTTCATGTGGAATATCTTTTAAGTAATATTCTCTGGGACTGAAAAGAGTCCAGATTTGTCTTGATGCTAGCCACATGGAAACCAACAGAAACCATAGCTTCCACATTACTAGAAACCATGTGGCAACTTCTCCCCAGTATGACTGTAATCTGCAGATGAGTTCACAGCATGTGTCTCCTGAACAGTCTTCAAGCCACTGCCAGACCTTTGTGTGGCACATGGATTTCCATCTGTTGCAGGAGATCTACATGTAAAGCACTCTGAATATTATGCATGCTCTCTGCAGCAGTCAGCACGTGGAAGTGCCATGATTTCAACCAGTCTCCATGTTGTTGGTGTGATTTAGAGATCAGCATTAATGTTGACATTTTACTAATATGAACATGAATAGAAAGAGCAAGGAAGCATTCTTGATAATTGCTTTCTAAAATTCTCCTCTTGGAGTGCAACCACAAATGCCTAAGCATCTTGTAGGTAAGAATTATTATTGCTCAGGTTGATACACATGGAGCACAATTCTAACCAGGGCTGCTTCCAGGTTCGGGGAGTTCCCGAGCAGAAAGTGCCCAGAGGCCCCTTCCCCCCTCTGTCCACCAGTGTGCCCCCTTCTCCTGCCTGCTCACAAGCCTTCCTACCATCTGTGATCACAACTGCCTGCACAGTTGTGCACAGGCCCTTTTCCCAATGATGCTGGATAGTCTTTGTGTGTCTGGGAGTGGTGCCACCAATGTTGCCAGGAAGGTCACCACTGTGGACTACCCACACACTCTTCCCAAGCAGTACTGCACGTCACATGCAGCTGGAAGCATGGGTAGCAGAGCATTCATGAGCAGGAAGGGACAGGGTGCATGGGGCGGCAGGGGAGGTATACAGATTGGGGAGTGGTCAATGGCAGTGTGCCCTGCCAGAAGCCCATGGCCCCAGCAGCTTCCCCAGCTCAGCCTATGCTGACACCTGATCCAAAGGATATGTACTCAGAAGTAAGTCTAAGGTTGCCAGGTCCCTAGATGCTCTGGTATTTGGGCAAAACTCTGAGGTAAAAAACAGCATCTACCATGGAATTTTTGCCCAAACACCAGAGCACCACCCAAAAGTCACTGGCGTGATGACATCACTTCCTGTGTGATGTGGGCATAGTGGCCTAGGACTTCTTCTTTTTACTGGTAAGTCCCCACCCCACTGGTCAGCTGATCAGCGGCTGGGAGGCAAGGCCTGGTGGCAGGAGATTCCTGTCTTCATGGGGGGGGGGGAGGTGTCTGGCAACCCTAAATCAGTCCTATGAGATTCAGTGGGACACTGCCTGGAAAGCGTGTGGCCATAGTCATCTCCTCCATTTCATTGTCACAAGAAGCCACTAAGCTTCATGGTCTGCGGGGAATCTGATCCCAGATTTCCCCACTCCCAGTTTGCCATTCTGTCTGGCTCCCAATGGATTTTAATCTTTTCTGAGTCCAAGGCCTGCCTTTAACCTAAACATACAATATATCACTTCTCACTTTTTCCCTTGTATATGTACATGGTGTTAGTGGTGCTGATGCAACCCAGCTCAGGTAAAGCAGCAGCCGGAGTCTTCCATGCATCTTTGTCTGCTGAGGGCTCCTTGTGTGTTTGCTATGAATCATCATACATTGTCGTGGGTCACATTCAAGGACACCTAGTCACCGTATGACCTTAGTGGTTTCCTCCCTGGAGCATCCACAACATTCCTCCACAATCACACACTATAGAGGGAGATTTGTAATAATGGATAATCTTTTTTTGGGGTAGCTTGTGTGCTTCTCGTTGAGGGAGACTCTGATAAGCTTCGGAGGAATCCCAGGTTTCTAGGAACAGAAATTCAAAATGATTATTGGCTGAAATTTTGTAGCCTGGAGTTAACTCAGTAGTTACAGTCAGTAAAGGCCTTGTCTGCACTGCACATTATAGTTGGCTTGTACAGCTTCATATTAAATGTGCACCATATGCCTTTTCTGCTGTTCCTGTATTTGAAGCTTACCCTGTGTCTGAACAACCTCTTTCAGGACTTGTTTCACACTGAGGGTAACCTCCCACCACCCTGGGTTTACCCTCTTTGAGTTTGTACCGAATGCTTGTTCATCGTAATAGGTTCACTCGGTGCCCAGATCTCTAGAAGCTTGTTAGGGGCTGTGTAATTTTTAGGGGACACAACACAGGATGTGTGCTGGTTCTTGGTAAACCCATTTTAGAAACTAGTCACTGAACACTTGTTTAAACTGGGAAGAAAGAAAGAAAGAAAGAAAGAAAGAAAGAAAGAAAGAAAGAAAGAAAGAAAGAAAGAAAGAAAGAAAGAAAGAAAGAGTCTGAAACAAACTCCCACAAAAGTTTGTATGAACTGTGGACTGAATTCCTGAATAATAAATTTTGTAGTCATAGGGGTTGGAATTCACTTGGAGAAACCCTGAAGTACGTGACCATTGTGAAATATAAGTGCTTATGACATTACTGAACAGGGGATCGAAATGTCAGTAACTTCAAAAGTTTGATAAGCAATGTAGTGTTTATCCAGTGTGGGGAGCGTGACAAGATTCTGCAAAGTCCACTAGGAGCATTTGTGGTGGTTTTCTATCTTTTTCTATCTCGTCATTCTAGGAACAGGCATGCCAATCTTTTTTAAGCAGAGGGATTTGTAGTATTGGAGATGCATAACTGATGTAGAGGCCTATTTGTTTAAGACAAACTAAGCTAGGTAATACTGTTGCAGACTGCAGAGAAACAATAATTTAAAGCAAGGCTAACATTTTAATTAGCATTGGGGCTCATACCTGACATAAACAACAAATGGACATGTAGCTCTTTAAGTGTAAGGATTTTGCCCAAGAACGGTAATAACTGTGGCTTCATGAGGTGCTGAGAATCTTCTGTTAGTGATCACCAGCCTCTTCTCCATACAGTAATACAATTCCTAGGGACTCCTAGGAAGAGGAAATGAGTATAAACCAGTTTAACTGTATCTATGTCCTCAGTATGAAGCACTGTTTGAAGGAGGAATAGAGCTAGCCAGTCACTCTAGTGTACCATTGAACAACATCAAACTAGTCAACAAGGAGTCGTAGTGGAGCCTGGAAAGGGTGAGGTTTGGGGAGAGGAGGGGCCGCAGTGGGGTGTAATGCCATAGAGTCCACCCTCCAGAGCAGTCAATTTCTGCAGGGGAACTGATCTCTGTTGTTTGGGGATCAGTTGTAATTCTGAAAGATCTCCAAGCCTCATCTGGAAGTTGGCAACCCAACTCATATGCTATAAGTGGACTTCATATCCAGAATCTCCAGATGTACATCCCCATAGTGTGGAGAATGAGAAAGTTGCCCAGCAAAATCACTTGTGGTGTGAAAACCTGCCCCACTTGAATGGTTTCTCATGCTGAGCTGGGTCAAAGTCAGGGCGTCAAATTCCACCTCCTCTTATCAGCTTGAATTCACTTAAAACAAGTCCTGCAAATAGAAAAAGGCAAAAAGGAATTTGAGAAGCAATTCTATAATTTCCTTTCTATTTTTTAACCACTGCTGTTTTTCCCCTGCAGTAGGAAACTTTACAAATAAATTGGCTACCGAAGCAACACCCTGTGCAAATTATGAGGGATAAAGGAAGAGGGGAGTATAATGGCAATGGGATTATACAAGGAACAGCAAAAAGGAACATGGAAATTGTTCACTGTACAGGTATGCAGGAAGGCAGGATCCTTATCTGATTGGGCTATAATCATCTTCCTTTTTAAATACCACGAACAGAGTAGCCTCCAATTTATGCAAGATCTTAACTTGGTAAACTTCCTTGCTATAAAACACCTCACTGCTGCCTGCATTGGCTTATCCCATGTAATCAATTCAAAAACATCTCCATTGCCTTTCAGCCTTCTCAAGAAACCTCTGCAAGATTTGTTTCAAAGGCTATAGCATGCTACTCAGCTAGGGCTGACTCTCGGTTGGGAAATTCCTGGAGCTATGGGGGTTGAGCCTAGGGAGGGCAGGGTTGGGGAGCAGCCTCAGCAGGCTATAATGCCATTAAGGTCCAACCTCCAAATAATTCTCCCCAGGGGAACTGAATTGTGTAGTTCAGGGTTGCCAGGTGGGTTTTCCCCCAATTTCCAGGGCTCTAGCCCACCGCTGGCCAGTTTGCTGGCGAGGGAAGCTCCACCCGTAAACAGCAATGTTGCATGTCGACATCCCCGGTGTGATCATGTCACTTCCGCATGACATCATCGCACCAGAAGCATCACACACAGTGATGCTGCTCTGCCCATTCTCTCCCTGACAGCTCCCCCCATCCCCCGCTGGCAGACTAATTGGACTGGGCCACTCTAGTGTAGTCTGGAGACCAGTTGTCATCCTAGGAAATCTCCAGGCCCCACCTGGAGGTTGCCAAACCTACATCTAGCCCAGTTGCAATGGATTAAGAGGATACTCTTGCTGGGCGTGGGGATAACAGGAGATGTAGCATGTTCAAGCCTACAGAGATGCCTGAGATCAAAATTTCATTTTTTTAAAAAACAGCAGGCAATACATACAGAGCCCTAGTCTTGCTCTAGAAGACAAAAAAGTCAGCTCTTGCAGTCTAGGAAAGGATAAGCAAGTTGTGTGGACTGATCCCTTGACCATATTTTATTTGGAGCAAGAGGGTCTCTGAGTGCAGAACTCTGAGAACAGCTCCTTTGAAGCTTGTTTGAAAAAGATGGAAAGAAGACAGATGTCAAACTGTCTCTGCTAGAGAGGCAAATTGATGATATTTTCTTAAAGAAATGTGCTAACAAAAATGACAAACTATTAATTGTGCCCTTCCTTTTTCTTTCTTGCTTTACTTGAAGAAGAAAAAAATGCCAGGACAGCTGGCATTGCAGCTCTATCTGCTACTAAACGAGGAAGCAAGAAAGCCTGTCAGTCACAGATGGCTTAATTAGTCCTCAGAGGTAGTGCAATTAGACCCTTCCTTCAGATTCAAATTTTCCTCAGTAAAGATCATTCCAAAGCTAATAATACATAGAAGAGGGAAATGAAAAGGGAAGCAAGAAAAAAGGGGAAAGTAATGGAAGGAGAGAGCACTTGGGCAAGGATTTATCAGCATATAATTTTTTTGTGTGCATTTCCTCTTCTCTGCTGCTCCAAACCAATTCAAAAGAACTGGTGGATAGTTGCAAGAAGAATGCTCGCAAATTACTTGAAATAGCAGCCAGCAGAACTTGTCAGGCGAGGCCAGCTTGAGAGGCAGGTGGAGGCCCAATTCCCTCTTCCAGCACCATCCCCTAATCTCTGTGGTACACAGTGATCCAGTTTCTCTGGCAAAACCTTTGTCTTGGGCCCTTGCAGATGTCAAATTGGGCTCAATTAGGAGATGACACTGGAGACACTAATCAGGAACTCTACAAAGGAATACCACAACGTGTCATCTAGGAAATTCCCCTAAATTGCAGTGTTGAGAAAGAAGATGCCATCCAGCATTAGAAGCAGTAATGCCCAGGCCAGGCAGTTGACTGTCTCCCTAAAATGTATATTTCTGAATAATGACTGATTGTAGAAGAAGAAGAGATTGGATTTATACCCTGCCCTTCCCTCAGAGTCCCAGAGCAGCTCACAATCTCCTTCCCTTCCTCTTTCCACAACAGACACCCTGTGTGATAGGCGGGGCTGAGAGAGCTCTGAGAGAACTGCTCTTGAGGAAACGCGCTGAGTGAACTGTGACTGACCCAAGGTCACCCTGCTAGCTGCATGTGGAGGAGTGGGGAATCAAAGCCAGTTCTCCAGATTAGAGTCTGCTGCTCTTAACCGCTACACCAAACTATAATGGTGAGAAGGGTGCTTTTAGTAACCCCACAATTTCACATCATCTCTTATCCTTTGATGAAGTGGGTATGCCATGATGGGTCAGTTTGTAACCAATATCTGGGCCCTACAGAACAGTTTGCTTCTATGCAGTACTACCTGTCTTCCTTGCCTTAAGATGAAACCTTCTCAGCAAATGAACCCTATGAAGCAGGTTGACTGATTTCATATTTCTCACTAGGACCCTAGAAGAGCTAGTTTAATACAGGAGGATAAACTCAGATTACAAAATGGAATAGGGTTGCCAGCTCAGGGATGGGAAATACCTGGAGATTTTAGGGGTGGAGTCTTGGGAGGGTGGGGTTAGAGGAGGAGAGGGGTTTCAATGGAGCATAATGCCATAGAGTCCACCTTCCAAAGCAGCCATTTTCTCCAGTTGAACTGATCTCTACGTCACCTGGAGATCAGTTGTAATAGTGGAAGATCTCCAGCCACTACCTGGAGTCTGACAACCCTAAGATGGAGGTCTCACTCAGAGTGCTTAACAATAGTATTTGAAAGTAGATTCACACTCCCTGCTGGCTATTCAGTGTGGAACGGAATCCCCTCCCAATGTGTTGGCTAGTAAGAGAAAAGGTAATGATCATTGGGCCTTTCAACACAGCACAAATGTATTGCTAGATAATATGTGTGAGTACACATTGCTGCTACCAGTGACTCCGGTTAGTCCTGAAAGCACTAACTTTTAAGCATGGCAACACTTAAGATGTGTCTTCACTAGTTATATCATTATTTCAGATGTTGCTGGTGAGTTCTCATCACTCACTGGTTTCCAAAGTGGGCAATACCACCCCCTTGGGGGTGCTGGAACAATCCAGGTGGGCTGGAACGATCCAGGTGCAGATCCACAAACTGCATCTTTTTATCCACTTGTTGAAAGTAGATGTCTGGGTGGGTGGGGGTGGGCTGAGTAATTTTTTTCTGAAAAGGGGACGGTAGGCCAAATAAGTTTGGGAACCTCTGCTAGATCCCCATGCCATTTTCTCCCTTGAATTCTCTCTTGCAGGCAGAATGGATTGTAGACTGGAGCAACAGAAATTGCCATTTTTCATTAAAAGGGGAGGGGGGCGAATGCTCCTTAGCCAGCTGAGATGATGAGTGCTGTGGTGATAGCACCACCACTAGGCTGCAGAATCTTCAGTTTAAGGGCAGGATGGTGTTTTATATTTTTATTATTTCCTTGGAAAAGTGGTATAGAAGTGTTCTAAATAAATAAATCCCATTGCTACATGTTAGCTGTGGAGGGGAAGGAGTGCCTGTATGCAGACTGTCTGTGCACATTGCTCCTTCTGTCCCTGATCTAATTTGCCCCCCTAGCCTGTGCTTGAGCCAGCAGTGGCCAGCCACTCAGAGACAAAAGGGGCATTCATGTTCAGGCTGTGCTCCTCCCTTCCCTTTGCAGAACTCTTCTGTAAAATACAACATTTGCAGCGGATGGACAAAAACCCTTTATGAGAAGGAAGAACAAACTCTCAGTGCTGTGATGGTGCTACCTGGCCTCTTTCCAGTTGCCCCAGCAGCAGCAGAGTTGGGCAAGGTGTTCCCGAAGGTAAGCTCAGCTGCTGGGGAAATAAGAGCTGGGGCCATCCCTGGCAACCCTATCGCCCTTGCATTGACTCAGCTGTGTTTTTAAAACATTACCTGGGCCAGCAGATTAGCCAGGGGGGTTAAAAAATGGCGGTGGAAGAAACCTCAAGCCTGCAACTGATAGCAAAATGGAGAGCCTAAGAAACTAGATGGTATTTCCTGTCAATCAATCTCTACAGCATCAGGGATGGCTCAATAACTGGAAGCATTTTCTCCATGGCCTATTGTGAACAGGGCCACTGCAGAGTTACCTGGTATCTTCCAAATCTAATGGTAACCTCCACCTTAGTTTGGGGTGTCACACCATCCTCTGTTTCCTTTCATGATGACTCCTTTCCTACTTCTTTAGCTGCTTTAAAATCTCCAAGTCGCTTGTTTTACATTTCAGTACGAAATAAAGATAAAAGCTGGATGATCCCTTAACAGAGCCACCAGGCAGGCTATTTAACAGTGATTGCAAAACTATAGCAGTCTTTCATTAAATCTGGAATCATGATCACTTCTTTTCAGTAAAGGCCCAAAGCTCACTCCATTCTAAAAGAGGAGTCATGGTGTCCTACAGACAAAGTGACATGGCACAGGCTGGGAGTTTGGTTGTTTTCCATGTTGTTATTGTTGTTGTTCAAAGCAAAGTGTTTGTCATATACAATCATACCAATTATGCTAGAATAGCTGGATAAAGAGCTAAAATAGCAATATTCAGTTCATTTGGAATTATCCCCAAATTGGATTGGTATAGTTTTTTTGCAGAGAAAATGAAAAGCATTATGTAACAATTCAGTGGTGATGAAGTCTGGCATAATGCTGGAAATATATTAATTTTGAAAGGTAATAGTCCTGTTAGTAGCAGCAACAGTTAGGTTAGCGGACCAGAGCCAGCACACACCAAAACAAGTCAGGAAACAACATTTAGTTGTGAAAGAAAGCAGCATGCCTTATTGTTCAGAACAGCTGGAATCAAATCAGTGTCTTCGGAATAAGCTGTCTCAGGATTTACCAGTGCTCCAGTCACTGGAGTGTCACACCGATAAACTCCATCCAGTTTGGCGGATTCTGCAGTGAGAGTCAGCATAGAGGAGATAGGCTGTCAAGCAGAAAGATCATTAAAGCCTATTAAAGAGTTAATCTGAGAGACAGATCTCTGAATCAGCGCTGAAACTGTGTCATTCATTACAGGACAAAAATGTTCCAGGGTAAATGATAAGCAAGCCTACAGAGTGAAAAAAAAATTGTGCTGGGTTAAAATGTTTTCACAGCACTGTTTTCTGTGCTCCCTCTGCCTCTGCGTAGCAAAAAGGAGGAAGCTGTCAATGAAATTAGTAACTTAGAATAAACACAGGAGATTTGAGTTAGCTGACCACAGTTTAATCTCTTTGGGATATCAGTTTCAATTTTCTCACTTCATCCAACACATTTTCAGTTGCATTTTTACATTTCTTCTTTTTGTCATTTTATTTCCCCCCAACATAAGATGTTGGCAGAAATGTAGCAAATAAACTGAAATATACTGAGTTCAGACGCATAGAGTGATCAGCTCATAGTTTATTAAGTAAGTTAAGTCAGGACAAGACAACACTAGCAGGGCTGAAACCCTGCTTATATGCATGCAACACACTCCACCCCACACACACCCCAACTCCCCGTGATAGGCTATTTACAAAACATTACTACTTGATTGGTAATGGTCGGCTATTGTTCTTGTGCCCCAAGCTCAGTCAGGCTCTCGGGTGATTGAATCAGGGGTGACTGATCAGGGATGATTCAATCCCAATACATTACACCTCTCCCCCCTAAGTTCAGAGCCACCTAACAAACAAAGTCCCACAAGTAAGCTGGCCTGCGACATTTGTGGTTTGAGCACTGAGGTTCTGTCTGTGGTGCCAAAGCTTCAGGAACAGAGTCCGCTGGATCCATTGGGGGGGGGGGGTTGGTGAATGGTGGTGGCGCAGTCGGGACATCGGGACCCTCTTGGCTCCTTGGCTCCAGTGGTTCAGTGGCTTGGCCCACTGGCAGTTCACTGTCTGCAGGTGGCTCCCGGGTTGCAGGCTGCTTGCTGGCCACCTGGGTGTTCCTCTTGGGCTCCGCATATTGGTTGCTCAACAGCTCCTCGTCACTGTCATGTGGAGCCACTGAGGATAGACCCAGTTCGGCTGGGAGAAGACGGATTCGGAGCTGGTCCATATGTCTCCGGAGTCATAGGCGTCAACTTCGGGGGGGCTCAGGGGCTGAGGCTACCCCCGAAAATTCCCAGGGGAGGCTGAGCCCCCCCCGGGAACCAGCCACCTCCATTTTGAAAGCGGAGGGATTTTTCCCTCGCTTTCAAAGACTTCCGGAAGGAACAACATGCTCCACCCCCAGCTCCCAGAACCCCTTATTAGGGCGGGAAGCTGAAGGCTGAAGCACGAGGTTCATTTCCAGTCCAGAGGCGAAACAGGTAAGGAGCTCTGTTGTTTTGGGGAGACGGGGGGGGGGGAGACCGGCATCTACTATGGATGGCCGGCCTGGGGGTTCCTGGCTGTCGCGGGGCGCTCCTGCAGCCCCGCGGAGGCCTTTTTCAGTCTGGGGGGGGGAGGAGGAGGCCGGCATCCACAGTGGATGGCCGGCCTGGGGGTTCCTGGCTGTCGCGGGGCGCTACTGCAGCCCCGCGGCGGCCTTTTCCAGTCTGGGGGGTGGGGGAGGGAGGAGGAGGAGGCCGGCATCCACAGTGGATGGCCGGCCTCGGGGGTTCCAGGCCGTTGCAGGTGCTCCTGCAGCCCCGCGGCGGCCTTTTCCAGTCTGGGGGGGTGGGGGAGGGAGGAGGAGGCCGGCATCCACTATGGATGGCCGGCCTCCGGGGTTCCAGGCCGTCGCAGGTGCTCCTGCAGCCCCGCGGCGGCCTTTTCCAGTCTGGGGGGGTGGGGGAGGGGGAGGAGGAGGCCGGCATCCACAGTGGATGGCCGGCCTCGGGGGTTCCAGGCCGTCGCGGGGCGCTCCTGCAGCCCCGCGGTGGCCTTTGCAGTCTGGGGGGGTGGGGGAGGGAGGAGGAGGCTGGCATCCACTATGGATGGCCGGCCTGGGGGATCCCGGCCGTCACGGGGTGCTCCTGCAGCCCCGCGGCGGCCTTTTCCAGTCTGGGGGGGTGGGGGAGGGGGAGGAGGAGGCCGGCATCCACAGTGGATGGCCAGCCTCAGGGGTTCCAGGCCGTCGCGGGGCGCTCCTGCAGCCCCGCAGCGGCCTTTGCAATCTGGGGGGGGGGAGGGAGGAGGAGGCCGGCATCCACTATGGATGGCCGGCCTCCGGGGTTCCAGGCCGTCGCGGGCGCTCCTGCAGCCCCGCGGCGGCCTTTGCAGTCTGGGGAAGGGGGGGAGGGAGGAGGCCTCCACTGTGGATGGCCGGCCTCGGGAGTGCCAGGCCGTCACGGGGCGCTACTGCAGCCCCGCGGCGGCCTTTTCCAGTCTGGGGGGGGTGGGGGGGAGGAGAGGCCGGCCTCCACTATGGATGGCCGGCCTCGGGGGTACCAGGCCGTTGCGGGGCGCTCCTGCAGTCCCGCAGCGGCCTTTTCCAGTCGGGGGGGGGGGAGGCCGGCATCCACTATGGGGGAGGTGGGGGGGGGGAGATTGGATTTATATGAGGAGGAGGAGATTGGATTTATAGCCCACCCTTCACATGGAGTCTCAGAGTGGCTTACAAACTCCTTTCCCTTCCCCTCCCCACAAGAGACACCCTGTGAGGTAGGTGGGGCTGAGAGAGCTCTTTCCCAAGCTGTCCTTGAGGGAACAGCTGGTACAGAGCTATGGCTTGCCCAAGGTAATCCAGCCAGGTGCAAGTGGAGGAGTGGGGAATCAAACCTGGTTCTCCCAGATTAGAGTCCGCGCACTAAACCACTACACCAAACTGGCTCTCTTTTGTGACAAGTCCTTTTGTGGATCAAAAACTGACTAATTAAAAGGAAACAGAGTGAGTATAAATGGGCAATTTTCTCAGTGGAGGGAGGTAAGCAGTGGGGTACTGCAGGGATTAGTACTTGGTCCAATGCTTTTTAACTTGTTTATTAATGATTTGGAGTTGGGAGTAAGTAGTGAAGTGGCTAAATTTGCAGATGACACGAAGTTTTTCAGGGTGCTGAGAACCAGGGAGGATTGTGAGGCACTCCAAAAGGATCTGTCAAGGATGGGTGAGTGGGCATCAACATGGCAAATGGGATTTAATGTGGCCAAGTGCAAAGTGATGCACATTGGAGCCAAAAACCCTAACTATAAATACACATTGATGGGGTCCAAACTGGCAGAGACTGATTAAGAGAGAGATCTTAGAGTCGAAGTAGATAACTCAATGAAAATGTTGAGACAGTGTGTGACTGCAATGAAAAAGGCCAACACTATGGGGGTTATTAAAAAGGGAACTGAAAACAAATCAGCCAGTATCATAATGCCCCTGTATAAATCGATGGTGTGACCTCATTTGGAGTACTGTGTACAGTTCTGGTCGCCACACCTCAAAAAAGATATTATAGCATTGGAAAACATGCAGAAAAGGGCAATTAAAATGATAAAAGGTTTGGAACACTTTCCCTATGAAGAAAGGTTGAAGCGCATGGGGCTCTTTAGCTTGGAGAAACGACGGCTGAGGGGGTGACATGATCGAGGTTTATAAGATTATACATGGGATAGAGCAGGTAGAGAAAGAAGTCCTGTTCTCCCTTTCTCACAATACAAGAACTTGTGGGCACTCGATGAAACTGCTGAGCAGTCGGGTTAGAACAGATAAAAGGAAGTACTTCTTCACCCAAAGGGTGGTTAACACGTGGAATTCACTGCCACAGGAGGTGGTGGTGGCTACAAGCATGGATGGCTTCAAGAGGGAATGGAGCAGAAGTCCATCAGTGGCTATTAGCCACAAAGTACAGATAGGAACTCTCAGTCTGGGGCAAGTGATGCTCTGTGTTCTTGGTGTTTGATGGGAGGGGCAACAGTGGGAGGGCTTCCTGCCCCCACTGCTGGACCTCCTGAGGGCACCTGGTGTTTTTGGCCACTGTGTGACAGAGTGTTGGACTGGATGGGCCACTGGCCTGATCCAACATTGGCTTCTCTTATGTTTTTATGTTCTTATGTTCATGCTCTTCATTTTGCTGTTACTTAAAATGGTGTGATATAGTTTCAAAGGGACAATTAACTGGGATGTGTAAAAGGAATTACAGGATTGCCCATTGGAAACAATGGGAGAGGCTTGAAGGCCCATTGGAGATAATGGGAGCCAGGAATGCCAATTGACTTGCATACTGAAATACATTGCAGCACAAAAAAAGTTGCAAAGAAAATATGGAATGGTTTTTCCATTAAGGTCTTTGGGCCCAGATAGGCTACTCTGGGACTCGAATGACAGCTCCCAGAGTGGAATTACGGTCCCTAGGAATAGAATCTGTGCTCTGGGACTAGAATGACAGCCCCCAGAGTGGAATGACAATCCCTAGCAATAGAATCTGTGCTCTGGGATTGGAATGACAGGTCACAAAGTGAAATGACAGCCACTGGGAATAGGTTCAGTGCTCTGGGATTTGCACTCACTCCTAGGATATGAGTTTGAAGTGAGAAGAAGAAGAGATGAAGAAGAAGAGATTGGATTTATACCCCGCCCTTCACTTGTAGTCTCAGAGCGATTTATAAACTCCTTTCCCTTCCCCTGCCCTCAACAGACACCCTGTGAGGTAGGTGGGGCTGAGAGAGCTCTGAGACAACTATCCTTGAGAGAACAGCTGGTACACAGCTAGGGCTTGCCCAAGGTCATCCAGCAGGTGCAAGTGGAGGAGTGGGGAATCAAACCCAGTTCTCTCGGATTAGAGTCCATGCACTTAACCATTACACCAAACTGGCTCTCAAGATTGCTGCTATTCTGAACTCTGTACATTGCTCAAAAATTGAGTGCGCAGCAACTGTTTGGTATTCTGTCCTGGCTCAGAGATTTCAGCCATGCATTTACCAAATGAATGCATCTGTGATGCCATAAGTTAGTACATTTCAGTACAACGTCACCCTTACAAATAAGACAGAAACAAGACTCCTCTAAATGAATGTCCAGGAAAACTTTTAAAATATTCCCCTACAGGCTTTTTCTGTGTTGTCTTCCTTACTGTCAAATTTGTGACCATTACTTTGTCTGATGCACATGGTATGTATATTTGCAGATCTATTCTAAAAGTGAATTTAAATAAAGGACACAGCAGAGACCGCTACCACTATAACCACTGGCCAACTCCCACCTTTTCCTGGGTTTGGCCCAGCCCGGGGGCATTGCTGGGGGTTCCCAGGCTCCCCTAAATTTCTGGAGAGCCCCTCCCTAAATCCCACATGGCTCTACCTCCATAGGTAGTGACAATAGCCTATGTTGTCACTGGCTCCTCCCTATGATGTCACTGGGCCTCGGTTCTTTTAAGGACCTAGCATAGCGACTCTGGCTCAGCCCCAGCCCCCCCCGGAAAATTGAAAAGTCTACGCCCTTGTCCGGAGTAGCAGGCCCTCTTCGTATAACAGGGGCCCAGTTACCCTGAGTACCTTTGCAGGGACCCATGCTGGGTCTCTGGAGAAATTCCAGGCATAGACGAGGTCGCCTGGGGAGAATCCACGTGGTGCTGCTTGACACTCAGTGCCCAAGCCATGTTCCGGAGCACGGTCAGGGTGCAGCCTGTCGAGGTGGGTTGTCAGGTGCCAGCCCATCAGGAGTTCTGTGTGACTGTGGCCGATGGTGGTATTTGGGGTCACTCAGTGGCTGAAGAGGAAAGCGGCAAGCTGGTGTTCCCAATCCCCATGGATGAGCCTTCTGAGGGACTCCTTTGTAGTCCTCACCATCCATTCTGCTTGGCCGTTGTTTGCAGGGTGGAAAGGAGCGGAGCAGATGTGCCGGATCGCATAGTGGCCCATGAACTCTTGAAACTCACCCGAGGTGAAGGCCATTCCATTGTCCATCATGACAGTGTCAAGCACTGCTCCCTCTAAGCTGTGGAGTCTTGTGAGCAAAACTTTTACTTTGTGAGCCACTGGTATTAAAGTTGTGAGCAAGCAGTTTGGCTACTGCATAAATTAGTTTGCTCTGGAGTCATCCTTCCTGAGCTAAGATAAAAATGTGTGAGCTGGAGGCTAAAAATCTGTGAGCTAGCTCACACTAACTCAGCATAGAGGGAACATTGGTGTCAGGTATGCCATGGGTGTAGAAGCTCCGGCAGAGAGTGTGAATTGTGGCCTGGGACGAGGTGGAGGAGACCAGCATCACCTCTAGCCATTTCATGTAGGAGTCCACCAGGATGAAAAAGATCTGTCCCTGGAAGGGCCCTGTGAAGCCTAGATGTAACTGGGACCACGGTTTGTGGGTGGACTCCCACTGTCGCACCAGGGCCCTGGGGGGCTCCGGTTGGGTTTCTTGACATGTCTGACAACACCGGATGCAGCCCTCAATTTCACTGTCCATGCCGGGCCACCATACATAGCTGTGGGCTAGTGCCTTCATTCACACAATTCCAGGATGCGTTTCATTAGAGCTGCTAGTACTTGCCGGCATAGTGGTGCAGGTATGACTACCTAGCTGCCCCATAGCAGGCAGCCCTTGTGAGCCAAAAGTTCATCCCGACAGGAGGAGAAAGCAGTGAATTCAGGGCCCACCCGGCTGGTGGGCCATCCCCTCCCTATCCAATCCAAAATGTGGGAGAGGATGCAGTCACGGGTGGTGTGGCAGAACACATCAAAGACGAGAAGAGGATGGTCAGGCAGGTCCTCAAGCAGCAGTACCTGTTGTGGAGGAGCCGGGTCTAGATCACATACGGGCAGTGGAAGGCAACACAGGGCATCAGCATGACCCATCGCCTTCCCTGGGCGGTGGAGGAGCGAATACTGGTAGCCAGCCAGGAAGATAGACCAGCGCAGGACGTGGGGAGACATCTGCAGCATCTGGCAATCCGGTGCCAACAGGCCCAGGAGGGGCTTGTGATCTGTCATGGTGGTAAAAGGCCAGCCATAGACGTAGTCATGGAACTTCTTGACCCTGGCCACAATTGCCAGGGCCTCCTTGTCTATCTGTGTATAGTAGTGCTCACCAGAGTACAAGGTACAAGAGTAATATGCCACGGGAACCTCCTGGCCGTCGGGCAGCTGGTGCCACAGGATGGCCCCCACTCCGTACGGGGAAGCATCGCAGGCAAGGATGATGGGCAATGATTCATCGAAGTGTCCGAGGATCGTGTTTGATGTGAGCAGGTCTTTGACGGCCAGGAAAGCAGAAGCTTGCTTCTGGCCCTAGACCCAGGGGGCCTTTTTATCCAGCAGCCAGTGCAAGGACTCAGCTAGTGCAGCCTTGTGGAGCAGGAAGGAATGGTAGAATTTCAGCAGCCCCAAGAAGGCCTGAAGTTCTGACTTCAAAGTGGGGGTAGGAGTATTGGCGATGGCATGGACTTTATCGGTGCCCAGATGAATGCCCTGGGTGTTCACGGAGAACCCCAGGAACTTGACCCACAGGACCCCCAGGAGACATTTTTCTCGCTTTACCTTGAGGCCGTCAATGTGGAAACATTGGACAGCACATAGTCTCTTGGCGAAGTCCTCGGCTGTGGGCACAGCGGTTAGAACATCATTGAAGAAAGGCTGGACCCCAGGAATACCTTTCAGGAGAGAGTCCATCAGATTCTGAAAGATTCCTGGGGCCACGCTGACCCTGAACTGTAGCTGCTGCACCCATAACACACCCCTGTGCGTCACGATCATCTGTGCCTTGGCAGTCACATCATCTATGGGGAGTTGCTGGTGAACCTGGGCTAAGTCCAGCTTTTCAAAAACCTTCGCACCCGCTAGGGATGCCAAGTTGTGGCTGACCACCAGGACAGGACAGGTGTGGTCCTGTAGGGCCTTGTTGATGGTGCACTTGTAGTCAGCGCAGATGTGGACATCACCGTTGGGCTTGACAAGGGTCACGATAGGGGTTTCCCAGAGAGCATGTGGTACGGGCTCCAACACCCCTTGTGCCACGAGGTGGTCCAGTTCCTCATCTGTCTTTGGTTTCAGGCTAAACAGGACCTGGCGGGCCTTCAGACAGATGGGCTGCACCGACGGGCTGAGTTGTAGGGAGATGGTAAAACCTGTATATTGCCTGAGGGTGCCATCGAAAATGGCAGGGAACTCATTGCACACACTATCAAAAGTTAAAGTCTGCACATGGTGCACCACCATCACTGCAAATCCCAAGGGCGCAAACCACGCCAGTCCCAGTAAACTTGTGACCCACCCTTCTACTACGAGTAGGTCCAACACTCCCCGGAAGTTCTTCTACTGCATATGGAATTTGCCCCACACTTTAATGGCCACCTCGTTCTTTTGGAAGTCTCTGAGGGTGAAGCCAGCGGGTCTAAGGTGGAACCCCCCTGTGGACAGAGCCTCAGGAGAGTGTCTTCCAAGATGATGGAAATGGAGGACCCTGTGACAAGTTGTGTCTTGCAGGGTGAACCCTCTATAAGCACAGTTACTTTGATTTTATGGGGGTGTCTCAGGGCAAATTCAGTACCTGGTGGTGGTGGACAGCTGTTGTGTGCAGATCCGCTGATTCCTGGTGAGCAGTCAGGCATCTCTGGGTGCCTCTGGAGTGACAGGCACAAGCGATGTGACTGGACTTTCCACAGGTCCTGCAGGTCACGTCGTGAAAATGGCAAGCTGCAGCTGGTGCAAGGGGTCATTGTGCTGGTCCCTGTGGGGTTTGTGGCAGAGGTCAAGGGTTGCAGCAAGTGGTGAGCGAGGTGACGAACCTAATGCATCTCTTCCTCATCAGAGGCCTCTGAAACCAAGGACACGGAGGCTTGGTGTGCGGAATGAGCCTGTCAGTCACATTGACCCTTCTTGAATGCAGTGGCCTTCTGAAGCATCGATTCTAGGGTGAGCTCCATGTGGCCAATAAGTTTGCAGCAGAGTTTCTGTTCCTGGATGACCATGACGAACTGGTTTAGTAGTGTGTCCTTGAGATCTGGAAAAGGGTAACTGAGGGACAGTTGGCGAAGTTCCGCCATGAAGTCGGTGGCTGCTTCGTTGGGCTTTTGTTGGCACCAGAAGAAGTCCACGTGGCATGCCATATTAGTGGCCAGCGGCACAAAATGGCCACAAAATGGCACAAAATGGCCATATTAGTGGGTTGCGGCACAAAATGGCCAGTGCCACTTGAGGAGGCACTCTTCAAGTGTCTTAGGTGAGATGAGGCCCTGAATGAGTCACAATGTGGCGATTCCGCAGATGCTGAGCAGGAGGGCCTTCTTCTTTTTGGCATTGCCAATGCCCTGGAACAGGATGAAGTACTTCAGCCGCTCCACCCAGGTTTCCCAAAGGTGTGGGTGAGTGGGATTGAATTCTGGCAGATGTCCTGGAACGGCAGTTATGGGGTGATGTGGGGTGTGGGGGGCTGAAGCTCGATGCACTGGAGCTCAATGCGCAGTGCGGTGCTGGTTGGAGTTGGCTCACTCAATGGGATCCCATCCTCATCACCAGTAAAATATACTGGGTTCAGATGCGTAGAGTGATCAGCTCATAGTTTATTAAGTGAGTTAAGCCAGAACAAGACAACACTAGCAGGGCTGAAACCCTGCTTATATGCATGCAACACACTCTACCCACTCCCCATGATAGGCTATTTACAAAACATTACTACTTGATTGGTTTACTCCAGAGTCCTGGTCGGCTATTGTTCTTGTGCTCGAAGCTCAGTCAGTCTCTAGGGTGATTCAATCAGAGATTATCTAATCCCAATACATAACATAAACAATAATTATTCATGGTTCTATAGTGATGTGGCTCCACCAAACAAGAAGATAGGATCATATGCAAGGACTATGGCACTGCTGCTGCATCACAGTTAGTACACTGTGTTGGTATGGCCAGCTGACCTGGGTCTTGCACTACTGCAGGAGCAGGGACCAATGTCACTGAATTTTCAGTAGCCACAATTGCTGGATGTAGTGTCATGGTGGTATATGTAGCTGTTATGTAGCAGCTGAAAAAAGAGTTTTTGCAAGGTGTGAGATGAGGGCAGGACTGGAGATGACTTGTCTCCATGTCCCCATGGTCTTCTAGGACTGCATAGTCTTCTGTGTCCAGCATAGTATAGAAAGGATGGCTAACCTTTAAACACAAGAGTTTCTGTACCTTTCAGTTATGTGGATAAAGGAACTGGGGCAAGTACCACTTGCACAGTGAGATTTCCTGGTCTATGCAACTGTTAAGAAAAGAGACTCCAGTCTTGAAAGATCGGCTATCCTTGTGGTCTGATAAATGGTTAAAATGGGAATATTTTGCACAGGCAGTCTTAGAAACCTGATAGATTTGTCCCATTAGCATTGTAGAGGATGCTACTGTAGCTATATCAGCTCATTCCACTACTGTCTGTGCTTACGTGGTGACAAATTGGACTGTGCCACTTGTCCAGGATTCCCAGTGGTTGGGTCTCTATGTGGAGCTTCCTTTGAAGACTGTCTGGAAATTTAGTTGCTACATAATACTGAGGCCAGAGTGTTGACTGGTAGAGGTTGTAGGGATCATATCACTCTAGTCATGTTCCATGTACTGTGGCTCCCAATTTGCTTCTGGACTCAATTCAAGGTGTTGGTATTGACCTTGAAAGCCCTATATGGCTCAGCATGCCTTAAGGACTGCCCTCTCCCATATAAACCTACCTGTCCACTCTGGTCATCTTTGGAGGCCCTGCTTCAGGTGGCCAGGTGGGTGGTTCCTCCCTGGTTTTTGTATTCTGTGTTTTGTTAAATTTTAATTTAAATGCTGTTTTAAAGTTCACATGCTTTTATGTCTTTACATTTGCTGCCTTGGGAATCCTGTTTGGGTGGAAAGGTGGCATAAAAATGTTTAAAACAAATAAATAAACAAACTGGGTGAAGCTGTCCATCGCTGCTCCTCCATACTCTTAGTGGCTTTCTGTTATGCAAGCCTCATTAAGGCAAGCCTTGTCCTCCAATGTACAAGAACTCAGAGACCCATCAAAAAGATTCCCTATTATAATTCTCCATTCAGGGGAAAAGTACATGCATTTTTAAGGGCAGCTAGACAGTATAATTAAATAAAAAGTAGTATCTTAAATTAGAATTTTAATTGCAACTCTAAAAACTGTTACTTGGGTATCAATTTTATAGAAATCTATATGACTTCTCAGTAAATATGTTTAGGATCAGAGGGTTAATGTGAAAAGTACAGAGGTTTCTGTTTGAAAAGGTTTAGTATGTATGATAGACCCTGCCCTCCTCAGAATCTACACTCCGCTCCCCTATATTTTTCCTTTGGTGTCATCACTGTTGGCTGGGCTTGCAGGGTATTGCTGGAATGTCCAGATGAGCTCCCCCTTAGCTAATGAGTCTGTGCGTGTACACACACCCGTGCAGACAGCTGTAGTCAGAATGCTCTAGCACAGAAACTCAGTGCATGGAGACGGTCTTTATACATCAGAGCAGTCATAGTTTACACTTTTGAACAAGCAAACTCCATTAATGTGTAACTGTATCTGTTAAATTTGTACACTGCCATAATAGTGAAGGGTACTGAGCTAGCCTGGTGTCATCAGATCTTGGAAGCTAAGCACGGAGACAGACAGTGGCAAACCACCTCTGAAAATCCTATGGAGTTGCCATAAGTCGGCTGTGAATTGATGGCACCACCACACTGAGATTTGTTGAAGGCCAATCAGCCAGGTCAAATCCAACACTCTTGAAAAAATTACCTTGGAACAATTTTTAAGCACTATACTTGGAGCCGCTTGTGCTGGTTAGGCGGGATATAAATCCAAATAAATAAATAATTTTTAACATGGTACATATGGCCGTGGGTGGGGACTATGCTAATATACAGTGTGCCCACCCTTCCTTAGGCAATTAGACAATTACTCCTGTTGTTGGCCAAGCATCACTATTCTGCCTTCCTCCAGCTGCTCCCCTAACACCTTCCCGCTCCTGCTCCTTTGGTGTTCTCTAACATCTTCTTATCAACTCTCACTACTGGGAATATCATGTACTTAAGAGCAGGGATTTTTTTAAAGCTTTAGTGTGGGAAAAGCAGTTTCTACTAGTGTACATTCCTCTTGTTGAGAAAACAAAAAATACTTTTCACCTCAGAGTGCTCTCTCTGATGACAAGGGGGAATCAGAGGGCACTGCACATTCTTCAAGTCAAGTCTGTGGCCACAAAAAGGGCAAGTCTGGAGTGCTACCTAATCTACTTTCAGATTCATATATGGGTGGAATGCTATTTCAGTTTCATTTAAGTGGACAGAGCATGGCTTTGCGGGGTGGGTTGTGGTGGATACTGGATGGCAGTTTCCTTGAGATTTCAGGAAAGGATTATTTGACCCACAAAAGGGTGGGTAAACAGAAGAGATAAAATCCCTTGGTGTGCAGGGAGGGGAGGGTTGGGTGGGCCAGGAGAGTCGTGCATTGCTGGGCATTGACTCAGGATGGTTGCTGGTGCCTTGATGCCTTGGAGAGTGTGACAGGCCCTTTCTTGGAACTGAGGAGACCCACACAGCCTCTTTTGATTTTGAGGAACCAGTTTTGTTTAGAACTGTAAGCCTTCCCCTCAGTTACAAGATGTTCTTAGGGGAGCAAGTGGAAAGGTTTTGAGTTCACTGCCGTGAGGTAAGTTTTGTGGTGAGCGAGATGAACAGGGAGATCACTGAGGCAGGAGGTATATGTAAATAACAAAGAAGGTTTGTTTATTTACAGGTTGGTTTTAAAGAACTAGTTAGTTCTTTAGTTAGTTCATAACCAGCTAGTTATGAGTTCAGAATGTGATTTGAATTCTCTTTAATGCTTGCAAGAGGTACAAACAGGCTTTCACTGACCAGCCACTAGGCGGGATCCTTTCTCACACACAGGATTCCACCCACACCATCCTGTCCTTTCCCAGGAGTCAGACCAATGGGTATGAGGTACATATGCTCATGACCAGAGACAGGCCTCACAACAGGGTACTCTGTCTTCTCCCAGAGGTAGAGTTAAACCACTCTGCCACACTACCTAACTGTCTGCTCTTTTGCTGAGGCGGACCCAGAACTATCACTGCCCTCTCCTTGAGGCAGATCTGAACTAACTGCTGCTGGGCTTCCCTCCAGTGTTCCATTCCCCCATGGGCGTCAACTACGGGGCTATTATTAGCATCAATAACTCATTGTGTAATTAACTTTGGCATAGTAATTTATTGTAACAACTGTATTAATTAACTATAAATTAAACTATAAATAAATTAACTATATCAATTATATTAATTAAATTAAGAATAATCAATACCATTAGTTCATGTTCTGATAACGCACTAAAATTAGAATATTAAGTATTGTTCCTAGAGTCTGAGGGGGAAACAACCAATGATAGAAGAGAGTAGAATTAATTATATTTAATTTATAACAAATTACTGGGGAAGTAAATATCCAGATAAATACATAGTCTACTTGGGTGAATTAATTTGGTTAAGTTGGAGACACTGATCAACCTGATTAAATAAGTTAATTGAATTAAATTTAATAAACAAGAATTATAAAGTAAAATTTAAGAACTACTTCTTATAAAGGCTAAAGTCTCAGTGATAAAAAGGCTGTAGAAGTATTTATACAATAAAATAAGACCAGACAACTTAGATTTAATTAGCTCTAAATAGCCTCTAAATAGTCTCGAGTGGGGCCTAGTGGTAATAATCAGATAAACTTAACAAACCTATGGCTAGTGGGAACCCAGGGGCAGGGAGGAAGGGCTCGGTCCCCTCTCCATCGCAAACTACACTAGTTGGTCAGATGAAGTCGACAACAAGCAACCCTGGACTGGCGACTAAAGAAATCAAGGGAATGATTGATGAGGCCGTCTCAACAGCCGTCTCAACAGCGATTAAAGCAGTTATGGAGAACACCTACCAGCCATAATGGACAAAGTGGAGGAAAGAATTCCGGTTTTGATCCAGAAAGAGTTTGTACCTATGTATAATAAGATAGACGAGTTAGCCTCACAAATCAAAACAGAAGTGGAGGAAATCAAAACACAAGTGGCAACGAATAAAGCAGAGATACAAGAGCTGGCCACAAAAGGTAGACAAACTCATGTAAGAGTATGAGATCTAGATCTGGACGTACAAGAATTGAAGGCGAAAAATGAAAGACTGGAAGAATCGCTCATCAATCTAGAACTGGACAAAGCAGCACAAATTGTCAGGTGTCAAAATGTTCCGGAAAATATTGGCACTAATTTGAAAGAAGAAATGGCTGAAATCATAGCAACTCAATTGAACATCGGCACCAAACAAGAGGTAATGACTGAAATTGATGGAGTGTTTAGAAGAGGCACGGCATTTGCAAGAAAATTCAATGCTCCTAGGGAAGTCCATATAAAACTTAATAAAAGAGAAACAAGGGACAAGATTATTCGAGCGTCATATGAGAACAAAGCCGTCGCACAAGGAGAAGAGATTAGATTCTTGAGGGAGGTGCCTTGGCGTGTTAGGGAAAAAAGAAGACCCTACCAGCGACTAGCAGGACTGCTTCGAGAGCGTGGTATAGAGTACAGATGGCTCATTCCGGAGGGCCTCTTCTTTGAGTATAGAGGAAGAAGACAGAAACTCAACTCAACATTCAAGCTGGAAAATTTTCTAGAGTCCCATGGAGCTGAATTAGGAGTGCAGGAGGAGGAAGAAGAGGGAGAAGATTCGCAAACAGAGAAAGAAGGAGAAGAAGGTAAAGAAGAAGAAAGAAAAGATAAAAGAAAGAAAGGAAGAAAAGCAGCGGAGAAAGAAACACCATCAACCTCACCACAAATACAAACAAGAAACCAACTAAAGAGCCGAGTGAAAGAAACAAAAAACCAGGATGGGGCCGAGCCCTAAAGAATTCAAAATTATGTCAGTTAATGTAAATGGTCTCAATGCACCCCAAAAGAGACGGCGTATATTCCATCAATTACTCAAAATAAGAGCAGAGATAACATGCGTCCAAGAGACACACATCAAAAAGGATCATATAAAACACCTTAATTGTAAAAAATTGGGGATAGTCTTCGTAGCAGCAGATGAGGTGGAAAAAAAAAAGGGGGTAGCTATATATGCCAGAATTTTTACATCCACAACTGGTATATTCGTCAAAAGATGGTAGAATTATAGTAATTAGTATAATAAAAAATGGGAAGGAATATATTATAGCGAATGTCTATGCGCCCAATTCTAATCAAGCTCCATTTCACAAAGAAGTAGCTGAAGCATTGAGGGTGAAAAAATCTGATAAGATTTGTCTAATTGGAGACTTTAATGCTGTAGTAGAGAGAAAACTAGATAGGAAAACGCAAACCAAGATGGGGAAAAAAAATAAAGGCCAAACACTACCGGAGATATTCTATCAATTAGTAGAAGAGCAAGACCTCTTAGATGCATGGAGAACAAAAAATAAGAACAAGCAGGCATTTACATTCTATTCAGGTAGGCATAAGTCATGGTCAAGGATAGATATGGCCTGGGTATCCAGATCTATAATAATGGAGATGTTAGATATTGAGATCTGCCCCTTAACCTTTGCGGATCACAACCCAATCTTATTAACACTTAACGAGGTTAGGAGAGCGCCCAGATGGACCATGAATAGATATATCCTAAAAGATCAAGCCTTTGTCGAATCCTTGAAAGATGACATTAAAGAATTTTTTAAATTAAATATTCAGCCCCAAATTTCTATTAATATTATATGGGATACCTTTAAGGCATACATAAGAGGAAAAATGATTAGTTACACCCTGTGGAAAAGAAAACAAGAAAATAGAGAATATAAACTTCTAGTTGAGCAAATAAAAGTGGAAGAAATGAATATGTTGAAAACCAAAGGGGAACAAGACAGTAAACAACGATTACTATATAAACAACATAAATTAAATTTATTATTAAGTAAAGAGATAGGGAAAAAGATTGAATATAATAAATTATTTTTTTTTGAAAATGCTAATAAGCCATCAAGATGGCTGGCATATAGGCTAAAAAGGGAAGAGGGTAAAAAATCAATAATTACATTAAAGGACCCCGTAGGTGAAAACAAATACTTATTAAAAGATTTAAAAAAGATAGTGGAAGATTACTTCTCTAAAGTATATAAACAAGAGAATAAGGATGAAAATCTGGTAAGGGAATACCTCAGGGAGAAAACCAAATTAAATAAATTCACGATAGATCAAAAGAGAAAATTAAATGAACCAATCACAATATGTGAAGTTGTGGAGGCTATTAAAAGACAGAAAATGAACAAAGCTCTGGGTCCGGACGGCATTCCAGGTGAGTTCTATAGGATTTTTGAGGGCCAAATATCTCTGGTATTTAAAGACCTAGTCAAGAACATAGGAATTACGAGCTCAGTACCAGAGTCCTGGAATGAAGCCCTGATAACATTAATACCCAAAGCCAAAGATGACTTAGATAATATTGGTAATTATAGGCCAATATCTTTACTAAACACTGATTATAAAATCTACGCCAATATACTAGCGGAAAGGTTTAAATGGGTCCTGTCTCAGATAATTAATAAAGACCAAGTAGGATTCTTGCCGAATAGACATCTAAGAGAGAATTGGAGAATATTAATTAATGCTTTAGAATTCTATGACATACATCCGGAGAGATCAGCGATATTAATGTTCATGGATGCGGAAAAAGCTTTTGATAGCCTAGCATGGGAATTCATAATGAATAAATTAAAGGAATATGAGGCGGGAGAAAAATTCGAATCCATGATCAAAGCAATATATAATAAACAAACGGCTAGAGTAAGAATTAACTCAGACACTACACAAGAGATTAAAATTGAAAAGGGTTCTAGGCAGGGGTGTCCCTTATCTCCATTATTGTTCATATTTGCTCTGGAAACCCTATGCGATCAAGTTAGGGAGGATAAAACTATTAAAGGCCTTAAATGTAAGGGGCAAGAATATAAGTTATGCGCATATGCCGACGATGTAATGTTTATTTTAGAAGATCCAGAAATATCTCTAGGTAGACTATTAGAAAAGATCAAAGACTATGGCGAGGTTTCGGGATTAAAGATCAATATACATAAAACAAAGATTCTTGTTAAAAATTACCCTACTCAGGAACAGATAAAAATACAGAATAAATTTGGAATTGAGGTAGTGAAAAGAGTGAAATACCTGGGAGTAATATGTACCAGTAAGACTAGCTCTTTGATAGAGGATAACTATGACACATTATTAAAAAAGATTAAAAAAGAATTGGATATCTGGAAAAATCTAAAGCTGTCTTGGCTAGGCAGGGTAGCGGCGATTAAAATGAATATCCTCCCGAAATTCCTATTCTTGGCACAAACAATTCCACTGTTGGCAGAAAGTGCTAAATTCTATAAGAATATTAATGAATTAACAAAAAAATTCATCTGGTTCCCCAAAAAACCTAGAGTAAAGTGGAAAATTTTACAAGATCAGAAGGAGGAAGGAGGGATTGCCATACCAAATTGGGAAATCTATGGGAAAGCCGCAGCCCTAGTTTGGTTGAGAGAATGGGTACTGTTAGACAACGCCAGAATTCTGGCATTAGAAGGGCATGACCTTTACATGGGATGGCATGCCTATGTATGGTATAATAAGCACAAAATCCATGCAAATTTTAGTACTCATACTCTAAGAGCAGCACTCATGAAAAATTGGCTAAGTATAAAAGAAAAATTTTATTTAAAAACGCCCAGATGGGTCTCCCCGCTGGAGGCCTTTATTAAGCCATCGCTGATAAACTCAAAAAATTTAGTGAGTTATGATAAATTGTTGGATAATAAGGGGAAATTAAAGTGCAATGATCAGCTAAAAAGTGAACTAAATTTGCAATTATCGTGGTGGGAATGTAATCAATTAAATTCTAGGTATCATCTGGATAAAATGGTTGATTTTTATGATGTTCCGAATGGATTAGATCTAAATTGGATGAATAAAAACAAACTTAATAAAATTTATAAAATAATCCTAGCTTATGAAATGCAGGATGAAAAGATAAAACCCTCAATGGTGAAATGGATGCAAGACTTTGGCTATAATATTCAGGTTGATCAGTGGACAAAAATCTGGAAAACAATTAAATTTTTGGGTGTGATAAATTATAAAGAAAATATCTATAAACTCTTCTACCGGTGGCACTGGTCCCCTGATAGGCTTCATAAATGCTACAAAAATGTAACAAATAGATGTTGGATGTGTGAGGTGGAAATAGGAACATACTATCATATGTGGTGGAAATGTAAAAAAATGCAAAGATATTGGTTAATGGTGCATAATATGATTAAGGAGATAATGGGATCGGAAATATCATTAGCTCCAGAAATCTTTCTGCTAAATATACTTCCTGAAGGTCTGCTTAGCCATGAACAAAGATTATTGGCTTTTATACTGACAGCAGCCCGGATAGTTCGGGCTAGCGCGTGGAAATCTGCAACGCTTCCGGGTGAAGATGCTGTGATTGCTAAACTTCTGGATTGGGCAGAGATGAGCAAACTAGGTTTTCTTTTGAATATGAATGACAGGACAAATCCGATGAAGATATGGTCCAAATTTTATGCTTGGTTAAACTAAGATGTGTGGCTCCAAAAATTATGTATATGTTTCTCTTTTTGTTATAAGTGTTTAACTTATAATGTATAAAAAACTACTTTAAAAATAAAGTTAAAAAAAAAAAAACTACGGGGGGGCTCGAGGGCTTGAGCCTCCCCTGAAATTTCCCGGGGGGGGGCTCAGCCACCCCCGGCAAAATGAACACCTGCCGGTGGCCAGTCAGCCGGCCATCGCCGCCTCTCCTTCCCCCCAACCCCCGGCCTGCCCTCCTGCCTCCCTGGGGCGGGGCGGGGGGGGGAGAGAGAGGCGGTGACGGCCGGCTGACTGGCCACCGGCGGGTGTTCATTTTGCCGGGGGTGGCTGAGCCCCCCCGGGAAATGCGAGGCGGAGCGGAGCCGGGGGCCCGCAAGGGCGACGCACCGGTCCCCGGCTGCAGGCAGTGGCAGCAGCAGCGATTTTACCCCGCCGGCGCCCGAGGTGAGCGGGGAGAGGGAGGGAGGGGGGCGGGGAGCGCGGCGGGCGGGCGGGCACGGCCCGGGGGAGGGAAGCGGCGGCGGCTCCCTGGGGTGGGGGGGGAGAGCAGTGGGACATGGTCCCGAGTGCGAGTGCGTGCTTCGCGCGCACACACGAAAGAGAGCCCCCGCCCCCCCGGGGATTGAGAAAGTCTACGCCCTTGATTCCCCCTCTGAAAGGTGATTGGAGCTATAAAGTACTGGGTCCAGTGAAATCAGTGAAATCAGCTCATAAGTTTATTGATGGTACAAATCACGACTGGAGAACGGGGCTTGGGGGGGTCTGCTTAAATGTCTGTCTAAACCACACCCCCAGCCTTGTCCAATCTCCTTGATAGGGTTAATTACAGGTGACCCTACGGCGGTCCCCTGGCGGATCTTGGGTGGCTGATTGGTCTGATTTACAATTCGCCCAGGCTATTGTCTCCCAAAGCGAAGCTCTGGTAGCCAGCCCGGCCACGTGCGTTTCTCTGACCACATGTGCAGTCGCCATTAGGACATAACAGGAGCAGCCCTCCCTTAGGCTCATGGGTGAAACAGCTGAGTGGCTGTTTCACCTTTCAGGGGCAGGACAGCCTCCTGTCCATTACAGACGACCAGAGTGGAACAGCCATTCTGCCACAATGATGTATGTTTTTCTTTTATTTTTCTAGGCTTAATATACTAGGAGAGGGGAGTATGTTCATGTATTGGAGAAGCACACAGGTCACCTGAGATACCACAGGTGCAGCAGTCATAGCTGAAGTGGCGTCAGCAGCAGGAGATGTTGTTGTGATGATGGGAAACTGGGGTGCTACTTCCTTCTGCGTAGCTAGGGTGGGGTGTGACATTCCCTCTCTGCAACAGGATGATTCCTAGCTAATTGTAGTATGGCATGGCCCTGGGTATACCAGACATCTTGTTGTATATGGTGACATTTTAAAACAGCAGACTGATTCTCGTGGCATTACAGGGCAGTGTGTCATAGCACTTCTTCACCATTTCTTGGAAAAGCCAATTGAATATTGCCTCATTATGTTCTGGTTATTGAGCTCTTTCTGGACTTTGCACAGCCACACTCTGTGAACATATCAGTCTCAGTTCACTGCTTGGCCCTCATGTTTTTGAGTTTAAAGGCCTATCACTGGCCAAAAGACAACAGAGTAACCATAGTGAACCAACTTCAGATCCCGGCTTCACAAACCCGAGTTGATCATAGCGTAACAACTGCATTGCGATGATCATTTCCTATTGTTAGTTTAATTAAATTATGTTACATCTGAACGGTACCATGGGTTGGCAAAGCTGGGATTGCCATTCCTTTGCTCAACACAATTTTCATCACCAAATAGGGTTGCCAGGTCTGGGTTGGAAAATACCTGGAGACTTTGGGGGTGGATCCAGGAGAGGGCACAGTTTGGGGAGGGGAGAGGCCTCAGCATGGTACAATGCCATAGAGCAGCCATTTTTCTCCAGGGGAACTGATCTCAGTCAGCTGGAGATCCGTTGTAAAAGCAGGAGATCCCCAGGACCCACCTGGAGACTGGCAACCCTGTCACCAAAATTACTTTTTAATTTAATTCTTAAGTCCTGAAAACAACCAATCCTTACATTATTATTAGCTGCAGTAGTGCTAAATCTGGCTCAGCCCAGATTTTCCAAGTAATATTGAGCACATGAATCTGCATTATACCAAATCTAAGTCCATCAAGGTCAGTATTGTCTACTCAGACTGGCAGAGGCTCACCAGTGTCTCAAGTGGCAGCCTTTCACATAGGGTTGCCAGGTCTTACCTTCATCCCGGCAGAGGGCTCCGGGCTGGCCCTGGGACTCTTCTGCACGCACCACAATGACGCCACCTGGAAGTGACATCTTTGCACTGGGCATGTTCAGGGGACACTCTAGTATTTGGGTAAAAACTCTATGGTCATCATAGAGTTTTTACCCAAATACTACAGCATCCCCCGAACAATGTGCCTGGCACAATGATATCACCTCCACACAACGTCATCACACCGGGCACGTCAGGAGCGCTGGGGGTTGACGACCCTACTTTCGCATCACTGACTAGTACCACCTCATTCTTTTTTTGCTGAAGATGCTGGAGATCAAATGTGAGCCCTCCTGCATGCTAACCAGACGCTCTATTACTGAGCCACAGCCCTCCCCCCCATATTGTTCAAACCTAAGATGGAGAAACAACAGGCCCTTATGTAAAGGACTGGCCCCTTTTTTAGAGCTTGAAGCTGCAACACCCTTGCCCTCTTGCATAGACACGTGTTTCTGATACTTAGAAGGACAGGGGCCCAGCAGCTGCACACAGGCAATTTTAAAAGGAAATGAACAATAGTTTGTAAAAGTAAACTGATAAAAGTGCAATTGGGAAGCCAATTCTGCCTGGGTGAATAGGACTGTGTAATAACCATGTCTAAGTATGAATGGAGTTATTTGCATTGAAGAGTGGCAGAGGAAAACTGAATAGATGGGTTCTCTCCCTCTGAGAAAGGAAAGAAGTGAATGTATGAAAAAGCAAGTGCTGCCAAACAAAGCTCTTTGGGGAGAAAAAAACAGACACAAAATGTCTCAGAAATGCATGAATCAACCTTGGTAATGAACTGACTGTCCCAATGCTTAAATTCTGTTAATGCCACAGATTGGAAGCAAAAAGCCTGTGTGGGAAAAGAGATACATTTGGATTCTCTCCTTCCTGGGAGACGACGGGTGTGCTTTTTGCCAGTGCAATAAGTGTTACCTTTGATCGTCCTGCATTCCTAATCATTTGCAGCCTGCAACCCAGGGCTCTTTTCACATGCTGGCTGGGTCTCCATTTCCCTGGTGCACCTCCTAATGGATTCTACAGCTCAGGAATGAGTGATGGACCCTGGCTTGGCATTTCCATCACTGCTTGTTTTTGCATTCATTATCCTTGAGAAACCAGCCTGCCTCATTATGATGTGACCATCTTGCAGAGGGAGTCTGGAGGCTACCTGGCTCCTTAAGAGCAAAGGAAGAGGCAGGAGGGAGCCTGTTTCCCATAAGATAACATTATCTGTTTATTAAAAGTGTGGATCCAGTGCTGGTGAAAGGATGGCAGACCCTGGAGGAAGAAGTCCTTTATTTTGTCCCCAGCACTAGCAGTGTTTGTTCCTTCATGTATATTTCAGCCAGGGGCCCCAGATGACTGACTTACACTAACTTTTTTCAACATAAAGATTAATCGCCCTGTGAGAGAAGGTGTTTATAACAAGTTAACAAGAGTGACTCCCCCCACCAGGCCCATGGCCAGGATTTTTTAAATTTGGGGCTTTAAATAAGTTGGGGGGACCCTGCACCCCCCCCCCCCCCGGGAGCACCACAAATAAAATAAAAATTCGAAGTCGGGGGACCTGGACTGGATGGGAAGTCAGGGGGCCTTGGTGGTAAGTCGGGGGCTGTGTTCCGAGAGGCCCCACTGTAGCTATGGGCCTGCCCTCCTCCCACTTTATAGCTATCCTGAGAAAAGTCACACACGTAGTGTTGTTCCCCATACGTGTATCCAGGCAAAAAGGTGCTTGCTGTGGCATTCATACACACTTTCTCCATAACAGAATTCACCTTCCGCATTGGGAAATGTAGCATGTGATATGAAAAACCACCTTGGGTGAAAAAATAGAAAAGGAATCATGTTTCCACTCAGGTTGTTTCCCTGGGTTTAATGTTGCTGGGAAATGTTTCCCTCCCCCCCTTCCCCTATGGCTGCCAGGTGGAGCTGGCAACCTGCTAGGAAAAATGGGGGATGGGGTGGGGACAGTTGTGCCAGTGCATGATGTCACTTCTGGTGCAAGACTAGAAGTTGTGTCATCATGCAGGGCTGAAACTTTAAGATTTGCCAAAGTTGTTTAGGGCAAATCCTAGAGCATCACCCCAATACGATGAAATCACTTCCAGTTGCACACTGGAAGTGCACCCCAGCACAATGCCAGAATACATTGCACACCAGCATAATGGCAGCATGCCCCCCTTCCCCCACATTTTATCCCACTGGCATGTGACGCACCAGCAGGTAACAGGGCATAATTTCTGGGAGACAGGAGAGCCAGCCCTCCTAGCCTCTCCACAGCATCATGGTGCATTTATCCACCTCCCAGGGTTTCCCCAGCTTTTCTCTGGTTTTTCCCAAACTTACTTTGCTCTAGATTTGGGAAAGACTGCAGCAAAGCATGAATGGCGGCTGTGTGGGTAGAAAAGTTTGGATTATTCTGGTCCCACCCGCACAACAAACATTTTCCCTGTCCCTGTGGCAGCCATTTTCTCCCTCTGCCACCAGAGGCCTTTTTGCTTTTTTAATTAGTAATCAAATATTGTTATAATGTTACAACAAGCTGTGTATTAGATACTCTGAATTACCAGCTTTCATTTTTTTAAAAAGCAAGTCTCTAGATCCCTTCATTGCAGAGATATAAGGGGAAAGTCATCACACCAAAAGGGATAGAGACTGACTAAAAAAAATGAAAACTGGGAAACTGGAGTATCTAATACAAATTCAATTGCTGATTTTAAAAACACTGAGAACCTCTAGTGGTATGTGTGTAAGAGAGAGGGGGAATAGCCACTGCTGGGGGACTGGGGCATGGAAGCGATAGCAAAACCTGTCATATGGAAGCCCCTTTACAGCCTCACTGTGTCAGCAACTGCAACAGCAACAGGCAGGGCCAGTGCCAGGCTTTTTTGTGCCCTAGGCAAGGCTAACTACTTCTGTGCCCCCCCCCCCCCCGCTAACCAATTTTTAAAAACAGATGAATTCTAGGGAAAATTAAAAGCAAAAACTTTACATGGCTAATTTTCAAGCCCCTGCAGCCTTGCCCTCGGCTTCCACAGGCTTGGGTGAGGTGGAGGCAAGCTCTTGGCCTCTGGGCCGCCTTCACCCTCTAATTGCCCTCATTTAGCTCCAGGGCCAGGAGGGTCGCTCACTTCTCCCTCCCTGGTTGCTGGGAAGTCCCCACCTCACTTCTTCCCCCAAGCTGGGCACACTCAGTAGTTTCTTGTCTGGTCTTGCATTTTCTGGGGCTCATGGCTGAGGAGTGCGGATGAGTGGGAGCTGCTCCTGCAGACTCTGCAACTGCCCAGAGTAAAAGCGCAGGATAGCCAGGGCTGGTAAGTGAGTGAGTGTGAGAGCCTGTGGCCGGTTGGAGGGGCACTGATTGTCTGTTCTGCACCCCTCTCAGATCTGCGCCCTAGGTGGTTGCCTTACTTGGTTTAATGGTAGCACCAGCCCTGGCAACAGGGAAACCACTCAAGCTATCTGCAACCCTTTTTAGAATTGGTATTTTAGGGCCAAGCTAACACAATACATTTTTTTGGTGAGCCAGGTCTGGGTTCCCATGGAATGCTGCATGTACAACTCCAAATGAGGGAGATAATTCACCCCAGAGCATTTTCATTTCAGGAAACTGGTACAGGGGAGAAGGTGAGAGCCCTTCACCCCCCACAACATGGTAATAAGCTGGATTGTGCTCCCACTGATTTTTTTGATGTTCCTCATAGGTGCTGTGTGGTTGGAGGGAAAGTGAGACTGTTCCAGGGAACCTGGAGAACTGGGACTTGGGGGGGAGGGGGGAGAGTATGTCCTATCCGCACTTGCTGTGGATTTCACCCAGGCAAGCCTGATCTATAAGGATCTATGACACAAAAAATTAAATTCCCACAGGTAACCCCTAGCTGAATATAAATTAACTGTTTTTCTCATTTCAATACAATTCCTTATCAGTCTAAAGAAATTTATTAAGATCCTTAACAGGTGAGTCTGCTAAATGCCATCTCTCCCTCAGTGCCCAGCTCAGCTGTTGTTTTCTAACTGTCTATTCCTCCAAACAGAACTTTAATCTTACTGGTTCATGCAGCTATGTATAAATTATAACACTTCCACCAGTTGCCCCTGTACCTTTCATAGTTGCGTACATTAAGGAATTTAGAAACTAGGGACTCAAATTTCACACCCTACCAACTACTTTCCTTTAAAAAATAATTTTATTTTTATAATTCAGGTTTTTGGGACTGTTTAGTCCATGGTTGTCAAATATAAGTCCCGAGGCCATCCAGGGCTCTTACGTGGGTCGCAAACAACTAGTGCAGGGGTGGCCAAACTGCGGCTTGGGAGCCACATGCGGCTCTTTCATACACATTGTGCAGCTCCCGGCAGGGTAGCTGGGGAAGCGAAAGTGAGGCATACTTTTTCTCCCTCCCATCAATTTGCTTTCTTTGTTTCTCTCTCTCTTTCTTTCCACCTCTCTCACTTTTTCTATCTCTCTCTTAAGACAAACAAATATCAATAGCAAACAAATATCATTGGACAAATAAATATCATTATCAATATCTGTTTTTACCCCTTTTTGTTTTTATTTCTGGCAGTCTCATTTAATGTTAATAAATAGCAAATTTGCATATTTTAAAAATAAAAATGTGTGTGTGATATTTGTTCATGTCTTTTGGCTCTCAAACATCTGGTGGCTCTTACGTTGAGCAAGTTTGGCCACCCCTGAACTAGTGCAAGGGAGGGAACAGAAGACTGCTTTGGGGGGGCTTCAGCATGGTGGAACAACCTCATCTGCAGGGGTCAAGCAGCGTGGGACCATCTGCCCAGTGCTGCACCTCTGGCTCTCCAGTCCACCCATATGGGTTTTCATTTGTTATATATTATATATTGTTCTGTGATTGTAATGGCCTATGGCTAAAGGCAATAAACTGAAACCTGAACCATTTGCACACACCCCTCCCAGCCCATGAGGCCTTGCAGTGAGGATACACCAACTTGGAGCTTACCAGCTGCTGTCCTTTATACATACATCTCCAGTACCTGGCATTACATTTTATGGTACACATGGCTCGGCCTGACAAAGTGACATTTGCGTCAGATCTGGCCCTCATAACAAATGAGTTCAACTCCTCTGGTTTAGTCTTCTAATCAGTGAGGGTAATGCCTGGATTCAGGGTACTACCAGGCATTCACTTGGCATATTATAAGGGGATTATCGGCTCGAAGAAACTGCACAGTAGGCTTGATAAAACCAACTAAGAAACAAACTTATTTCAGTGGTATGGAAGGCTTGGTTGTTCCTGTTTTTCATTTCTCCAGCCTTGTCAGCAGGGTTGCCAGCCCCCAGGTGGGGCCTGGGGATCTCCTGCTTTTACAACTGATCTCCAGCTGACAGAGATCAGTCCCCCTGGAGAAAATGGCTGCTTTGAAGGGTGGACTCTATGGCACTGTACCATGCTGAAGCCCCTCCCCTTCCCAAACCCTGCCCTCTCCTGGATCCACCCCCAAAGTCCCCAGGTATTTTCCAATCTAGACCTGGCAACCCTACTTCTCAGTAGTACATTAACAAAGTTAACGGAGAGCTGGGGCCTGATAAAGTACAACCGTAACAAATCAGGTTTCTTGCTTGACTGATTCAGACATAACATGGAACATAAAGGTTTAACTTTTAACTATTTTTGAGAGGAACAGCGCCCAAACCTTACTGATCATCAAAACACTGGAAGTCCCTAATGGACCCCCTGCCTAATCAGTAGATCTCCTAAGCCTTCACCTGCAAAAAATCCAACAACCCCCCAGCTCTGTCAGCTGGCTAGTAATTAAACTGCCAAATCCCTCCCCCCTTTTCCCATTTCAACATTTCAATCCACCATTTGGAAGTGACTGACCAAGGCTCCTGGCTGGCAGAATTTAAAACCTTTGTCATAACCGCCACCCATTTTAAAGCAATGAGAATGTCTTAACTTTTTTATTGGTGCTGGAAGTTAGAATATTCCCCATAGTTAAAGGACTGAGGTCGTGGGTTACTGTATTAGAGACAATCAAATTCTTGTCAGTATATCATTCATACAGTAGAATCCTACTTATCTAGAAAACTCATGTTTGTCTGAACTAAATGTGTAAACCTCATAGAAGTTGTGATGCTACAACTGCAGGCTTTTCCAAACTACTTTTTAAAAATTACAGTTTTAGTTGTTAATTTGCTGAGGATAAGCTTCACATCTTTCTTCCAGAAGGAGATAGAACATTTTTCCAGCATTCAAACCAGAATACTTTGCCCTTGGGAAAATACTATTTCCCCCTAGGTAGCATGTCAGCTACACTATAAACAGTGCTACTACAAGCAGAAAAACACCCTTCTAATGGACCTAGAAGGGTGGAACTCTGCTTAGAATTGCACTGTCAGAGCAGTGTGGGATGCTCAAATGTCCTGACTACTTATCAGAGTGTTCCTGTGGCATCACAAAATGACAGCAGGCCCCAGGTCTGGGCAACTTTGTAAATGCTGAAAAATGATTTCATTATTTAAAACAATTCTTTAAAGACTGATCACTCCACTATTTTCTCTCTCAAATGAATGTAGGATTTTTTTTAAAGTGGCAAAAATTATGGGGTGTGGGTGAGAGGGGCAGATATGTATTTTCTTAAGTACCTGAAAAAGCCTATGTGCAGTTTCCTGTTTATTCAGTGATTTTTGGTGTACTGCTAGCTATCTGAACAGTTCTGTTGCCCATAAAATCTGAAGGAGGCATGTGTAATGCTCACCCAAATACGCAGCAAGGTTATTAAAGATCTAAGCATCCTGCAGCTCTTGCAGTAGAATATTAGGTCCTCCTGTTAAAATAGATACTTTCTTGTAGCAGGATTGGCATCTGTGGGGAGAGAGTGAGAGATGATTGTTTGGCTAGCATCAGGAAATGGCTAAATACAAAAGCAATTATTAGACAAATAAATAACTGACTTGGGGAGCAATGCTAGCATTTAGCTCAATAAACCACTGGATAAAGAATATTTTATCAAATCCAGTGAATGATAACATAATTATTCATGCTGCTTTCTTGAATACCTGTGACTTTCTCATTGTCAGAACATTGAACAGAACATGTCCTGCTTTCAATGGCTACTGCCATTATAATGACACAGCATTGTATTTTGCCAGTGGGACACTAGATTTCTGAGGCAAATCTTGGCAGGGATACTTTTCAGGGAAACATTTTACACTGCATTTAAGGTGGCCACGCCAGGCCTTTTGCAATGCTATTTGTTATATAAGTGTTACCCTCCCTCCCTCAAGATTCTTGTCAGATGCACTACTCCAGGGGCAAGGAATTAAGCAAGTTTTGTAAACTTCAGTTCCAGCAGGGTAGTCTATTCATATATTGGCAGCTGCTCCAATGCTCCCTCCAAGCTATGGAGTCCTGTGAGCAAAAATTCTACTTTGTTAGCTACTGGCATTAAAGTTGTAAGCAGGTGATTTGGCTACTGCATAAATTAGTTTTCTCTGGAACCATCCTTCCTGAGCTAAGACAAAAACGTGTGAGGTAGAGTCTAAAAACCTGTAAGCTAGCTCACAGTAACTCAGCTTAGAGGGGTCACTGTGAGTTCTATCCATGTTCTCATTCCTGGTTTCTTGATTAAACAACAGTCACCTTCATCATGTTGATCTGTGGTGGGATGTCCAGATGATTGCCAGTTTTGGCTGCTTTCACACTGGTGTTTTGCTCTGCCCTGGCTTTTATACAAGAAAAAATTTCTTTTGGACCATCCACTTGACTTCCTCTTATTGTCTTCCATCTCTCTCCTACCCTGCTTTGCTCTGACGTTTCCCAAACCTGCTTTGCTCTGTTCTTTTCAGAAAGAGCATCATTGATGAGAGTTAGCCTACCATTTACACAGGAAGCTGTGGATTTTTGAAACTCCCCGGCCAAGCCTTTTATGGCATGTAGGCAAATAACACACCTGATAAATAGCCTATTAAGCCTCGATAAAACAGAGAGGACACTTTTTCTCCAGGCAGTTTGCAACCTCACTGTAAACTACTACTTTTTTAAGAATGCAGGTGTGATAACAGCCTCAGTTTCTTACCAGAGTTACTTTGAACACAAGATTTGTACAGGCTGAGAGAAATGTTGTTGTTTTATTTGAAAAAGTAACCTGCTTTTGAAGCTACCAGCAGACTTATGGTTGCTACAGAATAGGATATAAAATTTGTTGGTAGTTTAGCAGCTGAGAGTAGAGCTAACTAGTCATAAGAGACTTAAATCTTTGATTTCATCTCAGCCACCCGTAGGTAGGGGAACGCCAGCGAAGAAGCAGAGATGGAGCACTACTCTCTCTCCAACTCTTCTCCTTCAGTCTCCTTGGATGTCTGAAGAGAAACAAGACTACAGCTGTGGTGTTTTTATTTAGTTAATACTTGTAAAAGTTCAAAGATCTTCTGTTGGCCAACTGACAGTGGAACTGTGGAGGACCAGAGTTCTATGCCAGGGGTTGCCAGTGGCAACCAGACAACTGTTTTTGAATAAGAAGAACCTGAGGGCAGTTGAAGGGTGCCCACAGGAACTAAGGAAGGAAACAAGCTGCCTGTGAACTTGGGAAGTTATTTTTATTTCTGCTTCGTTCACATTAAAGAAAATCACATTTTTTGTTTCATTTCATTTATGTCTGTAAACCTTTTGGGAGAAATCAACCGTATAACCATCAGGTACTTGGAGAAGGCAGGTCCTTTGGGAGAAACATCAGCACAGGATGCCCTTGACCTTCAAGAGGTCTTTTGTAATTGGTTTGCAAGTGTGCTTCAGAACTTTGGTCCTTTCTGCATTTGCCTGCCACTCTGGATTTTCTCATTGTTCAAGTTGAGGCAATTTAAGTCCACAGCAAAACAGCATCCAAATAACCTGGGGCAACAGCAGGCTGAAACTGGGCTGACCACTGAAGGGAGGTAACGTAATGCAGAATGGGGGAAAACCTGGAATAAAAAGAAGGTTGAACTCAATTTTAGTGCAGAATTGGGGGGGGGGGGACTGGATTAAAAAGAAGGTTGAATTCGATTTTAGTGCGGAATTGCTTGGAGGACACCGCAGTGAACATGGATTAAACGGAGAGTACAGAAAGGGCCTTTGTTGTAAGCTGTTTCTTCAGAAGCCTACACTGAACAAATTGAAGAACTCTGCCAGAGTCAGGACTATCCCAAGATGTTTATTTTACTCTGAAGGTTGCACTATATAATCCAAGCAATGAACCACAAGCTCTTCTGTGATGTTTAATGGGCCCAGAGAACTCCTTTTGGATCACATGCTACTTCCTGGAGGCATAGAAGCCTCCAAGCTTAACATAGAGACTAAAATAAATTAAGGCTTCTCAAAGTATTGCTACCTCAAGGGACTGTTTGGATTGTTTCTGCTGTCAGGCTAGCTGTAATCTACATGAATCATTTTCTAAGGTCGCCCTAAGGTAAGTCTGGCTTGTTGAAATGATCACTTGTTACCATAGTTATCTTTGTCCATCTACATAGTGAGCAGTTGTTTTTGGCAGTCTGTTTCCTGAATAATGTGAGTTAGGAAGAAAATTTAAAGCCTAAAATACTGGAAGTATCTTGGTTACTATAAAAATTATAGTCTACAAATATTGAATCTCCTGTCAGACCTTCTGCATTGACCTGTTTTTGGGTTACTGTATAAACTTGAATGCCAGCTACATCACCTATGCTGAAGGATTCATCTGAAATTATCAGTTATGTCTGCCTGTTTTTTCCCCACAGTAACCTAAACAGTCTGATTAGGAATTAAAAGTGATCTCGTTTACAATATTTCAGTAGTAGCCAGTCAGCATCAAGGTCCTGTTTTAAAGTTCAGAGAACCTTGTTTTTCACTGACGGCAGATAGCCAGGAAATTGTTCTGGAATATAAGCAAGCAGTATTTTTGTCTTTTATACAAGCCTGGTTAGGTAAAGTCTTTTTTGTCAGATCCCTCTGGGTACAAGCAGCAGCTCTCAGTTGTATGTGCAGCAAACTAGATAATTGCTTTCTTGGTTCCCATCCAATAATAATTTGTTTCTTGGGAGCAACTCCAATGCTTAATCCTAAACTTAAATCCCTCTTGCTGGAATTTTGATTTAGTTTTCAATGCTCTGGTGGAGGCTTTGCAGAATTTGACAGGCTTTTCTAATACCAATAAAATAAAATAAAAATCATAAAGGTTATATTCCTGGTGGCTCTTTGCTGTGGAACAAGAATAGGTGAAATATAATAATATAAATCACAGAATTTAAATAACATTTAACTTTCAAGTTTCTGAAAGGCCTTTTGGTCCAACCACGGTTGTTACTGGAACTGTATTATAATAGTTTGGAGGAACATTGTGAAAAACATTCCGCTGTGTGAGTTTCATAATTTCTTATCATTAAAGAGATCTGTTGTAGTTATTGGAATTGAAAGACCTGGTTTCAAATCCCCATTCAACCATGAATCTCTCAAAATAGCCCTGGGCATTTCTGTCTTAGCCTAACCTTTTGCAAGGATCATTTAAAACCAATAGCCTTCCATGAATATGCTAGTAGATAAGAGTGGTAAGCTACCTCAGACTGAATTGTGGAGAACTGTTTGGGAACACACCACTGGATGTGTATTCAACAAGAACAAACAATGAATATTTATAAATACAGTGAATATTCTGAGTCCAAGCAGAATTATTTCAATACTCTGAAGCAACTGGAATCCTTCCAGTCTGACAACTATTCTGATACCTTGCAGTCTGGTTTCATTTTCCCAAACAGTGAGTGGGGGAAGGGCAGCAAGGAGAGAGCAGATAAGTGTTTGACAGGGATGTTGTCCAACCCAGAATAGTTAGTCAGCGTTCCTGCCAAATAGAATTGTCCTGATGGATATTTCTGTGCACGGAATTTTCACTGCTTACCAATCACTAGACCATGCCACTGGCTGAGTGGGTTGTCTGCTGTTTAAAAGCATGGTTCTGTTTGCATGAGCTATTTCATTAGGTCTGTACCTGCTGTAAAGCAAATTGAGACAGAGGCAAAGGCTTACACTAAGGACCTTTCTGTACTAGACCTTAAATCCTGGTTCAATCGTGTCCCCAAACTTACATTGTACACTACACTAAAGCTCACCCCTGTAATTATCTCAGAGTATTTTTTGTTTCCACATTACATTGTCCCCACACTTGTCCCGGTATAAATAGATGCTGTTATAACCAGGGATAAATGCAAGGTATTGTGTTGCAAGTTGAACTCTGATAAAACCAGGGATGAAATCCAAGTGTGGAAAGGACCCAAGTCTACATTCTTCCTTCCCCCAGTGATAGGAAGCCCATCTGCATCAGGGGAAACAGGCAATGGCTTCAGTTACACATATGGGCAGGCAGGGCTGCAGAGAACTATGGGAAAATGCAAACAGTGGGCCAGACTTTCCCAGTGATGATAGGCCCTGGAGGGGGAACAGAGGCACACTCCTAGTATGGTCTTCCCAGGTTCCAGCATGATTCCACAGTAGCCAATGGTGGCTTTAATACGTACAGGTCTTTCTCTGAGCAAAAGCCAGATTTTGTCTGTCTGACTTCCTAAACTCTACTTTTTAAATCTTCCTGTCCATCTGTGCGTTGGTTTCCCTGTTTTTATGTTTCTCAGTTTCTTGTTTGTTACTGTTACTCTTGTTCCAGCCTGTTTCCCAAGCAGACTCTCCTACTGAATTTGTCCTACTGCTCCATCATAATTCTAGTTCCAGACCTGCTAGGACTTCTGCTTTCAGCCCTTGATGTTCTCTTCTTGTAACATGACAGCTAATGCATACCTCAAAACTTTGTTGCAAGAATGGGAGGGGATAAACATTATGTTTATGAACCCCTTGGATGATGGATGGTATACAAATACGACAACTTGAAAAGTACTGGAGTCAGACATGCAATGAAGTTTATTGGAGGTTCAGATGAGCATGAGAAATGGAGGTCACAGGGCCTGCTTATTTTCACAGGTAAGCCACACCCCCAACCTTGCCCAAACGGTGTGATAGGTGTGGTTTCCCACCAGTGACAATCATAGGCCTGTTTGAATATTCAGAGCCTCTCAATGGGGGGGAATTAGGATCCAGCCTGGCCATTGTTCTCCAGACCGAAGCTCGGACCTTTCCTGGCCATGTGCTAGGCGGTGGCCATGTGGCCGTCGCCATTGCATACATTACACAACTATACAGTCCGCATTTCCCCCCAATAAAAACAAGACATTAATGCTCTTCTTACCTTTCAACAACAGCTGCACTCCTCTTGCCTATAGTCACTTCCCACACAAGCAGCTGTTTGTTACATGTTCCCCCCAATCTCATCTTTAGAGTGAGTAAAAGTCTTTCTATCACATCGAGAATCTCAGTTAGTATAGACTGATTCAGAGCAACAAACAACTGGAAAATATCCTTCCTGAAGAAACAGTGCAGTCCTAAGGAGAGTTAGAAACTTCCAAGACATTGAAGTCAGTGGGCTCAGAAACATATGAATCTGCTTAGTACTGCATTGAGAGTTGTGCGTGATTGTACTGAACATTACCTGCCGTGAATGACCCAAGTACACAGTGCAAGGGGGAGGGATATTGAGGCAGACTCAGCATGTGTTCTGTAAGGGAAGATCTTGTCTCACTAACCTGTTAGTGTTCTTTGAGGGAGTAAACAAACATGTGGACAAGGGGGACCCAACAGATGTTGTTTACCATGACTTCCAGAAAGCGTTTGATAAAGTTCCTCATCAAAGGCTCCTAAGTAAGCTCAATAGTCACAGGATAAAAGGACAAGTCCTTCTGTGGATCAAAAACTGGCTAATTAAAAGGAAACAGAGTGAGTATAAATGGGCAATTTTCTCAGTGGAGGGTGGTAAGCAATGGGGTACTACGGGGATCAGTACTCAGTCCAATGCCTTTTAACTTGTTTATTAATGATTTTGAGTTGGGAGTAAGCAGTGAAGTAGCTAAATTTGCAGATGATACAAAGTTGTTCAGGGTGGTGAGAATCAGGGAGGATTGTGAGGCACTCCAAAGGGATCTGTCGATGATGGGTGAGTGGGCATCAACATGGCAAGTGGGCATCAACATGGCAAATGGGGTTCAATGTGGCCAAGTGCAAAGCGATGCACATTGGAGCCAAAAATCCTAACTATAAATACACATTGATGGGGTCCAAACTGGCAGAGACTGACCAAGAGAGAGATCTTGGAATAGAAAACTCAATGAAAATGTCGAGACAGGGTGCGACTGCAATGAAAAAGGCCAACGCTATGCTGGGGGTTATTAGGAAGGGAACTGAAAACAAATCAGCCAGTATCATAATGCCCCTGAATAAATCAATGGTGCGACCTCATTTGGAGAACTGTGTACAGTTCTGGTTGCCACACCTCAAAAAAGATATTATAGCATTGGAAAAAGTGCAGAAAAGGGCAACTAGAATAATTAAAAGGGTTGGAACCCTTTCCCTATGAAGAAAGGTTGAAGCGCTTGGGGCTCTTTAGCTTGGAGAAACGACAGCTGAGGGGTGACATGATCAAGGTTTATAAGATTATGCATGGGATAGAGAAGGTAGAGAAAGAAGTACTTTTCTCCCTTTCTCGCAATACAAGAACTCATGGGCACTCCATGAAATTGCTGAGCAGTCGGGTTAGAACAGATAAAGGGAAGTACTTCTTCACCCAAAGAATTATTAACGTGTGGAATTCAGTGCCACAGGAGGTGGTGGTGGCTACAAGCATGGATGGCTTCAAGAGGGAATTTGATAAACATATGGAGCAGAGGTCCATCAGTGGCTATTAGCCACAAAGTATAGATAGGAACTCTCAGTCTGGGACAAGTGATGCTCTGTATTCCTGGTGCTTGGGGGTGGGGGCAACAATGGGAGGGCTTCTAGTGTCCTGGCCCCACTGCTGATCCTCCTGAGGGCACCTGGTGTTTTTGGCCACTCTGTGACACAGAGTGTTGGACTGGATGGGCCACTGGCCTGATCCAACATTGGCTTCTCTTATGTTCTCTGTTCTAGTCCCTTAAAAATCAGTGAAACTGTCCAAGTGAATGCCATGTCATAATTGTCACACTTGGGAACACAGCACTGATACAAGCTAATTTCTCACCTAGTATCAAGACCTTTGAAACATCCTTGAGGCAGGTTGGTTTGTTTAAAAATATTTTCTGCATGTAGAAGTGGTGCTTCTTTCAAAAATGAATGTACAGAGTTTTAATAGCTGTTTTTAATAAAGTGCTAGAGTTTTGAATATCTACAAAGCATTTCCCCCCCAAAGAAGGGATGTGGTAATTTGGACTGCTCCAAATTCTACCATCTGGAAAAGAAGTTGTAAAATGTGTTTTAAGTGGACTTCAAGACCCATAATGATTAGTTAAGAATTATGCCTTTTAAAATAAATATTTGTGTTTATAAAATTAGGCTATTTATCCTGCAAATGGAAAAAAACAGAAGAATGCTAGATAAACAGATTGGATGTTTACCCATGGATGGCATCCGTTGTTCTGTGTGGAGGGAGCTTGGCCTTGTGCCCCTTTAACTGCTGCTGAGCCAAAATGTCATTTCCAGGAACATCTTCTTACCATGAAACATGCTTTCTCCTTTTGCTGGTTATTCAGCTTTGAGCAGAAAAGATAGTAAAATGTTTATTCTACAGCTTCAGATGACCTAGATGACCTATGCTAGCCTGATCTCATTAGATCTCGGAAGCTAAATGGGGTTGGTCCTAGTTTGAATTTGAATGGGAGACCACCAAGGAAGTCCAGGGTTGCTACACAGGGGCAGGCAATGACAAACCACCTCTGAATGCCTGTTGCATTGAAAACCCTTGCAGCTTGATGGCATTTTCCACTTCCACAGCTTCATGCCACCCACCCCTAACTTCAGCAACCATCCCAATCTGTTGCCTCCTTAATGAGTTGCCAGCATCTAGGTGGGGCCTGAAAGTCTGCCAAAACTGAAGCTGATCTCCAGACTTCAGAGATCAGGCCCCTTGGAAGAAAATGGCAGTTCCAGGAGGTGAATTTTATGGCCTCATGCCCTTGTTGAGACCCCTTCCCTCCCCCAAACTCTGCTCTCCTGAGTTTCCACCCCCAAATGTCCAGGAATTTCCCAACCCAGAGTTGGCAACCCTACCTCCTTAATTTCTCTTTTTCCTAATACCTTTTAAAAAATTTTCCAAAGCCTATCAGCTGTGGCTTTAGTGCCACTTGAAGTTGTCACATAGCCAATCAGATTTGAGCAATGCCCTTATTCTGAATAGCTTTGCTTGCTGTCAGAGATATTGTCATGTAGCCAAATCTGATTGGCTATGTGACAACTTCACTGTTTCTAGGAAATAGGAGTCTAATTTTTAACAAATGGCACTGAAGCAACAGATGACTGGGCTGCAAAAGCAGTGAATAGCCATGAAAAAAAGATTTGTGTGAGTGTGATTTCAAAAAATACTTCAAGATCCTGAAATCCCTACTTTTGTACCATAAGCTGAATCTGGGGGAAATTCAGCACTACTTTTCACTTCACTGTTTAATGTTCTATTTATCAGTCAATCAGTCAATCAATTCTGTTTAGCCATAGGCCATCACAAAGTTACAGAAAATGTTCTATTTTGAAATGAAATAAAATACAGAATGTCACTTTCTACTATGGCGGTAGGCCTTCCCCCTTCTCTCAGCAATGAAATGAGCTAGAGAATTAATTTTTTAAAAAAGAAATCTGTGAAGGTAGAGAACCCAGTATACACACTGTTATAATGGCATAACAGTTTTCAGTTGCAGATTAAGAACAAAAAAACCCAGAAGCCCCCTGGTGTTGGGGGGGGGGGGGGAGAATGGCTGATCCAGGGACAGGGTCAGAGAAAATGTCATGTGGGCAGGAAAATTTGAACTTTCCTCCCTGCCTGGCAGCCATCTAAGCTTCACTGCTACCTTTCCCAAAATTGTGTAGTACTTTAAGAAAGACTGGAGAAAAGCTGGGAAACCCTGGGAGGTGCACGAATGCACCTCAATGCTGTGGAGAGAAGCAGGGGGAAAAACCCTTAGCATTGATCTCGGGGCAGATAACCTGTATGGAAATAGCTTTAGTTGTTTGTGGATTGTAAGGGGTCATATGAATGGAGAAAACTTTATTAATTGGAGGTTGAAGTCCTCAGGACTGAATTTGTTAGAAAGGAATTCAGCACATAGATAGAGCTTAAATATCTTTAGCAAAAGTCTTAGATTTGTATGAGTGGGTTAATTTCTGTCTGAGCTTTTGTTGTGCCAAGTACCATCTCTCAGGGCTTGCCATGTTGCCAGTGGATACATATTTGATAGCCCACTAAGTCTTCATAGCCATAACGCAATCAGGCTAGGTGTTTCTTCTCCTGTCTTGTCTTCTGCCAATTTAGAGTTGCCAACAGGCTTGAGAAAAAAATCCTATCCCTTTAATAGAGACTTAATGTGTAGAAATGGGCAGCTGAAGCTTTTCAGGACATGGAAGTAAATAACATAACCTGTAAAAAACTTCCCGTTAAATCTCTGTTTAAGGGGCAGGGATGTACATTATCTCCCTATATATTTATATGCAGAACATATCAGGAAAACTGGATTAGATTTAGATTATGTGGTATGAAAACTGTCATCAGAATTTGAGATATGCAGACGACACCACATTACTAGCAAAAAATAGTAAAGACTTGAAATGACTACTGATGAAAGTTAAAGTAGAAAGTGCCAATGCAGGAATACAGCTGAACATCAAGGATACAGAAGTAATGATTACTGTGGGATTATACAATTTTAAGGTTGACAATGAAGAAATTAATATTATTTAAGAGTTTCTATTCCTGGGTTCAATTATCAATCAAAAGAGAGACTGCACCCAAGAAATCAGAAGGAGATTGAGAATGAGAAGGGCAACTATGAAGGCGCTAGAAGAGATATTTAAGTGTGAGGAAGTGTTGCTGAATACCAAGATCAATATAATTCCAAATATGGTATTCCCCATTACTATGTAGGGATGTGAAAGCTGGACAGCGAAGAAAGCTGACAGAAAGAAAACTAGTTAATTTGAAATGGGGTGTTGGAGGAGAATTTTATGGATAGAATGAGCTGCAGTCAGACATGCCTTTAGATTTAACTCAGCTGTGAATGCCTGGTGGATTTAAAGGGCATGATCAGAAAGCCACATCTGGGAAAGGTCCCGCAGTTGTCGGCACCCCATGCTGCTCTGCCACAGAAGCAGAGTTAAAAGATACTGGGGAAAGTCGGGTTTTAACTGGTTCTGATGGACCATGGATGGACTTTCTGCTGTCTGATCGCACAAGCACACTCAAGCCATCCAGATAGGCTGCCCAGTCTATCCTGACTAAGCACCATTTTTTTTTTGCTCGCTTAGTGGTATACACATAACCACATAAGCGACCCATAGATGCGGACTGCCATGGGGGTTTGATTCCTCGTTTATGTGCATGCAGGACAAAAGGCACCTCCCTACTCACCTGAACATGCCATCTGATTGGGCAGTGATGGGCTGAGCCCGCACAGCACCAAGGGATGTGTGATCGCTTGACTCCATTTCAGTTTCCACTGGAGGGAATAGGATTACTTCCCCTCTGCATCAAATGGCACATCTGACTGCACTCATGGACTACCAAAAAGACCATCAAGTGGGTCTAGATTAAGTCAAGGCTGTACTCTCCCTGGAAGCTACAATGACTAAACTGAGGCTATTGTATTTTGATCATTTCATAAGAAGACAAGACTAACTGGAAATGGCAATAATGCTGGGAAAAGTTGAAGGGAGAAGGCAGCAGGAAAAGAGGAAGACCCAACATGAAATGGATTGATGCGATAAAGAAATCCACAGCCTTCAGTTTGCATGACCTGAGTAAGGCTGTTAATGATAGGATGTTCTTGAGACCATTTATTCATAGTGTCACTAGAACTTAGAAGAGACTTGACAGCACATCTCACACACACACACACACACACACACACACACGAGCAGGATATTTTCTCTCCAGGCAGTTGGCAACCCTACCAACACATGTCCTACTCTACTGCAAATGGATGGGAAAAAATTGTTTCATGAGCCCTGCCTAAGTGGCAAAGACACAATGGTTATGAATCCACTAACATATGGAGGATAGAAACAAAGCCAACAAAATGGAGGCTTAATGGTCATGGCAACACTAGTGCATAGTGCTTGGTTCCTTTGGCCATGGGCCAAGCACACTTGGAACATGAACGAGGGGATTTTGGTCATGAGAAATCTAGAGAAATGGTACTTCACAATAAATAGCCAAGGATGAGAACAAACATTGTTACAGCATATCACCATCACTCCTCTGCTCAGAACCCTTACAAGTCTTTGGACTCTGGACAGAAACAGAGACCTAGATCCTCTGCTTCTTCAGAGGAAGATGCAAGGACAATGCACTGGCGCAGGTTAGCAGGGGAGTGGGAGCCTCTCTCTTAGACTTTATCACTGCAAATATCACCACCACCTCTCACAACACATACCTACTGTATTGGCTCAACAACATTTTCTCCTTTGAGAGTTGCTAATGGCACAGTGGGTACAATATAAGAATACATGCTGCAGAAAGTGAGTCACCCCTTGGAGATACGCTGACGGCATGATGTCAGCCAATATCATGTCAGTGTAACACCACAAGCAACTGAGGGGAACAGGAAGAACAACCACATTTTTTAGTGAACATCAGCTAGGGCTGCCGATTGCCTATAGTGCCTGGAGAAAAGTGTCCTGTTCCTTTAATAGAGGCTTAGGCTGATTTTACACCTCCCCTCTAAAGTAGTTTGACTGCTGTCTTTTCCTGTGCTGATTTCACAGTGGTGTGAAATTTCACTCCAGGGGGTCTAAGTGCACTTAGAAACCACAATTGTTTAAAGCAGAATAAAGCGGTTGAATACTAGCTTGACCACAGGAGAGCAATTAGTAGATGTGGACATTTCAGTAGCAGCACGGTTTCACACCGCACAGAGGTGTGGGCAGGTTTTTTTGGAACTAGAATGATTCCAGCGGGAAAGTCAGATGTAAAATCAGCCTTAAAGTGTGTAAATGGACAGCTGAGTTTTCATGGCATGGAGATAAATAATGTCCCCTATTAAATAACATACCAAAACATCTATTAAAAAGGTAGGACACTTTTTTCCTCCAGGCAGTTGGCAGCTCTAACACCAGCCACTCGTGCCACTGTCTTATATTGAATCAGATCACCCGTCCCTCAAGTTCTGAGTTGTGTACAGAGGTCTTTTCTGTACCTATCTGTTCCTCCACAGTTTATCCACAGCCACGTTAGAAGCAGCGTCTCCCTCCACATTGCATCCCACTCTGACCATCCTCCTGCATCGCAGCTCTTTCCAGCTTCTGCATCGTTTTGTGGCCATTTGGAGGTGACTTCGCAGTCATCATGGCATGGCACCAGGGTATCTGAAAGCGGTCTCTCCCCAGACCCTGTTGCTCTTCAGCTTCTTGTTTGGAGGGAATAATAAGCCGACTACTTGACGCGGCTTTAGTCATCTCTGCCCATCCCGCCATCTCTATTTCCACTTCTATTTAATTTTCATCTAGTACACAACTTGGAGGGCAGGTAGAGGGGCAGCCTGAGGAGGTCTTCTGGGAGTTTGATGCTTCTAGCTTGTGGGGTGGGTTTTTTTTAACACTCCTCCATCCTTTGCACACTGGACCCTAGGGAGGGATCGTTTCCCCCTTCCCCAAAGTCAATCTGCACACAACTTGGAGGGCAGGTAGAGGGGCAACCTGGGGAGGTCCTCTGGGAGTTTGACACTTCTAATTGCAGGGGTTTTTTTTTTGACATACTCCTCCCCTTTTGTACATTGGACCCTAAGGAGGGATCTTTTCCTTTTCCCAAAGCCAATCTGCACACAACTTGGAGGGAGATGTATTAAAAGGAATGACGGGTTTGCCCACTGGAAACAACGGGAGAGTCTTGAAGGCCCATTTGTTTTTGTTTTTTTAAAACCCTTGGGACACCACTCCTCTCGACAGGCCAGCCAGCCAGCCAGCTGCTGAGCTTGCATTCCTCTGTGGGTTGTGCATGTTTGAAGTAGCACAGCAGCAGCCAGCCAAAGGGGGTAGGAGAGTGGGGAAGAGAGGGGAGAAAGGGGAGGGTGCCTCATTCCTTACTTATGCACTTGGCCAAGTTGGTGGCAACTGGATGCCCCCTCCACAGTGACGTTAACCATTATTAAACAAAAAAAAATGTGGGTCTTGGTTGTAGATGCAGAATTCATACACAAAAATAACTTGGAGAAAAAAGAACAGTGCAAAGGGCAGGGACACAAAATACGAAGTTAATCTTAAAGGCATGGCTGCTTGGATTCTATGGAGTAAGCCACAGTGAGCTGTTAGTGAAGAAAGGGCCTCAGACTGGCAGCAGCTCTCCAAGTTCTCAGGTGGAGATCTTTCACGTCACCAACTAATGGATCATTTAAACGGAATTGAATTTGGGACTTTCTGCACGCCAGATAGATGCTCTACCACTGAGCCATGGTCCCTCCTCAGATCAGTCACAAAACTACCTTTTGTTTTTGTTGCAACAGATTAACAGGCTAGCAGTCTGGAATTTATCACCATTGGAAAGTAGAACTTTCCAGCTGCAAGGAAGCAAACTTGAACACTATGGGATCTGTAAGAAAAACCACTCCAGATACTTATCCTTTTCCCAGCTAAGTACTCATGTCAAAGCTCATTCTTCTGCAGTGCCCTCCTACAGCAAAATAAATACAATTCCACCATCCCTACGTTTAAACAAAAATGTGATGGAACACAAAATCCAGGTGCAAAGGAAGTATCCTCAGCCTCACCTTCCTGAAATGCACGCTTAATAACAGGACCTGTGTTTACTCCAGTTCCCCTGTCTCTACTAGAATAGTGATTCTGAAGGAACCCCCCTACAGCTCTTCATTCTAATCACTAATGCAAATCAGTCAAACCCTGTTGTCTTAGCTACATAAAAATCTAGCTACATAAAAATGGGACACCTTGGAAGCAGAATTGGGTCTAATGGAGGGTGGCTGGGAGCTAGGATCCCAGAGTCGCCTAAGAGATGGTGGTAGAGTTGCCAGCCTCCAGGTGGGGCCTGGAGATCTCCTGCTTTTACAACTGCTCTCCAGCTGATAGAGATCAGCTCCCCTGGAGAAAAGGGCTGGTTTGAAGGGTGGACTCTATGGCATTGCACCATGCTGAGGTCCCTCCCCTCCCCAAACCCTGCCCTCTCCTGGCTCTACCCCCAAAGTCTCCAAGTATTTTCCAAGCTAGACCTGGCAACCCTAGATGATGGATGGGGAAGGGGGCAGACCTGAACCTTGATCTTGAAGTTACTAGATTAAGAGGGGAGTGCCAAAACCAGACTTGCCAATTCTCCAGAACAGCAATATGGCAACAGGGTGGTAGAACAGGGAGCCAGAATCTATGTTCTTCCTGCAGGAGAAGGTTAGGCACAGAAAATAAAAGTTTGAAAGGAAAAGTTGAGGAGGAATTGTCTTGGGTCTAGAACTCCTAAACTCCCCAGAAAAGAAGTGGGACCTAGAACATTTGTGGGCAGGAAAAGGGGCAAACCACTGCTGTTTTAATACCTCTGAAGAGGAAAAAGGAAGTGGAAGGTATGTGCTTCCCACCCTAAGAGGTACATAAAAAAATTATTCTGAAAGAGATTGGGGGTGAGGGTTGGATTTTCACAGCCTTATTGTAAAATATTCTTCTTGCCTCTGTTTCCCAGACCTTTTACATTCAGTTTCCTTCCCCAACCTCCCCCCCCCCCAAGAAAATTCCATCTCTGCCACCCCCTTAACTGTATACTTGAGGGCCAGACTAGATGTGATAGTGTTGTGGTGTCTGCCATGAGGACACTGCTAGTTACCCTTTTTAAAATGCCATCAAGGCACAATGTGGCAGGCTGAGGTATTCTTGGCAGTCTCCATGCCTTATCAAACACTCTCCATGCCTTATCAAACACTGAAACACATAACATTCACTGGACTACCCTTTTTGGCTTGCAAGATTGGAGCTCCATGAAGTAGCCCAAACAGAAGCTTGCAGGCAGCACTCAATTATGGGGTGTGGGGTGAGGTAAATATTGTCTGAATAACTACACGCAGGGCTTTTTTTGTGATGGGGGGTGGTCTCCCATGTCCTGAAAGGAGAATTTGTGGAAATCAGCTCAACCTTATATATGACTACTATAGGGCTGCCAGGCCCGGCACCCAGAGGGAGACTGGGCGAACAGGGAGATTAGGGGTGAAGGTAGCTGTCAGCTGATGGTGTGACATCACTGCTGGAAAACCTGGAAGTGATGTCATGCCTCTAGGGCTAGTTTCAGGATTGTGTGGGCCCTGGGCAATGGAGTATAATTCCCCCTTGGTATGGCCCCTTTTTTCTCCAACCACACCCCTTCCATTTGGCTCCTCCCTTTTCTTCTTCAACCTCTCCCTTTTCTATTTCAATTTGCTTACTATGGCACCGAGAAATCATACCAAATGATGCTCTCTTAGTTTTATTACTTTGTATAAGACCAAAGAGAAGGAAATATGCCTTCCGTGATTTTATTTGGTGGTCATTCAATAAAACTTGCATCACGTGTGCAAAAGCAATTGAAATGTAAATCTGGAGAAACCTCGGCCTCAAGGTCGGTGGAAAAGTTTCTCCACTCTTATCACTGAAAGTAAGGAGGCCAATCCATGTCCATCCAAAATGCTTAAGCAACTGAATCATCCTCATATACTGGAGATGTTCATTTAGAAACATCAGGAAGAATGAAATTAACTTAACTTCATCACTCAACAGTGGAACAAAGGAGCCATAAATTAACTAACAGAAGAAAATAAAACTTATTTTTCATATTGAGAAATGCGTCACTCAGTTTTTTAATCAAAGAGTTACATCTTTGATACAACTAATTTAATGCTTCAGTGAATACTACAATCCAAATCTTTAATTCTTGGTTTTATACATATGTACTGCTTTTAAATTGATTTATTTGTGTTATATTTTTTAACTGTTGACTGCCTTGAGGGCCCTAATTGGGTACCAAGATGGTTATGTATATTTTTTGACTGTGTGTTACACAAATCTGTGTCCCATGTCTCCAGTCCCAATAATGAAGCACACAGTTGGAGTCCAAGTAGAGAAGAAGATTCACCAAGCTTTTATTCGAATAGAAGGGAGCCCCTCAACTCATGAAATTAAGTCGAGTGCAACTAAGTAACATTGGGTTACATCTTTTATACCCTCTGATGACCCTCCCATCATGACATGTCAGGACTTCCTCTATGACATCAACCAGGCATGCTCAGTTGAGTTTTCTTTGTTTGAGATATGGAGCATTGGCAGTCATAATCTCTTTGTTCTCCTTGGCATATGCATACAAGAACCACGTCTATTAGTGATAAAATGTTTCAAAGTTATGTTCCAGATATTTAGATATCAATTAGTAAACAAAGCATTACTATAAGTTCACATGTACAAAACAAGTTTTCAACACCTTGCCAAATGTGGCTTCTGATAAAAATGTTTCTACGAGCTTCACCGCTGTCTGGGTCTGGTCTTCAGACATTTGAAGATTACATTCAGTTTAAACTAGGGTTGCCAGATCCCCCAGTTCCACGGGGGATTTCCTGATTTTGGGGGGGCTCCTTCCTGCCCCCACCAACTGGCCGGTGGGGGGGAAGCCCTGCCCCCAAGAGCAACCACCCGGCAACCCCCTAGAAGATTTAAAGGGCCCTCCAGCTGGCCCTTTAAATCTTGCAGAGGGAGGAAGAGGGGTGGCCACGCTGTGAGAACCTTGTAAGATCCAATAAGCCAGGCCTTATGTTGAATAAAGTCCTTTTATTTCTTAATAATCTACTCAGTAAGCACTTTCAGAGTTAGCGATGACAATTATAGGGCAGAGGGTAAGTTATAAGCTGTTTTATACTATATTCAAACACCAGAATAAGAACCTGGCACCGATCAGGTGAGTTGCAAAAAGGCACAAAAATACTAGCCGTTGTTTTCCCACCGAAAAGGTGCCTAACAGAGTCAGCTCAGACTTGGCAGCCTTTCCCCATCTCCCGCTAAACTTCCCCGCTGATTCCCACACCCCCACCACCTGGAGTCAGTGCCGTTAGAAAAACACTTCAAGATTACAAGCGTTGCTCAGAGAAACAGATACAGGCATGAGAACAAACTGGGGGGGGGGGGAGCAAGAGAGCACTCAATGATGTGGAGAGCAGCAGGCACCCAACTCCGGCCCGGGGAAAATGTCAGGAACCTGACACACGCATTTAAAGAGATGCTGTTTGGAAGGGGCTGGGCCGTGCACCCAAGAGTTGTCGGTGAATCAGGGCTTGCAGGGCAGGCACAAGCAGCACACGCTCTTTTAAAGCAAGGGCCACTGGTGCCTGCCCTACAAGTAGCAAGATCTCAACTTGCAGAGCAAGCGCGAGTGGTTCCTGTTTCAAAAGAGCAGGAGCTGTTGCGCTTGCCCTGCAAGCGGAGATCTTGTAGCTTGCAGGGCAGGCACGAACGGCACCTGTTTCTTTGAAGAGGGAGCCACTCACACCTGCCCTGCAAGTGGTGATCTTGAGATCACCACTTGCAGGGCAAGTGTGAGCAGCTTTCCCTCTTTTGAAACAGGAGCCACTCACGCTTGCCCTGCAAGTTGCGATCTCACCACTTGTAGGGCAGGCATGGGTGGCCCCTGCTTTAAAAGAGCGTATGCTGCTTGCACCTGCCCTGCAAACCCTGAGCTTGCAGGGCAGGTACCAGTGGCCCTTGCTTTCCCCCAACCATTTAAAGGGAAGGTTCCCTTTAAATGGTTAGAGGAAAGAGGGGGGGACATGCACACACAATGCAGTGTCCCTAACGCAATGACTGCACTCCATGTGACATCATCGCATTGGGGCACCCCTCCCCCTCCTGGCATGCCCCCCAAATCCCCCTGCTGGTTGGAAAATACGACCTGGCAACCCTAGTTTAAACAAAGCAATACTACATGTTTTTGAGGCCTAGATAAAAAATGTTAACTTGTGTTCATAATTCTATTTCCATCATTCACATAACATTCACTGGACAAAGCATCTTCAGACGTTACAACACTGTTGTTTTAGACTAACAAAGAAGCCTTGAGTCTCCCCCTCCATAGGAATGTGCTTACAACTATAGCTTTGAAGTCACAATGGCCCCTTTATTGGTCTTATAAACCGATTAATTACAGGTATTAATACATTTCATATAATCAATTACTACCTATTAAGCCACATGGAGATAACTTAAGACATTATAATAGCTTGCCTGTTTTATTAGGCTTTTATTATTAAAACTTATAATGGCATGAGGCCTTTTGAAAGGCCATTGTTAATCTGTACTTTTAAGCGTCCCCCCTGCAGGAATTTCTGTTATATCTCTTTTAAGCGTCCCCCCCTTCAGGAATTTCTGCTATATCTCAACTTCAAAAGCAAAGCTTCATACAAAATACTGAAATGCAACATTAATAGAATGGAAGGCTTCTTGCACAAACGCAGGTATCTATATAACTAATTTTAACTAGACAAAACTTTAAAGCATAAGACTGAAAGAACCAAGAGTTTGCCTTACCAAGCATCTTCAAAGAGAAATGAATAGGGTCTTCAGTTAGATGTCCCAGCTCAGGGCCTTATTGTTACTAAAACAGGTGTTTATCAGCAATGATTCCTAGCACATTAGTACGTAGGCTCATTGTTCTTTTATAGTTCAAAGGCCTCCCCTTGCTGGAATTTTTCAGTCTGTTTATTATTTTTACTGAAATCATATTAAAAACTGATACATTAAAAGCGATTATATTTGCCTAGAAAATCAATATGACATTAATAATGCTTATCATTTATTTGAATGCATAAACAAATCAATTATATAGAGAATTCAGGCTTATAAATTTGTCTTCAGCTAACTTCAAACAGCCCGGATCTGTAGGTAGGGTTGCCAGCCTCCTTGTGGGGCCTGGGGATCTCCTGCTTTTACAACTGATCTTCAGGTGACAGAGATCAGCTCCCCTGGAGAAAATGGATGCTTTGAAGGGTGGACTCTATGGCATTGTACCAGGCTGAGGCCCCTCCCCTCCCCAAACCCCACCATCTCCCGGATCCCCCTCCCCCAAGTCTCCAGGTATTTTCCAACCCAGACCTGGCAATCCTATTTGTAGGCTTATAAATTGTTGCTATCTGCTTATCAGTTCCTAGTGATTGTAAATACAAAAAGACTTTTGAATCGCATTTGGATTCTAATCTCTGAGGCATAGGTCTCTCTGTTAAAATACATTGCCCCACCAGTTTCCCTGTCTGTGAACACCTAACAACAATAGGGATCTTAAAACCATTCTAAGGCTGATTTTACACCTTCCCTCTAAAGTAGTTTGACTGCTGTCTTTTCCTGTGCTGATTTCACAGTGGTGTGAAATTTCACTCCAGGGGGTTTAAGTGCACTAAGAAACCACAATTGTTTAAAGCAGAATAAAGCGGTATTATACTAGCTTGACCACAGGAGGGCAATTAGTAGATATGGACATTTCAGTGGCAGCACGGTTTCACACCGCACAGAGGTATGGGCAGGGTTTTTTGGAACTAGAATGATTCCAGCGGGAAAGTCAGATGTAAAATCAGCCTAAGATACTGCTTAATTCATTATTTTTATAAAAGTTTATTATGAAGTCTATTCAATATTATTAGGGCTGCCAAGTATTGAAAACTCACCGGTGGGGGGAGTCCTCCTGCTGCCGGGAGTTTCTTCTGGCACGCGTGCGAAGTGCGCATGCCCATCGACTTCACAGGAAGTGACGCAGCACGTTGGGGGCGTTGCCAGGGCGACGCTCTGGCAACGCCCCCAACGTCCTGCGTCACTTCCTGTGACATCATTACGTCGTCCTTGCTGGCCGGCGGACCGAGAACCCCTTTAGCGGGGGATCCTCCGCCCCCCGGGCTGACTTGGCAGCCCTAAATATTATAGAAATAACCCATTGGTATCCCTTAGCAATACAGAAGAGTGGGGGGTTACTTTAAAAACAGCTCAGAAGAGAAGCCATTTTTCTCCTGTGGAAAAGGGTGCTTCAGCTTTGATTTGTAACAATTTTAATAGAGAGAACTGTACTATCTCTTAACACATTCCTTTGTGTCTGGCAGGGTCAGTTTTTAGCTTTCCTTAGCAGAGGGGAAAGTTTGGTCTGTTTAAAACAAGGCCTGCCTTGGCCCATTATGAATCCATTATTAATAAAATCAATATTAATAAATGATAGGTCAATGGACTTGCTCTACATGTGTATACCCATAATGATCAAAATGTTTATCATGAGAAAGCACCTCTAATGCATTGACTAGTTGTGGCAACTGCAACAAAACTGATTTGAAAGCATCTTCTCCAACATGTAGCACTCCAAGATGTCTGAGACAGAGCTTTCAGGGTCAGTTTGGCAAATACTGTAAGGCCACTTCCTGGTGATATGTTACTCAGCTGCCCATTGCCACACATCAGCTTATATTCTAATTGCGAAGTCAGCCAAATCTGAGGAGACTTAATTTTGATGACTGGATCTGTGAATAGGCAAAACAGATCTTTCTACAAATCCGAAAAATGTCCCAGGTATTCAAAAAAATCTGAAATCTGAATATATATATATATATATAAACCAAATTGATAAAAGAAGTGCCTGTAGCTTTAAAAAACAGATTCCCTTAGTGGCTGTTGCTAGGCAACCACAGCATTCCAGTCTGGGCTTCATTGAGTAAAAGGCAGGAGGAGGGGGCAGGATCTTTCCAGGGCTGTTTTGGCCTGTGAGGGAGGATTCATTGCGGCTAGGCCTGGCTAGGATTGCTGGCTCCAGGTTGAAAAATTCCTGGAGATTTTGGGGTAGAGTCTGAGAAGGGCAGGGTTTGGCAAAGGGAGAGGCCTTAGTTGGACATAATGCCATAGAGCAGCGTTTAGAGCAGCCATTTTATCCAGGGAAATGGATTTTGTGAGATCTCCAGGTCCCACCTGGAGGTCGGCAACCCTAGGCCTGGCAACAACCACTGGCTGACTTAATCCCACCTGATTTGCATGATTCAACTAGGCCTAGCCACTTGCTACCGTTCAACAGCAGACACCCTATGAAAGCTGGTGTGGTGTAGCGGTTAGAGCTTCCCAGTAGGGTCTGGGAGACCTAGGTTCGAATTCCCATCTGACTGTGGAAGCACACTGGGTGATTCTTAGTAAGTCATGTGTTTTCAGCTTGATGTACCTCACAGTTGTTGTGAGGATTAAAAAAGAGGACAGGAGAATAATGTAAGCTGCTTTGGTACCCACTTTGGAGAAAGCTGGGATATAAATGAAGGAAATAAATAATATATATAGCTGAAGATGGGAAGCAGATAAAAAATAGGTTGGTGAATGGCTGAGAAGGAGAGAATGAGGCTGGGAACAGGAAGAGGATAAAGGTGTTACCAGATGGAGAGAAAGAGTGTGTGTGAGGAGGATACAGGAAAAAGTGAGGTGCCTGCTCACAATTCCTTGAGGGTTCCTCACCATGTAAGTGAGCCTGGCCCAGTGGCCACCACCACACAACTGGACCATAGTTTTCCTAGATAGAGGTTACTGAGGGTAGGGTCCCACAGGTCCAGGTGGGGGGGTTCCCCCGCTTCTGAGTGATTCAATCTGCTCCCAGCCAGCTGGCTGTGGGGGAACCCCCGCCCCCAAGCCCTGCCCCCAAGAGCAACCACCTGCCCTGCCACCCCTCTCCCTCCACTCCTGCCCGATTTAAATGGTGTCAGCTGATGAGTGGGGACCATGTGGCCCGCCAACCAGCTGGAAGGCCCTTTAACTCTCACAGGAGGGAGGGAGGGGGTGGTTGCGGAGTTGCAAAAAGACCCTTTAAAGGGTCTTTTTGTGAGCTGAGTGTGCAGCCAGCGATCACCCCTCTCCCTCCTGCCTGCTAGATTTAAAGGGCCCTCCAGCTGGTTAATAAGCCATTTGGTTCCAACCCATGAGCTGAAGCCCACCAACCCCCAGAGTGATGAGGGGACCTGACAACCCTAGGTGAAGGGGAGAGGGAAAGCTTAAGATAGAGAGGGAGAGAAATGTAGTTTGGCTTTTGGATGGGAAGGAGAAAAGGGAGCAGAAAAAGGGGAGAGGCTATGGGGACTTTCAGGAAAGGGAAAGATGAAACAGTGGGGAAGGGGAAAATGAGATACCTCCCACAAGTCCTCATGGGTTCCCACTTGTATATAGATTGGCCATATCTGATTATACTTAAGTCTGGTGATAAGATCTGTGAGCAGGCAAGACAGAATTTTTCGCAAATCTAAAAAACACTGCAGATTTGCTGAAAATTGTCAGCATCTCAACAACCCCCCACCCCACCCACAGGGGTGTTTGGAAAACCCCAAAATGATAAAAGGAGCACTTTAGCTTTAAGCAACAGGTTTGCACAGAGGCTGTTGCCAGGCAACCACAACATTCCAAGCTTGGAGTTTCTGTGAGTAAAATGCAGGGGGAGGGGGCAGGGATTTCCAAGGGCTGTTTTGGCCTTTGAGAAAGGACTCAAGGGGCCAGGCCTGAGGCACAGATTTGCCAGCTCCAGATTGAGAAATTTCTGGAGATTTGGAGGTGAAGTCTAGGGAAGATGGGGTTGGGGGAGTGGTCTCAGCCAGACATAGTACCATAGAGTCCACCTTCCAAAACAGCCATTTCCTCTGGGGAGACAGATCTCTGTTGTCTGGAGATCAGTTGCAATTCTGGGAGATTTCCAGGTCCCACCTGGAGATTGGCAACCTAGGTACTGTATACTGGGTTCACTGCATGGAAAGCCCAGACTACGACATAGCATAGATTTACTGAGTACACAACAAGTTTGCAATACTGGCCGAGGTGGCCAACTATATACAACTCCCAGGACACACCCCAAAGTCCTATTGGCGGGTGTGAATTTCCCACCAGAGTTCTTATTAGAGGGATAGTGGTGGTCTAGGATCCTTGACCCCTATTGTCTCTCGGAGTCAAACTCTGACTGTATGCTGCTGGCTCCCAGTGGTGGTCAGCGGACATAACACTAGGCTTGGCAGCAACCACTGGGTGACTTGATATCACCTGATTTGCATGACTCAACTAGGTCTAGTTGCTTGCAACTGTTCAACATCATCTACCCTATGAAATCCAGTGTGGTGTATTGGTTAGAACTTCAGAGTAATGTCTGAGGGACCCAGGTTCAGATCCTCATCTGGCTGTGGAAGCTCACTGGGTGATTTTGGACTGGTCATGTAGTTTCATCCTAACCCACCTCACAGGGTTGTTGTGAGGGTAAAAAGGAGAGGAGAATAATGTAAGCTGCTTCGGTCCCCACTGTGAAGAAAGGCAAGGTATAAATGAAGTAAGTAAATAATAACTGTAGCTGAAGATGGGTGGCAGGTAAAAGGTAGATTGGTGAATGGCAGAGAAGGAGAGAATGAGGCAAGCCTGGGGAAGGTGGGGTTTGAGGAGGGGTGGGACCTCAAAGGGGGAATAATGCCATAGATTCCACCCTCCAAAGCAGTGATTTCCTCCAGGGGAACTATGATTGCCTCCTTCAGGTAGGGGGCTGGAGATCACCCAGAATTATGACTGATCTCCAGATGACAGAGATCAGTTCCCCTGGAGAAAATGGCTGCTTGGAATGGTAGACTCTATACCCCGCTGAAGTCATTTTCATCTCAAACCTCACCCTCCCAAGGCTCTACCTCCAAATCTTCAGGAGTTTTCAAACCAGGAGCTAACAACCCTAGTGGGAACTGATTGCTGTAGCTGGGAGATCTGTTGTGATTCCAGGAGATCTCCAGGCTCCACCTGGAGGTTGGCAACTCTAGAGGGAGAGAACAAAGCCGGATAAGTGGTTATGGGGGCTTTCGGGAAAGGAAAAGAGGAGGAAGGGGGAAATGAGATTCCTCCCGCAAGTCCTTGTGGGTTCTTGCTTAAGTCTCTATTACAGGGGCTGCACATTTTTCCTCATGACCACAGCATCATCATGGGCATGCTGGAAAAGGGACAACTTTACTGATTCTACTGTCAATGTAGTTTTCAAAGGCACTGAAGCCTTGCTAGATCAAGAGATTTGGCAACCCCATCTATCTGATTTGCCTTTAACACTCCATTTCTACTTGTTAAAATTGGGATATCTGTCCAGTCTTTGCTCATTACTAACTTCAGCTGTCTTCAGTATGAGCCTCCCAGTGTGTGTCTGTGTCTGTGTCTGTGTCTGGGTGGAGGGGCTGAGAAAATCTGATGTTTGCACAGTTGTGCTGTAGCAAGGAAGAGGGACAGGTTCCTCCAGGTGCCCATGATAGCTGCTGGTATGAGAGAAACCACATAGCCTATAAGGCAGGGAGGGGTGGTGGAAAACAAAGGCTGCTGGAATGAATAGTAGCAAGCAGTAGTAGTAATTAACCTCATGAATACTGCAGATAAAAGATCCTGAACAAAATGAGACCTCCAAGAAATAATTTGTTGCAACACGGAGGCAGGCAATGGCAAACCACTTATTAATGTCTCTTGTCTTGAAAACCCTATGGAGTTGTCATATAAGTCTATTGTGACTTGACAGCACTTTTCACCACCAACTTGGCTTAGGTTTGTAGTGCTAGTGTAACAGGTGATAGTGGGATGACAAGTCAGTAAACTGATATACAGGGCACTAGAATAGGGTGGCCATGGGTGCCTGGTGCCCAACATCTAGTGGGTGGGGCCAGGTGGGGCTTTTGCCGCAAGGTTTCTGATTGGTCACTGGAGAACTGATGGCTATGCAGATTTTTTAAGACTTTGCTTTGGCAGCAGCTGCCACCACAGCCCAAAGATCTTCATTGTATGACCAAAGGTAAGCTGTAGAAGCCATTTTGTGACAGCCATTTTGTGACGGCGCCCACCACACGGTGTCAGAATTCCAAAGGTGTCTGTAGGCTCAGAAAAGGTTGGGAACCCATGCACTAGAGTATGTGGTGTTCTTTCATAACACTGGAATTCACTGCATCTATGCTGTTTGTGTATGTGTGTGTAAAGTTACATCAAGTCACAGCTGACTTAGGAAAGCAAAGGTGGTTTGCCATTGCCTTCCCCTGCAAAATCTTCCTTGGTAGTCTCCCATCCAAGTACTGACCCTGCTTAGCTTCCCAAGATCTGACAACATCGAGCTATACTGTACCATTCGACATCTCATGATGTTTACGTCTGAGCAAAACATATTTTTTGGTGAAATGAACAGGGTGAATATTATTTATTGGAACAATATGTAATCTACAGATTTCCTCTGCTGAGCAAATTAAATCCTGGACTCTGCCTATATCATCCTGTCTACAGTATCACCAATGCATATGTTTAATATTTTAGAATGATTGCCTACAAGACTGTTTTCCCACTGATTTTTTTTCCACCGGGCAGTGTAGTAACCTAACCCTGAGTCTTCTAATTAAAACCTTCTGCCCCTGTGACTCGTATTTTGACAGGAAGACTTCCAAATAAAATCCAGAAGGTATCTCTTCTGCATCACTGAACCAGTAGATATCCTTAGACCAGATAAAGAGCCATTTAATCAAAGGCAGGAGGCATCAGACATGAAAGGAAGGAGTTTACCAGTGTTTCTAGACCAAGTTGCCAGGAAAATACTGCATATGAATACAGTGGTAGAGACAGTTTTTCAGAGATGAGTGATGCATGTGTAGAAGTGCATTTCCCAAGAGGTGCATTTCCCACTCTTTATTCCTTTCAGATTTCCAAGCCCTCCCCACAATTTACTTCATCTCCCCCTCCTTAAACTTTCCTCCCTTTAAAAAGGTTCCTTCTTCAATACTCCCCGGAACCTTCTTTGGAACAACCGTTTCATACCTCAACCACCAAACCTTCCCATATGTTGCTACTGTACCTCTAAAGCAATTCAGCCCTCCTGATCTTGTGAAATACATGGCAGAGTTTGTCAAAGTTTGAACTCTGTGAGAGTTACTCACACTGCAACTCTGTGTGCACTGCAGAAGTACATTACATTGTATTACATGGATTTTACTCCCAGGAAAATGTGCATAGGACTGCAGCCTTCATATGGTAGCTGCTGGAGGAAAAAGGGAGGAAGGCAAATACATCATCTTTTGACCATCCTCCCCAGGATTAAGAAGTGGTGGCTCAATGATTGTCCCCCTCCTCAAATGCTTATTCCTTTGGAGGGCAGAAGCAAATAAATTATAATTGAAGTATGAGGGAATGGTCTGCTTTATCAAGCAAATATGAAGTATGTTTGCAAGTGGCTGATATAACTATGAAGAAGCATTAAACCCCCCAGCCCTTTTCTGTAATAAGGTCCCGCCATGGAATACCTACAGATCACTGACATTATGCTTTAAATTAGCAGGACTGTTCTCTTGGCTCTCTTGATTCTGTCCACCATTTTCATATGCCCTGAGCTTTGGTCAGCCCCTTTCCTAAATCTTTCCTAACTCTTTTCCAAACAGTCAATTTTTGGCTGTTAATTCTCCCATAAGTCATAGGGTGTGCAACTGAGGTGTCATAGTATCTATTTTCCTTTACATTTCACTGTGAACCTCTTCTCTTGTGCTAAATAAAGAGTAACCTACATGTCTTTTCCTATGGTATTCATAATTGTATATGTCTTTCTGATCTCTTTTTCCTTTTCACCTTATATTTTCCTGCAGTCAAAGCCTGCCAGTCTTACTCAAGCTAATAACACCAACTCAGTGGTCTACTTCCATGATTATGGTGAAGGAACAGTCAGTCATTAATTTATTTAATAACTTCCCCTGGGTCATAGTCCATTTTCATTTGAGATAAATACAAACATAGACATTGATTTTTTCAGAGTTGCATTCAAACCTTGGGCAATGGGCACAGGTATTACAACCTTTTCCTTTGAGGACGGTAACAACAATTTTTTAAAAACCCTCTGTAATTTATTCTCTACAACTCAACTCCTTGCCTGATTTAAAATATATTTTTAGATGATTTGCCTTATATGCGGAATCCAGAGAGATCGTCAGAGCAGATAACACAGCTGTGGAGTACACTGTACGTGTTTGAGTTTAAAAAGCATGCGGCAGCAACACCAGCAGTGGAATTTTTGAAAAAGTCCAGATTGCTTCATCCTGCTTGGGAAAGCAAAAGGATGGCCGTGGTCCAGTGTGTCACACAGAAGACAGGAGCTCCAGGCAAAGGGGGTGGTGGGGGTAGTCAATAATGACAGACCTTGCAGACTCATAAATATGCCAGTGCAGAGGCTGCAGGTGTAAATTAAGACATGTCATTGCACACAGTACGAAAGAGCTTTGTTTTAAAATCAGGCAGGCTCTGAGCTGCCATGTTCACATACCTGTAATGCCAGAATACAAATGGCTATTACCATAGTGTAACACCCATTATTTAGGGAGGGGAGGTGTACGTTTTGCAGCCCCCTATGGGATCTTTATCAGCTGGGGCCCAAGCACAGTGCTTTACCTTCTCCTGTACGATTGGCTTACCTTTTCCTGTATGACTGAATGGCATCCATTTACTATAGTGGCAGAAAGTAAACAAGTGAGTTCTGTTGGTGTAGAACTAAAGAATCTTCTGCCCTTGTGCAATGGGCACTATTTCATCCATCTCCATGGCTTCCCCTCTCAAAAAAGACAAAAGAACAGTTAATTATGATGCAGAACAGTGCCTTCATGCTTGACAAGCTTACCAAATGAGTTTCCAGCATAAAGTCAGCTCCCAATCCTTCCTCCATCATTTACCCAGGGGCCATCTCATTTAGCTGTTTGGCCTTCCTGACTGCTTCCAGCCTATGGGAGGAAGTTCCAGCACCCCAAGAATAGAAATTGTAGTTCCTTGGTGGCAACTGCTTCCTTCTGTGGCTATCAGCCCTCTCTCTAGTTGCCTTATTCAAGGCTTCTCTCTTTTGCTCCTATGATGGGTGCTTCATGCAGGATCTTCCTCATTTCTCCCTCCCCTCAGCAGCTATTTTAGACTCTGGGGAAGCTGATTCCTGGGTTACTCCTGGAGTAATACCCAAATGGATGGGAAGAGGGAAGGAGAGTGAAATTGCTCTCTTCTTCCATTGGCAGAGCTCCACTGACAGAAGAGGATGGTTTTGGCCTCCTCCCTGCTTCAGGCTCCCAACTATGTGTCTATTAGCTCTCATGGGTCCTGTGAACTTGTGAATAAACTTTCATGGGCCTACCAAAGGGCTGCTGGAGGAAAGGGAATGTGAGCAAGATCCACAGCTGTCAGTGGGTTCCCCGATGGATCATTGGATCCCACCATGTGATCCTGTCTACAGTGTTCCAGACTCCATCTATTTGGCTTATATGTTTGTAAGAATCTAAACAGCATTAGAATTAAAACAGAAATCCAGAGGAGCCATTTGATACTATAGCCTAGAGCTGATATTGATTTTTCCCAACAAGTACCATAATGTTTTAATGTACATCTGTAAATAAGTGGCATGTATGACTTTTGCTGGGAAGCTGAGATTTTATGTGACTGATTGCCTGCTGCATGTAAGAACATGAGAACATAAAAACATAAGAGAAGCCAATGTTGGATCAGGCCAGTGTCCCATCCAGTCCAACACTCTCTGTCACACAGTGTCCAAAAATACCAGGTGCCATTCCAGTGGGGCCAGGACACTAGAAGCCCTCCCACTGTTGCCCTTCCCCCCAAGCACCAAGAATACAGAGCATCACTAGCCCCAGACTGACAGTTCCTATCCATACCTTGTGGCTAATAGCCACTGATGGACCTCTGCTCCATATGTTTATCTAATTCCCTCTTGAAGTCGTTCATGCTTGTAGCCACCACCACCTCCTGTGGCAGTGAATTCCATGTGTTAATCACTCTTTGGGTGAAGAAGTACTTCCTTTTATCTGTTCTAACCCAACTGCTCAGCAATTTCATGGAGTGCCCACAAGTTCTTGTATTGTGGGGAAGGGAGAAAAGGACTTTTTTCTCTACTTGCTCTATCCCATGCATAATCTTATAAACCTCCAACATAGATCTTCTAATTACATGTTATGAGTGTTTTTTCCAGGGGACATATAGTAGGCAAGAGGTGAACTTTCTGCTGTGTACAGTGTGAACTGATATTGATGGTCATTAGCCTTTGAAAATAGTGAGTAAGGCTCATCAGTGCAAAAAGTTGCACATCTTAGCCGGCATTCTGATTCAGTGTCAATTCCTTATAAAAGAATGCCCTGGAAATGTCCCTTTTACCTTCTTAGATTATTGGGGGGGGGAGAACAGCCTCACCATAGAAGAATTCTTAAGAACTGTAACCAGACTAGTGGCATTTTTTAGGAGGGTGGAAGGGAGAGGAGATACATCAGGTCACAAACATTCAACAGTGAGCACCATTCTTGCTATTTACTTGTCAAGGAGTTAAAAGGAGAGGGGAGAGAACTATGTTGTCAATTGCTTTGGGTCCCCACTGAGGAGAAACACGGGATATAAATATCTAAATAAATGTAATTAGCTAGTTTACTCCCTGGCACTCAAGGCAGCTTGCAAGTTAAGATCCAGCAAAAACTTCATAACCCTTGTCTGTTACCGGTATTGGTTGAACAAATGCAGGCCTGACAATTTGCTTTACTTTCAAATTTGCAAAACATCTACAAGTTTTACTTTTCCAGCTGTTTTAGGATTGCCAGCTCAGGGATGGAAAATTCCTGGAGATTTTGGGGGCAGATCCTGGGGAGGGTGTAGTTTGGGGAGGGGAGGAACTTCAGCAAGGTAAAATGCCATAGTCCAAAGCTGCAGTTTTCCCTACAGAAACTGTTCTCTGTAGCCTGGAAATCCTATATACATATTTAAAAGGCAAGGCATGCTGGCTATGACTCACCTACTCTCCCACTGGCCACTGGAGAAACTGCCTTGGTGTTCCATTGGCCCATCCTGCTGGCTCCTCCGTTCTTACACCCCCACTTTTGACACATTTCATCTTAGGAGTTGTAGTTCTCACCTGGCCTTACCATAGCAAAAGGAATTAAAACTACAATTCCCAAGTTGGGAGCCCCAAGGAGCCCTGGGGCATTAGCAGAGAGTCAGTTAAACTGTTAATCAGTTAAAGTGTTAAACAGGAAGCAGCTTTGGAATTGAAAAGAGTTGGAGGGAAAGGGAAGGCCTGGACATCTCTCTGAATTACAATGGATCTCCAGACTACAGAAATCAGTCCCCATGGAGAAAATGGTTGCTTTGGTGGGTGAAGCTCTATGGCATTATGCCTCACTGAAGTCCATCAACAGACCTGGCCCTTCCCTTGGTATTGCCAGCCTCCAGGCAGCACCTGGAGATCTCCAAGATCAGTTCTCCTGGAGAAAATGGCTGCTTTGGGCAGTGGACTCTATGGCATTATACCCTGCTGAGGTCCCTATGCCCTCCCCTGGCTTTACCCCTCAAATCTACAGGTATTTTCCAGCCCAGAGTTGGCAACCCTGTAACTGGCTATGAAACCACTTTCCAGATCCATGAAACCCAGAAAACAGGGCATGCGGCTCTCCTCCCATACTACCCACTTGGGGCAGCAAAAGGACTTGAGACAGCCCTGTCTTTTAACTAAGCAGAAGGAAATAAACATGGCCTGCCTCCCTCTATTTCCCCCTTCCCTCTGCCACCCCACCAGCCACAGCCAGGACACTCACCTGAAGCCACTTTCTAGAGCCTGTTGTATTTCTTCCCACAATGGGCCTTACTCCTAGTCAGTTATTATTCTAGGAGATCTCTAGCCACCACCTGGAGATTGGCACACCTAAGCTGTTTACTCATTGTCCCATCCTCAGGGAGGGCATCACTTTGAATCAGTGGATGGATACCCTGAAAAATTTCTGAACAAGTTGATTTAATAGTTCACAGTTTTGATACATATATATCTACGGGAAATTTGGTCACATAAGAAGTGACAAATTGGAAGGTTTCTGTATGGTCAAGTGGGTTTCACACAAGTGGGCCTTTGTAAGACAGCTGCACCTAAAACACTCTTGAACCTCTCAGGTGTGAATTACCTATCTAATCTTTCTGAAAGCACTTTGGTGATAAAGGGATGATATATATGCCTTTCTGTTTCTGATTTTATTTATGTATGCAAGTATTTTTATATAATTGTGATTCATATTTTCTCATTTAAGGAATGATCAGATTGATTTTTAAATAATTAGCTTATAAGATAAACATGAGTGATCTTTCGCTGGGATACAAGGTTTTTACTTGACACCTGGAATAAATAAACTTCTGATTTTTCTTCAGTCAGAGGGCTGTTAAACTTATCGAAACTGAGTATCAAAGAGAATAGCCATTTCAACATAGCTCTTTGATTTAGTGGTTAATGTGTTGCTCTTGGAACAGGCAAAGAGAACCTTCGTTTCTGTGTATCTGCTTTAAGTGGAGAGTTTCACTTTTGTGTGTGTGTGTGTGATGAGTATATTAAAAATGATTTAAAGTTTTGCCATATACAGCCTGCAGATGTATCATCAGCTAATCATTCAATGTCCAGTCCTTGCCAGCCTCACTTCAGATAATGCAGGTTCCTGCAGGAAAGCCTCACCAATTGATCTGAAAATAAAGTTCTTCAGATACCTTGGACCCAAAGGTCCAAAACAGCACCTTCAGTTAGTTTTGGAAGACAACTGAAAGCCAATGTAATCTGACTTTTCCAACAGGTACCAGTCAAAACTCTGGCTGCTGCACTGTGGGCCAGTGGAAACTTCTGAAATACCCTCAAGGAGGGCCCCAAGTGGAGCATACTAGAATAGTCCCATTTTGGTTATCATCGTGTGACAGAGGCAAGATGAGTCTGATATCATAAACAGCCCTGTTTTGCTGTGAGGGTCTGGATGCTTCCATTTTTTGTCTAAACTCACCCCCCCCCCCCGCCAAATTGTATACAGTCATTATTACCATTGAATAGCAATGCTTAGAAAAGTTTTTGTTGTCATGTACTGAGCAGCAGGAAGGAACAGGAATATGCTTGCATTTACTAAACTGATTGTTGCGCTCTGTGTAAACTGGAAGATGGAACTCTCTAATCAAACTTTCCTTCCACTCTATCTTCTCCATCACATGAGTAATACTGTTTTTTCTTCCCTGCATCTGAAGAAGTGGGTACTAAGGCTGGAATGAAATGCTGTCAATCTTTAGGGGTGCTACAAGAGTCCTGTTTTTGGTCCAATATGCATTGGTCTTTCCCACTGCTGTGCCAACGATCCCACATCTTCTCACAGATTTCTGTCTGCATCTCATGCCGCATCTGGTCTCTACTGTTTTGTCTCAGCATCAGTTGTCTGCATCATTTTATTTGGGAGGGGCCTGGAATTTTTTGGGGGGGAGGGGCTGGAAGCATGCCTACCCCTGACTCATTTGTTATTTCCTGGGGCCGTCTCCAGAATGCCCTGCCTGGCAACTGCCAGGTGTTTCACGTTTTTCACCCGGCTCATTCCGTCTTTCCTGCCCCCTGCCTCCCCCTCCACTGGGTCACCCCCCTTTACTTTCTGCAGGGGGTCGTGGGTGCCACTTTCTCCCCACAGCACAGTGCAGTGCCCTGCCTGTGCCCCCGGGAGGCCGCTCCTTTTGTTTTCTCCATTGCCTCTCTAGCATGCAGCCTTTTGCTACTCACAACTTCCCTTCTTGCCCTGCATTTGAGTGACCAGCCAACAACCCTGCTGCTTCTTCCCAGACTGTATCTCCAAATGACTTGTGTGGCAATGCCTCTCAAAGTTTCATTATTTGGAGCCTGATCACGAAAGGCTGGATGAGGCTGAATGCCTGTTGAGATAACCTAAAGTGGATGAGTTAATCCTTGATACTGTTGGACTGTTCCAGCACGGTTTTCCTTATGGGGATAGGCTGTGCAAGAGTGTACTCAACATCAGGAATTCATTTGCCTCAAAGAGGGATGGACAGATTGCATTGTGCAGCATGTATGCACAGCGGTATGTGTGCAAGGCTTCATACCACGCAACACATTCTCTATATGGGAAGGGCACGTGAGAAACTGAGGCTTACTTTACTGTCTATCAACCCAAAGCTGTTAGGAGTATGCTTGTGGTAAACTGGGCTTAAGCATGTCTAACTTTGTAAAGGATCAGAGTGAATATCTATATGCTGTAACATGCCATGGGCCTTTTTGAATCCTCCGGAAATTAAAGGTTGCTAAAGGGTGGGAGACACATGAACTTTCTCCAGCCTTTGAATGCCTGTTGTGCTTGCAGCTGAAATACCAAGCAGTCAGAATGATTTTGATTATGCAGCTAGAAGCTTCCGGGGGATGGTGGTTATTTCGGATTAATTAGCATGGAGTGCAAGGATTTGATCTTGCGTCTCTGGCGTCAAGGAGAGTGTGAACTGGAGAGGCGTGGGCAGAAATTCTCCCTGCCCGCAAGAATTACCAAATGCAGAATGCTTTCACATAGAAAGCCCCCCCCCCCCCGGCTTCATATGGAGAAGATGCAGGTCAATGTTTGGCTATGGTTGATTTGCCATTGCTTAGCTGCAACTGACACTGAAGGTGGCAGTTAAAATGCTGGGCTTAATTATGGAGTACCCCCATGGATCCTCACTTGTTAGCTTCCATGCCCCCATGTCTTGCTTGTCTCCACCCTGCCCCCCAGGTCTTTCTCTACCACACCAATCTCAGATGGGTGTCAGCAGGGGTCATTTCGTAGAAAAAGAGGTAAAGGAGCTCATTAGCATAACTTATTTGCATATGCTAAACCACCTGACATCACCGGAAGTATGTCAGAAAGAAAGAAGGGAAGGGGGGGGGGGGAGAGTTACTAACCCAAGCCTCAGAAATACCACTATTCTGGGAGGATAGCTTCAGTGATGGCTGAAACCTTCAGAAGGCTGGTCAGAGGAACAAGGACCTTTCCAGGGGACGGGGTCGTTTTGCTGCTGCCATGACACAAGCAGGCATTCCTCCATGGGGGGGGGGGACTGGCACCAATTCCTGGAGCTGAGCTCCCCCGAGCTCCTGCTCGAAATGACCCCTGGGTGTCAGACAAGCTCCAGCAGCATTAGCAAGCTTGAGGAAGGAATACACATCCCAGAGCAGGGTGGATGTACTAAAACTAATGACAGCAATGCCCATTGGGAACAGTGGGAGAGGCTTGAAGAACTATTAGAGATAATGGGATGCCAATTGACTTGCATGGGCTCCATTGAAATATATATTACAGCCTACAAAAATTGCAATGAAAATGTGGTAAGTATTGTGAGAAACCTGTCTTTGGCCTGGAACAGCAGCCTCCAGAGTGAAATGATAGTCCCTGGATCTGGAATAATTGCTCTGGAACTGGACTGACAGGCCCCAGAGCGGGATGTTGGTCCCTGGTCCCAGATAAACTGTTCTGGGGCTGGATTGACAGCCCCCAGAGTGGAACGTCAGTCCCTGGGAGTAGAATAAAAGTGCTCTGCAAGTGGAATGACAGCACTCAGAGTGGAATGATGGTCTCTGGGAGTAGAATAAGTGTCCTGAGGTAAGAATGAAAGCCCCCAAAGTGGAATTGAGGTCCCTAGGACTGGAATCAGTAGTTTGGGACTGGAATGACAGCCTCCAGAGTGCAATGACAGTTGCTGGGGCTCGGATAAACTGCTTTGTGGCTGGAATGAGAGTCCCCAGAGTGGAATGATGTCCCCTGAAACTGGAATCAGTGCTCTGGGACTGGAATTACAGCCCACAGAGTGGAGTGATGGCCCCTGGGATTAGAATCAGTAGTCTGGGTCTGGAATGACAGTCCCCAGGGTGGAATGATGCTCCTGGGGAGTAGCATAAATGTTCTGGGACTGTTACCCAGCACTGACTGTGGTAATTACAGGAAGGATTCATAAATGAAAATTTATGCATACAATATTAACTGTTGAAGAAAACTGGTTTAACATTATCTGTATTCAGGGCCTGTCATTCCAGTTGCAGAACACTTCTGCTACTCCTCGGGGACCATCATTCATCTCTGGGGGCTGTCATTCTAGTCCCAGAGCATTGATTCCAGTCCCAGCCTACGCTGGAGGCTGTCATTCCAGGGCCAGTTTTTCAAAATCTATTCTGCAATTTCACTGCCAACTTCTGTGTGTTGTGAAGTATTTAAGTGATGCTCATACAACTCAACGGGCATTCCTGGCTCCCTTTATAATCAATGGGCTTTCAGGATTCTCTCATTGTTTTCAAGGAGCATTCCTGTCATTCTTTTTAATACCTCCCAGCAGAGCAGGCAGGAAGCCTGAAAGGAGGGAAACTCCACAGTGGAGGTTTGAGGGCCAGGCCCTCCTTGGGGCAAAAATGGCTGCCCCCTCCCAGGGCTCACCAAGTCCCATGCCATTCTCCGCTGTCCCCTGTAGGAGGCGCTCAGAGGCTGGATTAAGCCTGCATTTTTGCCCTCGGGTTACATGACGTTGGCAGCTGCCTCAGCCAGTGGCCCAGCGATAGAAGACAAGGCAGCCAGAGAAGAAATTCCCCCACCACCCCCACTGATGCGTTAGAGAGTGAGAAGCTGTGGCTCCGTCGAGGCGCGATTGGGGAAGGCTGGTTGACCCGAGTCCCTCGTCTTGCGCCCTCCCTCAACTATTCTCACACAGCCTTTCTCAATTCCATCACCACCAGTTTGGGACGTGGGGGTTGGTTGTATTATCTCCCGCACCGTGCCTCTCTCTTTCTCTTCCGCCTGGCTTCTCTTCCTTCGCTCTCCTCACTTCCAAAGAAATCCATGAGATCGTTGCATTACAGAGGGAGATCTATAACATTACGTTGAACAAATATTTCCCCCCGTTCTTCTGGCTTTGTCAAAGAAGATCCCGAGTGAATTTGAAGAATCAAAGAGAGTGTCTGAACCGAATTCGTAATCTGCACTGAAGCGACGACCCCCCCCCCGCCCCCTCCCCCTCCCCCTCCCCCTCCCCCGGTAGCCACCTTGTGCCAGTTGCCATGGTGGAAGAGGGCTCCTCGGTGTGTCATGGGGGTCTTCTTTCTCCTACACTCGCTTTGATGGATGGATCATTTGTGCGTGCCTGGAGAGACCGTGAAATCACGAGGCAGAGTCCAGATCCACCTGCGATGCGAGCCTCCACGTCTGTCTAACAGGCAGTAGGTGCTCTAGATTGGAGGGGATCGCTGCGGCCGGCGAGCTGCCATTTCTCCGGCAGGCACGTTGCAGGTGATGGGCATAAGTCAGCGATACTACGGCGCGCCTGGCCTTGTGTGCACAGCCATGGGCACGCGTGTGCGCGTTTCACCGCCTCTCCAGAAATGCCAAATGTGCTCGTGATGCTCGGCTGAGAGAGACCCCCCCCCCTTCCCATTCATTCCCCAAGGGGGTGGCGGTAGGGCGAGGAGGAGGAAGGCGAGGCGAGGGTGGGGGAAGAGACCGCCGACATGCCAACAGCAATGCAGATGGGGTTGGGAACGGCGGTCGCTCGCCAGTGAAGTGCTCCTCGCGAGTGGCGGTGGGTTGGCTGGCTTTGGTGCGCAGGCGCTCGTGTGTACGTGTGCGTGTGGCTGTGTGTTACGGGGCTGCTGCTCGGTGGTTTCTCGCTCGCCAGTTCCTCCCGCTCGCCTCCGTGCCCGACGTCCCAGCGGTGGCAGGGCTCGAGCCCCTCTGCTGCCCTCCGAGCCCCGGGCCAGCCGCTGCCGCCCGCCCGCCTCCCGCCCTCCCTCCGGCGTGGGCTGATGTGGGGAGATGCGTTTGCCTCCCCGTTCTTCGGAACGTGCTAGCGGCGTCTCGGGAGGAGCGCGCGCCGGTCTCTCGCACACCCCTCGCGCCCCAGCCAGCCTCCCCCCCCTCTTCCCTTCCGGAGGGGACGCCGCCGGGGGACTCGGCATGCATCTCGGAGGAGCAGCGCCGGCAGCCGCGGCACCCGGACTCCGCGTCTGCTGCTAGGGCTCCGGGGATCTATTTCGGCGATTGGCACCACCCGAAGGACTACTGGGGCTCCCCCCCCCCCCGTTCTTTTTTTTTTTTAATTATTTATTTCAAGGCGCAAACGGAATGATCTCCCTGGGTCCTGCATTTCACGATCCTCCTTTCCACACCGTCTGATTCATCTTCCGAGCCGTCCTCTCCCCGCTCTCTCCGCCGCTCTCGGCATTTGCAACGCTGCTCCGAGGCACCAGCTCGCCACCGCCGAGGCTCCTGGCGGGCAAGAGATCTTTCTTCTTCTTCTTCTTCTTCTTCTTCTAAAAATAAATAAATAAATCCGCACCCCCCTCCGCATTTGCTCCCCAAACCTCCTCCTTCTTATGTGGATATGCAAGCAAGAAGAGGAGACTGGATACTCCCAACATGCTCACTCCCTTAATCTGTCCGCCTAGAGGTTCTGCTTCTACAAACCAAGGTAAGCGGGCGGCGGCGGCGGCGGCGGCGGCAGGGGGGGGGGGACTTTTTGGGGGGGGGGTTCAACTACGGCGAAGCAGCGGCTGGTTTTCCCGTGGCTGCCCTATAGGAAGGAGACTGGAGCCCTGGCCTCAGGCGAGAGCCAGCCATGCTGCCTGGCGAGCAGGTACGGCGGAGATGGGGAGCCATTCAGACATGTTGATTCCTCCCCTCTTTGGTACAGCAGAGGAGGGAGGGGAGGAGAAGAGCCCCCCCCCATCTCAGGAAATGGCTGCGCGGAGAGTCTTTGCGCGGTTCCGGGAGGGGTGGGGGTGGGGATGGGGCAGCAGGCAGGGGCGTGTGTGGAGGGGGGAAGGGGTGGGGGCAAAAATGGCCCTAACTGTAGCCGGTTCCCTTTGTCTGTTCCGTCTCCCTCGCCTTCACGCGCAGAGGCTCGGCGGCACGGGCCCGGCCCCTAGCAACATGGTGGGTGGGTGGGTGGGTGGAGAGTGGTCGGGGGAGCTGCTGGTGGTGCATTGTGTGGCTGAAGCCCGCCAGGCCCCGGCGATCCGGGAAGGTCTGAGGCGAGCGGGGAGGCTGCTGCCGGCCGGGGCGAGCGCTGCCCATCGGGGGCCAGCGGCAGCGGCAGGAGCAGTAGCGGGGGGGCTCGGCGTGGCGCTGCGTGCAGGTGGCGAGAGGCGCTTTTCAGTCCAGGCACGTCGGGAGGCAGCGCGAGGAGCCACGGAGTGCTCCGCCTCGTGCCCGAGCGGGTGGGGGCGCCCAGCCGGCTGATCGGGACCAATGCGCCCGCGGGCGGCGGCGTCTCCCCCCCCTCCCCCAAAGACAGGAGCCGCGCAGCCTCCCCGGCACTCCCCCGCGCGCGTGTCCCAGGCAAGCGGCTTCTCCCGCCGGGAAGAGGCAAAATGGCTCTCGCGCGCTGCTGCCTACGGGCGGTGGTGGCCAGGCAGAGGAAGGGGCCTGGAGGGCTGGCCCGGCGGTGGGGGGGGGGGGGGGGCGGAATCCGGGCCGGCGGCCGTCTTCAAGAGCCCCTCTGGGCGGCCGCGCGCGGAGCCCCGGCAGGGCGCAACACGATGGGGCGGCAACCTCCGGCTCACCTGCCCGGGGCGCCTTCTTGCCCTTGGGGCCAGGCCGCCTCCCGGGAAGCAGCAGTGAGGAAGGCCAGCCCTCGGGGAAGCCACACTCTGCCCGGGAGCCCGGTGGGAGGGACCCCGTCCCTCCTCCCGCACCACACCCCCCTTCGGCTCCCGCCAGGCGGCCGCGGCTGAGCCCCAGAGAGGCGGGCGGGCGGGTGTGTGTGTGCGCGTGCGTGGCTGCGGGGTGGTCTCTTCTGGGTCCCACCAGCTTTTGGCCTCCCTCCCTCTCCCCAGCGCCTTCCCGAGGGGCCGGCCGGGCGCCAGCGGAGCGCCTTCGCCTCCTCTCCCGGGTTCGCGGCGATCGTAACAGGAGGGGCGGGTGCGAGGCAGGATCCCCGCGACGCCGCCGCCTCCTTCTTCTTCTTCAGCCACGTTCGCCTGGCGCGTCTATAAATAGCCCAGGATCTCGGTGACATCTCTGCCGACGTCCCCCTCGCCGCCCGTGGGAGTCCATAAAGTTTACCTGCGCGCGGGGGGCGGCAGGGAGTGTGTGTGGCCGCGGGGCGGGGACAGGAGGCGGGGCAGGTGGGGCGTGGCTGGGGGGCGGGTGCTTCGCGCTGGCTGGTCCGCTCGCCGCCGGAGCCGGCAGGTGTGCGCCCGGAGGAGCGCGGCAGCTCCTGCAGCAGCGACCGACGCGCTGGTCTTGGCTGCACTCTCTCCTCCCCTTTCTTGCAGCGCCACCTCCAGCGGCTGCCTGCTGGCGGGGAGCTGGGCTCGACCCCGCCCCCCTACCCCTTCGCCCGCGGCCCTAAGACCCTGGGGCACCAGTGGGGGGGGGGGGAGGGCTGATGGCCAAGGGAGAGCAGCGGATCGCAGCCACCCCAGGGTTCGGCCGCCTTCCCTCCCGAGGCGATGCAGCGCCACGTTGAGTAGATTCCAGCATCTGGCTAGCGGGCGGAGGAGGAGGCTGGCGGGAGCAAGGCGCAACCATGTTTGCTGGGCGGCCGGCGAGCGCGGCTTCTGGCTTCCCTCTTTCTTGGCGGCAGGTTCGGACTCGGAGGCCCTGGACAGTGCAAGCGCTCCCCGGTTAGCGATGCGCCGTAGTTTCTGGCAGCTAGCTGTCCTGGCAAAGGATGCTTAGACCAGCCGCTGCTTTCCACACCGTAATTCCAATGGAAATGCCCCAAACTATTTTCAGGAGATACAAAAAACACTTTTGAGCCCGTCTCCCATGGCTTGTTCCGGTTAGAACATTGCCTATGTGATTTTAAACTGGAAATGAATTGAATACCCATTCTTACTGAAGGTGGTTTCAGCTTTGCACTGTATACCAACTTAAAACACAGACTCCAGCTTTATGTGTGAAAAAAAACTGGACATTTGCCTAGAATGTACATTTGATTAAACAGTATTTTCTCAGGACTCTGAAAGCTCTTTTTTATTTCCCACACCTAGGCTTGGTGGAAGGTAGTTCAGTTTAAAGGCTGCTTTCTTCTGCTGTCTTCCAACAATAAAATTTGTGCATGCACATAAATGGTGCAAGGCTGAGATATACTTTGTGCATTCTGAGGGAAAATGCCCTCCAGTTGGCTGTCTCCTACTTTTGGCCTGCATGAACAACATTCACAAATAATGCGTTAGAATCAGGCTGCTAGATTTTCCTGTATGAAAACAGGACATGGATTTGGCTCCACCAAGATCAGAGCAGCTATATGGGCAGCAGGGACAGATACACCAAATCATTTCCCCACTTTCATTCTGAGAGTTGCATTTTATTTTTTTTAAATAACTTGCTCCTGCCCAGACAATTTTTCTCTTGATCTTCTGTGAGAAGGGACAGGGGGTACAAATTACGTAAGAATGAGGACTGGTTGAAGGGCAGATGGAGACCTGTAGCTCCAGGCCTTCTGTGTTCAGCTGTGCAGGTGGATCTTTCCGTTAAATACTTAAATATATTTTTAGCCTTCACTTTATACCTCACTTCTATCAATTTATTTATACAAGTTTTCTATATAAAACTTTGTACAAATAAAGTAAGTAAAATATATCAGAATAAAAGTCATTTTTAAAAGATGGGAACAGAAGATGGGCCTCAGTGGTAATAGAATGGCTATATGAAATATATCACCCTGACCTGGCTAGCCCAATCTCACAAACTAAGCAGGGTTGGTCCTGGCCAGTATTTGGAAGGGAGATCACCAAGGAATACCTGGGTTGGGATGTGGAAGCAGGCAATGGCAAAACCACCTCTGAACATCTCTTGCCATGAAAACCTCATGGGGACTTTATGACAAAAAAGGGGAAAAAGAAATATATCAAACAGTTAATGAGGAATCTTTCTTGCTCAAACTCTAATCCATCATGGTCCAATGGTTAGAGTTTTGGACTAGGATCTGGGAGACCCAGTTTGATGCCCACTCTGCCACAGAAGTTGCAGGGTACCCTTGGGTGAGTCATAGACACACTCAGCTGTACCTACCTCACAGGGCTGTTGTGATGATAAAATAGAAAAGAAGAGAATGATATAACCTGCTTTGGGTTTCCAATGGAGGGAAAATGGGGTAGTCAATGAAGTTAATGAAGAAAATCCACTGCTGATGGATACTTGCTCTTCGAAGAACCTCCAGAAAACATGTCTATGTGTTACTATAAGAAAATGGTGAACTATCCTGTAAAATGTATGGCAGTAAAAGAAGGAGATAAAACTGAAGATGGGGCAAAAGATGGCAGTAATTTGTGCTACCAAACTGATCACAACAGCAGGATCACACAAGAGAGATATTAACACCCCTATTTGTTAGGATGAAAGATTCAGATGCAAATATGTAGAATATACATGTGTAATGTATGGAAGTCAAATTTTCAGTGACACTCCCAGAGGCACAATACAGATAAGCAGAACTGTACAACCTTAAGACACAACATACAACAGACGAAGGAAAGGCTTCATCAGTACAGATGCAGATCTAGAGAATATACACTATAGACATAGAGAACTGCATCTACACAGGATGAACTCTTCAATACAGATCTACCTAAAGATATATCTACAAACCTATGTGATAAATTTAGATCTACAGATGTAGTCTGATATACAGTAATGTAGCTTAATAAACACCTCAGATATATATATTCATCATATATTTAATAATTGTTAAATTATTTTAACACATTGTGCTCCCAAACTGAGATCCAGAATGACTATAGAAATGAGTGTACAGTTAACAAACATATACATACAAACCAGTGTTCCCTTTAAGCTGAGTTAGTGTGAGCTAGCTCACAGTTTTTTAGCCTCCGGCTCACAAATTCTTGACTTAGCTCAGGAAGGATGGCTCCAGAGCAAACTACTTGATGCAGCAGCCAAATCGCTTGCTCACAACTTTAATGCCAGTAGCTCACAAAGCAGAATTTCTGCTCACAAGACTCCATAGCTTAGAGGGAGCATTGATACAAACTATGTAACATTACTGTAAACCCACTCCTACATATTGGTAAAAATAATGTGCAGAAAAAACACAGATCTGCGTATTCAAAGCCGGAAACAAGCACATGTACAGCAAAGCATATAGACTAGAACTGATTTGTCAGTGTGCTCATCATACCAACCTGCTTTATCACCACAGCCAGGAGCATGTGAAGTAATAAGAATACTTTTGAATTTATGCAGAACCATGACACTGAGGGCTGCCTTATACACTGCATTTTCTCTGAGATAATCTCAGTGTAGGACCCCCCACTGTACACCTATCTATACTGTCTTGAAGCAAGATCACAAATCTATTTTACCATGTTTCCATGCTTAGAAGCCTTAGCATAACCAATTTTTCACTATAAATTGGTGTACATACTTTTTCTAGATGTAGACTATTTCCATGTTGGAAAAATTTCACACATGAAGTGGTCTTAACCCCCCCCCCCCCTCCGAAATAAGGATAAAGAATTCAACTAAGCAGACAGACTTCTAGGGAAGCTTGCATCTCCACAGTTCAATTTTGAAATTAAGATTAGCAACTGAAACATATATCATTTTAATTTAAACTGCAGAACAGCTGGCATTGTATATTACTGACAGACAGCAAATCACACATATACTGATGACATACATTTAACAAGTGTGTGTAGAAATTTTCATACCCACACAAAAAACAAGCCAGGCTTAATGTATGGTGAGCTTCTTTAATGACCAACCAACTTAGTGTGGTATCAGATTCTTTAGGTGACCCAGTTTTTGCTCGCAAAACTTCAGGTTATAGTAACCAAGATAAATATGCATACTGGGGAAGGATATCCATGAAAGAAAGTTTTGATTCATATGTTATGACAACATATTATTTATACATGCACTTGAAAACTGTACTAAGCAGGGATGCTGCAAATCACACTTCCCGTACAGATGGTTATGGTGGTGGAAAGTGCCCTCAAGTCACAACCAATTTACTGCAAGAGACGTTCAGAAGTGGTTTGCTGTTGCCTGCCTATGCTTAGCAACCCTGCATTTCCTTGGTGGTTTCCCATCCAAAGACTAACCAGGCCCAATCCTGCACAGTTTCAGAGGAGATCAGGCTAAATTGCATAGCAATTATTCATTTTCCCCAGCAGTCACACCGACCCATGTGGATGCTTCATCTCTAATCTGAATCCTGTGGGTTTTAATTTGAGGACCATTTCACAATAGAATCTTTTCCACCATAAGAATATAAGAGAGGCCAATGCTGGATCAGGCCAATGGCTCATCCAGTCCAACACTCTGTCTCACAGTGGCCAAAAACACCAGGTGCCCTCAGGAGGTCCAGCAGTGGGGCCAACATGGGCATAATCAGCATTCGGGGGGAAACCATGTACCTAAGTGACAACTGTATTTCCAAGCTGGTGCAACAATCCTTTATTCATGGAGAACGCTTTCCTTTGCCTTTCTTTCCCTTTTGGAACCCGCTTGCTGTGGCTTCAAATCCTTAATTAGCTACAAAGCTCACCATGTAGCCTTGGGCAAGTCAATCTCTCTGCCTAAAGCTGGCTGAAGCTCCCGGGAAGAAGGGCGAGACACAAGATATCTTAAAAACGATAGAAAAAGAACGAGGCAGGCGTGGCTCCTCGGCTCTGAACAGCGAGCGCGCCCGCTTTCTCCTGCCGCTGGCACACCGCTATTGCTTCCTTTCCGCCAGACCCCCCGCGGCTCGGGCGTTACTGCCAGGCTCCACTAGGGCTGCCTTGTCATTATGCACGTCCCTTTCCCTTCTCCCTACGCCGAGGAAGCCACCGCAGGCCGCCTCGACGTTTTCTTGTCTTCGCCGGTGCTTAACGAGGCGGGGCAGCTGGCGCGGCGCTCACGATTCCCAGCGCGCCGAAGCAGAGCTGGGCCGCCCCTCGCGTGCCGCGTGCCTGCTCTCCCGGCTCCTTGGAGTTGCGGGCACGTGCGCGGAGCGGCGGGCGTGCTGCTCGTGGGAGTCAGGCCGCGGCCTCCGGAGGGTCTCCGCCAGGCCCTGGGAGGGAGATACGTCAGGAGCAGAAGGTGAGCGCGGCGGGGGCCACTGGCTGCTCTGGCTACCCTCTCACCAACCATCCGCTAACTGCCCCTTCCTGCCGTCGTGGCCCCTCCTCCCACCCCGGGGGGGGGGGCAGGCCTTCTTTTCCCGCTGGATCCTCCAACTTCCCCTTGCGCTTGTGGCGCCATGCGGACTGGCATGCCCGAAGAGAATGAGGGGCTTGTGACAACGCGCGCGCCCTTGAACACAGGTGACCTGCTCCCTCGGGCTGCCTCATATTCCTTTTTTGCACGCCCCCTCCCTACTTAGGGTTGCCAGCTCCGGGTTGGGAAATTATTGGAGATTTTGGGGGAGTTGGGTTTGGGCTGGGGAGGGACTTCACTGGGGTATAATGCCTGGGTCCACCTCCCGAAGTGCCCATTTTCATCAGGTGAAATTATTTTTGGTGCCTGGAAATCAGTTGTAATCCCAGGAGATTCCCAGCCAGTGCCTGGAGGTTGGCAACTGTGCCCTTACTCAGTGCAGGCTGTGTACTTAACACACATTCTTATTAGGGAAGATGGAAACAGGATGCTTAAGGAGTGGTTAAAATTAGGAGATTGGTTTCTCTATGATTTTCATTATCACACATGTTTGGTCAGTCTAATCTGGATTATTTTAAAGTAGGGAGCTAAGAAATTAATTATTCTGAATTAATTACCCTGCTATAGAAAGATATAGTGTATATACAACTTCCACTTCTAGGGTTGCCAAGTCTAGATTGGAAAATACCTGGGGACTTTGGGGGTGGAGCCAGGAGAAGGTGGGGTTTGGGGAGGGGGGGCCTCAGCATGATACAATGCCATAGAGCCCACCCTTCAAAGCAGCCATTTTCTCCAGGGGAGCTGATCTCTGTCAGCTGGAGATCAGTTGTAAAAGTGGAAGATCCCCAGGCCCCACCTGGAGGCTGGCAACTTTATCCATTTCTGTCATCTAGGCCCTCCATGTGGAAGGTAGACTAAAGTAAATATGTAAATTTGAAGTAAAGATGAATAAAAAGTAAATAAGTAGGGCAGTCCTGAGAGAATTTTCCTCAGAATAACCTCCATAGAGTAAGTCTGAGTAGGATTCTTAGTAGACCTGTTAAGGATTGCTCCCTAAATCTCTTACTCTTTCATTCTTCCTCTCTGCCACACCCACCTATACTTGACAAAACACTTCCGCACTTTGACCAACAACTTTTTTCTGTTTCCACTTCTCTAAAGACACTGCAGTGTACAATGCAAAGAGTTTGTGACACTGCAAGGAATTCCAGGATGTTTTTCTTGGGATGTATGCTGCTTCATTCCTCTAGAAATGCTGATGCTTCTGTAGAATTGGTTGTGCATATGTACCTGGGCTACTGGTATCCATACCCTGTGAGCGTCATACTCCTGTCCAGTAAAGAAGGTATGCAGCAGGAACACCACAGTCCTCTACGTGCCTTTGGGCCACGGAACACTTTGCCTATAGCCTCTATAAAGAGGACAGTAACTGTTGGCTGATTCATGTTTCCTTGCTGAGACTGAGCTGGCTGTAGCTCAGGCAGACTTCTCTACCTGCTGTCGTACTGCAAATGTGAGTAAAGGATCCATGTGGTAGAAGTAGGAAAATTGGGGGTGCTGGAGGGAGGGAGAGAATACTGCATGAGCTTCACTGCTTTCTGGAGCAGGTAAGAAGCTTTAAGACCAGTCAGAAGAATGCAGGTGTTAGGAAGTTTAGGACATGACTGAGGAGGCAACAGTGACTGTGGTCACACTGGCGGCTTGGCACACTATGGTGCTGCCTCTAATTGTATCAGTTTAAAGTGTTGTGGGGTATATTATCGAGATAGCACATCCTACTGCGGGTTACCCACGTGGACATCCCATGGTCAAGCATCCACATTACTGCAGCGCCTCAGAAATGGAGTGCGCTGCCCAGTCATTTTTCAAAATGCATGTGTGCAGGTTCAGACTGCCAAATCTATTCTGCATGCGCTTCCTCGCGTTCAGATATCTGGCCATGCACATTGAATGCACGGGGAACAAAAAACAGTTGTGATGTGGTGCCTTTTTAACCCGGCTCCAAGTTGTCCTACAACGAGATGAGTATGCTGGGGGGAGGGCTGACAGATATGGCTGTTTGACTGTGCCCATTTGATCTGGAGGGGGTGGCTGCGTTGGGCCAAACTGCTTGTGTGGTCACAGCCCATGGCTAACTCACTGAGGTTTTATTTTCCTTGTGACTTCTTCAGTCTACTTTTTGAAGCTTCCTATACCTCTTGCTAATCAGATGCAAACTACAGAGTGCTCTGGGTTGGCTACACATCCAGTAAATCTTCAGTTTGCTCCCCCTGTGTTGTGGAAGTGCTGAAGCACTTCTGATATCTACTTAGTGGTGCTATTTTGCATGATGATTGAGGGCCTTTGCAGATGTACAGAGTGTGCTGGAAACAAGCACACTCCTAAAAACCTATCTTAGAATTTCAGAGAATCCTTGCTCTCCCAAGATTTTCCTTTTCCTGCCTGCTTAAATTCAACTAGCAGTCTTTCTCCAGAGTATTTCTTTGCACCCAGTAATTGTGTGGTGTTACTTTTCCAAACTCTGAAGGGTATCACATTCTAAAAGTAGGAGAGAGATTACTAGCTATTAGAAGAACATCTCCTGTCATTAGCTCCTATTGAACAAATGGTCAATCATCCTTGGATATTAGCAGGCAATCATACTAACTAAGAGTGGCTTCCCCTGCACATCTATACTAGGTGAAAGTATAAAAAGATACGGAATTGAACAGAATAATAGTATAATTTCAGCTTTGTTTTCTGATTATATCTTAATTCTTTTTTCTTTTGCTCATGGCAAAACACTGAAAGATCTGTGACATAAAAGACAGATTATAATTTCATGTAATTGTTGAACTAGGTGGATTCTAATACATTTATAGTTCTGTAGATATGTTTATCTGTAGATGTGTATGCAAAATATTACTTTATACGTTTAGATGGAGTGTTCATTTATTTTGTGGCCTATGTAGTTAGTTTGGGAGGATCTTGCTTTTATTTTATATGAATAATACCAGATGGGAATTATTTTTGCCTATCAACATCTGCAAGTGGTCGTCATCCACTCTGAGTGGAGTAATTACTCTGGATCTTGTTTTAGATGGGTGACTCCCCCGCGATGCCTTTCTTTTGTTTGCAGCCTTTAATGTAAATATATTGTCCTTATGGATTCATGCAACTGATGAATTGAACTATTGATTTACGGAACATTATGCCATAATAAATTTTGGTAGTCTTTATTTTATATTACTAGAATTATAAAAAAATCCCATAGCAACCTCAGCCTTGATGTGATGTGGTGGATGCAATATCAAGTCTGGATATTTATTTTAAGTATTTGTTTCCCACTTTTCATCTAGATTGATTCCCAAATAAATGTAAAATTAAAAACAATCACATTTTAAAATTAAAAGTTGTTGAAATGGTAGGGCATATCCCATAGAGGCCCTTGTTAGATGGTTTCAGGCCAGTCACAGTTTCCTTCCCTAACAGGTTTCATGATGGGGCAGGAAACTGACTTGCCTGAAACCATCTAACAAGGGCCTCTATGGGATATGCCCTACCATTTTAACAACTTTTAATTTTAAAATGGTACTCTAACAAGGATTTATTGAGATAGACTAGAAAAAGCCATTTGTGCTGCCCAATTGTGTGCGGAATGTATTAAACATATATAATTGTTCTGAGCAGTGCTCAGTTGGAATTAAATTTATTACACACTTTTTGTAATGCTTAAGCTGTACTCATGTTTGTTCAGAGAACTATTTGGATGTTCCCAAAGACATTTTGGAAGTGTAGGGTAATACCTGTTTCCTAGGTTTCCAGAAAGTAATTGCAGGTACCTCAGTCTCCTTTATTTAAGGACAGTTTATTTTCTGGAAGCTTCACATTTTATAATAAACATTTGTTTGGGCATTTGTCTTGACTGATCAAAATCTGACCTTGTGTAAATCAGCTTCCCAGTATTACTTGACAAGGAGAAGTCTGCTCACATTTTGTCTGAAATGCAGATTTATTTGAGGAGTATTCACATGGGTTGTTGCAAAATGAAGTAAATTCTGTTTCAGAAACGGAAGTAACTCTTTTAAGAAGGGTTTCATCTGGCCTTGTTTGTGGAGGAGTCTCCTTACTATGGTGCATTTAAGAGCAGGCTTTGATTTTAAATAGAAACTGACATTTTGAACTTTTAACCAGGACCATCCTACGCTTATTTACCTGGGAGCAAGCCCTATTGACTGCAGTGGCACTTATTTCTGACTCAGGATTCACAATTAAAAATGTCCGCTAGTCCCACATAACAGTTCTGATATTAGTATTTCATACATCCAGTGTGTGGAAAGCAATCTTTTTTTTATTTCAGTTTTAAAAATGTATTTCTATAGTAAACATAAGGAGCATTGCAGTGGGAATTAAAATTATATGAATGAGAAATTGTGTGTCTCATAGTTCTTTTGTCTGTGGACTAGATTTCATAGTAGGCCAGTCATTTTATAATACCTGAAAGGTGTAGTGTAATTTTTTGAGGCCCAGAAAGGTGTCTGAAAACTAAATCCAAAGTTTAAGATAATTGAAATATGTGAAGGCTGCCATTTTAGGACAGCCTTGCTGATTTTTACTCCATGTGTGAAATTTAGGGGAAAAAATAGACCTGGACCTGTGTTGGTCCATTCATTTAAAACTTGTGCCAAATTAGCTTTTTCTCCAAGAACCTCAGGGTGGCATATATAGTTTTTCTCTCCCCTTTTGTGTCTTCACTAGTGAAGTACGATAGGCTGCGGGAGAGAGAGAGTGGTTTAATGTCATTGAGGATTTTAATCTGGGTCTCTCAAGTCTTAGTCTAACACTAGCCCCTGCACCATAATGGTGAGGTAACTTTATGATGATACCTTGGTTGGTTCACAGAATAAGTGCAAATGCTGCCAACATGGTGGTGTAATGGACTCTAAAGCTGCTACAGAAAACAAGACAGTAGTTCAAATTCCATTGGGAAAGTCTGCTTTTTAATTTTTTAAAAAATTGCCTTGCAAATGCTTCCTGTACTAAAAAGAAAAACATATTTTGATATTGTCTGCACATTATGGATAGGCAGACAGGGAGGCTGAGGGATGATATGACTAATATGGGGGGTGGGCTGATGCTGAGAGAGTAACTTTTAGACAACCCTACAATATAATCCATGTTGTTATTTGAGTATTGCAGGTTGGGAGGAGGGGTGGGTTTGAGGTTGTGTCTTGGCAGCCTTGTAATGTCATGTACTCCACTGGTAAGAGTCCCACACTGCAGACTGGAAGGAGAAGTTAAGAGTGGCTTCAAGTAGTGGTTCCCAATTTCCTATTTCCAACTGGTAAGAGTCCCACACTGCACACTGGAAGGAGAAGTTAAGAGTGGATTGAAGTACTGGTTCCCAATTTCCTATTTTATCATCTGCGCAAGGTGTGTGTGGGGGGTCTGACTCATGGAGACTTACAGTGCCACCGTAATCATTCACACCCTTCTAAGCCCATCGACTTCAATACTTGTGGAAGGGTGTAACTCTTCTTATGGTGGCCACTGCTGTTGGCTTAGCACAACGTTCCAGTAAAGTTTTAAAGAATTGTCACCTACTCAGACATGGTTGGTTACCTACAACATCACAGATACCGCAGAATGACACAGGACATACCATGTGCAGTCTAATCCCATGCATGGTTATTCAGAAGCAAGTCTGAGTTCACTGTGACTAAGTCACATGTTAAGCATGGATAGGATTGCAGCTTTGGTTTAGGTTGGAATTTCCAGAGTCAGAAAGCAAATGGTTTGTTGCTGTTCTACTGCAGGGAATCCAGCATCTATTTTCTGTTTGGATTCCTCTCTGGCTGCTTTGCTGTCAGGGCGTTAATGTTTTTGTGGTGCCGTATGGAAAGTCTGCATTTTAAACTCAGACCTGCCCTCTCTGCAGGGTGCTACAGGCAAAGAATATTGAAGAAATGTTGCAAAGATTACTGATTTTGTAGTGAATTTTATTCCCAGTTCTAATCAATTCCTTTTGAAAAGTGTTAGTTATTCTAAGACAGACATTATTTGATATTCAAAAGCTGAAACTCATTCATATGAATTTGAAGTGGCTGCTGGTGACAGATTAGGATTGAATTGTTATGCTTTGTCTAGGACATAACTATGATACTGCTTAATCGTGGAAGTAGTGTTGCCAACCTCCAGGGGGTGGCTGGAGAGCTCCTGGGATTGCACTTGATCTCCAGGCAACAGACGTCAGCTCACTTGGAGAAAATGGCTATTTTGGAAGGTGGGCTTTATGCCATTATACCCCATTAAAGTCCATCCCCTCCCTCAACCCTGTCCTCCTTAAGGTCCACCTCCAAAATTTCTAGATATTTCCGAACCCAGAGCTGGCAACCCTATGTGGAAGGGTTTCTCAGCAATGGCTACTGCTACTGGGTGATGACTTCCATGTGTCTCCAAACATGTCACTGTTGATTGCTTCCCAGTTTTAGGTTTAGTGGGGTAAGAATTTTGTGTGTGTGGCTATCTTGGAAGGCTTTTTATCCTGGTACATTGCTTAAAACACATGCTTATCTCAATAGAATTTGTATTGTGTTTTGATCTCCATAGGCGTAGTTATAGGTGGTTATTTATGTCCTTTTACTGAAGTGCATTTTGAGATAGATCCATGGTAAGTAAATCACCCTTCCTTTCCAGGTGAATCTCCCTTTCAGTAAATGGGTTAGATAGCCATTACCTTATTTTTTATTTTGTAAATATCTTATACTTTTAATTAAAAGGTTAGTGTAAGTTAATCACATTTGTTGTTTGCTTTCCATTGGGGTATGGATTTGTGATCATAAGAACATAAGAAAAGCCAAATGGCCCATCCAGTCCAACACTCTGTAACACAATGTCCAAAAATAGTAGGTGCCATCAGGAGGTCCACCAGTGGGGCCAGGACACTAGAAGCCCTCCCACTGTTGCCCTCCCTGCCAAGCACCAAGAATACAGTGCATCACTTGCCCCAGACTGAGAGTTCCTATCTATACCTTGTGGCTAATAGCCACTGATGGATTTCTGCTCCATATCTATATTCTAATTCTGAGAGTTTTTTTTATTGTGTGGATGCTTATTTCTGCCAAAAGAGAGCTCACTCTCCCCCAACAGCTTTTCCTACATAGTCAGGCCCCTTTCTTGGTCTGCAGAAAAATCCGAAAAGTTAAAAAAAACTTCAGGGACAGTTGAATTCCCCCAAATACCTTTTGAAATGGCATCAGCTCCAGGCGTCAGCTGTGAGGAGATTAGAATGTTCGGGGGAGGTTCTAACTGTTTCTGTCAGTAAAAGGCAGGGTTTTTACTGGCAGCAGTGTAGGGTTGCCAGTCCCCCCCCCCCCGGCCATTAGCAGCGGATCCAGAGCCAGGCTGGGAAACGCCTAGAGATTTGGGGGTGGAGCCTGGAGACCCAGGTTCAGATCCCTATCTTGCGGTGGAAACTGACTGCGAGATTTTGGATCAATCACATACTTTCAGCCTTACCAACCTCACAGGGTTGTTGTGCAGACTACAAAGAGGAAACAATAATGTAAGCTGCTTTAGTTCCTACTGTGGAGAAAGACTGTAATTTGCCTAGGTAGAGGCTGCTGGGGAGGGAGGTAGAGATGGAAAGCTGAAGACAGATAAAGGTAGGTTGGCTGTTGGGTGGGAAGGAAATAGGGTTGCCAACTCCAGGTTGGGAAATTCCTGGTCGTTTGAGAGGTGGAGCCTGGGGAGAGTGGGATTTGAAGTGGGAGGCTGAAAGAGAGAGAGAGAGAGTGATGAGGTGGAAAGGCAGAAAAACAAATAGAATGATGATGGGTCAGAAAGAGAGAGGAAGTAACATACATGGAGGAGAGAGAGAGAGAGTAAGAAAGGGGGGCAGAAAGGAGAAAGAGTGTGAGAGGGTAGGGGGAGAAGGGAGGAAGCAAAGGTGTGACGAATGGGATAACCATCCCACAAATTTCTTGCAGGTCTCCACTTGTGTTTATCTAATTCCCTCTTGAAGCCATCTATGCTTCATTGTCCTTTCTTTATTAAGCACACCTCCTTAGTTAGGCTACAGCCAGAAGCTTTTCTTTTCTTTTCTGTATTTATCATATTGTCACATTGTATTATAATTTCAGTATGACAACTTTTGTTTGTGTTTTTTGGTATCATTTTGCAGCATGTAATAAGACTTGTAATAGTTCTGGAACATTGTGATTACTGTATTTTCCGGCGTATAAGACGACTGGGCATATAAGACGACCCCCAACTCTTCCAGTCAAAATATAGAGTTTGGGATATACTTGCTGTATAAGACTACCCCTCTTCCAATGCACATCAAATACAGCGCCAGACCTTCAGTTAGTCCTTCTCTCTCAAGCGGCTCTGTGGACGCTGGAGGCTAAGAAACTGTAAGCTAGCTCACACCAGGGGTGTCGTCTTTTTAAATTCCGGGGGGGGGGCGGGGGTTTGTGCGCCAGCACAACACCTCCCTGCACCGCTCAGCGGTGCAGGGCCTCCCCGTGAGTGGCGTGGGGGCTTCCTTCCCCGCGGCCGGCAGTGGTGCGAGCCCCCCTGAGAAATGAAACGGCTGCTGCTTGCGCCGCCACTGGCCTTGGTAAGGGAGGCCTTGCGCCGCTTGCGCCACCCCCGGCCGTGGGGCCTCACCGCAGCCAGCGCAAGCGGCGCAGGGCCTCACCACCACAAGCGGCGCAAGGCTTCCTTCCCCACGGCTGGCAACGGCATGAGCAGCACAAGACCTCGCCGTGGCCGCCACGAGCGATGTGAGGTTTCCCTCCCCACGGCAGTGCAAGCGGCCCAAGGCCTCTCTTCCCGCGGCCGCCGCCGGCGTGAGTAGCAGCCGCTTCATTTCCCAGGGGGGGCCCTGCCTAGTCCCGCCTCACTAAGCCCCGCGCGCCGTCTTTCGGAAGGCGCCCTTTGGCTGGAGGTCTGCACAGTGCCCTTCCCTTTGGTTGCCCCCTCGTTCCCCTCCGTTGGCCGAGCTGTGGACATGGTAGGGATGGGGTAACCGCAGATTCTCCAGTCCGGCTTGGAAGTTTCATCACCCGCCCTATAAGACAACACCCGGCGTATAAGACGACCCCCGACTTTTGAGAAGATTTTCCTGGGTTAAAAAGTAGTCTTATACGCCAGAAAATACAGTACTTTGTTTTTCTTCATTCTTCAGTGTCAGTACTACTTGGTTTTGGTGGGAATGGTTTCTCTTCTTCCTTTTGTTTTTGGTTTTATAACAGCCCTCAGACAGCTTTTCTAGCCTATTAGATAATTATGGGATTTTCATTCTTTTTACAGAGTTATTAAATGTTTAACTGTGGCATCACACTTATTTAAGGACATAGAATTTTGGTGAGTCTTGAGATGTCAGATATTTAAAAGAAGTGCTAGAAGAACCAGCCATGAACAGCCCACAGAAGAGACAACTGTGAGTGGAGGCATTAAAACACTTGGGAAAAGAGTATAGGGACCAGTTACTTGCCTTAGTCATTAAAGATGGATCACAAAGTAAATGGGCTTTAGATGAGGTGGGGGACATTTAGACAAGACATCAAATTAAAAAAGTTTCTATGAGATCATGTGAGGTTGATAGAGCTACTTCCTTGTGTGATATTTTATGTTTTAACTGGATGACCTGCTACCAAATTACAGCTTGGGTCTCTTGAACAGTTTCTTTTGCGGACAGGAAAATTGTACGTAATAATGTGGGGAGGTTTATGACAATGAAACTGTATGAGTGGTTGCCATGTACCTTACAAGTGTTTATTGCAACAGCTTTCCTGCTTGAAAGTAGCAAAGAACACAAAATGCCCATGATAACTACAAAGGATTACGGATAAATGAATTTATGCTATATTTTAAAGTCCTTATTTTGTCCCCACTTCAACCTTAAAGAAGCACACAACATTTAAAAAATGTAATATTTTTAGCCCCCCCCCCCCCCCCCCCCCCCCGTATATTGGCTCCTGGTTGCTCAGCCTCAAATGTTATTACGTTGGTGAATATAGAATAGCAGTTGCTGGGTAGTATGCACTGTAGCCTCTTCTTCCCAGGACTAGATAACTTGAATGGCATGAGAGCCAAGTTCTTGTGCTATATGCACAGTGCAAAGTAGCTGAGGTGGTCTAACTTGGAGTAATTAGTTTTAGGGGACAAATTCAAATTATTGTCTTCCTATCCATGTTGAGGACATGTGATACTTGGAAGTCAGCTCAGCATTGTTTTACTTAATGAACGCTTGCAGAATCTTCAGTCTTAGGTGATGCTGGAGTGTGCTAGATGTTGTGTGGCAAAACTTCCAATCAGCCATGTGCCTCTGAGAGAATTCAAGCGCAATCCTATGTCAAGTTTCTCCAGTCAAATCCCTTTGAACTCTGTATAGGATTGCACTATCAGCATGGCCTGTCTTTTCCTAAGAAAATGTCCTTAGAGGGAGAGGAAGTTAATTTGTTTCATGTGGGCAGAGAGACAAATCATGCCAGATGATTCTGCTTTCCCAAAACTAAAGAGCAGAAAGACACAGAATAGCCATCAGCCAGTTTAACTGGATGAAATGTGAGATCTGGGAATGGATATCTCACTTTTTCTTTAAATGATAAACAGCACCTGCTGGAAATTATGATTCACTTTAGGGCTTTGGTGGTGCTAATGGCGCTTTATCCCTTTCCCTGTATACTATTTTCCTGATCTCATTTGCTCTCTGGAGCTTTATTTGCACAGTAGGGGAAATATACCACAGGGTACTGATGTAAGTGCCATAACCTGGATAGCCCAGGCTAGCCTGATCTCGTCAGATCTCAGAAATTAAGCAGGGTCAGCCCTGGTTAGTATTTGGATGGGAGACCCCAAGGAAGTCCAGGGTCATGATACAGAGGCAGGCAATAGCAAACCACCTCCGAATGTCTCTTGCCTTGAAAACTGCTTGAGTGGTCGCCATATGACAGCTGCGACTTGATGGCACTTTCCACCACCACCACTGATTTAGGAGTACCTCAAACCAAATATAAATCTGCATAATAAATATCCTGCTCATGCTGCAGCAGGCTCAGGGTGGCATGTATGGTAGTTATCCATATTTTATTCACCTGACAATCCCTAGACTGTGCTGAGTAATAGTATCTGGACAAAGTTACCAGTGAGGGGGTCTGAATCCAGGTCCCCCCATTTCAAAGCCAACACACTTAACAGCTACACTGGCTGTCATGATTTATTTAGAAAATTTATTTATTTATGATTAGCATAATCTAATTCCCACTTCTTATTGATGTAAGAATAATTGATGTAAGAATGGCCGAAGCAAACAAATGGTGCAAACTGCAGTTTAGTCATCTCATATCTGCTGGGACTAACATACCTTCCTTTTCCAGAACACCAAGGATCAGACCAGGTATTACCTGCAACTGCCTGTAGCATCACATGACCTCCCTCTTCTGGAGGGACAATAAGGATTAGAGAAGCAGCAGATGATGAGCAGGGCTGATATTCCTTGTCCACCATTTGGCCACTTCCGATCAGCCCCCCCCCCCCCCCGGACGGGGTTTAAATGGAGATAAATGTGTAGTGAAACCTCTGTGATGAAAATTTGCTTGTATGATTAGTTTAAAGTGAGGAAGTGTTGGGCAGGGAAAGAATCAAGCATCCCAACACACTACCTCTTCAGTTTTGTTTTCCCTTTCACAAGGGTGGATAAGCATCAATACAATTAAAAAAATACTGGATTTTTATATGCAAATTGAATTCTTAATTAAAAAATCAGTTTAATTGTTCCTTAAAGAGCAGCATTGTTTCAAATGCTGTGTGAATGTAGTACGCATATACATTTTAAAGTCTTGAAGTCTCAGTCTCTCAAAATGGAATCTGTGACAGGGTCCAAAATACCACTTTTGAGGCCAAGCATTATTACTGTGTCACAATAAGTCATGCATTGTTTTGTGCAATTTAAGAATATCTAGATTGTCAACCAAGCAGCAACGACATTTACTTGGGAAATACTTGGGAAATTACTTACTACCTACCAGTTTGCTTTTGGGAATTTGTGGGCTTATGCAGTCTAATTTTCTTCATATTTACTGAAAGGTAAACCCCAAAATAGGACTGAGCATATGATGTAATTGTGCACAGGCAACATGTATAGAAGGGAAAACAATGTCGTGCCTGCTAGCTGTGTCCCATTGCTTATGTTCCTTCAGCTTGACACCAGCATAGAGTCCAGGTGTGTGCAAATGTGTAGGCTCTGTCTGCAGCCTCTCTAACTAGCTTAATCTAACATGGAACTGCTCTTATAGTTCAGGAAGACTTCCCTAGTTTTCTGGTCTGTGTACCTATTGCTCAAGTGGCATGGGCAGTATAACAGTAAATAGGGCTGCCAAGTCCCCCGGTAGGGCGGGGGAAACACCGGTTTTTACTGCTTACCCCCACTTTTTCAAAATTGGCCACCGGGGGACAAAATGGCTGCCAGCAGGAACGCAGGGGAACATCGGAGTCTGCCTTGCCCTGCCTTAAAAGGGAAATGTCTGCAGAGAGCCTGCCCTGCAGTAAAAAGCCTCACCGGACATTTCCCCTTTAAGAAGTCAGCAAGAGAGCTTCCACAGCAAGAGAGGTCCGCCCAGAGATTAAGGAGGGACTAAAGGGGCTGCTTTTGCATGTGACTTGCAACATTGCTGTGGTAAGTTTCTCTTCCAGCTCTTTTCCTTCTCTCTCTCTCTCCCTCTTTCTTTCTTTTTTCTGTCCGTCTGTCTCTCTCTCTGTCCCCATCCAGCAGAGGTCTATCAGTGGCTATTATTAGCCACAAGGTCTAAATGGAACCCTTTGTCTGGGGTAATGATGCTCTGCATTCTTGGTACTTGGGGGGCAACAGTGGGAGGGCTTCTGGAGTTCTGGCCCCGCTGCTGGACCTCCTGAGGGCACCTGGTATTTTTGGCCACTGTTGTGACACAGAGTGTTGTACTGGATGGGCTGTACTGGATGGGCCAATCCACTGTGGCTTCTCTCCTGTTCTTATGATATGAAAATCATATTTAGCACTTGTGTAGCACTTAGTGCTTCATATTCTGCCGAGATGAGGAAGGATTCAGTAGGGCCGTTGCTCAGTGATAGAGCATCTGCTTGACATGCAGGAGGTATCAGCTTCTTCAGCTAAAAAAGGATCAGGTAATAGGTGACATTAAAGATCTCAGCCTGAGACCCTGGAGAGCCACTACCAGTCTGAGTAGTCAATACTGACCTTGATGGACCAATGGCCTGATTCAGTATTAGGAAACTTCATGAGTTCATGTGTCAGCATGTGGAAGCAACATCACAGGATGTGACATCACAAAACGATGTCACTTCCTTTCTCCTGGCTCCACCCCCAAAGTCTCCTGGCTCCACCCCCAAAGTCCCCAGATATTTCCCAAGTTGGACTTGGCAGCCCTAACAGTAAATGATCTGCTAGTTTGTACCAAAACAGATAGAAGAGGATTCTATAGCATTTTTCCCCACTCTTCCAAGTTTTCCTTTGCTTGTGGTGGATTTAATGGCACATGTAAGTGCCCTTAAAATGCAGAGGGAATAGATAAAGTAGCCCGTAACAGTTACATATATTCTTAGTATGTGTAGGAGAGCTTGCATGATACAGCTAGAATTCTGTGGAATCATTGGTTTCTGCATTCAATTGGCTAGGGATGTCAGGGGAGATTCCCCAGTGTTAGATGTGTACATCTAAAACATCTGAGGATGATAACATTCCCAAGGGAGAGCCTAATGAAAGTGACAAGATGACACATCTGTTCTTTTGGTCTTGCACTTCGCTAGCTTACAAATTGAAGCTGAGACTAATCTGTAATTTGCAATGACTACAAAAACTGAAAACGCAGCATCCTGAAATTGTGAATACTGGTGTAAAAGCAGCATACCACCCTGCATATTACAGAATACAGAGTATTCCCAGTATGCAATTGAAAGTGATGGATACCTTAGAAAAAACCTTCTGAGGAAATATGTTCTATATGTGAGTAAGATACAATCTGAGGTTCTTCTGGGGTGCTAATGATTAGAAAAAAGGTTTTAAGACTTGGTTTCTGAGAAAGTGGCTGTCAGTATGACTTTTTGGAAATAATGGCTGCCCAGGCTTTTTGCTGAAATTATTTTTACTTTTAGAAACAACCTCATAGCTTTTGAGCATATGACAGTAGTGTCCAGTGTGTTTTAAAAATATATAAGATGGGAGACAGTCGAAGTTTTAAGAAGACATGGAAGAGAACAGTGTTGTTAATACTTTAAAAATATGAGTACAAATATCTGTTTGAGCCCAATGCCACCCTGAATTGTAACTTTTGCCTTGATATATGTAGTGATGACACTAACTGGTCTTCTGTTCTGCTCCTATGTATGTAGCGGGAAAATGTTTTCTCAGCAGAATTCCTGTTTGTTAACCTCCGTATCACTAGCCCCATCCGTTATGTCTGAAATTGCTGTGATCTGGTTTATGTACAAGTATTCTTTGTGAACCGTTATGAACCAATTAATATATTATTCAAATGTCTTGCACTGAGTCAGGTCATTTGTTAATTTAGTTCAGTCCTGCTGTTTTGTGTAGTAGGAACTTCTACTGCTGCTTTCCATGATCTTTTAATGGAAGGGTCTGATAATGAAGTATATAACTTCCCAATGTGCTTCAGACCCTTGTTAATGGATATGATTTTAATTTTTAAATGGATTTAAATTTTATCTTTTGCTTCTGTGAAGTCTGACCACAGGTTCCAGAATACTTTGAAAACAGACTTCATGCGGGCTTCATAGTCTGGTAGCAATGATGCCACTATTTGGAATTGGGAACTCTGGAGCATGAACTTTCCCAGTTCGGAATTCCTAAGCAAAGTACAAGCCAAGCTCAAATGATATAGAATTTTGGTCTCGGTTTGTACTTAGATGGCCCTAACACTGGTCCTCTTTCCTGCTGCAGCTGCTCACTGAAAAAACTTACCTCGTGGCATCAGTGAGAAGGACTATTGCTGTGTTCTTCAGTAGGCCTTGGAACACTTCTCATGGAACACTCGATAGAAAGAAATGGTAACATTGCACCCCAGCTCTAGAAGGCAGCTTTTCCTGGAGGTACTACCCCACCTCTGATTTGGTGTAAAGAATCACAACTCTGTGTCTGGAATTTTTTTTTATTGTGGAAGCGCTCCAGATAACGAGTTGATTTTGATTGTGCTCATGAATGAGCAGGTTCTACCATGCTTAAAAGAAAAGGCGATTTCTCTCTGTTTAGATTTCTAATTGTTCAAATTTCAGTTCTCAGTGAGGGTTGAACTAAAAATGATAATGCTGGGAAATTACCAAATTAGGCTGATTCCACAAACTCTTTAATTTGTATATAATACAAGTAGCTGCATTCAGTAAATAGATATGTTCCTGACTGCCACTAGAAATTGCCTCCCCCCGTCCAAACATGTGAACAGCAAGGATTTCATATATGTGACATTCCAGTTTTCAGATTTGCTCTTCAGATTGCCACTGAAAATGTTCCTCCCCCAAGTTTAGGAGGCTTCAGATTAAAAACATCTCAATTAAAAGACTTTCCTAGGTATCAAGGGATAGGGAGATATATATTCCTGGTTTCTCTGCTCTTGAGAAAGTATCACAACAATTTGATACCCTCATCAGAGAGCAAATGAAGCCAAAACCATCTGTATAGAGACATGATGATGATCACATATTGTTTTTGATCTCTGATGGTATCCATTGGCCTCTGTAATCCTCAGTTATCACTGGACAACTCCCACTTAATTGAATATGGGTTTGCTGGGAGAGTGTAGCCTTCAGCTGCCCAGGTCCTCCTTCTATACTATAACACTTTGTACTGTTTGCTAGGGCCATTAATGATTTCATTAATACTTTAAACACAATGGTTATTGATAAGGATGCTGCAATGTCAAAGGATGGCTCAGTCCTCCATTGTATATGTTTGGGATGGAATAAGGTTGTCATTTTCCTTCAGTTTTAAGCCGACTATACTCTCTTATAGCTGTCCTTCCCCTGCACCATATCAGGGTCATCCTTCTGTGATTTCAGTGTTTGATTTTCTGCCCTAGTGTAACTTTTATTTTAATAGTGCCACACCTTCTCATTACAGCTGGAGAAGTAACTTGCAAAACTCATTGCCTATTATACCTGCCTTTTCTATCTGAATTGGCCAGCACGATACTTTATAAATGGCTTAGCTCAGTTAGCTGACCACTTCTCTCCAACATATCTCATCTGGCACCAGCTGCACACCCACCACTGTTGTTTAATAGGCTTGTGCAGAGGGACAGCTGAACACACAAGCTAGCCCATCAAGTTTCTAGATTGCAATATTATCTATAACCATTCTCATGGAAAGTCTATTGATTTCAGTGAAAGTGATATATGTGGAAATGTGAAGGCTGGCAGCCAAAGGATAGCACTGAAGTTCAAAGTGTACTATGAGAATAAGCAAGACAAGGGTATTAGAGAGGAGAGAGGGATTTCTCTTCAGAGCTAACAGTGTAATGAGCCTTGATGTGTATGCAGATGAGCTAAGCTGTAGCTCATATATTTGCTTTTACGCAGACTAGCTTTATGCTAGGTATGATGGAGGGTGTTTTAAAATCACTAACATACAGTATTGCATCATGTCTGTCTCCCCTCTCTGTTGCTTTGCTGCATTGCCTAGTATTTACAGTGTTCTCTATATTTGAAGCAGTGAGTGTCAAGGTGTTATTGACGCCCACAATTTCTAGTTTTTGGAAACTTATTGTGTTAAAAAACGCAAGCACTTGTTAAAGAAAGCTCAGTGTGTCCCCCCCCCCCCCTTGTATTTATTTCTGTACCTAAGATTAATTACGGATTGGGTAGCGGTTCTGTTTCATTTGTTATGCAAGGAATTCCTCATCAGATCAAGTGGATAGTTTGTTTAAACTGTTTATTCTTTTAGTAAGTTTGAATCCTCAGCCCTCATCCACTGGGTGGCTTTGGGCAGTTACCATATCTCTCTCTCTGTCTCAGTTCTCACCTGTAAAATGGGAATACTGAAGCTATCTTTTGGGGGGTATTTTTTGTATTTTTCATATGTGCATGCGTGTGCATGTGAGTGTGTGTGCACTTGGAAGTCATGGCAACCTCTGGTGACTGACCCCTACTGGGGGCCTGGAGGATATTCAGAGAGGTGTCTGAATAAAGCCTGCCCTCTCCTCCCTACTGCTGGTATTCAAAGGTGGTCTCTCATCCAAGTGCTTGCCAGAGTCGACCCTGCTCAGCATCTGAGATCTGACGAGACCAGGCTTGACTGGGCTATCCAGGTCAAGAGAAACTGGCCTATAACTGGCCCCCAACCATCTTATCCAAGGATGCTTTCTTCTACAGGGGTCAAATAGGTTCTTTCAAAGTTGACTCTGCTTTGCCACTCATTGATCAAGTATGCTCTTGGCTGCTCAGATTTAGTGGATCCACATTTGGGAAGGCAGGATAGGGCTGTTTGTGGTAACACTTGGCAGAAATCACTGCTATCAAACCTTTCTCTTTAGTTTTAATGCTTGGATTTGGTATGTCAGTTGTCTTAATCCTTTTCAGACCCAGGACCTACCTTGAACCTGGAGGTGGCAGCATGAGACCTGTGCATGAGACATGATTGAAAGGGGAGGGGGGAGCCAGATTTATTACTTCAGCATTAAGGCTAGATAGTGGACAGCAGATCAAGATATTCAGGGACAGGACACCCAAGCCAAGCAGTGGGGAGCATAATATAGAGAGGAGCAAGCTAGGGGTTAAAACCATGGAGGAATCTTGTCTTGCCTTTCTGCTGTTCTTAGCTGCATGCAACAAAAGGCAGGAGGTGCGGCACCTTTGCTTGCTACCAATACACACTAGCAGCAGGTCCCTCCAACAATATGGTGACTTTGTAGGGACTTGCAGCTCCACAAATGGGGCTTGAGTGTCCTAACCCATGGACTGAAGATATATGCAGTATGTGAATGATTTTGCAAACAGTAGGCATAAGTAGAGAAGGAAGATCAGGTGTATTTAGTCCTGTACATTCACAAAGGGTTTTTAGTGAGAATGCAGACTTCTCCTTTTCACCCCGATCATGCTTTGCCCATATAGATTGTATTTTAAAATGACAAAAATTAATTTTATAGGGGCTGGAATGGTAAAATTTCACAGAATTGTAGTCCAGCTGTCTGCTGTAAGGAAAGACCACAAACATGCTTGGAGCAGTTCCACTGTATGGCCTTGTGCTTCTGGGAGCTTCTTTTTCTGTATCCAGCTGCAAGTTAGAACTGAGATGGGTTCAAGATAGCACTTAATATACAATAATTAATTGCACTTTAATACAAATTTGGCATTAACCACCCCCACAAGATATTACTATTATTTTTTAAGCAGACCACGTCCACCAAAGGGCCTGCTTTTTCCTGCAATAATTCCTCATTAATTTCTGTCCACTGGTGCTGTCCTGTCATTCTTGAATGGCTCAGTCTTATGGGGTAGTGGGGGTGATGTCCTCAACTACTCTTTATTTTCCCTTTGCAGCAAAAATGACTGCTCATTTCTTTTTCTTTTTTTTACTTCTTATGATCATGGAATTATGATCATGAAAATAAAAACCATATTAATAAGCAAACTTGCTATACAAAGCAATGCTATAATGAAAGTGTCCAACACCAAAAGAACTATTTAGGTATTCTAGGGTACTGGCATATATTGAATGGGAAGCAATTGTGTGGTGGAAAGCACTGTCAAGTTGCAGCTGACTTATGCCGATCCTATTTATAAGGGCAGCTCCACACAGCGAGCTGTACCGTAGTCTAATCTGGATATTATCAAGATACGTGTTACCGAGGGTAGGTTTATGATCATTTGAAGTGATTTTGATACAACAATGGCAAGGGGAATTTAAATGGATAGAAGACCTAGGATGCCTCAATAGTGTTTTACCAGTCCATACATGGCTGGCTAGAACTTGTTGCTTTTAAGTGTGTGTTTGTTTGTTTTTACCACAAATAAGGTCTTGGAAGAAGCAGGAGGACAGCAGGAAAACATTAGAATACAACAAATTGCTGGTGATGGGGTCTGGATTCTCTGTGAAAAATGTGTGCACTATTGCCAGACTGAATGGTAGTGTAGAATCAATCCAGATCAGGTCACACAGTCTAGATCACAGTGTGCTACAGAGAACTGATGAATTGCATAATGATGCTAGCAGAGCAAGCAGCCCAAGATGCTAGTACGTTAACTTGAAATACTTCCTTTGAGCCATTAGAGGTACATACAGTTTTTCTGATTTAGGTTGCTTAACTGAAGAACTAGGAATGTTTGAGAAATATAGAAATTGAGGGCAGGTATTGTGTTTATAGCTTGGCACAGATCTTTCCATATGCCCAATACTAGGTTCTTTATCAAAATAAAATAAATAATGCTTCCTAGATCCAATTAGAAGAAAACGCATTTTCCTCCAGAGCATGTATGGGGAGGGGGCTCTGTTGGTGTTGGGACTCATCCTCTTGGCAATAAGGAAGTATATGCACATATAAAAATATAACAACTATGCTATGAATTTAAAATACTTAGATCCTGCTTATAGTTAATGGTTTATGAGGGCAGTTTTTGTAAAAGTCTTTGGGACTTCCAATTGCAAACAGATAACACCCCTGATATCACAATTGTAGAAAAAAGGAGAAACAGGGTTTGGATCATTGACATTGCAATCCCAGGAGACAGCAGAATAGAAAAGATAGAACAGGAGAAGATCACAAAATACCAAGTCCTATAAACAGAATTACAGCGCCTCTGGGAGAAGAAGGTTACCATTGTGCTGGTTGTCATTGGAGCCATTAGAGCAGTGCCTAGAAGTCTCAAGAAACACCTGGACATTCTGAGCATTGAGCAAATAACACCAGCTCAGCTCCAGAAGACAGTGTTGCTTGGAACAGCAAGAATCCTGCGAAGATACATTTGCAATTCCCAAGAACTTGGCTAGACCTCGAATTGCAGAACACCATCCATCAGTCAAATATATGACTGTGACAATTCACAATAATAATAATAATCCCCAGAAGACAGTGCTGCTTGGAACAGCAAGAATCCTGTGAAGATATATCTGCAATTCCCAAGAACTTGGCTAGATCTTGAATTGCAGAACACTATCTTCCAGTCAAATATCTGACTGTGGCAATTCCTCCTCCTCCTCTGCAGCTGGGGCTGACCTGGCAGCTGCAAAGGCCAAGTCTCATGATTATCTCTACATTGCATATCTGTATTGATCAAATTCTTATTTAACTGCGTTGCATGCTGAAGCCATTGTGTGATGCTTACATTATTTGTTTGGCTTGCCTGTGCATGTGGATATAGCACAAGAAACACAGCAAACCTCACTGTCTGGACAAGTGAGCTGAGAAGGTTTGGCTGACTATTCAACATGCTGCCCAGGTTTATTCACCCTGCCATTGGCTGCCTGTACAGCACTGCATGAATTAATCCTATGCTGATAGTACCATTGTCTTATTGTAGGAGGTACTTCGTATTGTCAGAAACCACAGGCTGCCTTCACAAAGCCTGCCTTAGGTGACTTTAAATGGGCCATCAAATGAAATTGGTTTTATGAATACCACAAATCCTAAAAAGAACACTACCAACAGCCCCAGTTTTAAGTGTTTGGGCTGGTGGGCATCTAAAGTATAGAAGCCAAGAGTATTTGGCAACTGGATGGAAAGCTGTTCCTCCCAACACTTCTTAGTGCAAGACATCTGTTTTTCCCCCCCAGCCCACTCCTTACAAGCAATTGTAGCACAATAGCAAGGACTAGAGTGACATACATTTGTTTGGGCAAACTAGAATTTTCTTTAGAACAGTACAGGTAGAACCTTTACATTTTTAACCAAGATAAGACATTTAATTAGAGTGATTTGGACAAGCAAAACAGTCATGCAATCAGAAACGAGCAGAAAAATATGTTGTTAACAAGTGTTCTCTGTAACTGTAACTGATAATTCAATGAGGACAAGCTTCAAGACTTTTGTTACTGAGGTCACTGGAGCTGCGCTTCTGATTCCTCCAAAAAGTGTGTGTTGGGGGGAAGCTAATTTAGAATTCAGTTCAATAAAAACACCAATATAGCATTATGATAGCTGTTATCAGATCAGTCAGTATAAAAAGTATCCCACCTGAAATACAATGCATGACCAACGCTCCCTCTAAGCTGTGGAGTCCTGTGAGCAAAGATTCTATTTTGTGAGCTACTGGCATTAAAGTTGTGAGCGAGCAATTTGGCTACTGCATAAATTAGTTTGCTCTGGAGCCATCCTTCCTGAGCTAAAACAAAAATGTGTGAGCTGGAGGCTAAAAAACTGTGAGCTAGCTCACAGTAACTCATCTTAGAGGGAACACTGTGCATGACTCCTTAGACCTGCTGTTTTATGCGAATATTTGGTATATCTAAAAGACTCAGTGATGTAGAGCCATCCCATGATGTTTCTCTCATAGAGCAGAATGCAGATTTAGTAACAGTTCCTCTTCTGTAATGTGGAAGTCTTGTACACTGAAATCATATTACATTTGCCTGACAACATCTAATTTAATTTCGGTGGACTAGTAAACATACAAATAAATGAGCTGATAGTTATGCAGATTAGTAGATTACATTTAAGCAGGGTAATAGGCATCCACATTACCTGTGGAGTATTATGTAGCCAGCAGTATTGTGTTGTGAAGAAACTATCACAACAAAAGTTGGAGCTAAAGGTGGCCAGACTAGTGGACAGCCATGACAATTGGACTGCATGGGTATTGAGCAGCAAAGGTTTTCTTTCATGAGCTCATTAGGTGATATTTGGCCAGTCTCTGTCTCTCCCTTGGTTGCTGATCTTAATCTACCTCACAAAATTGTTGTGAGGATATAATAAATGGGAATCAGGTTTACAGCCCTGAAATTCTTAGAGGAGGTGAGATAACAGTGGATAGATTGAGGAGCTTATTAAGAATGAGACATGGGTAAAAAGAGGTATTATTAAAATTATTTATGTAATGCTAAACCAAAAACAGTGGACTGGTTTATCTCCACAACAACGGGCATGGCACAAAGATTGTAATACCCAGTTAACAGAAGTGCAATGGTCACAGATTTGGGCTTCTCCCCTATATACTACACAGTCTTTGAACCTTAAACTGCAAAATTACAAAATGTATGCGAGGTGGTATATGACACCACAAAGACTATTTTATAGTCATGCAATTAAATCACCCACCTGTTGGAAGTGTGGTGAAGAAATTGGATCTTTTCTACATTGTTGGTGGACGTGTCCAACTGTTTGTATTTTTTGGAATAAAATATTGAATGTAATAGGAAAAATAGTTAAGGTTAAAATACCTGCAACACCAGAATCTGTATTATTAAACTTTTGGAAACCTGAATCTGTGACTAAAACAAAAGCTGATTTAATAGCCTTATTACTCTTAGCAGCTAAGACCCTTTTGGCGCAAAATTGGAAATCGGTGAAAATTCCAACGCTGAGACAATGGTTTTTAAAGATTTGGGATGTAATTGTTCATGATAAAATAGCAAGTCAATTGTTGACAGCAGAAAATGTAAGTCTTAAATCTAGTTTTATGGAAAAATGGTATTATTTTTTTCAATATATTGAACATGATACGAATGCTATGAACAAACTTCCTGAAAAATATAAAAAGTTTGTTTTCTATTAGTTATAAAAAGAATGTAAATTATTGCTAAGTTGAATAGTTGCTGAGTAAGGTATATTGTTTATGGTTTATTGTTAAAATGTTAATGTGTTTTATATTTTTGTATTTTTATACTTTTGTTTTTTATGTTATGTTGTTAAAAAAATTAATAAAATATAAAGTTATAAAAAAAAACAAAAAACAGTGGATAGATAAATGGGAATCAGGTTTACAGCCCTGAAATTCTTAGATGGGTGAGATAACAGTGGATAGAATGTGTATTTATGGTTTGACTCATTTATGGTTTGACTAGGAAGCTGCGGTTTGTGGAACTCCTAGTCAGGAGTATGATGTCCCTTGGGCTGGACTACAGCATAAAGCCAGACCTACACTCAAGCCTGTACCTCTGTTGTTGAGCTGTGGCCTGCTCCACAGATTAGTAGGCTATTGAGCTCTGCAAAACTATTTCCAAGGTTTCTCAGGCTACACCAGTAGTAGATCACATGTGGATGTGCGTTGGATTACAGTACATTTTCCATGCTTGCTTGGACCCCATTAGCCATTCAGTAGCTGGATGTCTTTTTGATATTGCTGTAGCTGCTGACTGCCACACAAAACACCGATCTGTATGAGTTTGTCAGTCCACTCAGTTGCCATTCAGGGACTGCTTCTACAACATGTTTTACTCACCCTTTGCTTCCAGACTGGGGCTCTGGGGCATACAGGGAAAATGGCAACTGATGGGAAAAGTGTGTTGTGTGTGTAAGTGTTGTTGCTGTGAATGCCTCTGCACCTGCAGTAGCAGTAAAAACAAATTGGAGCACTGTTGCTGTGTAGATGCAGCCAGTATTCCACTGCAGTACACACTAGAACTCTCTCTCTTGTTTAGGACTTGTAGAACACTGATCCAAAAGCATGCTGTTGTCATTTCCTTTCATGGCCTTGGGCCCTCATATCTGTGAGAGAGCTTCTCCTCCTATGCTTCATCACAACAGCTTTGTTTATTGGAGCAGGGTCAAAATCAGCAGCTGCCTTGACATGTGCCTTCTCCGTTGTGGCCCTCACCTGGTTGGAACAGTCTGTCTGAAGAGGTCAGGAAAGCTCCTACTCTCATGGCTTTCTGCAAACTATTCAGAACTGAATTATTCAATGGGCTTTTCTACACAGGCGATAGAGTTGCACTAGACGAAATATTTCACAAAATTACCTGGATAAATTACTGTGGTCTATACTACTGTGTATAGTTTGCTGAAACTAGAATCCTACTATGTAATTTTTGCATAATTTAATCTGTCATATTAATGCTTAATGCTTTGCTTCACTCCTGTTTTTGAATTCTGGTTGGTTCTACATCCCTAATCTTATTGCATTGTTTATTGAATGTCCCATCCCTTGATTGTATTGACTTACTCTGTGTAATCTACCTTGAGTCCAAGTGAGAAAGGTGGACTATAAATAACATAAATAAATATAAGTAAATATATAAATTGCCATTCATGGCCCATGCATGATTGGTATTTATTTAATATTATGTTGGTTTGAAGGCTGCAACAGTCTGCTCTGTGAACAGGACAAATAATGTGATTTTGATTGGAGTCACCATGGCCAGAGAAGAAGGACAAATATGAAAAGCTGAAGTCTGCTATGGTAACATTAGTGTAGGGACTATTTAGTAATGGAAGGGCGGTCTTTTTTCAGGACTAGGGAGAGACAATGGGATTTTATAGGTATCTACAACCTTGCCATTTTTTTTTACTACAGGGATAGCATTAACATGAGAAGCTTAACTCAATTTTTATCCATTCTTACATTTCTTTAGGCTTTCTAATCCCCTCTCCCCTGCTTCATTTTGCCACTTCTTGCCTCCTTCAGTGAAAATAAGCAATTTTAACCCTGGGATCATGGTGGAATTCCCTTGGGTGCTGTTATCACCTCAGACTTCTTCAAAGATAAGTACTTAAGAGAACACCCATGAGACCACAAAGATGAAAAGCAGAATTGATTGAAAAGATTTGAGGTCTCTTTCGATAGGAACTTTCTCCTTAAGCCGCAGAGGAGGAAGTTAAACACTGTCTGGTTTGTCAGTGTTAGTATGGGTGCCACAAGGGCACCATCTGGAGATGTGCTTCAGATGAAGTCTCAGGGCTATAGCCAAACACTGGCAGGAGTGTGTGGGATGGGACCAGGCTAGAAAAAAAAGTGCCTTATGCTTGTTTTATGTATCCCATTCTTCCCATTTTTCCACCGAGGAACCTACCGTGGTGTCCCACCTCACAACAACTGTGTGAAGCATGTGTAATATAGCCTTAAGTAACAGTCATGGGGTGAGATGGTATGGATTAGGACTGTATCACTGGATGAGGGGTTTTTAATCCCCCCTCCTGCACCATTTTCCTGATGGGAATGGGCTTTTCTGAACTGCTTCTAGCCCTAGTAGGGAAAAAGACAAGCTTAGTATGGGCAGTTGAGGATATGGTGTGAGGGGAAAAAGCTAAAAATCTCCACCTTCCAATGCCATAGCCCAGATCCATATTCCCACCCCCTCGACAACTGCTTTTGAAGCTAAATTACACCTTGGTGGATCCAATATTCTTCATAGCTGACCAGGAGTTTGAACTTGGATTTCTTAGATTCCAAATTAGCACTCTGTGGTGTTACCTCAGCAGTGGCGGATAATGCAGGCTAATCCTCTTCTGCATAAATGTTTCTTGCCTGCTGTAAGCCCACCGTTCCTGAGGTCAGACACTTTTCCTCTCAGTCTGACAGGTTTGCTGAGGAATGAATGTACCGGGGCCTTTGGTCTTTGCAGAAGACTGTATTATAGCACAATAAATACACAGGAGATACTCTTTGATTGCATAGGATCCAGATGTCTCCTGTCTTAAACTATAATATTTTGTTCTTGGGGCAACTCTAGAATTATAGCCGTGACGTGAATGTGGTTTGTTTCGAACGTGTTATAGCTCTGAAATGTTATGAGCATAACAAACACAGTTCTTCTCATGCCTGTATTATTTTGTGAGCTCCTTTTCTTTTAAGACTGTTCCCTTTGAGGTGTCTATAAGCCCATGCCATACCAGTACATATGTATTCAGTGCAAATTTGAAAAGTAGCAGAACTGTCCCACCTCCAGCACACTATTCTGCTATTGTGTGCACTCTTTGCTTGAATTCATCATAGATAAACCTATTAAAACCTTCTTTTTTTTAAGTTATCTTGCAGAGATGGTTGTACATATACAAACAGACTGTCCAGAACAGTACCCATCAATGGGATTTCATGTCACTGACTCTGAATATAACATAATTGGAACTGAATATCATGCTGTTCAAGTGCAGTTAGCATGACAAAAGAGAAGGAAGTGTCCATACTTCAATATTGGGATTCATCTGCCTGTTAACACTTGTGTGGACAATTTTGGCAGAAGTAGTCTTTCAGATTTTTGCAGCCATTAAAAATATACAGAAGCCCGCATGGTGAAAGATTGTCCGTTCCTGAAACAGGGATATAAATCACACCCTCTTAAAAAAAAGGCCCATCTGGAAAAGCCCGCACTCTACTTCCCTCCACAGCATGCCATGTATGTCTTGTTCTCTGTCTTTCTGAGACGTTCCGGTGGCCGTCTCCAGAGCCCTGGGAATAGGCATCACTTGATGAACTGTCTTGAAAGACTGTGAATAGCATGTCAGCTATTTTTAGAGAAGTCATTAATTCCAAGAAAAAAACTTAAAAGTTTCTGCCCTTTTTCTGAGTCTCTAAGTACGTTACTGTGGTTCAAAGCTATTCTAAGCACTCATGTAAACAGAACTTTAACATCTTCTGTACCCACATGTGACACGATTACAAAAACGTTACCAATATGATACAAAAATGGATACCTGAGTTAACACTATTTTTATGCCCGAGCAAGAAGCAGAGGAAGAAAAAAATGGGGCAAAGGAGGTTTCCCTCTAAATCTGAAAAAGGAAACCTTAGAACCTTCAGTCTCATTCAGTGATATGCCTTGGCTGTAGTAACTGCCCAGTGCTGCCTTTCACAAGTGCTCAGACATAATTTGTCTCTGATTTTTCTTGATGTGGCATAGCGGGGGGGGGGGGGGACCTTTGGTTTTTTAAAATTCTCTTTCGTTTTATGTAGTCTATTTCCATTTGCGAGGACTTACTATAAAGGTTATTGGGGAGGGGGGAGGGATAGCAAGTCTGCATCTATTTTTTACTGAATGTGAAGAGAGATTATAAAAATGCCTGTAATAAAAATATGAAATATTATACAGTGAACTATATTTTTGATAATTTGATCCATAATGTGCATACTTTACAGCTGATACTGTGGATTTCAGTTAAAATGGTCACTTTGTTGTCTGGAAATACAGTTATTCCATCGAATGTGGTATATTTGTTATAGTGATTCTTACAACATGTATAACATACCACAGAGTCTTAAGTAAAAAATGGATTTTTAAAGTGACAAGAATATAATCTCAAGGGGAAAGTAATCTTAATTATGGATGCTTACCTTGATTAATAATTTGTGAGATTTAAAAAAAACGCATGTATAATCCCCCCCCAGCCTTAAGATGCAGTGTTACAAATGCATCAGCTATTCAATGATATGGTCAGTAAACTGTGACAAATTAGATGTAGACTGTGCAGCTGACTGTTTTTGTTAAAGCTGCTACTACAGTTGCATATTAGAACACTGTCCTCATAAAAGGGCAGTGCCATTGTAGGGTTTAAGTGTTTTATCATTTTGAGCAATTGCATTTATTAAATGCAGAATAAGAAATTATGAAGACATAAAGGCATAAATTACGCAAATACAGTTTATGTAGAGATAAGAGAAGAGGTACAGATGTAGAGATAGGAAAAGGAGGAATAAGAAACAAAGCGGAACAGATTGTATTATATGACCTAACTGCAAATATAAAAAACAATGCATTCATGCTTATGAATTAAATTTCACAACCTGGGACCTTCATATACGCAGGACTGCCTTCTCCTATATGCGCCCCAAGGCAACTCCAATCATCAGACCATGGAGCAGCTTTTTATTAGGACCAACCAAATGATACAGAACTGGAAGCTTAAAGGTTCATCAGAAGACTTCTTCAGGCTGATTGTTATAACATAAAAAAAGAAGCATTGGGGGGGGGGGGGGGGGAGAAAAATGACATTTCAGGCCATAATTTTAAGGTCTGTTCTTGCTGGCATTCCTTAATGTTAAAGTTGTTTTCACGTTGCACACCCCGTTTCCGGTGAGCAGGAGAAAACGAATGGTGTCTCTCCATTAAAACTGCAAAGAATAGCAATTAACCCAAACTGATTATTTTTTTATTTATATAAAACATTTTAAGCCACCTTTCCACCCATCTTGGGATTGTCAAGGTGGTGAACAATAAAAACATTAAAATGAAATCTGAAGAAGTGAGCAGTGAAAGCTCATACTCATGAAAGCTCATACTCAGCCACATATTTTGTTTGTCTAAGTGCTACTGGACTCTTGCTCTTTTCTACTGCTACAGACTAACACAACTACCCATCTTGACATAAATGGAGGAAGAGTCAACAGTAGTCAACCAGTGGGCTGTTATCCAAGAGTATTATGTAAAAACAGCAATGTTGGTTCTGTTTTAATGACCCCCCCCCAGCTGTCCTAGGAAACCATGGGAGTGGCTGGTGTTTTAATTTACTGGGGAATTTCCTGTTCAGCTGCCACCCTGGTGGGCCATGGTGGGAGGCTAGCAGCAAGCTAAGCCAAGCAGCTCCTATGGTGCAGGCAATGGTGCAGGGGCCGCTTGACTTAGCTTACTGCAGGGCTGTTTTAAACCTATCAGTCTGCCCTTGGGGGAACTGCTGGGTGGATTCAGGAGAAGCAAACGGTGACTATTCCTTTCATAGTAATGTGAGTTGGAGGAACCTCTTGCAAACAGTTAATTATTTAGCATATTTATAAGCCACTTTTCACACAGTTCCAAAGGAGCAGATTATTAGAACTGTACATCAGTTTATATTGTTACATTACTTTATCTGTTTATATTAGCATACAGTTCTGCACGATGCGCCAAGATGTGCCTGCCTTCTGTTTTCATTTAGTTAGTAAATGAAGGCACAGCCCAAGCCCACCCACCCCTTAAGATAAAACCTTTTGCACCAGGGAAAAGGTGAAGTTGTTTTCATCTTAAATTACCTGTTTTGAGGGATCTGACACATTATTTCATATAGATGGGTAATCTGATCCCTTCTTACCACTGATCTCTTTCATCTCCTGGTGTATGCCTCTTTAGTATGGGAGGCCAAAGCCTCAGGCTTCACCTCTCTCCATAACAGTATAAACAAGTTAAAGTTACAAATAAAATGTCCCTCCCCTCCCTGTGACTGCAGGACAGGTGAGCTGTCTATTGCTCAGGGAGTTAAAGCCTCCATGCCTTCCTTTGCCCCCCCCCCCCCCCCCCCCCCCCCCCCCGTAGTCCTGCCTGCCTGCTAGTAAAAACAGCCAGTTTTTTCCTGCTCTGTATAGGCTGGTGAGCTGGCTGGCACTGCCTATCTATTGTGTGTATGTGGTCAGAGCTTTTGTATCTGTGTTCTCCTCCTTGTCTACTCTGCCAGTCTTCCAGCAGATACAAGGGAGCAATTTTCTTCTCTTGCCTAGAATGTGTGCAGGAGCCCCAGATGACAGAATAGGTCAGCCATACAGGATCCAGGGTTATTCAGAGTGAGGCACCAGAATGACTGTCAGATCAGAAGACTCACTTCAAGATGACGGAGATAATTTGGTTGGATTATGAATTTTCCTGATATTTCCAAACAGGGCATGGCTCAGGTTAAAATGCCATTAGTAAATTTCCAGTGCTCATCTGTCATATTTTACTTTTCTTGATTTTATTCCTCGAGAGCACTCTATAATGCCTTGTAATTAATCTTATGTGCCTTTGCTTCCATAAGTGTTTTATAAATGTTAAATTCTGTGATACACTAGCAAAATACCTATCTTTAGTTGATGTATGTGGGGTTGTATGTATGTAAGAACTTGTATATTGCTGCCTTTCCCACAAGGTCTCAGTTAGAGGAATCTTGGCAAACCCACTGTCAGGAACAGTGGGTTTTGGCTCCACTGAAATATTGGTTCCAACTTAGGGCTGCCAAGTCCCCCCGGTAGGGCGGGGGAAACACCGATTTTTAGTGCTTTCCCCCGCCTTTTCCAAGTTGGCCACCGGGGGGACAAAATGGCTACCTTAAAAGGGAAATGTCTGCAGAGAGCCTGCCCTGCAGTAAAAAGCCTCACCAGACATTTCCCCTTTAAGAAGTCAGCAAGAGAGCTTCCACAGCAAGAGAGGTCCGCCCAGAGATTAAGGAGGGACTGAAAGAGCTGCTTTTGCATGTGGCTGGCAAAGTAAGTTTCTCTTCCAGCTCCTTTCCTTCTCTCTCCCTCTTTCTTTTTTCTGTCTGTCTGTCTGTCTGTCTGTCTGTCTCTCTCTCTGTCCCCATCCAGCAGAGGTCTATCAGTGGCTATTATTAGCCACAAGCTCTAAATGGAACACTTTGTCTGGGGCAGTGATGCTCTGTATTCTTGGTGCTTGGGGGCAACAGTGGGAGGGCTTCTGGAGTTCTGGCCCCGCTGCTGGACCTCCTGAGGGCACCTGGTATTTTTGGCCACTGTTGTGACACAGAGTGTTGTACTGGATGGGCTGTACTGGATGGGCCGATCCACTGTGGCTTCTCTCCTGTTCTTATGATATGAAAATCATATTAAGCACTTGTGTAGCACTTAGTGCTTCATATTCTGCCGAGATGAGGAAGGATTCAGTAGGGCTGTTGCTCAGTGATAGAGCATCTGCTTGACATGCAGGAGGTATCAGCTTCTTCAGCTAAAAAAGGATCAGGTAATAGGTGACATTAAAGATCTCAGCCTGAGACCCTGGAGAGCCACTACCAGTCTGAGTAGTCAATACTGACCTTGATGGACCAATGGCCTGATTCAGTATTAGGAAACTTCATGAGTTCATGTGTCAGCATGTGGAAGCAACATCACAGGATGTGACATCACAAAATGATGTCACTTCCTTTCTCCTGGCTCCACCCCAAAGTCTCCTGGCTCCACCCCCAAAGTCCCCAGATATTTCCCAAGTTGGACTTGGCAGCCCTATTCCAACTGCAAATACTTTTATTTATGGCAGACACTCTCTAGTGTGGAAGAAGGGAAAGGAAAGCATTCATGGTCACCACTCGGGGAGGGGGCTAGAGCTGCTCTTTCCTCTGGTGACCTCAGTGTTGAGGGTAGTTTGGTTTCACCTTCCCTGACATGTCTCTCAGATTGCAACCCTTTTTACTGGCTTCATGGAACTTAATGAGTGCCATTGAGAATGATGCCACCTACAACTTGCATAACTCTGTCCTTGAAGCGTTGTTGAAGTTGATGGAAATTGGCTTGTATATATATATCTTAATCTCTATATAGGTGTGTCAAGAAATGTTGCTTGCATACAAACTCTGCTATCATTGAATGGATGATGATCTTATTGCTTCTGACTTGGTGCTGCAAGTGATACCCTAATGTACACAATGCTTGTTGCTCTGCCATTTCTTCCTGCTCTTTGTCCACACCTGTATTTTCATTTACTTTCACTGTGAATCTTGAGAAGTAGGCTGATGGAGAACACCAAAATATAGACTGGTGGAGCATCAAGAAGCATATCACAACATTTTTAACATGTCCTTCTTCCAAGGAGCTTGTGGCAGTGTATATGATTCTTACCTACCTCATATCCACACAACAGTCCTTTGAGGTAGGTTAGGCTGAATGAAAAAACTGTCCAAGGTCAACTGGTAAACTTCCTGGCTGAGTGGGGATTTCAACTCTAGTCTTCTAGGTCACTGACTCACTCTCTAGCAGTGATACAACAAGAGAGCCAGTGTGGTGTAGCAGTTAAGAGCGGCAGACTCCAATCTTGAGACCCAGGTTCGATTCTGCACTCTCCCACATGAAGCCAGCTGGGTGACCTTGGGTCAGTCACAGCTCTTTCAGAGCTCTCTCTGCCCCAAAATAGCTCACCACTAAGAGTGAGAACTTAAGGCTGCCAGACAGTCTTAGGATTTCCTGGCTATAACACACAAAATGCCATATATTAATTAATAATTAAGTGATACAACATTGGCACTGATGGCACACACTTAATACAGAATTGAATAAGGCAGTTGAGATTTTTATGACAGCTCTTATAGCAAGTGATGGACAAGTCTCTGTGTTTAATGTTTTATAGAGTTATATAGGTGTGCAGATGATCTCTGGACCTGTCTCATCTATTCATCAGCAAGAATTCTCCAAAAAAGATGTAGTAGTTTGCTCTATGTCTGTACAGAAAGTCTGTTCTGCTGCTATAAAGCACATTATTCCCAAAATTCAATACCTTTCTCCCCCCCCCTTGCCGTTAGGCCGTTGCACCCTTTCCTGTCTTTTAAATGTAAATATTAACAACAGAGAAGCTGCAGGATTGACAGTTCTGACATTTGAAGTCCTTTATTCAGAGGACAAGTATGACACAGGAGGAACACTTTATTCACAGCAGCAATATGCTTCCTTTGCACCCTGTGCTTGCATTGCCTGGTGTATTGGCCCAATTTTTCAAGGAAGGAGGGAGCCATTTATTCCCTGGGACCTTTAAAAAACCTTTAAAAAAATTACTGCAGCCACAGGTCCTGGTCTTAATCAGAGCAGCAGAGGTATTTAACTTTCAGGCCATTTTCCTCATCAGAGTTGCCCCCCCCCCCCCCCCCCCGGTAAAAGATACATGGGACTCGAATATTTTCCCTGAGGGAAGAAATACAGTTTGGAAGAACAGATTTAAATGGGGTGGTGGCTGCACAGTATTACTCAGATTAAATGCACTCAGCAGCTACATTATGGTAAAAAACAAATTGGGAGAGACTCCACATATCCTTTATGTCTCATGTAGAGGATGTCAGGAAGGGAAGTCCATTATATTATTAATTAATTAGCCAAAACCTGTGGGGAGCATTCAGTTTCCTGTTCTATTTTCCGGGCCTGACGTATCAGGTTTCCTTGAGCATTTTAAATACCATTCAGCTCCAGTTGCTTTTGCAGCCCTTCAGTGCCAGTTGCTTGCTTTAACTCTGGCACTGGAGGTTTAAGCATATATTTTCACACATAGGTGCAGTCCAGTTATGTTTTGTTGTTGCAAAACTGCTTAAACACATATGTTTTCAGTCCTATTTGTCGTGTATTGTGTTTTGTAGCTGTAAATGCTCATTCCTGTGCACTAAAGAATTCACAAGTAAACCCTATTAACTTCAGTCTTAGGGCCAGGCGTTTTCACAGACATTGAGTAATGCACTTCCAGTCCACTTCCAGTGTACTTTGCAACTGGATTTTACTGTGTGAAATGGCAAAATCCACTGGCCAACAATTGCTAAATTGCGTTCAAAGTAGATTGTAGGTGTATTATCCTGCATGTGTGAAAGTACCCATCAGAAATCCACGAGCAGCTCTTCCCAGCAGTTGTAAGAGGAAATATCAGCTGTGCGAGACCCTATTGAGATTAAAACCACATTATGGTATGGGTCTGGGAGGCAGTTTAACCCTTTCTGTTTGCATGGTTTTACTGACTGAACAAGATACCTCACTATGCTTTTATTGGCTCTGAAAGGGAATAAAAGGTCGACTAGATGCAGACTCCCCCTCCCCTTTCAAGGACAAATAACAGCATAAAGTTATGGTGGGGAGCTGGTTTCAGTCAGTAACATCCCACAGGTGGGGGTTACTTCCCCTTTCTTTTACTGTAATTTGGCCGTGAACAGTATTACAGATAAAAATGTAATGTTTGAGATGGTCACCTAATAATAAACTGGGGATACTGCAAACAAATTAGTGTCTGCTAACAAATTAGTACAGGACTACTAATCTGAGAGTGGGGTTGGTGGCAGCTGTTATTGAATACAAATGTGGTAGGAAACACAAGTGTATTGCTCCCTCAGCCATCAGCAGCATTATTTTTAGTCCAAATAGGATCTTTGGGTCCTGTCTCCATTTTAGTAGTGCTATTGGTTCTTATTTTGGAAGGATTGGGATTTTTTTTTGGTCAGCTGTGGTGTTTACATCATACTTTTAAGAATCTTATTTAGGAAGAAGCAGAATAGCCTTCCCTTTTTGTGTTTGCTGATCAACTGATACCCTTCTATATATATAAAAGAAAGTCCCCTCACTGTGAAATCAACACCCAGGCCAAACCACTGGACCTAGAAGCACCAAATTTGGGGAGAGAGCTCCTACCATGGTGTAGTTGCTCACTAAGAAGGGATTTTTAGAAATTCTACCCCTAAGTGGGTCAAAAGGGGAAAAATGTGCTCCCCCCATTAATTCCTATGTGGCTGCCTCTTTGCACCCCCCACGCTCTGATTGGTCAGTTGCAGAGTTGCATTCTGAGTTTAAAAAAAAAACAGTTACAGGAGACTGCAGAGAGCTAACGGCAGTTGAAGAAATTAGGAATGGCCAACAGCCACCGGTGAGGTGCAGTAATGCTGCTGGCCCAGCCTCTCTGATGACTTCCAACACACTCCCCCTCACTTCCTACACCTAACTGTCAGGTGCAGCAGCGGTTGCAGGGTGCTTAAAGGCACAAGGGAGCCCGCCCCAGCCTTAGTGATCCTGCTGGCCCCACCTCCACAGTGCCTTCAAATACTCCTCCCCTCCCCCTCCTACACTGGACAGGCAGCTGCCTGTCAGGTTTAGGAGAGGAGGTGGGATGCTTACAGCCACCAGGGAGGTTTGCTCAACAGGATTGCCTTAGCCCTGCTGCTGGCCCAGCCTCCCGGATGCCTTTAAGCATAATCCCCCCCCCCCCCCCCCGGATCTGTCTATCAGATGCTGGAGCAGGGCCAGGGTACTTTAACGCTACAAGGAGGCGGCAGTTTAGGAATGCAGCAAAGACATTTGCACTTAGTACTCCTGCGGGGCACTAAGCTGTGCAGGCCAGGTACCAGCAAGATCACCCTGAGGCGCTCAGAACAACACAGTCTCCATATGAGCAAAACAATCCAGGAACACCAGTAGAAAGGCCGTCACTTTTGTGGAGGGTGGCAGGAATTGACTTAACAGACGACTGCTTCTTAAATGGACAGTTCTTTGTTGCCTGCTCCAAAGTGAGCTCACCAAGCAGCCTGGTGACCCTAGCACCTGAGGGCAGAACCACCAATGTGGTCTACAGAGAGGTCCTTCAGTAGAGAGAGAAAAAACAGTACTTATGTCTCACTTCATTTATTATACTACAGTCTTCTCCATTAGAATTCCTACAACAAATGTTACATTTCAAACTTCACATCATCAGTATTATAACTGGATTTACGGAATTTCAATACTGTAGCGAAGCACAGGTATCAGGCTAGTCTACAATATGGTGGTGCTGGTGTTTCCCATTAGTGTGCTGTAGTTCATTCCCTACCCTAGTCTTTTCCACCAGCCTAGTTGCTTGTACATGGAGGCCACTAGTCTTCCTCGCAAGTTATCTTTTTGAGTATCCATAAGAATGGATCAGTGGACTGTGATGTGTTTTCCAAGGATGCCAAAGACAGTCATCACTTTGTACTATTCTGCTAGTTTATAGTTGTCTTTTAACAGGGAAGTACAAATAAAAAAATAGTTTGACTGGAGGAGGATTTTAAAAGCAATTTTTTTAAAGGATGGCACCTTTCCACTACTCTGACAACTACAGGGAAATTTAAAGTGGGAGAACATTTTCTCATCAGTTGTAAGGATTCTTTTGACATGGACATAAGAATGCCTTCATGTAAATGAAGCTGGGTCTCTAGAGCAAAGCACTTCCATCTGAAAGAAGATCAGGACCAAGAAGAGGATGACGCTTCCTCCTGAAAATAATAAGAAAGTGTGGCAGGTTGAGCTGGCTGTTTGTTTTTGTGTGTGAGAGAAAGAAAGAAAGGTGGATGCCCGTGTTTGAACATGTCGGAAGGCAGAAGGGAGTGAATAAAACAGGTACATGACTAAGAGAGTTGACTGGAGTGAAGAGCATAAATGAGTTTGACAGGCAGGTCAATTTCTTTCTGGAGAAAAAGAAAAGTGAGGGTACTCATTAAAAAAAAAATGAAGGCCCTGACCTGGATAGTCCAGGCAAGCCAGATCTTGTCAGATCTCGGAAGCTAAGCAGGGTTGGCTCTGGCAAGTACTTGGATGGGAGACCTCCTTGAAATTCAGCCACCTCTCTGAATATCCTTTAGGCCCCCAGTAGGGGTCAGTCACCAGAGGTCACTAGGACTTCCAGGTGCATGTGCTTGCACGTGCGTACACACACACGAACATATTTATAAAAAGATGCAGCAGTGTTAAGATTGGTTGAACCTACACCAGTCTCAACCTGGTTGGTCTACTCGGTCTCCTATTTTTTCCCCAAAGAGCGGTAGTTGTTAGCCATTGTAATTTTTTTGTACTTATAACTTTATAAATTGGATATAGCTGTGTGCCAGTAGAAGCCAGTGAATACCGCTCTTTCAGCTGGCTGTGCTTTCTAGCTGCCACCAAAAGGAAAGAGGAACGGCTCTTGACTTGTCATACCATCACAGGGACAGCATGGTCCAGCACACAGCCCTAATGTACTGTGAAAAGGTACTGTACCCAGCAACTTGACACCTTACTCCTTCCTGACCATTATAACTAAGGAACTGAGACTCTGAGGAGTGGAAAGAGAAGAAAAGGATGCCATTGAAGTGATAAGACTAGAAGCAGTGCAGGGAAGGGAGGAAAAGTTGGTGCCTCAAGAGTTCTACGTGAAGACTGAACAAAAGATCAATTCAAATATAATTCTCTATGGGAATGAAGTTTTTGCATTATATTTTTTGGTCAAACTTCAGTTGCACAGTGGATAAAAAATTGATGCCCTAAGCTGGTGGCATCTTTTCATGTATTCCGAAGGCACGTACCTCCCCTGTTGTATGTCACTCTTTCCCATTTGTTTGTAGTCACTCACGCTCACAGCAGCAGACCCAACCATGCACAGAGAGAGGCATCTTTCATGTATGCCAGTATGCCCTTTGTCAGACTTATGGTATAAAGAGCACATTCATTCGATTCTTTATACAGGCTAGAAAGTACTTGTGTTGTTCCTTTCAGACAAAATGGTGATTGCATGTTCTGAGAGGATCATGTATAAGTGTACTCTCATGGTATGCAAGATAAGAGCACAAGAAGTGTATTGACTGAAAAGGACTTTGGAGGTGATGTAGAACAAGCATGCACTTTCTCTTTTATTACTCTACCCCCAGTTTGACTACTGCTAGAGGTCCTGTTTTGGGTTTTGAATTTTCAGTTTTTCTTTTCCCAAGGGAGACTTGACCATCCCAGTTGTTCCTTTTCTGAGTATGAAACTACACATTATGTTTTTTGGTGAATTGGGTTGGGGTTTTCCATAGTTTTCTCTGCAGTCACACAGCAGCTGTGGGGAAAGTCCCCAGAAATCTGATTTAGCTTAGAAAAGTGGGGTGAATGGAGGAGAGGCTTGTTTACTTGATCCAAAACAGCACCTGCAGGGAACTGTTTGCATAACACTGAAGCTGCACTCCAAGCATGTGCAGCTCCAGCATTATGCAAATAACTTATTGTTGGGGCCATTTCAGCTTGGGAAAATGTCATGGAAGGGAGGGCATACTGCAGTTCCAGGCAGAATCATGGACGGGAGGGCATGGTGGCGTTCCAGGCAGAATCGCACCCCTGGGAACTTAAAAATGCCCTTTCCTGCAGCTGCTGTGTGAATGTGTGGAAAGTGAGTTGGATCCAGAGAATCCCAATTCTCCAAAAATGTAACATGTAGTTTAGCTCACAGAAGACCTTTGGAACCTACTTTCACTTTACGGTTCATCATTATGGTGGCAGTTTGCCAGTGGGACATGAAGCTTCTGGTCCAGCAAACCAAATACTCCCAGTCCATGGTCTGAAGTCTAACATTTGAGGAACAAGAGAAACTGTAGGAATGATAGGAAGCTAGTGAATGGATGTGTAAGCTAATCTTTCCTGGTACAAGTAAACACTGCAAAACTGTGGAGCTGTCACTGTTTTGTGTTTCTTTCTTCTGACTACCCAGAAATATATAACATAATATGACATGTGGCATGACAATATAGCACTGTGTTTTTTCCCCTACATCATTGGGTGGTAGTGCAATGATGTCATGACATATGTCATAATAGACACGTAACTGGAAAGAGGAGAGAAGCTCCATGATTTCCATAGTGTCTGCTTCTGCCCTCTTTTTGCTCCTTTACAGAATAGCAGCTGCTGTAAATGAGTCCTGCAGAGTGGAGTGGATTTTATTTTTTCTCAGCCACCTAGCAACAAGGAGTCACATTACATTGCTTTATAGTTGTCCAAGGGTGCAGGTCCTGGCACAGAAATGGCAGTTCTAGGTTGGCCCTGTGAGACACAACAGAGAGAAAATGAGCTTTCCAATCTGCTATCTCTTGGTATTTGTGTGCCAATGCTGGGCAGTGTCACAGTGACCTGCTGTCTCACTTAATGGCTTTTGTGTGTGTGTTAAATTTGCTCCAGCAGGTCAGCTTATTTGTGCCAGCTAATCTAACCCAGACAAAGGTAACCCCATCCTTAATGGTTTGGCACTTATCTTAATTCTCTCTGGCTTGTCATCTTAAAGAGCAAACATAACTAGCTTATGAGAAAAGGTTAAGAGAACTAATCATCTTTGGTTTGGCAGAAAGATGGCTATGTGTGTGGTTTGATATGACAGCCACAGATAGGTATTTTTAAAGGGTAGAAACAACATGAGATGAAAAGAATTGTTTAGGCTCATCTACAGCGGCTTAATTAATATAATGGGATACAATGGAAAGCCAGGATTTTTTTTTTAGCCTGTTCCTAAGGGTGTGCTTTATTAGAATGTGGGATAATGTTCTAATGGAAGAAGCCCCACTGCCTGAGTCATTTCCAGCTCTATAGAGAGGGAATATTCTATGGAGAACAATCTTGAGATGACCAGGGGAAAGATAACATTATCAAATGGAGGCATTTCATTTATAATTTCTGTGACATGAGTACAGAAGCTGCTGCTGAAGCATCTATTTTTCAATGTGTAAATGATGTACATAGGGCAGGCTTTGAAAAGGGATTTTAGCTTTGGTTCTGTTACTGTATAAATTATCCATGAGAAGATGTGTATTTCGCTTAGCATTTGTCTGTATGTGTGCTGAGATGTATGTGAGAGGTTACAGTAACAAGCTTTAAAAAAAAAGTTAGAATGCAAAGTATAGCAAAGTTTGAGATGCTTCTGAGGCTATTATCTGATGACTGTGTTATCTCAGAGAGTCTGTAATGTTAAATGAAGTGCAAAGCCAAAGGCATTGTACTATCTAAAATTTACAGGAGCTGGGTATGGTGGTAGCATGGAGTGGCTGTATTTGTTTACAGTGACATTACAATTATGCAACAGCCAAGTGACAGTTACTTAGTAATAGAACAGAGTTTCTACTTAGCCATTGAAATCCTTATATCAAGAATGTACAGGCAATTTTGGTGGGGTCAAAGCTAAAGAACACAATTAGTGCACTACACACACACACACAGAGCACGTGTGAGGCCTATTGTGCACAGGTGTTTTCCCTTGCTTTCACCGTGTATGCCCGTTGGGTTCTCTTTGTCATTCTGCATTTCTTTTCCTCCCTTCAGCACTCACTTCACTTTCTGGTTTCTGTTTCCCTGGGTTTTCTGAGAGTGCTTTTGTGCCAATTTCCCCCTTGTTTTGCTTCCAAGCTGAAGGTAATTCAAAAGTGTACAGATTCCCCTTGGATTCCCCACATCCTTTTGCTGCCCCTCAAAGGTCAATCCCTGCCCACTCTGCACTTTCCATCATCCTTCTCCCTTCATCGGTGTACAAGCTCCATTTCCCCCTCATTTTAATTTTTTTTATTGTATTGACAAGTGGCATGAGTCCAGAGATATAAAACTATTGCTAGTCTTGGATTGCTGAATTTAAAAAAAATTAAAACAACAGGGGAAAGTTTAAAAGGAGCTGCATGATGTTTAGTTCCCTGCTGGTACTGACTAGGGTACCTGCATGATGTTTAGTTCCCTGCTGGTACTGACTAGGGTACCTAGGAAAAGGGGGTTTCGGAGAGGAGGCAAATGGCAGCATTCTCAGTTTTTTTTTAAAAAAAGGATTTCAGTGTTGCATTCAAACAAAAAGGTGGGGGATTGTCAGCTCAGAATGAAATTGACATGAGATATAAAGAGAGAAAGAGACCCTGGGATGGGAAGCCTAAAGCTCTGAAAACATGTTTCCCTTTAATGATTTAGCGAACAAAGTTTTTTTGGGGTGGGGGGGAACCATTTTGGCAGTCTCTGGAAGCCTAACATTAAAATGGCAGCCGAGCTACATGGACCTTCTGCGAACTGCTGAATTTAAGAATCACTTGGGATCAATCCAATTGGAGGAAGAGTGTAATCTGTACTGGACAGGCTTTAAAAAACTGCCAAGATTTAGGCAATAGTAAGCCACCTCTCTGAAACATCCAAGCCCCACTAGGGGTCACCAGAAGTCAGTCATGACTTCCAGGCATTCACACACACACACACACACACACACACACACAAAATACAAAAAACCCTTCCAGGATCACAGTGTGCAGGATCAAATTAGAGAATCACAAAGAGAAACCACACAAATTTGCAAGGAAAGACAGGAAATTAGTGTCACTATTTATTTATTTTTATTGATTTCTATCCCACCCATTCCAGCCTAGGCTGGCTCAGGGCGGATCACAACTAGATAAAAGTTGTCATAATGCATAAAACATAATTCATCACATTAATACAATTCTTAATAAATACAATAATATAAAATAGTGTTAAAATCAAACAATATTAAAGTGCTAACAATTTCATTACTTACTTTAATTCTGTTGGTCCATTTCAGTTGGGGGGGGCTGGGCAGCTGCACTAGGGCATCAGTGAAAATACCCCTCCCCATTTTTTTCAGTTCAGTGGCACAAGACTAAAAAAGTTCTCCAGAGCTTCTGCCAGAGGACTCCTCCCCCATACAAATTACAGTCCTGTGCAAAGTGTGGTGAAGTTGCAGCTGATTTTGCACAGGTACACGCGTGTGTGCACACACACGTTGCTAATGATCACAGATTGCAGTGCCAGTGTCAGTGTTTTCTACCATGCATTCTGTATACTCCACGTGTTTCCCCATATTATGAGATTGTGTGACTCTTTCCCATTTTTCACAGTGGCTGATAACACAATAGAGAATCTCCTAGTGTGTGGCAATATGGAAAAGGTGCTTGGCAGATGCTTGTCAGTTTCAGAAAAAGTCTGGTCAGTTTCAACAGTGGGTTTTCCTCCTTTGCCTGTGGTCCTTTCTGTACCCTTTCCTTCAGTGAACTAGTGCTAAAATGCATGCACAACATCTGAACCAGCTGCAATAGGGCAATTGCATAAATGAAAAAAACACACAACTTTGGACGCCACCCTCCACATGTCACAAGTGATGTTCCATCCTGATTTAGAAAGGTTTTTTTTTTTTTTTTAGAAAAATATATTGTAGCTGCAGAATAAATACACCAGAGGAAAAAGAATAGTGCATAAGGTGGGCACAGAATCTGAAGTCAAGATTAATGGCTTACTTAATGGCAGAGCTAAAATAGAGTTGCTATAACCTTAGGAGGCAGAACTTGCTATGTTAGTCCTGGGTGATTGTCTCTGACTTCCTCATAAGAAAGAGTGAACAAGGTCCATTAGAAGAGAGATGTAGAACGAGGGCTTATTTGAGTCAGTGTGGCCAGGGGAGTCCTCAGAGAGAAGTCTAGACCCTGTTTCTTTGTTCTGTGTTCCTGATCTCCCTATCTGACTGTCAGTTAGGATGCTGTTTGTTTGTTTGTTTTTTAAACAAAAACCATGGCTCACTGAGGGCCAAACTGGATGTGATAGTGTCCTTGTGTCTGCCATGAGGATACTAATATCCTGTTAAAGTCATTAAAAATGCTACAAAGGACCTATCCCGATCAGGCCTGCAGTGTGGTGGGCTGATGCCCCCTTGCCCCCCCACCTTATCGAGGGCTGAAATGACCAGACCCCCCCCCCCCCAGCTGTTTTGGCACTCGAAAAGGCACTTTGCTGCATTTTTAAATGACTTAAAAATGACAGTGGTGTCCTTGTGGCCACGAGGATGCTGTCACATCTAGTGTGGCCTCCACTGTGCTGGCTTCAATAGAGCTGGGTAGTTCCAATACTCAAGTCTTCTTTTTCTTGCATTTTTGGGTGACTAGCATCAACAGAGCAGCCTCTGCATCTGAAAACCTCTTGAGTAAGGTTGTACTCAGCTTCTGTATCCTTCAATTATGAATGGTGCATACCTGAATAAACTGTTGGTTTTAAAATATTTGGTGAACAGGGTCACAATCCTTTTCTGCTTGCATATCTTTTAAAAGAAAAGGCTGTGATTTATACATGCATGCATCCTTTGTAGATGTTGCAATATGTAGGTGTTTTGTACTGTGATACTGAAACCCAAGAACAAAATCAGCTCATAAAATTCAGGGCCTGTATAAGCAATACAGGAATAGATTAGTGGCCTGTCTAGTCTGGGTTACTTGTGGCAATTTAAATGTTTTATTAACTATGATGGGTTGGTAGGTGGATGAAGGAGTGAGGTGGTGGCAGCAGGTGGTGGCAAGTGCTGTCAAACTGTAGCAGACTTATGGCAACCTGGTAGGGTTTTCAAAGCAAGAGGACATTCAGTGGTGGTTTGCCATCACCTGCCTCTGTGTCACAACCCTGGACTTCCTTGGTGGTCTCCCATCTAAATACTAACCAGGATCAGGGTAGCATGGGCCACCCAGGTCAAGGCAGGACTGAGGCAGAAAGACACAAAAAGTGGACGTAACTTTAAATCAAAATCTCATCAGAATGATTGCAATGTGGCAATAGGCCAGGGGCATCAAGCATATGGCCCATGGGCCAGATCCAGCCCCTGCAGGGCTCCTGTCCCCCCACTAGTTTTTGAATGTTGTGGTTTCTAATAGCAGTAGAATAGCAGTCACTTCTTCAGACTTATTTCCATTTATTCTTTGCATCCTCCTGGACTGAATCCTCCTATACCAAATTGAGATCTAGGTTTCCTGTCTCATTACCAATGCTGATATCTCCACCCCTCTACATATCACACCTAATCCAATCTCGTCTGCTATTGCCATTTGGCATCTGAAATCATCTTTATAAAGTTTATATCTCCGGTACCTTGTGTTACATTTTATGGCACATATGGCCTGGCCTGACAAAGTGACATTTATGTCAGATCTGGCCCTCATAACAAATGAGTTCGACACTTCTGCTATAGGCTGTGTTGAAATTGGATTAGAATTTTTAAGAAGCTCAAAATAGATTCATAGGAGTCCATCGAATGAGACTGGATGCAGATTGTTACAGATGTTGTGTTCTGTTGAACCAGTTGCATAGGTATGTTAAGAGTCACTAGCTGTCACCAAGCATCTTCAGGGAGGACTCAAGATACATGCTGCCCTATCAGTAAGGCAGGTCTAATACAAGATTTCATATGACACTTTGAATACTGGTTCCTTTGAGATGTATGAATATTTGTCAGGCTTTTATCCATCTAGAGAGGGGAAAAAGAAAAGAGGGAAGAAATGACGTTATGTTAGATGGCTAAAATTAACTAAATTGCACCAGCTCCCCCCACCCCCCAAACTGAGAAACAGCTTGGGAGTGAGGGCTCCCAAGTCTTCCAGAATGAATCATTTTAATTCTTGGCCTTGCTTCACTGTGTGTCAGATTTGCTTACTTGCTTATAGAGGTCACTTGCCTCTGCTGCCCTGGCTCATCACTGACTTGAGTGTATTGTTATTCTTTATTATTATTAGTTTCACTTACCAGTGGCCAAAGTGAACATGGCACTTCAGAGACAAATAAAATATGTCAGGAGCTTCCCCTGAATAGCCATCTTATCTACATGAAATGCTACCCTTTCCCTGAATGGCCATCTTTTTTCACAGCTCTGTTGAATTAGAGCGGAGGTGTCGAACTCATTTGTTACGAGGGCCAGATCTGACATAAATGTGATTTTGTCTTGCTGGGGCATGTGTACCATAAAACGTAATGCCAGGTACCGGAGATATAAACTTTTTAAAGGACTGCAGCTAGTAAGCTCTGAGTTGGTGTGTCCTCACTCAAGGCCCCATGGGCTGGGGAGGTGCAGAGGTAAACCCGCATGACCAGACTGGAGAGCCAGCAGTGCAGCTCTGGGCAGACATTCCTGCACTGCCTGGAGGGGGAGCAAACCCCTTCCCCAGCCCACTCCCACCACCAAGGCTGTACGCTCGGGCCCCTGGGTAAAAACATGAAGCAGCTGGTGGTTGTTGTTCTCTTCCCTGCCCCTGAGCCACCATGGAAGGGAGCTGGGAAGGGGACTGGGAAGACAAATTGAACTAACCCCCTGCCTGCGGAAGGGGGGGGGGGCAAGGCTACATGCATGGCAGGACCCAGGCCAAGCAAAGTTTAATAGGCTGGAGACACCTATGCAGCAGCAGATGCCTAAGAACATAAGAGAAGCCAGTGTTGGATCAGGCCAGTGACCCATCCAGTCCAACACTCTGTCACACAGTGGCCAAAAACACCAGGGGCCCTCAGGAGGTCCAGCAGTGGGGGCAGGAAGCCCTCCCACTGTTGCCCCCCCCCAAAACACCAAGAATACAGAGCATCACTTGTCCCAGACTGGGAGTTCTGTGGCTAATAGCCACTGATGGACTTCTGCTCCATATGTTTATCTAATTCCCTCTGGCTAATAGTGGCTAATAGCCACTGATTCCCTCTGGCTAATAGCCACTAATTCCCTCTGGCTAATAGTGGCTAATAGCCACTGATGGACTTCTGCTCCATATGTTTGTGGCTAATAGCCACTGGTGGCTAATAGCCACTGATGGACTAATAGCCACTGATGGACTTTGTGGCTAATAGCCACTGATGGGCTAATAGCCACTGATGGACTTCTGCTCCATATGTTTATCTAATTCCCTCTGGAAGCCATCCATGCTTGTAGCCGAACAAAGTTTTTTTGGGGTAGGGGGGGAACCATTTTGGCAGTCTCTGGAAGTCTAACATTAAAATGGCAGCTGAGCTACATGGACCTTCTGCAAACTGCTGAACTTAAGAATCACTTGGGATCAATCCAATTGGAGGAAGAGTGTAATCTGAAGGCTTCAGCCACTACTGAAGCTATCCTCCCAGAATAGTGGTATTTCTGAGGCTTGGATTAGTAGCTGTCCCCTCTCTGCCAGCTCTCTCTTTCTCTCTCTCCCCCCCCCCTTTCTTTCTTGCCTTCTGACATACTTCCAGTAATGTCAGGTGGTGTGGCACATGCAAATAAGTCATGCTAATGAGTTATGCTAATAAGCTCCTGCACCTCTTTTTCTACGAAATGACCCCTGGGCCTGTGTGTCCTTACAGTTTTATTGATGTTTGCCAGAAGTAAGCAAGTTCAGTGAAAGTTCAGTGTTAAAATAAAGTTCTTGTGGCATTTTGGTTTGTTAGCACTGATATCCTGGCCAAATTCCAACCTCAGTAATTCTACTTACCTGAGTTCTCCCTGAAGGTTCAATTGAAGAAGTTATTTTTCATTTCTTCTTGTGACATGTTCGAAGTTATTGTGGAATGTTTCATTGCAGTTCTAAACCGAGCTGCTTTCCACTTCACAGGAAACTGCATTTTAAGAGCGTAAAGGGCAAGATGTTGTGGCAAAAGAACAATGAATGATATTCTTCATAAATTGGTATCATTGCTTCTATGTAATTAGATGATGTTTGTCATGATGAGAAGCCATTAATATTTGCAAAAACAAATCTATACACATAATAAACTGTACACTATATAAGCAGTAGAACCTCAGTCGCAGCAGCAAGTGGGGCAGGAACAGCACGCATGCCCCTGATTCCTCACTGCCACTGAACCCCCCCCCCCCCCGTTCCTTCACTTTTCACCCATAGTACCAGGTGTGATGGTGCTGAGGCTTGTCAGGCCCCTGAAGCCCCCCTCCCTTCCCCTCACTATCCCTTTTCCTTATCAAATTTTGTTATAGAGGTAAAACATAGCTCAGTAGGGAATGGAAAAGGGCTCTTTAAAGGGCTGTTGGGATGGTTTGTGCACAGCAGCAAGCTGCTCCATGCCATTTTGAAAAACAAGCTTAGTCCCACCCCCATAGTGGCAATAATGAGAGTGTCTGCTGGCCATTGCCCCCCATAATCAGTCCACTGATTCCCCTTCAAGTTCATGTTTTTGCTGCTTCGACTCCCTCCTCCCCCACCTAGAAAGTGTATTTATTTATTTAAAACAACATAAATTAAAACACAGTGCACTATTTATCCTCATACAGAGGTTTCCAGCTGGCGCCATTGGTCTCTCGAACTTCTTAATCTGGGCCATGTGAAATGGTAACTTCAGCTTCAGCAGGGGAGGCAGAGATTTTATTGGATGCCTGCTGCCTCAGCCAAAGGCCTGGCAGAACAGCTCCGTTTTGCAGGCCCAGTGAAATGGCAACAAATCCCACAGGGCCCTGATCTCAGGCAGGAGCATGTTCCACCAGGCTGGGGCCAGGGCAAAAAATGCCCTAGTCCTGGTTGAGGCTAAGCTGATGTACCTTGGGCCGGAGATCACCAGCAGGTCTTGATTCACAGAGCGTAAAGCTCTCCAGGGGACATATGGGGAGAGGCAACAGGTATGTTGGGGACATATGGGGAGAGGCAACAGGTATGTTGGTCCCAGGCTGCACAGGGCTTTAAAGATTAACAACAATATCTTAAAGTGGATCTGGTACTCAACTGGTGCAATTGGTGTAACACCGGCCGAATGTGCGCCTGCACAGGCGATGCAGTCAGCTGGTTTGCTGCCGCACTTTGCACTAGCTGGAGTTTCCAGATCAGCCACTAGGGTAAGCTTTCATAAAGTGAGTTACAGTAATCAAGTCTGGAAGTAACCATTACATGGGTTACTGTAGCTAAGTCCTGAGGGGAGAGGTAGGGAGCCAGCTGCTGGATCGCCGAAGATGATAAAAGACAGATCTAGCCACTGTGGTAACCTGGGCCTCCGGAGAAAGGGATTAAGTTTCAATCGGCTCTGCTGTAACCATTCAGCCATGGCCTCCAGTGCCCTTGTCAGATTCTCTGGGGTGGAATCTGGGCAGCCATCCATCAACAGATAGAGCTGGGTGTCATCTGCATACTAGGGACAACCCAGCTCAAACCCCCTGACCAGCTGGGCGAGGGGGCACATGTAGATGTTGAACAACAATGGTGAGAGAATTGCCCCCTGCAGCACCCCACATTCAAGGGGATATCACAGGGAGACTCTCTCACCAAGTGCCACCCTCTGCCCTGATCATGGAGAAAGGAGGAAAACCACTTTAAGGCAGACCCCTAAACTCCTATATTGGCAAGGTGGCGGGTCAGAAGATCGTAATTGACCATGTTGAATGCTGCCATCAAATCAAGCAGCAACAGCAGCACGACCCACCCTGATCCAGGTGCCTCTGGAGGTCATCTGTGAGGGTGACTAGCGCGGTCTCCGTCCCATGGCCAGGGTGGAAGCTGGACTGGACTGGATCAAGGATTGAGGCATCATCCAGGAAGGTACTCTTTTGGGTTCTCCTGACTATGACAACATTTCTGGCTACAGGTCTGCTTGCTACATGACTGCATTATAACTGTTTCTATTCCCAGTATAGTTCCTGAGACTGGACCTGGCAGAATCTACTTTTCTGTGTTCTGGAGTACTTCAAAGCAGTTGCAGAATGGTGACATCAAAAGCTGCTTAGCATTGCAACATAACCATTGTAAAAGTGAAATAATATCCAGACAATTTGAGGAAGTTGCAGGAGAAAAACAAATATAATATTAAATTGAGGAAAAGAGCATGTGCAGAGTGCATTAATCAGCTGTCATAGTAGCGGGACTGCATTTTCCCTGTGAAGGAATCTAATTTACTGACTTGTAATTAAAATAATAGTCTTGCTGCAATGAAGTTAGCCTTTCATTTTGTCAAACTCTCAAAGTCTCATTGTTCTGCTTATGAGCTTGTTCTAAGATTGGAAGTTCAGCAGCAGCTGAAATCGATTGATGTTTCATACTCGTGTCCCTTTCTGCTTATAAGTGGACTTAGATCCCTTTGGTGAATTGTAATTGTCTGTGAATTTACTTTGTTAATGATGGAAAACATGTAGTTCTGAGAGTAAAATTTTGAGGGGAACATGTGATGTGTGCATGAGTGTGTGTGTGAGAGAGAGAGATATTTCAAGACTGTCAAACCTGAAGCATGCTTTAATGGGGCAATAGCAGTATAAGTGGTAGGTGAATGATCCTTCAAAAATGAGAATAAAGCGAAGAGGGAAAATAATCAGTGAGGGTACAATGTCAGCAAAATGTCTTATTAGTTACTGGCTCTGTTAGAGCGAACAGAACATATAAAGCTGTGCTAAGCTCATCATTCTCTGAGGTGTTAGCTGTTAGTTTATTAGTTGGCGACAACAATCAATGTACCCAGTGCTTTTGTTGGTGTGACTCTGGACATTTATCTGGAATGTAATGTAGGGAGAGGAGATTTCAGAGTGGAGTGTAAAAATAACAGATGGTACAAGTTCACCCCAAGTACTCTTCAGTTAACTTCACACACTGCTGAAGTGCAAAAGGTCATTTCGGGCAATCTAATGGAATCCCTGGAAACCTGCAAAGTTTAATTAGTCACTGCAGTTTGAGTGAGAGGCTAGATCAGATTATGGTATCAAAAGGTATTTTTTTCAATAATCTCAACCATTCATTCTCACTGAATAGGTAAAATGAGTGTGGTTTGAGCATGACCTGGATACTCCTGAGGCTGTTTGCCTGTGGGGTCCACGGTATTAACCTCATGCTATGGCTTTCAGACTGGTAAAACGATGATAGCAACATGTACCTTACTGGGGTGCTGCAGGGATTAATTAGTTGTTGCTTGTAAAGTGCTTTGCAAATTAAAATAACTCAGAGTTATTAAAACAAGACACACCAAAGTGTTTTGTAGGGAGTAATCTGGTATTAGCACGGTTGTGCTAGTAATCTCACAAGTTTTCTTCATCACTTAAGTATTTAGAAGAAAGAATCCAGCATTTCTAGAGAGTAAATCAAAATTATGTCTTCAGTTCGGCTAGCTTGGAGGCCTCTTGATCTTCAGGCTTGAGGGCAGATGTGATCACTAGTGAGGTGATTATCCTTTTGACTGTGGCACCCAGACTGTGGAATACCTTCCCAAGACCCATCAAATCCAGCATCTACATTATACAGACTTTCTACTATCTGCGAAGGATCTTGTGATTTCACCAAGCCTTTGGTAACTCATGCCTCTTTGGTTTGTGGATTTCCATTAGTAACAATGTGGTTAATTGATCAAGATGGGTAGCCATATTAGTCTATCTGATGCATCAGAAAAGAGCAAGAGTCCAGTAGTGCCTTAAAGATTAACAAGTTTTGTGGCGAGGTATGAGCTTTTGTGAGTCACTGTTCACTTCTTCAGTTAATTGTGTTTGCTGCTTTCTCTCACTTTATTTGGATTCTTTTGATTTTGTTTATTGCCTTAGGAGCCTCCAGGGACAGATAAGTGGAGTAGAAATGTTTGATATAAATACCAAGCTTCTTTACTTATTAAATGGACAAATGGTATGCTTTTGTGGGTCAAATACATTATTAAGCTTTAAAAAATTTCTTCTCTTTGTCTCTTTTCAGGGAGTGTAAGAGCTGAAGATGAGGCCTGGAGCAGAGTGCTGTTCTTCAAAGTTCTGGCTTATGCTGGCTGTCTTAGCAACAACAGGCGGTGGGGCCTGGGCCCAAAAGCACCAACCTAGCATTGGCATTGCTGTCATCTTGGTGGGTACCTCTGACGAAGTAGCCATCACAGATGCCCACAAGAAAGATGACTTCCATCATCTCTCTATCATGCCTCGTGTGGAACTGGTGGCCATGAATGAGACAGATCCCAAGAGCATCATCACCCGCATCTGTGATATCATGTCTGACCGGAGGGTTCACGGTGTGGTGTTTGCTGATGATACAGACCAGGAAGCCATTGCCCAGATCCTGGACTTCATTTCTGCCCAGACCCTCACACCCATTCTAGGTATCCATGGAGGCTCTTCCATGATCATGGCAGACAAGGTAAATTATAGCTTCTTCCCACCCAGATATGAGAAAACATCCTGTTTACCTGTTAATGCAGTTGTATTTGCTCAGATTATGATAAGTAGATGGTCAATCACTGCAAGATTAAAGTCTGATTGTGTAGATTCATACAAAGGATCTTTCAACAAAGAGCTTATTTTGCTTGGCAAGTGAGGCAAACCTATCTTGTTCTGCTCCTTGTTTCTATCAGTTCCATTATTAAAAGGTTATTACCCAATATCAGAATTGTAAGAAGCTGAAAAGCCTTGAGGAGGCTGCTTGGTGATGAGTATTCTGTTCTTACTATCACACACCGAGTGTTAATGGCTTTGAACTATTAACATTTTGCACAACAGATTTGCATACCATGTCTGGTGGCAGCAACTGTTGCCACTGTGGATGGCATAAACTAATCTTGTGCTGGTGCAGAAACATTATATCCAGTCTTAAATAGTCATTTACCAGTGCAGTGACTCACAAAATCAGGTCATAAATGAATTAAATGCACAGGATGGGTGAATTACAGTCAAATATAAGACACTGGTGGTCTGGAAATGTTGGGAACATATCTAAACCAAAAAGACAAAGGATCAAACACAAAGAACATATAAAATGTTTTTGTGAGAGTGTGTGTATTGGGGGGGGGGGTATTTATTTTATTTGCTCTGACTTTTGAAGATAGCAGGATTGTCAAATTTGACATTTCTAAGATTAGCTGGATGTCCTATTAAAGGTCCCAGAAACAATATTTTCTCACTTCACAAAAAAGTGCTTGGGAGTAATAAAATAAGCTGTTTTGTAAATTACCATTAGGTAAATGCTGAATCTGATTTATGAATAAGAGCAAAACCATGTTTTTTTCTTTAAGTTGCAATGGGCTAAAGGTCATGGCGAGGGTAAGGAGCATCTACCTATTTGTTTCCCCACCACTATTAGTCTGTATTTGGCTATTTTGATCCATGCTCTGATAACATTCAGAGTAGATTAATATGTTTTTTGTGGGACTGCCTTTGGAGTCTGTTGGGAAATCCTAATTGCTCCAAAATGTTACAGCCAGGTTGCTGCTAGGAGCTGGATACAGGGATACACCACCGCTATGATGAAAGATCTATACTTGATGCCTGTCTGTTACTGGGCAGAATTCAGATGCTCACTTTTAAGGCCCTGTGATATCTGAGAGATCTTCTACTATATGGTCCGGCTTGCCCTTTAAGGTCTTCATTCCAGTTTTTACTCTCAGTGTCCATGCTCCCAAAAGTGTGGTGGATGGTGACTACAGATAAGTCTTCTCAGTGATGGCATCCTGCCCGTGGAATGACCTCTTCCTTGACACATACATTTTTGACTTTGAGATACAGGTTAAAGTGTTTTTGTTCACCTAAGAGTTTAACTACATTTTTACCCATCTTATTTTATTAGTATTGCCTACTACTGATGCTCTTAAGCTTTTATGCCCTGCTTTTATGTTGTATCTGTTTTCTTTTACTGCTAGTCTTATTAATTGCTGGTTTAATTTACATGTTAGGATGGTTTAGTTGTTTGTTTTCTCATCTTTTTACATTGTCTGTTGTTTTTCAATTGTAGTTTTTTGTCTTATCCTTTTGCTGTTAGCCACCTTGAACAGATTTTGGAGGGGGGGGGGTATAAATTCACCTTCCTCCTTGGCTTCTGTTCAGCAGGAGTGGTAATTTGCCAACATTGTATTACCACACTGGCAACAGCTGCAGCCCACAGTCAACTGTGGCTGGCCATCATGTTCATAGAATTAGAGAGAAAAGTAGTCTGTTGTCTCAATTTTTGAGTGTATTAAGTATCTGTCTGGGTTTATTCAGGTACATAAAAAGTACTTAGAGTTAGAGAAAGATACTATCACCTTCATAAATATATAAGAAGTTTAAGTGGGGAATGTCAGAATGTTTTTCCTTGCTGTTTATTACCGAGTGGAAACTTGAAAGTGATTTTTTAAAGGCCTCAGTGAGCAGACGTCCTGGTTTTATCGGCATTTTCTCCTTTTGCATCATCATAGGGTACATCTACAGGGGCAGTTTACTGTATGCTGGCAATAACGTAGTTGCTTTCTCCCTTCATTCTGTATCCAATCTGCCTGTCTATATCTGTTCTCTTTGTAATTCAAGCCCACAAAGAACTCATTTCCTAGTGAAGGGAGTAGGTGGGAGAGTAAAGTTCCTTATGTCCCAGCTGTGGATGGGAATGCAGAGTTAAGCAGACAGTAAAATGGAGCGCATAGTCAGCTGGAGACAAGAGGTAACCAGCAGGATGTGGTCAATGATCAGGTGAGCTGGAATGTTGTTGCAATACTGGTCTGATGCCTACTGAAGGCTAAAATGTTCCTGCAAGAAGGTGTGTGTGCTAAGCTCCACTCCTGAAGGAGGTCTGTTCTCAGTTATTAAAGGGGATGCCTTCTGCTTTTTGAGGGGTGTGCTTTGTTGAGCCTTGTATGACTCCTGTGACAGGTTTGATTGTAAAGACAGAATTCCCAAAGGGAATTTCTAAGGAGGGGATAGCTGAAGATTTTAGCAGAACAACAACAAAACATCTCTGGAGTGGAGAATGTGGAAGCATAATCCCTTAGGGTTACAGCCTCTTCTTCATCCAAAGAATTCTGTGGAAGAGATGTTGTTGTGGTGGCTGATTCTCAAGATAATCCAGAGAGAGGCCTTGTCATGCTAGTTCATGTCCCCAAGACACCTCTGATGCAGAAGTATCTGTATGAGACCCAATTGGACTCTTCAAAGAAAGCAAATGTTTACAGTCAGTCATATCCTACTAGCCAATGTTGTTTGATAGTGTATTGAGGAAAGACTTACATCTTTTGATCTTCCTTTTCTTTCAAAGGGGATGCCATTAAAGGCTATTTGTAAGTTTCAGCTGCTTCAGAACACATCAGCCAGGTTATTACCTGGGATCTGTCATCTTACTAGTGTTAAAAGATCTTCAGTGGCTTTCAGTATTTTTCCAGGCGCCTTTAAGAATGTTTTGGCTTTGACCTAAAATATCTAAAAATGGTGTGGGATGCATGTACCGAAGGGCTGTCTTCATCCATTTGAATCTACCCATTCATTCTGCTTCTGAGCTTCCTGTGCTTCCACCTTTAGAATTTGGCTGGTGGTCGACAGAGAGAGACCATTTTCTGTGGTGACATCCTCTTTATGGAAGGCCCTTCCAAGAGGTGCTTACTTTCTATTTTTTTCAGAAGCCAGATAAAAACCTTGTTATTCTCTTGGGTTTATGGTGACTAGTTTTTCCTTTGGCCCTACTGTTTCTGTTTTTTGATGTGTTCGATGTCATTGTGTCATTGATACCTAAGTTTAATTTGACATGGTATAGTTTCATGTTTTTCAAATTTAAATGTCATTGGAGTTTTTGTGTACACTTCCTCAAGGTCATCTCACTGTGTGAGCAGTGCAAGGGATTGCTTTGGGCACCATCTGGAACAGTCATAATTCTGTCTTTCTCATTGTCATTCCTAAATAAAACAGGAGTCTAGGGGCACCTCAAAGAGCAGCAAAATTTATTCCAGCATAAGCTTCCGTAAACAAGAGCTCCCTTCATCAGATACCTTTTTGGAACTTTTTCCCCTCCTCCCCATCCCATCTCACATTGGGAAGTGGCTTTCTAGCTACCCGGAGGATTCCTTTATGCCTGTTCATGGGTATGCCTTCTATTTCTTCCCTGCTCATTAAATCTGAATCCCAAAACATAATTAGCTATCTTTTCCATATTTCTTTCTTTCTAATGTGAATCCTATCCTGAGCTTTCTCTGAGGTAGAAGTGTCTGCGTACTTTCATCCTGTGCTTGACATGAATCCTCAATCAGCAGCTATAGCTACACATGTAGATATAGAGGTGGGAAGGTGTGAACAATGGGGTTAAAAGGCGATATAATGGAAGACATACAGGTTGTGGCATTTCTGTGGAAAACTCAAAAGTAGAAGAAAGTGGCAATGACCATTTACAACAGCTGCAATAGTGTCATTTTAAGTTTTGGTTTTACAGTTAACAAGTGGAGACCTGCAAGAAACTTGTGGGATTGTTATCCCATTCCTTACAACTTTGCTTCCTCCCCTCTCCCTACCTCTCTCACACTCTTTCTCCCTTCTGTCCCCCCTTTTCTTACCCTTTATCTCTCCTCCATGCATGTCACTTCCTCTCTCTTTCTGATCTGTCATCATTCTCTTTGTTTTTCTACCTCACCACATCATCACTGTTTTTCTCTTTCTACCCCCCTCCATCACTCTCTCTTTCTGCCCCCATCACTCTCACAGCCTCCTGCCAGATTCCTCCCCCACCCTGCACAGCAGCAGCAACAGTGGTGGTGGACCTCCCACCCACCCACCTGCTTCCTCTCCCCTCACAGCAGCAGTGGCAGCTCTCTGGGAATCACAACAGATCTCCCAGCTACAGAGATCACCTTAGAGCTGCCAGCTCCAGGTTGGGAAATTCCTGGAGATTTGGGAGTGGAGCCTTGGGACAGTGAGGCTTGCAGAGGCAAGCAGCCTCAGTAGGGTATCATGCCATAAATTCAACCCTCCAAAGCAGCCATTTTATCCAGGGGAATTGATCTCTGTCACCTGGACAACAGTTGTAATTCTGGGTGATCTCCAGCCCTCACCTGGAGGCTGTATAACAAAAAATTGCTATATAGTATGTGTAGTATACAAAATCTGAAAAACTCCACCATTCAGGTGTTAGCTGAGGAGCTCTGCTATTTCCCTTGACACTAAAGCCTATTCAGTGTTCCAACCAGCTCCACAAAGCCAAAAGCCTTGTGTGTATTTCCTCACCTGGAGGCTGGCAATGGTAGTTCTCATGGAGGAAATGGCTGGTTTGGAGGGTGCAGTCTATGGCAGTATACCAGTCTGAAGCTCCTCCCCTCCTTAAACCCCACCCTCCCCAGGCTCCACCCCTCAAACGTCCAGGAATTTCCCAACCTGAAGTTGGCAACCCTATTTTCTTCCCACCCAACAGCCAACCTACCTATCTGCCCTTTTCTGTCTTCAGCTTTCCATCTCCACCTCCCTCCCCCACAGCCTCTACCTAGGGAAATTACAGTCTTTCTCCACAATGGAGACCAAAGCAGCTTTACGTTATCCTCTCCTTTTTATCTGCACAACAATCCTATGAGGGTGTTTTGGCTGAAAGTATGTGACTGGTCCAAAATCATCCAGTCAACTTTCACCGCAAGATGGGCATCTGAACCCGGGTCTTGCAGACCTAATCTGAAGCTTTAATTGTTACATCACACTGGCTTTCATAGGGTGGCTGCTGATGAACAATAGCAAGCAGCTACTGGAGGGTGGACTCTGTGGCATTATACCCAGCTGAGGCCTCTCCCTTCCCCAAACCTAGCCCTCCTTAGAATCCACCACAAACCCTCTGGGAATTCCCCAGCCTGGTACTGGCAACCCTTGTAAGCCTGGCCCCAAGTCTCCCTCCTTGAAAGGCCGAAATAGGCCTGGAAAGGGCCCTTCCCCCTCTACTGACAGAGCCAGTTAGAAGTCCCTCCCCTGAACGTTCTAGTCTCTGACCGTTGATGCATGAAGTAGATCCCTGTCCAGGAAGCCATTTCAAAAGCTATTGGGGGGATTTCAACCCTCCCTGAGCTTTTTTTCTTTCCTTTTTGGATTTTTCTGCAGACTCAGGAAGTCCCTGGAGTCTGTAGAAAAAGCTGTTGGGGGAGAGTGCACTCTCTGCTGGCAGAAATAAGTATCTGCACGGAAAACAGACCTTGGCTATTAGATAGTCCATCCTTAGCAGAGTTCCAGCCTTCTAAATCAATTGACGCCAATGGATTTAGAAAGGGCTAACTTTGCTGAGGATGGTCCTGTTAATCTATTGTTAAATTCTAATTCAGCATTTATTTATCCATCAGTAAATTCTTGTGGTGCCACATTACTTTTTCTTTATAAAAAAGGAGGATGTATTCTGCTACGGATTTATGATTTTTTGCAATACATTAATCAGTATTATATGTTTAATATTAAAATTTTAAAAAGAAAAGAAAACTGTGTCCTAGACACCTGAGTGTTATTTTCCATGAACCTATGCTATGCTGGTTAGGAAGCAAGGTGGCAAAATTGTATCTTGCTGGTGTAATAAAATACCACAGCCAGCTCTGATCTTCTTATCCTGGATTCTGCAGAGACTTTGGGTATACATTTCTGTCAACTTTTCCTCTCCTTGAAGCTAACTTGTAAGAAACAGAGAAATAACAGGAAAATGGGTATTAATGTGCACGCCTGATTTAATTCATGGGCCCCTAGTTTCTACTTCTAGTGTAAGATTGTTTCCTTAACGTTCTAATTGACTATGGAAGAAGGACCTGTGTGTATGTATGTGTGTGAGTGAACATCTCTTTGAAAACAGCACTTTTATTCTCTCACAGTTTATATCCCATTAACACCTCTTTTTTAGCAGCTTATGTGATCCATGATTCTTGATTGGTTCAGGTTGTTTGAAGCTACATTGTACAGCTCACAATACCTTTGTAGTTTATATTTACTCATCAAAGGCATTTAAGAGAACATATATTCCTGCAGTTGTAGCCGTATCAGTACATTTAAATCTCTGCTGCCACTGTTTTATAATATGCATTATATAAAATGTATGTTTTTACACACTCATTTGCTAAATCAGTTTGCACCATCTGGAGCTGGTCAAGAAGTTCTGTTTCTCAGTTCTGGAATAGGCAGACCTTTATTACAACCCTAACATTTAAATTAAGAAGAAGGAGAAGAAGAAGAGTTGGATTTATACCCCACCAACTTAGAGTCTCAGAGCGGCATACAATCTCCTTCCTTTCCTCTGCCCACAACAGACACCCTGTGAGATATGTGGGGCTGAGAGAGCTCTGAGAGAACTGCTCTTGAGAGAACTGTGACTAACCCAAGGTCACCCAGCTGGCTTTATGTGGAGGAGTCGGGAATCAAACCTGGTTCTCCAGAGTAGAGTTGACTGCTCTTAACCACTACATCAAACTGGATCAAGCTACTAGCTTCAAAATGAAAATGAAAACCTGGGGTATGAACTGACTAAACCTGCTTCCTTAAATCCTCAGATCATTCACTGGTAATGATGGAGGCATAGCTTTATGTAGGCTTTCGGTCCAGCCTGTGGCATCTCACAATGGGCTGTAGGAATGCTAGCAAAGATTTCTGTGTGAGACCATGGAGAGTCATTGCCAGTATTAGTTGGACTGCTGGTCTGACCCAGTAGAAGGCAATGCCATATTTATTTATATCACAGTTAGCTCCAGGAAATCTTGTTCTTTACTTTTAATTTTTATCCTCGTTCATGAGTGGTAAGTGGATGGGAGTGCAAAAACTGGGGGAATTAAATACACATCACCTGGAAATGTAAGGGACTGGGGAGATAGGGACCTTTTTGACATGGGTTGTGTGATGCTGTTGGGGAGTTTTTCCCCTGCATCCCCACAACATTGTGGTACATTCATGCATCTCCTGGATTTCCTCCAGGTTTTGTCTGGTCATTTCCAAACCTGTTTTGCTGTTAAGTTTCCGGGAAGATTAGAGCAAAGCATGGATGGCTGCCGTGTGGGCAGGATTTTCCTGGCCACACAGTTACCATTTTCTCTGCATCTTTCACCATGGTGGCCATTCCACCCAACTACCAGTGGTCTTTCTAAGGTTATAAGCTTGTTATAACATTAAAATTATATTGAATTGCCAAACTATCATGTTCTCTGAATTCCCAGCTTGAAATGTTGCATAGATATTTCTTTCCCCTTATAGTTTTACAACAAAATATGCTAGATACTAAGAAAAAAGAAATCTGGGAATTCAGAGAACCTGATAGATTGGTGTAATGTTACAATACTATAAGCAGTTGCTGATCCCCCTCCCCCCGCCCTCTGGTGGTGGGGGAAATGGCCACTGCAGGGTCTGGGCAAGGAAGTGCTAGAGAAACTGCCATGTAGAAATCCTGTTGCCATTGCCATGGGGAAACTGTATATGCCTGTCCCCATGTGGAAGACCTCCAGGTATAGTAGTAGTATCTATCAGCAAGACAGCTGAAGAGAAACATTAAAGCAATCCACCCTGCCTTCTGATATTTTCAATTTGTTTGAATTGAATTAGCCATCTGAGGTAAGGTGTTATCACAAGCTTGCCTGCAATGTTGGACTGTGGGGAACAATTTTGATCATTACTTTACCACATCTATATATCTAATAGCCAAGTGCCCTCCCCGTGTGCGGATACCTAATTCCGCGTGGGGGGGCACTTGGGGGGGGGAGGGTTTTTTTTCTACACATGGGGGGCACTTGGCCCCTCCCTGCAAGTTTCTTGCGGGTCTCCCCTTGTGCACATCTAAACCAGAAATACAGAAAAAGTAAATGGGATGCCACCAAAAGCTGCAGCTTTCTGGTACAATATTACTCTGAAGTACAGTATGCATGTATGTTTTCACATGACTGAGTGCTCCCCCATATAACAAATAATAAAATTACACAAAGGCGAAGACTAGACTAGAATTTTTTGCACCAATGGCCTAGTTTCACCCAGATAGTTAGTTGAATAGGTCATGAATTCCATCAAGCAGTTCCCCCACTTGCTTTCTGAAGTAGTAGAGCATCAGAAGGACTACATGACATGACTCTTGAATGTATAGATGTATCATTCTCACCACCATTATTATACTTAACAGTAAAATTGGTGATTTACACTAATCATAGAAGGAGCAAGGGTAGGCAAGGCCACCTACAACCAGTGTAGGTGTATCTACATACTGTCAGGTAGCAGGCCCCCAAAATAAGCAAAGAAACATGATTTGTGAAGTAACAAAAAAAAAAAAAGAGAGAGAGAGACCCCTCTTCAGTGGCCTGCTGGACTCAGGTCATCATGGAGCCCACCAGTGTATTTCATGGCACCTACAGGCTTCTTGAGGCTTGGGAATAAAATCCAAAGGGTTTTGTATGAGACAGAAAAAAGAAGTTTCAGGTCTCTTGTGACCAGTTGCCTGACTAGGAAGATGCCCATCTCATCTCAGGCAGATGCATCACAGCAGTGCATTCTCAGCTTGGCCACAGAAATATTATGACTGGGCTTGGAAACTTTATGGCTGTACAGTTATCACGCAGTCTCCTTTCTTTGGAAACTGAAACCAAACAGCATCTCTACCCCAAAGCAAATAGCTGATTCTGGCTTTCCTCCTCAATGCCTGAGATTCTTTGGAAGATGCCACGAAACATCAGTTTTGCATCTGCAGTGAGTGGGTACCCATTTGGACGCGTCCAGAAAGACACTGAGCCAGTAACTTTGTGGAACTTCCCAACATTTTGTGGTTGCTTTCCTAGTGACGATTTTTTGATTGGTTCTACCCTGCAGCATCCATTTTGTTGAGTTGACCAATATAGTCTGAAAAAACTGATCCCAGACTCATTGAGGATGGGAACCCCTGCTGTAGGAAGCAGGGGGAAAAGATGAACAAAAAAAATGGTTTGGTCAAGTCCCTCAGAGGAACTTGCCAAATAATTTTATTCAGTGTCAGTCTTCTGTGCAGTTCTACACTGGGAATGTGCACTCGCAGCCCAGCAGTTTGGATTTTTTCCTAGCAACTTCTTTAAAGCCTAAAGGAGGGGCCCCTTCCCCTTTGGAGCTTACTGAAGCCATTTTCCTGCCCAAATGGTCACATACTCTGAGAAGAGGCTCCCTTTCCCCTCAATTCATTCTTTGCTGCCATAACTAAAGGATCGAACTCTAGTTCTCCATGAGTTGTTTCCTTACGACTGGCCTGTTTTTCTTCATTTTTCTCTACTGAGACTGCAGTCATGTCTCAGAAAACTTTATTCAAAAAATGTTCTTTGTGTGGAAAGAAAATGACTTGCACTGAGAAGCATCCTCTCTGTTTAATATGCCTCGGCGAAGGGCATAAGGTAGCAGCCTGCAAAATGTGCCAGCAGTTGACCCCTAAGGCTAGAAGTGATTGTGCTTCATGCCCAAAGGCTGCCCAGTGGGAGAGGGCTTTGATCAGCTCAGAATGCCTGGCAGTAAAGTCATCTGCTCTGGCTGAGCAAATCCAACCTTCAGTCACTAAAGTACCTACTGGAAATGATCAGCCTTCTTGGCCTTCATTGATCGCCCCAGTTTCATTGGTGCTGAGGTCAGATCTGATCAGGAGGAGGTCTTGCTCTCCCAAACCATCATAAGCCCATTGCTCCTCAGAATCACTGTCCAAGAAAGCAAAAGCAGAAACCAAACACAAGCAGCAGCAGGAGCATAGGGTCAATCTGGCATTCCACTCTGGACAGGGCTGTTTTATTGGTTCCATCAATAATGTGAGGATCTTCCTTCTCCATGAATCCCTTTGGTACATTCCAGGTTTCTGGTACCATCCCTTCCTGAGGGCAAGGTAGAAATTGAACCAGTGCAACCTGCTGATACCTTGGTCCAGAACCAATGCCTCTGGTCCCATGGCCCCTGAGATATGTTCCTGGTCCCTGGAAGCACTGCCCTTTTTATCTGTATTCTCATTACCACCAGGAATAGGTGACTATTAAAAATCTTCTTCATGTTTGGAATCATGGCCAGTGTTGAAACTGAGAGATCTGTCTTCTGTGTTGACCTGATGGACGCCACCACCAACTTCCTCATTTCTGCAGAGACTCAGTTCTGACTCTGAGAAGAAAGGTTCCCAGTCTGGCCAGAGTTTGGGCCGTCCTTGGATCCATTGCCTGATTGCTCTTGGGAGATCCAGACTGTATTTCACCAAGTGAGGACCTCAAATTCTACTCGGAACAGACAGTCCAGATGGCCCAGTCCCTTGACATCCTGTTTATGTTGTCTGATCCTAGACCTTATATCATTTGCAGCTATGCTTGAAGGAAGGTTGTTCAGATCCAGACTGACAACAAAACTGCTATGTTTTATATGAACAAGCAAGGGTGATGTGGTGTTCAGGACATTGTGTGGAAGCATCTTCCATCTGAGAGCAAGCCATTGCCTGTGGCATGACACTGCAAGCTATCCACATTGTGGGCTCAGACAATTCCAAGGCAGATGTAGAACAGAATCGAATGTTCAAACCACGAGTGGTAAATAGGGAACAGTATTTGGAACCAGTATTTATGGCATGGAGCCACCCTTGATTGCTACCCACCTCAACACCAAGGCCTAGATCTTTTGTTCCAGGGCTGGGGCTTTTGATAGGAGACGCTTTTCAAATTGCATAGATGGGAGACCTTTTCTGTGTGTCCCCCTCCCCCCGTTTCCTTTGTTACTGTCCTTTGAACCAGTGGCTAGCTTGTTGCTTTCTCTGCTGTCTGTGAAGATTGCCTTTCTGGTAGCGACCATTTCTTCACACAGAGTAGGGGATACTGGCAGTACTAAGGGCTGACCCACTGATCATAAAATTTCATGAGGAGAAGGTGGTGCTGAGGCCTCTCCTCTAGTTCCTACTCTAAGTGGTTACGCAGTTTCATCTGTCACAAGATATCATGTTACGTATGTTGTTCCCCGCGCCAGTGTCTGAGGCAGAAAAACCTGCTACCTCTCATTAGATTCCCAGAGAGATACACACAGAGATCTTGTACCTTCAAGTTGCTTCAGTTAACTTACAGTGGTGTCTGGCTGCTTTCTCTATCTCAGCCAGAAGGCAGAGAAACTGCTCTTCGCTTCACAACTAGATGCATATCTGCCCCCCTCCCTTAGCTGGGAGGGCTTGTGTGAAGAGGGTCAGTTATTTCAAGCACTGATTAGTGCTTCAGTAGAGTCATTTCCTAAAGTCCTGTTATTTTGTCATAGGCCCTGGCTGCATAGTACTTTAGGCAACATCCCCAGAAAGACGCATTTACTGTAACCAGACTCCACATTCACAACAATATTAAACAGATTCCTTCCAATAACTTAGCCTTGAACACCAAAAGCCAGCCCAGTTTAAATGGTCTTTTCAGCACATAAAAATGTCCTGAAATCCTGAACTGTAGGATCTCAAGTTGAAATAACTTCACAGTCTTTCTGTCAGAGGGCATTCTTTATTACTCTTAGAATTCATGATGCTTCACAAGGAACATATTTTAAAGAATACTGGGCTCAAACCAGTGAGAATATTGTAAACTGAAACCAGCACTTTGACTTTCCTTTGAAGGATATTGGACTGCCACAGTGTGTCCCAGCTGTAGTGCCACATTATAGCAATGTAGCTGAGAAAGAAGAACAATTAGAATTGGCTGGGAGTCCACCCCCTAACCCAGACAGCCAAAATTAATCCATAGTCTGTCAACCTTTCCTGGTTCTTCTGACATCACTGCCAAGACTTCATGCATTGGCAGTGGGTTTTGTTCCTCTGGCATGTCTCTTGGGTGTGGAATTGGATGCCTGGAAGTTTATTGCGGCTTATTACAGTGGGTAGCGTTGAAGTGTGGGTTGATCAGCTATGTGGAGAACAGAGGGGAACTAATCTTATGATTCATGAGTTATGGTAGTGGGAGAAGTGTAGGTTGGTAACAATGGATCTTTGTATAATCTCCATCTGAGCTCAGAGTATGTTGGTAGGAGAAAACCTGTTGAATCCCCTCTGTCAGTCTCTGTGTTGGTTAACTGTAAATGATAAAGTGAGGCTCCTTCATCATAAGAGGGTGTGTGTGTGATCTGGCATGTCTGACTGAAGCATGGATGGATGGTACTAGTGGACCTGTCCTCTCTGAGTTAATTTCAGCCAGGTATGCAGTCCTTCACTAATCTCAGCTATGGTGTATCTATTAGAATAGTTAACTCTCAGAGAATTATAGATAGAATAGGATACCATAATGTTGGGGGGGGGTTGGGGTTGGAGTGGGGTTGGAGTGTTCTAATAGCATCTCTTTTGAGTTCTTGGTTGCAGCTTATAGGAATAGGCTGGTTGGGGTATTAGACAATCACTCCCCAGCACCTCCATGGCTCTTGGGGATCTTCACTCAACTTTGGGGATTGCAGCATGAAGTTGAGTGACAGGAAGGTGGAAGGAAAGAAAATGGCTGAAGCATCACTGGCAAAAGACCTGATCTGAATCCAGGATAACATGAGGTAGAATAAATCAGCAGGCCTTTGAGATGGTGATGAAGAACATATTTCTCTCTGTTACCGTTACATCCGTTATAGTTACCCATCCTCGGGATCTGTTGTGCATGTGTGTATGAGATGTTATAAATGCAGCCCAGCCTCTTGGACCCAGGTGTCTTTTTGTAGAATCTAATACCACCTATAGATTTTATTAATAGGCTGTTCTAGGCCAGCAGATAATTCTCCTCCTCAATGTAGTTTCTCTCTCTTTTGAGAGAGAGGTAGGGTAAAGGATCCCACCTTCCTCTTATCTTCCTTAGTTAGTAAAGTGCACTTGAGTAGCAGGCTTGTGAGTGAAAAGAGTCTCTCAGAATCAAAGTACAAATTAGGGGAAAAGATTTTATTTTACCCCCACAAATTAAACTAATGTGAAAATCTTAAAGATGAAAATACATAATTCAGAAAGTAATAATAAAAGCACAGATTCTTGCTACTGAAACACTGTCTCAACCCTGGAGATGGATAACTTTTCCCACAGATGGCATCTGGAAGAGGGCATGGCAAAAGAGTGAATCAGGCTCCTTGGGAGCTTATATTTCGAGGGTAGGGAGTTTCTCTTGACCAGTCAGAAAGTGCGGTTCTTGTTCAGACTTTCTGCCAAAGCAAGATGTGGCCAGGAAACCGTTTCCTCAGAATTTTGGGTTTCTTTGCACACAGGACTTAAAATGCAGGGTGCAAAGGAAGTGGATGGGGGTACCAAAGGGAATTAATGGGAGTCATAGCAGAGAAAGTTATTCATTGATTCCCCTCTACAAGTTGATACTTGCCTAGTCATTGTGACAGATAGCCAGGTGTGACATCTGTATGCTGATTCCTATTATCCAGGATGCTTATGCGCTTTGCTTATCTCAGTAGAATACTGTTTGTGGTTCAGCTGAAATTCCACCCAGGAACTGATCTGTTGTTGTTTTTTCTCCCCAAAACATAGGGATATATAATAACAACATCAGTTAAATCTCATCTGGCTGAGTTATTCAGAAGTGTGTGGGACTTGTTTTCTCTTAATCTGGACATAACAGAAGAAGATACTTCAGTTTTTGCTGTTGTTAATATTGCTTCTTTATCACCCCAGTGAATAAAGATGCTTGCCATTCAGAAGACACACATCAGTGGTTTAACTACTTTGAACTAAATGGTGTATTAATGCACAAAGAGTAACATATTACAAAAGCAACTAAATATATGCATACTAAATGGAGAAAGGCAAGGGCATAGAAACAAAAAGATACATAAAATTAAAACATGGCACTGGGCATATGGATAAGCAATAAATTACTTTCTGCTCAGACCCTGTTACAAGTCCTTAGCAGAAAGCTGAACCAATATGCATTGCAAAGCCAGTTATAATTCAAGCAGCATAAAAATAAGAGAAAAGAATGAATGCATTTAAGCTAGAATTATTCTAATTTAAAATAACTTTTGTATCCATAATACCCCTGCCCCTCTTAGTTAAAGTTAAGCTTCTAAATTCTAAGTGTTGCCAAGCATTGGTAAAGTTACTTGCCAGAGGTTCAAGGACCAGAACAGCAAGCAGGGCCGGCCCCAGGGTTTTTTGCGCACTAGGCGAGGCTACCTTGTGCTGTCCTCCAGCTGAGGCTGCCTTGTACCATCCCCCACCGCAGAGCCACCCTTTCCACCACCAGAGACCCGCCTGCAAGGGACGCCCCCAAGCACCCATCTGCCTGCCCGGGCTCACGAGCTCTCCAGCCCCGCTGGAAGCCACCTGCACCGGCTGGCTGCAGCACCTACAAATCAATCTGCGTTGGCCCAAGGCTAAGTTTAGTTCTTAGCCTGAATGGAAAGCTGCATTAAGAGATAATGGTAAATAATGGTTTGCATAAAGCATACTATCTCCTGGTTTGAGACTCTCAGTCTCTCCACTGCCCCATTTATCAGCTGTGCCCCTAGACAACTGCCTAGTTGGCCTAGTGATAGAGCCGGCCCTGACAGCAAGGCAAGACCAAGGTGTGCAGAACATTGTCTTATCAACCAACAGGGCCTGCCTATGACTTGAAACCTTTCTATCTTTCCTTCAGTCAGTACTAGGTGATAACACACTGCTTAGGACAGGGGTCAGACATGAGGATACACATTTCCCATACTTTCTGGTAATTTAGGAACCCATTCAAGGTGAAGAAGTCCATGTTCTCATAACATCTGTCCATATTGTCCCAGATAAGTTCCCTCTATGGTGACCCATATGACTCGGCTTGAGACTGTGGGACCATTATTTGTACAATATGAAACATCCTTGTTTATCAGGTTTTTGGTGTCAGCTTGACATGTGGGCCTCATTTGACTTCTTTGGTGTGTTCAGCACATATTGAGGCCTTCGGGTATTTTGAAATTATAATTTTCAGGTTGGAGTTTGAGGATTGTTACCCTTGTACACCATGATTATACTTGCACATGGTTCTAGAAGCCTTATACATGAATGGAATGCAGGCAGCATTTCATGTATCATCAGTTTTTGATAGAGTAGGATTCTATAAGCCTCTCCCCATGGACTTAGGAGGCTATACCATTGATGCAATGTTCTGATTAAGTTCGACCTGAAACTGTGTAATGGTGCCCAGATTTAAAAATATTAAATATCAACAGAAGAAGTAATTGTGGCTAGCTGCCACCTTCTATTTCGGAATTTAAAGAGGGTTGCAGAATATATTGCTTTTGAATTGTAACCTATTACTGTTAGTATCACTGAAGAAGATAATCCTTGGGTGATTTGATGAACCTGTTGAATTTGATTTGATGAATTTTCCTTCTTATGAATTTGATGATTCCTTCACATTCTTTTTAATATTGTCATTTGAACCCATCTTGTATGGAATGTACTACACTTTGATGTTTGTGGGTATGAATATTTGATTCTTTTATTTGGTATATATAGAACAATCACACTATATATAAACAAAAGGATTTAAAAATGATTTATGTTTGATTAGACTTATTTAAACTTTTAGCACAGATTGTTACAGTGGTACTGTTTATACACCTCTCTGTGGACTTAGCATCTCAGCTGCAGCTTGTCCTTAAATACTCAGCTGGGACAGTATCAGTGTAGCATATCTTGTTACTATGGCATCTGGTTCTCTTTTGCCAACCTCTGGGCTCTTCCAGCTGATTGAACCACTCCTCTTGAAAGCAATGGAAGAATAACTCAAAGTAAGATAAAAGCTCTAGCAGTACAGGCTTCCCCTTCATATTAGGGGGACAAAGACAGCTGGGGTCATCTGGAGGGAAGGGGTATTTTGTTGTAAAAATCTGTTTGGAAAAGACCAATGTCTGAGCAAAAAAAATATCTCTAATTATTGGGAGACTCTTCAGTTGTTTACAACTACTAGCAGTTAGATGTTCCTTGAGGAATGTCAGCAATGGTCTGTTGCTCTGTCACTGTGGTCTCAGCAAAAGTCTTCATTTCTGGTGAAAATGACACAGAATCAGGGTCTGAAATCCATTTTATTCAAGATGACAGGCCAAAGTCAAAGACTTAAAACCTCTCATGACAGAATTCAAGAAAGCAGGGACACGTTGATAGCATATGACATGTTTGTGAGATTCAGAAAAGGGTGATAAAGTCTTTCTTATGTGGTCAGTTTTGGATGCCAATTTATAGATCCTTTGCTTAGGGCAATGGTTTTCACCCTTGCAGACATGGGATATGCTGCAGTATAATAAAGTTACTGAGGTCTTTTGACATCAGAGTCATGTGATTGGAAGAAGCACAGCCAAAGTTATGTCAAGGCTAGGTCTGTAGGCAGTGAACTAAGAGCCAGGGACAGGAAGCACAAGCGAAGCATCAGGAAGTATACCGCACAGTGAAAAACAAGCCAAGGGTTAGAGCTATAGAAGAATCCTCCCCAGCTCTACCCCAAGGGACAGCAAAATAGTGGTTCTATAGGGACTCAAGACCCAGCGACTAAAGCTCCATGACCTGCCTGAGGCACCTCACCCATATGTTGAAGATTACTGGCCTAGGGTAATAAACCCACCCCCCCTGCTGTCATTGACATGGACAAGATGCACTGGTGTTGTAAAGGCTTCTACATGCAACATAGATTTTTGCCGTTCTTGGCTGTTTAAATTTTGCAAGGAGTGGCTGAAAGGTTTTTTGGCAGAGGGCACTTTGGTAGTTAGTAAAGCATCTATTTAAAAAGAATCACTATTTTCTAAAAAAGGACATTACAAATTACAGGAATGTATTTATCTTTCCTTTTTAAGGAAAAATTATCAAATATGTGGTGGCAGATCAGGCATGCATTATCTCTTGACTTGTTTCAGTATAGCTTTGGGCCTGGATTTTGAACAGAGACAGGTTTAGTTGCACAGATGATCTCCAATTACATAGATAATGGAAATTATCCCCTATTAATGTTATTAGATGTATATGCAGGTAATGACATTTTATTAGTCTGTTTTGAGGTGTGTGGTACCATCTTCTGATGGTTTCGGTTTTTCCTATCAAAATAATTCCAGAGAATTTCAGTTGTGGAATCGAGAAATCTGTTTGAAAGCTGAAATGTGATGTTCCTCAAGGTATCTATGTAACACCTGACTATAAATTTCTTTAACTAAGCCTCCAGATGCAGCTGTCTCTGTCTTGAACCAGTGCTTGGACACCATGGTCAAGTGGATGATGAGAACAAACTGAAACTGATTCTAGAAAAGATGGAGGTGATGTTGCTTGGGAAACGTGACGTTCTGGATTGGGTTGATATGCCGTTATTAGATAATGTGATCAGCCTAACCAGATTAAGAGTTCTGTTGGACCCAGCCGTGCTCTTGGAAAGTCTGGCTGGTTAGAGGCCAAGAATACCCTTTATCTTGCATTTTAGACTTGTCACATGAACACATTATTGCCTTATACTGAATCAGAATGTTGGTTCATCAAAATCAGTATTGTCTACTCAGATTGGTAGTGTCTCTCCAGGGTCTCAGGCAGAGGTCCTTCCCATCACCTACAACCTGATCCTTACTGGAGATGCTGGGGATTGAACCTGGAACCTTCTGCATACCAAACAGATGCTCTACCACTGAGCCATACTAATACATACTATGTGGATCTATTCTTAATGGTATTCTGGAAACTTGGTGATAGATTTGTTATTGGTTGTGGGCATATTTCACAATTTTGAAATAGCTTCATTGATTGCCTATGTTTTGGGATTCCATTTAAGGAGCTAGTTATTATCTTCAAAGACCTTTCTGATCCACATACCTATTTCTTTATCAGTTCATATGACTGTTGAGATCCTCCCAACAAATGTCCATTGTTCCTTCGTTTTGTTAGATTTGGTGAGGTCCCATACTTTCTCCCTAGTGTTTGTGGCTGTTCTGTGGAACAGCTTCCCAGAGAACATATGTAATGTATCTTTGCTGTCCCAGTTTCAGAATTTATGTAAAGTAGTGTTGTTTTTTTAAAGGCTTGTTCAGATTAAAAAATTTGGGGCTGGATAATTTGGCATTACTGTGTTAAGATAATTGGTGTGATCTAGTGTATTATTTTACTGTATTTTAAGTGTGCTGTAAGCCACTTTGAGCTTGGAATGAGTGTATGTGTGTTGGGGGGAATCTAAATTATAAAATAAATAAGCAATAGCCTTGACATTCCAAAATAAGTCCATTTGGAGTTTATCTGCTTAGACAGCACTTTATTCCCTTATAGGACTTTTTGCTGAATTTTTAGTTGCAGTATTCGTGTACAACAGGTGACTGGTTATTCATTAAAAGTTCAATGGCTTGCTGTCTTTTATCTAGGAAGCAGCTGGTGCTAAAACTGCACAGATGGATAGTTTGTTATAGGATTACTGGGCTTCTGTAGGGTATGAGACCACAAAGGAAGGGATTTATCTTTGAATCAAAACTCACCGATGGCTGAATACTTCTTTAGGAAAACTAAATGGTCAGAGTTCTTCAAACAGTATTGCTAAGGATTGAGACAAAACTGAGCAAACCCCAAATTTATACCAGCTATTTAGACATACTTCTTCATAGTGATCTCTTGTATACAAAACTTTTCAGGTGTAACTCAAGCTGTTTCAGAATGGGAGTAGAAAGTGCATGGAATAACCTGCATTGCAGATCCCAATTATGCCACCACCAGAGTGGTGGTGAGAAAGTAGAGAAGAACAAACTGCAAGATGAGCAGGACATAGATGCAGAAATTTGTGGAAAGGGTGAGCTATAAAGCAACTCTGGCACGATCAAAGGGAAAAAAGTTTCATTAACTGTAAGACCTGTGAGGCAATTTACAAAAAAAGGGAAGACATGATTCTTTTCTGCTCTGTGCTATGATGATTGCCCCTAGCCATTTTTGTGCAAGGTTCCTAATTATAAGCTGAAGTTCGAGAAAGAATTGAATAGACAGGGGACTCAAGATTAATACAGAATGAACAGGTATGGACTAAAGGGGTTTTAAAGCAAAGTGCACTTTTATAAGGGAATCACTGTGGCCAGCATATGTCCATACCATCCTGGAAATCATGGTCTGCAATTCTAAAATCTATTTACTCTACTTCACAGCATCAAGTTTAGCAGAATGCATAGTATAGCTGTGTGCACCAGATGTGCATGTACGTTATTTGCATCTTGGCATACAAAGAGAAAAGTAATGATAGAAGAAATAGTTTTTGTTTCTAAAATAATGGTATATAATAAACACAATGACAAAATTTCATTAGCTTTGGTTATACTGTTAGCAACAGGATTTGAAGTGTGTATTTAAAACTTCTTCTGGCTGACTTAAAAATTCACTCTTTGGGTGAAGAAATACTTCCTTTGAGTATTCTAACAATTAAAATATTGAGCAGGTAGGAGGGATTTAGTTGTTTTAGCTACTAGCCACTGACAGAACGAATGTCTTACTGGATTAGAGCAAGAGTCTACCCAGTTGAGCATCCAGACACCCCCAGGATAGATGCTGTTTGGCTGCGATTGCACTTAAAAAGGGCTGTATACATACACCAGTATTATTAGTAGTGCTGAAAAGTGCTGTCAAGTTGCAGCTGATTTATGGTGACTCTGTAGGGTTTTCAAGTCAAGAGACGTCAAGAGATGGTTTGTCATGGCCTGTCTCTGTGTAGCAACCTTGGACTTCCTTGGTGGTCTCTCATCGAAGTAGCAACCAGGGCCAACCCCTGCTTAACTTCCAAAAGCTGACAAGATCAGCCTAGCCTGGGCTATCCAGGTCAGGGCGCCAGTATCATTGGCAGGAAACAAAGTCAGAACAAAGAAATGCTTATCCCACAAACCAAAAAAGTGAAAGAAAACTTGCAGTGTGTCTGGTAGGAGTCATTTATCTCTGCAGCAGTTTGCAACCCGATTAAACCTCGAAGCCTGAGGCCTAGTCTGTGCCCACACACACAAGTAGCAGTTTATAATCTATTGTTTGCCTTAAGGTGCAGGCTTGACTGTAGAATCCCATTGAACTATATGAAATCTGTTTTCAAGTGATTGTGTTTTAATCACCAATACAGTGCCCTGGTTATGAAAACATATCTGGAACCCTTAAGGTCATACCACAAGATGGGCTGCTCATTAAAAGGCTTCAGAATGGGATGGTGATCACTGGGGTTGAACAAGTAATAACTTGTCAGGGGGCATTCTTCCTTAGAAAGGATTCATGCTGCTCTTTTCTAAAAATTTTCTCAGCTTGTATTTTTCTTTCAATTTGGATTAGACATCCATGTATTTATTCATTCTTGTGAATCATATGTTTTATCATATGTTGAGAGACCTGAGGACTTCTGAAGACATTTTGGCCTGTCTTCAGGCAATATATGGGCTCATAAGCATGAGAGAGGATATCAGGTTCTTGTTTAACCTAAATTGATTGGATAAGCCAATCTGAGTTGAAAAATAAAACTCTTTAAAAGTAGACATCAGAATCCATACTTAATGTGAGTGGAAAAGGTCAGCTTTGTTCATAAAGCATGTCGCTGTAAATCTCAAGGCTGGTTATACTCAAACAAGGAAGTGTTTTCATTGTGGAGAGAAGAGCTCCTCACTGTGCAGGTCAGAGATGGCGAACAATTGAGGAAAAAGAGGGAACAGCTCCTACATAGGTTGCCTTTAGACGACAATCCTAGAGCCTTTGATCTGTGACTTTTAACTGCAACTGATTCCTAGATTTTATTACGCTCATAAAATCTTTGATTTTAAAGATTGTTTTAACTGCTTTTGGTGCCTTCACATTTTACTTCTGTATGTGCATTTGGGATTTTATTGTATAGTGTGAGTTGCCTTAAGGCTTTTCAAAAGACGTGATATGAATATACCAATAAGTATATCTTTTGTATTGCCTCTGAAGAAGAGTACTCATATACATGAAATACATCACCGTAGGAACCTGAAGTATGGTAACTAAATAGTATCACCCCCCCATCCCATTTAATATCTTTGTCTCTTCTGTTTTGTGGATTATAGGTTGGTGCTACCATTCTTCTGTTTCTCTCACACAATTGTGGCACACTTTCTTTTTATGATGGTGTATTCAGGTACACACATAAGTATGATTTTTTGTAAACAAATTAGAGGGGAGCAGTGCATCATGTAATCTGTGTGCATTGTGTTGCACACGCACACAAAAAAAGAGCACCTTTTAATTGATAAATTACCAGAAGGGTAAATTATGCAAAGAGTCAAAGTATATTAAAATAGTTTTTTTATAAACAGGAAACAGCAATTTTTGTTTGCTTGTCTATGATTCAAGCATTTATATATTGAGATGTGGTTGTGAGCCAGATCTAAGATATTCCATGTACAAAAGTGAGCCAGTTCTAAGATATTCAGTATACAAAAGTCTAAAGTGTTCCAAATTTCCAGCCATGTTACAAAACGTGAACCATCAACTAAGTTTCACCGGGGTGCTAAGCCTTCTTTCCACATTTCACTATTGATTTTAGCATAGCATAGGAAGGGAGAGAATTGCCGAGTAAGCAGGGTTTGCTTCAAAGGAGCATTGATTAGTGGACACTGCCACTAGAGTTATAGCCAAGTTTCTATAATGGTCCTAGTGGGAAAAAATATTCCTGATACTTGGAGATGGAGCTTCTAGGCCTGTTTGGAGATTATGGTGCTTTTTTTCAGCTCATTTCCTATCATTAATTTCTTTCTGTTCTCTCTCGTGCCTTATTCCAGTGTTCTTCTTTTTTGCAAATGGAAGTCTTATCTTTCAGGCATTTTTTTAAACTCTTTATTTTTTCATAATATAAACAACAAATAAACAACTATTAAGTACAGGATTATATTAAAAGAACAAAAGAAGCTGTAAAAATAAGACCTTTGTATACTGGATAATTCAATAACTCTTTCAGGCATTTAGTGACAAGAGAAGTACTGATATTCCATTGGAGCTGTGTTGCATTGGATTGGCAAAATGTAAGGCGGAAATACTGGCAAATTTTTACCAGGTGGAAATTTTGGGCATGTCCAACTATTACTCCTTGATCCTTTTCTCCCCCCCCTCCAATCTTGCTCTCTCTTCTCTTCCTTACATTCTGTCTCTTCTTTTTTCTGTCTGCCATTTGCTTCTTTTTATTGAATTTATTACTGCTTGCAGTATATGCTTTGAAAATGCACAGAGTGTTGTATAACTGCTAAGTATTGTTAATTCGTTGTTTGCTGTCTCTTCTCTGTGCATTTGTCTCTATCCATTGTCCTTTGTGATTTCTGGAGGGAGAATGTGCAGGTTTAAATAATTTATAAGCTTTAGAGTAATTACAGAAATGATTTAATTACTTAGTTAACACAGTTTTTTGCATCACAGACTCAGCCTTGGTAGCACTTTACTTGCTTGTGGCAGGCTGTCAGATGCAAAAGGGGTGAGTATAAGAGGGAGGACCATGATGAGGGAGGGAGAAAGGAACAGCTGGTTTTTATGGCCCCCTCCCAAAACTAATTGATCAGAACTGGTTTATTTAATGTTAAGGTTATGTTGACCAATGAGTCTTTGTTACAGGCAGTGTGTGTGTCTTCAGTAGGCTGTTAATAAATCAAAGAATCTGTTGTATATATTCTGTCTCTATTGACAAGTCATTGGCTTGGTTCAGTCTTAACATGAAACCAGGTATGAGCTTGCAGATGATTAGTCAAATCCTGGTTTCCTTCATGAAACTCGGAATTCATGGCTCCGGCTCTCTACTCTGCAGCTGTGGAAGGTGGTGCTGGGAGAATGATCCATGATCAAGATAGGACATCTTCATTCACACATTATGTGAAACTGTAAATAAGACTAACTGACGTTAGTAAGCCAACTTCAGCTCATGGTTTCATATGCTGGTTTGACAGATCCTAACTGCAGTTAGTGGTGAGTCTCACATTCAAAGACACACTAACCATAATTAGTTTAAACCACAATTCCATATTATATCTGAATTGAGTTGTTATTAAGTGAGAGTATGAAAGGAAGAAAAAAAGTTTTCTATCTGGCCCTATATTGGCACTCAGATACAGATTTTCCTTTGTTGGACAGCTGTGAGCTTATTTGGTGGGAGGGTTTGTCTTTTGGAAATTCACCATGGGAAAAATATTTTGTTAGAGTTTGCCCAGCTCTCCACTTGTTAAGATAACTTTGATTCTTTTTCTTCAGGAACACTTGCATTTCCTCTTAATATTTCCATTATCTCTGTATCAGGTTATTGCTTACTATCTTGTCTAAGACATCCTTGAAGATTTTGGGCTGTTCTGGAACACTGCTGTCTACCATTTATTGCTACATGCTTTGCCTGTGTTCAGCACACTGTATGGCACATTTTACAGAATTCTATTTTGGGGCAGATTTCTTAATTTTTTGTGTGAAGATATCTTCTGGGACTAGATCAAAAGCCTTGCTGAAGTCCAAGAATACAATACCAACTGCATCCCATTTGTTCATTAAACTCAGTACTTTATTGAAGAAGGAAACTAGGCTGATAATAGCATGATTTTTTTTCTTACTGAAACTCTGCTGACTGCCAGTAATTACTCAGCTTTTCACTAGATGGTTAAAAACAGTTATTTATTATATCTTTCCTGGTAGAAAAGTTAAAATACCTGTAATCACTTTGTGCTGCTTTTGAATTTTTTTTTTAAGTTAGTCACATATTTCCTTTTTCTAGTCCAGGATCCTGGGGACCAAGTTTCACTCAGGAATTCCCAGTTCATGTCTGCTTGACAGGTCACAGGGCAGACCTGGAATGCACCCAAGAACATTGTATCATGTAGTTAAACTCTCAGCCTTTCCAGGTTGTGTTCACCAATGCATGTGCATCACCTGATGACTACAAAATCGAATGTGATTTCCTGTCCATGGGTAAAAGCCATTACAGACCAGACTTTCGAAAGAGGCACTTTGTGTCAGACCACTGTGTGTTGAATCAGCAACTTCTCCCTCTGAGGTGGAGGCCATCTTGTGGGTGATTCCCATCCATCTTCAGGGAGGCAGGACTAAGTTTCTAACTTCTTCCTGTTTCTTGTGGTGGGAGTCACCCCAGGCTCAGTTCGTTTCCTGCCTCAGTAGGGAGAGCAGCTAGGTGTTAGCATTGCTTAACACCAACTTCTATTCTTCATTACTTTCTACAGCTACTACTGTTTTTTCCTAGACTATTATTCACTCTCCTCAACCAAAAAAAAAAAAGCCTCCTCTTTCTCTCCCTCTCCTCCTGACTCCGCTCTTTACTCCCCCCCCCTTGGGGGGAAAAATGGACTGCTCCGCCGCTTACTGCTGAGGCCGGAGGGAACGGCCAGCAACAGCACTGATAGATTCCTCTCTGAAAAGGAGATGGAATCAGCTGGCTTTTCGGCCGACTGAAGCGATCGGGGGCCGAAGAAGAGAATGGCGGCCTCTGACGACGGAGATGGACATGGCGGCGCTGCCGCGAAAACGATGGAACCTTTGCAAAAAGCGGTGGTGGCATCAGCAGCAGTCATTTTAGACGGAACTGGCCGCTGCTCCAACCAAGATGAGGATAGCCCGTCTGGCCCAAACCCGCACCTGGCGAACTCTGAGGCCATGCACTTGACTACACTGGGGGGGATCAAATCAGATTGATCCAGGAAAGCTTTGCCCGTGGAGAAGAAGAAGAAGAAGAGGAGGAGGAGGAGGAACGTGAGGAAGGCGAGGATCTCAGGAGCAGTAATGTTGACGACGGGGACCCCCCCCTTCTTGAAGGGAGCCATGGCATTTTTCAGGAGGGCCATGAGGGTGGAAATAGTCCATTTTTGTAATGCAGGAGGGCATGGTTCTAGCAGGGCACGTTCTTCTCCCTCCCCTTCCCCCCCAGACCATGAGAAAACAAGGGAAAATGGCCCTCTAAGGTAGCTCAGAAGAGCACTGCTAAGAGGCACCATGTTCATGAACCCCATGATTTTGAAGGGGATGATGTCTCCCACGAGCCCAGTGAAAAAGAGGGGGAATTCTCCTCCAGTCCTGAAGATGAAGGGGAACCTACCCCTAAGCCAAATCCTCCCAAGGATCGTCCTTTCGTTTCTTTAAGCCTGAGGACCTCCCCCTATTATTATCTAAGGCACTGTCAGCCCCACGTATTAAAAGTGGTTCTAAGGCAGCAAACCCTGCTCCTAGCCAGCAGTCCAACAGGCAGCCCTTTTGCAGGGGAGGGTTCAACAACAACAACAACAACCGATTCAACAGAAACACTGGGAACAGAACGGATAAAGGCGGCGATACCAAATCTCCCAGAGCATGACTATCCAGACCCACCTGTGGGAGGTCGCCTCCTTCTCTTCAGCCACACATGGCGGACCTCTCAACCAGATGCGTGGACAATGGACATAATATCCGAAGGCTACAAAATAGAATTTCGATCCATTCCCCCACAAAGATTCCTGATATCTCCTATCCACAGGAACCCAGCCAAAAGAGACAGAACCCGGGCTGCACTAGAACACCTCTTCAGGATTCAAGCAGTGGAACCTGTTCCTCCGGAAGAACATCGAACCGGAGTGTACTCCATATTCTTCACCGTTTCCAAAAAGAACGGGGACTGGAGGGCAATCCTCGATTTGAAATTCTTAAACAAATTTGTAGATCTAAAGCATTTCTGCATGGAAACTCTAAGATCTATCACAGAATCTCTTCAGCCAGGGGAGTTTCTTGCCTCGATAGACTTGACGGAGGCATACCTCCATATTCCAATCTTCCCACAACACCAAAAATTCCTCCGCTTCTGCGTGGGAGACAACCACTTTCAATTCAGGGCCCTCCCTTTCGGCCTCTCCTCAGCTCCATGCGTTTTCATGAAGATACTAATCCACCCGGTAGTGTGCCTCCGGAAACAAGGCATCCATATACACCTGTATTTAGATGACCTGATTCGTTCACCATCCTGGACACAGTCACACAGGGACATTGCCGAAGCCATGCGATGTCTACGAAACTTTAGGTTCATCATCAACAAACAGAAGAGCTCCTTAAAACCCTCTCGATGTCTGGAACACTTGGGAGTAATCCTCGACACTCACACAACAAATATGTACCTACCACCAACAAAGGTGAGAAAGATCAAGGGGATAGCTACGCAAATAATCAAGGCACGCACCTCCTCCCTGTCCATTCTTACCAAAATGATGGGTCTCATGGTCTCAGCCTTCGATACCATACAGTGGAGACGATTTCATTCCAGACCTCTCCAAAAATTTCTGCGGCCATTTCAAAACTCCATAACACTGAAGATAGAAATTTCATTGAGGGTTCCACTACAGGTCAAGATGAGCCTACGCTGGTGGTCCAAACTATCCAATCTGACACAGGGAAGACCTTCTGGATCCAGAATCAGATCCAGATATTCATGGACGCCAGCCTATATGGCTGGGAAGCAGCCCTTCATCACCACCCAGTATGGTCCAAGGCGGAGGAGACTCTACCGATCAATCTCCTGGAACTGTGGGCTATCCAACTAGCCCTCCTGCATTTTGCCGTTCAAATCCATGATCAACATGTACTCATACGAACGGACAACATCGTGGCCAAGGCCTACCTGAGCAATCAGGGGGGTCTTCGTTTTCTGGCCTTATCGAGAGAAGCGAATCTATTGCTGAACTGGGCGGAATGCCACCTCGCTTCGCTACGTGCAACACACGTGAAGGGGACGACCAACACACAGGCAGACTGGTTAAGCCATCAAGACGATACAAGAGGGAGAGTGGTCCCTCCACAAGGACATCTTCTATTTGATTATCTCAGAACTTGGGTCCCCACAAGTAGATCTCTTCACATCTCCGAACAACAGCCAGCTAGACAGGTTCTACACCAGGTTCTTCCATCTGTCAACAGAACAGACAGATGCTCTCCTGTCTCCATGGCCTATAGGACTTCTGTATGCATTCCCTCCACTTCCAATTCTACCCAGACTACTCCGCAAAATAAGAACTTTGGGGGCGGAGGTGATCATTGTAGCACCCTTTTGGGCACGTCAACCATGGTTCACATCACTAAAAGAACTTTCAGTAGCTCCTCCTCTCAGACTTCTTGTCTCCGAGAACATGTTGATATAAGGACTGATCCACCATCCCGACCCGGGTTGGTTTCAGTTAACCGTGTGGAAGTTCAGCAGGAGAAGATTGCACAACTAGGATATAATGAGTCAGTCATCAAAACAATACTAGCCTCCAGGAAACCTTCAACTACCAGAATTTATGACGTCACATGGAAAGCATTCGTTCGTTGAGAAAAAAGGAGAAAAAAAGGAGAAAAAGGAGAAAAAGGAGAAAAAAAGGAGAAAAAAGGTTAACCCACTCCACCCCAGAGTGAGGTCAGTTCTGGCCTTCCTTCAGGATGGACGCCTTACCAGGCTCAAGGCTGCTACTCTAAGAAGGCAAATAGCAGCCCTAACATCGGTCTTACCTCTGTACAGAGGACTACCAATCTCTCAACATCCTCACATCCGTTGCTTCCTAAAAGGGGCTTCCCGCATTGACTCTCCAACGACTCATAGGTTTCCAACTTGGAGGTTGAATCCGGTCCTGACAGCTCTGACTAAACAGCCATTTGAATCTCTGAAAGATGTTCCCCTCAAGTTCCTGAGGATGAAGACATTGTTCCTGGTGGCCATCACCTTGGCCAGAAGAATCTTGGAACTGGGCGTGCTCTCGATCCGCGCGGACCTCTGTGTATTCCATAAAGACAAAATGGTCCTCTGGACGGACCCCTCCTTCTGCCCAAAAGTAAACACCAAATTCCATAGAACCGAGGAGATCTGTCTTCCATAATTTGTCCCAAATCCTTCTCACCCAACGGAGAATAGATGGCATACACTAGATGTGAGACGATCTCTTAAGTGTTACTTCCTGAGGATGACCTCCATCAGGAGAACCGAAGCTCTGTTCATAAACATTTCACCACCTCACACTGGGAAGAAAATGTCCACGTCATCCATAAGTTGCACTATCAAAATGTGTATTTCGGAGTCTTATAAAAACATGCAACTCAAGATCCCAGAGGGCATCACCGCACACTTCTTACGCAGTGCAGCAATTAACGCAGCATTTAACAACAGGGCCTCTGCTGAGGAGGTCTGTAAAGCGGCCACATGGTCATCCATGTCTACATTCATTCGACATTACAAAATCAATGAATACGCCTCTGCGGATGCAGCCTTTGGTTGTCGAGTTTTACAATGCATTATTTCGAAGGATGACGACCCCCCACCCGGGACTTAAGATTATTGCTCTGGGAGGTCCCACAAGATGGCCTCCACCTCAGAGGGAGAATGACCAGTGGATTTACCATGAGGGGTCCTTCTCCTCTGAGGGTTGGAGGACATCTTGGCCCTCCCGGGTCGTCATTCCATCCTTCTCAATACTTCTACTATCTACAACAATACAGAGATAAACTACACTCTTAGCCTACGAATGACATCATGCAAAGCAAGAGAGAAAGAGAGAGTGCTAAGGTTTGAGGAAATCCACTTTTTGGATATTTCGAGTGTTATATATATGTTTGTGTATAGTTGAGAGAGTTCTTACTGTTCTCTCCTTCTTCCTGTTACAGTTATGATTATCCCTTTATTAACAGTGTTTTCTTGAGTTACTGTTGCTATATTTAGTATGCTTAAGTTCTTTCAAGCTATAGGAGCACCTGAACTGAGCCTGGGGTGACTCCCACCACAGGAAACAGGAAGAAGTTAGAAACTTAGTCCTGCCTCCCGGAAGATGGATGGGAATTACCCACAAGTTGTCCTCCAACCCTCAGAGGAGAAGGACCCCTCACGGTAAGTCCACTGGTCGTTCTAATATATCAAATTAATTTTATGCATGTGTGAAATGGCCTCTAAGTAACCACATATAGACAGATGCTGTTTTTGTGTGTGTGCATCTCAGAGAGAATGGGAATCTCTCTGTATAATAATTCTCTGATGGTGGTGGCACTCTCTAGAACATTCCACACACCACCCCAGCCTTTGGTCCCCTGGCCTGTCAATCAGAAGCTGTCCCTATCCACTGGCTGTGAATACTTGCATGCCATTGGCTGGGTCTGCTCCTCTTCCCCGCCTACTCCTTCAGCCTCTGTGCCCTGTCAGAATTCCTGTCAGACGGTTTTTTGCTCTTGACAAAGACACTTCTTCAGCTTCCTTCCTGTGGGGGGATTAACTGTTACCTCAGCGGCTGTTGGTAGGTGAAACGAAATGACAGTTACCTCTGTTTATGAAATGGCTGCTACCTGTGGTTTGTTTAAAATGTTCCCCCATAAGGTTTAGCTGTTACCTCAGTGGCTGTTAGTAGGTGAAACGAAATGGCAGTTACCTGTGTTTATAAGAGGGGCTTCAAAGCAAGGTAGGTTGATGCTTGGCTGGGAAGGAGATGGGGTTGCCAACTCCACGTGGGGAATTCCTGGAGATTTGAGGGGTAGAGCCTGGCGAGGGTGAGCTTTGAGGAGGGGTGGGGCCTCAGACAGGTACAATGCCATGGACTCTGCCCTCCAAACTAGCTATTCCCTCTTGGGGAACCACTGCTGCCAATCTCCAGGTGAGGGCAGGAGATCACTCAGAATTACAACTGCTCTTCAGGAAGCAGAGATCAGTTCCCCTGGAGAAAATGGTGGACTCTGTGTCATTATACCCTGCTGAGGCTGCCACAGCAAATTAACGCTGAGTGCCCAAGGCCTTGGCACTCTCCAAGAGCCTCTTTCTAGAGCCTGTTGTATTTATTCCCACAACGGGCCTTATTCCTAGTCTTATTTATAAAAGCTAAAATATGAACAGAATTTCCATGTAAACTATATATTTCTATATAGACTTGGTCCTTTGTGTACATATTGATTCTATAGTGTCTGTTCCTAAGTAAGTACAATTTTAGTGAAGGAAATTAGACAGTGAATAATTCAGATGTTTAATAATTCAGGCTTCTCCTTCTCAGTTGAGCAATGCACCCTTTGCATTTCTAATGTCTGCAACCCCTGCTTCTGACAAGCTTTATGCCTTTTAGAGTTTGTCCAAAAATATTATATATTTTATTGACAGTCATCCATTGTAACCTATCTTTCCACTTTCAGTTGTGTTTTGAGCTTAAAATGTTTTTTAAAAGCTTTCCATACATTATTTTTTTGCTATTTTTCCTGAGGTCCTTTTTTGCCTTGGGGAATTTTGCTAAGTTAGTCTTCATACACATGAAAATCTGCATTTTAAAAATATAAAGTCTTGGTTTTGTTGCTCTTCCTATTGTAGAGTGTAATCTTTTCATTTCATATCTTTAGTTAATGTACCAGCTATTTTTGATTAATCTATTTATATAATACAGGAAATTCTACTTGAAAAATATGCAAGCTGAGAAAACAGTGATTTTTTTTTAAGAACATAGCATGGAGCATTGTTTCTAACAGATTTGTGAACTGTCTCTTTGTTAGCGGAGGTTAAATGAAGGTACAAATCACATTTATTTTCTTGGAATGCCCCTCCAAGGCAGTCTTATGAGAAAATTCTACACCTGTATGCATTAGGAAACAGGTTATTTTATCCTCATTTTCTTCTCTTAATAGATTGCTTATTTTGTGAGGGTAGTTTTAAAAATGTTATTCACAGTTCATTGGTGTTTTACCACACAAAGCAGTATGTAGGATTGGATCCAGCCAGCTTTTTTACTCGGTTTGCCCAACTGCTCTCCTTTCTACAGCTCCCACCTCAAGTGGCTTTTGTGCATTCAGACCCCATGATCCCCAGTATAACCTTTTTGGGTGGCTAAAAGGAATCTGTCTTTCCTTTTTCACCAGCAGGAAAGCTGGTTAGGTCAAACCCACAGTGTATGTACAAAACTGTGAGATCACAAAGTGTATTTTATATTTCCATAGTAAATAAATGTGCTTAGGATTGCACTGACTTGGTAATAAATTTTACTAAGATTTACTGTCAAGTAAATATGCAGGGGAGGGTTCTGCATGGTTTTGATTTTATACATACTTATTGAGGTGATAGCCCCTCTGTCAGTTAAATGTATTTCCATTCCCAAGTGTTCAAGGAGGTAGAAATATGCTTTAGCCAAAGTATGTGAGTCATTAGAAATACTCTTCAGAAAATTCCTTGCAAAATTCCGGTGCTGGCAAGAAATAGGAATGGGTATTCTCATAGCTTTGCCAATTCAGCAGTTCAAGATTCAGGAAATGAAGAATTAGGCTGTGGAGATTGGGGTGAAAGCACACATTACAACACACAAATGTGCATTTTGTCCTTGCCTTGGAACTTTGGTGGCTCCCAACTTAGCAGTGAGGCTGCCACTGACCTGAAGGGGCTCTGCTTGACTGCTGCAGATGAGGTTGTCCCACCATGCTGAAGACACAATCAGATTGGCTCTGCCCACTCACCCTGAGCAGCCTCCTGTTCCCTCCCTTGCACCAGTTGCTCACAGGCCAGATAAGAGCCCTGGGTGGGCTGCTTCTGGCCCCAGGGCCTTATGTTTGACACCCTTGTGACATAGAGGAAGAATTGATTGTACAGGAAGAAAGATGAGAAAAGTGGAAATGGCACTGTCTGGCAGATTTGTCTTGTGATCTCCAACATGGATATGTTGTTGATTGCCTTAACATTCCAAGCCTCTACTTATAAAAATCTTATGTGGTTCATTTCATAATTAGTGGATTATTAAATGTCTGCTGGGTGAGCATTGCTCATCTTTGGATAGATTCAAATCTTTGACACAGTCACTGCCCAGACAGAAATGTGATTTTCATCCTGAATTGATGCCTTAATTTAGATTTAATAAGGCACTTTATGGTCCATTAATTAAGCCTTTATGCAGAGTGCTTAATGCCAAAGCATGCTTGAATGCAGAACTGCATCTGTCAAGGAAGAGACAGAGGTGAAATACGTTGGTATCACCCAAAATGACTTCAGATACATTCATGAGTGAGAAGTCTTTGTTGTCAGACTGAATGGCAAACATAGTGTCTGGGGGCAAATAAGTAGCAGATCCGGCTTTCTTTGTTGTTTTTGCTCCAAACAATTTGAGTTGATTAAGTATTAGGCTCCCCCCCCAACATAAATTGTAGTTTTCGCTGACAATTCCAAGTGGCAGGGCAAAGTCGATCTGGAAACTATGCTGGCAGCAGGCAGAATAGGTTTTAAGTCCTGACTTGACTTTGGAACACTACTGCTGAGTTTGTAGCCACTTTCTGTTTTCATTCAGGTTCAGAACATGTATGACAGTTGCATCTATTATGTATGTACTTTAGCTCACATCCATGTCTGTTTGCTAGTATGTATGTCTGCAACGCTCAGAGGGCGGGAAGAAGCTGTTGCGATGTATCTTGTGCTACCGGAATGCCAGAAGTGAGCTGATGGCTCCCTCTGTGCAGCAGCCATAAAATATAGACCATCTCTTGAATAATACATTGGCATTTTATTAACTAGCCATAGCATGAGCTTTGGTTAGTTATTTTTTTCTTTTCTCTTCCTCTAGTTCATGCTAGCAAGCTGTGTTCTTGTACTGCACTGTTCATTGCTGCCATCCAAATATATACGTATTCTTTCTTCTGCTTAAAAATACGTGGAACACAAAACAGACCATGAGATTATGGTTGTAAACTTAAAAGAGCTCTGAAATAAATCTACTTCAGATAGTTCAGTTAGGACAACATAAGTGCACTGTGATGGCTGAGGCCAAATATCTACAGAGCAGACCACTACTCTGCTTCCTTAGAACACAAGACTGTTCCCCTGTACCTTAACATGACAGCATTTTCACAGTTTCAGGATGGAAGCTATTATGCTATAAGAAGTGTATTCACTGATAAATCGTCCACAATGCCAAGATTTTCCAGTGCGTTTAAATGTTGTAATCCTGACTCTCAAGCCCCAAATTCTGTAATCTGCACTAAAAAATCTTTGTAGGATAATCTGGAATCCTTGACTTGTACTAATATTTTTTTCTTCATTTTTTCTCTTTTTTGATGTCAGCTTTCGCGTTTCCCTGTGACATTCTCTTTACTTTTGCTGTGGTCCTCCCTTGCTTTCCTTTGAAACATTCCATAAGACTTAAGCCCTGTCTTTTATTATTTTTCTTCCTTTCCCTTTTTGTTTTTATAAACTGAAAGAAGTCTAATCAACTCACAGTGTTTTGTAAATGATATAGTTTGCATATTTTGGTCTCCCTTTCTGTATTCCATTTTCCCCTTCCCATCCTGTATTTTGTCCATTTTTAGACTGTAAGCTGTTTCTTATGATGTGCTTAAGTATTTTTAGTCCTATGACCACTTAGGGCCAAATTGGATGTTATGTTTTTTGATGAGTGGTGTTTGGGTTTCTTGGACCCAACTTGCATTCCCTCCAGTCACACAGCAGCTGCAGGGAATGTCATTTTATAGACAAGAGGTGGATTAAAGCAGGCAGCTGTGTTAGTATGAAGCAATAGAACAAAGTTAGAGTCCAGTGGCACCTTTAATACCAACAAAGTTTTATTCAAGGTGTGAGCTTTTGTGAGCATGCCACCTTGTATATATACAAGTATGATCTGTAATTCCATTTCATCGTAGGCAGGACCTCCCCCCCAACAGAAAAGAGCTCCCTCCCTTGGCTCGTTAAAATGACATTCCCGGCAGCAGCAGAACACAAGTTGTGTTGGGGAAACCCAGACACAAGTCATCCCCAAAATGTAAGGTTTAGTTTAATGCTTACATGGAAATAAACAGTACTGCACACTTCTGAGAAAACATGCATTTGATTGGGGTGTAGCATGTAGTAGCTTTAGTTTATCTCAAGAGGAGAATTGCTTTATAAACCTAAAAACAATATGAAATTCCTACATTCATCACCATTTTCTTTTCTTTAACCCTTCCAAAAGTACAAATAGTTTTCTAAAATGTAAATAATTCTATAGTTCTAAAAACATACATCTTAATAATACACACTTCACAAAAATATACATATAATACACAAACACAAGAAGTGTTTCTAAAATGTGCTCCCATGTCTTCACACGGGGGAAAAAAACCCTTTCCCCATAAACCTTACTTGTTCAATTAACTCTAACCCCTCATCTAAACAAACTATTATGAATGTTAATTTTGCTCATTTAAGTAATTAACATTTATGGCATTCATGATAATATATTTAAATGAGTGTTAAGGCACTATTAGTAAACTTTAAAGGCACTAAGGAAAAATTCAAAAGGAACCAAATTGTGTGGGGGAGAAAATGAATGTAATGATCAAAGGAGAAGATCCTACAGAGTGGGTCAGTCTAGTACTTGCTGTGGCCAAGTGTGGCAGAAACCAGGTAATAATATATTCGGACCCAAAAAGAAAAAAAAATCACTAATAAGTTAGGAAGAGGAGCACTAGCTACATTTTTTGATGCTCATGGTGGATTTTGGCAAATTAAGCTGGATGTCAAAAGAACCAAGCTGTGAACATTCAGTACAGACATAAGAGTTTGATATGTGTTAAGTGGCTGAGGTATACCAAAGGTTGTTCCAGTAGATGGTTTAGGTGCTGTCACACTATAGGTAACCTGGTGTGGTAGAAAAACAGATAAAAATGTAACGAGAGGCTGAAGCATGTTCTAATCAGGTACTGAGATGGGATCCAGAAAGTGATCAAAGGATAGAAATAAAACCTCCAGGACATATTTTTACCAAAACAGGTGTTTAAGACTAAAGCCAGTTAAGATCTGCCCAACACACTTTGCTAGCATCATTTCCTGCCCTCTGGGTTTTTCCTGCCCATGGCAAGGAGAACTTAACGATTTGCTCTTCACACTATGAACCATGTTGTCTGTAGAAATTGTTGAAATTGGGTTCCAACTATGCAGCCGGCAAACTGAAGAAGTTGATGGAAATGTCCCCTTTAAGTATCTAGAACGGGCGTCTTTGTGAAGGCTGATTTAAAAATGTTTTGGAAACATGGATTCCTCCTAATATGTTGAAATGACTACATGGACTATATTTATCTTTGGAGGAGGAAAACATTGTATCTTATGCCTTGTTTATAATTATAGTATGCACTTATTTTTAATGTTGTGACATCACCAACTTTATATTTGTGAATATAGTATATATTTTGGCAATTTTTGATGGTGTTTTCTCTAGCGGATATTGTTTATTTTGGCAAGGATATGGGCATTATGAAGTGAAACTCAGACAAGATGAACATAAATGCTAACATAACAGTGGAAAAGCCATTGACCAATTTGCATATTGGAGGCCCAGTTATCTACCAAAAGGTAGTACTGAACCCCACAAAAATGACTGGTTGTGATGCTGTCTATAGGAAGAACAGATGAGACGTGGAAAGCATTTTGAGCCAGTGATAGGTGAAACAAAGGAGAATGGACATTAGCCTAAACAGATACAGAGAAACTAAAAAAGTCAGTTGGAATGAAACTTTTGTGGCATGACAATACTAATTAGATTTTAGGGAAGGTTTTGGGTATGCCTGTGACTGTATCCGTAGGCAGAGTGATAAAAGATCCTATCAGATGCAGATGACTTTTTCTGTTTTTTTTTAAAGGGCAGATGTAACGATGGCAAGAGCCAGAGAGTTCCCTGAGAGAAACAGTTACAGAGAATACTAGCATAGAATTGAAACCTCTGGAACAGTCATTTTAGATTAATTGTTGGAAGTGTAGTAGGATTTGTTTCAAGTTAAGTAAAGTTTTTGGTTCCACAGTTCAGTCTCCTGGGGCATCCTTTTATAAAGTTTGAGGCAGCAATTATTACAATGCCGGCCTCAGGGAAAAGGTGGACACAGAAAGTTGGTGAGAATGAAAAAAGGAAGCAAGAGAGGGATGGGAAGGAGAGAGAGATGTTTAGAGTCATTTGTGGGCTCAAGCAAACAGAGAGATTTCAAGGCAATATTTGAATAATTAATTAATGACCAGAGGGAAGAATCTGTCTCTTGCACTGATGAAAAATGCATTTTGTGAGTTTTGGTGAGCAGTCTGCTCTCTCTCCCTTCCTCCTGTCCTCATTCCCTCTTGGACTAAATGATTGATTTCAAGCACCCACTCTGCTTGCTTCCAGCACTGACACAGTTGTCTGCTGTGTCACTGAAAGAATTTCTGATGCTAGAGATTAGTGACTGTTGAAGCACTATACACAGCTCTGGCCACCTCATGTCAAAATAAAAACAAATGAACTGGAAAAGGTATAGAAAAAAACCAGCACTAATTATTATGGCTATATAACATTACTCATGTAGGTAGTAGATAAAAATAAGGATGTTTTGGGATAGGAAAATAGTGAATGGGTGAATTCAGTGCAAATATTTTGTGTGGTTTGGAACAACAAAGACCAGAGAATGCTGCTCAATTCCCTCCCCTACAAATGGAGATGGGTTACCCCAGGATACTCTGAAATGGAAGGGAGATGCTGGGTGTAGTCATACGCAGAAGGGCACACGCAGAGCATGGTGGACAGCATAGGTGGAAACCACATAAAGCCCCGTGACAGTAACTCTGACCTTTTTGACCCACTTTTGGACAAGACCTCTCCTGTCCATCTGCTCCTGGCAGGCAGCATCCCTCACCAGCTTGTACTATCAAGAAATATAAGAACCAGGATGCACCTTCTGAAATAAATGTGCAAAAGATTTAAAACAAAAGGGAAGCAGTTGCCCTTCCACTCCGATAATTCATGAAAGATAGGAATATCAGTAGGAGTTAACTACCGAATTCACGCCATGCACCTGTCTATAAACAAGAATTGCCAGAAGCAAAATGTGAAAAATGAGGCATCCTTGAACTATAGCTTGAAGTGGTTCAGGCTTATATGTTGTATATATGCAGTTTGGTTAAAGGATCTCAAGTAGCAGTGATTGGAAAGATCCTGGGAGAGTAATTGGCAGACAAGAGTAAAATGCTGCTATGCCTGTATTTCTTCCCCCTCCCAAAAGGAGTTAATATCAGCTTTGAGGCCTCATTTAAGGCTGGGGAAATAGCAGGAGGGGTGGGGGGAGAGATTAAGCATCCCCCCCCCGCCCAAGATCCTCTGAAATTGGTAGGAGAGCCAATCTCCTGCACAACATGTGGTTTTTCTCATTCTCAATATAAAACAGCTCTTTATATTTCCTTACCTATTTCTGTTAGAGGTGAGATGCTGAACTTGTTGACTGTTGGTTTGTTTAAGGCTCTGCTTACATTTTTGTAGTGGGAAAGTAGCACAGTACTGTATCTTACTCATCCCCTGACTGTCTCTATTTGTTTCTTTATGTGGTTACTGGCAGTGATGAAGTGGATTACATGCTGTATTATACTCTAAGTTCAACAATGAATCTGAGTGAAATGTTTTGTGAGAAAACCTCCATAACATTTCCCTGGTATTCTGTATCTGTCCAATATTTGGTTTGATCATTAGTCTCACTTTTGTCCCTTCTGGTGGCACTGGGTGTTTAGAGAGAGAAGAAAATTTCTTTTTTCTTTTTTACACTTGATTCAGTTCCTCTTTTGTTTTAGTGCAGTTGAATAACCTGCCCACAGAAAAAGTACAAAGCATGGATCCCCCATTTTAAGCGATGGGCGAAAATGCATCTCTTGATGAAATGGACTAGAGCATCCCTGACAGAAGCAGAAGTTGTTACTATAATTTTTCAGCACAGTGTCCTATTTCCCCTTTTCTCCTAGTAGTTCAACCATTTAACAGTGCAAATAGCCAGTTTTAGCTGTTGTGGGGTGATTCAGAGTTGCCATGGCAATGAGGCCTGTCTCTCCAAATTAGGACATTTTCCTCCTGCCTTTTCCTACACAAGGTTTTCTCTTGTATCATTTCTGTCCTTTGCTATATTCTTTCTTCTTGACGTCTGAGGCTCTGAATGCTGCCTAGTTTTTTTCTCATCCCTTGAAAAGGATCATACTTTATCAGTCCGAATTAATTCCTATGACGCTTATGCTGAAACAGGTAGCTGGGATGAATTTTGCTGTATGCAGTTTTAGCATATTTATGCTGGGTTAAACTGAAGTGACAGTGGTGAGCCAGCTCCCTTGTGCTCAGGAGACTGCAAGGGGAAAACACACACACACACACACACTAAATTTGCAGATGAGTCCAAATTGGGAGGAGCAGCAAACACACCAGAAGATAGAGAATTCAATGAGATCTGAACACTCTGGAAAAGTGGGCGGATGTAAAAGATGCAATTTAACAAGGATAAGTGCTGAGTTCTATATCTGGGTAACAAACATGAGGAACACATACTGGATGGGGGATACACTTCTGGGTAGCAGTGTGTGTGAACAAGATCTTGGGGTATGGGTGGACCATAAGTTAAATATGAGCAGCCAGTGTGACACAGTGACAAAAAAGGTTAATTTGATCTTGGGGTGTATCAACAGAGGCATAACATCCAAATCGCAAAATGTCAGTCCTGCTGTACACTGCATTGGTCAAGCCGCACCGGGAGTATTGTGTGCAGTTCTGGAGGCCTCACTTCAAAAAGAATTTGGACAGAATGAAGCGGGTACAAAGGAGAGTGACCAGGATCATCAGGGGCCTGAAGACCTATGAGGAAAGGCTGAAGGACTTCGGAATGTTCAGTCTGGAGAAAAGGAGGTTGAGAAGAGACATGATTGCTCTCTTTAAGTATTTGAAGGACTGTCACTTAGAGGAGGGCAGGGAGCTCTACCTGTTGGCAGCAGAAGACAGGACTTGCAATAATGGGTTTAAATTAAGGGTGGGAAGGTACCTGCTGGATAGTAGGAAACACTTTTTTACAGTAAAAGTTGTTCAACAGTGGAATCAGCTACTTAGGGAGGTGGTGAGCTCCCCCTCACTGGCAGTCTTTAAGCAGCAGCTGGACAAACACTTGTCAGGGATGCTCTAGGCTGATCCTGCATTGAGCAGGGGGTTGGACTAGATGGCCTGTATGGTCCATTCCAACTCTGTGATTCTATGATTCTGTGACCGTGACTTGTTTACAAGGAATGGAGTTAGTAATTGTGTGGAGGATTCAGTTTTTAGTAATCCCATATGGTCTCAGTTTCTCATGCTATGTGGCAAATAAGGCAGAGCTTGATACTTAGAGCTGGGGGCAGCTGTTACCTGCAAAAGTGGGAGGTGCTACAAGTCCACCTACTGCCAGGCTAGTCACACAATATCTTCATTTAGTTCCACCCACCTAAAGTGTCTCCCATTCGGTTCATCCCAGTTCCACCAAGGGAAGCCCCTCCAATCAGCTGTAACAAATAAATTGAACTATCATATCCAGAGGCAGTATAGCTCTGAACAGGAAAAGCTAGGGACAAATATCAATGATTACTGTTGCCTATCTGTAAGTCTTCCAGAGGCATTTGGCTGGTCACTGCTGGAAACAGATGGAGAAAATGTCATGCCATAGACCACAAGCTGAGTACTGGCTCCAGGTTGAATACCAGATCAGGATCAAGGTTTTGGTATTGATCTTTAACGCACTAAATGGTCTGGGACCAACGTATCTTCCGGACTACGTCTCCTGGTATGTCCCCCAAAAAGCATTACGCTCAGCAGAGAAAAATCTTCTGGCCCGAAAACTATCTGGCTGTCCTTGACCTGTGCCAGGGCTTTCTCTATCCTGGCTCTGACCTGGTGGAACTCGCTGCCTAATGACACCCATGCCCTGCGGGACCTAGTACAGTTCCACAGGGCTTGCAAGGCAAAGATGTTCTGCCAGGCTTATGGTTGAGTACAGCAATGGTTTCTTATTCAGTCTGCCCCCCTTTTTTTTATTTGCATCATTTTTGAAGAGTTTTTTTTTGGGGGGGGGGGTGATCACAGAATAGTATAGGATATATTCCAGAGTAACTTGAGGCATTTTGCTACTGGCAGAGAGCTGCAGTCTGAGGCAGTGTTCAATGCTGCATTTTGTAACTTGACATTTGTAGACAACTGAGGTGGGGAAGAAGCCTTCCTGTGAATTCTTGAATTGCCTGACATTTTCCATGTCTTGATGTAATCAGTGTATGTTGGTCATAGCTGTCTGTCTGATGACATGCTAGGTGTGCTCACTGACTGCACCAGAGTTCTTTTGCATTCTCACTTTCAGGGGAGGGGAAAGCACATGACTGTTGCTCAGAGCCTGGCTCAGTCTGCAAGATGTAGAGGAGCAGCTGTGTCACAGAAGGCACTTAAGCACTGGCCTTGACGAATGCTACCTTAACACTTTCCTGATCCCCCCCCCCCCATTGAGGCATGGGAGAACGGAAAGATCAAATGGGGTGAAGGAGACAAAATCAGAAGCCTTCTGTAACTGCAGTACAGGTGGAAATACTTCTTAAGGGGTTGATCCAACCCAAATGATTCTGCAGCTGCTTCCAGTGATGGGCTAATCTCCATAGATTTGGTGAGCCAGTTCCAAAAGTTTAAATGCTTAGTCAGACCTTTCTGATTTGAAGAGGGTCTGGAAGTTGGCCAAGAACAGACTTTTCTTAAACAATTTCCAGTACTTCGTTATTAAAGGTGTGCTTGATGTACTCTGAAAATAACTTTTCTTTCTCAACACATTGCTACCTTGACTTTCCATGTCCCATCTGGCGTGTGGGGGCAACCACGATAATGAAGTGGCCAGGGACTGAGAGAGACCTGCTGTTCATCTCTTATTTCAGTTTAATCTCTGCCTATATTTCCGGAGACATTTTCATTCTGCCTTGGCTATTTTGTGCTGTGGTCCTGCTCTCTTAAATTTTCAAGCTGGTAAACTACAGAGGCTGAAAGTGAATGGGAGCTGTAGTAAGAAGTGGGAAATATGAGCTTAAAAACACCTGTAAGTGAGAGACAGTAGTACAATGAGAGGAAAGTAAACAGAGGAAAATGTTATTGTAGCGAGAGTAATAGTTCCAAGAGATTGTAAAGGATTTCTAAAAGATTGTATTAATTATATGATTTTAATTTATTGGTATACTATAATAGTTATAATAGTTTAATTTATTGGTATACTATAATACTCAGATCTTGAAAGCTAAGCAGGGTCAGCCTTGGTAAGTATTTGGATGGGAGATCCCCAAGGAATACCAAGGTTACTATGCAGAGGCAGGCAATGGCAAACCACCTCTGAGGCTGCGGTCACACAAGCCCCTTTAAATCCGGGAGCCCTCCCGGATTAAAGGGGCCGCATTTTTCTCACGGTCCCAAGAGCAGGCCCCATCCGGAGTTCTGTACTAGATGCAGCTTTCGAACACATTTTAAGGATAGCCCCAAGTAAATCACATTGCAATAGTCCAGCCTTGATCTAACTGACCCGATAATGGATACAGCTGACACATCAACCAAAGCTGGGCAAAAGTACTCCAAGCCACAGCAGCCACCAGGTTTTCTAAGGTGACTACTGTGTCGAGCAGCACTCTAAAGCGGTGAACCTGGCTTTACAAGAGGACTCCTTCACCCCATCTAAGATGAGAGAATTTATCACCCTATCTAAGACCAGAATCCCTGGTCTACCTTACTACTAACTCAGAAAACCTCTGTCTTGTCAGGATTAAATTTCAGCTTGTTCACCCTCATCCACCCCATTGACTCCAAGTACTGGTTTGAAACATCAACACTACCCTAGGAATTAGGTGGAAAAGAAAGGTAGAGTTGGGTATCATCCACATATTGTCACCACAGCCCAGACCTCCTGATGACATCTCCCTGTGGCTTCATGTGGATATTAAATAGCATGGGGGGATAAAATCAAACCTTGCAGAACCCCACAGGTCAGTGGCCATGGGGCAGAGTGGGAATTCCCAGAGTAGCACCGACTTCTGAGACTGCTCCCCCAATAGGGCTTGAACCACTGTAATGTGGTGAACCCCCTTCCCATTCCTGATAGGCAGCTCAGTAGGATACTATGGTTTGGTAGTATTAAGGCCTCTGAGGGATCCAGCAAAACTAGACTGCTGTATCCCCTCTGCCTAGTTCTTGGTAGAGGTCATCAAGCAAGGCAACCAAAGCTGTTTCTGTTCCAAATCCTGGCCTGAAGCCAGATTGAAATGGGCCCAGGAAATCAGTCTCTTCCAAGAGCCTCTGGAGCTGAGAAGTGACCCCATGCTCAAGCTCTTTGCCCAAGAATGGAAGACTGGAGACTGGCCGGAAGTTCTTCAAGATAGTAGGGTTTAGGGAATCCCCCCCCCCCCCCCAAAAAAACAGATCTAATCGCTGCTTCCTTGAGCATGGGTAGTATACGCCCCACCCTCAAGGGGGGATTTACCACTCCCCTTATCCACTCAACGAGTTCTCCCTTTGGTGGTTTTTATCAGCCATGAAAGGCAAGCATCGAGAACACAAGTGGTAGGGTCTCACCTCTCTAAGGATATCGTCCAGATCCTTGGGCTCCACAAGCTGAAAGGTATCCATATCAATTGAACAAGCAGATGCCAAAGGTACATCATTTGAACATGCATCTGCACCAGATCTACAGAGTGGATCTGGGTGATTTTGTTTGCAAAGTAAATAGCAATTGATCACAGCAGGCCATTGTGTGGTCAGAATACAATTCCTTGGGGCTATGATATAACAGGTCCCAGACCACACAAAACAGCTCAGCTGGATGATTCTGCAATGCTGGTGGAGAAATACTGCCTTTTCATCACCACCACCACCACCACCATGAAATAGGTTCTAATGTGGGTTCTACACCATATTCAATTAGTCTCGCTCTGAGTGTTCCACCAGAGGCACTCTAGCCATCATCCCTCCTTTTCATTGTCATCAGTTTCCTGGTAAGTCAGGGAGACTGCTTGAATCTATCTGGGGGGAAGGGCACAGGGACAATTTTGTCAATGGTGGGGGCCATCACTCTATTCTAGAGAGTGGTCAGGGCCTCGACAAAATCATCAACAGCTAAGGTGGAAAAATCTAGCACCAGTAGGAAACCACTGGGATCTCAGGCACCCAGGGCAGACCATCTTAGTGGGACCATGAACCCTGCAGAGGAAGGAGGAAGCAGATCAGGAAAATTATCTGTCTATGAGAAGTAAGTTTTAACTCCCCCATCTCCAGATCACCCATCTATGTACTCAAAATGCTCCACACACATTATTCTAGTGACAACACTGTAACTTAGGCGTGGGGCTTCTTCTGCCCCTGGCCTACTGCTTGTGCTTCCGTCATGACTGCTCATACTGTTAGAGGGCCCATTAGGCTTCCGTGAGAAGATGGGTAGGGTTGCAACACTGTCCCCAGGGCTCTGAGAGGATCAGCTACAACTTCCCTGGCCTGCTTCTGGGCCCTCTTTAAATAACAAATGTGACATCAAAGTACCAGGGATTGGAGGAAAGCCTGCAGCCCCATCTCCAAGTCCACGCTGGTTGCACTGTGGCTCAGGTGGGTAGTGCCTAGCCTGGAGTGCAAGAAGGTTGTCCTGGCTGTCTGCTGTCATCATGGAGGAGAAAGGAGGGGCTTGCATTGCTCCCAACTAGTAAGCTCATGTGGGGTCATGCCACTTGACAGTAGGCCATATTACAGAAGTAGTCAGGGGAAATGTGGAAGATTTCATGCTTGCCTGAGGCAGTCTTTCTTGGTTTGACCTGAGAGTTGAAGCAGCATCTGTCTGGGGATTGGGCTCTCACAACATTTTAAAATGGTAAAATTCTTCTGTAAAATGGTAATGGTGTCCAAGGGTTGAACCCATGTCTGCTGTAACGTTTAGTTTGGCCCTGAGATTCTTGATGTAGAGAAGACTGAACTTAGACCTTTATAATGCCAAACATGTGCTAACCCTATAAAATGTCAGGAGATCAGTAATTGCCCCTACTTATCCCTCACAAGATATATCAAATGCAACTTTATATGTAGAGTATTCCAGGCACCTGCTAAGAGAAATTGGGAGAGAACTATAGATAGTTTTCCTGCTGTTTCCTTTGATGCATCCATTACATTTCATTATCGTAGAATTTGAGAGATCATGGACAGCTACTGTAATGCATGGAACACTCTCATATTATTTTTGTTATTATTACAAATTAATTTCGGTGCTCTTTGATCTGAATACACATAGAACTGTGGAACTCAAAACAAGACACAAACCTTCTTAAGCTGGTAGAGGCAGTTTCTACAGATGGCACAACCTCTTTCCAGTCTACTGTTTGTGGATTGTCTTGGTGAGCATTTAAGGTTGCTTTCACCCATCAGTGAAGCATATATAGTGATGTGTCTCTTCACCAATAGTGTTTGTTGAGATCTAGGAACTGCCATGGTAGCTAATGAAGCCTCCATATTCTGAGGCCCCTGATGCAGGGGATGCACAGTGGAGGTGGGCTTTTGGCATCATGACTTGCTTGTGGCTTCCCAGGAACATATGGCTGGCTGGTTCCTGTTTGAAACCAAATGCTCGAGTAGGTGAACCTTTGGTCTGATCCAGGAGAGCCCTTCGTATGATGTTATTTGAGGCCAACAAGCTTGTTTTTCACAGACATTTTTTCTTCACTTGGGAAATGTGCATTTCAAAGCTGTCCAGACAAATGATTGGATATCTAATGTATTCAGAATTTCATGACCAGCATGCCTCTAAAATGCTTGCAGATGCTACTTTTTGCCCACTTATTAATTGATTTCTTGAGGTGCTCAGACAGTACATAAAGAAAATGGTGCCTGCTTTGATGTTCTACGCATTGCTCAGGAACTGACTTAGCCAGAGTCATGCAGTACAAGGTAACACAACTGTAAAAAGGAGAAACATGTGGAAACCATTATTCAGATCATAATAGACACTGAAAAGGATCCATTACAGAGATTATTGGGTCTGCTCCCAAATAGATTGCTAGGAATTCCCCCCCCCCCCCCCCCCCCGGAGTTGGTAGTGGAGAAAGGGTGTATTGGCCTGCTAGGATCTGAAACCAGAGAGGTGTGTTGATTTCTTATCTTTTAAAGATACTATTCAGTATTAATAGTTAGGGAAGCACCAGTGCAGCCCCCTTTTTTTGCCAAAGTGTAGTGTACCCTTTAATCATGATGCAGAAGTATGTAGCTGGGGAAGGAAAATGGTATAGCTGCAAAGGGGCCTGAAGGCATAGATGCACAGCGAGCTGTTTCCATGGTAGTGCTATAGAAACCAAGTTCTGCTGCTTGCTGATTCTCAGAATGGAATGGAATTTCAATGCTTCTTATAGCTTTGGTACAAACCGGAAGCTACTATTTAGAGAACTCAAACCCATCCATGTCATAGATATGATCACATGGCCTCTGAATAATTTTCAAGAAAGTCTGGTTGACAAATGTCTTGTTTCATTGTTACAGTGTTTCTGTGTTCTGGGTGGAAAAGTGATATTGGAAAAAAAGCCTGTTTCTTTAAAGTTGCATTTCTGGGAACACAGAAATTACTAAAAGATTTTGACATGATGACTAAATGATTCAACATTAAATTACTGCTGAAGAGATGCAAATAATTCTGATATGAAGTATGCATATGATCTGTGGTTTTCAGTGGCCTTAACTGCCACTTGAGCACAGAGAAGCTGTGTGTAAGGTTGTTTTGGTGACAACTACTGGTCTCCTTGTCTGCTGCCATACCAACAGCAGTAAATGCAAGTGGTGGCATTGAGACCCTTAAGTTTCTTCCTAGGCATTCAGGCAGCAGACTTGCAGATTTAACAACTGAGCCTACTGGCGAGGCAGGAGGGTGAACAGAAGAGAAATGATATTTGGAAACATAACACTGCAATTCAATTTATGTAACTGGCATGATATTATCCTTTTGCTTACCTGGTAGTGTTAAGTTCCTTCTTCCTGAAATTTTATTTAAATGTGTGTGAGAACTATGGCAGTTCAGTAAATACAGCAGAAAGGAGTCAGAAAAGAGACTTTTTACTTTTGTATGAATCAGTTTCAGTTGTAGTCCTATAAAACTAATACATTGCCTTATGAACATTGTTGGTGAACAAGATTTATGGCTTAACCATTCATCAGAAGTAAATGAGAGAAGTATCTTTGTACACTCATGGAAAATGGTGAATATGTACTCAACACTGTTTGTTATCAGAAATAAGTAGTTCACGTAGGCACGCAAACACACTCACACTCTGTTGCGTATTTCATAATTTTGTAGAAACAACAATAAAAATCCAAGATTGCTGAATACTGCTCATATCTATTCCATCATTTGGCTAATTACTAATTTTCAGAATTTGAAGATTACAAAAAATATGATTTTTTAAAAAAAGTTTCACATAATGATAAGTAGTTAATATAAATATATTAAAACTGACACAAGACATTTACTTTCTAATTTGGGGGAAAAAAATTACCATTCACGGTTTTAACATGCTGTTAGGATTTGTTGAGCAGTTCATATTTCAGTTATATACTTTGTTTCTTGAGAACATTAACTCGTATCAGACTAATCTAGTTCAGAGGATGCTGTTTCATACAGCAGCCAACCAGATGTCCCCATAAGACTTACAAGTAGGGAGTGGAGGTTAAAGCCTCCCCTTGTTATTGACGTCCAGTACTGATATGCGGAAGATTACTGTGATGGAACATGGAGTTTTCATCCAGTTATCACCACTGATGGACCTGACTTCCGTATATTTCTTTAATCCCCTTCTAAAGCCCACTAAATGAATGAATATCACCACATCAAATAGAAACAGATCTCACAAGCCAGTTACTTTTTGAGTGAAGAAGTACTTCACTCCGTCTGCTACACATCAACTTTATTCGGTGTCCAGGAGTTCTAACAGGAAAAGCAGAAAGAAGCTCTCTCTATCCACTTTCTCCACTCTAGTCATAATTTTATAAATGTCTATCATATCCCTCCTTGGAGGTACCTTGCCTCTTGAACAGACCCCCCTTTACTTTCTTTTAGATGCTGGACAAAAGCACACTTTACCCAGACTTTTAATTAGGGGTTTTTATTATACCAGCTTTTAAAATAGTCTCCTTCTGTTTTATAGATGGCCTTTATGCTAGTTGCTTGTTTTTATATTGTTACATTATTTTTTATCATAAGCTTCCTTCAGCAGGACTCTGAAAAGGTGGAATACATATCCTAATTTTTTTAAAAAAAACAAAACTAAAAAGCCCGAAGCTCTTTAGCCTTTCCCAGGCCTGTAGCTATGGTGGGGGTGTTCGGGGCTCCACCCCCTTTCTGAAAGGGACAGCCCCACAAGTTTTCCCTTGAAAACCAGTCACTACATGTTGGCCGCCATGTCTGTGCTGTGCAGGAGGCAAAGGGTTAAAGAAAAGCATGGAGCTGGGCACAGAGAGGCAGAACTCTTGACTGACCGAGAGCAGTGTTGTTGCACAGCTGACTCAGACATGCATTGTGAGCAGTGTTTCCTAGCTACAGGCCTGTCCTTTCCTTGTAAAGAAAGTGCTTCAAACCCTTGATCATTTTGGTAACCTCTTTCCACACCTTTTCTGGTGTTACAATATCCTTTTTTGTGGTATGGCAGTTGGGACTGTATACAGTAGTAAAATTAGGCCGCACCACATATCTATGCAAAGAACCCCATGTTTTATGCCATTTGAAACCAGTAACTTGTTAGTTTTTAATTCGTTCTTGTACTTCATCTCTTTTCACCTTTATTTGATTCAGTTCTTCCAACACCCTTCATGACAGCAGCAGCTCCCAATTTTCTGCAATGAAAAGCAATGCAAAGAATTCATTCACTTTCTCAGTAGACCCCTCCCATTTCTTTTTATCAATTTCATCCTTTTGTTGTTCAAGGGATCGATGACGTCCCTGATTAGTTTTCTACTTTTGATATATATATATTTTAAATCTTACTGTTTGGCCCAATGCTTTTAGCAGCACCCTCTTTAAACTCTTTTTATGTGTATGTGTAAACTTTTTTTGCCCACTTTATTGTCATCCGAACATCTGCCTCTTTGTGTTCACCTTGTTTGGGCAAGACATTCATTTTGTAAAGGAAACCTTGTCTTTTATGGCTGCCTTGACTTTACTGATTTTTAAAACTTATTTTAACACTTTCAAGAAAATAAATAGCTTTGTTTTCCAGCTTTGAAATCTGGGATGAAAACTAAAAATGATGCCAGACTGACTCAAATAAATGCTAAATTTCTCTCCTTAAATTTATAGCTGAACTTTCTTTTTAAAAAGTAATCTATTATGATTAAGACACAGAGGTAGAGATCCCACTCATTTGGCATTATTAAGGCTTGTCTCACATCTCATTCAAGTTGACAAATCAGTGTTGTCTTCTATAACATAATCTGGTCTACAGTTCATTGCCCAAGTGAGATCAAATACAGCAAAGCACTGATGATGTGTGTTTATAATGAGGTAATAAGGTAAAACTCTAGGGACAAGATCGGAGTACACTTCATTATATAGCTCTTTTGTGAGATCAGAAAGCATTCACAAAGATCCTTGGCTATCATCACTTCTTCATAATACCCCCCCCCAGCTTCTGCCTAGAACAGAGAATGGCATGTATCACTAGCTGAATGTCTTGTGTTAGGAATCAGTTGGCTAGCATTATATCCTTTGCCCTCCCCCCCTTGTCTGGAAAATTGCCTTCTGGTTGTAATATTCTGAAACAAGAAGGCTAATCAAAGGCCCTAGTTCGTGGAATAAGGACACTAAGTGACAAGATTAATTTTAGTAATCAAGCTAGCTTAATTTGAACAATTCTACTCCCTGCTTTTGGTTGCGGAAAATAAGGCAAATCACATTCCGGCAAGAAAGCCTTCGTTTAAACGCTGCACCATTTATCTGGTGTTGCAAAAGACAGGGTGGTGATCCTTGGAACAATTGTCTAATGGTAGGGGGGAACGGGAGAGAAGAGAAGAGAAGAAATTTCAAGAGAAGAATGTTCTTGGGATAGAGGGCTGAACTCTTTGTAATATGGTTTCAATGATTTTGTCTGTTTTCTGGTGCAATGCTGTTAACCTGAGTTTAGTAGTAGTAGTATTTGGCATTTATCTAGTGTTTTTAGAGTGGTCAGAGCACTTTACCTAGCCTATATTTGGACACATCATTGCCAAAGATGATTTTATGATTAGAAATTCCACATTTTATCCAAACTGATTTTTTCTAAAATTAGTAGAAGAATGGCTTACTTTAAAAATGGCAAGCTAAACTGCAGATTTAGAAGGGATTCTGAAAGTGCCCACCACTACTTTTTGGAGCTCCCACCAAGTGTTTTTAGAAAGTGAGTGAGGACAAGTGGTGCTTTTTGAGTTTCTGATGTTTGTGGTATAATGCTGACAGTGGCATTATGTAAAGTGCTTTACCTTCTAAAACACAGTGGGGATTCCTTCTGAAGGAAGACCATAGGTCAGGGCGAAGGTATGAGAGCTTGCTACCGCACATGAATTGCTCATGCAGGTGATGAGCCCAACTTTAATTGCACATCAAGCCAGTCAAAATTGGAACATTGCCTTTGCAAGATGCAATCAAGATGAACTCTTCTAGTTCTAGTCTGAATCCCCTTCTTTTAGTGGATTTCTGCAGTGGCTGCAATGTCTCTTTCTCTGCAGGGGACGCCTTTAACTCAGGTAGAACCTCTGCCATCTTTTAACTGTTCACCCCCCTTCCCCCGTAACAATCCATGGCAATATTTACTTCTCTTGCCATCTTGCATTCTTCCTTCCTTACAGTAATAGTGTTCAGGACATTAAATAGACCCACAAATTCACAACAAATTCTTTTGAAAGTTTACGTGTAATCTCCTTCTTGTGACATGAGTTGGAGTGGCAGCTGGAAAAAGTGGATAGTAAAAGGTACAAAAGACTTTTATTCTGGTACCAGAAAAGGTGCCATTTTCATTATCTGACTTGTCCCTCTCTTGTGTTCTAAACATGTATAGTGAACATGTGTTAGTGCAGGGGGAGGAACAGGATTGCGGTTGCGACTGCACCCCCAGCCTACACAAATTCATCAGAATGTATGCATAGAGGCTATAACTTACGGTTCTATGTATAGTTCTTTCCGTATGATCGGGCATCCAGCGTTTTCATGATACATGCAGAGGCCAGTATGAACTGGAGGAAATTGCTGCCTCCTCTCACACAAACGTAAGTCTTCAGAATGTGGTCAGATTCAGGCCAGCAAGTTTATTCCCTTTTCTTCCAAATAGTCACAATGCTATAGAAGAGCCATCTCTAGCAGGCCGGATGCCCTATTTCTGGTGCCCAGCCACCTAATTTCTGAAAGTATGAACATACACAGCAAGGCCTTTGGTGATTGGTCTTAGCCAGTGGGCAGGAGGTTACGGGAAAGGGAGATATACAAGGTCTTTGTTTCATTTATTTGCCTTGTTGAAACTCACGGCAATGTCTGGTCCTGGACCATGTAGATAATAATAGTATCTTTAAATTGTGCCAACCAGGAGGCAAACCAGCAGCCAGTGAATATTTTTTTTAAAGTTTGCCAGGTATGGTCCTTGTATCTTATACCAGCTAGCAGCCTAAGTGCTGCATTTTGATCCATTTAAAACTTCAGAACTGTCTTATCAGGCAGTCCTACATATAGCACATTGCAGTAGTCTAGTATGGAAGTAATCAGGATTACAATCAAAATACTGGTGTCGTCATCTGTAGCCCTGGATCAAGAATGCTCTTGTAAACTGCACCCCTGATCCTTACTGTATAGCTGCTACTATCATTAATTTTTTTGTGTAAAAACACAGCCATAGCATTTAATTTGTGAGTTTATTTCTTTGATTCTGCTCATAGAATACTCTCACAATAAATTTAGCTTTCTTCTACTGATCTGATTTGGCAAATTTTTACCATCTGGATCAGCTGACAGTGTTCAGACTCCAGGCCTGCGTCTTAGTTATGGTTGGCTGGGTCATAAAGTATTGATTCTGTTCCTTTGTTGAATAAAAGAAGGGAGATAATTTTTGGCTTGAACACTTGCATACATAAACTTAATTTTTGTGAATACTCATGCAGACAGCATTGAAATTTGCTTTCCATGGTTGCTCTTGAATTAAAAACCCAACTGAACAAAATATTTTTGGCAAGCCATAAATTAGGTATAAAGAGGCCAAATTAAATGTGCATTTTTTGGCACACTAGCACCAATTGTTTTCTTTACATCTTTCATCATATGACTAAGGCTGTGATCCTTTACACACTTGCTTGGAAGTAAGTCCTGCTGAGAAAAGTGATGTGAACTTTGAGCAAATATGCTTAGGATTGAGCTGAGTATTGGTCAGCATGTCTTACTTTAATCTGACAATCTAATTTACTTTTTGCAGATTTGCCCATGACTCAGGTTAGTGAGATTAGAACAGAAAGAGATACAGCATTTGTTTAAAAGACAAAATCTGGTTTGATTTAATAAGGCATTTAAAACCTTCCTCCCAACTTCCCACACAAGCATCTGTAGTGTACATTAAAGAAAGTGTAGTGGGAGGAGACTGAGAACAGGCACAGGAAGTCCATTTTATCAAGTTCTTTGTGCAAAATATTCTGCTTGTTTTTAATAATTGTGAAATCAAAAATTTAGAGCATTAACTCAGGAGCCAACAGAAGCTGTTTATTATTGTAGATTTAATCCAAGTTTTTACCTGGCTTGGGTCCCAACTTGATGTGGGGGAAAAAGGCAGGATATGTATATTTTAGTAAATAAATAAAAAATAACTATAATGCTGCAGTTCTTAATGTGCTTACTCTGGAATAAGTCCCATTGAATTTAATGGTACCTGCTTCTTGGTAAATATGCCTAGGGTTTCGGTCTATGAATAGTGCTTGACATTATGAAGCAGTAGATATAGATTTGATTACTGTGCTGTACATGAGGCTGCCTTGAGAACTGTTTGGAAATGTCACTTGGTGCAGAACGCTGCAGCCAGAATGTTTACTGGAGAGGTTTGTGGGGACCATATCACGGCAGTCTTGGCCCACCTATACTGCATTCCAATCCAGGCACAATTCAAGGAGTTGGTGCTGACCTTTAAAGCACTCTTTGGTTTGGGACCAACATATCTGAAGGACCGCCTGCTCCCTTATGAACCTACCTGACCACTATGGTAATCTTTGGAGGCCTTGCTTCAGCTGCCTCCGCTTTCTGCAGTTATATATTAGAAACAATTAACAATGCTTTATTTTTTTAAAAATGTTACCCAATTATTTGGGTCTCCTTTTTGTCCAGGATTGAATATATTGGCCAGTATTCTGTCCCAAATATGAAAAATCGTACCTATCTCAAAGACATGAATTTGGCTTAATAATACGATACTTAGAAAAAAAATACTTTGCCTTATGTAGTATTTTTCTGCTATGTTTGAAAGCTTTTTCTTAACAGCTATAGTGGCTGGAAACGTTCTTTAAAAGACACATTGTTAGGTACTGCAATTTCTCAGTTTCATAATTTCCCTTTTAATATGGGATGACTTGAGAAAATTATGGCAATAAAAAGGTTTACTGGTATTTGGCTAATCTAGTAAGGGTCCTGTCCATCGTTCTCTCCCCCCCCCCCCCCCCACCAGCTTGACCTGGCTGGCAAACCTGTGTTTGGGATCATTTGAAGTGTCAAAATGTCCGTCTGCTACTGAATGCTCACTAGTAATAGACAAGAAATACCACTACCTTTGTGTGACTTCAAGGTACAATTTTGGAAAAAAAATTGTCTGTGCTAGCTCCTGCCTGGTTGTTTTTTGACTATATGATCTTGCTAAAGAGAGATATCAACTAAACTTGTGTTATCATTTGGGGGGGATCAGTCTTTGGGGAGGAGGTGTACATAAGAACAACTCATTCTGTATCTTGGAATGGACAGGGAGTGCAGATTTTGGTTGGCAGTACTTCATTGGCTGGGGAAGCTAGAAACACAAACCAGTTCTGTGCTGACAGCTGCTTAATATAAGTTGCTTTTCACATGTGGTTTCTAAAAATTTCTTCTTTTTATTATTATTCTCTTGGAATAAATTCCAGGAGATAATTACTGATGATTGGTTGGGAAGGAAAATTAGTGTCTTTGTAATATTGTTATAGAAGGCTTATATTTTTAGCATTTTAGTGTGTTATGATTGTCCCCTATTATCCTGCATCTTTTTGTTGCTTATTATTCCATGCTGGAAATGGAAAATGTGTGCTGTCATCTTCATGGGTTCTGGCAAGTACATGAGTGGCATTAGCCAGAGAATGACCACATAATGGGTCACTGATGGTGTGCTTTGACAATGGTAGACAATGGTTAAGGATTCGATGATGCAGTGAATCTTCCAGAGCTGCACTAGAATGGACTGTGCTTCTGCTGCCACCCACCAGCACCACCGCCACCACTATTACCATGGTAACAAGATGGGTATCTAAATAAGGAAGCCCTTTCTACAAGCTTCTTCCCTTCTTCTCCTCTCTGCTACCCCACACTGGCAAATAGCTGAACAAAACCTAGTGGATCTGAGGGTGGGTAGGTGAGGAGAGAGAGATGCAGATGGTATATTAGGGTGATAATGGAAAGGGGGAATAAAAGGGGAAAGAATGCCAGTGCAGGAATGGAAATATTTGCTCTTTCACAGTAGTTACTGAAATACCTCTTCTGTGAAATAAAAAAGCTTGTAGAATTGTGGAACTGGCCTGATATTTGGCAACTTGTACTTTTCAGTGAACTGTATAAAGTTTCCTTTGGTAACATCTGTCCAAAGTAAGACAGGAGGATGGACAGCTTCACTCTCCAAAGGCTTCTTCCTGATCTGGTCAAGACTTTTTTCTCCAACTATTTCAAGTCCATATCATTAAAAAAAACACAGCTCTTGGCCTACCATTCCTCTCCTAAGTGTTTCAAAATTATCTCATATCTATCAGTTGCCATAATTTGTCATTATGTGCTACAGTAAAAGCCAACTTTTGCTTTTTATCAGCCAAACATCAAGCTTATAGCCTCCTCTGCATGCATCCCAAGTTCCTTCAACTATTAACTCTGAATGAACTGACATCCTGTGTTCTAGAGTTTGTATAGATTCTTATGATATATTTATCATCTTGGTATTTTAACTTTTTCATTCTAAACCACCATTTGTGATCTTGTTAATCTTGTAATAATAGCCCAAGATCTAGGTTCCAGAACATGTTCCAGAACATTTAACTTCATGTAAAACAGGCCGCTAGCCTCTTGAAGCCATTAAATTGTGAATGAAGCACATGTATTGTGTCCTTAAGGCTATGAAGTTATGATGTAGTGAAGTGTGAGCAAAGTGCCGTGCCGAAAATCTCTCTACAGCTTTTCCTACAATTGACAATTATGAAGAAATGTCAAGAGAAATAGGCAGAGTGATTTTCTGTGGAAATCGCCTGCTCAAGCTGGGAAATGAGATTTGAGCATGGAATTTCTTCTGTAGCTCTTACACTTCCCTGTACTGTTATTTAGTTCCAAGGCCTCCTGCTGCCTCTGTTTGTTGCCTCCTTTCTTGTTCAGCGCTGAGGCTGGGGGCAGGCCAGGCCAATGGAGCTTGCTGACAAATCAAGGAGTGTTGCACAATTGTCTATAATATATGGAGTAGGCATAAGGAAAAGTCCAGAAGAAAAGACCAATGGCCATCAGGACTAGCATATATCATGTCAGTTTGCCTCCCAGCTAACCTTGAGTGTTGTTCCACATTAATCAGTGGCTTACTGAAATACTTCTGCAGAAAAGTGTGTGGTCCTGAATGTACCTTCTAGAGAAGACCGTGTCTTAGATTAAAGCATTCTGGTCCTGTTGTATGCTCTCCTGATGCTGCTAGATTTCTTACTGCTTCATCTAGGAGTGAAGGGTGGTCAAGATGGGACACTAGGAGTACGTGGAGTCTCTGGAGAAGAGTTGCTCTTAGTGAAGAAAATCAGAAAGGAGAAGCACTTATATCCCCCCCCCCCCATTACTGGTGGTGATGTCAACAGAAGAGTGTTCCTCAGTGGCTGCTGTCTGTCACAACCCTGGGAGGAAAGCTTCACAAGCCTCAGAGCCCTCATTCTCCCCAGATTTGTTGGAAGAAGAAAGTTGCAACATCCTGTTCCTGGCCCCCTCGTCTCTTAATTATTTAGAAGTGCCTAAAAATCACTCTGTTCTGCACAAAATGGAAACAGGTTTACCGTCTGATTAGAGATAAGAGAAGTTATGGTGGAAAGGGAAGGAGGTAAAAGTGTCAATCAGAAAAGGCCAGAGTAAGAAGATGGGTCTTGAGGAAGCCCTTGACTGCAGCAATGGAAAAAGCAAGTCAGCTGTCAGTGGCCAGTCCCACTAGGGAGATGCAAGGGAAAAGGAATATGTGGAGAATAGAATGGTTTAACTATGAGACTGGTGCTTATGGGAAAAGGAGCATATAGAGATAGATTGTTTATATTGCTTGTGATAGCACAGGAGATGCTTGTCATGAGCCCATCTTCTACGATTCATTTCTGCAGCTTCATGGCCATTTTTCTGTGGCATATTTTGACCTTTTGGATCTGCTGCCCCTGAACACTAATGCCTTCCAGACCTTCACAAGGAAAGAAGGGTCTGGAGCTGTTTGTTAAACTTCGCTCTGGCTGTCACATGGGGCTGCATATTTAAGAACTATTGTTTGGGGACACACATTGTAATTGTATTATCTGAATATTCTCTGAATAATCAGGACAGTCTGAAAGTTTACTTTTTAAAAAGTGGAAGAATTATCTGTAGGATTTTTTTAAACATACAGATTTTTAAACAAATCTAAAATTCCTAGTAGATTAAGGCCAGAACTCAAAGAACTGCAGACCTGATTTCACATGTTCAAAAGGACTTTGGGACTGAGCTTCCTAGCAATCCATTTGTGCCTGTGGGTACTGGAGGGGTGACTTAGTCTGCATTCTTGGAATAATTCTGGTATGCCAACCCTTTGGAAGGTTTTAGATGGGGGGGGGGGGGGGCGCTTTGTACCTTCACCTGTCAAACTGATGCTTCCTCATCAGGCTCTGGCTGTGAGGACTTAAATGTCTCTCAGCAGCTTCTGCAGTTTTCACCAACTGATCCCTGGCCTCTCAAGACAATCTGAATCTCTTCAAGTGCTTCAGGGTGACCAGCTTCATTCAGCCTCTCCAATGACAATTTTGTCAGCTTTAAGGTGCCTCCCTGGGGCTGGACCACTTTCTGCTGTGGCTGAGGTAGACTTGGGTTGCTGCTGGAGGCCTCAGAATGGGAGAGTGGAGGTTACTGCTCCTTGGCCTGCCTCCTTCCCCTTGGATCTTTTGCTCCCCAATCTCCAGGATTGGCTACCCTTTTATCCTTTCCTATTCCAGTTCCCCTCCTAGCCCTCCCACGGGTATTGGCTGCCCGCCCTGTCCCTCAAGGACTGTGGCTTCTCTTTCACTTGCTGGGCCTTCCCCTCCCATCTCCCCAATCTCCTGGCCCCTTCCCTTCTGACTTCCCTAGGGCTAAGGCAGGGTCATGTGGGGGAAGTTCCCTCCTCCACCTTCCTCCAGTGTCTTCTCTGCCTTCCAGCTCGCCCAACTATGCCCCTGTCCCTGGGCCTGCCCCATAGTTCTGGGCATTTATAGTGGCCACAGGGTGGGGTTAAGCAGAGCTGTGTCCTGCAGGGCTCTGAGCTCTGTTGAAGCTGGCCCTACCTCCCACCAGGCTCCTAGCATCTGCAGGGCTTGCAGGGCGAAGTTGAGTATCACAGCTTCCTGATCATCCCGGCTTTCGCTGTCGGTCTTTGGGTGAGGTAGCATGAGGTGGTCTTTGGTGGTTCTCTGCCAGTATGGTGGCCAGGCTGGAGCGGGCTTCAGCATCTTGGCCTTCATTCCCCCTGCCCCGCCAGCTAGGTGAGGTCGAGCCTGAACAAATTTGTCGGCCACCAGGAGGCTCTACATATATCTTTCTTATACTGAGAGCCAGCATGGTGTAGTAATTAAGAGCATCTGGAGAACTGGGTTTGATTCCCCACTCATCCACATGAAGCCTGCTGGGTGACCTTGGGCCAGTCACAATTCTCACAGAACTCTCTCAATCCCACCTACCTCAAAAGGTGGCTGTTGTGGGGAGAGGCAGGGAAGGCGATTGTGAGCCTCTTTGAGATTCCTTAGGTTAGAGAAAAGCAGGGTATAAGAATCTCCTCCTCCTCCTCTGTACTCCCTCAAGGTCAGTATTGTCTACACCAGGGGTGGCCAACCTTGCTTAACGTAAGAGCCGCATAGAATAAACGTAAGAGCCACATAGAGATGTCTGAGAGCCGCAAGACAGGAACAAATATCACACACATGTTTTTATTTTTAAAAATATGCAAATTTGCTTTTTATTAACGTTAAATGGGACTGCCAAAAATAAAAACAAACGATGAAAACCAGTTATAAGAAAGAGAGAGAGAGAAACTAGGAAAGCAAATAGATGGGAGGGAGGAGGGAAGGAAGGAAGGAAGGAAGGGAGGGAGAAAGAGAGAAAAAGCATGCCTCCCCTTTGCTTCCCCAGCCGCCCTGCCAGGAGCCGCACAATATGTGTGAAAGAGCCGCATGTGGCTCCCGAGCCACAGGTTGGCCACCCCTGGTCTACACAGACTGAATGTGGCTCTCAAAAGTCTCAGGCAGTGGTCTTTCACATCATTTACCATCTAATCCCTATTAAATGGAGATACTGGAGGTTGAAACTGGGACCTTTTGCCTGCCAAGCAGATGCTGGGCCAGTGAGCCATGGCCCCTTGCTAGGTGGCCCTTTGAGCTGTCTGATGGTTTGAAACATAAGCTACATGCCTTGTTCTCTTTAGCCACATCTTTCTTCTGGGACAAGGTGCCACTGTCCAGTTGACCTGAAGCACTGTTGTTGGGATCAGAGGCAGTCGGAGGGGCCAGATCCAAACAGTGCCACATGGCAAACCATTGAAACTGAGGTGATTTTTGAAAGAACAGTGGCAGAGGGATCTCCTGTTCATCGAAGGAAAAAGTTTTCTGGTGCCCTGACCTGGATAGCCAGGCAAGCTCAGACCAATTTTGCACAGGCCACTTGCCTCTCATTCTCTCCGGAGTTTCCCCTCCAAGTTTCCTCTGGAGCATTTTTGACAATTTCACACTTGGAGTCGCAGCTCCTAATCTGCCCTGTATGTTCCATTTCTCATTACCAGTTGTTCTGGGGCTGCCGCGAGGCTTCCTGCTGCTGCCCCCTCCCACTCCCCTCCCATTCCCCTCCTAGCCCCTCCCTCTTCCTCTCCCCGTTTTTGCATTATTTCGTCATAATGCAGTCACAGAAATCATGTGTCATGCTGGGGCATCCTGATTGGACCCTCTTCCTCTTCCTATGCACCAGGTAATTTGAAACTGTTTGCAAGCACACACGGTATCTCCCATTATCTTCTTCGTGGTCTCTGTGCATCACACCTCTGGGATTAAGTGCGCCTGTGCCGATCCCGATCGGTAATCTTCAAAGCCTAACAGATTTTCGCGCCAGCTCCCCGGTCACGTGCACGTCCCACTGCGCATGACCCGGGGAGGGGCACGAGGATCCCGCCAGTTCTCTTCTGACCACCACGTCGTGAGGATCCCCTCTCCGCTTCGGTCGGTAGCTAACTTTCGTTTTTCCATTGGAAAGGCCTTTCGGACTGATTTCTTCCTTTTCTGACTACGGACTGTTTTCTGGACTCGTTTTTCGGAATTTCCTCCTCCTACTCCCCGCTCGGCCTATGGCCCAGCGGTGGGGTTTATTTAAACGTTGCCTTAACTGCGGGAGTAAAATCGCTCCCCCAGACAAGCATTCCCTTTGCTTGTTGTGCCTCGGCGAGTCGCATTGTGTCGATTCCTGCTCGAGTTGCGCCGCTTTCTCCAAACAAACTCGTAAGAACTGCGCGGCCTGACTGAGAGTGGCACTTCTGGAAGCAGCATTGTCCCCAAAGATGTCCGCAGCCGACGCCTCAGGAGCATCCCCATCGGCACCGATGGGTCCGATGTCGTCACCGGCACGAAGTCCCTCCGGTACCGAGAAAGCGGCACCGAAAAGACCCCTCTCACTGCCACAAACTCCTGCAAAGAAACGCAGAGAGGGCAAAGAGGGTAAGGGCAAGCTGAAGCACAAGAAAACCTCCGGTGCTTCGTCGACGCATCTCGCGTCTGACATGACCCAGCACGGGTCTCCACAGCTTGACCCACCAGGGTGTGAGCGATCCCGGGGCAGCCCCGCCTCCCCAATGCCACGACCCACCCAGCTCACGGACTCGGAACCTGACATCGAGCTGACTCAGATTCCTCGCATCAGTCCCGAGACCGGGCCCGACCCGCTACCGACACCGAGAGGTGAGCGAGACTGGCGTCTCCCCCCATCCTCGGTGCCGTGGGACGTCCGTCAATGGCGATACCTGTATGGTTCCTCCTACCCTCCACCTCCGCAGTGGTACCCGATGGAGTGGGATCGCCAGTCGACGTCGTCAAGAGTCTCCCGATACCGTGATTCCCCGGCACCGAGACCGACGCCGACTCCGATACCGAAACCGATACCGGTACCGATACCGACACCGAGACAAACTCCGCCCGACGTCGACCTTCCTCCTTACCAACCGGACCCGTCGACCCCTATATCACCCTCCGAACATTCCAACCAGTCGATACCTGGATCTTCCGCATCTTCCGATGACGAATCTCCCATCCAACCGTCGCCATCCCCCGATGTAGCAGATAATTTACCAATCTCTCCCTCTGAGGATGTGAAATCCTATGGAGAGCTCATCAAAAGAATGGCCCATTCCCTGGCACTTGCCACAGTTCAACCAACCCCCACTGCTACCGATGCCATCTTCGACATCGTACAGATGGATACTTCCACTGCGGTGGCGTTACCACTCATATCGGTGCTCTTGAACACCGCCAAAGAATCCTGGGGGCATCCCTCCTCAACCCCAATCTCTAGCAAGAGAATGGACCACATGTACAGGCTCCAGGAGCCAGGGGCAGAATTTTTATTCATTCACCCCAAACCTAACTCTGTCGTAGTGACCCCTTCAGCCAGGGGCCGTAGTGGACATTCCTCCCCCCTGGACAAAGATGGATGGAAACTGGACTCTTTTGGGAGACGTTTTTATTCAGCTGGCGCGTTGGGCATAAAAACTGCAAACTATACAGCCTGCATGAGCAGATATCAATACTCCCTTTGGGAGCAGATGACACCGCTTCTGGCCCATCTTCCTGAGGATAAACAACGTCTAGCCAGGAAGATCCAGAAGGAAGGCATGGTCCTGGCAAAACACCAGCTTAACGCATCTAAGCATGCTGCGGATGTCACTTCCAAAACGCTCACTTCGGCAGTTGCCCTTCGCCGCCACGCCTGGCTGAGGTCGACTTCGCTTCCACACGATACGAAATCCTTGGTGGAAGATCTTCCATTTGAGGGTGAAGGACTGTTCAGTTCCACCACAGACACAGTTCTTCATGATCTGGACAAAAGCATAAAGACGTCTCGTAACCTGGGTGTCTCTCAACCGAGGCAGCAGAAACAGAAAACATGGCAGAGATCCTGGTCCAAAAAGCAGCCGCAACGATCTCCCACTGAACCCCAATGGCAGAGGCCATCCTCTACTAATTATCAGCAGAAGCCTTATGGCCATAAACCACGTTTTCCATCTACTTCCGCCTCCAAGGCCAAGCCTCCTAAGCCGAACAAGCAGAGTCTTTGACTCTCCCACCCGCTCCGATCTTCCAACCCGTCTGTCACCCTTCCTACTCGCATGGCAACGCATAACGTCGGACAAATGGGCCCTCTCTGTCGTAGCAGAGGGCTACAGGATAGAATTCTTTCAGATACCACAAGAATCGTATTTCGTAACCACCCCTCCCTCCGACACGCTATCATCGGAAGTCAAAGCACTCCTGTCAAAGGATGCCATAGAGCCTGTACCACTAAACTACCTACAGCGGGGATTCTATTCCCGCTACTTCACGGTTCCAAAAAAGGATGGCGGACTTCGTCCCATACTAGATCTTCGGAACCTCAATGCGTTCATCACCTGCAAGAAGTTCCGAATGACCACCCTGCAGACCATCCTACCGCTACTAGAAGCCAGTGCTTGGATGGTGACGCTAGACTTAAAGGACGCATACTTCCATGTGACGATCCACCCGTCGCACAGACCGTACCTGCGCTTCGCGGTCGGTCCACGTCACTTCCAGTACAAGGCTCTACCTTTTGGCCTTTCTACAGCTCCTCGTGTTTTCACGAAGCTTATGGCAGTAGTAGCGGCCCATCTATGGCTTCAAGGTGTCCACCTTTATCCTTACCTGGACGACTGGCTTCTGGTCGCTCCCTCTACGACGGAATTACAGAAACACATTTCTATCACCCTTCGAACCCTAGATTCACTAGGGCTGACGATAAACCTCAAGAAGTCCATGCTTACCCCTTCCAGACGGGTGCAATTTATCGGAGCCATTCTGGACTCTCTACAATGCAGAGCGTTCCTACCCCCCAACAGGGCGTCAGATATAGTCTCCCTTCTCCTTTCCATCCAGGAGGACAAGGAGGCTACAGCCAAACAAATCCTTCGCCTGCTAGGCCTGATGACTGCAATGACGGCAGTGATCCCCTTCGCCAAATTGCGGCTGAGACCACTGCAGCTTTGGTTTTTGAGGCGATTCCGCCCCAGCATTCATTCTCTCTCCAAACGTTTTCAGATGTCAAACCAGGTCCTGGAGACTCTGACTTGGTGGCTTGTGCCCCAGAACTTACAATCGGGTGCACCTTTCCGACTCCCACCCCCCTCGGCGACCGTCACCACAGACGCCTCCCTATGGGGCTGGGGAGCTCACCTGGATGGTGTAGGTGTGGGCGACAGGTGGCATCCCTCTGTGGCCCACAACCATATCAACTTCCTGGAGCTGTTGGCGGTTCTTTACGCAGTGAGATCCTTCCGCCAATCCCTGTCGGGAAAGACGGTGGCTGTCTTAACAGACAACACTACCACCATGTTTTACATCAACCGTCAGGGTGGGACGGTCTCCCGTGGACTTTGTCGCCTAGCTATAGAACTTTGGGACGAGTGCCAGTCTCTAGGCATTCACCTGGTGGCAACTCATCTCCCAGGGCTACTCAACGTCCAAGCAGATTTCCTGAGCAGGGGAGGAGCGTCTCTACACGAGTGGGAGCTAAACCCCCTCTACCTGACTCCGATCTTCGATCGTTGGGGGCATCCATCAGTGGATGTATTCGCCTCCCGGGAGACCAAGAAGTGTCACCTATTCTGTTCCAGAGCAGGTGCGGATCCGAGCTCCCTCGGGGACGGCCTCCTTCTCCCGTGGACAGGGAGATGACTGTATCTGTTCCCCCCGATTCCCCTGATACCAAGAGCAGTCCACAAACTGATGTCAGAGCGACCGTGGGCGATTCTCGTCACCCCATGGTGGCCGAGGCAACCCTGGTTCCCCACGCTCCTCAGCCTCTCACGAGGGACATATCTCCAACTCCCGACGGACCCAGATCTCCTCGGGATGTACGGGGGCCGGGTACTGCACCACGATGTGCCCAGGCTGAAACTAACAATTTGGCTGATCCAACCTTAGGATTAGATTCACGAATTGCTCAAGTCCTACTGAACTCACGCAAACTTTCCACACGTCGTTCGTATGAGTCAAAATGGACTAAATTTTTAACCTTCCTGGTGTCTGTCGGACGACCCTCCGTTCCCGCTACGCTTAAGGATGTGTTTGGTTTCCTCTTGTCATGTAAGGACAGAGGTTTGTGTCACTCATCTATCCGGGTCTATTTGTCAGCCATCTCAGTCAATCATCCTAAGATTGATGGCTACTCGGTGTTTTCCCATCCAACAACGAAGGAATTCATCAAGGGAATGAATCACCTCTACCCACCTGTGCGGACACCAGTTCCGGCATGGGACTTGCCCCTAGTCCTCACAAAGCTAATGGGAAATTTCGCCTTTTGAACCCATGGCTTCATGCAGCCTTCAACTTCTGTCGTGGAAAGTTGCGTTTCTGGTAGCCATCACGTCTACTCGACGTGTGAGTGAACTCTCGGCGCTTCGTTGCGACCCACCATACCTCACTTTCCACCAAAATGCCGTCACTCTGGCTCCTGATGTCGCCTTCCTGCCTAAGATAGTCTCGGACTTTCACGTGAAGGCGGACATCACCTTGCCGGTATTTTTTCCTGGTCCCCAGGACCCAACGGAACGCAGTTTGCACACTTTAGATGTCAAAAGAGCTCTGTCTTTCTACTTGCATCGGACAAAACCCTTTCGCAAGTCTCCGGCTCTCTTCTTTGCTTATGCCTTGCCCAGACGGGGACAGAAACTGTCGTCTCAAAGACTCTCGAAGTGGATAGTAGAGACGATAAAACTTGCCTACCTCCTGGCCAAGAGGCCGTTGCCGGCGTCCCTCCGGGCACACTCCACTCGAGCCGTGGCTACTTCCACAGCTTTTCTTAAGGGCATTCCCCTGGGAGACATCTGCAATGCTGCAACATGGGCATCTCCTCACACATTTGTGAAACACTACGCCCTAGATGTCCGTGTCCATCAACGTACTGTGGTGGGCCGTGCAGTTCTGCAAGCAGCTCAGATGTGAGACCTCCAGCGCCCACCTCCAGGTATGTGGTGTGTTTATTGCTCGCTATTCTCCCAGAGGTGTGATGCACAGAGACCACGAAGAAGATATACAGGTTGCTTACCTGTAATTGGAGATCTTCGCGTGGTCATCTGTGCATTCACACCACCCGCCCTCCTTCCCCTCTGCTTTCGGTCTCCCTCAATTTTTTCCTTGGGGGCTGTTAGCAGCGGTCAGAAGGAACTGGCGGGATCCTCGTGCCCCTCCCTGGGTCATGTGCAGTGGGACGTGCACATGACCGAGGAGCTGGCGCGAAAATCCGTTAGGCTTTGAAGATTACCGATCGGGATCGGCGCAGGCGCACTTAATCCCAGAGGTGTGAATGCACAGATGACCACTCGAAGATCTCCAATTACAGGTAAGCAACCTGTATTTCCCAATTGCAATCTTTCCGCAATGATGGAGAATCTTTGGAGGAGAGCGCTTGCTACTTTGAGTTAACTTATGGTGATAAGTATTGGAGTCAGGAGTCCATGGAATAGTGAAACAGCTAGATCTTTATTGCTGGACCGGATGAAGCATACAACCCAGGGCTCGAAGCCCTCCTTTTATGCTGGTCAGGGACAATCCCCTGACCTCACCCAACTGGCCTGATAGGCTATTAGAAGTCTATTTACATTTCATAGGTTCCCTGGGAGAAACCTAGGTACAGGATTTGTGGCCGGTTTGAATCCACCTGGCCTTTGTTCTACCTGGCTGAAGCTCAGGTAGTTTCTTGGCCATGTGCTCTGGCCATGCTCTGGCCATGTGGTCGCAATTAATGGAGCACATGGCGACTGCATGGTCAATACATAACACCCCTCCCCCCATAGTCCAGAACCCCTCTGCACACATAGTCTTAGAGATAGTCCGGGTGTCTGCGCTCACGTCCAGAGTGCCGGGGGGTTGTAAGGCGGGGCGTGTTGCTTGTGTCGGCAGGTTGCGGTGTGGGTAGTTGTTCTGCTGGCGGGGCCTGTCTGCTCGGGGGTCGTTCAGGTGTGGATGGTGCGACTGCTTCGTCCGCGGGCAGGAGCGGCATCTCCGCAGTCTCTGGATCAGGGTCTGGCGCTGCTTCTGGAGTTGTGTCGATGTCACGGTCTGTTGGTGCAGGGAGTTCGGGGGCCTGGGTATCATTGTGATTCTGGGTACGGCGTCGAATCTGGTCAATGTGCCGTTTCCAGACTACGCCATAAGGCTACGGACTACGTTCCGTAAGGACCTCGTAGGAATAAAGCCCTGTGACTCGGACGATCCTCGCGGGGAGCCATGTCGGACCCCGCACGAAGTTCTTCGCGTATACGGGGTCTTCGGGAGCAAATCCTCGGGCAGCTGGCCGGTCCTCCGTTGTCGGGTTCCCCTCGATTGCTCGGTTGGGATGTAGGCGGTCCAAGACGGTTCCCAGTTGTCTTCCCATCAGAAGTTCGGCTGGCTGGCGCCCGGTCCCTGAGTGGGGTGTGTTCCGTTGGCAGAACAGGAACTTGTACAGCTGCTTTTCCCAGTCGCCGTGCTCCATCTTCTTTAACACGTCCTTCGTTGTCCTCACCATGCGCTCGGCCTGGCCGTTGGTTGCGGGGTGGAACGGAGTGGAGCGGATGTGGCGCAGACCGCAGGCTTCCACGAACCGTTGAAACTCACCGGAGGTGAAGGCGATCCCATTGTCGGTCATGAGAGTTTCTGGCATTCCGTGTGTCGCAAAGATCAGCCAGAGACTTCTTAAGGCAGCGTTGGTGGAGGTCGAAGCTACCAGCACTACCTCAAGCCACTTGCTGTAGCTGTCAACAACGATAAGAAACAACCGGCCCTGGACCGGTCCCACGAAGTCTAGGTGCAGGCGGGACCAGGGCTTGTTAGTAGATTCCCAGGATTGGACAGGAGCGTGTGGCGGATCTGGCCACGACTCCTGGCATTTGGTACACTTCTGGACCCGCCCCTCAATGTCTTTGTCCAGGCCTGGCCACCATACGTAACTCCGGGCCAGAGCTTTCATGTGCATAATTCCTGGGTGAGCCTCGTGTAGGGCCTCAAGCACTTGGGGCCGCAGGGGCCCGGGGATCACCACTCGAGATCCCCATAGCAGGCATCCCTTGTGGGCTGATAGTTCATGCCTACGTGCCGTGAAAGCGGCGAAATCTGGTCCCGGTTTTTCCAGCCACCCCCTTCCCACCCAGTCTGAGACACGGGAAAGGATGTGGTCCCGCCGCGTGCGACGGGCCACATCCGATACCTGTACGGGGCGCTCCGGTAGGTTCTCTAGGAGCACGACGTGGAAAGCGGGAGCTGGATCAGGGTCGCAGGACGAGAGGGGAAGACGGCTGAGGGCGTCTGCATGCCCCATCGCCTTCCCCGGGCAATGTACCAATTCGTAGGAGTAGCCTGACAAAAAAATTGACCACCGCAGGACCCGTGGGGACAGCATGAGGGGTCTGCCTGTGGGGGGCAAGGAGACCCAGCAGCGGCTTGTGATCTGTGGCCACGGTGAATGACCACCCATAGAGATAGTCATGGAATTTCCTGACGCCGGCTACGATCGCTAGAGCCTCTTTGTCGATCTGGGCGTAGTTCCGTTCCGCCGACGACAGGGTCCTGGAGTAGTAGGCAACTGGTACCTCCTTTCCGTTGGGTAGTCGGTGTCCCAAGACCGCCCCAACGCCGTAGGGGGATGCGTCGCAGGCCAGGATGACAGAGAGCCTCTCATCGAAATGCGCTAAGACCGCATTTGAAACTAGTAAGTCTTTGACAGCCCGGAAGGCTGCGTCATGCTTCGGACCCCAGGCCCAAGCCGCTCCCTTGTCCAGGAGACGATGCAGGGGTTCCGCGACTGCCGCCTTGTGCGGAAGGAAGCCATGGTAGAAGTTCAAAAGTCCCAAGTACGCCTGGAGTTCCGCCTTTGAGGACGGACGGGGTGCACGTGTAATTGCCGCTACCTTCTCCTTTGTCGGGTGTTGTCTGCTGTCACTTCGAACCCCAAGAAGGTCACCGAGGAGACTCCCAGGGTACACTTGTCTTTTCGGACCTTGAGACCCGCGTCTTGGAACCTTTGCAGCACCATCCGTAGGCGAGCTGTGAACGTGTCGACGTCCGGGGCGGCGATGAGGACGTCGTCGAAGAACGGCTTCACCCCTGGAACATCTTTGAGGAGAGAATCCGTCAGATTTTGAAAGATCCCTGGTGCTACGCTGACCCCGAATTGGAGGCGTTTTACCTTGAACGCTCCCTTGTGAGTCACAATCGTTTGTGCCTCGGCCGTTGCCTCATCTACGGGATGCTGCTGATAGGCTTGGGCCAAGTCTAGTTTTCCAAATATTTTGGCACCCGCGAGGGAGGCCAGGACATGGCTGACCACCGGTACCGGGTACGTGTGGTCCTGTAATGCCTTATTAATAGTACATTTGTAATCCGCGCAGATGCGGACTTCCCCGTTAGCTTTGAGGGGGGTCACAATGGGAGTTTCCCACTTGGCGTGGGAGACCGGCTCGAGCACCCCTTGTGCCACGAGCTTTTCCAACTCCGCCTCTACTTTGGGCTGGAAGGCGAGTGGTGGCTGGCGGACGGCCACGCGGATGGGCCGGACTGCCGGGTCCAGGTCGAAGGAAACTGGGGGTCCTTTGTAGCAGCCCAATGAGCCGTCGAAAACGGCGGGAAATTCCTCGCAGATGGATGAAAAGTCAGTAGAGCCCATGCGGTGTATTCCAGTCCACTGCACTCCGAGCGGCTTGAACCAGGCGCGACCTAAGAGACTGGTTAGATTGCGCTCCACCACGAGAAGGTCCAGCAGGCTGTTAAAGGCGTGGTACTGGAACCGGACCCTGGCTAGCCCCTTAATAGCCACTGGGTTTTTCTGAAAGTCCCAGAGGACCAACCCAGCCGGCAGCTGCAGCCAGCGTGCCCCCTTCGGGCAGAGGCGGCGGAACGTAGCTGCGGACACAATTGAATATGCTGACCCTGAGTCCAGTTCCATGGAGCAAGGAACTCCCTCTATTCGGAGAGACACGGAAATCGCGCCCGGGATGGGCTGGGGCAAGTTCATTACCGTGGCCGTGGGAACGACACTACCCACTTCTTCGAAGTTCGCTGCTGGGGCACGGTGGCTGGCCAGTTTTGATGGCTTTGGGGCGAAGTAATCGCCGAGGGTCTTGGTGAGCACGTCGTAAGACACCTCGGTGGGGTCTTGCGGGGCTAGTAGGTTCTGGGTCACCCGCATGACCTCCACCCCTCCGGAACTCAAGAGCCAGGCGCTCTTCAGGTCTGCATCTGTGATTCCGCAGACCTTAAAGGCGCAACCCAGCGTCTTGAGCCAGGACTCCCACGTCTCGGGGCGAGACGTATCAAAAGGGGTAATTGGTCCCGGAGCGTTTGCCATATTTACCAGAGCAGGAGCAGTGGCGGCTGTTTGAGCGATGTCCTCGTGTCTTGCGGCGGTGCCGGGGAGCGCTGAGGCTTGGCGCTGGCTAGTGCCGGAGGATTGGGCTCAGAGCGGCTTGGGAGCACATGGCGACCGCATGGTCAATACATAACATATGGAGTTGGTGCTGCTGGTTCTAAATTCCTCCAGCAATCTCTTGAAATAATATTTTAACAGATCCAGAAGGAGAGGAGGGCATCTCTGTGCTCTTTTTCCCTCCTCATCTTCAGTGGCAAGTTTTCAGAAGCCATACACCATTATTCTTTTGCATAAATGAGAAGGTTTACACTGTTTGTACTTCAATTAAAAAGTTTTCCTGTGTATTGATTAACTTGGCTTATCCTTCTTTCCATAAAGCCTGGCAGCTAAGAACAGACACTAAAGCCAATGCGGGGGGGTTTAAGGTCATGTGGGTCATAGAGGGAACACTATTTGTTAATGAAATTTAAACTAGTTTGCTGTTGTGAGCCGATATGCACCTAATGGTGTCTGGATTGAGATGTCTGTAGTAGCCTCCCGTCTCCCTCCCGCATGCTCTGGCTGCTGTCCTCCATCCACCATGCCACTGACAGCAGGAGCAGCAGCAGCAGCATTCTGGGCGCTGGATGTGAGTGTGAGCCAGGGGGGTGGGGAATTGCGGCTCCACACTGGCTTCTCTTACGTTCTTACACATTTGGAGCAGAGGTCCATCAGTGGCTATCAGCCACAAGGTAGAGATAGGGACTCTCGGTCTGGGGTAAGGGATGCTCTGTATTCTTGGTGCTAGGGGGGCAACAGTGGAAGAGCTTCTAGTGTCCTGGCCCCACTGCTGGACCTTCTGATGGCCCGTGGTGTTTTTGGCCACTGTGCGTGACAGAGTGTTGGACTGGATGCCCACTGGCCTGATCGCACATTGGCTTCGCTCATATCTTCCCCCTCCCCTGGTCCACCCGTCCATCCCCTGGCGTCTGCTCCTCTCCAGATGATGTCAGTCTGGCTGGGCTGGCAGCTCCTCCAGCCTTCTCCTCCTCCACCCTCCCTGGGGAGGCGGTTGAGGGCAGTATGGCCCAGCTCAGCCTGGCTGGAGGAGGCTTGCTCCCCCTGCCTCTGGGGGCACCCACCGCCCTGCCCCACTGGCTGGCCCTCCTGGTGGTCCTCCTACCAGACGGCAACCAAGACAAAGATGGTGGTGAGGAAGAAGAGTGGCAGCAGCAGTGGCCTGGGCGGTGTAGGTGGCGGCGGCGTGGTGGGAGATGCGGGGGGAGGGCGCCTGCTGTCTGGCCTCACCCCCACTGTGGCTGTTGACCCTCGCCACCGCCTCCTCCTCTTGCTGCTCCTGCCCGCCACCCTCCCTGGAGTAAGCGCCCCCACCCCTGCATCTGCCGTGATTGCCGCACCCGCCTCTCCCCTGCAGTGATCTGCGGGTGCCCGCTTTTCCCGCATGGGCACTCAGTTCACCTTGCCTGGCCCCAGCCTCACCAGCCCCGCTCGCTGCTGCCACTGCTCCTCCCCCTCCCCCGGGCTCACCAAGCAGCCGCCCCACCCTGCCGCCACCTCCCTGCTTGTGGCCCCCCCCCCCGACACCTCCCGGCTGCCTGCCTGCAGTTCCTTCCGGGCTTCTTCTCCAGTGGCGGCACTTGGCAGCGGCAGCCAAGGAAAAGCGGCAGCAAAGGCAGCCCGGTCACCTCGCTCCGCACCTGGCTGCAGCACGCTGAATTGGAACCCAGAAGAAAAAGTTTCCCCCACCACAAAAATACATAATAAATAAATGTGAACATGTGTATTATACAAAGAAAAATATGGTGCGGTCTTCCTTCGCTCTTGGGCCAATGATGCCCGGCTCTTGCTCCTGAAAAGCCCAGCAAATCCTCCTCGCTGACTCACTTTGCTGCCTCACCATTTCGATCTAATGTAAGGAGGGGTTCTTTTTTTTAAAAAATGGAAGGAACTCCCACCACGGGGCGGGCCACATGGAAGGCGGGCAAGTGGGCGTGTTTTCATCTCAGCTTCTCCCCGGAGCAAACAGGAAAATCCTCTAAAAACAGGATTTGTTTGTTCCAGAGAAACTCCGGTGCAGCACGAGGATATTCCTGAGCAAAACTAAGTCCGGAGCAACTGGTGTGAAATCGACCAGAAGCTCCGGTGCAAGCAAGAGAGCAAACCTGGGTCAAACCTTAGTGTGAAATCAGTCTTTGTCTCATCAGATTTTGGAAGCTAAGCAGGGCTGACCCTGGCATGCACTTGGATGGGGGAGACCTTCAAGGAATACCAGGGCTGGGACGCAAAGGTAGGCAATAGCAAGCCACCTTTCTGAAACATCAGAGCCCCACTAGGGGTCACCAGAAGTCAACCATGACTTCCAGGCATGCATACACACGTGCACACACAAAAATACTCACAGTGTCCTTCTGGTCACTCCTAAAGTACCTCGTTTGACTCAGAAGGACTTGTTTTAACCCAATCTTAAGCTTATTTACTTGGAAGAGGCCCCATTGATTTCAGTGATGCTTGCTGCCAAGTAAGAGTGCTTAATACTGTATCCTTTTAAATGTTGTGATTGTGCTTATAGGTTAGTTTCTGCTTTGCTTACTACCTGTAATGTGTACTGGATGGCTACGCTTTAAAACTGTTATCAGTAGGTCATTAGGAAAGAATGTTGTATCTACTTAAAAGGCTGTTACGAACTTTTAAAAAAGGTAATGTCTTAACGACTTTTAAGAAATGGTATTAACCCAAGATTCTATCAACTGTCATTCCTGGATGTATATTTGAAATCTATGGGTAGTATGCTTTTAGACAGGGCAACTCAATGGTTGGCAGAGCTGTGCTTCTCCAGGTTTAGGAAGTAATTTGTGTTGTGGACCCAGGTTACCAAGGTGAAGTGGCTTCCTGCCCCTCAACCCAATGGAAGGGGGACTGGGATGCATCACAGGGAGTACTTTTATCGCCCTTTCCAAGACACCACAATTTCTGAACCACATTTGTAGGTCTCTGCTGTAATGCCATCATGGTGTGTGTCAAAGGAAGTGGAGTAGAGCTCCAAGCAGCATCTTTTTTCTGTGTGTATATGTAAAGTGGGCGCAACCAAGGGTCCTTTCGTAGAAAAACAGGTGCAGGAGCTCATTAACATAACTCATTAGCATTACTTATTTGCATATGCTACACCACCTGACTTCACCAGAAGTATGTCAGAAGGCAAGAAAGAAAGGAGAGAGAGAGAGAGAAAGAAAAAGAAAGCAAGAAAGAGGAAGGAAGGAAGAAAGAAAGGAAGGAAGGAAGGAAGAAAGAGCTGGCAGAGAGGGGACAGCTACTAACCCAAGCCTCAGAAATACCACTATTCTGGGAGGATAGCTTCAGTGGTGGCTGAAGCCTTCAGAAGGCTGGTTGGAGGAACAAGGACCTTCCCAGGGGACGGGGTCATTGTGCTGCAGCCGACACAAGCAGGCATTCTCCCGCGGGGGGGGGGGGGGGAGCTGGCACCAGCTCCCGGAGCTATGCTCCCCCAAGCTCCTGCTCGAAAGAACCCCTGGGCGCAACTTATGAAAAAATCTTTTTCTGTGAGCTATAATGATGTTGGTGGCCCAGGCTGGAACTTGAGAAAGGTGCTTGCTTGAAGTGAGCTGTGCTAATTTGATTTGCTTAGTTGAACCCTGCTGAGAGGGGAGGTTTGGTTTTGGGGTTTTTTGTTTTTTCTCCTCTTATAAGAACTGTTTCTTTTGACCCTTTCTAAAGCAAATTACACTGCTTATTTGGATCCTGCTGTGGGAGGTAATGAACTGCCTACTTCTTAGCCCAGCAAGTGAGCCCAGAAGACAGTTTGCTTAAGACGCATCTGTACTTTTGGTATTCTCATCTTCAGACTCCCTTTTCTTCAGGGGCTTCACCTATTCAGACTCTGCCACCTTTTTGACGCTTGGATTCTCTAAGATGACCAGCTGAAGATTTATTAGTTCCAAAATATATGTGTGTATGTGATTGTGAGAATGGTGCAACCATTCTTCTATGCCAGAGACCTATATTTAGTTATAAGATATTTGTGGACATTAGCGAAGAGGAACATTGTAGCTGCCAAAATTAACAGTATGTGACCATGATGGAGATAAATGATTGAAGGATGGATGATCGTGATAGGAAACAGCTGGCGTGGAAAGAGAGGTACAACAAAGAGCATCAGTCACCTTTGAGGATATTAAATGCTGGACACGATTTTCTTTTCCCTTCCTTACCCTTGTTCATCTTTCTTTGTTGAGGGCTCTAACTGGGCAGACATTCTGACTGAATAGCCTGCTTCTTTCTTTACTGGCTGTAGCACCTGCTGTCGCTTCTGTCTGCACCCCACATTGCCATTGTAGCAGAGTGTAGTTAAGGAAGGGAGCAGGCGACGGGAGATGTAGGAAAACAAGATGTTTTGGACTCTCTTCTGACTCTACCAAAGAGCTGTTTCAAAACCTTACAAGCCTCTCCCTGGTTTTTATTCTCGCAGGTCCTTTTATTACTGCTAATACTATTCTTCCTGCATTTGCCAGGCATACACAGATGCTCCTATTGCTCAATGCCCGAGTCAAAAATCTTGCTCTGTGTGTGCCAGTGCACATCGTTCTTGAAAGAGAAGTTGTAGCTTAGGCCCAACTTGATAATTAAAAGAGAAAATTCTAAATCTAGAGGGGAGAGACAGGGAATGGAATTAAAAAGGCAAACACTTGATTTTGTTTAGATGTTTCTTATTGCATGGCATACTTTCCCAGTGTTTATTAGCCACAAGGTATAGATACGATCTCTTAGTCTGGGGCAAGTGATGCTCTGTATTCTTGGTGCCTGGGGGGGGGGCAACAGTGGGAGAGCTTCTAGTGTCCTGGCCCCACTGCTGGACCTCCTGAGGGCACCTGGTGTTTTTGGCCACTGTGTGACAGAGTGTTGGACTGGATGGGCCATTGGCCTGATCCAACATTGGCTTCTCTTATGTTCTTAAATCTTTTCCTCCCAAGAGTTTGAAAACAGGACACTTTTGGGTGGTGATTTATTCTGAATTTTTTATGGCTTACCTGCTAAGCCTTAGTGCTTGGAAGGTATGCAGAAATTTGTTCGGTTTCTGCTGGAACCCAGTATGACTTTCCACAGCTCAGTGCACACAAGGCTGAAAAAAGAGGTCTTGTGAATTTAAAATATTATTGCTTTATTAGGTACTCAAAATCAGTAGTCTGAATCCCGTGGCAATCCTAAGCAGAGATACACCCTTCTAGACTTCAAAACACTTAGATGGGTGCAACTCTCTGTCTTATTTTATGCCATGTTTGTCTATACATGGTTGTCTGTATATTAATGCATATGAACTGTGCTCAGAGCATAAGGTCCAGAAAGTGTCTACATAGAAACCGAATAGTTGTTCTTCTGATTTAATCTCCTTTGTTTGTCATGCAGTACTCCCCACCACCCCCAATGTTCTTTATCTATAGACTGTCATTCCAGAATCTGTCAACTTCTTTTGACTACTTGTCTTCAAGAAATGTCTTGGGACAAAGGATTTTTCATTTGTTTTTCATTTGTGGTGAATTAAGACCCATCTGAGTACAAGTGGAGTGCACTTATTTCATTTTTAGAGAAAAGAGGAATCTGTCAGGTTCCTAGAAAAAAACTGGATTTTGCAATGGTAAAATACTACTAATGCAGCCTTGCCAAAGAATCCACAAGAAGTTTTCTAACCTCCCTGTTCACTCATGGCTGGGTTAGTGATATATTGACTTTTGTAAAGCTTCCTTACTGGGTCATCTAGAGGCAATTCTTACTTGCCACAGGTAAGCAGGTATATCTTAGTACTGAATTTCAAGAATCCAAACTGGGTGCCTCCCATTACTAGGGGTAAAATTTAAAATATTTCTCGTAAAACATCTTTTCAAGAGTGGTCTCACCACTGCCTCCTTTGAAGTCCCTGGGAAAATTCCTGAAGTCAGGGATAAGTTGATAGTCTCTCCCAGGGGAAACTGTATTCCTTCTCCACTGGCCTTTACCACCCATGATAGGCACAGGTCCAGGAGACAAGTGGTGGGCTTCACAGCTGTCAGGACCCTGTCAACCTCATTGTGGGAGAGTCGACTGAACTGGTCCCATATTGGGCCAGAAGATGGCCAAGGGGCTTCCAGTTCACATAATGTATCAACCGTGGCTGGCAGGTCCTGGCAGAGCAACAAGGCTTTGTCTGTGAAGTAGGTTGCAAAGGCATCACAGCCAATATACAATTCTCTAACATTTTGGGTTCCCCAAGGAAGGGAAGTTAATGATCTAATTATTCTAAATAATTGTGGTTGGCGAAAGCTTACAGACACAGTGGAGGATGCAAAGAAATTCATCTTTGCAGCTTTCATTGCCACCTCATAGGTTTTCATAAGCTTCCTATAAGATGCTCTTGCCACCTCATCATGAGTACACCACCACCCTTGCTCTAGCCGTCTTAGCTCCTGTTTCATCCTCCATAGCTCTGGGGTGTGCCATGGAGTGGTACAGGAGTGAATAGGGGATTGAGGAGTGATTTCGTTGACTGGTTCAGAGAGATGGCCATGCCAATCCTCCACCATCTCATCTAACAAACTGCCAGGGGACATTGGATCCCGCAGAGCATTCTGGAAACCAATAGGATGCATTAGTCTCCGTGGGTGAGCATAAATCAGCTCACTTCCTAAACAACAGGGGGAGGGGGGTTGGGATGCTTAGCTGAGCCTTTAGGGCAGAGTGGTCTGACTATGGCACTACATCTATGGCTTCCAAATCGCCATCTATCCCCGTCCCCAAAATCAAATCTAGCGTCTGGCTTGCTCAGTGTGTGGGAGCTGATACAACTTCAGTAGAGTCCTAGTGCTGCCATGGATGACACTAGGTCCTTAGCCTGAGAGGGGGCCACATTGTCAACATGGACATTAAGTGCCAGAGATTTTTGGTGCAGAGGGTGCCCTGTAAGAGAACGACTCCTGAACAAGCACCCCTCTCACCCTGCCCTTTGGTCCCAAATTGATGAATGACCTAGCTGTTTCAAGGCGACTGTCTTGTCCTCCTGAACCCGGGTCTCAGTCACACATGCCAGGTCCACATTTTGAGCTGCAAGATAATCTTGCAGCTAGAGGTCTTATTATTAATGGAAGTCTTATTATTAATGGCATTACACAGCATCAGTGTCAGAGAAGGGTACACTTTCCTAGCCCCACTAGCAATGTGTCTTGGGAAGGGGTGAAGGCTGGAAGGAGACCGAGCATGACTGAGCATGGCCATATCTCCGTCTCCTTCCCGTATAGTACCTTGCCCCACCACCGTATGTTAAAAATGTGTGTGCAGTGTTCCCTCAAGTGACTGTAGGACGGTAGTCCTACTGAACAGGGTTATCTTTCAAATTCCCCAGAAGTCTAATTTTGACTTTGGTTGTATGAAAATCCAGCATTTTTCAGTTTATTTTTGTGATGGGTGATGACAAATGTGAACCAGTGTGGTGTAGTGGTTAGAATCTTGCTAGGTGACCCTGGGTGAGTCATTCAGCTTAACCTACCTCACAGGATTGCTGTGAGAATAAAATGGAAGGAAGGAGAATGATATAAGCTGCTTTGGGTCCCCACTGGGAGAAAGGCAGCGTATAAATGAAATAAATATATGTGAAATTGTAGTTTGCTTTGATTTGGACAGATCCCGGTCATGAATCTAAGGTTGCAGTCCTTCAGAAGCATGAAGCTGGGAAAATGTACTTATGTTTAAGAAGTTTGTGAGACATTTTTAGTTATTTAGGGTCAGGGCTTTAAAAAAATTATTTTAAAAAGAGGTGCTGGAACTCTCAAAAGGGAAATGAAGTTTTCAATCTGTATACTGAAACCTCATTAACTTTTACATGTTTTTTGTTTTTTTTTAATTTTGTCAAAGAGATTTTGGAACTCTGTTCCAGTGCGTTCCCCCAGAAAAAAAAGCTGTGTTTAGGGTTACAAGCACCTTTTTCAGAACAGCTGATAGAATCACAAGGGGTACATTGAAGAGGGACTACCTCGCCACCTTTAATATTGTAAATAACTCCACAAGTTTTACTGGTCTCAGAGTCTCTTTGATGGGGAACGAATCAATAATCATTTAAAGTTTTAAAGATCAATTGGCTGAGCAAGGAAAGTATAGTAATCATTTTCTGATACACCTGTTGCTTGTTGATTGATTAGAAATCTAGATAAGAGGGAGGATGGATTTTTCATTGCTTTATTTTTTTAACACTAATGGCAATTAGCCACAGTCATTGTTTGAAATGATTGGGCTTGTCTCTGTCAGAAATGCTGAATCAGGGAAAGAAAATGAAGGATTATTTGGGTTAGCAGAGTGCTCAAGGCATATAACACAGCAGAGCCTATCTGGCTTGCATGTACTGACAAGAAACAAAGTTACACATGGAGCTTCTGTATCTTTGCAAAACTAATATGAATTCTTTATTGGAAGGAACTGCATTCTAGCCAGAATAGAGTAGAGAAAGGATTCTAATCTAGTCTAACTAGCTGGGATGGATAGAGACGCAGAAAGCATGTCCTGCCCTAATGGTGCCAAGATGGAGAAGAGTAGTATAGTATGGAGAGCAGGTGTCAGGCCGGAAGGAAGATTCCCTGAGAGTAGCAATCAAAGGGATATAGCATCATTGAAGCAGAAGGGAAGGATGATCATGGTCCTGGCCTACCTATTCCTCTGACTCTCTGTTGTCCCCCTCTGAAATCTGAGGCTAAGAGACAGTGTAAAGTCCGTCACTTCCAACAGAAACAGCAGTGATGTGTTCATTGGCATCATTCTACCATGAATTTTCCTGGATGACCTTGGGTCGTCACTCAGTCTCACCTAACTCGCAAGGGTGGCATGAGGATGGGGGCAGGCAGGACCATGTACATTGCTTGGAGCTCTTTGAAGGGCAGGATAATAATTAAATAATTATTGTAGATGGCAGAAAAATTAAATAACAAGGAGATTAATTCACACACTGTGTGCCTAGTTGCTAGGGCTCGGTCAGATGATGGCTGTCTACATCACAGGCTCATGGTTCAATGCAGTGTGGCAGAGCAGGAATCAGTACTCAACAAAATTCACTATTAAGTGGCATGGGATTCTGTGTAGCATTTCTTAATCTGAATGTTGCTTCCTGTGTTCATCCCTCTAAACCCACATTCTGCCATTTGTAATGGTGGAAACCAGCTCTGAAACTGGCATAACCGTGATTTGGCTTGTAGGTCTTGGCTGTGCTGAATCCGGGGATACAATGACACACCTCAATTGAAATGCCCTAATTTATCCTAAAGGCTCTAAATGACACTGTAAATGACCACTGTAAGTGGTCATATTGGGGTATCTTATGAAGTGCCTCAATAGATGTGAGTCACTAATTTACACGTATTCCCAAACCCTCGTTTGCTTGATTTATCCAAATTGCTCTCCCTCCATAGAGAGATTTATGAGCAGATCTCCAGAAAACCTTTATAGAAAGTTGTAGTTTTTTCTCTGGGGAAGAGTATGGTTTTGTTGACAAACACATGGCCCTCAGTCTGTGTTAGGATGGCTTCTCATGTTCTTGACCAACACATGAAGCAACTTGAGAACAAAAGGTTGCAATGCCCAGCCATTTCACGTTTCCCCCTGGATCCTAGGCTAGGAACACTGAGCATGAGATTTCTGTAATGAATGTCAATAAATCAAAAGTATGTTTGCAACTTACAGATACACACCTGAACAGCATACTCAAATTTGCTGCAGCATAGACATTTTGATGCTATAATTCAGAGCAGAGGAATCAGTTATCAGAGACTGTTAAATAGACAAAATGTTGCAAGATTGCTCGTGTTTTAAGCATGTTTTATTTAAAGTTTTAAAAATCTTTAATTGTATTTGTGTCCTTTATAAAGTTTATATATCCGCTAGCTGGCATTGCATTTTATGATGCATATGACCCAGCCCAACAAGGTCTCATTTATGTCAGATCTGGCCCTCATAACAAATGAGTTTGACACCCCTGCCCTAGATGGTGATACACACAAGAGTGAGATTTTCCTTCTGTCAGCTTTTTAAAGTGCTAGTATACTTGGCTACCTGATGCATAAGATACATTGTATTTTGGACTGAGGATTGCAAAACATAATGACTCCCCAGTCCAGAAAGGAAAATTGGGAGAGATAGTAAGTTATACCCATGTCTGATACTGCAGGAAATAATTCTGTTGTCTGCTGCTGCCTATGTTAACACCAACGAACTTGAGGGCAGGCACACAATGTATGAGTGGTTGCTAGGGAAACCATAAGATCTCAGCTGGCGCTAGAACTTCTGCAGCCATGTATATTCAGTCCTCTCAAGATGAGGCATCTGAAATATGCAGGAAGCGCTAGGAAACCTACAAAGCAAATTTAGAGCAGAGCGTGGTTTCCGTAAGTGGCTCTGATTTTTTTCAAGAGGACCATCCCCATTAAGAAAGAACTGATGGCGAGGAAATCTCAACAGTTTGAAAATGGGTTAATGCTAGGTTTTGAATGACCAGTGTCAGTTGTATATGAATGTAAGAAGCTGTCTTATAGTGATTCAGGCCCTGGGTCTGTCCTGTTCAGCACTGTCTGACAGTGCTTCTCTAGAGTTTCAGGAAGTGAAAAGGCTTTCCCAACACTAGTTATTACCTGAGATCCCTTAACCCAAGATACCAGGGACCGAACCTGACCCTTCTGCATGTAAACTATGAGCTCTCCTATTCTGAGCCACAGCCATTCTCCATTTCCCCAATATATTGAGTGGGACACAATATCACACATGTGAATAATCCCCCCCCCCCCGGGTTCATTATTAGGCAGAGCCTCTAGTAAGCAGTGACAGGAGGAGGTCCACTCCTCAAAATGTTTTTATGCCCTTTATGGGGTGGTGGTGGTAATTCTCCTTTTCAGTTACTTTCCAAAATAATATGAGTCCTGCTGGATCAGACCAGTGTTCCTTTCTTGTGCAGCACTTGTTTCCTACAGTGACCAACCAGATGCCCTGCTAAATCCTACAGGCAGGACACAGAGGCGAAGATCTTCCTCTCCCTACCCTCATTAGCTCTTCCTGAACATGATAGATCTGTTTTGGGCAATAGCAAATATCTTTCATGAATTTACTGAACCCTGTTTTCAGTTGTTGCAATCATGGTAAGAAATCCCTGTTCTCTGTTAGACAACATTAATTTCAACCGCTTATTTGTGCAGAACATTTTGTCGGGCTTATTGTTATATTGTTTAGTGTGCTTTCTTATAGTTTATTTATAGCTTAGATTGAGCTCAAGTGGAAAATTCAACAACATCGTATGAACAATGACTGGGAAGGGTGAAAAAGCGGAAAGATTTACTGTTTATGAAGACAGTTGTGTCTTCAAAAAGTCTGATAAGCTTTGATACTGCTAACAGTTCCAGAGTTGTGCACTGGTGCTGTGAATGATGGTGGCCAAGACCATACATTACATCCATTTGCATCCATGGAATGGAGCTGTCAGCTTTCTGTTCGGGCTTGTAATCCTGCTGTGGAGTATAACCATCTACTTTTCACATGCAGTCACATAATCTGCACACCAACACAGAGCCAATAATAGAGCCCCTCTGTGAGGCTCCTGAAGTGACCTTGGGCCACTCACTCTCAATCTTACTTACCTCAAAGAGTTGTTATGGGGACAAAATGGAGGAGGGGAAGCTTTGTACACCACCCTGAGCTCCTAGAAGAAGGGCAGGATATCAATGCAGTAGGTAAAGGTAAAAGTTTCTCCTGCTCAAAAGCCAGTCGAATACGACTCTAGGATTGTGGTGCTCGTCTCCGTTTCCAAGGCGAAGAGCCAGTGCTGTCCAAAGATGTTTCCATGGTCATATGGCCGGCATGACTAGAATCAATGCAATGGACAGATGTAAATCTTGTCCATTTTGGTTTGTGACAGATGAAAGGCCACATTGTCTCACAGAAAAACGGTAAAAGAGCCAGTTTCCCAGTGATTTAGATTGTTTGTGATAGCCTCTGTGGTTCAGCTATAAGGCCAACCTTTTGCAGGGCCAGTTAATGGAAGAAATGGCAAAAATGTCTGCTTTGGGGGCGCTATGATGTTTGTGTGGGGGCAATTTCACCCCATTGCAGACTAACATGGCTGCCCTCTGAAACAGTTTCCCCATTCTCTCTCTCTCTCTCTCTCTCTCTCTGTGTGGAGAGAGAGAGAGAGAGAGAGAGAGAGAGAGTGTCAGTCTTAGGATTTTATTGTGTACTGCAGGGGTGGCCAACCTTGCTTAAAGTAAGAGCCACATAGAATAAATGTAAGAGCCACATAGAGATGTCTGAGAGCCGCAAGACAGGAACAAATATCACACACACGTTTTTATTTTTAAAAATATGCAAATTTGCTTTTTATTAACGTTAAATGGGACTGCCAAAAATAAAAACAAACGAGGAAAACCGGTTATTGATAATGATATTACTTGTTTGCTAATGATATTGAGAGAGAGAGAGAGAGAAAGAGAGAGATGGAAAGAAAGAATTAAAGAAGTGGAAAGAAAGAGAGAGAGAGAAACTAGGAAAGCAAATAGATGGGAGGGAGGAAGGAAGGAAGGAAGGGAGAAAGAGAGAAAAAGCATGCCTCCCCTTTGCTTCCCCAGCCGCCCTGCCAGGAGCCGCACAATATGTGTGAAAGAGCCGCATGTGGCTCCCGAGCCACAGGTTGGCCACCCCTGGTGTACTGGATTCTAAGCATTGAAGAAGTGGATGACGATGTAGCGAACAGCTAGTTTATTAGTTTATTAGTTTATTATTATTATTAGTTTATTAGTTTATTATTACTAAGCATGCGAAGCCGGCCGCGAGGGCCAACTATATACAGTCCCTAGACTGCACCCAAAGTCCTATTAGCAGGTTTGAATTTCCCGCCAGAGTTATTGGAGGGCTAGTGTGGGTCTAGGATTCTTGGCTCCTATTGTTTTCAGGAGCCAAGCTCAAGCATAAGTCGCTGCTGCCATGTGGCCAGCAGTGGACATAACAGATTTATAGATTTAGTTGCCATAAGCTTTCATGTACTAGAGTGAAAGAAGGGCTGTGGTTCTCTCTAGCTGAGACCTTGAAGAACTGCTGCCAGTCAGAGTCGACAATATCGACCTTGATAGCCCAGAAGTTTGATTCACTATAAGGCAGTTTAATTTGTTCACAAGTCCACTTTATCATATGCATGAAGCCTGCCTTCACGTTGCAGATATATGCTTACAACTGTGTGGGGAAAAATTACAAACAATGAAATGCAAAAGATACAGACTATTGGATTTCTATACAAAACAGAGATATATATCGGACTAGCCTGATACCTGTGCTTCGCTACAGTATTTAAGTTCTGTAAGTCCAGATACAATACTCAGGTCATTTCATAGAAAAAGAGGTGCAGGAGCTCATAAGCATAACTCATTAGCATAACTTATTTGCATATGCCACACACCCAGACATCACCAGAAGTGTGTCAGAAGGCAACACCCACTGCTCAAACTCCACCCCAAAAATCTCCAGGTATTTCCCAACTCAGATTCAAACCTGGGTGTCCCAAATCCTTGTCTGGAACACTAACCACTACGCAACACTTCATGGGGCAGTGGCTGTTGAGCAGTAGCAAGCAGCTGGGACTGCATGAGTTATGCAACTTGCATGGTGTCAAGTTGTCCAGTGGCTGCTGTCAGGCCTAACATGCTCCCCCCCACTACATTTAACTGACAGAAACAAATGCTTGACGGCTGGAAATACTGCTATGGTTGACAAACAATGGCCACTGAAAGAATTCCTTTCATCTAGCTACAGGGGCTTCTTCTATTATGGGTGAGGGTTGATGATGTCCATTGAAGATGGACAGCAGTTGGCTAGGTACTTCTGTACTGGTCTGAATCAGAACAGAATCATAGAGTTGGAAGGGACCTACAGGGTCATCTAGTCCAACCCCCTCTACAGTGCAGGAACTTCACAAATACCTCCTCCCCACACACCCCCAGTGACTACTGTTCCACACCCAGAAGATGGGTTTTGGCTTGCCATGAATTGAGTATGTGTCCTTTGACAAGCTTGGGGCATTTGGCCTCAGCCCTGCAACTGCAGTGGGGAAGAGGACAATATCAAGCTACTTTATAGGACTGTTTTGAGAATCACTAACATGTGCCAAAGTGCTTCAGGCATTTCAAAGTGCTTCCTAAATGCCGAGCATTTATTTTTAATCAAGATGGGAATAGGACACGTTATGGTGAAAGAGGTTAGTGAGACAAGATCTTCCCTTACACAACCCATGCTGAGTCTGCCTCAATAGTTTTTGTTCATCAATGTGTCTAGTAATAATTCTCTCCTTAATAACAGTTTTCATCAGCTTATCCGGTATTGATGTCAGACTGACTGGTCTGTAATTTCCTAGATATCCTCTGGAACCCTTTTTAAAGATGGGGGTGACATTAGCTATCTTCCAGTCTCCCCACACACACACACACAGAGCGCGCATGCAAGAGAGTGCATTTGCCTAAAGCTGCTTGGAAAGTTGATCTTCTGCACCTTCTTGCTTGAGTGGTGGATAAGGAAATTGGAGAAGGGCAGTGCGTCCATGACTGACAGCATTCTGGTCACAGATAAGGCAGCGTAGCTTGAGTGAGTCCCCTGCAGTCGGGTGGCACTGTGCCTCCAGGGCATGGAGGCGCCTGGACAGGGCACATGAAGAGGATGACAACAACAAAGAGCTCCCCCGCCAACTCTCCCCCTCCCCAAGTTGGCGATCTGTGAGGAAGATGACGAGGTGGACGAGTTGGAGGAGATGCACAGTGGGCAGATCTGGAAATCCGACTTGGGGAATGAAGCCATTAGGAAGGGGGGGAGGGGAGGAGAGAGGAGGGGGGAGGGGGACACAGTGTGTGCTCCAACCTAGCAAGGAAGCACCATGAACTGTGGCTGGCAACAGCAACCCACTGGCTGAGGCCTGGTGGATGGCATCAATGAGACACTGTGGGTGGGGGGGAGGAAGAGCTGGAAATTGTAGTACTCCTGTCTTGGTTGGCGACTTTAAAGCTCCTAGAACCAGGAAATTGGGCCACGTGGGTGGGGGGGGGATACCTTCTGTTTACTGCAGGAGCGTCGCTCTGGCCCACTTTGGCACAAAATGACCCCGATAATTCTGCTAATGTGAAGTTTGAAATGTAACATTTGTTGTAAGAATTCTAATAGAGAAGATTGTAGTGTAAAAAATGAAGTGAGACATACGTTCCAGGTTTTTTTCTCTACTGGAGGACCTCTCTGTAATTGCCATGCTGGCTGTTATGAGAAATATCTATTTAGGAGTTTTGAATCACTGATTTCTGTAACTATCCTCGACTGTCTGCAGTCTCTTCGGTGTTTTTACCTCAGAACATTAAGATCCACAGCTGAGCAATCAGAGGGAGGTGAGTGCAAGCAGGCAGGTTTTACCTCAGAACTCTGAGCTACACAGTTGACCAATCAGAGAGGGGAGGGCAAGGAGACAGCAGCCTGCAGGCACATGGAAAACAATTGAGGGAACACATTTTGCCCCTGAGAGCCAGTTTGGTGTAGTGGTTAAGTGCGCGGACTCTAATCTGGGAGAACCGGGTTTGATTCCCCACTCCTCCACTTGCACCTGGCTGGATGACCTTGGGCAAGCCGTAGCTCTGTACCAGCTGTTCTCTCAAGGACAATTGTTTCAGAGCTCTTTCAGCCTCACCCACCTCACAGGGTGTCTGTTGTGGGGAGGGGAAGGGAAAGGAGTTTGTAAGCCGCTCTGAGACTCCAAGTGAGTGAAGGGCGGGGTATAAATGCAATCTCTCCTTCTTCTTCTTCTTCTTCTTCTTTACCCCCTTAGGGTCATATTTCTCAGAAATCTCTTCGTAGTGGGGGTTGACATCATGATCGGAGTGCACTCCCCTTATTTTGGGTTTCTTGGTGCAGGGGTTTGGCCTGGCCATTGATTTTTTTGGGTGTGTGTGTGTGCAGGGCATACAGTTTTTTTAAAAAACAAAAAAAATGCTTTTCATTTATGTTACATTTAAGAAGTGGGACATAACTGTGTGTTCAAAACAACATCTGCACAATCAGATATTAAGCAAGTTCATATGAACAATTTTCTAGAACTCATATTGTGAGAAGTTACACTTTTCTACAAATTTGGGGTATATTTCCATACTGGGTGGGAATGTGGCTAAAGCCATTGGGGAGGCTGGGCCAGCAGCATTGCTAAGGTGATCCTGCTGGGACGGCCTCCCTGATGGATTAAAGTACCCTGGTCCTTCTCCTACACCTAATAAACACCTGCCTGTCTGGTGTAAGGGGGGGATTGTATTTAGAGGCATCAGGGAGGCTGGGCCAGCAGCAGTGCTAAGGCAATCCTGCTGAGCAAGCCTCCTTAATGGCTTTAAGGATGCCACACTCATTTCAACCCTTGTTTGTCAGGTGTAGGGGGGTAGTGTGTTTGAAGGCACTGAGGAGGCTGGGCCAGCAGGATTGCTAAGGCAATGCTGCTTGGGCAGCCTCCCCAATGGCTTTCAGCACTCTGCCCCTACTTTTGTGCCTGACAGACAACCATCTGTCAGGTGGAGTAGGGGTGGGTGGGAGTGTGTCTAAAGCCATTAGGGAGGCTGGCCCAGCAGCATTGCTAAGGTGTTTCTGCTCAGGCAGCCTCCCTGATGGATTAAAGTACCCTGGCCCTGCTCCTACACCTAACAGGCAGCTGCCTGTCCAGTGTGTGTGTGGAGGGCAGAATATTATAACCCATTGGCTGGGCCAGCAGGATCACTAAGGCGTTACTGCTGGGGTGGGCTCCCTGATGGCTTTAAGCACCCTGTACCTGCTGCTGCACCTTACAGACAGCCGCCTGTCAGGTGTAGCAGGTGGGGGGAGTGTGTTTGAAGCCATCAGGTGGTTGCCATTCTGATTTCCTCAACTGTCATTAGCTCTCTGCAGTCTCCTGTACTTTTTTTTTATCCTCAAAACACTGAGCTCTGCTGCTGACCAGTCAGAGAGTGGGGGGTGCAAGGAGGCAGCAGCCTGGTAGCCACATAGGAAGCAGTGGGGAGAGCACATTTTACCTCTTTTGACCCTCTTAGTGGTTGAATTTCTAAAAATTCCTTCTTAGTGAGCATCTACATCATGGTAGGAGTGCTCTTCCTGAATTTTGTGTTTCTAGGTCCAGGGGTTTGGCCTGGGCATTGGTTTTACGGTGAGGGAACTTTCTTTTATATATATAGATATAAATTAAGGGGCCAGAGCTTTCAGGCAAAGTTTCAGGCAAATGAGCCCTGGTACTTCTCATTTTTAGAAATTAATCAGTAAAGGCAGACCAGTTTGACTGCTTGAATAGCTTTAGAGGCCCCAATGTGAAAGTAATGGGATTTAAGTTGGTTTTGACTTGTTCCGTTGGTTTCAATCAAGGTCATAACTAACGTTAGTTGGACTGGGACTATACTGTTTCGTGTATCAGTGATCTGTCCACGTTTAGGCAGTACTGCATTTAAAAGAACAACAGATATATTGGTAGCCCTGAAAAAGTAGGTATATTTTGGAACTTTTGAATGCTTATCATTAAAATGGTCTTTTAAAACACTTTGAAGTCTTCTGTCCTCACTGCTTGTGATAACAGATCAGTGAGACACTTGATTAAAGGAAGGCAATGTTAATTTAGACATGATAATATAAATATAACTTCAGACAGCATATAGATGATCTGTGGAATGTAATATTCCTTGATGACCTGTTAGAAACCATGGTTGCACTTGTTAATGCACAGGCTAATTTAATATCTATTAATGATGATGGTAGCTGTGATCAGTAGAGCTCCCATTCCAGGTTTTAAATCACAGGTAAGTCTGCTTGTTATAGTCCTACAAACTTATATGAGCATGCATTTTTAACTGTGTGGTCAGAGCTTATTTATACACTTTATGTACCTTTGCTTAACATTGCATAAAGGTGTACAAAATGTATCTAGTTGAAGATGCAATTGTTTTCTGTGTGCTAGCAGGTTTTGGGTTGTTTTTGTATTCTGTTCAACCAGTCACCCCAGGGCTGTAATGGAATACTGTTTGAACATAGTAATACAAGAAACATGTATGAAGCTGTCTTTATTTCAAAATTTCTGATCTCCCCCCTAAAAAAGCTCAAAGTGGCTAACAACAACAATTTAAAACAACACCAGTGATTTCATTGAAGCAGCAATTAAACCAAGGAGCAATTATAAGCCAACCATCTTCCTGGTTTGTTTGCAAATTCAGAATTTCTCTGTTTAACATAGCTAAATTTTGTTTCCATTTGTCTTATTGAATCATAGAATATAGTGTTGGAAGGTATCTCCAGGGTCATCCAGCCCAACAATGCAGGAAATTCACAAATACCTCCACAACCACAGTGACCATGCCCAGAAGATGCAAAAAAACCCTCCAGGACCCCTGGCCAAGCTGGCCTGGAGAAAAATTGCTTCCTGACCCCAAAGTGGCGATCAGCATTTCCATGGACATGTAAGAAAGGGCCACAAGAACTAAGCACTGAGGCAACCCTTCCTGCCCTCCCTCTCATAATCTGTTGTTGTAAAAATTTTATTTTGGGGGGGAATTTTTAAAATTTCCAGGTGATTTTTTTAGCGCATCCTCCATTTTAAAAATCCCTTTCAAAATCTCTTGTGTCTTCTGTTGCCTCTTCTTCAACTGAGAATTATATTGTATTAAATACCATCTAATAAATGCTTTACTCTCATCCCATACCATTCTCATATCCATACCTTTATTCAAATTTAATTCAAAGTATTCTTTTAACTTTTTCTTACAATCATCCACAATGGATTCTTTTTGTAACAATGGCTGTGTGGTTGTACTGGTGGCTTGGCATGATATGGTGCTGCCTCTAAGTGAACCGGTTTAAAGTGTTGTGGGGCATATCAGCCACACAGCACATCCTGCCGAGGGTTACCCAGGGAGACATCCCGTGGTAAAGCATCCACATTATTGCAGCACCTCACCCATGGAGCGTGCTGCCAAAAAAACCCTTCAAAATGTGTGTGTGCACATAGGCAATTTTTTTTAAAAAAAAACCCCTCCCTAGCGGCAGAATGGATCTGCAGGTTCAGACTGCCAAATTTGTTCTGCGCGTACTCCCCCACATTCAGACATCTGGCCATGTGCAATGACTGCAGGGGAACCAAAAACACCGCTTCTGATGTTGTGCCTTTTTAACCTGGCTCCAAGTCATCCTATGATGGGATAGGTATGGCTGGGGAATGCCTGACAGATGTGGCTGTCTGACTGCACCCATTTGATCCAGAGGGGAGGAGTGGCTGTGTTGGGCCAAACTGCTTGTGTGATCACAGCCAATGTTTCATTTAGTCTCTATCTATAACAGTGGTGGCCAAACTTGCTTAACGTAAGAGCCACATAGAATAAATGCCAGATGTTTGAGAGCCACAATACATGAACAAATATTACACACACATTTTTATAAATCATCCCTTTGTCTTCATCTGGTGCATAAATCTCCAATACCATAGTCTTCTTCACTCCCCAAAAGCTTTATTTCTGTTCCTACAAACCTACCATGTTCATCAAGTAATACTAACTCTGGGTTTAATTGTTGTTTTATATATAATACCACTCCATTTTTTTTAGTATCAGCCGATACAAATTCTTCACCCAGTGATTTACAAGTCAATTATTTTATATCCTTTTTTTGTAATATAAGTCTCTTAAAACATATAATGTCATATTTTAATTTTTTCAGATAATGAAATATTTTTCCTTTTTTGAGAAGTATTTATATTTTCAACATTTTTGGAAATCTGTTCAACCCAAACTGAATGTGTTGCTGAGGAGAGCTAAATCCAACCCCCTCCATTCCAGGTTGGACACTTGTACTCCATATTTAAGGTTTAAATGCAAAAAATAAAGAAAAAAGCAAAGTCACTAACTATTTATCCTTTCCCTCTCCCTCCTGCTCCTTTGGGTCTGGTGTATCTCCTTCAGCCCCAGAGATATTTTTAACATATGCCTGTCTAATTGTAAGGGCTAACTAGGCATCTGAGGCTGGCTGGGGAGGAAGGAGAGGCAGAGCTTCTAGGATATCGATTTCACTCTAGTCTACCCCTCCCCTATTTAACCGGTTCTGTTGCTGGAACCCAGAAGAAAACAACTAAGTGCAGCCAAATGGAGTGGGGGTGGGGGATGGCTTCAGCTCCCTTCAGTAGCACATTTAGTTTGGGCTGAACTGATTTCCAAAAATGTTGAAAATGGAAATTCTGGGGAATTTAAAAATGCAAAATTTAGTATCCTATCAATCCTAAACCTCTTTAACAACTTTAACGATGTAAAATACATAATTTGTAACTTAGTCACCATAGGCTGCAATCATACGCACAATTAGACCCGACATAGGTGCGAATGCTGAGTGGATTTAAAGGGCACTAATCAGACAACAACTGGGAAGCGCCTCGCAGCCGTCAGCAACCCGTTCTGCTCTGCTGCAGAAGCGGAGTTAAAAGACACCAGGGAAAAATCTGGTAGTAAATAGGTTGTGATGAGCCACGGACGGATTTTCCCGTTTCTGATCACTCCAGCATGCTCTCATGGCATTGGGATGGTCTGATCATGCCATCCCAACTCCGTGCCGTTGTTTCCCCCCCTTCGCAGTATGTGCATAATTGCAAGCTCCACAGAGAGCCCTCGGTGCGAAGGTGTGATTAATCGATCCCTTGTTTAAGTGCATGGGGAAAAAACGGGATGCCCCCCCAACTCACCCACAGTTGTGTCTGAATACACACTGACAGACTCCGCCTGCAGCTTCAAAGGGAGGTGTGATCGTGCAACTGCAGGTCAAATTCTTCCAGAGAAAATAGCCTCGCTTCCCCCCTGTTTTTTTCTGGCACATGTGACCGCAACCATAGAAAATTGAACTACATGATGTATTTATGAAATTTAAAAGTATAAATGCTTTGTAGTGCAATCCTGTGCAGGGTTATACCCTTGTAGGTCCACTGACTTCAGTGTATTTAGAAGGATGTTATTCTGTTTAGGATCGTGCTATTAGTTTTCGGAAGTAAAATCACCAACACATAGACCAGTTTATACAAGTACTATTCCATGAGAATGGCCATTTATCACCATAGACCCATGAGGCAACCATTTGTATGAAATCTTGCCGTAACTGTGTAAACCATGTGGTTGCCATTAGAAGTGATTACTGATTGATGGCTGCATGTGAACCAGCCTAATATCTGAGCAATGTTCATTGAATCAAAGGGGCCAGGGTACGGTCTGAAGGTAGGTATGTGATGCAGAAGGCTTGCTGAAGCTAGCAGGTCTAGGCTTGATCACTGTATGGGATGGGAGATCTCTTGGAAACTTTGTATATTCCACCTTGAATTCCATGAAAGAAGAGAGGCAGGGTATAAAGGTAATAAATATTCTGAAGCATATTGCATCACAGTGTGCTTAATGGTTAGATTAGCACCTTCATGGAATTCTACCAAACTGTGTCAAATTGACATCATGGCAGATGGCAAATGTCCTAAGTCTTGGCTCACATGTTTTAATCTGATCGTCTTCCAAGGTGAATGAAAATACATGTATAGAGATCATCAGGGAATATTAATAAAATCCAGTCAAAACTCAAGAATTTGAAATGTGCCATGTCACCAGTCTGGTCTTTTATAGTATATAGTGCTCTGTGAAAATATCTAGGCATGCCCAATGCTGTTTTTGTGATATCACAGCATTTCCTGCAACTCAGTGTGATAATGATGACCGGAGGGAAAGATGCACTTCCACATTTATGTTGCATAATATTGCTTATCAGACTGCAAACAGGATTGGCTATAGTGAACCTTCAGAATAAAGTTTTAAAAGTGTACTGAGAAACAAAAAGTAGAAGAGACTGTCTGCAGGCCTGTCTAGGTGAGTGGCAAATGCACTCTTAAACAATGAAGATCTCACTTCCATGTCAGCTTTGCTGTAATAACTGAGATGTGAAGATTTTTGAAATTCCATTCAAATTTAAATTGCCTAATAGATTAATCTTTGCACTTAAAGGGAGCAGTGAAGGCTGTTAATGCTTTCTTCCTTTTTTAAAGGTAGGGAAATGGCTACAGTGTGATGAAGGCTTATGTTTTTGATACCCCAGTGTTTTGCCAGGAAGCAAAAAGGTTCTTTTCCCTCAAGGGTTTTGAGGGCAATAAGCACACCAGTGGTGAAGGAAAAGTGTTTTATTGAAATCTCTATGATAGTGAGATATCAATAAAGTACAAGAATTAACAGAGAATAAAACAGGGACTATACCTGTCCCTTCAGCTGCAGGAACCTCGAATTACAGCAGGCGAACTTCAGGCTCTGTAACTGAGCCAGAGCTGAGGTTCTGAACAAAATGTAGCTCTTAGGAACCTATACAGTATTCTAAATGTTTAGCTGTGTGTGTGTCATTCCTTTACCTGGCCTTGGAAAGGAGTTATACACTCCAAGGGCAGCTGATAAACATAAGCAGAACAACTGTCTGGTACAAAGATCTCCTGAACTACCCACATTCCAGTGTCAGGTGGATGAGACTAACGACTAAAAAAACCACTTTCCATGTGTATTAGTGAAAGATAGCTGAACATTTAGCAGAGAAACGATATATTTTGAATAGCTCCAGCGCCAGCAACCCTTTCAAGTCTGACATGCTAACAGAGCATCTTTGGGCACAAATGGAGAAATCTGTGGCTCATCAGTATCTCCTCAAAATTACAAATAATCTTTCACAAAATGCCACTACAGTTCTGCCCCTTGGTAACCTCATTTCTTCCATTTTGTCCTATTAGTCTTTCCCTGTGTGCCAGACCAAAGTCTGAACTTTAATATACAGGCACTTAACTCTCACATATAAAATACATACTAATATAACCAATATTATAACTACTATAAGAAAAATCACTACTGGATGCCATGCTTTGTTAAGAATGTTTTTCATGGGGTGGCTCCATCCGGAGAAATTATCCGACCAGTGATTTGTGTTAAGGTCTTCTATGTGCTGTACAACTCTGAACCAGTCATTGTTTTCCTGTTTAATTTTTAACATAATTCCTTTGTCATTTTTAGAAAATTGGTTCAATTGAGCTTGAACTTTATCACTGTCCCCTAAAGCCTGCACTGCGTTACACCTGCTTTCCTTGCTATTGTTTTTCTTTTTTTACTTTTCTTTACAGAATCAAAACAAACAGATCTGAGACCAGAGAACAATCACATTTGCTTAGTCGTTCCAATTGCATTTTGTATTATTGTGTTGAACTCTCAGGATTTAAAGCACTTTCAGACTGTCTGCCTCTAGATATCAGCCACAAACCAAATGTGGTATCTGGAGATTCTACTGACATTTTACTTCAGAAATCATTTGACTTTCTGTCTCATTTGCTTCCTACACATCATATGTATTGGTGGATATAGACAGCTACATCGTTTAAAACACACACTCACAATAGCAAAACATGTGTCTTAGTGGCAGGGTTATATACAAACAGCCTTGGTAGTAAGTAATCGCTCCTTCACATATTTGTTATAAAAATGTGTGAACAGCTAGCTCACAAATAAGAGATGCTATTGCAACATCAAGACATTATTTACCAGAAAATAACAGTGGCATCTAAAGTCGGCCCTAGTATTTAACATCAGCTCTCTGCTCCCTCAGAAAAATAGTCACTATATTTATACCACATATCAGAAAATGGTCTATTGTGGCCCAGTAGGTGTAAAGGAGCAATATGACAGATGCAGCCATGTCCTATGGTGTTGAAGGTGTCTTGACAAAAATACAGAGCTATTTTCATGTTGCCACTAAGGCCTGTCTCTTAGTAGTTCAGTAGTCCACAGTGGCCATGGGAAGAAAGGTAAGAGATGTCCTGTAGATTTGTTTTCATTGGGAATCATCAGATGCTTTACTCTGATAGTTTTGGTTGTTTCTGTAGAAGAAGATGCAAAGAGTGGTCACTGAGAAGTATGATTACTGAAATGTGGAGACCTCCCAAGGCTCAATACTCTTACTAATCCTTTTCAGCATCAATACACAAAATGAGATCATACCAAGCTTTGGAGTTTGGTGTCACCAGTATGTCAATGACACCTAGCTATGCATTGTCATTTGCTAAGACCCTAGAAGCAGTTCTGTCAGACCTGAACCAATTGCCTTGAAGCTGTGGTCAAGTGGAGAAGGAAGAAACCCCCAAAACTGAGTTCAGATAAAGTAGAAGTGATTTGGCTGGGAAAGCAAATGTTCCAGAGGATATTGATTTACTAATTCTGGATAGTGTGAAATCCTGTTAGTAGGTGGCAGCTGTATTCTGCATTCACTGAAGCCTCTAAGTTGTCTTCAAGGGCTGCCCCATATACAGCAACTTGTAATAATCCAGACTAGAAGTTACAGAAAAATGGATCAGAGTGGATAGGTCAGCAGAGTTTAGAAGGGAAGCAGACAATTCAAAATTAGATGTAGATGAAGGAGAGCACTCCTAATATCAACTCCAACCTATTTTTCCATTAAGAAAGTTGGGCCCAAGAGCATACCTAAATTCTTTAGTTGACCTGCTACAAAATTTATGTGCATATAACGATTATCTCCAATCTGTTGGACTGACTTCCAATTTGCCTCTGAGTTCAATACAAGATGCTGATTTTTGCCTTTATAACCCTTCATTTCTTGGGACCTACATATCTGAATGACAGTTTCTCCCAGTATCAACATCTGTTCCATCTGTACTCCTCACAGCAGTTTCTCCTTTTCGTTTCCTTCTCCAGGTGTAGTGCATTCTAACTCTGTTGTCAGGGTTTTTTAATTTACTGTCTGTATGTTATAAAATGTACTGCAGAGATTTCTTGCGACAAAGAAGATGCACCTTCAGGATTTTGTTCTTAAATAAAGCACTTCAGTCACATTTCTCCCTGCATGGGAAGGGTGGGGTGGGGTAGGGGAAAGGCTGATATGGATAACAACATTGTAAACAAACAATCATGCCCATAACAAGGAGGCAGTGAAGCTTGACAAAAACTTCCCATGGATTGCTTCTAATCCATGATATCTTTGCCAGGGTTTACTGTTATTAACAATTCTTTGTTGGCTATCTACGTTTACCTGGTGTCTTATTTCTAGAACTGGTTAGAAATTGTGCTAAGAGTATAAGTTTGCTGTCCCAGCAATAGTAATTTGTGCACAGATTTTTAGCAGATAAACATATTTGAGTTGGCTAACATGCTGTATAGATTGGATCCACCCTTACTTAACTCCTCAGAGCTTAAAGAAGACCGATTGTGGATGCAGAGCAAGGAGCTTCGTGGGCTCTGGAGAAAGAGGATCTGGCAGTGGATTCTCTCTTCTGCTTCAGGCTTTTGAGGATTTTGTAAAATGTTTTCCTTTTCTACTGAAGCACCAAGCAATAGGATATGTGTTGCCCATAGTAGGGAGGAACAGATGAGGCATAACTAGTTGGTTGGATTCCTGCAGACGGTGATAGTATTATCCTACTTGAAATAATAGTCACTCAGCTCCATCCTACTCTCCTACTTGCATAAAAAAATAATTATTAAAAGCATTATATTAGAATTGGAGTGCATATATTACTTTAAAAATGTAAACTGCAGTGTTAAATTTGGAATTAAATTTGAATTATGTAAAGCCCTAAATTTGTACTAATTGAAATCATTTAAGCATATGTTGAAGCATACTGAATCAATAATTTCATTGCTATAGCATTTAATCAGCAAGTCTAAAGGTGCTTGTATATTAATTAGAAGACAAAGCAAAAAACAATTTAAAAATTAAGCATAAATTAATTCTATCAAAGGTTGTGTTTCTGGAAACAAATGAATCAAAGTGCAAACTGAATACACCCAGAACTAATCAAATTGCTAAAATTAGCGGTCATTTCTCGGGATCTTCAGAAATAACCGGTATTCAGGTACCTTGATGTCTACTTTTCATAGTTGCACGAGGTAAAGAAAGATAAATGAAAGGGGCAGTGAGGTGAGAGTAACTCATCAGATAATCCAAGTAACAGAGCCATTTTCCAACCAGAAGAGATAGCAGATGTTCCCTCCAAAGAGGATCATCTTTGTATGTGTTTCTGTACACAGTGTTTCCATTTTCTGCCAGTCATGAGCCCCATCAAACAGGATAGTGGAGAGGTGGTGTATATGTTTGCTAATAAATTAATACATAATAAAAGTAAATTGCACTGTCCCCGCTGTCTTAGGAAGGACTTCCTTGGTTATATAAGCAATTCAGGCCAGACCCAGTGGTAAGGAATAGATGCAGAGACTTCAGGCAGTGCATCTGCAGATACTAATGAATATATGATCTTCGACGTGGTCTCTGTGCTTCACACTGATAGGTTTCTGCACCTGCGCAGGAATCCTTCGGTATCGTAGAAAGCTTTCAACGGATTTTCATGCCCAGCGACACTGGGCATGCGTGGAGCCCCTACCGCGCATTCCCAGAGGCACGGGCGCAGACATCCCGCCAGTTCTCTTCTGACCGCTGCGCTGTTAACAGCTTTTTCTAGACAGTGGAGTCCTTTGAGGGAAGCTCTCTCTCTTTGGCTTGTTTACCTTCTTTCTTCTCTCTTGTCTTCCTTACTTTCGCCTTTCTTCCAATTTTTCAAAAAAAAATTTTTTCTCTGAGGTGGTGGGAGTTTCTTTCTATTCCTGCCTTTGGGCCCTTCCCTCCCCTTCTTTTTCTTCACTCGCTTTCCACTTTATGGCTCAGAAGTGGGGCTGCTTCAAGCGCTGTTCGGCTTGTGGCAGCAAGTTGGCTGCTCCGGACGGTCACTCCTTGTGTATCCTTTGCCTTGGAGAGTCTCACCGTCTGGATTCCTGCCCTCATTGTGCTAAATTTAGCAACCAGACTTGAAAGAATAGGGCAGCTTGACGGAAGGTTGCGTTGTTGGAGTCGGTGCTGCTTTCGGGATCGACCGCCATGGCCTCCGTTCCATCAGCATCAACGGCATCGACAGCCGACTTCAAGGCGGCATCGACTTCGAGGGCGTCTTCAGATATCATTCGCCCTTCAGCTAAACATAGGGCTCTGTTGCAGTTGGCCGTGTCTACGCCGGCCAAAAAGAAGTCAGATAAGTCGAAGAAACGCCATAAGAAGCCTTCAGCTGCCGCGGGCAAGCCTCTGTCTAAATCTCTGACTTCAGTTTCCGGACGTTCGGCACTTCCACCCGTTGCTGCCCCGGTACCAACGGGTCCTTTGGCTGTCCCTCAACCTCCAACTTATGTAACTATTATGGTCTTGGATTCCCCACCCCGGGAGGCTCCACCGGACCACATCCTAGAGGTGCAGGAGTTCCTTGAGACCGATCAGGAAAAACTTTATGAGCCACCTCAGGAATGTCTGAGCTCTCGTTCCCAGTCCCCGTTGATAGGATCCGTTTCCTATACTGAGGAGGACCACTCTTCATGTCCCCGGGATTGTTGTGGATACCGGTCTCTGCGAACTCAACATCGTTCACCGAGGCACAGGTCTCCTAGACACAGGTCACCCAGGCCCCGATCTCCCTGTTGACGCGATGGGCATGTCCTTCTGAGGTTCCTCTTTGGGATCGGCACCACCCTCCCTATCCGTATGGGGGCTCTCCGCCTTTGAGATCCATGCTGTGGGTCCCTCCCATGACCTATACTGACTGGGACATGTATTCTGCTAGAGCTCGATCTCGATCACCGCTCGGATCAAGGCCACCTCCGTCGGCTTCGCAGTCCATACCTTCTGGACAACCCAAGTCCTATACGTGCCCCTCGGTGACGTCGGCACCGAGCGCCCCTGAGTTAGCCAAGGCCACCATGTCGACACAAACCACTATTCCGTTGACACCGATGACCCCGCCGTCAGCACACTATTCCGATTGAAATTACACCTGCCTCTTCTTCGTCGGAACATGACTCCGATGCTGAACAGTCCGACCGTAGTTCCCCTGTCGATCCCTCTCCGAAATCGGATGTCGCCGACAATCTCCCGATCTCTCCTAAGGAGGATCTCACCTCTTACGGAGATTTGATTAAGCGGATGGCCCTTTCTCTTGGGCTCCCGATTGTCCAACCCAGACCTGATGTAACGGACCCTGTCTTCGATATCGTACAGAGGGACACTTCCACTTCCATCGCGCTCCCAATGTCCACTGCTTTGCTCCAGGCTGCCAAAGCGGGATGGGACAAACCTTCATCGACACCGGTCTCCACTAGATGCCTGGACCACATGTACAGGGTTCAGGAGGCGGATGCTGCGTTTCTTACCAACCATCCCCATCCTAATTCGATGGTGGTCACCTCTGCCTCCAGATCACCTCTGCCTCCAGATCACATTCCACCCCTGCTGACAAGGAGGGCCGCAAGTTGGACGCCTTTGGACGACGCTTTTATTCTGCGGGAGCACTTGGGCTGAAGGTCAGTAATTACTCTGCTTGTATGGCAAGATACCATTTTGCCTTGTGGGAGCAGTTATCGGAAAGCATCGCTCTGCTTCCTCAAGAACATCAACTGGCCGCGCGGAGAATACAGAAGGAGGGTCTTACCCTCGCTAAACAGCATGTGAATACCTCCAAAAACGCCTTGGATGCCTGTTCCAAGACAATGATGTCAGCTATAGCTTTGAGACGCCACTCCTGGCTACGCTGCACCACGCTACAGCAGGACACTAGGTCCTTAGTCGAAGATCTCCCCTTTGATGGTGCAGGTCTTTTCCGTGCCACCACTGATGCCGTTCTCCAGAATCTTGACAAGAGCATCAAGGCTTCACGCATCCTAGGGGTCTCCGCCGCACCTCACCAACCTTGGTTGCAAAATTGGTCTAGGCCCTGGTCGCGCAGGTCATCCAACTGGAGTTCCCCGGATAGGTCATGGCGTCTGCGCACATCCTCGAGTGGATGGAAACAATCTTATCCACCACCGCAGAGATATTCGCCAGCCCAACAATCAGCCCACACCAAGCAGTCTCGGCAGGCCAAGCAGGGCCGTTGACTCTTCAACTCGTCTTGTGCCCTTCCTTCCTATGTGGAATATGGTCATCATGGACTCTTGGGTCCTCACTGTCGTTTCCAGGGGATATCTCATAGAGTTTCTCCAACCACCGCCGACCCCTACCTTTGTCACTACCATCCCCTCTTCTGTCCTCCTTCAAGAAGTCTGTGTCCTCCTAGACAAGGGAGCCATAGAACCCGCACCCACTCACCAGCAGGGCATGGGATTCTATTCAAGGTACTTCGCAGTTCCCAAAAGGGACGGGGGCACCAGACCCATCTTGGACCTTCGAGGTCTCAACCTCTTCATACAATATCGCCGGTTCAGGATGGTGACTCTACACTCCATTCTCCCTCTACTGCGAAGGCGTGCCTGGATGGCCACCCTCGATCTACAGGATGCTTACTTCCACATCACAATATGCCCCCCCCCAAACCTCTGTTTTACCATCGGATTCCAACACTGTCAATACAAAGCCCTACCGTTTTGGCCTTTCCACAGCTCCTCGCATCTTCACAAAGACAATGGTAGTCGTGGCAGCCTTTCTCCGTCTCCAAGGGATTACTGTTTTTCCCTACATCGACGATTGGCTCATTGTGGCATCTTCACCCCAGGCTTTGCTGGCCGACATCACCGTCACTTGGACTGTCCTCCAAAATCTGGGCCTCAATCTCAACGAGGCCAAGTCTCATCTTGTTCCTGCTCAGAGGGTACAGTTCATAGGGGCAGAACTGGACTTTATTTCGCTCCGGGCTTACCTCCCGAAGGACAGGATGTCACCAATAATAATGCTGGCTTCGCAAGTACGCTCTGATCCCGACTCCTCAGCTCTCGTGATCCAAAAATCGCTGGGGCACATGGCCGCCACCACAGCAGTGCTGCTCTTTGCAAAACTCAAGATGCATCCTCTTCAGCTGTGGTTCGTTCACACCTTCCACCCACAGCGGGACCCGCAGTACCTCCGTCTCTCACCTCCCCAAGTGGTGCGGGACTCCCTCCTCTGGTGGATCCTACCAGCCAATCTCCCACAGGGGTCCCCCTTTCATCTGCCGTCACCACAACTCACGCTAACCACTGACGCGTCAACGTGGGGGTGGGGCGTGCATCTTGATGGCCACAACACAGGTGCCCCCTGGGACCAGGATCTGAGGTCCCATCACATCAATTATCTCAAACTCTTAGCCATTTTCTTTGCCCTTCGGACTTTCTTGCCCATAGTCCAAGGACATTGTGTGGCTATTCTCACGGACAATACTACAGCGGTTTGTTATGTGAATCGTCAGGGTGGCACAGTTTCCTGCAGCCTCTGCTGCCTGGCAATCCATATCTGGGACTGGAGTACAGCCAACAACATCTTCCTCAGAGTCTCTCACATTCCCGGCTCCTTGAACGGTCAAGCTGATCTCCTGAGCAGAGGACACTTCATTCATCACGAATGGGAGATGAATCCCACCTATCTCCGCCATGTATTCCTCCTCTGGGGAACCCCAGACGTGGATGTCTTCGCTACCCATCACAACAAAAAGTGCATGGTGTTCTGCACACAAGGTGGAATCGACCCCCTCTCCCTGGGAGATGGCCTACTATACCCTTGGGACCACAGCTTCATCTATGCCTTCCCGCCTCTACCATTACTCACACGAGTGGTGCACAAGATAGTACAGGAGACAGTGGAATGCATATTGATCACTCCGTGGTGGCCCAGGCAGACCTGGTTCCCAGTTCTCCTCTCGCTGGCCCGAGGGAAATTTCATCACTTTCCCTTACAACCGGATCTTCTGATACTTTCCAACTCCCCCATTCTCCACCATGATATCCCTCGTCTCAAGCTCACAGCATGGAGACTCTCCCCCCGTATTCTCCAACAGAGTGACTAACGTTCTGCTTAATTCATGCAAGGCATCCACTCGACAGTCATACTCTTACAAATGGACTCGCTGTTGTACCTACCTAGCCTCGTCTGACATACAACCCTGCTCTGTGGGCCTCTCCCGTATTTTTGACTTCCTCCTCTCTAGCAGATCCTGGGCTTTCGCACTCATCTCTAAGAGTGTACCTCTCTGCGATCTTGGCTTTCCACAACAGAATTGACAATTTTTCTGTTTTCTCACATCCTCTTGCAAAGCACTTTCTGAAGGGCCTTCTTCACCTCACTGCACACCAAGACTCCGCAACAACCTTGGGATCTACCGTTGGTTCTCCGTGCGCTCACTCGAAAGCCATTTGAACCCTTGGCTTCCTGTGATCTCTGACTCTTGTCTTGGAAAATGGCCTTTTTACTCGCCATCACCTCGGCGAGACGAGTTGGTGAACTTCTGGCTCTCTGGCATGATCCTCCATTCCTCTGCTTCCTACCAAACGCAGTTCGTATGGTGCCGGACATTTCGTTCCTCCCCAAGGTCGTCTCTGATTTCCACCTGTAGTCCAAGATTCTCTTACCGGACTTCTACCCATCTTATGTTTCTGAAGAGGAGCGTCTCTTATATACCCTTGACGTAAAGTGGGCACTTTTATTTTATTTGGCTTGTACTAAGCCTACTAGGAAGACGCCAAGGCTCTTTGTCTCTTACGCATCACACAGAATGGGCAAACCCATTACTGCCCAGAGACTGTCCAGATGGATTGTGGGGCTTATAGAACTTGCTTACGAACTTGCCAAGACCCCACTCTCGGGGCCCATCAGGGCGCACTCCACCAGGTCCATGGCAGTCTCTACAGCATTCCTCAAGGGTGCCTCCCTGAGTGATATTTGCACAGCTGTGACTTGGGCTACTCCGAACACTTTCATCAGGCACTACGCACTGGACACTCAAGTAACTGCCCGTTCTGCGATGGGTTGACTAATCTTTTCTGCTGCTTCACAGTGACAGCCTGTCTGCTCCCTCCTCCAGGTAAGGTATTGCTCGCTACTCTCCCATCAGTGTAAAGCACAGAGACCATGTCGAAAATAAACAGGTCTCCTACCTGTAACTGATGATCTTTGAGTGGTCATCTGTGCATTCACACTACCCGCCCATCCTTCCCCTCTGCTGCCAGGCTTTCTGCTTTCTCTTGCTTGGTCACAGCGGTCAGAAGGAACTGGCGGGATGTCTGCACCCATGCCTCTGGGCATGCGCGGTAGGGGCTCCGCGCATGCCCAGTGTCGCTGGGCGGGAAAATGCATTGAGAGCTTTCTACGATACCAAAGGATTCCTGCGCAGGCACAGAAACCCATCAGTGTGAATGCACAGATGACCACTCGAAGGTCATCAGTTACAGGTAGGAAACCTGTTTTTGCTTGTACTCTTTGGGAGACAGGCAGCTGCAGAGAAAACACAGGCAGAGGTTACATTTCAGCCCATCTCCGTGGTACTCATTATCCCTACGGGGTAATGGGACAGGAAAATGTTTTACATGTGCAATCTAAAATGCAGACAGGCAGGGCTCTTTTTGTAGAAAAAGCCCAGCAGAAACTAATTAGCACAATAGACCACACCCAACAGTAGAAACTCATTAGCATATTAGGCCACACCACTGACAGCGCAGCTTATTAGCATATTAGGCCACACCCCCATGTTACCAGAAGTGTGGTCATCCAGCCACTCCCACCTTTTGCTTCTTATTCTGTTTACCTTATTTGTTTGACAAAACCAATTAAAACATTATTTTTTTAAAAAAGTTTCCAATTTCATACTTTTAATAATATACTGCCTTGTCTTATTAGGTTGTTTTTTAACTGATCTGCTAACCGCCTGGGCCAGCTACAGAGACTTAAAATGGTGAATTGAGGGAGCACTGTCTTATTTATGAAGAAAAGGGCAACACAAATCCCATGCATGTTTTCTTGAAAATAAGTTCCACTCAGTTCAGTGGGGCTTACAGCAAACTATGTATACATAGAAGAATTGTAGCTCTGGTCCCGGCTTGTTATCCATCGTATAGGAATATAATAACTTCTTAACTGACAGAAATGTTTTGTTTTGTTTAGCAGAGGCAGTAAATTAGCAGTATATTAGCATACAAATAGAAGAGTTAACAAACAGATGTGAGAATGAAGTTTTTAGTTCAGTCCAGTCTTAAAGGTGCCACTGGACTCAAACTTCACTCTTGTATTTGTAAGCTAATTTACTGCCAGTCACAGATCTTAACAACCCCCCTAATCCAATCTCATCAATAATCGCCCAGTTACTTATGCATCTTTTTGTGTAGGGGGATATTTTTGTGTGTGAGTGTATGTGCTTGCATGCCTGGAAGTCATATGGTGACTTCTGGCGACCCCTACTGGGGGCTTGGACGTTTTTCAGAGACATGGCTTGATAGCCTGTCTCTGCAACTGGAGCCCTGGTATTCCTTGGAGGGTCTGCCTTCCAGGGCTCTTTTTCTAGCAGGAACTCCTCTGCATATTAGGCGACACACCCCTAGTGTAGCCAGTCTTCCAAGAGCTTACAGTAGCCCCTGTAAGAAGAGCTTTGTAAGCTCTTGGAGGATTGGCTACATTAGGAATGTGTCGGTTAATATGCAGAGGAGTTTCTGCTAGAAAAAGAGCCTTGCTCCCTTCCAGTTACTTGCAGGGTTGGCCCAGCTTAGCTTCTGAGATCTGACAAGATTGGGCTTGCCTGAGCTATCCAGGTCAGGGCTGTGTATTCTAACTAGCCCTTCCTGGCAACTAACCCCCCCACCTCAATTTCCTATATGTAATGGTTGAGGAAATTCTGTTTTACTGTATCTGAAGAAGTGTGCTTGCACACAAAAGTTTATACCTTGAATAAAGCTTTGTTGGTTTTAAAGGTGCCACTGAACTCAAACTTTGTATCTGAATAAGTGTGCTTGCACACGAAAGCTTATACCTCGAGTAAAACTTTCTTGGTCTTAAAGGTGCTGCTGGACTCAAACCTTCTGTTACTTGGTTAATATGATTAGGAACTATGGTCTACACTGCTTTGTATAGCTTATTGTAAGCAGGATCCTACTGTATAAACCTTGTACTGCTTCATGTGTGGTGTTTTAATGCTAATGCTTCAGTTCTTTCTGGTGGTTCCAGACTTCTAAAATCCTAATGCACTGGTTACTGAATGTCCCATACTGAGTCACTCTTTGTAACTTGCCTTGAGTCCCTGTGAGAAAGATGGACTACAAACAAAAAAAATAAAACAGAGTCACGGCATGGTGGTTATAGTGCTGCACTGTGAGGGTGTGGGGAGAGACCTTAGTTCAAAATTAATCTCCACTCAGCCAAGAACCTGGTGGGGTCACCTTGAGCCACTTACTTTCTCCTAGCCTAACCTATCTCACAGGGTTGTTGGTGAAAAGTACTGAGGTCGGAGACGTGTCAAGTGAAAACAGCTCATACTTTATTAAAAGGTCTAAACAAGACTGGTCAGCTAGACTTGCAGGTCCGCTTTTTATCCCCGTTCTCGACTGCACCCATGCACACCCCCAACACCTGTGATTCGCTATTTACAGTGTACTCTTAGATCGTAGGTTCCCCTAAGGATCCAACTCCCCCGATTGGACCTTGTCAGGATTCTCTCAGTCTTTTGTCTAAATGTGTGAGGCTTGGACACTTCGCCCAACCACGTGGTCGCCCCGAAAGTGCCGAATTTGGGCCGACATGCCCAGTGCTCTAGCAATCAGCCTGAAAACTCTGTGTTTCCAGGCTGATTGCTAGAATGTCGATTGGCTACGTGTCCAATGTGATGATGTCACTTCTGGGTGACGTCATTGCACCATGCATGCATTTCGCGTGCACACGCATGTCCCAGAACGGGACCAACTCTCCCCAGCCGCTCCAGGTAAGTCACTTGGCAACCCTACCTTCAAGGCCTTGAGTGGTCTGGGACCCACGTATCTTTGGGACTACCTCCTCCGGTATGTCCCCCGAAGAGCTTTATACTCTGCTGAGAACAACAGACTGGTGATCCCTGGCCCAAAAGACATCGACCAGAGTCAGGGCTTTTTTGACCCTGGCTTCTTCCTGGTGGAACTCTCTGCCAAGCGATACTTGGGCCCTGTGGGACTTGATGCAGTTCTGGAGGGCCTGCAAGTCAGAGATGTTCTTTCTGGCTTTTGGTTCAGGATAGCAACAGGCACCATCCTGGCTGGCCCTCCCTATCCATTTCCTAATTCCTTTCCCATCTTTTCTAACCCCTTCGCCTCTCCCGTGAGGTTGCGAACAGTTTAAAAACTGACATACCAATTGCCTTATAAAGCCATCTGAGAATTTTTTTTAATCTAAACCAAATTGTTATTGTGTTTTATTGTTTGATGTTTTAGTGTTTTCTTGGTCATTGCCTACAGCCTTGAGTAGTCAGGGATTGGGCGATTTGTAAATCTAATTTATAAATAAATAAAATAATAAATAAGAGCAGTTCTCTCAGAGCTCTCTCAGCCCTACCTACCTCACAGGGTGTCTGTTGTGGGGAGAGGAAGGGAAGGAGATTGTAAGCCATTCTGAGACTCTGAGTGAAGGGCGGGGTATAAATCCAACTCTTCTCCTTTCCTCCTCCTCCTCCTCCTCCTCTTCCTCCTCTTGTATTCCAGGTAGGGTTGCCATCCTCCTGGTGGCCCTTGGCATTCTCCCAGAATTACAACTGAACTCCAGACTAGAGGCCTATTCCAATGGAGGAAATGGCAATTTCGGAGAGTAGACTCTGTGGAATCACATACCTGCTGAGACTCTGCCCCAGATATCCAGGAATTTCCCAAGCCTGAGTTGGCAACCCTGGTTTTCTTCATGTTGTTGTTCAGTTGCACAGTTGAGTCCGACTCTTTGTGACCCCATGGACCATTACTTCATTTACTTCAGTTATATTCTGCCTTTCTCCCTAGTCCCAAACCCGCTTGCATTGTTCTCCTTTGCTCCATTTTGCCCTTCGACAACCAGTAGGCCCAAAGTTACCCAGCAAGATTCCATCACAGAGGGAAATTTGAACCTGGGTCTCCCAGATCCTGATGTGACAGTCTACACTACTCTGGCATGAAGAGTCAAGTCAGCTGATCTAAATGTAAAATAAATCCAGAAAGGAGGTAATCTTATATCTGGATTTTATATTCCACTAGAAAGTGTATATGATTAGAAAATCCAGTACCCAGAATGCCTTATCCCCCCCAGTAGTGCATAGCCTTGAAATCATATCCTTACTTTTCTCATGAATATTGAATCCCAGAGAATTTTGTTTTTCTTTGTTAACCTTATATCCAGACAAAAGTCTTCCAGCTGAGAAAAAGTCTACTCTTGAAATGAGATTAATATCCTCTAAATATTGTCTGATTTTGAAAGAGTGGTTGTTTGCTGCCGCTTTTAAAATACTGAGCATGTTTGTGTACAGCTATCATAAATATAGTAGGTAATATAAAAATATTGGTAGTTACATGTTTCTCATGCTGTTGTAAATAAAATGGACCAGAAAACCAACCATAAGAATTATTATTTTATTTATTGAGTATATTTTTATATCACCCTTCCTCCATGGAGCTCAGAATGGCACACATGGCCAAATCCATGTTTCCTCACAGCAAACTGAGCTTGCTATAGTAGTTTCTAAAATTCACTAGATTAATGTGAAGACAACCACAGCAAAATATGATCCAGAGGCTTTCTGTAGTCTGATTTGTTGTGCTCAGAATACATTGAACAGAGGTTTCTACTAAAGAAAACATGCCAGTTAAAAGTATTGACACCAATCTTTGATTTTGATCACTAATTTTGGCTAACTCTTTAAAGATACATTTTTAATTATGCTTCTGTGAACTCTGTGGTTTGGGATTCTCTATGACGTTTGAGTATCTTAATGCAGCTTCATACTGTCATTGTTTTTGCTTTTAGCACATCTGCAGTTTTTCATGGGGTGGAAGTCAACCAAGGTATTAATTCCATAGGGGGTAACTGTGTTAGGCTTAAAGCAAATCTAAACAGCAGTGTTGAGGTACCTTAAAGGCTAAATTTTAATCTGGCATAATGTTTCTTGTATTAGAGAAATAAACTCTACCCCACTAAAGTTTACACTGGAATAAAATTATGTTAGTCTTGGAAATGCCACAAGACTCCTGTTTATTTAGATCACCAAGGTTGTTTAAGGATTGCATTTAAGGATATATTTGTTTTGGCATTTTACCCATGGTTTACTGCTGGAAATACTGCTGCATGTGCTCTCAACCACTGCATCACTTAAGCAATAGTAGTTTCCTGCTAAATTATTATCAAAGATTCGGCAGTAATGTATCGCTGTTTCCACTGTGCCATTTGCAAGAGGCAGGAGACTGAAGGATAGATTTGGAATTATTTCTGTTACCCTGTGCAAAAAGAACTGTCCTTCTCAAATGCAATGTCATCCTGAACCATCCTTCAGTGTAAATTAATATGGGATAGCTACTGTTTTTCTTCTCAGCCTGGGGCAAAGCAAAGGGGAATAACCCGAGTTTTCTTTTCTTTACTGAAATGACAGTTTGAACTGTATAGAAGTGAAGTATCTTGCTGCTGAATTTAACTTGGGATGGACAGGTTGATACAACTATAGAATTTCAGAGGGAAAAGTAAAAACAAAAATATTCATCTAGTACTGATGTTTATGGACCTATTTGTTGTTGTTGTTCAGTCACACAGTCGAGTCTGACTCTTCGCGACCCCATGGACCACATCACACCAGGCCCTCCTGTCTTCTGTCGTGCTCTGGAGTTTGCTTAATTTCATGTTTGTTGCATTGATAATACTGTCTAACCATCTCATCCTTTACTGTCCCCTTCCTCTTTGACCTTCAATCTTTCCCAGCATCAGGGTCTTCTCCAGTGAGTGCTCCCTTCTCATTTGGTGGCCAAAGTATTTGAGCTTCAGCTTCAGTATCTGGCCTTCCAGGGAACAGTAAGGGTTGATTTCTTTTAGGATTGACTGATTTGATCTCCTTGCAGTCCAAGGGACTCTCAAGAGTCTTCTCCAGCACCATAATTCAAAAGAATCTATTCTTCAGTGCTCGGCCTTCCTTATAGTCCACCCCTCACAGCCATACATTACTATTATGGACCTATAATCACTACTAAATCAAAGCTTGAAGATATAGATTCTGGGGCAGGCTAAGAGGGGATGCAGAATACTTAACTAATATATTCAATATTACAAGATGGCATACTATTATGGAAAATTTGTTGAATAGTATGCAGAAAGGAAGGCATGGCTCTCTGTCCTTTGGTGCAAACTCTTTTGTTTACTTTTCTTTCCTGTGCAAAGTTGCCGTAGGATTCCAATTTGCAGCAGCAGTGCTATGCAAGTGTTGGAGGACTTAGCACTGGGGTATGAGAAAAGGAAATGTGAGGTAATATTTTTAGGTGGTGAGCAGGCAAGTTGCTGCCATTTACTAACACTGTTTGAGGGTGTCTCCCAAGTAGATACATGCTCACTAAACAGTGTCTGTTCAGCTTTCTGCCACCAGCCCCCCCCAGCAAGTACTTCACCACAGCTTTTAAGGTGTGGCCTAGTAGCCAGACTTATCCTGCATAAACAGTTCATTCTCTGTACTGGCAGTCATGTTGTATGCAAGAGTCTTAATCATTTTATCTCTGTATGGGTCAGAGCATTATATGGCTCTGGCAAAATAGTTTTACCGTGCCCAATTTGTACTGAATTGCATGATTTGGTTTTAATTTTCTGTATTTGTATGCTTGTTAATGAAAAATTATTTCAAAACCTTTTAATATATTATTGCCCTGACCTGGATAGCCCTGACCTGGATAGCTCAGGCAAGCCCGATCTCGTCAGATCTTGGAAGTTAAGTAGGGCAAGTCTTTGGCAAGTCTTTGGATGGAGACCTCCAAAGAATGCCAGGGCCAGTAGGCCACTTTTCTGGATGTCCTCCATGTCTCAGTAGGAGTCGACAGAGGTCACCATGACTTCCAGGCATGAAACAGTGTGAGAAACATGTAGGGAATCTGAGTGAAATACAATTAAAAAAATCTTGTTCCCAGTCCACCCTTCGTCCTCTCCCCTTGCCCTGGAGGGAGGACTTATTGGGCCATCAGCAGCCACTGACAACTCACTACTGTGGGATTTGTGTGGTTCACTTAGGCCCAGCAGCAGCCACCTGTCGAATCACTACTATGTGACAGCAGCCCCTGCATGACCCACTTGGGTGACTTGCTACCGTGCAACTTGCATGACTCACCAGGGTCTAGTGGTGGCTACTATGGTTGCCACTTACCTGGTGGTGGTTGCCATTTTCACATGCATCACAACATCACTTCCAGCTAAAACACTGAAATGACATCACAGCCACCCCTGTGGCACTCTAGAAATTCCCCACATCTCTGTGGTAATGAACATAATGATTTGGAGAATTCTTAGAGCATTGTAGGGTGGCAGTGATGTCATATTCAGGACTCCACTGAAAGTGATGTTTTGATGCATGTGGCACTCCTTTCTGAAGGGTTCCACCTCCTAAAATGGCTATTTATGGACATCTGGCTAACAATCCTGGTGGTTATTGGGAAACTTGATGCCACACAGTTCAACTGGGACCAGCGTAGGCCTCCCATTTTTGTGTCTGGGCAAACCCTGGCCCTCAGCCCCAATCACCTGCCCTTTAAAAAATGAGGAGTGTATGTATGGGGAAATGGCTGAAAAAGGGCCTTCATAGCAACACTCTAGGATTTTCCTCATGTCCCTATGGTCTTTACCATAGAGACTGGGGAAAATTCCTAGAGCACCACCCAGAAGTAACACCACATCCTCCTTAAACGCCACATCCCCCAGGTACTACTTTAAAAATCTCCCAGCATTTGCTAAAGCAGCGCTGGGAATCCTAGCCCACTGGCAGCCTCTGCACATCTTGCATGACTTGGCTGGGCTCAGCAGGTGGCCACCACACAACTCACCTGAACAAGAGAGTAGGAAAAGAGACAATGGTATGTGTAGGAGAATACAAGATAAAATATGATGATTCCTGCAAATCTTTGAGAGTTCCTTGTTTGTTCTTTTCTATTAGATACTATAGGTGGCCTAAAAAAAAGGTGAAAAAAAGATTAGGAGTTGCAAAACTTTGAAAAATAACCTTCTCTTTGTGGTCTAGATCCATGGTTTTATTGATACTTTCTGTTGAGTTCTGTTAGAATCTCCATCTGATTTAATCGCTGGAGAAACACTTACCCTTGTAATGTTGTTCTTTATTCTTTGTTCATCCCACTCTTGCTGATTGCTGATTTTGCTAAAGTTCATTTGGGTGGCTGAAGTGTCATGGTGATTAAGCACAATGGAGCACTTTGCCAGGTAGCAAGATGGATTTGCTTGAAGAATCCTAACCCTTCTGCTTGAACTGAAATTGCTTCCTGCTGATATTATGATAGCAATAAAAATTGCAGTGGCTCTTAGAATAGTAGCTGCCTCTGCCCAGTGCAGTTGTTCATGATATTTTGTGAAGGGGCTGGAAGTTCTAAAGAGCTGTAAATTCAAGAGGAGATGAGTGTTATGAAAGGTTTGTTTTCCTTTTAAACATCTGGATGAGCTAATAGAAGTATTATCTCAAATTCTGATGGAGGAAGACCTCTGTTTCAAACCCATAACTACGGTTTGGCATTTGGGGGCTGGGCTCGCTGACTTACTTACAGCTTTCGATTTGCCGCCTCTTCTTGCCTTCCTCTGCTGCTGAATGGCCACGGGAGAGGTGTCTGCACCGCCCACCAGAGCGCCTTGCAGTTTTGTCCGCTCTGGCAATCAGCGGGGCTTCCTGCCCTAAGCTAGAGCTCTGCTTAGCCACCAGGTGAACACTTAGGGAAGCACCGACCATCTGGTTCCTGGTGCACACCATCGGGGACATAGATTGATGCTGGAGGGGCAGGATAGCATGATCTCCTTCGCTTCCTACCCAAAGCTGGGATCTGGAAGTTGGCGCTGTGGCTGAGGATGTGGGTGTGGTTGGTGAGGCACCGGTGAGCTGTTTACCCGTCTCTCTAGCAGCCGGCCTGGGCCCAGTCCCAGTGGTGCACAGTGCGCTGCCACCACCACTGCTGCCTGCTCTGCACCTTCAACTGGGAGCCACTCCCAGCCCTGTGTGTCCATGTGTGTTGCAACCTCTGGACGATGGGCGGCAGGCCAGGGGGCTTTGGCCTCAACTTGCACCTCCTCAAGGAACTCTTGGGGCAATGGCCCAATTCAGCAGCATGTGAGGGCCAGCGGAGGCAGGAGGGGTGCAGAGGATCGGCGCTTGGAAATGCTGCGGGAAGGGTGGAGGAGTCAAAGACTCCATCTGGGCAGCCCAAGAACTTCAACCTTAAGTAAATTAACTTTAATTAAATTAGCCAGTGCCCCCCAAGTATTTTAAATGCCCCCCAAATTAGAAATTTCTGGCTATGGGCCTGCTCTGTTTTTTGAATGATATTGAAAACGGATGAGGGAAAGTTGGATTTGAAACATTTAACTTCCATTGAACTTAAAAAAATCACACTGTTAAGGATTTTGGTACCCCCTGATCTCAGTGTGACTTAACTTTCTTTGGATTTCTCGTTCTATTTCTGTGTGTGCCATGCACTGTAGCTATGATACAGAAGAAGAGATAATGTATGTGAAAGACTTACTGAATACATACCTGGTTGGGTTTGTTTTCTTTTTGCCTTTTTCTGCTGCTCTGGTGGAGTGCCTGCTGCAGCTGGAAACAAGTGAAAAGCCATGGTATACGTGCACATCAGTCTTGAAACTGTATGTATTGACTCCTTCATGCTATCCCTCCTCATCTGCAAAATACTAACACTGATGTTAGACTGAGAACTCCTCTTCAGAATCTGGGCCACAGTCCTTTCCTGAGCTCTCCTTCACAAACCTATTGTTGTCCAATTTAAAATTCCTTTGGTAAATATGCTTGCTACTGAGGAGATCAGAAGAATCTGTAATGTATCTGTGTAATCCAACACAGCACTTTTTCTTATTTGTTTGGGTCTAGCACCTTCCAAATATTTATTGTCAGTCAAAACTGTACTTTTTATATTCTCAGATATTTTTGGTCATATAGTAAATTTTATATGCTTTGTGGTGTGATTTAATTCAGTTCTGTATCAGGCCCTTGCTTGACCTTTTGTGTTTTGGTTCAGCTAAATTATAAAAATATTTTCTTTTGAATTTTTGGCAGACCTTTAGAATCATTGAATCAACAAATTTCCAGGATCAGGTGGCGGCAGGCACAATGAAGAAGAATATAGTGTGCATAGATGTTATCCATAACAGCATAGCTTCAAATTCAACAGGTTACTAAAAGCTGATTCACATAGTTTTGGGGTGTTTTTCACCTAGACTTGGTAACAGTTGTTGTTGTTTTTGTTGCATCTTGGGTGAAAAACAGAACCTATTAAGTAGTTGTCTGAGTGCTCCATCAGTGATCTGACCCTTGATTCAGGCTGCTACTGCAAACAGTTTTTTGAAACATTTGCAGCGGTGTGCTAAATTGAAAGCTAGGCTGCTTGTGAAGGGTTGGAAAAATGCTTTCACCTCCTCGGAACACCATCTGTGGCCCAGGATGCTTGGTTATTAAACACATCATCTGAATTTAGTGGAAGAATGAAAGCAGAAGTAAGCAAATTAGGTATCTAATTGCTTATGTCTTGTGAACGATTAGTGTCCGAAATATATACACAAGAGGAATCAATATAAAGCCTGTGGGCTGTATTCAACTGTGGCTATATTCTGTTACCTCCAGAGTCAATGAGAATATTCAAAATGATTAACTATGACAGTTACATTCATGGGGGTAACTGTGTTGGTCTAATGAATTAATTATCATATGACTGTGTGTGTAGTATAGCTAGGAGATCTTAAGACTGGCAGCCAGAAGTTCTATCTCTTTTACTGTTAAGCACCACTAGGTGGCAAGCTAGTGTTTTTTAAGGTGAGAGACGTTTCAGAAGTGGTTTGCCATTGCCTGCCTCTGTGGTATGCCCCCAGTATTCTTTAGAGGTTGCCTGTCCAAATACTAGCCAGGGCTGACCCTGCTTAGCTTCTGAGATCTGACAAGATTGGGCTAGCCTGGGCTAGCCAGGTCAGGGCTGTGTTGGTCTGAAGCAGCAAACAACCTTTGAGTCCAGAGGCACCTTTAAGACCAACGAAGGTTTATTCAAGGTACAAGCTTTTGTGTGTATGCACACTTCTTCAGACACAGTGAAACAAGATGTCCTCAACCATTACATATAGTCACTTATGCATCTTGATTCTAACTAGCCCTTCCTGACAACTAACCCCCCCCCCCCCATTGTAATGGTGGAGGATCTCTTGTTCCGCTGTATCTGAAGAAGTGTGCAAGCACATAAAAGCTTATACCTTGAATAAAACTTTGTTGGTCTTAAAGGTGCCACTGGACTCAAGACTGTGTTCTGTGACAGTTAAAACAGTTTCTGCCTGCACGAATTGATGCTGTAAGCAGGGATCAGCCAGGTAACCCATACATGCCATATCTAGGTCAAGGCTTTGGTTCTTGGATCAGGGTCTTGCTGATCACCACATACTATTAACTGATTTAACTGAACAAACAGATCCATGTTTTGGCCTATACTGCATTGCCAAGGCAAACAGGAAGGAATTTCCTCTCCACATCAGACTGGTTCATGTGTGTGTGTGTATATGGGGGGGAGGATATTGCCTCCTCTTGCAGGATGTGGCTTGTCGTTATTGGAACTAGAGATTTGAGGCTCTGGGAGAAAAGAAACAGAAAAATTGGGTGGGGTGATCTTTCCCCCTTTTTTCTCCAAAGACTTAAAAAAAAATTCCAGTAGTAAAACTGGAAAACTTGGGGGAACACTGGAAAGAAATTCCTTCTGTTTTAGAATCAGTAACAGGCAAGGTTTTTCACATTCAAAATGTATAGCATGAAAAAGTCTGAGGATTTTTTAATTTTTCCAATGGAAAAATGGGGTGATTTGGGGTAGCACTGATAAAAATCTATTAAATATTTGCTGTTTTTCAGTGAAAAAAAACATCTTACAAAGCATTTCATTCTTTCGAAATGTACAGCATGAAAAGTCTGAGGACTTTCTCTGTTTTTCCAACATAAAAATTGGGGTATTTTGGAGAGCCCTGACCTGGGGTAGCCCAGGCTAGCCTGATCTTGTCAGATCTCAGAAGCTAAGCAAGGTCGGCACTGGTCAGTATTTGGATGGGACTCCACCAAGGAAGTCCAGGGTCATGATGCAGAGGCAGGCAATAGCAAGCCACCTCTGAACGTCTCTTCCCTTGAAAACCCTCTGGGGGTCGCCGTAAGTCAGCTGTGACTTGACAGTACTTTTCATTACCACAGGGGGAAAAAACTCTTACACTGTAGATGTATACAATATTTTGAATATTTTTGCTTAAAAGTAGATAATTTTGGTAACAATGTGCTATAATGTGCTTTAATACTGTATTATCAATGTTATAATATGGGCTTAATATCCAAACATGTGACCATGTAAGAGATTTTCTGCCGAAATAATACATCTTCTTTTGTTTACTACAGGTTTTTTTCCCTTCAGTGTTTATTTTCATCTACATTTCAGATGGCAAAAAGTAAAGATACATGTACTGTGGTAGCATAGGGTGCAGCAGTTTGCAACTCTTTTTCTCGAGTACTGAGTATATTTGCAATTTTTCTTATAGAAAATGAAGACATTTATATTTTAAATACCATAAATACGCCAAATTGTACAATTTTGTATACTGGTTAAGTTATAAATAACTCATGTCATGTTGTTAAATCAGAAAAAGATGTTTCAGTTTAATAGGAAAGCATATATTTTGTTTTAATAGGCATGCATACATTTAACCCCCCCCCCTCTGTTTTTGAAAGGGGGGGATTTTTTTCCTGTGGCATCAAAATTTTCCATCTCTAATTGCAGCCGGTGATATTTTCTCTGCAATAACTTTTCTCATTGCACCTGTTTACTGTTTACAGTAAATGTGCCTGTCAAGATCTTTCCTGGTGTTTACCAACTGTTTCTAAAAAGTGGATGGGCCAAGTAGGACTTTTGCCTAGCAGAGCTTCTGACTGGCCACTGGAGATCTGATTGGCTACGTAGATTTTTTCTTAAGGTGCTTCAGCAGCAGCTGCCACCACAGCACAGGCATATCACTGCGTGTCTGAAGGTGTATGCACAGAAATATTTTTAAACAATACGTTCATTTTAAGCATCCTGCTAAATAGAGCTTCGTTCTGAAATGCTGAAGAGTTACTATTAGAGTTATTGCACAACCCCATTCCCTGCAATTTTTTTGGGTTGCCTCTGCCTCTTTCGGCAGCCATTTTCTGGTTGGCTCTACCTCTACAAATGGGCAGCCATTTGTAGTTGTGCCCACCATCTTGTGTCAAAATTCCAAAACTGCTGACAGACTCAAAAAAGTTGGGGATCCTTGGTTTAGATTGTGTAGGATAATATGGGGCAAGGGATGGGAAATTGTTGATTGGCAACCCATTCTGTTGGCAGGGAACTGAATTTTTTTTGTCCTGCCTGTCTTTATCGCAGGATTTAAAGAATTTATTTATTTACTTCATTTATACCTGGTCTTTCTTCCCAGTGGTGAACCACCGTGGTTTATATTATTCCCTTCTCTTCCATTCTGTCTCACAATAATGTTGTGAGGTCGGGTAGACTGAGAGTATGTGATTGGCCCAAGGTCACCCAGCAAGCTTCCATAGTAGAGTGGGGATTTGGACCTGGGTCTCCCAGATCCTAGTCCAGTACTCAAACATTACACCTCATTGGCATACTGAAAATCACCAAGTGAACTGACAGTATCCTAAGTTGCTCCCACTTTGTATTTTCTTGCAGGGTTGTTATACATGCTTTGGACACTTGACAATGTACTTGAAGTACCATGTAAATGCTAAATAGTATTGCTAATAATGAATGTATAGTTATTATTGAAATATTATCTTAATGCAAAAGAAATTAGCATGATACAGTTCTATTTCATGCCTATTATATTGTAGATGTCCTATAATCCTTTGGCCTAAGTGTCATCTTCTTTTCTCTGCAGGATGAATCATCCATGTTCTTCCAGTTTGGCCCATCAATAGAACAACAAGCTTCTGTCATGCTCAACATCATGGAAGAATATGACTGGTACATCTTCTCCATTGTCACTACTTACTTTCCTGGCTATCAGGACTTTGTCAACAAAGTCCGCAGCACTATTGAGAACAGCTTTGTGGGCTGGGAGCTAGAAGAAGTTCTTTTGCTGGACATGTCTCTGGATGATGGAGACTCAAAGATTCAGAATCAGCTCAAAAAACTGCAGAGTCCTGTCATCCTCCTTTACTGTACTAAGGAAGAGGCCACCTATATCTTTGAGGTGGCCAACTCTGTGGGTCTAACTGGCTACGATTACACATGGATTGTGCCCAGCTTGGTAGCTGGAGATACAGACACAGTGCCCTCTGAATTCCCCACTGGACTTATCTCTGTGTCATACGATGAATGGGACTATGGCCTTCGTGACAGGGTGAAAGATGGAATAGCCATAATAACCACGGCCGCTTCTGACATGCTCTCTGTGCATGGCTTCATTCCTGAGTTTAAGAGTAGTTGCTACAATACACAGGACAAGAGGATCTACCAGTCTAACACACTGAATAGGTAAGGGAAATAAGCATGGTGTTTGTGGGATGATGAATACATGCCATGCTGAAGGCATTAGCAAGAACATTTCCAGAGGGATCAAGTTTGTTGAGAAAATAGGGGGAAAATATAGTCACTTGGTTTTCTCATATATGCAGGGTGGGTTTTTTTGCCAACAATAATTTGAACATCATTTCAGAGAGATGAATACAACCTACTTGATGATATGAACACCAACAGGAAAGAAAAATAATATTGTATAAGTTAATTGGGGGAGAAAAAGGCAGATATTTGTTTGCTTTTATGTGCCACTTCCTTCCTGAAATACAGGACCAAAAGTGGTTTACAAATTTTAAAGTCATAAATAATCTTAGAACAGTATGAGGATTCAAATTCTAAATACAATCAAGAGATCTATTACTGATGCCACTGTTATTTAAAAACTGCACCTGGCGTGCATTTGCTTCTTGACATCACTCACATATCAAATTCTTATTTCACCAGTTGCAAAATAAGGTCTAGGGCAGCAATTGATACTGGGGGAAAATACTACACCACCACAGTATAGTTACTGACCAGAGCTAGAAAAAGTGGCAGTCTACAGGGGCAGCTTGTAGCAGACACTCCCTCTCTAGTCCCATGTAGTGGATCTTTATAACATCTCTGGGTGGTGTGTGTGGGGATGTCATGATTCTTTTTCCTAACCCATGAAGTAGCAAGCAAAAGTTCTCATGCTTTAGTAAGTGGGTGAGTTGTGCTTGGCAGAGGGAAGGATGGGACCTGAGACGAGGCACAGGACAGCTGTTGGCTGTTTATCCTAAGGTATGGTTGGAAACTGCATGTTGCAGCAATAGTGTTGGAGTGATGCAGGTACTGGTGAATGCCTACATGGAAATTCTACCGCTTGGAGTTCCATGATGGAAGAATGGCAGGATACAAATGTAATCAATCAATAAATAATACATTGTGATATGGACTTGGCCATTAGCTGTGTCACCTTCTGTGTTTCCCCAAGCATTTACTGGCCATTGGGTAATCTGCAGTCCAGAGACAAGGCATGTAGGAGTAGACTGGAGTGGAGATGTAGGCACACTGGGCATGTAGTGTGTCTCAAGTATGTCTATGGAGATGGTTTCCATGAAGTGGCTCAGTTGATTTTTGCCTGGGGTCAGTGGTTATGCTTTAAAGACTTGTGTGTGCTGGCCCTTCCTGTATGATTATGTGCCTTTAAATGTTACTTCAGCTGTGTGGAATGAATCCTCAGAAAAGTGGCTCCTGTGGCATTCATGTAATATACAGGGTATCCAAGTCCCATTGATTTCATTGGAATATACTTTCATATAACTGTGGTTATGATCATTTTATTTATTTATTTATTTTATTTAATTCTAGGCCGCTCTCCCCGCACAGCAGGCTCAGAATGGCTAACAAGACTTGGCAAACCAAGATTCACAGTATCCATAAAATAATTATAACATTATAGGCTATATCACTAAAACATTACAATACAGATTAATAAAGTGCTCAATACAATTCAATGGCGTGTAGTATCTCAGTCCGCTGTTAGGCGTGCAGTATCGCCAGCAACCAGATGGTTGATCGTTGGAGAATTGCTTATAAGGAGGGGAGGGTAAAAAGGTAATGTGAAAGGCGCATTACTTTAGGAATGAGAGTTAAGTTTCCTACAGAATTCCTGAGATTTCTTGCTTATGCTATCAATGAAATGTGTATTTATACTGAACGTAAGAACATAAGAGAAGCCAATGTTGGATCAGGCCAATGGCCCATCCAGTCCAACACTGTGTCACACAGTGGCCAAAAACCAGTGGGGCCAGGACACTAGAAGTCCTCCCACTGTAGCCCCCCCCCAAGCAGAAGAAGAAAAAGAGAGAAGAGATTGGATTTATACCCTGCCCTTCACTACCCAAGGGAGTCTCAGAGCAGCTTACAAACTCCTTTCCCTTCCCCTCCCCACAACAGACACCCTGTGAGGTAGATGGGGCTGAGAGAGCTCTGACAGAAACTGCTCTTTTTCAAGAACAGCTGTGTCAGAGCTATGGCTTGCCCAAGATCATCCAGCAGGTGCAAGTGGAAGAGTAAAAAATCGAACCCGGTTCTCCCAGATTAGAGTCCATGCACTTAACCACTACACCATGCTGGCCACCAAGCACCAAGAATACAGAGCATCACTTGCCCCAGACCGAGAATTCCTAGCTATACCTTGTAGCTAATAGCCACTGATGGACCTCTGCTCCATATGTTTATCCAGTTCCTTCTTGAAGCTGTCCATGCTTGTAGCCGCCACCACCTCCTGTGGCAGTGAATTCCATGTGTTAATCTCTAAATACTTCCTTTACTGTGAAGAAGAAAAAGAAGAGGAGATTGGATTTATATCCTGCTCTTCACTCAATTGGAGTCTCAGAGCGGCTTACATACTCCTTGCCCTTCCCCTCTCCACAACAGACACACTGTTGTATAGTAAGGATGAAAGACATTTTAGTTTTTTCCCCTCATGGATCCAGGTATTAATGGCAACCTGTAATATGTTTACTGGCGATGATCCAGAGACCTTTATATACAGAAGTCTCATATTCCGTTCTAACAGGGTCTTCCTAAGCAGAGTTTCACCCTTCTAAGCACATTCACTTCAAGATACTGTAGGAGAGGGTATTGCTTCTTACGCAGTTCCATTTCCAGTGTCGCATGCACTTCTCCAAAAACCATGGAAAACCCCTGTGTATGTAGAATTTTAGTGTGTCAGAAGCACTGGGTTATGGTAACTTTTCAGACTGGAGTTTTGGGATTCAATTAAAGTAGCAAATTTTTATGAAACTTTGTTTGTCTAAACTTAAGTCCCACCCCATACAATCCTGGAAAAGTTCTGAGGCTGCACTTTATGGCACATGTGGCTGCCACTGAAAGCAGCAGCCCCACACATCTTGGTCTCTTCCTCTTCCCACCCAGCAACATCTAGGAGTCCAAAATGTGAGAGTTGTATTGTGCATGTCCTACAAACATTAGCTAGATGAAGTGGAGTGAGAGTAGAGAAATGTGATGCTATGTGAGGAAGAAGATGGGGGCTTGCCAGTTTTGAAAGCAGCCACGCATGTGCCACAGCATCAGGCTTAAGAGGGAGCAGGAGATCCAGAGCCCCAGTACAAAAAGATTAGCCAATGACATAACCTTGTAAGCAAGCCTAGTTATGTGCAAGACTGTTTCCGCTCTGCAGATACAAGATATCAGTTGAAAACTGCATATAAACAGGAGGCTTTACAGGTACAGATGTGAGGGGCCCTTATTCTCTTGGCCAGTTTTTTTAATAAGAACATAAGAGAAGCCAGTGTTGGATCAGGCCAGTGGCCCATCCAGTCCAACACTCTGTCACACAGTGGCCAAAAACACCAGGTGGCCTCAGGAGGTCCAGCAGTGGGGCCAGGACACTAGAAGCCCTCCCAATGTTGCCCCCCCCCCAAGCACCAAGAGTACAGTGCATCACTTGCCCCAGACTGAGAGTTCCTATCTATACCTTGTGGCTAATAGCCACTGATGGACCTGTAGCAGCCACCACCTCCTGTGGCAGTGAATTCCACGTGTTAATCACTCTTTGGAGGAAGAAGTACTTCCTTTTATATGTTCTAACCTGACTGCTCAGCAATTTCATGGAGTGCCCATGAGTTCTTGTATTGTGAGAAAGGGAGAAAAGCACTTCTTTCTCTACCTGCTCTATCCCATGCATAATCTTGTAAAGCTCGATCATGTCATCCCTCAGCTGTCATTTCTCCAACCTAAAGAGCCCCAAGTACTTCAACCTTTCTTCACAGGGTTATAGTTAACGTTGAAGCCATGCTGCTAAACAGGTCATCTTCAAGGCTGTGGGGGAGGAAAAGAGTTGAGAAGGGTAGAAATTATAGTCTCCCCCCCAAAAAGAGATTATATTCATGGATTAAATGTCACAGCACAGAGAAGAAACCCTATAAGTCTGCTTTGGAAACCTTTTTTAAAAAATCAAGGGCAAAATCAGCAACTTTAGACATGTTAAAAGAGTCATATCCAAGCCCATAGCTACAGTGGGGCATTTCAGGGTCCTGCTCCTTAATTAAAAGCCCCGTCCCACAAATAGCCATGCCAGAAACCTTATTTTTTAGGAGAGACCCCCCCACTCCTCTGCCTGCTGCTGGCAGTAGCCTGGGTGAGGGTGCTGCAGCTTGCCCTGGAGCTTCCCTCTCCCTCCCACTGTGGAATTTGGGGGGGAGGCATCATGAGACTCAAGAAAAGACAGCTCAGAGGGCATTTAATTGCCTTCAGAAAGCATTTAAATGCCTTTTTGAGTTTCCTTCCACAGGGCAAGAAAGCTTAGAAGGGCACTCAAGAGTGGCAACTTGAGTAAATCTCCAACAATCCCCCTTTCTGCTAGCCCAGTCCTGCTGTATACCACCTAGGTCATGGTGAGTCTTTCAGAGGCATTCCCATGAGCCTTTGGTTGCATGTTTCCCAAAGGCTCATGGGAATGCTTTTGAAAGACTCACCATGACTTAGGTGGTATACAGCAGGACTGGGCTAGCAGAAAGGGGTTTGTTGGAGATGTACTGAAGGTGTCACTCGAGTGCCCTTCTAAGCTTTTTTGCCTTCTGGAAGAGAACTCAAAAGGCATTTAAATGCCTTCTGAGCTGTCTTTCTCTAGGAACTGATGTGTTCACTGCCCTGTCCCTTGAAAGAAAGGGCTAAAAACAGGCTCGAAGCCTCCTCCTTTAAAGGCAGGCATTCAGATTAATTTAATTAACTGTAATTTAACTGCCCCTTGATCAATAAAATCCTGGCTACAGGCCTGGTTATATCATGTCATGATTTTCTACAGCTATTCAGAAATGCTAGGTTGTATGTGTTGTGTTCTTATTGGAGACATGTGAACCCCTGACTGCTCCTTGGGGTTGGTCATGTTTAAAGTTGTCAGGCTATATCCATTATGGCTTTGTTTGTTGAGTTACTAATGAGTTCTGTACTGATTAGTTGTAATAATCTCTCATTTAGCTGCAGGAGGCACACTTGAGTTTTCATTTCAGTAAATGCACTGAAGCATTGGAATGGAGAACAATTGTGGAATTACACAGATTTTACAAATGGAAGCAATAAGAGAGTGGATTGTGTTCGTTGTTCCATCCCTTAAAATCAGTTGTTGTGACTTACTGAACCAGTACATTTTAAATATACATATTTGTTTGTGTGTGTAGGGGGGAAGGTTTAGAAATGGCTGGATTATCTTTTGGTGGGGAGGCACATACATTTGCCCAGCTGAAGTCTCTAGGTGTTGTATATATTAGTTGTACACAATTGAAGCTGGTTTGGGGCCAGGTTCTGTTTGTTCTCATACTGATCATAGTACAGTCAACCTTGAAATCTGGAATTTATATTCACCTTAGTTAGTGATTGATTGACCTGTGTTTGAAAAAACAGATCTTGGCTCCAGATAGCTCTAGTCCTGTCTAGGTGCTTGTTCCAATCCACAGTCAGTAGTACTATATCCCACCCCACATAAGGATGTGGAAGTAGGTGTTCGTGGATGGATACCCTTCCTGCAGTGGATTGTGTTTTGCACATTACACGCCAGGGGAAATATACATTACAGAGCTTGAGAAGGGGAAACTGACAGTCTTTAAAACACAACTAGCAAATATAGCAAAAGCTCCACACCCTGCCAAGGCATTGCTGCTATACAAAGGTGTATTCTGCCTGGAATTTGCTAGGGTTTTGCCGCCCTTTAAGGACCATCTGCTTAATTTAGAATTGCTGCCTTAAGCATACCCGTGACACATGAGTAGCATTTCAGAACTGATTGTTCCTTGAACTGATTGTCTGGAAAAGATTGGGCATATATTTTGTATATATATTGGCCACAACTACCATTACAGCAACAGCAGCAATTACTACCTCTACTTAGAAATCTGATATTAAAAAATAAAACACTCAAAAACCAGTGGGAGAACATGTTAATATATCAGAACATTCCATTGCTGACCTAAGAGTGGAAGTCCTTAAACAGAGAAATTTCAAGGGGAGATTGCAATGTGAGATTATTGAATTTGAGTTCATTCACAGATTCAGAACAATGGACCTCCCCAATAAGTACATAGGGTTTTTATCTCACTACAGATGTGGATTTTCTGCCCTAAAACAAGCTAATTATATTTTGCCTTGTACATCTGCATGCTGACTTTTTTCCTGTTCAACACCCATCTTCAGAATGGGATGTAAGGACTATTTATTTATTTATTATATTATTATCTCACCCACCCCACATAGCAGACTCAGGGCAACTAGGGGTCTGCACCCCCCCCCCCCCCAAATCAGTATTTTTTTGGGTTTGTATATAAGATCAGCTTTTATTCAGGATGATCGTATAGGTTTGCTGAATCAGATTAGGGAATCTGATTCAGCTGAATAAATACCCAACAAATACCAATAAGGTATTTGTCGGGTATTTATTTGGTTCAGCTTAACCGAATGCACATCCCTATTAAGGACTCAAGGATCTCCATTCCCACCTGTATCTGAAGGGAGTTTTGACTCTTGAAAATTTGTACCCTCAAGGTGCTGCTGGACTTGAATCTGGCTCTATCACTACTGAACATTATCAAGCACACTTAAAGATTTCTAATCTGCTTGGCATAGAGACCAAGCCCTATGACGAAAGACTGAAGGACTTGGGAATGTTTAGTCTGGAGGAGGTTGAGGGGGGACATGATTGCTCTCTTTTAAGTATTTGAAGGGCTGTCACTTAGAGGAGGGTAAAGAACTGTTTCTGTTGACAGCAGAGGACAGGACTTGCAATAATGGGTTTAAATTAAGGGCGGGGAGCTACTGGCTGGATGTTAGGAAAACCTTTTTTACAGTAAGAGTTATGCAACAGTGGAATCATCTCCCCCTCACTGTGTCAGGGATGCTCTAGGCTGATCCTGCATTGAGCAGGGGGTTAGACTAGATAGCCTGTATGGCCCCTTCCAACTGTGATTCTATGATTTGATGGTCCCTTCCACACGAGCGAGATAATCTGGATGGGAAGTGAGGCTATTTTGCCCCAGATCAATTTGCCCTGCAGTTGTGTGATCACACAGGTCTGTGGACCTGCCAGTGCAACTCACTGCTGCATGATCAGATGCAACCACGGGCGAGTTATTTTTTGTGTGTGGTTGGTTTCTGATTCGCTTAAACGGGGGATTGATGAATCGCCCCTCCAACCTAAGGGCTTTCAATGATGCGCACACTGAGAAGGGGGGAAAAACAACAGTATGGCGTCGGGATAGCCTGATCACACTATCCCTGACGCCACAACTTTGCGCTGGCGTGATCACATGGGGAAAGTCTGGCTCTGGCCCGCAGCAAACCGTTTGATACTGCATTTTCACTAGTAGTTTTTTACTCTGGTTCCCTGCTGGTTCAAAACAGCTCGCGATGGCTTGATAACGGTTGTGGGACGCTTCCCAGATGTGCTGGTGTGATCGCGCCACTTTGATCCACCAGTGAATCGTCCCTCTTGCGTGGCAAATGGGTGTGTATGATCGCACCCTATGATTGCCAGGGTGGTTTGCAGTGGAGCAAAACAATATATTACCTTTCCATTCATGTCTGTAACCCCAGAGCACTTTGTGTTAGAAGCATAGTTCTTTTGGGTAGGGAGGGTGAAAGCAAGCTTCCTGTAGGGGTTGTTCTCAAATGATGGTGGGAGTTAAACTGGTCTTCCTTTTGCCATGGTGTTCTTCCAAGAAGGGGGTGCCCTTTGGATCTCTTTTGTCAGAGGCCAGAATGTTCTTCCCTTCACCTTCCCTCATGGTATCTCCATCTACTTTTATATTTGAGTGAGAGCTAAATTGCTTTCTCAGTTTTGGAGGGGGATTTTAGTCACTGCCCCAGTGGTCACTAATCATGATTGTGTGTACACCCTTCCACATCAACCCTCAGCTTCATTCTAGCTATATTTAAAACTCTCCTTATACTGGCACCCTGCTGGGAAGTCTAGCGAATAACTTCTGTTTAATCACAAGGAAAAGTTGAGGTAGCTGCAGTGCAGACTTTTTTTGCTTGAAGTGTGCTTAACCCAGCAATGAACATGCTGAACTAATGTTAAGGACGAGAGGAGAGCTCAATTGGGTGTGCACTTTCTGTCCCTGCTGCTGTAACCTAGTAGAGATAAGGGTTACAAGGCATGAGGCACTTTTGAAAGCAAGAGTGGCATGTCTTAATAAAGACATCACTCTTATAGGCCTGCAGAGCATGGGGATATAGTTATTTGTGTCATTATGTTTGCTTGAGATCCCCTAAACCATGTTGTATAGACTCCCCCACCTGACCAAGGTGAATTATATTTTTCTGTCTACCCATGTAAATAAGATCAGAAAGTTTTTCTGTCTCATTTCAAACCTTCTACCAGGGGTGGCCGAACTGCAGCTCGAGAGCCGCACCATCTAATTTAATGTTAATAAAAAGCAAATTTGCATATTTTTCAATAAAAATGTGTGTGTAATATTTGTTTATCTTTTCCGGCTCTCAAATATCTGACGTTTATTCTGTGTGGCTGTTATGTTAAGCAAGTTTGGCCACCCCTGTGTCAGGCCTTTCTTCTCCCGGTACATATTGTGGCACATAATTTACAATTGCTAATAATGTGCTTTTTGTAGTACATCCAGAGAGTCCTTCTTTCTTTGTCTCTGTCTTGAGAATTCAACCAAAATATTTCCTCCCTCCAAAGTGTCCATTGAAGCACAGACCAAAAGCCTGAGGATGGCATACAATCGAAATATAACTGTCTCCTTTATGAGAGGCAAAATGCTTATGGAATCCAGTGAGCCAGAAACCATTTGCAGGTATGTGATGATGAATAAGTGAACAGCAACAGTGGAATAATAAAGTGAAAATAGTGAGCATCTCTGTCACTTAAGTAACTGACTGCCGATAATTTTACCGTGTCAAAGTCCTGTAAAAGAATTAGATTAATGAAAGTACATGCATGCCTGTTTTCCATTTTCTTAAATGACATTCCTCCTCTTCCGCACAATGTTCTTACTATATTTCAAGTAATAAAAATAGAAACTGCTGTGTTGCCATGGCTCCCAGAGCAACTGTGGAGCTCTTTCCTTTTCCTTTGATGCAATTTCACTTTTTAAAAAATCTGGTTTGACAGGAGGCCAACTCAGTGCGTCCCCTAGTGGCTTTGTCCTGAGGGGAGTCCCTGACAATGTTCCTGATCGTTAGGGGGTCCCAGGGTTCTCTGTACAAACAGTGGATGTGTTAACTGTAGCGCCCAGCCAGAATACCAATTCAATTAATAACACTGTAACTTTACGAAATGCCCTTGCAGGTTAACAGTTTGACCAAACTGCCGTCTTTATTTTATGATCCTAAGCTGCTGAATGGTTGCAGTATTACATTGCATAGGTTTGTAAGAGAATGTTTCCTGCCCTTATGGTCACAGTTCATCAGTGTGCACAAATAGATTCTTCAGTGAATTTACTTGCATACCCAGTTGTCTGAATGGAAGCATGTGGCGGTGTGAAATAAATGTCACAAGGAAACAACCCATTCTGTTGTGACTTTGGTTACATACATTTGACCATTTTGCTGTATGTTCTACCACAAATGTCACTGCTTTTCTGTGCCTGAGGTATGGTAAATTCTCTCCAGTCTTTTTGATAATATGTATGTATTCTCCTTGCTTTAAGAATAAAACCAAAAGTGACACCCGAAACCTAAAATATTTTATGTATTACTTTAGTAGTATGTTAGATTCCTTCCTAGGCGCAAAGCCCTGTTTGTGCAGCGGTGTTCACAGGGCTGTGGTGAACTTGTGCCAGCTTGTGCCAGAATTTTCTCAGATCTGTTCACTGGGATGGTTAAAATGGGTGCAATTACACCATGTCTACGTGGGCACAAATTGCGTTGTGCCACTTTCAGTGGTCTGCCTCTAATGCTGTGAAATTCCATGCAACAATAAAATAAAAATTGTAGTAAAGGATTGTCCTGATGTAACAACCTTTAAGCAAGGAATCCCAGGGTATTTCAGGATCTCATGGCTCTGTGCTAAATCACTCACACATCACTGTGAGCTCAGTCCAGCACTGACAACACTGTATACTGCAACATTTCACAGGTGTCAGTCTTGTGTACTTGTAACCATGGATACTGAGAAGTTTAATGCGAGCATGAGCTTCAGTCAGACTTACCTTGATCGAACTCGTTTACAAGCAAGTTGAACATGCTTGCTGGATTGTGTCAGTATTGTTGTTTGAAGTTTGAGCTGAATGCCATGCTGAGCAGCTTCGTGCTTGTGCAGATATATATCACAAGAGTCATGGTTGGGCCAAGCACAGAATCACTCAGAGTTCATCCCCCAGTTTGCACCCGCACAGACAGATTTTTTAATTTTATTTCTGTGTCATCACCAGCTTATATCACATTGGCATATTTGCAGAACAGGTCACAGGATTTTTCAGATCAGAACTCACCTGTGTGACTGACTAGGTTCTTGAGGAGCCCATGCACCTTTGTTTAAAAACTCTCCTGAGCTCTTTATTGCTAGTAGGCAACATTTTTTAAAGTGGAAAATGTACAAGAAATGAATGCAACCAATCTAAGCAGGTCTTTGTCACAAAATGGGAAGCCCCCAGAATAGGAGTGCTTATGATGAATTTATCCCACTACAGGACATGTTGGCTGCTTTTCAAAACAAGACCTGGGACACATCTCTCTTTGTAGAGTAAAAGTTTCAAAAACAAGATTTTTGTGGATGTGAGTGGGAGAGAAAATACAGTGGCCATCAGGCAATGCACTAATGGATCAGTTCATGTATGTACAGACTTGGAAAGCTTGACATTCATTAATTAGCACCATAACCAACATTCATTAACCAACGGAGCAAGACGGCGCTCTTCTGCCAAGCTTTGAACTAGGGTGGCGGATATCCCTCCCTCTCTACTGGGCCTCCCCTCAGTGGGTCAGAACTGTATTACCATCTAAGGACCAAATCTTGAAAGAGATGACATCTGTGAGGCTTTAACTATAACTTGCACTGGATGAATGTTGTTGTATTTTATTGGCATTTTAATTGTTTTAATTTTTGTATACTGTATATTGTTTACTAAATCTGATGGAACCCACCCTGAGCCTGCTGTGTGGGGAGGGTGGGATATAAATCTAATAAAATAAATAAATAGATAAATATTTTAATTACTTATTAAAATACCTATACCCTGCCATTCCTGATGGCTCAAGGTGGCATACAAATAATAAGTGTTAAAATTTCAAATCAACAAAATAAACCCCCCAACTGCCCTCCCCACTAGGAGATACCTGCAATTTATACTTCATTAAAAGCCTTGGCAAATAAAATGTCCTTGCAGCGTCTCCTAAAAATTTCTAAAGATGGCGCCCTCTTCACTTCCCCAGGGAGCCTATTCCACAAAGTAGGAACTGCAGTGGAGAAATCACAAGTTCTGATTGATGCCAGGCAGACTACCTTAAGTGGGGAAACAGCTGGTAGATGGTAGTTAGAGGTCCATAGTGGTGCACAGGAATATATGGGAGGGGATGGTTCTTTAGATATGTAGGTACTAGGCTGTGAAAGGCTTTAATGGTCATAATCAGCACCTTGAATTGGAGTCATGAAACCAACTGGCAGCCAATGTAGCTGTTTTAAGATTGGCAAAGTTATGTTACCATTGGCTAGCTGCTGACAATAATTGGGTGCCACATTCTGAAACAGCTGAAGTTTCCAGCTTGTCTTCGGAATGTAGAGTGCATTACAGTAGTCCAACAGTGAAGTTGCAAAAGCATGGCTCAGCATGGTCAAATCAGCTGAGTGCAAAAATGGTGAGAGTTGGCAAACCAGATGCAGATGACAGAAGGTGCTCTTAGCCCCAATGCAAGTCCACAAGCTCTTGACCTGCTCTGCGAATGACTACTGTGCTCTGAGTGGCTCCATCCACCAGCCTGACCACCATCATCTCTGTCTTGTCTGGATTCAGCTTCTGCTTGTTCTATCTTAGCCACCTGGCTACAGCCTCAGAGAACTGATTCAGAGCCAGGATGGGTGCATCTGGAAGCTTGGCTAATGAAATAGCCAGAGATCCAGATGATTTTATTTAGTGGCCTCACATAAATTTTGAGGAACTAAATTGAGAGGATAGAACCTGCTGGCACTCTACATGACAAATCCCACCCCATTGATTCTGATCCTCTGGAGGAAGCTGCTTGTGTCTAATGAGGCAGAGAACACCAGAACAACCAAAGAACTGTTCTCTAACACCAACTCAGCTGATGGATATTTCAGCTGATGGAGAAGAATGGAGTAGTCAACTGTATCAAAGACTGTAGATAGATTAACAGTCAGCAGGGATAACTGTCCTCCATCCAGCTTTAAACAAAGATAGTCCACCAGTGCAACTCAAGCAATTTCAGTTCCAAACTCAGGCCTGAAACTGGATTGAAATGAAATTAACACAAGAAGAGTTTTGATGGATCCAAGCAGGGGTCCATCTATCTTAGCATTCTGTCTCACACAGTAGACAACCAGTTACTCTGGAGGGCCAACAACAGCCTAGAAGCTGAGACCATCCACTGATTTTTCCTCCTGGCATTGGTATTTAGAGGTTTACTGTCTCTGAACATGGAGGTTCCTTTTAGTCACTATGGCTAGTAGTCACTGATAGACCTATCCTTCATGAATCTGTCTAATCCCATTTTTAAATTTTCTATACTTGTGGCCATCATTACATCCTCTGGCAACAAATTTCACATTTTAATCACTCAGGGAGTTAAAATTTCCTTTTGTCTGTCTTGAATCTACTGCCCATCATCATTATTGTATGTCCCTGAGTTCTAGCATTTTGTAAGAGACTAGAACTGGGTCAAGCTCAGATGAGTCACCAGAGAATCCCTGGAGATGCTCCACTGCCACACACTTTATCACCTTCCCCGGAAAAAGAAAAACTGAAGACCAGTTTGTAATTGGCCTCCTCAGCCAATAAAGGTTTTTAAAGCAAAGGACGAATAGCTGCTTTCTTTAAAATTTCTATGGAGAGCCACCTCAGTCACTGAGGCATTAACAACTGTAAGCAATGGCTCCAGTATCTTTTCCCAGAATGATTTTAAATGCCAGGACAGGTATGGATCAAGAGCATGTGGTGGCTCTCACACCCCCCAGGACGCTATCAGCATCCATTGGCAGGATTGATCTGAATCTGTCCATAACAAAAGGACATTCAGGGGTTTCTGACACCTCAGGTATGGATCTACTCTCAACTTGTCCTCCAAGTTGGAATGGAAGAGAGATTTTTATCAGCAAAGAACGTAGCAAAAACAACACAGCTGGGGGCAGATTAGCATCACTGACAAAGTTGGACTTGGGTGTTATGAAGTCACAATCTAGTGTAAAGGATTGGGCTGGACAAGACTCAGTTGATGCTGTGGTGATGGAAAAAAATACCTTCACTGCCATCATTAGCACCCATCATTAGGCCTACAGTTGATGCTGTGGTGATGGAAAAAAATACCTTCACTGCCATCATTAGGCCTACAGATGAGCTCTATGACATGCTTTGTCTGGTTAATTCCAAGTCTTCTGTCAGTGGCACTCTGATCATCTCCCAGTGAACTTCAACCCTCAGCTCCCTGATAGACTATTGAGCAGAGAGGCCTACCTGAGCATAGGAAAAGACGTCAAGAAGCTACTCTATGTCCCCAGCCAGCCTATCATTCCATGTAGCTACAAGAGCCTCTGCAGAATCACCTGGGAGACTCTCAAACACCCCCAGAGCTGCCTGGAAACTACTAGGATCCAAACTGGTCCACTGCCTCTGCAGGGAGGGGGTAACAAGCTCAACCATACCTTCAGAAGATAATAGGGGCCAGACCTCCAGTCAATCAGATCACTGGCAAGCAATCAGTACTGAAAAGAATGTCCTGTGTATATCCTTTCTGTGTGTTAGGCTCATCACAACTTTAGAAAGCCCATTGCTATGGCAGTCATGAAGTTCTGAGCTTGACCTGATAAGGCAGCCTCAATATGTATGCTGAAATCCCCAAATACAATCCTCCTTGCGGTCCTCAAATCAAATCCAAGATCACCTCTGATAACTCAGCCAGAGATTCAGCTGCCAAGCTAGGTGGATGGTAAACAAGCAGAATCCGTAACATGTCTCTGCTACCAAACACAAGATAAAAAGTTGGCCTTTGCCTGTACCAGATATCCATAACTCTGGTCTTCCAATTTGAGGTTAGTAAAGAGACTGAAGGGGTAGCATTTTTTTTTAAAATCAGTCTTTCTCCATTAATAGACTTGGCCTCCTTGACTGAAACCTGGCTACTGTTATCAGTTTGGCACCAATGGCACCACTGACAGTATCATCTGGGTTTCAGTTAAGCAAGTAAGGTCTATCTGTTCCTCATACAACAGGTCAGATATTATTTTTTATGGACCTGGCACTGCACAACACCCAAGTTGCAGTGGAGCTACCTAAGAGAGCCTCACTGCCCACATTTCCCTGTATGGGACACAGATTGGATAAGGCACACAACTATCTAAATAATAAGTCACATCTCAAACCGTGAAATGTTATCTCCCCCCCCCCCCTTTAACCATGTGTCTCTTAGCAGTTGGAGGTGGTGATGGCAGTGAGGAATGCAGCTGCAGTAAAACAATATATAATTCTGCATACACAGTTCACTTTTCTTCCACAATCAAACACATTCAAGCTGTTTGAATGCTGCTGAACAACATGTTGGACATTTGGCTCCATTGATTGCTACCTGTGAGCAGGATATGAACTGAACTGGTGAGTAATTGAGTATCCCTGCTTGTAAACCTTGATTCTTGTAACCAGGGGCACTGTTTGATCCTCCTACTATGCCACTATTATACATAGCTGAAGGCTTTTCTCTTCCTGCTGTTCATTTATTCTGCATTAATTTACCTTGCATTGGTTTTGAGCAGATTGTTTACTTAACTGGCCATAATGTTTTTTGAAATGTATAATAAAATGGATCAGGTTGTACCTATTGTAGAACATGTGTAACCCAAACATATTTGGCAACATAAATTACTGGGGTGGGCAGTTATGGGTGATAGAAGAGAAGCAGATGCAGTGAATGAGGTTTTACACTTCCAACAGGTTTCTCATGCCCATGGCAGAACTCCCATTATTAAATATATAGATCCATAAATTCAGCAGCTTGGAGGGGCAAAGTCTTTGTAGGTCAAGTCTGTTTCTAGTGGTCTGTTTTCGGATAGGATATAACTTTTTGAACAACTTTTGCTTTAGTCCACAGCTTTGCTGCTTCTCATGTTCTTATTCAGCCAGAGGCAAATGTTTTGAAAAATCAGAACAAAAATAGTTCATCCAATTTTGAGTTATGACAGTGTGAAATCAATGCATTAGTTCTGCTCTCAAATAATTATTCAACTGCGAGATTTTTTTGTGCATAATTAATTCAAATTGCCTAAATTTTTAAACATTCATATATGCCAAGTGTATAAAACATTTGGATAAATGATGCTTCCTAAATCTAAGATACTCTTTAACTGTTGAAAAATGTGAAAAATTAAAACTATGGAGAGAAAATCTATTCAACAGTCTATTTTATCCTTATCTCTTGTATCATTTATCTAGTGAAAGATTGTGCTGTATGGTATATTCAGACATGAATTATAATTTTCTTTAGCGTACTGGAAACATTTACAAAGCTTTACATTTTCCTTGATCAACTGAGTGAAGACCAGAGAGATCCCCCCCCCCCCCCCCCCCAGTACTGTTAATAATACGCAATTGGCAGAACATTATAGTGGATTCATGAAACCTATTAGACGAGACAACCAGTTTGTTGTAAAGACTCATTGTGCATGGAATGGACAGCACAGGTCAAACTGTGGCTAATTTTTAAACTATATTTTAAATGTGTCTTTGGAAGTCAAGATGGAATATACAATTAATGTAAATCTAAAATAGTTTAAAAATTTCAAATTAAATAAAATGAATTTTTTTTTTCCTGCTCCATTTGATCTTTTTTAAAAACAGCAGTACAGAATAAGTAATATTCTAGCAAACCAGCTTATTTCAAGCAGGAACATTAAATTATGTTACTATTTTTACATTATCATTTTTCTTATGAATTAATGCATAATAAATAGTTGTAGCTTGAGTTTTCCAAATTCACAATAGCTGCTATAGCTGCTGTAGTGCAAACGTCTATGGTGTGACATTTGTACATACCCACTAAACCTAAGACCACCTTTGAAAGCTGAGTTTGGTGTACTGTTAGGCAGTGGTACACCAAAATAATCCATGCACTTGAAAATGGAATTCAATCTGACAGAACAACTGGAGAGGGTAATGTTAGCCTGATTAACCACAGTGAATTCCCTTCCTGACTGTTGAGCCTTGGTTGGTGATGGACTGAGAACCTTAATGAGCAAAGCTAGGAGATCAGCTTCTTTCACCTCATCCAAATAAATCTATATAATACATGCAGGTCTGCCCTTTCATCCCGGATTTAAGGGTGTGAGGTTGTGTGACTACCATTACAGTAATAATTTAATAGGTTATTTTCAAGGGAATTGAATCCTACAGTTTAAAAGATAATATTCTGGAGAACAGCCTCCCCCCCCAATCTTTGAAACATGTCAGGAAAATATTCATAAAGAAAAAAGTACATGCTGATATGCTGGCATTTTAGCTCTGGGGGTGGCTTTTATGTTTACAAGATGGTGCCCACTGCATACTGTGATCTTTCTTTCTCATGTTTTTTCCACCATCCATGCGTGTTTCTTTCTTCCTTCCATATGTCTCTCCCTCACTCCCACCTTCTTCTCTCTTCCTTTAGATACATACAAGAAAATTAAATCTTATTTTATCTATTTTTCTTACTCCCTGTCTTTTGAGATTTTAAGATCTCCTTCTTAAATATTTTTGTAACACTCTGTCTTCTGTCAAGTGACATATCTCTGTTCTGAACTTTACTCCTACGTTCCTTCTTAATTATTTTTTCCTGCTGTTATCTTCTTTGGTGTTCTCTTCAGCTGCCTTACCTTATTCTCTCTCTTTTTTATCCCTTCATTAAGGACTTTTCTTCATTAATATGCTAATTCCTACCTCAAGTATTTTCTTGGTGACTGGGTGAGTTGCTGGAGTGGAACATAGGAAGAGAAGAAGACACTGTATGGAACAAGTAACTTTCATGATGGGGTCACCCCTGTGTGTTTATTTGCCCAGGACACATCTAATGCAGAGGGTGGTAGATACTCCTGTGAGTGGGAGAGGCTGATCCCTCTGCAAGTGAGAGGAGTTGAACCCTCTACTCCTTTACTTCTCTGTAGTGTTCTGTCACTTAAAGCCATTTTCTCCAAGGTTGACTCACATCCAGTATTGATGCTGGCCTCAGAGAGAGATGCCTGAGACAGCGGGGTTGTGGGGGAGAATTCAGCTCCTGCCATTTGTGGTGCCCCTTCTGGCATTGAAATTAGATCTCAGTACCTCTTTCAGTTATGAATGGGGAAGAAATATGAGCAACAGACTTGGATGCCCTCCCACCATTTAGTCTGACCAAGTTGCAGTTGGTTTGAAGAATGGATTTAAAGTAGGAAAGTATACCTGTTGAGGGTGTGTAGTGGGAGATTTGGGGAGAGAGCACACAGAACAGAGCATCATATTATGGTAGGTATTACTTCAAACTTCACCATATGAACAATTTAGCTGGAAGGAACAGGTTTCCACTTATACAGAAGAGGCTATCTGAGGTGGGGTAAAAGCTGAGCTATGCCATAATTTTTTGTCTGTAAAATAAAACTAAGGCCAGTTACATATGTAAAACTTTCTTGAGGTCTGACTGTAAAAAGAACCATATTCTGAAGTATCTCTTTTCCCGTTTCTTTTATCATGTAATTGATTTGGAAAATCTAATAGACACATAGCAATAGAGCGCCTTCTATGTAAGTCTTTGTTCTGAAGATTAGATTATTTTACTTAAGAGTTTTGGAAGTCAGTCTTAGCTGAGTGGAATAGCCTGTGTTGTTTAGCCTGTGTTGTTTTTTTCTTCTGTCCCAAACAAGGCAGTTTGAGGAAAGAATAAATAAAAACAGGAGATCTTTGATGATTTTGACACCCAGCTTTCCCAATCTTAAGGCATTAAAACGTTTCAGTATGATTCTAGCTTATTTATTTATTTAGAAAATTTGCATTCCACCTCTCCAAACTTGATTGAGGCTGCTCAAATCTTGCAAATAAAAACAAGCCAATAAAACAAGCCAAGTCAGTAAAACAAATAAATAAAGTCAATAAAAACAACTAAGCCAATAAAAACAACCCAGTGAATAAAAGCACATAAAACAAACAGAGCAGTCTATCTATTGATAAAACAGTTCCCAGGCTACAAGCAGACCATAAAAGAGCTAAAAAAAAGATGGCACTCCTTAGTTAAGAGAAATGTTTTGGTCTGTCACATAAAAGAAAGTAAGGTAGGCACCAGAGAATCCTCAAAGGGGAGAACATTCTAAAGGCAAGATGCCACCACTGAAAATGCCCTGTCTCTGGTTTCTTAAAGTTTCTGACACTTAAATGACATTGCATGCACTTTGCTGGCTAGATGAGCAAGGAACCAGTCTTGAAGCTTGAGTTTTTCCTGGAAGATTGCGGGAAGGAAGAGAAAGCTTAACTCCTCCTTCCAAAAATCTCCATTAAGCACATGGCTGCAGTTGTGGCTCAAAAGCCAGAGAGGCTGTTCTGAGTGTTTAAAAAGGTTGCTCCATGAAGGAAAAGATGTTGGGATTGGGCAAATCAGTAAAGAATAGGAGAAATTGTAATGGATTTGTGGCATCCATGCCCATAATTCATCACTGGGTAATAGGAAGCTGGGGAAAAAAGAGATGCCAATTGTTTCAGCACAGCTCTTATTATGGAGAGCATGAGAAGATGGCATTATGCCATAACTACTGCTTTTAAAAATATTTTTGCTGTTCTCTGGAAATTGTGGATTATACTGTCTATTGATGGTGAGGACTTCTATTGAGCATGATTTTTTGAGATCATTTTACTGTTTAGATTGGATTTGCAGTTGTAATGTTGAGGTACAAATGCTTTAAATAAATAAAAGTAATAATGAATTCTTATAAAATCAAAGCACAGGTCTCATCTAGTGTGTCTACAATCGGCTAGTAAAAGCACGTTCTTAGAGCTACATCCTTCTAAGGCTGTTGGCTTAGAATGCACAGTAATAATGCAATTCTAATAAGCCCCACTGAATAGCCCTGAGTAGAATTTTGAGCAGTCCTGCTTAGGATTGCTTCATTAGACACAGTATAGCACTATGTTTAGAGTCTTTATTCTTACTGATATTTACAGATTAGTTATCTTTCAAAACTGTGAGGGAACTATGAAAACCATTGCATTGGAGTGGATAGAATCAGGGCCAGGGAAACTTGGCTTTGAATCTGAGCTCATATGCAGTGGGTGACCTTGGCTGAGTCTTTCTCTCAGCCTAACCTATCCTTCAAAGTTGTTATAAGATAAAATGGAAATCCCATGCACACACCATCATAAGCTCCTTGGATATATGGTAAACAAGTGGAGACCCGCAAGAAACTTGCGGGATGGTTATCCCATTCCTCACACCATTGCTTCCTCCCTTCTCCCCCTACCTCTCTCACACTCTTTCTCCCTTCTGCCCCACTTTCTCTCTCTCTCTCCTCCATGTATGTTACTTCCTCTCTCTTTCTGACCTGTCATCATTCTCTTTGTTTTTCTGCCTCGCCACCTCATCACTCTTTCTCTCTCTTTCTGCCTCCCACCTCAAATCCCACCCTCCCCAGGCTCCACCTCTCAAATGTCCAGGAATTTCCCAACCTGGAGTTGGCAACTTTATTTCCTTCCTACCCAACAGCCAACCTACCTTTATCTGTCTTCAGCTTTCCATCTCTACCCCCCTCCCCAGCAGCCTCTACCTAGGCAAATTACAGTCTTTCTCCACAGTGGGGACTAAAGCAGCTTACATTATTATTTCCGGGTTGTTGTCTGTACAACAACCCTGTGAAGTTAGTTAGGCTGAAAGTATGTGACTGGTCCAAAATCTCCCAGTCAGCTTCCACCACAAGATGGAGATCCAAACCTGGGTCTCGCAGATCCCAATCTGAAGCTCTAACTGTTACATCACAATGGCTTTCATAGGGTGGCTGCTGCTGAATGGTAGCAAAGCAGCTGGGCCCAATTAAGTCATGCAAATCAGGTGGTATCAAGTCACACAGAGGGTGCTGTCTAGGGATGCCAGTCTCCAAGTGGGACTTGGGGATCCCCTGGAGTTACTGCTCATCTCCAGACTACAGAGATAACTTTCCATGGAGAAAATGGATGCTTAGGAGGGTTGAGTTTATGGCATTGTACCTCACTGAGGTCCCTGTTCTACCCAGGTTCCACCCCCAAATTTCCAGGAGTTTCCCAGCCTGGATCTGGATCCACTGCCGGTGGCCGGGGGGTACTTGGCAACCCTAGACTGCTGCCAGTAAAACCCCTGCTTTTTACTGACAGAAACAATTAGAACCTCCCCCCCCCCTCCAAACATTCTAATCTCCTCACAGTTGATGCCTGGAGCTGATACCATTTCAAAAGGTATTGGGGGGAATTCAACCTGAAGGGGTTTTTTATCTTTTCGGATTTTTCTGGAGCCCAAGGAAGGGGCCTGACTATGTAGGAAAAGCTGTTGGGGGAGAGTGAGCTCTCTTTTGGGAGATATAAGCATCCACAGAAAAAAACCCTCTCAGAATTAGAATATAGATAAAACTAATTTTGAAAAGATTGAAGTGTAGGCGGAGAACAAATGTGTTAATCTTTATTTTGTAACCAATTTAAACTATTTAATTTGTATAGGGAATTTGCTTTGGGGGTCTAAAATAAAAATAAAATGTATCAAAGAGTTACAAGACAAACTGAAATAAATGGTCCTCTTTACATAAAGTAGGACCTGTAAGAACAGGCGCCTGTCACATAACTTCTTTTATTCAGGCATTGGCTTTGCGCAGATGTTGCAACATCTCAGGCATCATAGATATGTAAAGAAATTGTGTACTTAAACATAGAGGGATATTGGTTATGCATCCTGCGTAATACTTAATGAGATGGTGATTAATATGGATGAGTCTAGAAAGTAAGCTAGAAAGTAAGCTTAAGAATGCAGAAGAGAATGTGTTAAAATAAGGGAGGTGGGATCATTTGTTATTCTCAGCTTGTGGATTTGCTATCTTTTCAGCATACTTATGTCTGCAAAGGGTGAAAAGCTCAATGCAAGAATGTCTGTGTATATCTTTTCTTCATATGTCTTAAACCATGTCTAGCTGCTGATCAGCTTCTTGATATGGCTATTGAGAGAAAAGGGCTGTTTGCACATTGTTCTCACACTTTTCCTGATGCAGCTGCTAACACTGACCGATTTCATACCAGGCTCTGCTTTGCCATCGCTCTTCCCTTTGCCCCGATTGTGTGCTTCAGTTTCTCAGTATTTGCCGTGGGGCGCATTTTGACCCATGGCTTTGCCCGATTTCCTCTGTGGCTTCAGTGATCCTCAAAAAACAGGATCAGTGAAGCTGTGGGGGAAATTGTGCGAGGCCACAGGTCAAAATGCGCCCTGTGGCAAATAGTGAGAAATTGAAGCACGCAATTGGGGCGAAGGGAAGAGCGATGGTGAAGCAGCGCCTGGTGTGAAATCGGTCACTGTGTCAGAAAAAGTAATGTAAGAATTGGCCCTTGAATATTGAGGTAGACAGGAAGCGTAAGCTGTAGCTGGCAACATGAGGTGTAGAGTCTGAGAGGAACTAGTTAGTGCGTAAATGGGTCTTTATGAAGGGTGTGGTGTGGAAGTTGGTAAGTAAGGATGTATGAATGCAGATGCTTTGGTGGAAAATGCCACCAGCTCCCAACCCACTTACGGAGACCCTGTAGGGTTTTCAAAGCAAGAGACAGACAGAGATGGTTTGCTGTTGGCTGCTTCTGTGGAGCAACCCTGGATTTTCTTGGCAGTCTCCCATCCAAGGAATAACCAGGGCTGACTTTGCTTAGCTTCCAAGATTTGACGATATCAGGTTAGTTTGGGCTATCCCTGTCAGAGCATGAATGCAGATGTGTATGTGACTTATTAAATAGTGATGTTCTTGGATGAATCAAGTGTCTGTTAAAGTTAGTTCTTAACTGTTGTCTGGTCATGGTGTGAAGATCATAAAGCCAGAAACCAGTGCTTGCTTCATGCTGTAAGCCCAGTGGGAACTCTGAGGAAGCAGTAGCTAAGCATTGCATTAACTTCTTCAACTCTGCAGGAGATTACAACATCCTGATTCCCTCTGGGGCTTTCTGGAAAAACTTCTTCTATAATAAATTGTTGAAAGGCAAGGGTCCTAAACAAATCTGGACAATGAGAGATGTAAATATGTGTCATCAGTCCCTGTTTTCTTATGCCACAGACTTGTTGCCTTGTTTTGTGTCTTTTTCCCTGTCAGTTTTTGAATGGATATTTCCATTGCAGCAACAACTTTAGCAGCACCGTCTTTTTCTGAGAAAGAAACATTATGAAGCTATGAATGGACACTCTGAATGGAGAGGGAGAAAGAAGTATTTTATTGTGAGGAAGAGCCATGAAAGGGTGAAAAAAAGCTTTGATCCTAGCAGAAAGACTACATATAAAGGAGAGGAGGAATTACTGGCAGGTAAAAATCATAGGAGTTCTTGAGTAAAGGAAAGTGGCTATTGATTTTAATGGCAGACCAAGAGAGTACAGTTCAGACCTTCATAATGGGCCCCTGTCATTTCTCCACAGTGTCTGTATACACAAGCAAAAGCCATATAATTTTTAGGAACAACCAGTGTGTCAAAATAGTGTGCAAACTTTTGAATTCCCGAGAACTCTTAATCAGTCTGGATGTTAAAACAAGGAGGATGAAGGTAAACGAACAAACAGTTATTTTGGGTCATGTCGCAAAGCCCTCTTGTCTGCATCTTTAGCAGGACCTGATTAGAGCTAGTATCAAAGTCAAGTTGTATGTGGGCCTTCTGAGATGAAGAAGGAAATAATGGCATTCTCCATTTGAAGATATAAGAAGAGTAGAGAATCAGAAGTACCAAGCAGAACATCCAAGACCAGAGGTGTCAGACTCATTTGTTACAAGGCCTGGATCTGACATAAAGGTCGCTTTGTCAGGCCAAGCCATGCATGCCATAAAAATATATCACAAAGTACTGGAGATATAAAGGTGATTTCAGATGCTGAACGGCAATAGCAGATTAATGACAATAGCAGGCTTGATTAGATTAAGTGTTTCAGGTGGTCACCCATGTTGGTCTGAAGCAGTAGAACAAATTTAGAGTCCAGTGGCACCTTTAAGACCAACAAAGGCTTATTCAAGGTATGAGCTTTCATGTGCATGCACCCTTTTTTAAATACATTAGAAAGTAGATCAGGTATGATATGCAGAGAGGTGGTAGTGCTAATATTTATAAGCTCCTGGTGGTGGGGAATCTGCTTAAGAAACATTTTGCAGTCACCCAAAACTAGGGTTGCCAATCTCCAGGTGATATTCAACCACAAATGGATGTACAGTGTATGCGAGTATCCAAACCACCGGGGGGAAAAAATCACTGTACACATAAAGTATTAGACAACAAATTGTGTCCTTAAAATGAATTAGTATTTTCTTCTGCAGTCCTTTTTCACAGAAGTTATTGATCCTTTTTGTCTCTGAATACAGTCGCAAATAAAGCGGCTATGGATCGCCTAGGTTGCCATCTGTTTCTTCTGACTTCTTCAGGCCGCTGTCTCAGTGGTGGAGCTGCGAATACATACTGATACTTACAAACAAATTCCATGCTATATACAATAAATCATGTATACATAATTAAAATACAGTTATGGAGACCTGCGAATCTTACCCCAAAGAGCTCTAGAAGTTAACTCTGACTTTGCGGTCTATCTTGCTTCAGTTCAGCTCTCCTACTGGGCTCTGAACTGAAAACATCACACTAAATCCTTTCCCAGTTTCTATGATTGTTCATAACTGTGCAAATAGTTAAAGAAACAGTGTAATAATAATGTGTATATAACTTTTTCAGGCCATTGTCTCAACGGTAAAGCTGTGATTACATGTTGATACTGAAAAACCATTTCATACCATATAAAATAAATCATATGTACATATTCAGAGTACAATCATTGAGACAGAATACAGTCAAGGAATCTTACCCCAAAGGCTCTGGAAATTAACTCTGACTTGGCAGTCTACCTTTCTTCAAAAGAAGCTCTCCTATAGGGCTCTAATACTGACTGAAAACATACAATTGGCTCCTCCCCTGGTTTCCATGATTGTTCACAATTGCGCAACACAACATGACAATTATGCGTACATTCATAAAAATAAAGAAAAATCCATTGCCAAATTCAACCCTTTCAGATACATGGTTCCAAATCTGAATATGAAATAAGTCTCTTTTTCTAAGTGTAGTTTCTGAATATCCATTCTATTGTGTTGGTACATTTGTAACCTGTACAATGCAGTAAATTTAATTTCTTCAGCCATATAGCCTACTTCAGTTTAGTGAGACACCATGGGCACTTGTCTGATTTTATTTTTTATCTAATTTTTATGTTCAAGTATTCTGGCCTTAATTGCTCTTGTAGTGGAACCAATATATAGTTTTTTACTTGGCCAGATGGCCAGATAGATTATGAAATTTGAATTACAGTTACTGAACAAATCTATTTTCCACTTAATATTGAGTTCCATACACTCAAATCTTGGTCTTTCTATTACTAATTCACAAGCCATAGATCTCCCACATTTGTAAAACCCTGATGGGAGAGTACTGCTTTTCTCAGTCTTCTCTTTGATATCCAATCTGATAATTCTGTCCCCAATGCTATTAGCTCTCCTCCACCCTATCAGTGATAATTCACTGCATCCTGGAAGATCCTTGATAACATGCCAGTGCCTGATATACTCCTTCTGATACGTTGTGCCATGGCTGAAAATTCAAAAGCACAGCTCAGTCTGTTAGATATGAGTTTTGGTTTATCCAGTAAAAATGTGCTTCTGTCTGTATTGCCAATTTCATTGCATGCTGTGTGCACAACCTCCATTGGATAACCCCGATCCTTAAAAGACTTACTTAAATTCAAAGCATTATCTACAAAATCTTGCTCCCTGGTATTGTTCCTTCTGATTCTTATGAGCTGGTTTTTAGGGAGATGTATTTTCAAATGTCTAGGGCAGGGGTGGGCAAACTGTGGCTCGGGAGCTGCATGCGGCTCTTTCACATATATTATGTGGCTCCCGGCAGGGCAGCTGGGGAAGCTAGATATCATTAGCAAACAAATATCATTGGACAAATTAATATTATCAATATCTGCTTTTACCCCTTTTGTTATTATTTTTGGCATTCTCATTTAATGTTAATAAAAAGCAAATTTGCTTATTTTCCAATAAAAGCAGGTAATATTTGTTCATGTCTTGTGGATCTCAAACATCTGATGTTTATTCTATGCGGCTCTTACGTTAAGCAAGTTTGGCCACCCCTGTTCTAGGTGGCTCTTATGCTAAGCAAGTTTGCCCACCCCTGGTCTAGGGTGATAGGATTGAAATGAGAGTCAGGACTTACCATCAGTGGGCTTCTTAAACCTTCTCACCGTGATGATTATTATTCTTAAAATAGTTACATCCCAAAAAATTAATGCTGTTTTGATCAAAATTAACCGAAAACTTTATTGTAGGATGTAAAGAATTGATCCAGATCTTAAAATTGTCTATACTGCATGGATTCTCTAAGATCAAAAAACAATCCATATAGCAGTGGTATCTAGATATTTCAGTGTAAAAAGGATTCACTTCTGGACTATATGAAGGTCTGCTCAAAGTTGGCCATAAATAATATGGCCATGTCTGGAGCACAGGGGCTTCCCATGGCTACCCCCCATGTCTGAAAATAAAAGTCCATATTGTACTTGAAATAGTTCTTTTCAAAAATCTGTATAATAGCTAAGGCGCCCCCTGTGTGCGGATATCTAAATCCACATATCAGGGGCGCCTACGGGGCAGAGAGATTTTCTTGCATACTTAGGGGACTCCCCAGGTGTGTAGAAAAATCCTAAATCTTAAAAAAACTATACAGGGGATATTTAAATCCCCCCAAAAGTAAAAGAACATTCCCTGCGCATGCACAAAGAACGCTCTGGGAACTGTGGTGGGCTGGCAGCTGGGAGCCACTGAGGCCTTGCCACCAGTGCCAGGGGAGAGATCGGTGGGCCTGGTGGCTGAGAGCCACTCAAGCCTTGCCACCGGTGCCCATCGGGGGGGGGGAATCAATGGGCCCGGCAGCTGAAAGCCACTCAGGCCTTGCCGCCAGTTCCCATGTGTGTGTGTGAATCGGCAGGCCCAGCAGCTGAGAGCCACTCAGGCCTTGCCACCGTTGCCCGTGTGTATGGGGAATCAGCAGTCCCGGTGGCTGAGAGCTGCTCAGGCCTCACCGCCAGTGCTTGGGGGGAATCAGCGGGCCCAGTGGCTGAGAGCCACTCAGGCCTCGCCATTGGTGCCTGTGGGGGGGAGATTGGTGGACCTGGACCTCACCATCGGTACCGGGGGCAGGAAGATTGGGGGGCCTGGTGGCTCAGAGCCACACAGGTCTCTCTGTTGGTGCAGGGGGGAGAAGGATTGGTGAACCCATGGCTCAGAGCTGTGCGGACCACACTGTTGGTGCGGGGGGGGGGAAGGATTGGTGGGCCTGGGCCTCGCTGTCATTGCCAGGGGGAGAGAAGGGTGACCTGTGGCTGCTTCCTCCTCCTCCTCCATGTGGAGCTCCTTCTCTCCCCCCCCCCCCGTGAGTATCGCGGGTCTCGCCTCTTGTCTTTATACTATTTCCCAGAGTTTTTTTCTTTGTGTGGATACTTATTTCTGCCAACAGAGGGCTAACTCTCCCCCAGCAGCTTTTCCTACATAGTCAGGGGCCTTTCTAGGATTGCAGAAAAATCCAAAAAGTAAAAAAAATCTTTTCAGGGACCGTTGAATTCCCCCCCCATACCTTTTGAAATGGCCTCTTCAGGGATCTAACTTCAGGCATCAACGGTGAGAGATTAGAATGTTCGGGGGGGGGGGCCTTCTAACTGGCTCTGTCGGTAAAAGTGTAAGGGAAGGGCCCTTTCCTGGCCTCTTTCAGCCTTTGAGGGAGGGAGCCTTGGTGCCAGGCCTGGCAAGGATTGCCAGTGCCAGGCTGAGGAATTCCTATACATTTTGTTGTGGACTTTAAGGAGGGCTGAGTTTGGGGAAGGGAGAGGCCTCAGCTGGGTATAGTGTCACAGAGTCCACCCTCCAAAGCAGCCATTTTCTCCAGGAAGACAGATGTCTGCTGTTTAGAGTTCAGTTGTAATTCTGGGTGGGGGGTGTCTCAAGGCTCTGCTTGGAGGTTGGCAACCCTAGGCCTGGCAGCAGTCTAGGGTTGCCAGGTTCCCCCTGATTTTCATGAACTAGGCTTGAAAGCCTATGAAAGCCAGCGAAAGCCCCCCTATGTGAAAGCCAGTGAGGTGCGGCAGTTAGAGCTTCAAAGTAGGGTCTGCAAGACCCAGGTTCAGATCACCATCTTTTCCTGGAAGCTGACTGAGTGATTTTGGAACAGCCACACACTTTCAGCCTAACCAACCTCACGGGATTGTTGTTCAGGTAAAAAGGAGGAAAGAATAACGTAAGCTGCTTTGGTCCCCACAGTGGAAAAAGACTGTGATTTTTCTTGATAGAGGCTGTGGGGGAGGAGGGTGGAGATGGAAAGCTGAAGACAGAGAGGTGGATAAAGGTAGGTTGGCTGTTGGGTGGGAAAGAAATAGGGTTGCCAACTCCAGGTTGGGAAATTCCTGGGCATTTGAGGGGTAGAGCTTGGAGAGGGGAGGATTTGAGGAGGGGAGGAACTTCAGACTGGTGTAATGCCATAAACTCCACCCTCCAAACCAGCCATTTCCTCCGCAAGAACTATCATAGTCAGCCTCCAGGTGAGGGCTGGAGATCACCCAGAATTACAGCTGCTGTCCCCGTGACAGAGATCAGTTCCCCTGGATAAAATGGCTGGTTTGGAGGGTTGAGTATATGGCATTATACCCTGCTGAGGCTGCTTGCCTTCCCAAACCTCACTGTCCCAAGGCTCCACCCCCAAATCTCCAGGAATTTCCCAACCTGGAGCCGGCAGCCCTAAGTGAATTGATCTCTGTAGCTGGGAGATCCATTGTGATTCCCAGAGAGCTGCCACTTCTGCTGTGGGTGGAGAGGAAGCAGGTGGGTGGCTGGGAGTACTGCCACCACTGCTGCTGCTATTCAGGGTGGGTGAGGAATCAGGCCGGAGGCTGGGAGAATGATGGGGGCAGAAAGAGAGAGTGATGGGGTGGGGGGCAGAAAGAGAGAAAGAGTGATGAGGTGGGGATGTAGAAAAACAAAAAGAATGATGACGGGGCAGAAAGAGAGAGGCAGTCACATGCATGGAGGAGAGAGAGAAAGTAAGAGAGGGGAGAAATAGTGTGAGAGAAGTAGGTGGAGAGGGGAGGAAGCAAAGGTGTGAGGAATGGGATAACCATCCTGCAAGTTTCTTGCGGGTCTCCACTTGTAATATCCAAAATATCCATTAAAAATGTGTGTGTGTGTGTGTGGGGGGGGGTTGTCATTATAGGAAGATATTCTCTCAGGCAGAGAATATCAGGGACTCTAAACACCTTATTAATCTTTTGAAAGGTCAGAGAATTTATAATGAAGCCTTATTAGTGACTATGGATGTGGGTGCTGTCTACACCAACATCCCACAGGATGAAGTACGTATAGTTATAGAGAATGTTTTAGACAGAACATCAGACAGATGGCACCCCCACACATTTTTTAAGATTCTCTGATCTCCATAACTGTATTTTAATTATGGGTACATGATTTATTGTATATAGCATGGAATTTGTTTGTAAGCATCAGTATGTATTCACAGCTCCACCACTGAGACAGCAGCCTGAAGAAGTCAGAAGAAACAGATGGCAATCTAGGCGATCCGTAGCTGCTTTATTTGTGACTGTGTTCAGAGGCAAAAAGGGAGTAATCTCCAGGTGATGGCTGGAGGTTTCCTGGGATTACAATTGATCTCCAGGTGACAGAAATCAGTTCACTTGGAGAAAATGGCCACTTTGGAAGGTGGACTGTATGTATTATACCCCCCTGAAATCCCTCTCCTCCCCAAAACCTGCCCTCCTCAGGCTCCATGCCCCCAAAATTCCAGGTCAAGCCCCATTTATAAACTTCAGAGTTAACACACAAGAGTAATAAAGCCCAAAGCTGAGAAATTCCTTCCCTCAACAACCATCCCAGGAACCTTTATTCTGCACTGTAAGGCAAGGGGAAAGTAACAACAAACAGCAGCTGAAAACCAACTGAATGTTATTACAAATGAATTTTCAGCTGCCTGAAATAAGACTTTGTTGGTCTTAAAGGTGCCATGGGACCTAAAGAAGCAGGTGGGGGAGAGACAGCCAACAGGGGAAAGGGAAGTTGTTTTATCTCTTCTGTGGGACTGAGAGAGCCAGACTGCAACGCAGCAGCCACCCCAGTGAAGAAGTTTGCGTGCACACAAAAGCTTATTCCTGAAATAAAACTTTGTTGGTCTCTTAAGGGTGCCGTGGGACAACTTGAATTTTGCTCCCTCTCAAGCCCATGCACACTCTCTTTTTCTCTCTCTCCCCCTTGCCGGGGGGTGGGGGGGAGATAGCCAATAGCAACAGCTCCAGAGAAGAAAGCAGGAGAGAGCCAGTTGCTCCTGGGCCAGTTCTGGTCCGTGGGCCGTATGTTTGACTTCTCTGTCCAAGACTCTAAAATGTTGAGAGCAGAGGAAAATTATGGTAGTAATTTATGCTTAGGGATTTCCAGTCCCCTAATGGGGATTGTGGGGACATTCCCAGTCTCTCATTTCATGTCATAGCTGTGTGGTTTTACCATAGAGTTTCCCGTGTTTCCTAGAGAGGTGTGACGTCTCTTCCAGGTCACATCACGCCAAGACCAATAGCCATCTCCCCATGTCCCCTGCCAGTCTTCTACTGGTTGACAGGCCATGCCTGGCAACCATGTCCTTAACTTATTATAAAAATAACTTAAAAGTTTATAAAAGATTCAGTCTCTTTCCACTCTAGGTACATACATTGACTAGAACTGCATGAACATTTATCACATAATAGTCATTTAACAGTGAACTGTGTTTTATGTACATTTTTTTGAATCTGGTGATTGAAATATGTCTTTTCTCCAGATGTTCTCCCCCTCCCCAAGAACACTCCAGATTGTCTCATTCAGACCAAGGACCATATTCAAGCGGTGGTGCTCAGTTTCTCAAAACTTATTGCTAGATGCTTTGACTTTTACTAGGTGCAATGGCTGGAATTTTAAAAATTATTGGATAATTGATGAAGGTGGATTTTACAACACTGGAGCATTAAACCGTTCTAGTTTCAACTCCCCCATTTCTATTGTTTAACAAAAATATCTGTAACTTGTTTCTGCCTGTCCAGCTAAAAGCTGTTTAGAATGAGGTCAAAAGGTGATTAATTTCAAAGAATTTTACTTCAAAGTGATTTGTAAGAATAGGGTGCCTCAATTAGAGAGTAGAGCACTTATCAGGAACCCACATCTCCAAGCATCTTTGGCCGAGGGGACCATTAGTGGGGAAGTTAGACAATCATCTTTCTTGTTGTCATTGGCTTTTTCTGTTTTTCTCTTCCTCATCTCACCAATGATGTCTACTTATTCCAAGAATAAATGGGAGTCTTGTCTTAAAGAGTAATAACATTTTATTCCAGTTGTGCCAAGTTATGTCAGGATCTGTGCTGCCTGTCATTCTCTGATGGCTCTGCTGATTAGGAAACAAAGCCAAGCCAGAAGTTGGGTGGTGCTGCAGTACCAGGGTACTGAAAAGCACCAAAGAAGTATAGAAGGCATTCTGAGGAGGGAAGATGTGGGAGGAAAAACGAAGGCATAAGAAGTCCCAGCAGCAGCAGCTGGGCAAAAGAAACCATCTCCTCTGGCACAGCTACTTCAGCAAGCAACTGTGACCAATTGCATCAGCTGCTACAATCTCAGCTCCAACCAAAACATCAGCATCGGTTGGAGCAAATGCTGGGGCATGCAGACGGCCTTCAACATGACCCAGTTTAAACAGTAGACACAGAGGTTTCTCAGAGCCACCGATGCAACCAATACCAGCACAGGAACCCCTGTAATGGTTTACTAAGGTCCAGGGGCTGGCGGCCAGTCCTTGGGGGCATCTTTCCAGTTGATAAAAAGTAGCAAAACAGATAACAATGGGGCACATTTGAGAGGCTAATAGCCCCTTTCTAGACAGGATTCACACATGGTCTATAGGGCTTGGGATATTGAAGATGCCTTAGATTACAAGATCATATCCCAGTGTGCTTAGCTAAGAACTTGGGGAGGGCTGTGGCTTACTGACAGAGCATTTGCATGGCATGCAGAAGGTTCCAGGTTCAATCCCCAGCATCTCCAGTTAAAAGTTCTTGCTGTACGTGATGTGAAAGACCTCAGCCTGAGACCCTGGAGAGCCGCTGCTGTCTTCCCATCCACCCCAAACCTTTGGCATTCACTCCCCCCCCTGCTGCCCCCCCCAACAGAGCCTCTTTCTAGAGCCTGTTGTTACTTATTAACTGAATGGGTGTTGTAGTGCGTCTCTCTCCCTCTCTCCCTTACTCCCAAGTCAACAGGCTGTGCACACGCAATTATTAGGGCTAAAGTTGGGGCCAGTTTATCAATTTCCATTTTGTAGGCACCGCAAAGGGGCTTGCAGGGAAGCAGGGGGTGGATTTCTCCCCTTCCCTAATTTTGAAAGCAAATAAATGCTTCCTCCTGTGCTCAGCCCCAGCGTCTGCAGCTCTTCTCCCTTCTTTCAATACTGCTGAAATCCCCAGAAGTTGGTTCAGAGTGCTAGAGCCAGGGGCTTGCTGCAAGCTAGCACTTAACTGATTTTCAGAACAGAGTTTGAGTCCAGCAGCACCTTTAAGACCAACAACTTGGAAACTTCAGGTAGTACAAAATGTGGCAACACATTTAATTTTGCGAGTTAGTTGAAAGGTTTCTGCACTCAATTTCATTGCTGATTCCTGTCTTTAAAGTGCATCATGACCTGGGTCTCACATGCCCAAAGGCATGGCTCTCACATTCCCACATATGAACTTGTCCACCAGTAATATTTGTCACGTCAGTCTCTTTTCAATTCAGGCCAGTCCCTCCTCAAGTCTGCCCAAGCCCATTCTTCTTCATGACTAGAGGCCCGTATCTCTTCTGTGTTTGCAGCCAGCTTATGGAATGAGCTACCAGGGGAGGTGAAGAAGGCAACTTACAGGTTTTTGGAAAGAGGTATATGAGGTACATTGTTTGCTCCTAGTCCTAGTAGTAAAAAAGGATTCCCACTAGCAAGGGATTGTGATAACGCACTTGAAAAATCCATCTTGAGCTTGGAGGAATGTTGGATGGCAGAACTGAGTGTGTCATGTAGGTATTGTTTGAAGAACAGTGGTCATTTCTAGGGGGTGGGGAGCACCAGCATCCACTGACTTTTTTAAAAAAAATGCAGGTGCCCTGTTTTAAATCCAAGATCTTGCTCTTCAAATTGAAGTAGGCTTTCCAGAAATTAAAAGCTTGTTTTCTTGAGAAATTCTCAGGTGGTGCAAATTGGTGTGTCAGGTGGGATGGGGTTCCATTCTGCCTTTGACCCTGGTTGCCCTGTTATCTAAAAACAATGGGTTCTTGGCAGAATTAAGACAGCAAATGCAACAATGATGAAAGAAAGAAAATACAGTGTCTAATTAAACTGTGGAAAATTGCAGCTGCAGGATAATATGGAAGCAAATAACATAGTGGGATTCTAGAGCAGATTAGCTACTCCTCTGAATAGACCAGGCCTTAACAGTCGTGGCTGGCAGGACCAGAACGATAGAGACAATAGTTTCCTATGCCTATTAGCAAGTTGAATTACAAAATGTAGCTCATTGTGTTCATCTGAGAAATTTGCTTTATCTAAAATTCACTGCCACAGTAGGTGGTGTGGTGGCTACAAGCATGGACGGCTTCAAGAGGGAACTGGATAAACATATTGAGCAGAGGTCCATCAGTGGCTATTAGCCACAAGGTATAGATAGGAACTCTTGGTTTGGGGCAAGTGGTGCTCTGTATTCTTGGTGCTTGGGGGGGGCAACAGTGGGAGGGCTTCTAGTGTCCTCCTGGCCCCACTGCTGGACCTCCTGATGGCACCTGGTGTTTTTGGCTACTGTGTGAGCAAGTGTTGGGCTGAATGGGCCATTGGCCTGATCCAACACTGGCTTCTCTTATGTTCTTCTTATGTTAAAATAGGTGGCATTTGTAACATACCTGGTTTCTTCTGGTATGACAGTTTCAGAGTCTAGATCAACACACTGCAATTGTATGTATGTATGTATGTATGTATGTATGTAATTCAACATATCCCACTCTTTCCCCCGCAAGCAGGGCTCAGGGTGGCTGATATGGTACCCCAGTCCAACTGGGGTTCTTCCTCCTCCCACACATTTCATGCTGCCTTGGGACGGGGGTGGTGAGGGTGGGACTGTGTGCAGTAAAAATTATATTTTAGTTTCATTGTTTTAAAGGCGTAATTTTGGGGTGAAAAGATGTCCCTGAAATGGATTCCTGGAATGATATGGACACTCCTAAAATTTCTGGGTAACTGCATGTGCGCCAGATGAAAATGCTAATCCATCATGTGCATATGCAATGCTTTTAGGGATGCTCATTATATAGTTTATTTGTATGCCTTAATACATGCATGTGAGCAGGGGCTGACAACACAGAGTTCAAAAAGTATTGAGCTCTGCTATTAAAAATGTCTGTTTTGTAGATGGCTATTTTTCTGGAATTCCCCGTGATTAGACATCAACTGTACTGTATGCAGGGAAGCATTTTGCCACCCATCACTGCCACCCATGACAACTTGTTGCCTGCAGCCCATGTTAGAAAAAGAGAACTGAAAGAAACCCAGTCCAAGGAGTTCTACCTTTAAATCCAGAAATCAGTGTTTAGAAATGGGGTTCCCGTTCTCCATGGAGAAAAACTAGCTGAAATCTGTTCCCTTTCTTCCTGGGCTGAGCTTATTGAGGCTTCATATCTTTGTGAACAGAGGACGTTATGTTCCTAATTTGTATTTCCCCATAAAACAGTAGAAAACCAAATTGTGCATGTTTTGCTGCATAATGTCTGTATTGTGTGGCACTGTGGGAGCTATGAGAGGGCTATAGTAATGTTTAAATTGCATGTGTATACAGAGATGGCCCCAAAGGTAGGCTAGTGCAGCCATACTCAGCCTGACAGTAAACATGTTTACTCAGAAGGAAGTCCCATTATATTCAATGTGATTTGCTTCTGTTAAACAGGATTGCAGCTACCAACACGTAGCTTTAAAGTACCAATTTAAGGGCTGCTTTGAGGATTATAGGAATAATGTATGTGAAGTGTTTTGAGCACTTATGTCAAGAATGATAGTAATTCTCCCTCACTTGATTTCACTTCCCTGTATGTGGCACTCTACATTTCCTGTTGCTGAATTTCTTATATTATTTGCAGCATCTTGTTTAACATGCTATATTTAATACTTACACTTTGTTCAGATTTCTACAATCCCGGTACTATTACATTGCTTATTAGGTGGCTCATCCCATCAATTGTTTTGATTTATATTGCGTAATCTACCTTGTGTCTCACTGAGAAAGGCGGTTTGTAAATAATGTAAATCAATCAATCATGACTTTTCCAAAATTAAATTTAAATGCTTTTTTTTTTGAAGCGCACACCCTAGGCTGAACTTTACTGATGAGATTCCTCTGGAACCAGTTTTTGGGTGAAGCAGCTAATGGGTAGGAACCAGCCAGCATTTGCACTCAGTCTCATTCAATTTCCTTTCTTACTATAGCCCCTGTCCCACAGAGCTTTGCAAAGACTTCTTTATGATAAAAGGAAATCCTTTCTTCCTCTTTTTACCAGTGGAAAAGCTGGTTGGATCCAGCCTAATGTGTTCAGAGAAACAAGTTCAGCAGTAGAAGGCAAGGGGCAAACAAGGAACTACATATATAAGCAGGGTGGATTTGATTTCAGTAAGACTAGATTTAAATCATGGCTTTCTACATAAAGACTCATTCTTGCTGGTATAATCTTAATATTTACGACCAGATGAGGGTTTCATTTTTAGAAGAACAACTTTTCAGATTAGTTTTACAGCTATATCAAAAAATTACTGATTTGGTTATACTATTAGAAACGCATCATAGATAGATAGTTATGAACTTATTGTGAGGTGAACTACCTCCAGTTTAATAGGTTAATCATTCATACTTGGACAACTTTTCTGCTGTACTTTATTGGAAGGAGAAAAATAATCATTACCTTAATGATCAGAGTTTAAATAGTTTTATTTAACTAAAACAATAACATTATATCATATGTATTATTGTATTTGCTTAAATATCCATGTTTGTTAACTGACATGGTTAAACAAAATATCTTTAAAAAAAAAACAACAACCCTTAGACTATCAGCCCCGGTCCACACATGAAAAACTTGAAATACTGTCCTCTGAAGCTCACTCATCTTCATCTTCTTGTTTGTTCGTAATCTGGAAAAGAAAAACAAGCTTTCCTGCTTTATTGGGTCCCAAACGATTTCTCAATTTAGAATGAATGAGTCCAAAGAAAGAGAATATTCTTTCTACGCCAGCAGAAGAAACTACTGCTGTTAAAAGCAAAATCATTACTTCAACAGCCTCTAAATCCAAGTGCTTAAGTGACTTCCACCAGTTCACTGGTGAGTCTGTCTTTAAAACATCATCAGCAAACGTATATCTTTTGAATGGTTCCCCTTTAGCTCTGAAGTTTATTATAGTTGGCATTACAGATGGATGATTGCTGGATACCCATGGCATAGCTAACTTCTCTTCCTCAGCACTTAAGGTTTGACCCTGGTACTGGATATTGACAATATTTGCAAGAAAATGAGCTGGAAACAGTGCTTGTTCCATTCATTTTTAAAAAAATTGCTTGTGATTTAATTCTGTCAGTATATAGTTCTATTTTCAGTTCTCACTCAGGCTGAGGACAGACTGGCAATGTGGCCCGGGAGAGCTCGGCTTCAGAAGCGGGGGAAGGGAGGCAGTTCAGACAGCCACAGCTGTCCTCCGTCACCCTTCTGTACTCAGACATCTCTGAAGCGCCTCCCTGCCGCCTCAGACAGACACCGGCAGAAAGCGGTGTCCAGGGGCCTTCCTCCGCTTGGATCCCACTTCCTGGCTGTGTGGAGGGATAAGGCAGGATTCAAGTGGTGGCGACAGTGTGAACGCGCCGCTGCGTAGCGATGCACATGAGTGCATATGCGCTCCTGTGCACAAGAGGCCCCCCAAATTGCTGTGGCATCCATGTGCCTATGTGCCTAGGCACCCAAGCACTGCTTGGCAAAACGGCCCCACCATGGAGGCCGGCCCGCCAGGGGCCGCTCCGCAGCGGTCTGAACAGCCATTGCACCTCCTCCCTGGCATGCTCCCATGGGAAACTGGCCAGTGTGAATGGCCAGCCCCGGGCCAGTTTTCCCCCGGGGCTTTTGGCCCCGCTGCCATTCCACGGCAGATTGCATGTCTGTCCTCAGCCTCAGTTCGTTCCAAATTTCAACTGCATCAGCAATAAAACAGCTATTTTTCTGTATTTTGTTTAACGCTTCAGAAATGGGTTTCAGGATGATCAGCATATGTTCAACATTTCTCTTAAGCCCACTGTTGAGAATTTTGGCCGTGACAGTGCCATCTATTTTCTCTTGATTTTGTTCAGAAACTGTCATCAGAATAGGCCAGGTGTACTGCTCAAAACAGTCCACTACAGAGTCCCATCTAACATGTGGGAGTGTTAGCTTGGTCCTACCCATTCTTTTCTGATTGTTATGGAAGTATTTAGCAATTTCAACAACATTAGTATTTATTTCTGGAACACTGAAGTCTTTGGCTAGGAGGTGCAGCAAATGAGCACTGCACCCATTTGTTATTAGCTTTGTATTCCCTTCCTCCTCTTCTAAATTTCTTCTCATGTTGGATACACTTGCAGCATTGTATATGACCAAACTGTGTATTAGACATTTGAATTTTTGTTCACATGTTACTATAGCTTTTACTGCTGCTTCTTGTAAGTATTCTGCTGTGTGTGCATTTCCTGACATATCAATTGTTTCTGCAAGGCAGACATTCCCTTCTTCTGCTGTTATACAAGCACATACAGCAAGATCACTGTGGACATTACTCCACCCAACAAGACAATTTTACCCTCTAGAGCTGTTGCACATTGCTTCATTTCTCCATCAGACACTTTATCCATCAGTTTCCCTGAAACATCTGATCTGCTGGATGGACCGTATCCTGGTCTCAGTGACTGAACTATATTAATGAAGTGTGGGTTTTCAGTCAGAGTTTGTCGTGTCAACAAACTGGGCAATTTCCCCAGCAATTAACTCTTTTTCTAATCCACTGGTTTTTATCACAAACTTATCTATGGTGGTTATTGTGGTTCTTGGATGGTCGGCTTTTTTCTTTCTTTTAGGTGATATACTGTAGATGTGTGATGTATATGATGTGACTGCAACACTATCCTGGACAGATAACTCTGAAACTGTAGAACAGGAAGATGGTGATCCCGAAGATGAATAGTTTCCAGAATCCTACTTTATGTTGCTAATAGATTCCCTAAACAAAAAAGTCAAAGCTGTTATTTTATTATTTATTAAGTATTACTCATTGCATTCACTGCCACTCAGTACTGCTCCAAAAAAGGAATGTTTGCTAGTTTCAACTCATTATTTCTTCATAGCAACTATATCAAAATGACAGTAACATGCAGTAATAATAACAAATATAATTTTGCTCAAACATGACAGTTCCTCAAGGCAGTCTTTAACAAATATAATGAAAACAAAATGTTGACCAACCAGAAGATCCTCCCTGTTCAAACATGTTCCTTTTGTCGTCTTCATCACCACACTTATGATGTTGTTTCATTCGGGCCACCAGGCCTTGCATTTCTTTGTTGCAGAGTTTGCATTAGCATGCCTGCCTTACCTGTAGGTAGAGGCATGTCATTAAAATATTCCCAAACTGGATCTTTTTTACAGCCTGCTGCCATTATAAGTTTTCTCCTCCCGGGGAAGAATAATATGATAAACCTCAGGCTATATACACAAAGATCCAAAAACTTGTGTAGTATTGTGCTTAAAAGGTTTCACTTTCATTTTTACTGCGTGCTCCTCCCTCCTCACAGTTACCTTCTTGTGTAGGTCTATTCCACCCCCAACAATCTTCTATTCTTTGAATTTTTTGAAACTTAACACTTAAGAGGTAAGGGGTTGATTCTGTGTACATAGATTTGCAAAGGAACAATGGGATTAAGGTCTTTTTCTCAACTCTGTATGTTTATTTTATAACATTTTTGCTGTGAAGAAGAGATAGGGTTGTCATCCCCCTGATGGGAGCAGGGTTTCCCCCACTTTCGGGGCCCCCAATTTGCTGCCGGTCATCTGGCTGGTGGGGGGAGCCCTCCCAAAAAGCCCTGTTGCACCTGATGTGCCTGGCGCAATGACGTCACCTGCCCCGTATGTGCCTGGCACAATGACGTCACCTGCCCTGTATGTGCCTGGTGCGGTAATGTCACCTGTAGCATAGTCATTGCACTGAGCACATTGCACAGAGGACACAGAGGACAGGGCATTTGGCTAAAAACTCTATGGTGACTATAGAGTTTTTGGCCAAATGCTTAAGCATCCCCTGCATGACGTTCCTGGCATGATGACATCACTTCTGGGTGATGTCATTGCAGTGCATGCTTTGTGTGCACACCAGAAGATCCAGGAACCCAGGATGGAGCCCCAGCTGGCAGCCAGATAAGACTTGGCAGCCCTAAGAAGAGGCATGTGATCTCTGCAGACACAAATTCACAGTTTTAAGAACTGTAAAAGCAAGCATCTTCTAGATAGAAAAACTGCCCAATAATCTTACAGAAACCTCTGGAAGAGCATGACATTGTGAATGGATTAATGGAATTCATTTACTAAAAAAATTAAACATTGAATGAATATATAGCCTCATGCTATATAATTAAAAACTAATCTTTATTTCATGATGAATAACCTTTGGACTATAATGTATTTTAAACAGAAAACTATCTTTAAGATTTTTCTTCAAAAAATATTTTATTTAAAAAATCCAATTTAAATAAAAAATCTGATTTTTTGATTTTTTAAAAAAAGTAATTGATTTTTATCTATTATGTATATAAGCATTAGAATGGAATGTATTAAATTATGTGGCTAATCCTTTACTGTCATTTATATGAGTGTTTTCTGTATATTAATCTTATTAGATCATTTCAGGTAGAAAGGATTTTTTTCAGAAGGAAGAGATCGTCCTAGCTTTATACTAAAACATTTGCCACCTCCCCCCACTCTATTAATTCTGTTGTTGGTATCTGTTCCAAAAGTGTTTAAACAAAGCCCTCATGACAGAGGTGGGATGTCTATAACAGCAGTCTCATGACTTTTCCTCTGCTGGATATTTCCCCTGCTTCTCCATTGCATAAAAATGTTGGAAAGGTAGTTGTATGGTAATGACATGAACCGGTCAGGTGACAAGCCTTAGTGTCTTCTCAAGAGAGAGAGCAAAGATGCTGCTAACGGCTAGTATGATGCAGTGATTAGAGCAGAGGTGTCAAACATATGGCCCGCAGGCTGGATCAGGCCCATCCAGGGCTCTTATCTGGCCTGCCGGCAACCTCCTTCCTCCTCCCCTCCTTGCTGGTGCTCTGCTCCACAACCAATGAGCTCTTTCCCTTCCCAACCTCAGCTCCTCTGCTTTCTTTTATTCTTCCTAGTCCGGTCATACCCCTCTTCCTCTTCCCTGTTGCTGGCTGCCTTCCTGGCTCAGGTTCCAACCTGAAGCACAGGCAGCCAATTGGGCAAAGGCTAGGAGGGGAGGAGAGGGGCCCGAGCGTGGGGAGGAAAGGACAGCCTGGCCAATCCCAGAGTGGAAGGAGCTGCAACTGAGTGGCTGAGGTGCACATGGAGCGTCTTGAGACCAGCAGGGATTGCTCCAGTGGTAGCGCCCCCCTGGCTACCTGTGGCCTGCATCAGTGTCAGCTGGGGGTAGTCTGGAACTTACCTCAGCAGCATGCCTGCTTTGAAGTAGAGGTTTGGGGGTCAGTGTGATGGGGTGGGTTGGTCAGGCAGTGGGCCTTGAGGGCTGCCAAGGGGTGTTCAGCTACTGCTGCCAGGCAGGGGTTTCAGCAGCCTCGTCGGCCATTGCCTTTCCACCTCCCCACACCTGCTTTTTGGTCGAGTCTCTCCAGGTGGGCTTTTAGTGGCCTTTGCACTCCCCCCCCCCACTCCCAGGGCTTCTGGGGAGTGTTTAGCTGCTGCTGCTGGCCTGGGGTTCAGGTAGCCTCCACAGCGGCCTTGCCAGGTTTTGCCTTCTCACCTCTCCACCCCCCTTCATTTGGCTCTCTCTGGGTGGGCTTTTGGTAGCCTTTGTGCTCCCACCCCCTCCACTCGCAAGGCTGCTAGAGAGCATTCAGCTGCTGCCACCAGCCTGGGGTTTGGGCAGCCTCCACAGCAGCCTTGCTGGCCATTGCCTTTTCACCTCTCCACCTCCCCTTCAGTTGGCTCTCTCTAGTGGGCTTTTGGCAGCTGTTGTGCTCCCACCCCACCCCCCACTCATGAGCTTGTGATCTGGCAGCTTGCCCTGTCTTCGGGGCACTGTTGGAGTGTGCTTGCGGGACTGCAGGTTGTTGAGGGGTTTAGCCTGCTCCCCTGCAGTGGCCTGTAACAACTGCTGGAGAAGAGGTAGCAGCCATGCATTCACCTCCAGACCTGGGGAAAGGATGGCCCTGGTGGAGCCCGCGTTTCAGAGAGGTTGCCTCTATGTCTAGATAGGAACTCTCAGTCTGGGGCAAGTGATGCACTGTATTCTTGGTGCTGGGGGGGGGGCAACAGTGGGAGGGCTGCTAGTGTCCTGGCCCCACTGCTGGACCTCCTGAGGGCACCTGGTGTTTTTGGCCACTGTGTGACATAGCGTTGGACTGGATGGGCCATTGGCCTGATCCAACATTGGCTTATCTTATATTCTTATGTCCCAGCCCTGGTATTCCTTGGAGGTCGCCCTTCCAAGTACTTGCCAGGGTCAGCCCTCCTTAGCTTCTGAGATCTGATGAGACTGGGCTTGCCTGGGCTATCCAGATCAAGGCCTAGGTAGGGTCTTCTGTGAAGCATTTTCAATTGTCTTTGAAAAAATGTTAGATAAATCTTAATTTAAATTATTGGTTATTTGATATACTGTAGTCATGACCTTCTTCATGCTACTTAAGGTTTTGTTGGTCATCTCAAAGAATGACTAATGGCATTTAGCAACTGGGGTGGGGGGTAGGGGGTCAGGGATTTCCATAAGAAAGGCATATTTCAGTGCTACACCTCATCCAACAACCACTTTGTGTCCCATTTTTAATTAATAGTCTTCCTGGCAATTTCAGTGTTAAATTTGTTTGTGGTGGAATGCATTTTGAACAATTCCATGGACCTAGTATTCAATGAAGAGCCCTGAAAACACTGAATCATCTGAATGTTATTTGTGAGACCACTATAATCTGCAAGCCTTTCGTAGCCAACAGAAACAACATTTTTTGGGAGAAGGTCAGCTATTATGTTCACTGGGAGCTTTTGGAAGGGCTGACTGCAAACAGATTTTCACTGCCCCAGTGCGGACTTATGTCATGCTGTGCCCAATGAAAGCTGACAAGCTGACAGACCAAATCCATCAGTGGAGCATAGGGAAAAGGGGATGTGTCTCATGCCCATCTTAGAGACACAGATACAAAATATAAGACCTTGGGTATGCCAGGGAAGTTCCTGTGAATGATATAGATCTCTGTTTGGGTAGGCTTCTAATGTTCTTGTGGAGCAAGTGGAGATGAAACATACAGGCATGCTAAAACAGACTATTGATAGATAGAAGTAGTCAATGTGACTCAGTTTTTTTTTTAATATTCCATTTGATCCTGAATATGACCTACAAAATGTTAAAACCAAATGTTAATTAAAAGACCTATATGGAGCTGGGGAGGGGCAGCTAAGGTTTGCCTTCTGATTTGGCAACTTAGCACTCAAGGTTAAGTGCAGTATTCTGTGAACACGCAGGTCCAGAGACTGGCCATTTCACCTTGGGAAAACAGCATAGGGGAGGAGACAGGAGCCCTTCCTCCCCCTGCACTGTCATCCTAAGCCCAATTGGACTCCTGGGGACTTTAAAAATGCCTTTCCCTGCCGCTGCTGTATGACCCAACTCATCAAAAAATGTAATGTAACTTAGATTTTAGAGGTAGATTATTTATTTATTTATCCAGCAATTTATACCCTACCTTTCAGCTTCAAATGAGCACCCAAGGTGGCTTGAAGTCATTTAATAATACTAACAAATAATGAACTCATCAACAATAAAACAGCAAGATAGATATCAGCCATAAACTCAAACCGTGAAGTATCAAATCACAGCAATACATTCGGAATAAATTAGTGACTCACCCTGCATCAAAGACCTTCTAGAATAAATAGACTGTTACATCTGATTATATGTCCAGGAGGAAGGTGAGGGGGCAAGGATACCTCAATTGGTAAGCATTCCATAACTTGGTACAGCACTCAAAGACCCTGAGTTATGTGCCTGCAAGTCAGGTAACACAGGCTCACAGAGTAGGGTACCACCTGATTCTGAAAAGGGTCATATGGTTGAAGGTGGTCTTTCAGTCAATATATTTAAAGCTTTAAAGACCAATACCATCACTCTGAATTTTGCCGAGATACACATTAACATACTGAGAGGCAGTGAAAGCCATATAGCGCTAGTATTTATATTTGTTCATCACATGGACCCCCAGTTAAAATCCTCACCACCATTTTTTGCACTAATCAAAGTTTCTGAACTTTCTTCAGTGGTAGCCTCATGGAAAGTGTGTTGCAGTTTTTAATACGGATGTTACCAGGGCATATATGATCTTTGCTCCAGGTCGACTCTCTCCAGGAATATCTGCTACTGGGGCCAGCTCTGTAATCAGTTTATTCATTACTGGATGCAGAAACACCCCCAACCAACAGACTTGATCTTTAGTGCTGTTCTATTTCAGAGCAGCCCCCCCCCCATCTGAATTAAATTTTGGATAGTTAGCCAACAATCAGCCCCTCACTGTCTGCTGGCATTGGTTCAGAATTTCTGTGGATGCCTAGCAACTGGACAAAGAGAGACAAAACTGCATGGCATGTCATCAGTGTACCAGAGATACTGCTCTCCAAATCTGTGGATTGCCTCTCTCATTGGTTTCATGGAAATATTAAATAGCATGAGAGACAAGACAGAACCCAGCGACATGCTATTGACTAATTGCTGTGGATCAGAACAGTCGTCTTCGAAAGGAACAGAGCCATTGCAAGGCAATGCCAGGCAATCCAGAAGGATAACATGATAAAAGGTATTCTGCTCCTCCCCACCCGCGCCCTTTGGCAAAAAAGATGCTTTAGTGTGCTCTCTTTCTCCTCTTTGAGTTTTTAAAGTTTGTTTCCTTCAATAAATAGATAATTGGAAAATATCAAAATGAGACTGATTTGTGGAAGATTGATGAAAAAGAGGTCCAAAAGAATCATTGGAGGAGACAAGAGCCTAGGATTTTGTGACTGGAATTACTCTCCCCCTCCCCCCCAAATGTCAGGCATGTAGAAGCCTAATCTAATCAGGTACTGCATGTTTGTCCCAGTGGGCAAATATCTGGTCCATGGGCTATTTCAGGTTTGGAAATTGGTATATAAATAAAAAAGAATAGTTAGGAGGGACAGATCCCTTCAGGAAACGTTGAGGTAATTAGAAAAATTCTACTAGAAGCCCAAATGATATTTATACCACAGATTAAATATGATGCAAACCAGTCCAAAAAGATGCTGGCATGATTAAGCAGGAGAATCAAGGATGCTTGCTTTTGAAATTAAATTTTTGCCCAGATACAAGGAAAGGAAATGAGCACAGTCTCTGGAAAAAAACATTGTTCCTTGATTGGGTATGTGAATATATGTCAGAGGCAGATAATTTGTTATGATCTCCCAAGTAAATATAGTGTTACATATTACAACTGCTATATGAAACATTGTGTCAATCTTGGTGTTTTCTGCAGCAAACTCATAAAGTGTAGAAGTAAAATATGTATGTGCATGCATCTTTAAGCATCCAATTATGCTTATCTGGGATCTTTGTTTGGCCATTCCCAAATGTACATATATGGTTGTTTAAAAATACATACACATGCATATTTTACTTCCACACTTTATGCACTTGCTGTGGAAAAGCCTGGTGTCATATATCTGTCCTCCTGATGAAATCAAAGAAACAAATTAACAAAGCGAGAACGATTCCCAGAGAAAACCTGTTGCAAGAAGGGCCCCAAAGAAACAATGACAGAACGTCACTAATGGTCACATACAGCTCTGAACTCAAAACAGTTCAATAATCATCAGCGACTTACAACCTCTACTGGATAATGACAGTTCTCTTTCATAAGTACTGGGGGGGGGGGGGGGGACCTTTTCTTGTGCACAGACAGCCCCCTAATCTCAAATAACTCCTCACCCACAATAATACAACATCTAATTTGAACATGGACACAGGTACCAGATCTTGCAATAAACCGAGATGCCAACTTTGCTGCCAGACAACACAATCACTGGACCTAACAACATCAACTTACTCCATCTCAGGCTTATTCACATGCTCATCTTCTAACGTTGTATATTCCCTTAAATGCCAACAGTGCCCTTTGGTTCTCTACAAAGGGCAAACAGATCAAACCCTACATCAAAGGGTAAATGGATACATATCTGACATCAAGAATCACAAAACTGAGAAACCTGTAGGGGAACATTCCAACATCCCAGGGCACTCAATGCGGGCCCTCAAAATAGTTCTTTTATTGCAAAAGAATTTCAGAAACACTGGAATGGGAGACTTCTGAATTACAAGTTATTACAACACTCTGAACAATGAAACCCCCAGTGCTTAACAGAAATATTGGCTTCTTATCTTACTACACATGCTAAGTCACTCAGTTCTCACGTATACCCAGAAATTAAACTTTGTTGGTCTTAAAGGTGCCACTGGACTCAACCTTTTCTCATATCTGTTGTTAACTCCTTATTATCTGTATGCCAATTTGTTGCTGTTTACATGTCTTACCAAATGTGTTATTCCAATCTGTATTTATTTTCCAGTTACTTATGCATCTTGACCCCAACTAGCTCTTCCTAGCAACTAACCCCCCCTACTTGTATGTAATATTTGAGGAAATCTATTAGTATATATTTGAAGAAGTGTACATCTACACATGCAGAGTCTCTCTCTTCTTGCATGTACCAAGGGTTGAGTTTGGTTGGTCTTGGGCATGCCACTGGACTCAGGCTTTGTTCGCCTTGATCCAATCTCAGCTTCACTTATGCCTCTTAACTCTGTTTCTTCCTGATGCTTCTACCCCCCTTCCTGTATGTCAGGATTGAAGAAATTTTGTTTCAGTTTGTCTGAGGAAGTGTGCTTGCACACAAAATCTTACACCTTAAATAAAACTTTGTTGGTTTTAAAGGTGCCATTGGACTCAAACTTTGTCCTGCTGCTTCAGACCAACATGGCTACCCACCTGAATCTACATACCAAGAAATAATTCCTTCTTGAACCCTTAGTACTGGATAAGGATCAGCTTCCAGTGCCGTCATGTACATGGGTATTCGACTTCATGAAATAATCCAGTAGTGGGAACTAGTATTTGGGTACATGACTGCATAGTGAATAGCTTATCTGATTGGTGTCTTGTTCTAGTTGTATAAGGTCCACAAGGATGGTACAAAGTCTGTTGGGGAAAGACAGGCATTGCTGGATGACTGTAAGGAAACCAGTTAATGACCTCAGGAGTGAACAGGCACTGGTAAAAAAGCCAGATGGAAGAAGGTTTTGTGCTAGTGTTAAACTAACCTGCAGAACTGTAGATAACTCTGAGCAACACCATTTGTCCTGACCATCTCCTAAGTAGACCCTATGTAGCAGTGCAAGCTCTGAACACTGTTTCAAGGCCAGTGCCCTCAGTGAGAAATGAATGCAATGTTCTGGCCTGGAGCCTAGCACTCCTTGGGTGTTCTGTAATTTCTTGGTGAGCCTCTTAATTCATTTATTTGCTACTATCTGTCATAAAATACCTCAAAGTAGTTTCAGAAAACATATTTAACATTAATGAATTCCAGTATCATAAAAATGATCACTAGAGTTAATAGGACTTTAATGGAAATACATCTGTCATTAAGCTCAGTGTGCACAGAAGGCTTGGTGAAAGAAGTAGATTTTAACTGATCACCTAAAAACTTCCATAGGAATGGTTCTGGTGGATTTCTCTGAGAAGTGAGTTTGCTAGTACCATCACTAAAAGAGCCCCCTTTTTAGTTGTAGAAAATCTTTCTGCTGATATTTGTGCAACTATAGTTGGGAGACTGGGGGTGGGAACATGGAGGAGCATCATCATATTGACAGCATGACATCATTTCTGGGGGAAACCCAGAAGTAATGTTATATTGTTCTCTAGGGATTTACTGGAAGCTATATGAAGAGTTATACCCTTCTCTAGAGAGTTATACCCTTCTAAGCCCATCGATTTCAATGGATTTAGAAAGGTATAATTCTGTTTAGGATAGCACTGCCAGTTGGTCAGTTCATCAGAACCCTTCCCAAGGAATTCAACTCTGGAGGTTTAAAAAAATTGTCTTTATAAATGTGAAACAGTTTGATTTAATTTTGGGTGCAGTCACATGCACAAGATAAAGCAAGGGGCAGGAGAAGCTATTTCCTCCGGCGTAAGTTGACCTGCAGTTGTGCAATCACACAGTCTTTTGAAGCTGCAGGCACAGAGCACCACTGCACGATCAGGCACAACTGCGGGTGAGTCGAGTTGGGTTTTTTTTGCTGTTTTGTCTCCAATGCGCTTAAACAAGGGATCCGTGATTCGCACCTCAGCCCCGAGGGCTCCCTATGGAGTGTGCGATGATGCGCATACTGAGAAGGGAAAAAAACAATGGCACGTAGTTGGGATCAGACCATCCCAACGTCACGAGAGCACGCTGGAGAGATCAGACACAGTAAAGTCCCATCTGTGGCCTGTAGCAACCTGTCTGCCACCGGACTTTCCGAGGTGTCTTTTAAATCCACTTGTGCAGCGGAGCAAAGCGGGTTGCCGATGGCTGCAGGGTGCTTCCCAGATGTTGTTGTCTGATTGTGCTCCTTTAATCCACCTGGCATTTGCTTCTATGTTGGGGCTAATTGTGCGTGTGAACACAACCATTATTTGTGGACAGTTACAGGCAAAGGGAGGTTTTAAATTCAGGGTCATCTGCTGTTATGTATAACCTTCTCTTTTTTGGGTTTTTTTGTTGTTGTTGTTGTCTTACATTCAGGTTCTCCTTCCTTTGAAGGAAATATAGTAAAATTCATTCATTTTATTTTATTTTAGTTATTTAAAATATTTTTGTACTGCCTTGCACCCAAATACAGTTCCCAAGGAGGTGAACATCAAAGCATTAAAATATTTCAACATCAAACCAGCATTTAAAATAATATATAAAATATTTCAATAAAAATATGTGAATACAAATCACCTAAACCAGGGAGGTGGGCCAGTAACAGTTTTTGGGGGAACGTCAGACGAAACAAAACAAAACCTTCACCCACCTGTGGAACACAGTGCTAGTAGGAGACAGATGAATCTCTGTAGGGAGGGGATTCCAAAGTTTGTAACCCATGTACAGTGCATTGCAGTAATCTAATCTAGATGTTAACAGGGCATGCACCACAGTGGCTAGTAAATGTAATGAAATAAATAAATAAATAAATAGGTCTTTCATAAGATAAAAATAAAATTAAATTAAAGTCTTAAAATAGTAAAAAGTTGTAGCCCTTGTCAAATAATCACAGTTTTCAAAAGAATAAAAGTTTTATGAGCACACCCTCATTCATAAAATAGCAGATTTTGAATGTCTAATAACATTGGCTATATTGAAAAGTCTAATGGGGAAAATTGTATAAACTTTTATTAAAATTAGACACAAGGGGTTTTAATTATAGACATAAATTGGAAATTGATATTGGAATAAGTGTCTTGTTGGAGGACAGAGAAATGTGACTAGCAATCTGGTTAATATTTATCTGAAACATTAATTGTGGAAGATGGTGATAAGTGACCAGAAATCAGATCAGTGTTAATTTGAAATACTAATTACTGATATGGTGAAATGTGACTAGAAATCTGATTGTTAACTTGAGCTATTTCTTGTTATAAAATACAGTTTTGTTAGTTCCTGGCTATCCTAATATTGAAACATATGTTTAATTTGGAATTATAATAATTGTTGGCCATGTCACTTAGCTCTTTTTCTTGTATTCTGGACAAGGATTTTTACTGAGGATTTTTAGAAATAAAGAAATAAACTGTACTTTTAGAATATTTAAAAATTACTATTGCAGACGAGATTGTTAATTAGTACAGTAGCTTGTGTATTAATATCTGCAAAGATACGCATTGCTTCTTATTAGAAATCTCTGACAGCATCTCCTTTCATGGTACAAATGGGCTTGGAGACTGACTGAGGCATTTCTAACAAATCTAGGAAAAAGAGGAAAAGTCACACTCAGAGGGATTTATTGAAAAATGACTTTATAATGCATTGGACAAAGCATAAGAACAGAGCCTTTCTGGATCAGACCAGTGGTCCATCTAGTCAAGCACTGGAATTATTTCAGGATAAAGGAACATATATTGTTCTATTATCTTATAAAATATTATTATATTATATAATTGTCCTGATATTTCTTACAGATATGCAAAAAAAAAGTTTAGTGAACACCACCTTGATTCAGCTATTAAAAGTTAAGCATTTCCAACCTCACTTAAAGCTCTTATCTGCCATCTTTTGCTGCGTGTTCTTGTACTACAGCCCTGTCACAGTTTTTTAATTTTTGTTTGACCCTTCACTTCCCATTGTCTCTGTGCTGTTTTTTAAAACTTTACAGTTCATATAATTTCCATCTTGGAGAATGTAGGCTTTTCTTGGGGGGCGAGGGAATACTAAAGTTTGCTTTGCACAGATTTCTGCATAACCAATGCTGTGATGTACAAAGGGGGCGGGGGGCTTGAGATTCCTGTGTTGCAAGTAAATGGCAGTTGTGCAGGATCCTCCCCCTTCAAAATAAACTAGTAAGGTAATTATAATTGCATGGGTGTGTTTGCACACTGAATCAAACTGAACAAAAAAGAAAAGGCAAACAGCTGTGGAAGAAACAGAGTAATGGAAGGGCGGTCAGATACGTTGTGGGTGAGAAGCATTGTAAAACATTAGTCAAAATAAGCTAGATATGTTATATGACTATGCTGTACCCCATAGTGAAACTTTTGTGTGGTGCTCACTTTCTAGTGTCATGCAGAGAAACATCACACTGCCTGCTGTCCGTCTGTCTGTCTGTAGGCATGCTATACCAAGAATGTTTCTGTTTCTTATGTACTGGCGCATAGCACGGGATAACAGAAGTCACTTTTTCTTGAGCAGGTGAACATGCCAATTTATCATAACCTTTTTCTTGTACCATACAACGTGGTATGAAGGAGACATTATCAGATTTTCTTAGCAGCTACTTTTATGCCTACCATCCAGCTAAAGTCCTTTAATATCATCATGGTGCATCTTAGACATCTTGGATATTTTGTGGTTTTTTCAGTGATCTGTGAAGGAGGCTGATCAGAACTGGGAGCATCCATGGAAAAATGAAACTGTTGAAAGGAGTAGCTATCAGTTAAAATATAATTTTTAAGTGATAATTTATGAGGAAGTAACATTTCTGTATTGCTTCCTGCAATTACAAATGACATCTTCATTCTTGAACCATCTGGGGTGTGAAAGCAAATGCATCTGTGTAGCTCAAATTGATCCAGAAAGATGGAGAGGAAACTTATTGCTATGGGGAAATGTTCTTTCCAATCCTCCTCCACAACTTGCTTCTCCATTCTTCATTTCATTTAGCAGGTTTGTTTCCCTGCCCGCCACACATGTTATAATGCTCACCAAATTTCATTCAGCATTGTAGAAACCCCCCCACTGCATTTAGATGTTCGGTTTCTTTAAGTCCTTGCGCTGCATGGACCTGTAGAGAATGCAGCAGTCGTGTGGACAGACATGATGCATGTTGTTCATCTAAACCACGTTGAATGCTCTTCCCAGTCTCTATGCCACCTCCTTCTACTTCCCTCCAGCCCCTTTACTTAGATCTTGACTTACTTTGGCAGTTAGCTCCTTATCTAATAGAGTTGCCATGGAAACAGTATCCAGCACACTGGGCTCTCTCTGTTCTCTCTGTCTTTCCTATCCCACCCTTCTCTTCAGTTTCTGAAGCTTGTTGTCAGGGAAAAATTATTTATACACACACACACACACATACATTAGAAATTTAAAAATATTTCGTTCTAAGTTTGTGTCTTACATTAAGGCTTGTTTAATCTCCAGGAAAGGTAGGGATAGAGCTGGGATTCCCCTCTTTTTTTATATAAGAAACAAAACCTCTGAAACTGGGAAGAAGAATTTGCTCCTTAATATTAGGTTCTTTGAGTTGGGATGATGGTAGATTGGGATGGTGGAAGATTTGAAAAACCCACGAGAACATAAGAACACTTTATGAAGTGTTAGGAGTATGTTTTGGCTCAATACTGCCTGCTTTGTTCAGCAGCGACTCTCCAAGGTCTCAGGAAGAGAAATGCCCTTTCCAGTACTGGCTGCTCAAGAACCTTTTAACTAGAGAGTGTATGGATTGATACTGGGACCTTCAGCATGCAAACTATGCCACTGAGCTATACGCCTTTCCTGGATGTTCAGTAGGACGGGACCAACTGCACAAAGTCAGTTGACACTTGGGGAGCAGTTGGGGGCATCATTGAATCAGTGTGTGGTCTGAAAGGTGCACCCCAAGATCCCTTTAGGCAGGGGTTTCCAGCATGGTACCTGTGGGTGCCCTGGTGCCTGCCAGTGCTGTATTTGGCGCCAGCCAAGTGTTTTTAGAAAGCGGGTTGGGCCAAGTGGGGCTTCTGATTGGCCACTGGATATCTGATTGGCTAAGCAGATTTTAAAAAGACATTGCTTTCAGCAGCAGCTGCCACCACAGCACTAGGATCTTCACTGTGTGGCTGAAAGCAAGCTGTGTGTAAGCAATAAAATATTTTTAAACAATATGTTTTTAAAAAGCGTTTGCCTAAAATGTTGGAGAGTTACTATTACAGTTATGAATAATTTCACTCCCTGATATTTTGTGGCTGGCTCCGCCTCCTGCAGCAGTAATTGTTGGTTCATACTCCTGTGGCAGCCATTTTGCGATTATTCCCACCACCTTGTGTCACAAAGGTGCCTACAGATTCAGTAAGGTTGGTGACCCCTGTTTTAAGGTGTTGTAGAGGATGCCAAGATGCAGTTTGCACACTGCACACACCTGCAAACTATCTGAGAGGATTCTTCATGGGATTCTTGCACTCACTCCTCAGGTTGCATAACGTAAAGCAGTAGAAAGGGCCATCCTTGGTAGTCAGCAAGATGTTCAGTTTAATATCTATCTATGAAAACACTCTTATTTTTTAAAATACATTTATATACCACAACTTTCCACTAGCTTGAGGTTGTATACAAGTAAAGCCTCATATTAAAGAAAATAGACAACACTGCTAAAGCAATATAAAGCAGCCAATTACAATAAAGTATCTCAACAATGCCCATTAAACCCCCATAAATGGAACAGTACTTAAATCCCAAATAAAGATACAAGGCAGCAAAAATTCAAACAAAATAACAGTATACAAATATTTTAGAAAATCATAGTGAACAGCAACAAGTTCATCGTCGATCTTCTGTGCAGTCCCACATGGGGATTGCACAGGAGCAGGGCTGCCATTGAATAGGTCGTTATAGCTAAAAGCCTCTAGGGAGTGCGGTGTGCCAGAGCCAGCAGCTTGTTCCTGCCCAGGGACCATGGGCTCCTGCGCAGTGCCCCCACCCTCAGTTCCTTTTTGCCACTGAAGGAGAAGGTTGTGTTTTCTGGAGTCTCCAGCTACAGTTGTGTTGGTGAGGAATTGCTCCAAATTTTCTGGAGTGATTTCTGTTTCTGAATTCTTTCCATGGCTTTCAAGAAATGCTCTTGCTGTGGGATGAAGATGACCTAAACTGATGAACATGACCTCTGTCTATTCTGTTGGGTGAAGGGGACAGTGTCTCCACATATAAGGCCTGCCAATGCGTCAAAACTTAAGGCAGTGTTGTGGAAGAAAGCCCTTAAAGCCTTGGAGCCCTTATCCAAGTCAGCCCTGGAGAAAGCTCCCAAATCTTCGGAACTGACATGTTTGACTCCACCTCCCAGATCATGTCTCAGCGGATATAATCTTGGCACAGCACAGAGACTACCAACTTGTGCTAGCAACAAGTCTTCTTGGCTAAGCTCTGCACCCAATTGGGTTGTGATAGCTAACTTGATTCTGGACCCTCTGGCTTATGATTCCGGCTTTGTTTGACTTCGGCTCTGTTGACTCCCTGGACTGGTCTACTTGTGAGTTTCCCTCTTTGACCCTGGTTTAGACTGACTCCGCTTTTGGCTTAGTGTTTTGGACTTGGCAACTCGTTCCTGATTTGGCTTAACCTCGGACTGTCCCGGACTTCTGCTTGACTCCTGTCCTATTGGCATCCAGCTCATGATAGTTCCCTCTAAGCTGAGTTAGTGTGAGCTAGCTCACAGTTTTTTAGCCTCCAGCTCACAGATTTTTGTCTTAGCACAGGAAGGATGGCTCCAGAGCAAACTAATTTATGCAGTAGCCAAATCGCTCATTCACAACTTTAATGCCAGTAGCTCAAAACTTAAGGCAGTGTAGAATTTTTGCTCACAAGACTCCGCAGCTTAGAGGGAGCATTGCCAGAGTCCCGTCTGCACTTCTGAGCCTATGCCAACCTTGTAGGAGAAATCTAGAACTCCGTGTTTGGGATCTCCACCCATATCTATCTCCGGTGGGGACTTGGATGCAGGCTTACCAGCTGATCATGTTCCACTTGAGTTCAATTTGGAGCAAATGGCCATGGTGCTATGGCCTCAGGCCCAGCTGCCTGTACAGTGGCCTTCACACTCATACATGATGTCTCCAGGATATTTGGATGAATGGGGTGACAACTTTGCAAGCCGCAGGGATGCAAGTTTATATCATTACCCTCATGTAATATCATCATACCTGCCTTCAGTGACAGTCATATGTGTAGGCCCCATTCTCCTATACCGGCAGTGAAGGGAGAAGAGGCAGCAATCAAATCCAACAGATCCGACACAACATTGGATCCAAGCCCAGATGAGAGGGTAGGTAAGCCATCTCTTGCATCTCCCATGGAGGATCTTCGAATGTTCAGAGAATTGATGATTCGTATGGCCCAGGTTCTTGAGACAGAAGTTGTTACCTCAGAGCACAAACCAAAAGAATAAGATACTGAGTCACCTCTACTCAGAGTCCCCCAGTATTATTGCATTCCTGGTGTTGCAGGGCCTTGAGGACCTCCCACAGAAACTGTGGCAAAAGCTTGAGAAGAGTAAAACCCTTTATAAGATCAAAAAGGAGCCATTTAACTACCTGACGACTCATCCTCCACTGTCTTTCTTGGTGATGGAGGAGATGCAGCCCAAGGGCTGCCAGGCCTACCACTCTGCTCCCGCAGATAGAGAGAGAAGAAAGCTGGATGTCATGGATTGGAAACTATATTCCTCAGCAGCGTTAAGTTTCAAAATTTTCATGAAGCCATTATGGCTGCTTACCAGTTCTTATGGGAGAGGATTCTACTGTTCCTGGAACTCCTGCCAGAAGTTAAGTGTCCCCTTGCTCTGCATACTGATGCCATTAAACTATTGAAGCAGCAGATTAATGTGGGACAACATTCTGCAGATTCTGCTGCGTGGGACATGACAAACTCTATCATGTTCAGACACCACACATGGTTAAGATCAATGGTGTTAACTATGGAGATCAAGCTTAAAGTTGAGGACTTACCATTCGAAGTTTCCACTCTCTTTTCTGCCAAGACAAATGAGATGCTGTCCCTGATTTTTTTTTTTAAAGCATACAACTAAGTCCCTGGGAGTGTCACAATTGTCCATGTTCCAATTTAAGCATTGGCCCTTTGTGGGACACTCCTGGCATCTGTATCAAAGGGACTACCACTTTTCTGGTTCCTTGGGGTCTCTGCATCTTACCCCTAAGCTGTTTACCCCACAACAGGGCTATCATAGGCATACAGGTTCCAGCCAACCTAGGTCAAACCAGCAACTGCCCCCTTTTAGAGGGGCAACCTCTTCTCAAAAAGCATTCTTACTTTCCAAGCTTAATGCTGTTCTTGGGGCATACTGAGAGAGGCTGTCCTAGCATGAGACATGGCACTGAAGCTCAGTGCTTCCGTTCAAGCCGTCCCCTGGGAGTTTAAACACAGAAGCCAACAGGTTGAGCAGGGTTGGCACACTCTCTTATGAATGGTCCACAAAGATCATTTACCTGGAACCAATTTTTACCCTCTGGAGGATTCCAGACATTGATCTTTTTGCAATGAGAGAGATGAGAGAGAACAAGAAGGCTGCAGAGTTTTGTTCCTGAGCAGGAGTAGGCAATGGTTCCCTAGGCAGTGAGCCTTTTTTACATGTTTTCTCCATTCCCACTCCTTATCTGGTTATTGAAAAAGCCAGGAAGGGGAGATTGAACATGATTCTGGTAGCACTCTTTTGGTTTTGTCAGATATGGTTTCCAAACCTTATGGATATCTCTGAGGGCCAGTTTCTCCCCCTGCCAAATGAACCAGATTTAATCAGTATCAATCAGGTGTTTCATCACAATCTGAATTGCCTCAGCCTGACCGTTTGGAGGCTTCAGACGCAGACCTGATATTTTCACAGGAGGTTAATGATGTTCTCCTGTAATCACACAAGCCTAACACTGGGAAATCCTATATTTATAAGTGGAGGCAATTTTCCTCTGGTGTAGTGGGAAGGACATATCTCTGGGTAGTCCCCCATTGCAAGTAATATTTGAATATTTATTACGCCTGGCATTTTCCTCTTTAGAAGTTCACCTGTCTACTATCTCTTGCTATCACAAGGGAACTGAGGGAGGATTGGTCTTCTGCCACCATTTATCCAAGAGGTTTCTTAAAGGGATAGGTAATCTTTGCCCACCCCAGGATCCTTTAGTACCCCAGTAGCCTCTATTGGTTGTGTTAGCAAAGTTAATGCTCAAGCCCTTTGAACCCCTTGGCAGAGCTTTCTATGAAGGTATGTTTCTTAGTGGCTGTTATTTCAGCCAGAAGGGTGAGTGAGTTTGCAGCTCTTCAGACAGACCCTCTAGTTTGTGCTTTCCTGAGAGGGTAATCTTTCACCCTAGTCTTAGCATTTTTCCTGAGGTAGTTTCCAGGTTCCATTTATCCCAGGATATCATTTTGCCCATGTTTTCCCCTTCATCGAGCTCTGAAAATGAGCGCTCATTGCATTCTTTAGATGTTAGAAGGGCATTATTATTTAATCTCAAGAGAACCTTGGAGTTCCGTAGGGACACAGCCGTGTTTGTCTGCTTTAATGGCACTAAGATAGGTAAGTGAGTGTCATCTCAGATCCTGTTTCGGTGGATTGTCAGGGCCATTAGGAAGAGTTAAGGTTGGGGCAGGTTACCATGCCTTTTAAGCATTCATGCCCATTCCACTAAGGCAGTGGCTCCTTCAGCAGCTTTCCTGGGTGGAGTGCCATTGACAGAAATCTGCAGAGCTGCCACCTGGTCTTTGGCAGACACATTTCTGCATCACTACACTTTGGGTCTGCAGGTGAGACGAGAGGCTCAAGGGGGCAAGGCTGTACTCCATTTGTTGTTCAAATGAGGAGAGCATGCCCCACCTCCTGGTGAGTAGCTTGCTAGAATCCTCATGTGGGACTGCACAGAATATCAATGATGAAAACAAAGTTGGATCAATTTCCCATGAGGCACTGCCCCGGCATCGGACTTCCTTTTGCCCCGATTGCATACTTGAATTTCCCACTATTTGCCCCATGCCGCATTTTGACCCGCGGCTTCGCCCAAATTCCCCCGTGGCTTCAGTGATTGTCAAAAAACAGGATCACTGAAGCCGCTGGGGAATTCGGGCGAAGCCGCGGGTCAAAATGTGGCGTGGGGCAAATAGTGGGAAATTCAAGCACGCAATTGGGGCAAATGGAAGAATGACGCCAGAGCAGCGCCTCATGGGAAATCGGTCTTGGACTTAGCTATAACAATTGACCATTTCATAGCTTCTGTGAAGGCACACATACCCTTCCTCCTGCCCCGTTGCATGCTCTTGCTTCAGTGGCACTAGGGGTACTGAAGGTGGGGTCGCTGCTGTGCAGAAGCACATGGTCCCTGGGTGGGACCAAGCTTCTGGCTCCAGCACACAGCATCCCCTGAAGGTTTTTAGCTATCTGAAAGCAGGCCTGCTCATGCACAATCCCCATGTGTGCCTGCACAGAAGATACTCAGTGAACAATAGTTACAGCTAAGTCCAACTTTGTTTTAAAACTTATAGGTCCCTTGCTAAACCAAGCTCAACAATTTACAGAAACCTCAGTAGAATAATGGTTTTTTCCTGCCTGCAAAAGGTACCAGACTTGGTGCCTGGCAAAGAGCTGGAGGGGAGAGTGTTCCTTTATGTCCCGTTGCGTCCCTTGGAAATAACTAGGGATGGGCATGAACCGAACTGTGAAGAAAAATTCATCACAAATTCTGCCCCTTCATGAACAGACATCACAAAGTTCCACAAACATCACAAAATTCCACAAACTTTTAAAGCAGTTTGTGGCGGTTCGTGGCGGTTTGTGGATGGAGGAGACAGCAAGTGTTTAAACCCCTGCTTTTTGTTCCCTGCAAAAGCCACAAAAACAGCTGAGCGACAGGGAGGTGCTCCCTGTCACACAGCTGTTTCAGGCTGTCTTGTGCTGTCCCTTTAAACTTTAAATGGACTGCAGTCCTTTTCAATGGGGTTTCTGGGGCCACAAACCATAAACCATTTTGGTTTGAGAACAAACCTCCTGGTTCAGTTCTGTTCGTGGCTATGAACTGGACTGCATTTTCCCAGTTCGTGCCCATCCCTAGAAATAACCACTATTTTTTTTCTATGAGGTTTATTTGAATCAATGCTTGAATGCAAATCCCAGGAAGCTTTTTGTGTTCTCTTAGCAATAAATTTTCTTTTCTCTAGCTCATTCCCACCTTTTTTGATCCCCTCTTCCACTTTGGGATTAGGAGAAAAAACAGCAGTATGATAATGGCATAAATTACATTAGGGCATTATTGAGAGGGGAAAAGGTTTCGTTGGCGCTGATGGGTGTAAAGAAAGGAGATGTTAGAGCACAGGCAGGGAAGATGAAAATATGAGGGTGGGGGTGATAGAAGGGTGATGGAGATTATGATCACTGTAGGAACAGAAGGTTCAGATGTTGATGATGATGATAAGTCATTGATGCCCCCCAAATAAACAAAGGCAATTACAATAACCTTGACAATGAGAATAGTGGTAGCTTACTGTGGCCTTGATTGTGGTGATGAAGATGAAAATCAAACATGATTCTGCCTATAACACAAAGGCAGTTTTTGGGATGTGGATGCTTACTGTGAGCTATGCCTTATTCAGCACTTGCTTCTGTGTTGATGAACTCAAAAGCTGTATTTTTTACTGCATAAGGGAACTGGGGTTTTTGTTTCTTTCCATCATGCCTCCCTCACCCATATATCTGGTTTTCGTAAGGCATGACTTTGATAATGGCTTTAGACACACACACACACACAATCTTATTATAATTGTAGTTGTTATGTTTAATATATATTGTGAGAAAGAACACTGCTGTGAAGCAATATAGAAATCTAATAAATAAATACATTTAAAATTAGGTCACTCTCAGTTCATTGCTTTTGCCAGGCACTTTATCATCTCAAAAGGAGAGCTACAAAAATATTATCTTAGGAAAAAGAAAAAAGATGAAAGAACTTCAAGGAAGTTTGGGTATGTGGCTTGGCTATGAAAGGGTAAAGAGATAAATGGAAAGTAATTTCAGAAGCATTAAGAAACATGTTTCTATGGAAACATCAACCCACAAAGGGAGAAGAGGGCGAGGGGAAGAGAATGAGAGAAAAAATAAAGATAATGGGGCTTTTTTTTAAAAAAAGAGGAGAAACAGCCATGTTTGAACTGACACATAATATTGACAGAAATGATTATTCCTTTTAATTGATTCCTTATTGAAAATGTGATGGCATTGCCACATTTCCCCCTTATGTGTTAAGAAATGAGCTTGAGTCATCCCTGAAACTTGAGATAACAGCTCAAACTGCTTAGCTGGTGAATCTTCTCAGGGCTGAACCTTTCATTACATGCATTTTTGGTGCAACAGTGGGTTAGTTTCAGAACCATAAACTCCATAAACTCCATAAATATTCTCTATTCTACTGCTACTCTTCTGTTCCTGTGCAACATAACTGTGGCACATTAGAGATGTGTTCTGCTCTACTAGCAACAGACTGGGGCAGCAGTAACCCTTTACTTTAAATTCTGATTGTGGTTAGACTGGCTCCATATCAGTCATATTGGCACATTCCTAAACTTTTGATTTATAACATAAGGATGGAGGATACATATTATGGATTAGGAATATACACTAAATGTACACATCCATAGTTAAAGATGCTACACATGTTTGTTTCACACTGTCTAGTGTGCCAGGGAGCCACAGTAGGGTTGCCAACTCTGGATTAGGAAATATGTAAAGATTTGGGGGGTAGAGCCTGAGGAGAGAGGGACAGGATCTCAGTGACGTATAATGCCATAGAATGTACCCTCCAAAGCAGCCATTTTCTCCAGGATAACTGATCTCTGTTATCTGGAGATCAGGTCTAATTCTGGGAGGTGTCCAGGCCGCACCTGGAGATTGCCAACCATATGCCACAGTCAATTGCAGTTCCCTATCTGCATGTGTATGAGGTTGATTATTTATGTATTATTTTATCCTCCTTTTCAGCAAAAAAGGCATGTTAAACAGCTTACGTAATACAAAAGATAAAGTTAAAAAAAATCCATGATCCTTGTGTTCCATGGATCGCTGGATCCATTCCCATATTTACTTTGTGGAAAGGATTATCAGCTAAGCAGGATTCAAGTATGGTAGAAGTTTGCCTTTTTTGTTTGATGTTATCCCATTGGTGCTGTTATTAATGGTGGTTGGAAGCAGGAGGGAGAGGTTCTTCAGTTGGGGAGGATCCAGGTTTGGTGTGTTGGGGGTGTTCCTGGCTGTTTTTTTGCCCTCCATTTGATAGTCCCATTGTCATTGTATAGTCATTTCAATTGTAATGGCATATATACTATCCTCCCCCCTCCCCCTTGATGTACATTATTTTGGGCTATAATGTGTGAAGAGTCAAAAGTTTTCTTTAGGTGACTCAAGTGGGGGAGAGCTGCATGGGATGTTTCCAGGACAGAGCAGTGTTGGATTTCTTGCTCACATTCAGTATTTCTAGATTTGGAAGATAGAAACCCCATGTTTACACTAGTATCATGGTGGCAATAGTCAAATGATTTTTCTATCTCTCTTATTTTCATAGTTGGCCTCCTACTGCTTAGGTCTTAAACAAGATATTACAATATGTGTATCTTCTGTTCACTGGATATGAACTTCATTGGACCATTATCCTATGCCTGTGTCATGTTGAGCCTAAGAATTCTTTTGCCAACTGAGCTGATCTTAGTTGTTCTGAGGCCCTGTGCAAAAGTGTAGAATGAGACCCCAGAATCACTGTCCTCCCTCACTGGGGCCAGGCAACCCAAGGCAGTGGAGGAGATACCACTGGGGGAGCTACCACTGCCTCTGGAAGGGGTCTGCCTTGACTGCAGATGAGGCATGAGCAGTGGCAGCTGGGGGGAGACAGCTCTTTGTTGGGGTAGTGGGGTTGTGGCTAGTTGAGAGGAGCCTGGGGCAGCAGTCCTGGTTGCCCATTGGCTAAGACTGCCTCATCATCAGGCTATTCTCCTGCCAGTAGTCATCTTCTCTGTGCTCCAGACCTGTCCACCAGCACCTCCTAAATGCATATTTTGAGTGGATACCAACTCACTTCCCTCACCCCTGCTCCCTTCTGCTACCCTTGGTGCAGTTTCCTGTTGTTTGAATTCTCCAGGCATCAGGCAAAGGCTTGTTCTTCCTGCACCACTTCCTGTTCCTGAGCAGCAGAAACGCATGTGCTGAGCTGGCCCTTCTTTTCTCTGCAGCTGCCGAAAATGTTTTTGCTTCCCCCAAATAAACTGGCCCTATGCTAGCCTTGCTTATACATGTTAGTAAATGAAATGAGGGAAAAACAGACCCTGTCCAGATTAGAAAAAGATATGCAGATAGAATAAAAATTGTTATTCAATATATATATATATATATATATATATATATATATATATATATATATATGAAAAATTGTTATTTTTTTTAAAAAAGAAAGAGATACAGATATAAAGGATGGTTTGTTTAAATGTTAGCATTGAAATTAAATGAGTTCACGTTTACCCTACCTATTGCTATACAAAAGAAAAAAAGTAAATGCCCTATGCCTTGTTTGCCTATGACTTCTTGGGGCCTTTTGCTAGGATTTGTTTTGTTACAAATTATACCTGACATTTCCAGCTGTTTCACAGAAAAAGCCAGATGATGTGCCTGCATCTCTAGGTTGTACAAACCATCAGCACTGCAGCAGCTGATGTGACACAAAATGCTTGTGGAGTGTGTCTGTGTTGGGGGGGGGGATGATGAGTGATATAAGATTTGTCAGTTCCACTGTGATAACCACCAACAAACTAGGAGGCTTATCTGAAGCTTAAGTGAATTCATTTGAATTTCTTGGACCTCTAAGATTGCCCTTCATATCTCATGAGAACAGGCTGTTCTGAGAATTTTTAAGGTCTGGCAGTTGGGTCTAACGTAATCACACATGTTGGTCCTTATGAGGATTCCGGTGCAAAGGTAGATACCGAAGGAAGAGGAAATGTTGGACAATTATAGGTTGTGGTGCAGAGGAGTGGTCAAAAAGCTGATCCATGAATTTAGGCTGTTTCTTTTTCTATCTCTCTTTTCCTACTATTCCTTTGAATTAGGGTGTCCCAGGAAAGTGTTTGAGGGCTTGTTGATACAAAGGTTGGTCTAAATAGTATAGAAAGAGAAATTTCTGCTAGTAGTAGTTAGGAGAGTTTAGAAGTATGATTTTGGCACTTCATGCTACTTTTAGGTTCACCTATCTTCAGATGGGAGGGAAGGTGGCATGTTATAGCCCAATTTTGACAGATTTTGGAAGCTAAGCAGGGTCAGTATTTGGATAGAAAAGTACCAGGGAAGGCTCTGCAGAGGAAGGCAATGGCAAACTACCTCTACTTCTCACTTGCTTTGAAAGCCACTTGCTGGGGTCGTCATAAATTGGTTGCAGCTTTATGGTACTACATACATACGTATCTTCAGATTTTTTTTACAACAGTTCATCAGTTACAACACTTTCCAGTATTCTTTCTTCCCATTACTTTCCTCTCTCCCAAACTTCTTTCTTTCTTCCGAGCTGTGCTTTACATATATTGTCAAGAATAAAATTGTTTTCCTGCTTCCCCTCTTTTCTCTTCTTTCTTTAATTTATATGTCATACTCTATTGCTTTGAAGGTAGACAACAGCAGAGCATTGTTTTTGTTTTTAACAGACTATTTCAGGAAAATGGCCAGTGTTGGAATAGGTATGCTGTTTTCAGACTGGCTGCTGATGGCTTCTGACTGTCCTAGCAGAACACAAGCGTTTGTGTGTGGTATGCATGAATACAGGTGCACATGTGAGAGACCTCTACTGGTTGAAGTAGAGTATTTTCTAAATCAATGTAGCTTCCTCAGGGATACTTCATAATTCAAACCTACTCTAAATCAGTATCCGAGCTGATGTTAAGCAATGCTAGCTAGACTTGCTTCAGAATTCCTTTTTTCATATTCATTTCTGCATGTATCAATTGGAGCTCTCTGAATTGCTTTTCTGCAGCCTCCCAGTTCAAATTAAACCTTTGTGGCTGAAATTATGACTCCCAGATTTTATCTGCTCCTTCTCCTCCTCTTTCTCTTCCTGTTGCTCTCATACCTCTGTGCACATGTACATCGTCCACAGATCTGCAAATCATATGATGCTATCTTTTCTGTAGTCAGTAGGTATCTCCAGAATAAAACAAAGAGCACATTAACCTTTCATTTAATTGTCAGTTGTTTGTACAAAAAGTTCCATTATAGCACCTTCATTATGTGGCTAGGGTATGATGCATATGAACATATGCTTTTGGTATACCTAGCCCAGTACCCTGAGTAGCAGCAGGTTTCTAGAGTCTCTGTTCTTTTCCAGCTATGATACGTGTGATGTTTTGAATCCAAACATGCAGGGATAAAATATGGCTCTTTTCTCATGCTCTCCCTATGAGCTATGATCTTTTACTAAGTATGCTTGCTTCCAATTTAATTTTTCCCATAAAATACATACTGAAATTGCATTTAGTGCTTAATTCAGAAAAAGGTTTTCCTTGTTCTAGTCAGGTCCTTCATGCCATATTTAGGACAAATAAATATGAGATTGAGTTTCACCCAGAGGGAGGAGGGCCAAATAGAGTGCCCGTAGGCTTTTATGTAAGAACATGTTTATAGTTCACCAAACTAACTGCATTATCATGGGCCAGGGAAGACAAGAGGTTATATGGAAAGAGATGTTCCATTAAATACTGCTGAAGTAGTGATGTGGTGTCAGGCTAGGGTCAAAGAGACTATAGTCTAAAATCCTATTCTTCTCTGAAGCTCACTTGTTCTGAGAAGTTTCTTTCAACCTAGCTGACCTTTGTGGAGATAAAATGGGGTGAGAAGCACCATGTCTGCTGGCCAGAACTCATTGGGGGAAAGGGTGGGATAAAACCATGTGACAGATTAGAAGTACAACTCTGGCATCAGTTATTAACTGGAAAGAGGACTGGATTAATAGCCCAGGAGCTGCAATCCTGAGTTGCATTTTTGATGCTCTTTTTGACTCTTCTTATTGTGTCTTTATAAAATGTCTTCTAAATTAATTTAAAAACTATGTAGGAATTCCTTGCATTGAAGTTTTTATACTTTCTTGGTATTAACTCTATTTTCAAAGATATAGTTGTGGTAATAATATCAAGCCATACTATTGTCAAGTCTCAGGTAGCAGAGGATAAATAAGACAGAATGTGACCCTTTAGTGATTGTTGAATCAGTGTAAATTAAAAGTATGAATGAGTATTGCACTCAGCAGAATGATTTTAAAACCGGATATTACTTCAACATCTATTACCAGCATAACAATTAAAAGTTAGGAAATCATTAGAGTCCTCATTCAACCTTTGCAACCTACAACTTGACTTCATCATCTTAGCATTACTTCACCCACAGTTACCACCCACTGCATACATGCCTGCTGTCTCCACATTCCTTCTGTCTGAGTCTGGAAACTGGGCTTCTTTCCCAATTCCTTTCCTGTCCCCACCCCTCCATATTTAAAGTGATTCTTGGGTGAGAGTGCTTCAGTGCTTTTGTGTATAAGCAACAGTTCAGTGAATATTTCTCTGTGCCAAAGGGACCTTCACTGATACCTCGGTGTGAATTATGGCTACTGTCTTGTCTCCAAGTTTCTTCACCATTTCATGTTGCCTGTCTTTGTGTAATACCCCATTTTCATCAGCTCTTTCTATTTATATTTCTACATTTTGAAGCTTTGCTGAATTGCTTACAACCCCCCCCCCCTCACCATCATGCAACCCATGGCACCATTCTGTGAGCATCCTCCCTTCAGTGTCTGTTCTTTTCGTACCTTCTGCATCTGCAGGTTACTCCCACTCTCAGACTTCTGTCTCTCTCTGCTAATGAAGCAGAGACACTTACTGTATAAAGCAGGCTTGCCATGATAGAAAACTGAAGTCTTTGATAGAGCTGAATATCTCTTTTGTAACATTTGGCCTAGCTGAGGAATAATGCAGTTTTATGGATAATTTTAAGGGCGAAGGATATTGTGTGTTTGTAAGATACAACAGTATGGCATGTTTGTAGTCTGGCATTCTCTGTCAGTGCTGAATAAGACAATGCAATATTCCAAAGAGGGAAGGTGTTTAAATATGTGATATATACATATTTTCCTAAAGCATTAGAAAACTCATTTTCTTTCTGAAACATTATTATGCCAAACTGGGAGACTAAATGCTGTCAGTGAAGTGTGCAGACCTCAGCATGGTCCTCCTAACTCTGGAGTCACAACCAGTTCCTCCCTGATAGTAGAATTGGTTGTGACCCTGGCATTACAAAGCAAGCAAGAGCCAGGTGTAAGATATCCCTTGCTGAGTTTTGTGTGTATCATGCTATCTGCAGACTGTGATGCTGGAAAATCCCATGATTTAATCAGTCCTGGAAAACTGTCAAAAATATTTAATGTTTATTTTGTTTTGTCTTCATAAATGCAGCAACATATCTGCTGTAGATATGACTGTAGAAATATAAGTACATTCTCAGCAATAGTAACAACATTTCAATGCTGACTTTTTGAATCTTCACAATTTTGGGTGCCTGAGGGTGCTTAGCAAGTGGTACCTACTATTCTTATCTGCAGAGCTCTGTGTTTCAGTAGGCCGGTTGCCTCAGTCTGATGGTTTGTAAAGAACAGCTACAATACTGAGGCTGTACTCCTTTTCTGGGAGTAAGCCCCACTGAATAAAGACATGCAGAGGCAGTGTTAGAAATCAATCCAGTTGAGGGTCAGACTAGATGTGATGGTGTCCTTGGGGCTGCCATGAGGATACTACTGCTGTTTTAAAGTCATTTAAAAATGCTATGAGCGCACTGCTGGGCACTTGTTTCCCCCCATGCCTTTTCAAGTGTCAAAACAGCTGAGAGGGGTGGGGTGTGGCCATTTCAGCTCTTGATGGGGGGGGCAAGAGTGCCTCAGCTTGCCTGACTGGGTCCTTGTGGCCTTTTTAAATGACTTTAAAATAGTGGTGGCATTTTGTTTGGCCCTTAGACTCTGTAAAATAAAGGGCAATGCCTGAAATCCTGTGGCAGAGAACTACCTGTAGCACCCACCTTCATGGAGACAAGGCCATTTAGGTGCTAGGTGAAATGTGGAGCAAGTGGTCCAGGAGAAGTGGAAGATGCCAACGTATGTGGCCTACTGCTTTGTCCCAGAGGACATTATTTGAAAAGATTAGCCCTGTGCCTCACAGCATCAGGGTAGGAGGATGCACAAGGGAGAGTAAACAGTAAGCCAAGGGATATGACCCTAGGACATGAGGCTGGCAATGCGGCATCCAGCAATGTCTGGTGACATTCTGCTTGCTTCTTTTTGGGCAACATGACTATGATCCTAAGCTAGGTGTGCATGTGTTTCCCTTCCCTTATCTGGCAATGGGAAAAGCCTAGGCATAGTACACATCATACAAGCACATATTCCATATCTGTCTAATTTTCTACTGACTCCCCTACCTCTGTCTTCATAGATACATGTGTGGGGTATTTTGATATGCGGTGTTCATCCATAATGATATTTTCTGGTTCAGTGGCATAAGTAAAAATTTACAAATTGGAGAACTATCATAGCAATGGAATGTTTTAAGACCCTTCATTAAAAGCAGACTTTATAAGAGGAACTGTAAACATTTTATGTGTCCTGTTGCCATAATAATAAATTTGTATGCTAGGGGTCAACAAAGAATTGCAGAAGGGAGCAATAATTTGGAAATCCCACCCTACTCCTCAAAATCAGCATCAGCTCTCCAGGGATTGAACAGAGTAATTCCCTGTCTTCCTTTAACTGTAGGCCAAACTGTGCATTATGTTTTTTGGAGATTTAGCGTTTGTATTTAGCTCAAAAGTTATGCAAATAACTTCCTGCTGGGGCCATTCTGGCTAGGAAAAATGGCATAGAGGGGAAGACAGGAGCTGTCTTCCCCCTCAGCATAGTTCGCAACAGAATTGGGCTCCTGCTAGTTTTTAAAATGACATTCTCTTCATCTGTTATGTTGCTGTGGGGAAAGTGACTCTGGTGTGGGGATCCCTGACATAATTCACCCAATTCCACAATGCGTAGTTTGGCCCTGTCTGTCAGCTGATCTCACCACCCTCTATGTTTTCTGTGGATTCTCTGAATTGTTTTGCACCCTAGCACAGAGCTTATGACAGGGAGCACAGAACTTCAGGTGAGTTTAAGCAGGTGAAGTTTTTCCTGGCTTAGAGATACAGTGTTGGGGAAAGTTTCACGTGTTTAATTTCTTTTTTATCAGTTTTCTATTAAAAGCACAGGAACAATGCTGGTAAAATATTCTTCTTCCTCAGCTGCTTTTTCAGGTCAGGGCTATTTCAAGTAAGTAAAGCAGCATGAAGGAAAGACTTAAACCCCTTCCCCCTGCATGTCACAATCCTGATCTGAAGTAAGGCCACACATACCGGAAATTAAGTTGTAAACACAGAACTCCCAAACCAAATCTGTCCATTGGCCATACAGCAGTAGGACTGCCAGGTCTGGGTTGGAAAATACCTGGAGACTTTGGGAGGTGGAGCCAGGAGAGGGCGGGGTTTGGGGAGGGGAGAAGCCTCACCATGGTACAATGCCATAGAGTCCACCCTTCAAAGCAGCCATTTTCTCCAGGGGAGCTGATCTCTGTTAGCTGGAGATCAGTTGTAAAAGTGGGAGATCCCCAGGCCCCACCTGGAGGCTGGCAACCCTATATAGCATACACAAGAACTTTACAGCATGCGAAATTAGTTTCACCTTTTCTGTAAAGCAAACGGAAGTTCCCAGAGGTGGTTTTTTTTCAGCTTTGTCAGTGCTTGGGATTCTGAGGAAGACAGACAGAGGCCCATGAACATGAACAAAAATGAAACTGCCTTATACTGAATCAGACCCTTGGTCCATCTAAGTCAGTATTGTCTACTCAGACTGGCAGTGGCTCTCCAGGGTCTCAGGCAGAGGTCTGTCACCTACTGCCTTGTCCTTTTAACTGGAGATGCCGGGGATTGAACCTGGGACTTTCTGCATGCCTTAGGGCCAAACTATATGTAATGGTGTCCTCATGGCAATGAGGGTAGCACTGCCCTTTAAAAGTAATTAAAAACACCACTCTTGCCCCCCCCCCCTTCAAGTGCTTAAACAGCCATGGGGGGGGCAATGATGCTGTAGCCATTTCAGCACTGATAAGGCGTGTTGGGAGGGGGGGACAAGAGCACCTCAGCCTTCCATGCTGCAGGCCTGGCTTGTGGCATTTTTCAGTGGCTTTAAAATGGCAGTGGCATCTTCATGGTGGCCACAAAGACACCATCACTTCAAGCTTGACCCTTATTTTGGAGTTCTTCAGGTGGCAACCTTAGTAGGACTCTGTTCTGGAACTTGTGAAGAAGGGACGACTGCAGAGTATGGCAATTATTATTTCAAGTAGGCTTCATTTTTAGATCTGTTTTCAGCACCAGAACTCAGGAGCATGTTAAATAACAGTGGGCAGCAGAGTGTCTTGGAGGTTGTTCAGGGTGTGTTTTCTATCATTACTGAACAGGTTCAAGTATAAGGGGTTTTTTCCGACAAGGAGTACATAACAATGCAGTTAGATTTGAGTCCTGTAGCATTTTAGAGACCAACAAGATTTTCAGGGTATGAGCTTTCAGGAGTCAAACTTCCCTTCATCAGATACATATATGTATCAGATTGTCCTCAGCTAGGCCACAGGACAGCCGGTGTAGTGGTGGCAAGTTCCCCAGAGGACTTGCGACCAGTTGGTGTGGCCACGGTGAGTGCCCTGCCAGTCCTGAGACTAGCCAACATGGCAGCAGCCAGCACCCCAGGGGGCCCGCAACCAGCTGACAAGGCAACAGTGAGTGCCCTGCCAGTCCCATGCCCAGCTGATGCAGTGGTGGCTAGTGCCCCAGAAGGCCTGCAATTAGCTGGCAAGGCTCTGCCGCTGGGCCTGCACCCAGCCAACACAGCGGTGGCCAGTGTCCTGGAGGGCCTGCAACCGACCAGCAAGGCTGTGCCAAGTGCCCCACTGAGTGCTCCATGGGGCACTCAGCTGCTGCAAGCATCCCGCCCAACCCAACAACCAATGCTCTCTCTAAGCTGTGGAGCAAAAATCCTACTTTTTGAGCTATTGGCATTAAAGTTGTGAGCGAGCGATTTGGCTGCTGCGTAAATTAGTTTGCTCTGGAGCCATCCTTCCTGAGTTAAGACAAAAATGTGTGAGCCGGAGGCTAAAACCTGTGAGCTAGCTCATACTATCTCAGCTTAGAGGGAACACTGCTGACAACTGACTCAGTGGTGTGGTGGGTCTGGGAGCCCTGTGCCGCCCCCCCCCCCCCCCCGCAGGCCTGGGTCCGGGCCAGAACAGCCAGGTCGCCACGATGTGGCTGGCAGCTCGCCTCCTGGGATGGGAACCAAGGCTAACAGCCAGGCCTCCTGAGGAGAACGCTGAGCTCCAGAGGAGTGGAGGGGCAATTGGGATGGGCCAGGCCCCGCCTCCAGGAGGCTCAACTCATAGGATGGCTGCAAAGGAGGACAGAAGAAGACTTAACTGCAATGCGGAGCAACAACCAGCCGTGAAGAGGGCAGGGCAACTGCTGGGAGAAGGACAGGGGACTGAAGGGAGTGGGACTGGGATAATAAGAGAGATTCCTTAAAGCCAGTAGGGCACTCAGGGAGGCAAATGGACACTGGGACTGGTAAATAGAGAGGGGGAGAAGGGCAGAGGTGGCAGGGAGTTGAAGATAAAAGGGGGAGGAACGAGGAGCTGGGCTGTGCTGAGTGCAAAGGAGAGCAAGAGAGAGAGCAGCCAGAGAATGCAGAAGGCAGAGCCAGCTAAGAGGTGGTGAAGCAACCCCAGTGGGGTTCTAGGACAGCAGAGGGTAGGACCACTGGGGAGGCCCATGCCCAGAACGACACAGGTGAAGGGTGATTTCACTCTCAAAAGCTCATACCTTGAAAATCTTGTTGGTCTCTAAGGTGCTACTGGACTCGAATCTAACTGTTCTGTTGCAAGACCTCTGATAAAAATGCAGGGATTTCCAAATAAATCAAAAGAGGGTGACATTGTCAATATTAAAAGTTAAAACTTCCTTTTAATGGATGTAATAGATGACTTTTGCAAGAAGCCTCAATAGATCAAGATATTGGACAATATGGATAAACAAAAGCATTCATATCATCTCAATGCTTGCCCTGAGTTGTCAGAACAGTGCGTTTGTCTTGAACAGAATACACAACCTTTGAAATCACTTTTGGTGTGTGGGTGCTGAGCATACATTTATTATGTTTATTTTGGAGAGAGGGAAATCAGCTTGTGGGTCAGGGAAAGGGAAATGGCCATCAAGAAAATAGTTAAGCACTCCCCCCCAGCTGCTTATTTTCGAGTTCTGGCCTCCCAAGGCTGCTTTCCATTGAAATAAATGGGAGAAAGAAACATGAAATTGCATGAAATTTCTTTATAAATCAGTAGAATTCCTTATAGTGTATCCATTTATTTTTAATATGGTAACTATAGCAAATTAAGGATTTCCCTGGAGGAGCACATGTAAGGTAGGTTCACATGATACTATTGATTTTTTACAGTCATTTGTTAATAATGTACTTGCACTAATATGGTATCAATAGGCCTTTATAACAGGAATTTGATGTGAGCCATGGAAGTGTGCTGTCCATTAAATGAGGAACATTTGCTCAGCTTGGGGTGATGGTGGTTGGGGAGTGTTTATTTCCATGTATTACATTTATTTCTCTTTTCTTCTTTCCCTTTCTTTGTCCCTCAGTTTAGTTTCTGGCTGATCCAAGGCAGATATTAGATGAATTCACAGTGTTGTTAAAATTCAAATCGTATATCTTGTGACAGAGACTCCTGACAGTCTTGTTATTGAAGAAGCCATGCATCCTAATTTTTCCTGTTTCCTTTCTCCCCTAGGTACCTGATTAATGTTACCTTTGAAGGAAGGAATTTGTCTTTCAGTGAGGACGGCTACCAGATGCACCCAAAACTGGTTATCATCCTTTTGACCAAGTCAAGAACGTGGGACAGGGTAGGATACCTTTGGTAACTTTCAGACTAGGATTGGGAGATAGAGGGCTAGAGATGTCCTTCCAAGGGCAGGTTTTCAAGAAGTAGAAAATTCCTCTTTTTAACATCTCAGATGATTATTTGGAACAGCTGGTTACTGGTTAAACAAATCACACATGGGCATTCTCTGTTAAGGCTGCCCCTTATTTAGTTTGCCTAAAAACTCCATAGGTTTCCTTCATCATTTCTTTCAGTATGAAGTTCCTGTAGTTTACAGCCCTGTAATCCAGGAACAGATGAAATGCAGTACTTTCCTTTTAATCTGCGTATAGCTAGCCAATTAACATATGGTATTATTTTTAAGTATCAGTGACCACTTTATATTTCATGTATTTCATCTGGATAATTTTTTTTACACTAACCACATTCATTGTCACCACGATACAAGTGAGCTATATAGCTGACAAACAACAAGGTGATGTGTTAGCAAGGAAGGCTTTCTCTAGGGTCTCCGTAATCTATAGATCCATGCAAATGAGACCATCTCTCCTAAAGAGCCTAAATTGAGACATGATGACACTGTGGCTGCCACCCTAGGCAACTGAAACTTCTTGAGTTCTATTGAAGTCAATGAGATTTAAACAACTTAATGCAGGAATGCAGCTTATGAGAGTAATATTTAATGTTCATTGAATTGGCTGTATTATAAAACCCTCTGACTGGAAGCTCATAGATGCCCTGAGATAGCCACAACTCGTGCAATACCAATAGTAAGTACAGATGCTATATGTAATCAGGCCAGAGTTACTCTCTACAGAATATTATGAACCTGCTGAACAGCAGCTGTGAGTTGCCCATTTCATAAAACTCTGTTCATCTCTATTATGGACATTTTTGAACTGTATGCAAATTTGAAACCCTACTATAATGATTTTGCTGTATTATTTTTATTTTAAAATATTATGTTTCAAATAATAAGGTATAATTATTTTCACCACCTGAAGTTGCAGAGTGAAAACCCTCTCCCAGATCTTTTCCCCAAAATAGAAAGTTGGAGAGTAGCATTAACTAACTGGGAAATCTAGTGTGAACACCTGGAAGGTGGCTGCTTCCCTTCCTGTCTGTGTTGTGTCCTGCTACCCTACCTTTCGAATCACTTGGAAATAAAAAGTTGCTACTGATTCCATCTTCACCTCCATATTTAATTCCAGGTGAATTTTTTTAAAAAAGCAACCCAAATCACATATTGACAAATGCTGGTTTTGTCCAGCTAACTTGAAAGATCCTTTTTATGCTTTTTCTAGTTTACCAGGACCATATATGCTTTGGTAAGACTTGGCTACAATCAGTTGTCTCCTGTCCTGGTCAGAAAAGTTGATGGCTTTGAGATGCCCATTGAAAGATAGGTGCTCAAAGAAAAGCATGTAGAGCTGACTGAACAATGCAACACCACTATACTGGTGACATCTCAGAACACTTTCCCTAGTAAATCCCCTGGTTTCAGTGGTTTCATGTATATTGTAAAGAAAATGAATCAAAGATGCCCCACAAGAAAAGCAACGCAGACAAGTGGATAATGTGTGGTCAAGTATAACTCCTTGTGATTTCTTTGGAAGGAGCAGATCGTCTGATCAGGTGCTGCTCCATCCAATCTTGGAATAACATGCAGCCCCTGTTAGCTCTGTTTTATGTTGAAGATATTGATGAATCTGGCCTCAGCATGTGATTTTGTCTCATTGCTAGAAAATCATCATTCATAGTCTCCAAGGTCCTTTCAGTTTCATGGAACTTTCTGAACCCTGCAAATACCCTCCAGTACCGTCTACTTACTGCTTTCTTGCAAAAACAGAAGAAGAATATGTAGAGCTCTCGGTGATCCCTTTTCTTAAAGCAACTTTTGCCAGTATGCTTGATATAACCCATATTGGAATGCTGGTGACTACATCATTATTTGATGTATTTGGTATGGCTGTAGAACTGCATTACTGCAGAAAACATGGTCACTGAAGCTGGAGATTACTGCTCAAGGATTGTTGTCCTCCAATCAGAAGAGCAGGGAGTATGCAGGCTGTGGAAAATACCTCTGTGATTGCCAATTGTATTGGGCTTTTTTTATTTGTTTGAGTTTGCATATGAACTATTGATTTGGTGATGGAGCTGATCTACTCAGTTTTGACCTGGTAACAATCCTAGTCCATTAACCCAGAGAATAAAGTTTTACTCCAAAGGCCCTTTAAACTGCCTGGATGGGAGACTGCTGGGGTATATGTGCAAGCAGCTTTGAACTTTTTAAAGGTACAGCAAGTTACAAGGACAATAAATCAATCAATGTAGATATTGTTGCTTTTGGAAGTGTGACAATTTTCTTCATGAAATTGCTCATACTGATCTGTAAATTCAAACATTGTGCCTGAACATTCTTCCTAATGCAAGAGCAGACTTCATACTAGATAAATTCCTTTACAGAAAATACTGGTTATACATACATACTTAAAGGCCAACAAATCTTTTTTTTTCTTTTCCAAAATGGGAATTTCATGCTCCTGGTGGCCCACCCCAGTTAGTAATTTGGTTGCCTCTTCTTGCACAAGCCGAAGATTCTGCTTGCTCACAAAGATTATGCCACCAATGTGCTAGAGTTTACAGTTGTCATCTCCAGGTCTTTGCAAGAAATCACAAAGTCATGGAAATATGTCTGTATATACCTTCTAACAATTTGTAGTTGACTGGTACATAATTGTTTCATCCAGAAGTGCCACCATATTTAGTTTCTGAACATAAATGCAGAAATTGTCAAATACTATGCTTTTTTCCTTAGATGCTGTGATGCAGCTTTCTAAGTAGGGTAGAATGCATCATATGCTGCTGTATCCTGGTTTTCTATATGCCAAAAATACTTGGCAGAACACTGTTATGCCACATCTCAAGGATGCAGCATCTCAGCAGGGTCTTCAGTCTTTTAATAAGTTATAAGAAATGTTTGTTATTAGATATTTGTTATTCCAGTCTTTCTAACAAAAGTGAGAAAGCACTGAAAATTTCAACATTTTGCTGACCTTCATTAGTAGGACAAGTCTCCTTGGAGCTTTTTTGAGGAAAACTAGTGCCTATCTCATGTCTCCTTTTCCCCTTTCCATTGTGCTTTCTCTTCTCTTGAAGGATTGCTTTTCATAGAGAAATGGAAAAAGGACTAGACCATGAGGATTATATGGAGCTAATCTACTCATATAATCAGTGCAGAAGACTGCTGGGCTACAGTGATTCCTTACTCCCCTCTTATTTGCCATTTTAAAACAAATGATCCTCTTAACAAGTTCTACACTTTATCCAGCGGTTTATATAATTCTTGGCTTTGAGCAGAAAGTAGTTGGTTTTATTTATTTTATTTTTGTAAAATGTTAAATTCTTCTCCCCTGTTTTGTGAAATGCCCCCCCCCCCAAAATAGGGATTTATTATTCATTATTGTTGGAGAGATTTAATGCCATGTTTTCTTTCAGTCCTTTAGCACTGATAAAGAAAAGGAAATCCAATTCCAGGAAATGTGTTTGTGTATTAAGAGGTTAATATAGAATATGGGAATAATGGTTTATCAGATTGTTTTGCGAGCTTGGGCAAACCTCTCTAACTCAGTTACCCATAGATTACATGTGTGTAATGATGCTGCTTATATCACATTAAAGAGAACTGTACTGGTGATAGGTAGCTGTTCTAGTTACAAGTAAGAACTCTATAGATGATTGATTTACATAAACTCCAACTCATCTGTTTGACTTTGTTACAACCAGGAAAACATTATCATCTCCATTTTCTAGCATATCAACTGTCAGGTAGTATAATATCTTATTTTGGTCATATGACATATCTTCGTGGGTTTATGATTAATTAAGGCTAGTTGCACTTTCTTGCACATTCCTCTCTGGGGAATTCACCACTCATGAAGCCAGTTGTTACTAACTGCTGGAAATACAGTAAAGATTTACTTGATCTTTTTGATCTGATCTCTGTATTATCTGTGAGGTTTTTCTGAGCACAAAGCAGCTTCTTAAGATTATAGTGATTGGCATACTTTTTAAAAATACAGGATTAGTTATGTCTCAAGTCCATAAAGGTCAGCTTTCAGTGCTGTCATTTGCCAGTTTTATATTTTCTTGAGTCTGTTTTGATTTTAGCTGGCAGGATGCTGGAGTATGAAAAAGGACTCTCAGGAGCAGGAAGCAAGAAGCACCAGGGCCAGCAAGTTAACTGCATGTTCAGCAATGGGGCTGCCCCCCAGTGCAGAACTGGGTTCTGGGCCAGAGAGTTGGCACAGGAAACTTGGCAAGCATTGGTTGTTTATGAGCTGATCTAGGCAAAGCTGCTGATTCCAGCCAGGACTGAGACCTAAATAGTCCTTGAGAAAAGCAGCCCCTGATTGTTCTGTGTTGTCTCTGTGCTGTCACCCTTCAAGAACCTAGTTAGGCCCTGATTTTGTCAGGAGTTATAAGTGCAGGAGCAGTAGTCTTGCCCAGTGGCAGGCTGCAAGCGAGACACTTTTCTGCAGGGCCCTTTCCTCACAGGCTCATCATCTCCAACAGTTTTGTCAGTTGCAAGAGGAGCCAGGGGGCTGTGGACTTCCAGTTTCCCCTTATTTGGCTGAGAGATCCTGGGGCTGGAATATTGTCTGAGGTTTGTCAGGGTTGCTCTTGAGTTGACTTCCTCTGCAAAGCCCTCTAAATCCAGGGCTTCAGGTTCAAGGTGTGGCAGTATAGGTAGTCTCCTGAGTCCCTGGGCCTTCATCAGAGAAGTATGTTTTCAGCTCTTCCAGCTGCATAACAAGGAGTCTGTTTCAGGATTTAGCCCTGGATGGGACCTGGAGTGACCATACAAAATGTGTTGTAACACCTTTAATTCTTAGTTTAAATAAAATATATGATATGTGGATTGTTAAATATGCAATATGCAGATTGTTAGAGTTCCAGTTTGGAGGGGAGATCCAGCAGTGGAGTACACATTGTGATCATTTGATCCTGTCATTGATCTCTTGCCTCCTGTTTAAAGGACCATTACCTGCCTGTTGTTTAAATCAGAGGCTCTAGTTCTTAAGGAAAATTGCATGATTATACAATGGTATTATAGCCAGATATAGAAGGGTTTCTACAGAGTTTACCCAAAGAGCCATACACACAGCTGAGCAGTTACAGAGAGAAGAGAGTACAAAAGCATATGCAAAACAAATAGCAATACAAAGACACTCTGTACAGGAGCTTTTTCTCAGATTTGTGCTTTAGATCAAATTGGTTGTTGAAGGCAAACCCCCCTCCCCCCAAAAAAAGAATAGTAGTATGATGGGCAGATAGATTGCCATTCTGATATCATCTCTTTGGCTGTTCAGTCAATAGGACCCGCAGTGGTTCCCTGTTATCTCTGGACAATGAAGCACAGGCTTTTTGGAGCTCAGGCATCTCTGTAGTATACAGAGATTGAATGTTCTGGTATATTCCGCAATTTAATGTTTTCTACTGCTGCTTAGTCCTGAACAAGGTAGAATGGAAACCTGATGCAGATTGATACACAAACATATATATAGGAGCAAATACAGGGTTACGTAGGGTAGAGAAAGGCATGAAAAGCAGTAGTAGCCTCAAGTCTCCACTTAGAGGAATCTCGTAGGAATCCCTGCTGACACATCAGTAGATTTCATGGGATTATCATTTACATTTAATGAAATGTTCTCTCAGACTTTGCTTCCACATTATTCTGTCATGTAGTAATGAGGCTGGTCCTTCTCTTTCATCAGTTGAAATGTCTAATTACTAGAATTTAGCCTACAGCAGCATTCAAAAGAAATTGGAGGTTCCTCTTTAGCCAAGGACTTTTGAGAGAAGCAAAGACATTTTCCTTAATACTAGCAAAATTTATTAGGGACCACAAATTAAAAAGAATATATGTGTGTAAACAAAGGATCTGTACAATAGTTTTGTGGTAGCCTCACTCAGGCTACTTTTTCTGTAGGGAAATGGATGTCCTCAGGCAAATCCCACACATTCCAGCTAATTACTGACACTTTTTAATGCTTATGTAGTTATGTACTTAGGTACTTTGGATGAGTTCACTTAAGTTTATTGCATAAAAATCTATTTTAGAACAAATACAACTCCTCTCCTTTCATCTCCATTGTATAGGAAGTCATTAATAATGTCTTGTGAAAAGTGTTGTCAGACCTTTTGATGAATGGCATACATAGTCCACAGATTTCCAGACTTAGCTTCTGGGTAAAAAGGGAACATACATGGCCTAAGGATGGTAACAGCATTTTGTGTGTGCTTCCATTTTCTTCTTTTTGTGAGGATTATGCCACAGTTGGAAATAATTGAGCACAGGTGTAAACAAACTTCACCCTATGATACATGGAATTAGGGTTGCCAGAGCCCTGGTGGGGCCAGGGAATCCCCTGCTTCCATCTGGTGTTTTCTACTCCAACTCTGAGGAAAATTAAAGAAAATAAGTGGCTATAAGTGTGGCATCACTTCTGGGAAAACCTCTCTAGGAACTGACCTAAACTCTGTGGTAAAACTGTACAGGTTTTGGCAATTCCTAGGCTCATCAGTGGTCACATTAAATGGCAGTGCTTTAGGATGTTTGCAATTATATTTAAAGGAATTATGTTATAAATGCAGAGGGTTTTTTTTTTTACTAGATGGCTTTTGATTTGAGTAATTTCTGTTCAAAATAGGCTGGGATTATGGTGTATGGAAGCTGATCCTCTAGTTAAAGTTGCCAGCTGGCCAGGAAAAAGTGTCCCTGTAATAGAGGTTTAATATGCGGAAATGGGCAGCTGAAACTTTTCATGGCATGTTGAAAGGACAGCTCAATGGACCAGTTTAAAAATGGACAGTCCTACCACTGGTTAGGAGATCGAAAGTAGCAAAGGCCTACAAGGTGTCAAAGTAGCCCTTTTTAATGGCAGGAATTGCTTGTACCTTTATAGAAATTGTAGTAACTGGTGTCCCTTGCCTCTGATTGTAACAAAGAGGCTCCACAAATCAGCACAGTTTGCGGTTCTCCACTCCTAGTACCCAGACTCCCTCCAGACCATTTGGGGCATAGGGTGAATACAGATGTTCACATTGTCTGCAGCGAGTCCACTATGGAAGTGCGCTGACTGCATTTCCAGCAATGTAAATCTTCTGTGCAAGATCAGTTAATTTCTCAGACTACATTCAGATGTTGAAATGAACCATGATGCATAAATTGCTCTTGCTTAGTTGTGATGTCTGAATGCAGTCAGCCCAGCAAACTGGGTTTGGCAGCAAACCAAGATTTCAAAATAGGATTTATTGTTGGTTTGTTCACCACAGTTTGTACTAATTTTGGCTTATTGTTACGTCTGAATTCACAAACCAGTTGTGCTGCCTGTCAGGAGTGCCTCTGAAGACCTGCCTCCTGTGGACCTAAGTGCTGTGGAGGATCAGTCCCCAGCTCCAGAGGAGCCTCCACCTGAACCAGAGGAGGCTCAAGCAAGCACCTCTCAGGGCATTACCCCAGCACCAGCAGCAGCTGAGCCACAGCCAAGCTCAAGCCCACCTGATTCACCTCCTCGGGTGGAACGGCTAAGGTCATGATCCAGGCAAGACTTAGCTGCTAGGAGAAAAGAGGCACGCATGCATAGTCGCAGATCACTCAGCCCTGAGTTTTAGAGGGAGCCGGGACCTCACTGCTAGCTGCTAACAAGCACAGGAAGTGGCTGGGTATTTAGGCACAGCACAAAGACCAACAACTTGTGCTAGCAACAAGTCATTCTGGCTAAGCTCTGCACCCACTTGGCTCGCATCAACTAAACTTGATCCTGGACCTTCTGGCTTGTGACTCCGGCTCTGTCTGACTTCGGCTTGATTCTGGACCCTCTGGCTCATGACTTCAGCTCTGTCTGACTTCGGCTTTTGGTTGACTCCTTGGACTGGTTTGCTCACGAGTTTCCCTCTCTGACCTTGGCTTGGACTGACTCTGCGTTCGGCTTGTGTTTTGGACTTGGTCATTCATTCCTGATTTAGCTTGACCTTGGACTGGCTCGGACTTGGGTTGGCTTCTGACCTACTGGCACCCAGCCCGTGACGCTGCCCTTCATGGCCGCAGATGCAGTAGTTATGAAGAATAAATAAAAATGTCCTTACTGCTAGGAGGTGGGAGATGGTTTATCTGATACCTCTCGTCCCTCAGCTACAGTATGGGAATGGTTCTAATACTGGCCTATCCTACTAGGCTGCTGAAAGGATTACTGGGATAACGTACTTCAGATGCTTCAAGTACTTGACCCTATAACTTATAAATTTAACTACTGTTATTAATTTTCAATCATAAATGTTTAAGTATGGCCAGGTTCTCTACTACTGCTACTGCTGCCATAGATCACCCTAATAGGGTAGTCTCTGAGCCAACCCCAGCTTTACCTACCCTGGAATTGTATGTCATTGAATTTGTCCAACCCTTGAATTCTGAGAACATGCTGAACTTGAGTTCCTTAGCTGTCAGTGTAAAACAAAAGTCAGACCCAATCTGTGCCATGTTCTCCTTTTCTGCCAGTTTGGTGTAGTGGTTAAGTGTGTGGACTCTAATCTGGGAGAATTGGGTTTGATTCCCCACTCCTCCACTTGCACCTGCTGGATGACACTGGGCAAGCCATAGCTCTGGCTCAGCTGTTCTTGAAAAAGAGCAGTTTCTGTCAAAAGCTCTCTCAACCCCACCTACCTCACAGGGTGTTTGTTGTGGGGAGAGGAAGGGAAAGGAGTTTGTAAGCCGCTCTGAGACTCCTTCGGGTAGTGAAGGGTGGGGTATAAATCCAATCTCTTCTTCTTTTTTAGACACAGTCATTGAGGATGGAGAGTTGTACTGTACTGGTGCTAGTCAGACCTGTAGCCAGAATGTATGGGGTGTGTGTGTGGTGTGGGGAGGTAGGATTGCTAGTTCCCCATCACCTCAAAACCTGATACTCTTTGGGTGGGGTCCTTTGATGTTGTGGGAGACCTGATAACATCACATTGAATAGTAGGATTAATAGTATTTCTTCCACACACCACCAAGTATTGTGTCAGATGGCTGTGATGTCTGTGGTCACACTCATGTGACTTTCATGAGATGGATTCTTCATCACACTTACAAAAACACCATGGAAATGGAAAAACTGTTTGAGTGGTCAGTGTGAGATTATTGCTAGGGTTGTGCATGGGGGAAAAAAATCAATATTTTTTGGGTTCGGGTAAACCAAACCTGAAAAATATTGGTAAATGCCTATATTCCTGAATCCCAGTATTGGTATGATACTGGGATTCAGGAAATACTCAGCATTGCTGAAAATATTCAGTTTGCCAGTACAGCATGTCAGTTTCATTCCCCCCTATGCTTCCAAGCTGAGGGGGAGTGAAACTGACCCACTTCCCTCCCCTGAGCTTCCCTAGCTGGCCTGCCGCCTCAAGCCGACTGGGGACATGAAGACCGATTGGGGAGGCATCTTTAAATGCCTCCCCTTTGCTTCCGCTCCCCAGCCAACCTTCCCTTGGCTGGAGAGGCACACCGCAGATGCGGCATGAGCCCCAGGAGGGAGGGGAGGTATTTAAAGTGTAAATACCTTCCCTTGCTGGGGAGGCATGCTGCTGTGGCACGGCTCCCCAGTGAAGGGATTCCCGAATGAATGCCAAATAGATTCGGTATTCATTCAGGGAATCCCTATTCAGCCAGCTGAATCATATCAGAGAATCTGATTCGGCTTTTGGCATGACCAAATAATGCTGAATAGGCATTATTCAGGTTTTTCTTCAGTTTGGTCAAAACAAATGCACATCCTAATTATTGCCTTCCTTCAATTTATATATAGTTACCATAAGCTGGCATAAGAACATGAGAAGAGCCCTGCTGGATTAGACCAGTGGTCCATCTAGTCTAGCAGCCTTTCTCACACAGTGGCCCACCAGTTCCTCTGGATGGCCAACAACAGATCATAGAGGCCTTCCCCTGGTGTTTCCTCCTGGCTCTGGGATTCAGAGGATTAGTGTCTCTGAATGTGGAGGTTCCCCTTAGTAGCCATTGATAGACTTTTCCTCCATGAATCTATCTAATCCCCTTTTAAAGTTGTTTGTTCCTATGGCCATCACAGCATCCTCTGGCAGCAAATTCCACATTTTAATCACTCTCTGTGTACAGTAGTATTTACTTTTGTCTGTCCTGAACCTACTGCCCATCAGTTTTATTGGATGCCCTGAGTTCTAGTATTGTGAGAAAGGAAGAAAAAATTATCTTTGTCAGCTCTCTCCACCCCATGCATAATTTTGTAAACCTCTTATCATGTCTCCACTTAGTTGTATTTTTTCCAAACTAAAAAGTCCCAGACTCCTCAGCCTTTTCTCATAGGGAAGGTGCTGCAGCCCCCTAATTAACTTGGTTGCCCTCCTCTGCACTTTTTCCAGCTCTGCAGTGGCCTTTTGGAGATATGGTAACCAGAACTGCACACGGTATTCCAAATGAGGCCACACCATAGATCTATACTGGGGCACTAAAATATCAGCTGTTTATTCTCAACTCCTTTTTCAATAATCCCTAACATAGAGTTTGTCTTTTTCTTAGGGTTGCCAGGCATGATCGTCATGCCAGCGAGGGGATTGGGGAGTAATCTGGGATTGGGCAGCAATGCCCCAATGTGCTGATGTCACATGGAAGTGATATCATTACATCAGCGATGCTCTGGTTTTTGGGCAAACTTTGTGGTTAAAATTGGGCTCAAACCATAGAGTTTTGCCCAAAAAGCAGAGTGTTGCTGCGTGACATTGCCAACACAATGACATCACTTCAGTGTGATGTCATTGTGTTGGGGACATTGCCATGTGACATCAGTGTTCGGGGGCAGGGCTTTCTCTGCTGGTGGCAATCAGAAGCCCTGAAATCAGGGGATCCCCCATCCAGAACGGGAGTCCGGGAACCCTATTTTTTCACCACTTCAGCATACTGGGTTGATCCTTTCATTGAGCTATTGACTATGACTTTAAGACCTTTTCCCTTCTCAGTCTCAGCAAGTTCAGACCCCATTAGCCTATAGTTGAAGCTGGGATTTTTTTGTCCCAGTGTGCATCACCTTACCACTTACTAACATTGAACTTCATAGTTCATAGTACAGAAGTCTTTTAAAAAATCTTCTCATATCATAGTAGTCTTTTTAAAAGCCATCAATTATGCGAACTGACTGGGGTTGTGAACCAACTGGAGAAAAATTTTCTGTTCTTTTAATAGAGGGCCAATGGGATGCTATTTGCCAGGTGGTTTTATTTACCTTTATGCTATGAAAAGCTTCAGCTGCCTGTTACACCTAATTAAACTCTGTTTGGCAACCCTAGGACTAACTGTTAGCCCTGCAATCTCAAGCTGCTGCCCTGAGAATGAGCATCCAGATTTAAGATTTTAGCCTGGCACCCTTGAGGTCCTCAGATTGAGCCCCGCGGCCTATGACTGTATGGCATCCTGTGCCCCCCTTGCCCTTGAGTCTTGCAAATGGGGAGGGTATCATAATTTGAAATAGCAAAAATCTAAGTAAATGTGATATACTTAAGGGTTATTTAATTTATTAATTTAAATGCCCAGTATTCTAAAGTGACCACTGATGGCTATTCTTTTCACAGCACTGCAGAAGATAGCCTTGTTTGACTAAATAAGGCTTGCACTTCCCAAACATAAAGCCACTACTTCATCAGTGGCAGTAAAAGTTTTTCATCCAACAAAATGAGAGAAAACTAAACAGCTGGAGGAATGGCAATAATGTAGAAATAGAAATGTGCCATTCAGAATTATTTCTCAGAAGAAGCCATCAGGTTTCAACTGGAGGGGAGAGATGGTAAGGCCAGAGATCAGTGCGATAGTAGAAGATATAAAGGGAGATGGCGAGTGGCAATTAATCTGTGCTTTAAGTAGTAAACCAGGAAATTTCTGATTTACACCTGCCTGCAAATCACTCTCTCCAACCAGAATTTCATCCTTTAATACCAGGTCTGTTTATAAACAAGTATATATAATTTTAGGGTTCAGAACAGGAATTCTTCTTAGCTTAACTTTCTTTTGCTTCTCCCAAATACCTTATTTTTCTGTAGAGAGAGAGAGATGGTAGATGCTTAATGCTGCTTGAATGTTATGCCGTCTTCAGCCGTTTGGTCTTCTTCAGTGAAGTACTTCTTTTTTTCTGTAGTGAGAGCTTTGGGGGTTTAAGCCTGCCTGAGCATTACGTACCCATTAGCCCTAATCCCAGATGCTGGAGACGATGAGGATGGCAAATAAAAGAGACTCTGCGCATCCTCAGAGGCACATGTTGATGCACCTGGGTAAATTAATGGTCAAAAGTAGATACCTGACTGAAGTAACAAGTTCTTCTTGCTGCACTCTTTCTTCTTTTTGAAAGTGTATGTTGCTCTACTGTTCCTCTAGCAACATTAAGCAACTAAATAAAGGACAAGTTTCAGATCAGCATGGTTCCAAAACATTTTTCTGAATTGCCAGGTGATGGCTCATTGGATACTCACATTAGACATTCTGATAACTTCAGCTTTTATAAAAAAAAAATTACATGTCTAATAGTCCCAGAATTGTAGCAGAAAATGCCATGAAAGAAAGGTTGCCGCATGAAATCTGTCTTCCTTATACTGTCTGTGTGTTCTGACCCTGCATCCCTTGATGTATTTTTTTGTATCTTTCTTGTTTCTTCTCCTCTGTGGCTGGGCTTTTTTGGTGTTAGTTTTGTGCATTGTTTTCTAGCTTGATGTAGCATTCAGAGATATTTGAGGCCATTAGTCAAAAACAGTGGTCTTCAGTCCATGATCTGAGACCCTATGGTGGGTCACAGAATCTCTGCCTGTGGCTTGTAAGCCCCTTTATAAGTGCCTTTTTTGCTACCCTTTGGAAGGACTTGCTACATCAAGAGCAAAGTACCAAGCCTGCCACTGCTGTTTGCACACAAGCTAATGCAGCAGGATGGCAAGGTGAGATTACTTAGTAGTAGAGAGGATTCCTTCATAGCTCTGCCTCTTGGCTTTCCCCTTTCTGTGGTATGTCTCCTGGTGGTTGGTTTGTGTTTCCTGTCCCCAGTGCTTTTGGTCTGCAGTCCATGGTCTTCACCTTGTCACTGGAGAGCTCATAACTCTGGCTGCCTTCCTCCTGTCATGTGACTCTTGATATCACATGACTTCCTCCTGTCAGTGACTTACTACTCAGTGATTCCCACAGAAACATTGAAGACCATGGATTTAAAACATGAGGCATGTGACATATTTGCAGTTCAAGAGACAGAGTAAGCATGGATATTTCTAAAGGGGACTGCACTATTATTTTGAAGCACCAAAAGCCAAATAAGACTGAGAGTATTTATTTATTATTTGTTTATTCGCTTAATTTATACCCCACTTTTCTCCCCATTTGAATCCAAAGCAGCTTACATTGTTCTTTGCACATCCATTTTATGTCATCCACACAACAACCCTGTGAGGTAGGTTGGGCTGAGACTATGTGACTAGCCCAAGGTCACCCAGCAAGCTTCTATGGCAGAGTTGAGATTTGAACCTGGGTCTCCCAGATCCTAGTACGACAATCTAAGCATGGCTCTCAATGCATTAATTAACTGTTCATTAATTAACAATACTCTCATAACATTAATTAATGTACTTAATCTGTGATTCTGTGGCTTCGGAGTGGAATGCTTGTTATGGTTTCTGCTGGGTATCTGATATCATTTTAAGGACCCATTATGGAGTCCTATGGATAGATAATTGACAATCACTGTGTGCTGTTATTTCAGATCACATTCACAAACAGTGAGATTTTTGATGGGGATTCCCATATCAAGTTTTATATATAATGCTAGTTCATCTTTCATTGCCTAAATGATACTTCATTACTACTCATTTTGTCCAAAATCATGACATCACTGGGAGGAAGAATGGCATATCTTGAATGGACAAAGGAATATTATATAATTGAAATAAGCCGGGGAAAGTGCTTATTTCCTACACATTGTTCTGGACAGACAACTCAGTTCCTGCTTTAAAAAACTTCCATGTTAGAGAGCTCTGATTAGAAATTACTGACTGTTCCATCACAAGTGCCACCACCAGCAGCAACCTTTTCACCTGGACTCTAAAGGATGCTACATGAGGTATGGTCAGACCTAGATATCTGTTTAGGGATCCACTAGGGAGGGGCCATGGCTCAGTAGTAGAGCATCTGCTTGTCTGGCAGAAGGTCCCAGGTTCAATCCCCAGAATCTCCAGTGAAAAGTATCAGGTAGCAGTTGATATGAAAGACCTTTACCTGAGACTCTGGAGAGCTGCTGCCAGTTGAAGTAGACAATATTGACTGTGGTGGACCAATGGTCTGATTCACTGTAAGGCAGCTTCATGTGTTCACCATGGTGCATTGTAGGCAATAGTACTTTTTGATGCTTTTAATGTGAAAGTGGTCACATCACTATTTTTAAAAGTAGTTCTGAACTAAGTTTTTGCTTTGTATTGGCTAGAAAGTGTATTTAGCTTTAAAATGACTCACTCTCACTTTCTACCTTGCCTTTGTAACGTGTTAACCAGTGATTCATTCCAGATGAAAAGGCATTCAATTATGTACCTGTTTGTAGTTCCCACCATATAGAACTTCCAAGCCTTGTTCCAGAGTCTCAAGGTCTGAACCACTTACGAGAATTGTGCTCCCTGGACTGTGATAATCTTGAAAAGGGAGTATTAATACAGTATGTCAGAACTGCCCTGCCTGAGAGCAGCTGTGCAAATCTTATGGGAGCCCTCAAGTCCTTCACTTTGTAGTATGGCAAAGATGAGAGGCTGCGGCTCAGTGGTACAGCACCCACATTACCTACAGAAGGTCCCATATTCAGTCCTTTGCATCTCTCGTTAAAAAGGATGAAGTAGTAGGTGACATGAAAGACCTGTGTCTGGGACCCTGGAGAACCTCTGCCAGTTACAGTAGATGATACTGACCCTGAACGACCAATGGTCAGTCTCAGAATAAGGCAGGTTCATGTGTGTTCAAAGCTTAGCTTGCCTTGCAAGGCTGTTTCTCAGTGCCAACTTTTGATGAGCACCATATGCATATAAGGGAATAAATAGAAACATGCTTTCCAGTGAAACTCCATTACCAAAGAAACTCTTCTTTCCCATTCCAATCAGTCCACATTTGCGTTTGTCTTCATTTTCTAGTGAGCACAATGCAATGTCACGTCTCAGCTCCCCATAAGACAAGTATTCAGCTTTTTCAGGCCTTGAACATTCACCCAGAATAGAAGGTTTGGGATTCTCATCTCTCTATTTCTTTGAGGAATCTCTTAGGCTTCCTGAACCATTATTCTTATTAGCTGAAAGCCCAGTATACACTTTTCCTGGTGAGGCCAGAGTCATTCTTTATGCTCTCTGGAATCTGCAAGTCTGGAATTCTTTCTACTGACCTGCTTACCCTCCTTCGCCTACCTCCATCTCCCATCCAGCCATACCTGCTCCCTGGTTTGGACTTATTCAACTAGCTCTAGCTTACAAAACACAATAATTGTTTCACCCCTACAAATGATGGAATGGATGTATGTCAGCTAATCTTATGCCCGTACCCAACTGAGCTACAGGCTGCTAGTCAGATTCCTGAAATGTTAGGTTATTCATTTGAAAGCATAGTAGTCATTAATAGCTGCGTAAATATATGAATTAAGGCAGTTGATAGGAAGCAGCTGTTGGGCTCCATTATTTGTATTAGAGCCAGGTGTGGGTTTCTTTCAGCGTCCTTTTCATGCTATTTTTGTGACCTCCATTGCCTTCTCCCTCTCGGTAGCTGTTTGCCCATTGGTGGAAACATTCAGGCACTCTTAACATTGTCTGTATGATTTCCCCAGAGGGACAAATAGCAGCCCTAGGTGGAACAGTTTTGGATCATGATAATGATGAGGGAAGGAGTTAATGTCACAATTCAGTGTGTTACAGCTGTAGTCAAAATGTTATTTGCTGGTAAAAAATTCAACAGAGGTCCATTTCCCTGATCGAATGTCATATCTAACTTTATCCTGAGTTTAATTTAGAATTAAAATAAACATGAGACTGGGAGGCCTGTGTCTAAAACTTCCACTCATATATTTTTTTTAAGTTTATAGGATCCCATTTGGGATTAGGGCCATCATGTAGGGGATAGAAGGTTTAAGCTTTTCCCTTGCACTGTTTTCCGAATTGAAACTGTTCAGGAACTGTAATGTTCCCAACTGAATGATGAGGCACTCTGAATGCTTCTTGTACCTTTGATGCAGACAAAGAACTCCCAGTGTCAATTCTGTTTTAGCCAGGGGTCCTTTCATAGAAAAAGAGGTGCAGGAGCTCATTAGCATAACTCATTAGCATAACTCATTCGCATATGCCACATTTCCTGACATCACCGGAAGAGTCAGAAAGGGAGGGAATGTCAGTTTCAGCCCCATTATACCCTGTGGGCCATTGAAATCAATGGCAAAAACTCATAGGGTATATGAGGGGCTGGAGGAAAAAGGGTTTGAGGGAGAGGCTCCAAACTTGCAGGGTAGCTGCTGGGGCCTCTCCTCGAAATACCCACCAAGTTTCCAGAAGATTAGACCAGGGGGTCCAATTCTATGGGCCCCCAAACAGGTTGTCTCATCCCCTCCATTGTTCTCTATGGTGGGAAAAAGTGTTACTGTTTGGGGACCTGTAGAATTGGACCCCCTGGTCCAATCTTGAAACTTGGTGGGTATTTCGAGGAGAGGCCCCAGCAGCTACCCTGCAAGTTTGGAGCCTCTCCCTCAAACCCCCTCCCCTCCAGTCGCTTTTAAAGTTGCCGCCGAATTTCAGTGGCAATTCGGCAGCAGGCTGAATCAGATCAGAGAATCTGATTCGGCCTGTGGCTGCCCTAGTGGCCACTCCTGAGCTGGCAGAGCTTTGCTCTGCCTTGCTCCAGCCCCAAAGGACCCATGGTTTTAGCCCTTAATTTCTGATGTTTATTTCGTATTTATATCCCGCCCTCCCCGCATGCGGGTTGGTAAAACTGTTGGATCACCCCTAGTGTCTGTCTGTGTATGTACATATCTATATCTATGTGTGTATCTCTCTTTATATATATATATATATATATATATATATATATATATATATATATATATATATACACACACACACACACATATACACACACACACACACGCATGCACACACACCGAGAGAGAGAGAGCGAGAGAGAGAATATATATTCTGAATTGGTCCATAGAGTACGGATCAGTAAATCCACATAATGGGGCCAGGTACAGACAGGTGTATTGTTCTGCAAGCCTGGCAAAGACCCAGGTTTGCAGAGGAACATTATAAGGGGAAAAAAACTTGGTTAGAAACACACCCATCCTTCATAAGACTCTGGTCCAATCTGCATTGGTATTTCCCACCGTTGTGCTAATGATCTCACATCATCTCACAAATTTCTGTTTACATTTCATTCCGCATCCACTCTCTTATTGTTTCATCTCAGCATTGGCTGTTGGCATCATTTTATTGCCATTTAGTGGTGACACCAAGGTCACTACAGTGTCTCATTGCCTTATCTGGATTTGGTTTTAAGGTGCTACAGTTGCTCCTCCCCACCCTTGAGCTGCTATGAACAAAAAGCAGACAACTGGAGCTGAATTTGCCTCCCCCCATCTTTTCTAAGGAGATACACAAATTGTCACAAAGGAAACAAGTTAGCTGAAATCCAGTTGTCTGTGTTTAAAAGCAGCCAGGGAACATTTTTCTGTGATCATATTTGGAGGGGTTTTGGGTTTTTTTGGAAGCATACCCACCCCCTCTCTCGCATGCTCTCCCTAAAGAACTTGCGTCCCGATGCAGACAGAGGAGAGCTTTATACTGAGCCAAATGGGAAGCTGGCGCCACAGCAGCATGGAACAACTTTACATAGCAAATGCAGATTGGGCCTCTATTGGGAGACCATGGTAGCCATGTTTGGGGTTGCTAGGCAGCTCTCAATCAACATTGTTGAAGATTCTAAGTTTCAGTTAGTGTTAGTCCCAGGGAGGGGAGAGATACTGTGTCAGGCTACCTGGCAACAACCCATCTAGCAGGGTAAGGCACAACTCTGAGCCCAGCAGCAGGCTCACTTCAGGATGGAGTAGGGTGGCACCAGGGGCAGGGGGATACAGCTATGGTAGCTTCAGGAACAGGACAGCTTTTGCAGTCTGACCCAGGGAAGCTCAAAAGGTATGGAGGTAATGAATAAGCCTGGATGAGAGAACAATGTTTTACAGTGTTTTAAAGCAGGATGTGGCTGAGGAGAGCAGGGAACAGAGAAGAGGAGGGTGGAGCGTAGCTCAAGGGCCAGGTGTGAAGCGGAGGCTATAAAAAGAGAGGAAAGGGAGATGGGAGAAGGCAAAGAAGGAGAAAGGAAAGCCAAGCTAGCCAGAAGGAAAAAGGGGAAGAAGAGAAAGCCAGAGAGGAAGAATTGTCTCAGGGAGATTCCTAGGCAAAGAAGCAGGTTACAGTATTGTAACTCTTCTCTTTTGTCATGTATTGTAGCCAGTGTTCCCTCTCAGTTGTGGAGTCTTGTGAGCAAAAATTCTGCTTTGTGAGCTACTGGCATTAAAGTTGTGAGCAAGCAATTTGGCTACTGCATAAATTAGTTTGCTCTGGCACCATCCTGAGCTAAGAGAAAAATGTCTGAGCTGGAGGCTCAAAAATGGTGAGCTAGCTCACACTAACTCAGCTTAGCCTGAGATGGGCAAAGATAACAACACATTCAGGTACCTGAACTGAAAATAAAAGTTATATGTGCAAGGAAGCAGTGACTGGGCTGGTCCTGTCAAGGCCCCATGGACCCTAGTTGTGATGATCCCTTGCTCCCAGAAGGTATCGCAGAGACACAGACTAAAAAAGGTAAAATATAAGGTGAGGGTGGAGGTAAAGCTAGAAGGGAAGGAACAAAAATGATAAAAATAGAAAGCTCAGATAGGGAAGGGAACAGAAAACTAGGAGAGGGAGTGAGTGGGTGGGGACTAGGGTTGCCAGGTCCTTCCTGGCAGCCGGTGGGGGGCTCCCGGGTCCTTTCCAGGATCTTCTGCCATGCATGTTTTGCATCATTGCATTGGGGACATCGCTGCTTGGGGGTGGGGTTTCCCCTGCCAGCCAGCTGGCTGGCAGCGAATCAAAGCCCTCAAAAGCAGGAGAACACACTGGAATCTGGGGTCTGGGAATCCTAGTGGGGACTGTGGCTGCCAGAGGAGAAACAGAAAAAAAATAGGTAAATGGGTAGTGGAGTAGTGGAGAAGCTGCAAGCACTCCCAAGGTGAGAAGAAGAAAAGCAAGAAGGGAAAGAGGGAATGGGGAAATGCCCCCCTCATGTCCTTGTGGGTTCCGTACTGGTAATATCAGGGGTCCTTTCGTAAAAAAAGAAGTGCAGGAGCTCATTAGCATAACTTATTTGCATATGCCACACCCCCTGACGTCACCGGAAGTGTCAAAAGGCCACACATCCCTGACGTCATGGGCAGTGTGTCAGAAGGCAAGAAGGGAGGGAGGGAGGGAGGGGGAAGGAAGGAAGGAAGGAAAGGAACAGGAAGGTAGGTAGGTAGGTAGGTGGGGGAGAGAGAGAAGAAAGAAAGAAAGACAGAAAGAAAGAAAGAAAGGGAGGGGGGGGGGAAGGAAGAAAGGAAGGAAGGAAGGAGGGAGGAAGGGGGGAAGGAAGGAACAGGAAGGTAGGTAGGTGGGGAGAGAGAGAGAGAAGGAAGGAAGGAAGGAAGGGGGGAGGGAGGAAGGGAGAGGGGAAGGAAGAAGGAAAGGAAGGAACAGGAAGGTAGGTAGGTAGGTGGGGGGAGAGAGAGAAGGAAGGAAGGAAGAGGCGCTTCTCCCCCCACTGGGGCTGGCGTTTCCATCCCTCTCCCCCTTGCTTGGGCCTGAGTGGCGTTAAGCCACTCAGGCCCGGCTTCTCCCTCCCTTGCGTCCCCCTCCCACGCCCAGGGATCAGTGAGTGGGGGAGGAAGGGGGCTTCTTCCCGGGGCCGGCGGCCAGCCGCAGCCCCGGGGTCCGTTGAGTGGAGGGAGGGGGCTTCTCCCTGGGGCCAGCAGCCAGCCGCGGCCCCAGGATCAGTAGAGGGAAGGGAGGGGGCGGGGGCTTCTCCCTGGGGCCGGCGGCCAGCCGCGGCCCCGGGATCCGTTGAGGGAAGGGAGGGGGCGGGGGCTTATCCCCGGGGCCAGCGTTTGCCGCGGCCCCGGGATCAGTAGAGGGAAGGGAGGGGGCGGGGGCTTCTCCCCGGGCTGGCGGCCAGCCGCGGCCCCTGGATCAGTAGAGGGAAGGGAGGGGGAGGGGGCTTCTCCCCGGGGCCGGTGGCCAGCCGCGGCCCCGGGATCCCTTGAGGGAAGGGAGGGGGCAGGGGCTTCTCCCCGGGGCCGGCGTTTGCCGCGGCCCCGGGATCAGTAGAGGGAAGGGAGGGGGCAGGGGCTTCTCCCCGGGGCCGGCGGCCAGCTGTGGCCCTGGGAACGGTGAGTGGGGGGGGGGGAGGGAAGGGCTTCCCCCCCGGCTGGCGGCGTTTGCAGCGGCCGGGAAGAGTGAGGGGGGGGTGGGAGGCTTGCTTCCGGAGCCAGCGAAGGGCAGGCCAGGAAAGCGAGCTGGGGGGTGGGGCTTTATTATGTGCCTGCCCCCCGGCGCCTTCTCTCCCGGAGCGGCGCTCTGGCGCGCCCCGGCCCCAACGGAGCCCTGGGTAATATGTGTTATAATTTGTAATATATTTAGTTAAGGTAAACCTGAGTCACACTGAAAGCTAACTACAATAAAATCCTATGCAGCATTACTCTAGTCCAAGCCTGATGATGGTCTAGCAGTCCAAAATGCACAAGATTAAATGTGAGGATCCTGGTGGTAATACAATGCTATAGCCTGCACTTTTGAACCAGGAGCTGACTCTCACACTTCTTAGTACTAAGGCATGCAGAGCCATTAAAGCTCATGTGCACATATTGTTTGGAGTAGGGCCCAGTAGCTGGGTGCGGATTAGACCTAGATGCTGGGGTGGACCCTCCCCCCTCCCCTACCAGTCCACTGAGCAAAATTTACTGATTGAAATATTTTAACCTTATCTTTCCTTTAGTTCAAATTTGAAGCCTTTGTCCAATCTAAGGAGCCTTCCTTTGGGTTAAGTGGCTCTTCTGCTGAAGGAAGAGCCACTTAATTTGAAGGAAGCCTCCTTAGTCCGGAGGAAGGCTATTTGGAGGATGATTGGATCCACTACAATAGCCTCTCCTTATTGTAGGACTGTTGTGAACTGTGTGCAATCTGTGTATGTTGTCTAGCATGTAAAGCTTGCTGGGGAATTAAATTATGGGAGCCATTGTTCCTGTTGCCTCCATTACTACAGCTCTGTGTGACTGGGCTGTCCCCTAATAATTGTGCTTAACTCTTGGGCCAATGTTATTGATCCAGTCTTTTTTTTGGGGGGGGGGGGAATCACATGATGTTTCCAGCTACCTTCCATCAAAAAACTAACTTGCATATTGAAATCAAGGTGGGCAGCCGTGTTGGTCTGAAGCAGTAGAACAAAGTTAGAGTCCAGTGGCACCTTTAAGACTAACAAAGTTTTATTCAAGGTGTGAGCTTTCATGTGCACGCACACTTCGTCAGACGATAAAATGGAATTACAGATTACAATTGTATATATAGGGGTGGCTTGTTAAATTAGCATGTAAAATAGTGAAGATATTTTTTAACAGATTAAAAGAATGACAAGCTCAGTTTCTGATTATCATCTGTTTGGGTTCGGGGGGTGGACAACATAGGTAGTAAATATGTCAGAACTGGAAATTGATGGGACATGCGGAAAGATACATCTCGTATATTTTGTAACCGTTGTGCCATGGGATTTCTATTTGATACCTGAATTTCAGATGCCAGTGGTTTACTGTCCTGGGAACACAAGATATATTTTGCAAAACAATATTTTATTTAAGTTGTACTTTGTCAGTCCCCCTACCTTTCCATAATGGATTAGTTAGCTAGTCATCTTGTTGGTCATCTGGTTTCTTGGCTTACATTACCTTTCAAGCCAGACATGGGACTTTGTGTCAGATCTGCTGCCATTAGTTGTTCGGGCTGGGGTCTCTATCAGTAATTGTCTATCTGTAATTTATGGCCAGCCTTGAGGTTTATTGCCTGTCCTGCTTAATGTGTCTTTTTCTTCCCTGGGAGGATGGCTTGCTGCATTCCACCGCGTCACATAAACAGTCTGGCTATCTTCCCTCACCTCCTCCCTTTTTCTCTCTGGAGTCGTGAATGTTTTATTTTGCTTTTGTAACCTTGGAGAACTGTTGAACTGTTTCTAGCCAGGTGCCTAGCCTGTGAATTGCAAGTAGAGGTCACTAAGGGGCATGGGGGGGATTTTAGTGCTTTTGCGCCTTTTTGTGAGGACCAACGGTTGGGGGTTTTTCGTGCTTTTTTGTATTGGCTCTGATTGGCTCTTTGCCTGCTCTCACCTTACTGTGGGGGGTATATTAATCCCTGTTGCTTGTAACCAAGTTATCTCTAACAAACATTGAGTACCTGAACCATCATTAAGAAATAAAAGGACTTTTGCTTCAACAAAGGGCCTGGCTTATTTGATTCGACTCAGAAGCCTCACACTTTGGGGCTTTCTGTGTTTCTGGTTCTTGGATTCAGCAAAAAACATTCCTGAAATTTCTCAAGTCAGTCCCATTCTACTCCCCCTTCCCCTTAGAATTTTGCAAAATATACTTTTAATAGTAGTAAGCTTCACTTAGGTCAAATCTACACTTAGGTCAAATCTGACTTTTCTGCTGGAATCATTCTAGTTTTTTTTAAAAAAAGTTTATACCTGTTTCTAGTTTCAAACCATACTTGTTCTAGTTTAAAAATTACTGTTTACATTTGTTAATTGCCCTCCTTTGGTCAAGCTAGCATTATACTACTTTAAACAGATCCTGTTGCTTAATGCTCTTCAGACCCAAGGAATGAAATCTGAAACCAGCGTGAAATGAGGGTAGGAAAAGACAGCAGTCAAACTACTTCAGAGGGGAGGTGTAAACTGGGCTTAGACTGACAATGACTGCACTTCTGGGATGCTTGCCGCACTGCCTGTATTTAACAGTGGTTGTCGCATTTACATCATGCTGTCCTCCTTCACACCAAGTGTGAAGAAATGGACCTGCAAGCCCTTCACTGTTACTTCTGGTTGCCCCTGGGAAGTTGGAGAAACCCCGCAGCCATCACTAGTGTCCACTTGGCGATGCTATCACTTCCTCTCTTTACTCAGGGTGCCAATTAGAAACTGGGTAACTCTGTATCTCCTGCCAGAGAGAGTCACACATCTAGCAATAAGTACCTGCATTGCCATTTAGAGGTCTGCCGCTAAACTCTTACAGGCAAGCATGAGAGTGATCTGCCACTTCCTCATAATTGAGAAGTATCGTGCCCCAGGGATGGCGAGCTTCTCTGCCTTCCATCGCCATTACCACACTTCAGGTGGCAAGACCAAAGAGGTGTGGTTTCCCCCCAGAGATCGGACTTAGAACATTTAAGATATAAACAAGTTTAATGAATGAATACAAAGACTGCACATTTGGTTTAGACAGCCAGTTTGGGATAGAGGTTAGAGTGTCAGACCAGGATTGTACCAACCTCACTCTGCCATGATTCCAGTTCAGTAGCACCTTCAAGACCAAAAAGATTTTCAGGGTATAAGCTTTTGACGGTCAAAGCTCCCTCTCAGCAGCTCATACCCTGAATATTTAGTTGGTCTTGAAGGTTTTACTGGACTTAAATCTGGTTCTTCTAATGCAGACCAGCATGGCTGCCCTCCTGAAACAAGTATTCTGCCATGGAATCTTGCTGGGTGGCCTTGGGTCAGTCATGCACTCTCAGCCTAACCTGCCTCAGGGGGTTGTTGTGACGATTAGATGGAGGAGAAGAGAACAATGCAGGTTGCTCTGAATCACAGTTGGGGAGAAAGTCATAGTATAAGTGAAGTAAACAAATATATACTTGGTGTCACTGATGTTGAATGTGCTGCGCAGTGGTGTGTATTTGTCCCTGTATCTGGTTTGTATTTGTGTGTGTGTGTGTGTGCGTCTGAAGTATTTCTGCTCTTCCTTCAATAATGCTAGACTCTGGAGTTCACTCTGTTGCATTGCCTCATAGCTTTACTTGAATTTCAGTTTTCCTGTGTTATCTGTCACGGAGACAGGCTTTTTACAGGTTTTTAATTTTAATACACCCTCATTGACACATGCTTATGCCAAGCCTCTGACAGCTGTATTCTTATTGGCTTCATCTGAGCAAAAATGTATGGGCTTATTCCATATCCACTGTAGTAGATGATAATAAAGTACATTTTTATTTCACTGTTTACCCCAAAGTATCCTAAATGCTTAATGAAAAGTACATACAGGTATTCTTTCATCCTTGCTTACTCATGAAATTAGGGACTAGTTTAGTACTGCAAAGCATTCCAGTAGAGTATGGAAAGTACAGAATAATACAGTATGTGTTAGCCATGAACAAAGGCAGAATTTTAAGTTAACAGCACATAATTAACTGAATTACAGTTTTACTTTCAACCATCAATTAGTGTCATCAGTTTTAGGAGCGACTGCCTTCATGCCCTCTAAAAGCAAACTTGATGCCTTTGTACCAACTAGCAGGGCAATGAAACAGGGCCACCCCCAGAAAAGGTAGGGGTTTATGCAGGCTAAGATGACCCCCCCCCCCAAGTAAGCAAAAAAGTATTACCT